>HG993137.1:4136785-5438214 GCA_905231865.2 Boloria selene | reverse complement strand
ATAAAAACAAACAGAAGCAATAAAATCATAGACGTGTAATTTAACAAAATATAAGTAAGACATCAATCCAATTGTTTTGATGAAAGGGGTATTTATGAATCAATCATGTTATTATTTTTAATTTAGCGTGTAATGCACATCTGCTTCTTAGCCGACATTTTTAAAAGCCAGGTAAAATATCGTCAGATTAAATATTGCTACTAATATAGTTTGTATATGGAAATTGCAGTACAATAATAAACTCAGACATTCATTTTGAACAGAGAAAAAGAAATTGAATTTAAATTTATAAACAATGGAGGTCCAGAAAAATTGTATATCTGGTGTCATATTCATTACTGATATTTTTATATTCCGCCACCCAACGAGCAAAAATATTGAATTAAATATCAATTAGAGCAGTTTTCGGTTGAAAAGAACTACGTTTACTTCTCAATTTACTAAGTGAATTCGTTCGTATATTGGCGTATGTCATTTACTGTTTTTGCCGTCGGTTTGGGCGGTAGGATAATGAGGGAAGCAATGTGTTTATTTCGAAGTAAATTGTTTAAGGTTCAATTTAATTCAAAATTGTCGTACAATAATGACTGATTCTAATCATAAACGCTGTGCTTGTGAGGCATTCAATTGATTAATCAAATTAGTCTAAAACGAAGATCAGTTAAGATAAACGACTTTTAAATTTGTAGTTATAGACATATTAGCATCAATATATTTTTACATTTCAATATCCATTTTTGAGTTATTGTTAGTAAATATTAAAGAACTTAATGTTTCTTTATATTTCTAAGACGTCTTCTTTATTTATATACGTAGCAGCCAGCAGGCAACTCCGACAACTTCGTAATATTTTTAAATAAAAAATGGTATAAATTACATTATTTGATGAAAAATAAATACATATTACGTGTAATGTGTATACGGTCTTATTAAAAATTAAAATTAGTTTAGATACATGCAAAACTTCGCCTTAAATTTAAAGTAAAAGTTCACGTTTTTAGTTCATACGACAATGTGGTCCGAGTGTAAACAACGAACCACAATAACACGTGTTTTTGTATACTGATTTATTGTTTTATGTTTGATTTTTTGGATCGCGCCACACACCGCTTCCAACATGCAGTGATTTCGTTACTAAGTAACATATGTATGTATATATATTAATATAATCTTTATAAATCTACTAGCGACTCGCCCTCGCTTCGCTCGCGCTTTTCCCTGGATTTAGCACAGGCAAAGCCGCGGGATCCGCTAGTTATGCATATAAACCTTCCTCTTGAATCACTCTATCTATTAAAAAAAGCGCATCAAAATCCGTTGCGTAGTTTTAAAGATTTAAGCATACATAGGGATATAGGGACAGAGAAAGCGACTTTGTTTTATACTATCTATTGATGAGTAATTAGAACTAGTCTTTTCTACAATGCGTTAGGGTCAATCCAATGGCACATGTTTAATACGAATCGTACTTATACTCCTACTACACTAAATAAAGTAATTAGTACGTTAATAGTAACACAAGCTTACTAATATGCTTTAAAATAACATGAAAACTACCTTTTGTACGTTATTAATAATAAAGCAAATTTAAATAACCAGTAGCTTGAAATCGTGCAAGAAATACATTAATAAAAACATTTATTTACCGCGTATACCGTATAAAATCTCATTTTACTTAAAATCAAGATCTCGTTGAACATTTTTGTTTTTGTTTGGTATGTCAATATGGAAAAGAGTATAATCGTACCAAGACTTTATTATTTAGCAATAAACGTCTGGGATTAAAGGTGGATACATATTATTAGCATCCAATAAGACGTGACGCCGCGTTTGTTAACCGCGTCCTGCAGTGCAGCGATTTATTCTTCCTTATTTATATTTCAAACACGCGAGATGCATACGTAATTATGCGAACACTTCATATTTCTTTCATATGGCGAAATATCTAAAATATCATTATACGTACAATATATTAGACAACTATTGTTTATTTATTTTAAAATAAAAAGCTATAAGTTATTCTAGATAAAAAATATTATATTCTAGTAAGATTCTTGTTCATTTTAAGATATGTCATAGTCATACTTATGCTTTTGAATATAATTCACAATTCTCGAAACGAAATGCGAAACATGAAAAATAACGCAGCAACCTGACTTTTTAATTTGTCACCACCTTTATATTATACAGTTAAGATAAAATTACCGAGTCTTCATAAGAATACCACTGTCTAATTGGCACCTTATTTAAATTCTCTGTGGTCATTTTGGAAGTGAGACCAGTACTTACTTGTTTTGAATATTAAACTACTTCTTTATAATGTGAGGAATTTTATACTCAGATAATGGTAAGCATCTTTACTAAGCGGTCCGGGAATCCACTTTATTCCGTACATTACTATATTAATACATATCGGCTTCTTGCGTACAGGAAAGAAACATTCGTAATCTCGTATAAGTGCCCTTTTCTTGTTACAATAAGTATAAAAATTTAAGTGTTATCAGTTAAAAATGATATTTTTATAATGCAATTCAGAAAAATTACTTTATTAAGGTATTCAGATACTACTGGGGATAAGTTTAAAATTTAAGTGGATATTGTTCATTTTTACTTTGCAAATAACGTTTAAGATCAGTTAGAGAAGCTATGTATTTTTTTTTTTATGGTAAAAAGGGGGCAAACGGGCAGGAGGCTCACCTGATGGGAAGTGATCACCTCCGCCCATGGACATCTGCAAGCCAGGCTTGCAGATGCGTTGCCGGCCTTTCAGGAAAGGGAGGGATGGAGGAGGGAGGGAAGTGGGAGGGAGGGGGGAACGAAGGCGGAGGATGATGGGAAGAGGGAGGGGGGAACGAAGGCGGAGGATGATGGGAAGAGGGAGGGGGGAAGGAGAGTGGACCTCCCGGACTCTCACTCACCGGTCGAAACGCGACAGCATAGCTGCCATTTCACGCCGGTCTTCTGTGAGAGAGTGGTACTAATGAACTATACGGGGCGTGCCGGCCCATTCGGTTGCTACCCGAAGGTAACAAGCATGGCACTACCACTTTGACAATTTTATTTGACAAAGTTATTAATGAATAACACTACATTTTTGTGCTCTAAACCTCTATTATATGGGAATCAAAAATTTACTTAAGCGTCCCGCTGATAACCAGATCTCACGCGGCGTTTACAAAGCGGCAAATTGCTTTTGTAACTTTTTATTGGATTGTGATTGAAAAAGACGTGTTATACTCCCCATAGTTTCGTCAAATAACTCCCATAGATGTTATCAGCAAATGATTAGTATTAAGAACAAAAGCTTGTTATGTTGAGATAAAAGTAAACAGCTTCCTTATAAGTTTGATAATTTTTATTGTTATTATAGGCACTTATTACTTTGTATTTCTTTAAATTTCACTGGCTCAATGTAGCTTGAAACTTTGGAATGTGAGCGACACAAGTCCTAAATATAGAGGTGCTTACATATGATTTTAACTTCACTATGAAACCAATTTCTTTGTAAAAGTTTTAGTGCAATATAGCAAAGTGTATCGATAGTCTGTTGGCATAAACCTTGGTAACATTTTCCGTGTAGAGATTGCAGGTTCCGTCGTGCAATTTAATATTTTTGATGTGCAACATTTGATCTCTCACTTTTCTACAAACAGTGGGAGTGGTTTGGTAAAAAGCGACGGAAGTGTGTAACAGGAAGCCGGGGCAGTGGGGATAATACTTGGTACAGTTGACATCAGATGATTCCATTTTCCGAGAGGTAAGTACTATCAGCCAACAGTACACACGAGTATGTATGAGAGGAAGGGAATACGCACACGCGTAGAGAGGAAGGGAAATAGAAAACGCATCAAGTGTGATAATTATTATATTGTGTATAAAGTGTGCTGATGTAAAATATAATATAATATGTCTGAGAAGGGCAACTTGATATTATGTAGATTTTATGTTTGGGAGAATAACTCCTTCTTTTCATGTTACCACGTATCATGGGCAGCCCTTATGGAATATACTCAGTGTAGTGTTCATTTTTCTCAGCAATTATTTGAGTTCACTTAAATCCTGTTAATTACAGCAGATGAGTTATTAAGCTATTGATAACTTATTAGTATTGTATTTTCAAATTAAGTTTTATTTTGAGTACCACGTACAGATGATTTTACAATTGCCTGCCTCAATAATAATAGCTCGCGCGCATTATTATTCTTATTATATTTATATTTTATTCAGATTTATATTTATTTGTATGATCATAAAAATAGATAGATTAGTACGTCGTGTGCTTAGAATTTTATATTCTTAAATATAAAGCTTTAGCTTAAGCTTCCCATCTATGCTGTCACATTAAATATTCAGAATTATCTCGTAACAATGAAATTGACAAACACGTCCATCTAATGCAAGTAAATCCAAATAGCTAATACAAAAGTATAGTAATATATAAGATACTCTCATAAGAGACGTGAAAATTTTTAATTAGTCATCGTATCTTCAACAACTTAAAACAAAAACAAGCTAAAGCTCATGTGAACTCTAAAGAAATCGGGCACAATTTTATTTATTTATAGTATCGTAAAACCTTAGATTGCTAATTAGTTTTATGGATATTTCATTCTCGAGAAGTTGACTTTTAATTTAAAGTAAAGCTTAGTATTTTTATGTTCTTACGCATTTTCAAAATAATGATACAAATGATTTGATTTTGTGATAAGATTTAAATACTTAGAGTATTTATTAAATTGGAAAACCTTGGATTAATTAAATATCGTAAAAAGGAAATTAATAAATTATACCATTTGATAATAATATTAGTTTAAATGTGAGATCGATGTATGTTTGTTACTCAATCACGCGAGAACTGCGGAACAGAACTAAGTAAAATTTAGCACAGAGGTGGATTATAGTTCATAATAACATATAGGTTACTTTATATTTAAAACTAGCGACTCACTCTCGCTTCGTTCGGGTTCGTCCCTAGGTTTAGCATCAGCGAAGCCTCGGGTTCTGCTAGTTAAATTAAATATAATTTTTAACCTCCGCCGTTTTTGAAGTCGGTTAAAAAGTAGCCTAAGTTACGCCTTATAACATTAGCTATCTGCGAAAGAAAAGCCCGTCAAAATCGGCCCAGGCCTTTTAAGAGATTAGCCGGAACAAACAGACAGAAAAAAAAATTAAAAATAGGTTTTGTTGCTGCTAGTATCGTATATGCTTTCATTTGCGTTAAGTAAAAAGCTGTTAATTTGAAATTAAAAACAGACACTTCGATTTTATTTAGGTATATGTATAGATGTATAGGTCCCTATAGTGAGATATGCATATAATAGCATCATTTTATCTGTGTTCATACCACCCGTACTAGAGCAGTCAAAACGTAATTTGGGATGAACCACATCGAAGCGAGAATGAATATATTTAATCTTATCTCATAAATATTGGTTTTGCTAAAAACAAAAGCGACAGAGCGAAGCTTAAGCTAGTAGGTAAGCTTTACTCACAGTGCAAGTGTAAAGCAGTTGCTTTAAAATTTACATACATAGTTATATTATTTTAACATGCATAAAAACATAAACTGCCTTACAATTTTATACGTGGGCTTTTTAAAATTGGCAAAAATATTTTTGAATTTGAGACCTTACAACTTTTAATTGTTTATTATATAATATATTAAAAATAAAAATAACTACTGTTTAAAAAAGTAAATATTTACTATTATTTTAACAACTTGACAAACGTTTCTTATTTTTTAATTATAATCTTCTATATCATACATTAGCGAACTATGATTGAAATATTACATTTTTTACCTTAGAGGGGTTTTTATATGTTTACTGCATCAATAATTAGAAAACGTATCACGTAGATATCACGGAAGGGCAAAGCGCCGAGAACAATAAAATTCTGGCGCCATCTTGTAACAGATTATCACACGTTCCTATAATGATGTAAAATTATGAATACGTGACAGTGTAATGAAGGTTTATTATAAAAAGTAAAAGTTTCACCTTCTGACATTGTCTGGCGTATTCGGAAGCTAAGTGTCGGCGTGACCTGAATGAGATTTCGTTTTATGAATGGATCCAGTTCTCAGTAAACGTTATGGTTCGGATAAGACATCTTTGACTTCTTCTTCATCTTTGACCAGAGTTTACGTCAATAATTTAAATATATCATTTTGTATGTTATTAGATAATAAAAACGCTTTGCATTTTAAGACATTTTGTTTATATAAAAAAAAACTTTATATAATGTCATTAAAATAAAATACGACAAACTTATGGCTTGCCACTCTTGTTTTTAACTAGGTAGGTAGGTATCTACATAAACTGTTCACATTGACTCCGCTTTTATGCCGATACGAGATACTCGAATGAATTTGAATTACCAATTTTAATGTTTTATCAGATTGGAATCTTCACTTTTATTCGTTTCTTAGTTACTAGACAATATTCAACAGTATTCTGTAATGTGATACAAAAATATATTTTAAAAAAGTGTGAAGGTACCTATACCTATAGGGTTATTAATTTATAATAATAACCATAAAACTTTGCAAATTAAAATCAAGATAATCACAACAGCAGATATACAACTTATACAAGTTTGAAACTTAATCCGAAGATTTTTTCCATACACTATTTATAATCTCACTAACTTGTTATCTTATTAATTAACAAAACGAAAGTAAA
Source organism: Boloria selene (assembly GCA_905231865.2). Taxonomy (NCBI): domain Eukaryota; kingdom Metazoa; phylum Arthropoda; class Insecta; order Lepidoptera; family Nymphalidae; genus Boloria; species Boloria selene. The sequence goes on along the minus strand of HG993137.1, from coordinate 5,431,531 downwards.
TAGTTAAATTATTACCTCGAAGAAAAATCTTTATGCGAGCTTTACACTGTATAATAGGCCAAGAGAAAAGTGTAGATATGCATCTTCTGATAGCTATCTAAACTTTGACAAATAAACCACTACAAGCAAGAAATATAAGGTGAGAATGAATTAATGAGACGAGACCCCCAGCAAGTATTTAAAGGACAAAGCTAAGGTGCAACGTTACATAGCAGTATCAAGTTGCAAATTTAATACGCTAACTTTATTTTAAGCAGAAGTATTTATTATAAACGGTCCTAAAGATAGTTCAGATAGTTCAAAATTTACATTAACTTGTACGTATGATACATCTTATGGGAAAGTGCGAGTAAGGCTTATGCTTTATTCCTATTGAAAGTCGTATTTGAATAAAGGCTGTTCCCAGTTAGATTTTATACTATGAATATCTTATTAGTAAATATAAGTGTTAAATAACACTTATCGTATTTATTTTATTATAATTAATCTCTTTATGAATTTTTTTATTTTTATTATATTTTTGATATTATTATTACTATAATAATAATATTTTACGTAATTATTATAAACCTTCGTCGCATATGTTAACGATTTACATAGTCCATACATATGGAAGACAATCTTAGTCGATCATTTTGTATAAAAATTATCTCTGAATTAAATCGTTAATTAAAATCCTATAAGAAAACACATTTCCACTAAATTATGAGTAATACTTATTCAACCACATTAAAGAAGTATAAAATTTATTAATAGGTACGAGCACTTTGTGTAACAATGTATAAGTCGTACGGCAGTCTACGCATGCGCGTAGCTTTCTATGAGCGTTTGCAAATATCTATGCCTAACTAGAACCTGCTGCCGTGATTGGAGGAACGTAGTAAGCACTACGAGCGCGACTACCAATGACAGGCTGTGGCGCAACAATAGGCCGATCTACGCCTGTAGCGAAATAGCGATCCACTTGCACTGCTTAGAATTTATACGTATAGGTATTTCTGAGATCATGTAAGACGTCTTATCAAAAATCTTCATCATATCTTAATGGACACCAAACAAAAATAAACAAGACGAAATAAATTTATAAATATTTATCAGTATAGATTTTATAATACCTTCCTACGATCTACATTATAGGCAGATGACATTTGTGATTAGCATTTTAATTATAGTGTTATACAAAATTATTCGTGTTTCATAATCGATGCGATTTAGAAAATTTTTGTGAAACCCCATAACGAAAAGCGTTTTAATTTACAACGTCGTTATAATCGGTAGCCGCCTTGGCTGAATCAGTGACATTCGTAAACAGGTCTATCATAGAAAGTGTGCAACTGCTCTACACCTGTCCAATAAAAACAACAGCCCACCTAATTACTGCTAATAAGATTCCAATAAATTAAGAATTGCATTATTATTAAACCGTTATATGAGAAAATTCCAGTTTTCAATGTAGCTTGATGAAAATTATGTCCCAGATACAAATTAAAGCGTCTTTAACTTCAAAATACTCATCGTTTTATGGCATATGATGGCGAGCTGAACTCATTCGGAATTACACCTTAAACACGGATAATCGTTACTTCGTCTAATTTAAAATCGTTGGCATAAATCAGACGCAACGTACAAGAAATCAATTTGGATCTTTAAAGACGACGCGACGTCGTAAAGTAATTAATTCGTAATTGTAATGACAGGTTGAATTCATCATTGAATACATTCGAGCGTACGTAGAGTTCCTAAAAGGATGAGATAAATTGACCGTTTTGAAAATGATTTGAGATTTAGTATGAGAGATAAATAGTATGGGTAGAATGTTTTTGTGAACAGACAACAGTGATCTATTAAATACAGTATAGTGCTAGTCCAAGTGGATTTATCGTAATTCTAATTGGAGTATTACTTATAGGTAGATATTATATTTAATATATTTTTAATAATAAATCATTGCTAATTGTTATAAAATGTGAATTTGAAGTATGAAGAAATAGGAATATAGGCAAAAAATTAATCTTTGAGCCAAGTATTTTTATGAATGTACTAGGTACTATTATTAAATGAATAATCGGCTGTACGATAAGTATTCTCAATCACCCGACGCAATGCGCCAACTTTTACGACGAAAATAAATAAAATTGCCACGCGCTGTTCAGCGCTGAACGTCTATGTAAAGTACAGTTATAAAGAAATTTATTATCATACGGGGAATGAAATAAAACAAGATTGACTATACAAACTTCTCCAGCCATAACATACTCAGATATTGCATATTTTATTTACTTATTCATTTATAAAGATATAATTCCTTTGTTTTTTTTTTGTTTTGCTGATTCTGAATAAGTTATTTAATAACATGGTCCTTAGATGAAAGCTCTAAATAGCTCTACACCTAATAAAATTTTGTACGTATGTCTGTATATACGTAATGTGTAGGCTCAAGCTGACTATCAATCAATAAATTACCAATAATCAAAGTTAGAAGCAAGCATTTACAGTTCATTTCACTTGAATTGATAAACGCCCTGAGCTCGCATAGCCTCGAGCGCATCGGACTCGACTGTACACGAATGCGTATGTCGCGTGGTTACCAGCTATTAACTGTGACTCGCTACTACTCCTAGGAGATGTGCAATAAATTATGCGAATTATACACTATGGCGGTACGTGCGCGTGTGATATATTGTGGAATGGCAACACGCCGGATAGCCTCGGTGTCAGCGAGCGCAAAATTATTCGCCCGAGCGTATGTTGCGCCCAACAACGCTAATGCCCCTACACATAAGTGCGTAGTTTTTTTTATTTTTGATTGTTATTTGGTAAATGATAGCCTTCTACAGGGCTAGAGAAATTATTGCCGTTACTAAGCATAATTTAGAGTGCGAGAGCGTAGTACAACGTTTGTTTCGATGACAATCGGAATCTGTCTGTGTCCGCTGTCGCCGCTTTGTCATTTATATGGCTTGTATCTCGTAACTAATAATATCTTACCGCCGACAGCAGATTGCAATTTTGATCCGCTTATTAAAATAAATTTTATTATATACTATGATTTTCTAATCAGATAAACGTACTTATAGGAAAATTTAATAAGACAGACCGCACAGTGAGAGTGACTTAATTAGGTAAGTATTGAGGCCAATTCACTCCCTTCGGCAAAGTTCTCATAAGACATAAATCTATGCAGATGCTACTTACCTTTTTATGTTTTTAACTTGACGATAATTTTAAAAGAACCATATTTTCAAAGCTGTGACGAACGAACACGCGTAACCGATACGGTTATTAAAGATATCAATAAATTCAGCGAATGACAACGTAATTATAATGAAGGCTCACTGAAAATGTCTGCATAATCAAAGACCTCTGATAACGGGGGCCGGTTGCCTCCGTCCATTAAGTCAGACTCTTTGTAATCCAATTAAATTATAATTTAAGATTAAAATTACATATTGTCTAAAGAACGTCATGTCTTCGTCGATACTTTGCGTTCGGTTAATACCATTATAATAAGTACTATATAGATTTTTATACACGACATTTTGTTTTGTTGAGTGTTATATTAAAGAAATATCTGACGCATAATTAAGTCTTAATGAAATTCAAATATGCTAAGCCACGTGCAGTTAATTTCTTCATAGTTATAAACGATATTAATAGATTATAGTTTAGACCTTTTAGACAGTTTGGTGTGATAATTCATTTGTTGAGCGGTTCTATTTGGCATGATAATTATAGCGAGACATTCGTGTAACGATTAATGAACGATTCGGAGATAAAAATATTGGATTTTTAATATAAATCGTGAGGTGTTTGGTATGAAAATTAATTCCCTCTGGCATTCTGTTGTTAATTGATCGTTAGCTACTGTTCTATAAAACTTTATCGCCTTACAGTTTGAAGAAAGTTTGATGGTCAATTTTAACAGCTTTGCGAATATGGTTGATCGTATCGTGTTAATTGGCCATATCAAAATGAGATGCGGTTCGTTATCTCAACCAGTATATGCATTAAAATTTTACTTTGCTCGAAGCAAATTCTAAGTAGTAATTTTATTATCTGTGGACTCGAAAAACAAAATAGAAAACATGAAATTATCTAAATTATACATAGCACCTTTTGCGTACTGAACTAGTATCATTTAAATTATATGTTCTATTAGATAAACTTACAACAGCGCCATCTTTAATAAGCTTATGGAAACTAAGAGGAGGGTTGAAACTGTATAATGATTTAGTTACATTGTGTTAGGGGTAGAATGTAGATGGCGCTACTTTAGGGGTTGCAAAGGATGTGACGCAATGCGTTGTTTATTTATTGAATAAATCAAATGAATGACTATTGATGTCGTAGTATACAATCTGAAATGGAAGTACATACTTTTTTTTGTAAATTGCGTCTGCTATATATATAAATGTTCAAGTGGTAGTAGCAAAATCGTACTATGCCCATATACGATAAATAATTATTATGCCCATATATATCGACAATAGTTCAACAACAAGATATAAAAATAAACAGATAGTTATTTATATCAGAGACTAGCGACTCAATCTGGCTACGCTGGGGTACTCCCTGCCAAATTTAAAGCTTGTAGCAAAAAATTATGGACTTTCATACAAATTTGTGAGAGACCTTACACCTCCTTAATCAGACCCTATCGCAAAATTCGTTCTTAGCAGATGTCCATTAACTACGAGTAAAAACTACCTTCCTGCCAATTGTCATCTTTATAGGTCAAGCAATATTTCGTGACGAGTGAGTGAATGAACGGCCTTTCGCGGTTATATATTCATTATTCAGATTATTTCAAAAAGGACTTCTCAGAGAAGTGAAAATTTTGGGTTGTATTACCTACAAAACTAAGAAAACAAATATTCAATAATAAACATTTTCACCAAGCATTGCTGTTTATTAAAAAATCATACTCAAAACAACTTCATGAGCCGTCAGTGACGTTACGCATGGTAGTTCGTAGAGCGAGAATTGTGTCGCACACGCCACGCACCTGCCTACAACCTGATGCCGAGCCCAACTCGTCAATATATATTTAGCTCCTGCATCGAACTAGTAAAATACTTTATTGTAATTAGATTCAAAATTGACGTGGTCATTTGGTATAGCCTTCTATTACTATTATTGAGACTGACAGGGGACGTTTACGAAGCCGCTTGATATGTGTGTATGTCAAAACAGTGAGCAAATCTAAAATTGTTCGCTTTAAGTTTATGTAAGTACATACCTGATACGGACGCTAATAATTAGTATAATTATATAACTGCTAGGGCAAAACAAAGTAGAGATTGAGTGTTGGAAAATCCGTAAGCTTTATGCGTTATCTGAATACACTGTAATATGCGATAAATATTGCGTAGCAAATATTACATATTATTTTAAACATCTATAACAGAACTATATATTAATTTTCTAAGTGCCTTGACAAGGGATGATTCGGTGCACCTGTCCAAGTCCGTTTTCTTACTCTACTAAAAAAACAATCTTATACGATAGCTTGTTTTGATAAAAAAACATTTGACTTATTTTTATTACGCTGAAGACAATGAGATGCCTACATGTTTTACTTCATTATATTACCCCAATTTGGAGCACTAGGTTCTCAATAAAGACAAATTAGCCTAGTTTATCGTAAAAACTAAAGCTCTAACATCATAAATGCCGTACAAGCTTCGAAAGCATTTATAGTGCCCATTTTGCCTAACGACGTCTAAATAGATGATACAAGCGAATCTCGTCGTCCGAACATGGTAATGGACAGGATAATTATGCGTAACAACGTGCAACAATAGCGGCGCGGGCTGCGCTGGTTCTATGGCATAATAAGAGCCGGCTTATTTTGATCAGCGCAACAAGTAGCCGAGTGGCGGGCGGGGAGGGGCCCGTGCGTGCGCGCGCGCCAGGCACGCGCCCCACCGCCGCACTCACTCTACTTAGTGTCGGGGGTGCACGCCACCTCTGCCAATCCACCGGCAACCTCCGCGGCACGCACTCGTGCGCTCGACTTGACCTAATATTCACAGTTTATACTCGCGATGCCCATGTCGGCGATTCATACTTATCAAAATCTCGGCGTGGGCCAAAAGCTTACGCAACTACAGAATTCTGCACCTAGACGTCTGGCGCCTGCTCCTGTTGATGCGGCGCGCTGTAAGAAAAGATCTTATCTTAATCAACCTTATCCGACACAACCTGCATCCGTGGCTCGAAGAAATGCAAGGGAAAGGAATAGAGTGAAACAAGTTAATAATGGATTTGCGGCCCTTCGTCAACATATTCCTTCTGCGGTTACGGCGGCCTTGGCAGGCGGTAGAGGTTCTTCGCGAAAACTAAGCAAGGTTGACACTTTAAGGCTTGCTGTTGAATATATAAAGAGCTTGAAACGTTTACTGGAAGAAAGTGAGGAAGGATGTTCTGAAACACAAATTAATTTAAGTTTGAACGCAAGTGGACCTCAGACACCGCCCTCGTCAGAAGAGTCCCATTCACCTGCACCCTCATTATTATCAGAAAGTTCAGCGGGGCCTAATTGTCATGATGCTTACGATTCCTATGAACCTATGAGCCCAGAAGATGAAGAGTTACTTGATGTTATTTCATGGTGGCAGCAGCAATGATTTATGGTAAGTTTTCATACATCTTTTTTTATTTAGAAAATATTATATACTTTTATATACCAAGTATTTTTTTTTATGTTAAGGCAACATCAAAATTTATCATTAGTATTCAACGCTATACTGATAAAAGGGCAAGGTTACAAGAAAAAATTGATAAGATAGTGATTATTAAATCTAACAAATGAATCTTTGAGTGTGTTGATATAAGCGCTAAAGCTTTGATAATTCCAAATTTTTATCAGTTTGTTTGCATATTTGTCGCGACTTTGTTAACTTAAGGTTTATCAAACTTAAATAGGTATAAAATAAGTTATAGGTCGTTGTAATTATTCGCAGCGATATTATTTTTATAAAAAGCTCAGGTAAATATTAAAAATATGCTAAGCTTTTTGTCCTATTCGTTAGTCACGGTTACCTTACCGGGTCAGGTTTACGCTTTTATGTTGCACAAGTTGAAAGGAGATTTAAGACCCTCTGCTATAGAAGCCAAAAAATAAACACATATACTATTATGTGTGCGCATTGAACCGTCGCGGTAGACTATCTACCCTTTGTTAAATCTTGTCAACAAAAAATTGTGTCTTTGACAATACCAAAATTTACAAATAATTTTTTTATAGTATATAGCCTATGTAGGTAGAATTTTGAACTATGTAGTATAATAAACTCTGTCTTAATAAGTCCGATTGGACCCGCATATTACTTATTTTTCTAGCCGAGTAACAATTACCTCTAACAATCTTGTGGTTCGTCCCGCATATAGTGAGAAATTGCACATAAAAACTAGTGTATTCTAATTACAACAGGTCCTTGAGAACCGCTCAGATTTGTAACAAGTGGAAACAGGTTTCACTTCAGTTTCAAATGTTGTTTATTTATTTCAAATCAATATGTAGCATCCGGTCAATAAGAGCTGTCGACACACTTTGACATATGGTCCATCTTCGCAAATAAAAATAAAGCCTGGTAGCGCCGTCAAAAAATTAAAATTAGCAAAAAATCTTAGCCCACTCTACCGCCCATTAATTTATTGTGCCGGAAGACGAAATCTCTAGAGGAAATGGAAGGGCGTTCAGAAGCACACGTGTTACAATATTTGCTAAGCACTAAATAAACACCTGGTCGCTCAGTTTGATTTTCATACGAATTATGCATAAAATATTTTATAACTTTATGAAAATTCTAACTTATAGAAATATGTTTCTAATATAACTTTATTTTCTTTGACAGGTATCGTGACTTATGGTGATCACCGGGCATTGAGCGGCTTGTTGATTGTGAAAAAAAGAAGTATTCGCTTCAAGAAGGTCTCGAATGTTGGAGCGCAAGGGACTTTGAGAGAACCTTTAATTAAGCGCAATCAGTTTATTCCTAATGAGAGGGGATAATGGTGGACTATAACGACCCCATCGATGCATTCCGCCGAGCGACTGAGCAACCGAACTCTGCTTACATTTCATACATGGATGAAATAGCAGTACCAAGACTGAACGATCGATTATTTTGTTCCATATAAGCATTTACTTATATCTTAAAAGACTTAAACACGCTGTGCCTTTATAAAACCGTATCTTAGCTTCCAATAAGAATTAGATTTATAGTTAAGTTTTAATATTTTATCTAGTCATTATGTTTAATATGTTTAATGTAAAGAGTTATCAGGAAAGCTAAGATTATGGCAAATCCGTATGAAATTGATGTTTCTAGATCTAATTGACTTTGAACGATATGTTGTATAAATTAAGACAAACATATAAGTAAACTATATTGAGACAAAGACTTCTAATGTAAATAGATCAGATGTAGCACCCTAAGACAGATTCCTAATAATTTAAGATTTTATATATCGTTGTTTATAATATTGATGAAATCCTCAATTATAACACAAAAGGTTGTGTCTGTAAATAAATATACAATGATTTTATAACATTCCGTGGTTTTTTTACCTATTATATTTTATTAAGTTTTTAAAAATAGTAAAGGCTTAATTTGTTTTTTAATAATATTACAGAAAAATAAACAGATTTTTATTAATATTAAAATGATGCAATTGTTATTGTATTTGATTATTAGGTACATAATATACCTGCATCTCAATAAATAACTATCACAATATACATAACAAAATTATAATAAAACAGACACTTGTGTTATGTTACACATACATAATATAGTACCTAAACGATTATATAGACTTATCTTCGACACTTTATTCAAATTATTATTGTTTATAAGTTTACTTTATAATATTATTGCAATTACACGTATACAATACTACGTTCACTTTCTAATAATTTAGCGATCGATATTTTACCTAGCTCACTAACTTAAAACATCTTTGAAAGACTACATCCATAGTAATATTTATAAAGAACAAATATGTACATCAAAATTATAATATAATTTTAACTTACTGTGGCGTTATAAATATTCTAAAGCTCATAATAAATTACATTGGTTCATGGGAAATGTATGGTCTTGATACGATATATATTATGCTTATTAAGTTTCATGTAAAATTAAACAATTTCTATAGAATACTATACCTTAGTTAATCACACTATTTTACTACATATTGCAAAATAATGTCCCCCGCCGCGTTTGCTGTTGATAAAATCAAAAGCTGCCTGATTTTCACTATTAGGTAGATGAAGCGATACATTCAGAAGATTTAGATGAAGTTTCATTTAAGTTTGGCGTAAACTGGCCAAATTATAGCAAACAATTGCTAAAGATGTTAGAAAAAATCATGCTGACTGAGAGCTTTATTGCAATGTAAAACTATGTATTACAGAATTAACTAATTTTCCTAGCAAAATCTATCGAATAAGCTGCATCAAGGCTTTGTGTGCGTACTTAGGGTCGCATCCGAGAGGAGTGACTTCTTTGTTTTTCCAAAGTGTACCTATCCAGTTCGTACGTGATAAAATTTGTAAGTAAGTAGGTATGATTGTACTTTCAAAAACAAGAGAATCGATAGCATTAATAAAGTAAAAATATATTATACTCTATTTTATATAAGAAAAAGAACACAAACCCAATTTCATACTATCTGAATAGACATTCCAAAATAATTACTTTTTAATTAAAAAGTTGAACCGATATGAAAAACAACCCTTTCAATGTTGTTATTCCACTCTTAGGGGTAGACTCTTTTCTTGAAATTTATGAGATCGCCCCTTAGGTTTAAAATACTATTATAATAATCAATTCACAGTTAATGCAAATTTTGGTTAACATGCGCTCAATAACACACCCAAATTGAGTAGCTCTTGCTTATTTAGTCTAATGTCGGCCAAAAGAAAAATCATGCATGTCATAATTAAAAATCAATCAATGACTTCACGTTAATTGCAAGTTCGATTATTATCAATTAATACATCTAAGTACTAGTGAATTTGTTTGAATGTGCCCTTCATACGTTTCGAATAAGAAGATAATAAAGTTTACTTGTCACTCGTCAGCTTCAAGGCTTTCGCCTTTAATTTCCGGTTGAAATTTCTGATCTATATTTACTATCCAATCAATCATACGATTCAGTCATTAAGTAAATGGTGGCACTTGCTATGGTTATGTCATTATAAATCTGTTTATGATTTATAGATCAGTATTTATGTATTTATTTTTAATATTATTTGTAAACAGGATAAAATTTGTATAATATACCACTTCAAATATTGCATTATTATTATTCGCATTCGCAAATAATCGTATACCAACGCGAACTCAGTTGCAAAATTAAAATAACAAAAGACCTTACCTACACGTGCCTCAACTCAGATTACGTTTCACTAAAAAGAAATACGTTTCTTTCATTAAACATTTGGATATAGTATTTAATTTTGAAAAGACAAGAGAGGGCTACAATGCGAGCACGTCGCGAACCCGCCCAGCGAATTCAAATTGCAATAGTAATTTTTGATAATGGAAGGGAAGCTCGGGCCATTATGGGTGGATATTTCCGTCTGAGCATTAATTGTTTGAACTTGTTGCTCTTTAAGAAACGGGACAGACTAGATGCAACGGAAGCGCGTATAGCACACCTGTAGATATTCGCGTAATTTGGACGATTATACATTGCACTATTAATTGTTAGGCGCTACACTATATGTAGCATCAGTCTGGTATTTGACAAGTTTTTATGTTGTATATCTCGTGAGGATAACTTGTTGATTGATAGTTGATTAAAATGAACAATTGACGAGGAGTAATTATTTGACAAGGCCTCGAACAGGTTACCTACTTGTCATTTTTTCGTGTATAATAACTGCAAGTAGAAATAAGTTAATGTCTTGTTATATTACAAGTTTAAAGGAATGTGTAAAAAATAAGCATTAAATTATGCGATATGAATAATGTATATTTCATTACTTTATGCCAGAAGCTATCACACAGGATCTTAAACGTATTTAAAATAGTTTAGAACTATTTATAATTTTTTATACCTACTTACTCTATATTTAAAATATATTATATTGATTGTAACTTAGATATCAATATATAAGGGCAAATTATGAAAAATTTAGTAATTTCCATAAAGCTTACGCTTTACGATGTTCGTCCGCACTCGAGCGCGCTCGGCACCGTTCGTGCGTTGCGCACGCGTCGGACGCACGACAGCTGCTGCCTCCGATGAAACGATTTCTTTACGAAAGCAAAAAATGCATATTAATTAAATCGGCTCATACTTTTGATCAACGTAAATATAAAATTAGGTTAAACTGAGATTAGAATGGTCTAAAAAACTTTGTTGTTGCCTAATAAGTTATAGGTTCAAGGTGTTAAAAATCGTCTTGAATTTTACACATCAACTTTTTGTACAGCTAGGGTTTACAATATGATGTCTTAATTTCAAAGTAGTTTTCTTAAAACACGAATACACAATTATGAAAATTAAATACAAACACATACCTACCTACCTACTTATTTGTATTAGTTAAGTACTAGGTTAAACAAAAATAAATTTCCTAAAAAAATTATCTTAAGTAAGCCATTTTTTAAAGTATGGGTATGTTTTAAGAAAACATTAAAAACGCCAGAGCACAGTAACATAAAACCAATTTCGCCTGCTCCATATAAGTGTTGTCCTTGGACGCCAATGGGCGTGTGACCTAATTCTCTCGTGCACTGCTTTGCGTAAAAAATGAGATTTATTTTATGGTAATTTATACTTTTAATTACTAAAATAGTGTGTAATTTTTATAGTTTTTCTTTAACTTTAAGTTCTCTAAATACTTGTATAAAACATAAATTAAACAAAATCTATGTTATAATATTCAATAGGTACCTACGAATGTATATTAAAACAAAAGATATGATAGGTATTGTATTTAATAACGTATCAACTTTAAAATAATATTGAAAAAATAGAATTTTTTAATTAGATTGCCAGTTATTTTTTACAATTCCACAAACTCATAACGATTTTTTTAGACAGCTTATCCTGAGCAAATATGTACCAACTAACGTTGATAAATTTATTTCTTATGCATTTATCAGATGCCGCTCGATCATAAATTTAAGGGTAAATCGCAATAAACTTCATTAATGTTCTTTAATGAATTGAGGATCAGAAGCAGATAGCGGTTTTAAATATTTTAAATTCCTCATTCGAAATTCTTTCCAACCACTTGTAAGCAATTTTGTCACCCCAAGTTTGACTATTCAGTATGTGCTCTTCTTTATCTACTACTACCCTTAAAATATTCTATTCTATAAAGTCTGATATGTACATAAAAACTATTTCTTTCAAATTTATATGTATTCGCTACATTTAAAATGTGTTCAATATATTATTATATTAATAAGTACACGTTTGGTTCAGTTTACAGTGACCCTATTATTGTGCCACTGGTGACCGGTTCGAGTCCCACACTGGGCATTCTTTTTTATGATAATCACGAGCATAAGAATGCATAAACTCTAGTCATGCTTGTTTATATTTTTAATATGTATGTATTTGGAGTCATATGTATGTGTAGTTTATCAACTATGTATATGGTATCCATAATACAATCTTCGTAGATAGTGATGTGTGTTAACGTCCCACCATATTTATTATGTTTTATTATATCTCATAATTTTTTACTTATCTATTCAATGTACATATTTTCAATTTATATACATAAACCTGTTACAACATTGACATATGAAATTATAATATTAAATACTTATAGCTTTAGATAATCCTGACCTGAGTATTTAGCAAAGTAGTAATAGCAAAAAATTGTAGAAAATTAAGCATCTAAACATAACTTTAGCGAAATTAGTAACTGGGGGTATCCTACACGTGGGTGATATTCATTAAAGTGAATATAATAAGTACCTACTTTTTTTTATATTAAAACAAATTATTAATAAAATGTATGATAAACAGAATCACAGGACAACTACTTGCAATACGGTTCACTGACCGAGCCAGGTGGTAGAGTGACAGTAAATATTTAATTTATCAATGGGCGGAAGAAATTATGTGCCATCGGTGATAGTGATAATACAACCACTATGGAACTGACCTCGCACTATAATACTCTAGATTACATTACATGCCATATCAACTTAGTGCTGTCATTCACCATAATAGCTGTCAAATTGATTGACAATTGTATTTTAAGCCCATTGACGCTATTCAGGTTAAATGGAACTGAAGCTATTAAGAAAGCTTAAAATTATCATTCTTGCATGAAGAAAGAGATAATTTTATAAATGTTATTCGTTAGTTTTTACTTTTGTTTAAAGACTCATTCTTATTACAAACATACTTTATGTATTACACATAAAATAAATGTTGATAATAGTGTACATATTATCTTTTTAGCTTTCTAAAGGAGCTTTAGCAAACAAAAATGGACGAAAATGTTAAATATATACGAAACTAAGACTTGTGGCTGGTTTATTACTAATATTGATAACTAAACTTGTAATTTATTTATTTATTAAAAATCAATGGTAATATGCTTCCGAAAAAAGCAAAACTTATCTCTACTAAACTGATATAAATTAACTTTTAGCTCAGGATGAACTTTAGGATACTCTTAAAAAAATTATTTGTTTTTAATTTTTCATAATGTTAAAAATTGTTTATTAAATATAGTTTTAACTGTCATTTAAATAGTCATTCGTTTTGTTAGAGCAAGCTGAAAAGGTTAATTTATTCTTGTCGCTAAGTAAACGATTCCGCAGGATCTCACGTCACTCAACGTTTCGCTCTAATGAAGTTGGTTAAGGTAGGAAAAAACTCGTTGCCGGTGGTCCTCTGTCACTGAAGCTCAATTATGCAGGCTATAGGTGCATGAGAAACCCATACAAGTAATTGACAGTAGCTATGCATTTTTCATTTTGGTGGTCAAAGAGCAAAGGTTAATAGTCTCTTTGACCACACATACCGCTAAGACATTCAGTAAATCAGATTCGTATTATACTAGTTTTTGATCTTGCCTCGCTCAGTTTATTTATTCTTTATCAATAAAATAGAAAATAAAAATACATAAAAATAATTAATATGTGTCTCGAGTATAAACAATTTTTATTCTATACTATACTAATGCTAAGCTACTGCCTACTGCCAATAAACTTATTATTCAACCTACGCCGATTAAAAGGGTTTTATTAAGCATCTTTAAATATTTTATATAAGCAATATTTTAGAAAATATTTATAATCGTGTGTACAAGCACCTGTGTCGTTTTACGACTAGGTGATGCCAGGGCAGACCGCTTGTATGAAACAAAAGTTAAAGAAAATTGATTTCAATTATGGGGGATAATGTAAAAAGCAATGTAAGGAAAAAGCTCAAAGCAAAAAAGCATGGAGCAAGTTCATGTACTCTTAACTACGGCGTCATACACGCTCCCGAATAATAACCTTCAATTTTCATATATTAACAGCACTGAAATTCGATTCGGGTTAATTTGCTTCACGGTAGTGAGCAAACCAAATTCGCTAAATGCATTTAATCAGAAACAATCTTCCAATACTTAAATGGATATTAGACGATAGCGCTCTGGTACTCATTATGGGTGTACCGAACTGCCTTTCGCGATGAAATGATCGATTACTGAGCGAAATCAGATGCAAGGTTATCGAAGCAGGAAGTCTTTTCATAAAGCATGCAATTTTACAACACATCCACTTCTTTGTACATGAATTGTATCTCAATAAAGTATTTAAATACAATAGGTTTTTTTAGGAGCCGCCGGAGCTATAGTTGTGTCTTTCTTGAAATATATATTAATGGACTTAAGATTAAAAGCCAATAAATAAACTGACTGGACTATAAAATGAAAGTGTAAAAATAAAATATTCTCACATTGCTAATCAGAAGTATTACTCCGACAAAGTACGTTATAATCACAGAATCAAGGAACATTTGTCAACGGCTAACGAGTCGATAAAATTTTAAATGAAGAGTATCACAATTTCAGGCCCAAAGCAATTTGTTAATGCGTCTCTTAAAAGGTAGCGTGGTGTTGCGTAGTTACTTATTTTATTTATAAATGTGCTGTAAACTTTAGTGCATAACGAGTTGCAATTTACCTATGTTTATGATAGAGATAAGATTTACTAATATGAACTCATATACGAGGGTTATACATAAGCGGTTATAATATTTATTTTTATGGTTTCTGTGATGAAAGATAGATTGTTATCAGCTTGGTTTTTTTAAGTTATATATTGTAGCATCGAAGCTTAAAATCTTAAAATAGATCTATACAATATACATGTTACAAAATTCTAACTGAGTCGAATCTGTACTTAAAATATTTTTTTGGAAAATCTAATTGAAATAGTCATTTAGAGGCAGCGGCACATGCAGAGGCAGAATCATTATTGGATTTTTTGATGTCTGTTTGTCTATGATGAGGAAACTCTATTACGACCCTATCACGATGATGATACCACGAGAAAACCAATAAAGGAATTTTTGTTAAATTGAGTATGATAATAAATAGTTGTTCGGATCAACATGTGGCATATATTTTACTGCAAGAAAATATGACATCTCAGAGAAATCTATAATAAGCATTAAAACGTACCCGAGTCACAAGACTATCCTATTCTTATAATGTAGCCATTTTATTTAAACAGTATTGGATTTCCCAACCACAAAAATAATTTGATTTCTTGTCCTACGATCAGGATATTTCATGTCAATGACATTGAAGTTTAATAATTTCTAAGTAACAAATTTTCGACTTAAGATGTAATTCTAACCGCATCAATTTTCTGTTTCATTGCTTAGATCAAGGTAAAGCACGAGTCAAAGTTAGTGAATTGAAAAGTTCAATGCGATCATTGAGAAAAAGTAAATAAAAGCATTGTTATTCAACTTTAACTTATTTTTTTAAGTTTTTGTTTTTGTATTATATTTGTTCTAAAAAGTACGTATTTCAATCGATACATATCTTATATGCCTGTTTTGGTTAAATGAAACATTTTAAATAAACTACTTTTCGGTTTTTTTGTTTAGGTATTTATTGAAGTTTCGAATGCTTTACAGCAATCGTAATCACGAGAGAGACTGGTATTTCAGACATCTCAAACTTTTAAGCCTAAGTTTACACAATAATTTTTAAAATATAGAATAAGTTTAAATCTCTAATCAAATACCAGCAACGCCTAAAGCACTAACCGGTAATACACTTCATTTGCTATATATTCGTTATACGATTCTATGTTTACGACGTCTTAACACGCAACCAATGAAACAGTAGCTTTTTCTCTTGACACTGATATTAATTCCGTTTGTTTAAAATTCATTAAAAAGTAATTTTAGAATCTCATGTTTTACTGGCATACGAAATTGCTTTCAAAATATCTTTAACTACTTGTATGCTGCAGCCGACTTCGTTATTTATTGCTAAGTAAGAGTAACAATATTTTATATGATACAAATTCTTCGATACATGCATACTTAATATATAGCATATATTATATAAATGAAGTTTATTATGATTTATGAAGAGCTTATTAGTGAATGTAATTAATGCGCTCATTTTGCTTAAGTTTGGAAATGCTATTCTATCTTTATATTAATTTTGTTGTATCGCTCTTAGTCCATTTATTAAGTGTTAGTTAGTAAAGATAGTACCTAAATGAAATCTTTACGGATTTTCGAAAAAACACTTTCATTTATAATGTCAAATATTAGCGTAAACCTAAGAAAGTATTAAATACATGTTGAAAAAAAAACTCACACTAAGTGATACACAGTCAGCATTATCATTGACATAAATTATGAAAATTATAATAGTTTTACTCTACACCAAGCGAATACTTCTGAACTATATTAATTACAACAAATTATACCTACGCATGACAAAAGCAGCTAGAATTTTGATATTAAAAATTTTCTGATATTTTTTTTTTTATATAAAAAGCTTTCTAATGAATTATAATTCTTAATTAATGATTGTTATTAGATGAAGCGTAACCCGCAAGAGAAGTTATAATTGTCGTTAACGTAAAACTGAGGGAAACCATAGATAATTGAGTGTAGAGAGGGTAATCAAAGCCGGTAGCTAATGGGCGGTAGTCGCAGAACGAATCTGACAATCGGAGTAGTGAATGTAAGATACGGAACCGATTGTCGAGGCGGTAGGTAAATTACTACTTACTTTTAGTGACATTTTCATCTATAAATCTAAATAATGTAAATTTTTATATTATTTTTTAAGTTATTATGTAAATAAAATGTTCCTATGTTAACATTTTTTTCATAAACTGTTACACAAGTATAATATAATAATATCAATCCGGGGTATGCCGGAAATATTAAAAGCGTAAGCCATTCTTCTTTTAATTATTTGATTTTCAACACAAAATTATCATTCACGTCTCACTTTAAATTTAAATTTTATGTAATTTCATTAACGAAAGTCATATTTTTGATGGAAAGTCAAAAGCTCTATGGTGGTGGTCCAGATCAGCGTAATAGCAATGACGAATTGGGCCTTTCCCGCCCACCGCTATTAGTTTAATGGTTTTATTATTAAAAATATATGAAAATTTGAATTAACTACATTCATTAACGCACGTTAACGGGCTCAGTTACCGTAGTTATTTCACGAAGTGTCTCTAATAGCAAGATTAATCGACTTCAGATCGAATGATTTAAGATCCTATTAAAATAAATGTAGAGCGTTTACCAGTTCATGCAACAGCTTAATACTAAAGTGAATGATTTCTTTTTACCTTCGACGTTGCCGTATAAGAACTTAATAACGTCGTCAAAATTTGACATATAAAACTTTAATAAAACATCTGGAATACTAATTAGATTCATATTGAGAAAGAAGTCGCATAAATTGAGTGAATGTAAGTTTGAACTTATATTCAGAATACATAGGTTTTTATTGACTTACCTATGAACTGCTTCATAATGTAGTGTCAATATGTATGTATGTCAACACGTATCACTGCAGTCGTCGTGACACAAATTTTATGTAGTATACTTTTATTTATCATTAAAATAACCTCTCTTTCGCCTATATAGATATAGAATTTATATGTTTAAAGGCTTAACGCCTGTTTGCATTTTTTTTAATATATTTTTTATCTGTAAAAATATAATGATATACAGTGATCATTTGGAGCAATACATGATACAAAATATGGTAAATTTCGCTTCTGTATCGAAGTAGTCACTCAGTTCATTCACACAATATAAAAGCTCATATAAAGTTAGTTTAAGAACTTCTAGTAATAGATGCAATTAAAGTTAGCCACGAGAAGCTCTTTATAGATACAAAGAACGATGTAAGTTTTAATTATGCCATTATTTTTAATTTACTCTCAAGTCTTGGACAATTTCTCATAAAGGCAGACTCTGAACGGCTCGGATGGTAGCGGTCACGCATGCTCACGGTTAATTCAAGCCAATCAGAGGCTGATTACACGCATTACTTGTACGCAAATTAACAGATGCACACAGCTTAAACTTTAAATTCATATAAATAAAGATTATATTCCAGTATACCATAACCAGTTCACGAACATTACACGGGTTGATAGCAGATATCATGCAATGTCACTGAGTTCTGTAGTACACCTAACGATGTAAGTACTATCCCGCGGCAATATCTGAAGGAGTTTAGTATAAATCTCCTTTATTAACTACCGTCGATCTAGCTACACGTAATGTAACTGTTAATTATTATTACGGTAATTGATATTTATGTTGATCGAGTAATATAAAACTTCGCATGGGCTTTTATATTAGTGCTGAGAATATTCTAAAAACAAATGAAATGCTTTTCTATAAACTTATAGAAAATTAATGGTTTTAAAGTGATTTCTATGGCATTATATTATTGAGTAGGAGTTGTTGTATTTTTCTAAAATTGAATTTTTGGTAAATTGATATTTTTATACCAAATTTTCCTATGATGAATTTAGATAATTTTAAAGTATCATTAATCGATCTCGTGATAGTTGTAACTATGAAATTACAAATGCATAATATGAATATATAGAATACATTACATATTCCTACTGATAGAGACATTACAGTTTAATTTGTTCAAACGTCATTGCACTTAGTAAGCGATGTTTCAATATCCGATTCAATTAAAACTAATAGTGTCTTGAACTAGACTGACAAGATTTGATTGCATTTAAATTTACCCGACTGTCCACCTGTCTGCCCGTTATAAGAAGAAACCGTTAAAATTGACAACCGTTTTGAGTTACTTGTGAAATTTACTCAACCGATGCATTGCCATCTGAATTTTAAAACCAATTTCATATTTATGATCACAAGAAAATATCCACCAATATACTGTTTCAGATACGTTCTTTAAATGTCATCCCGAAAAAGAAGCAAAAAACATTATTGGACTAGTAATTGATATGTACAAGGCGACATTGTTATTATTCTATATAATGTATTTGCTCGAAATGTATTTTTCTTATTCCATATATGCCACACAACGGCTTCAACTTGTGGGTACAATTGAGTCATCATAGACAAGTTAAAATCAACTATAAATATCCAACCGTTTAGAGGTAGACCTCCTGCAATTCACATTTGGTATGGGTTAATTTGTCACATTTATATGAGCCCTTATTATTGCAATTCTGAAAATAAGATGTCATCTTGTGTGGCAACGACCTCCTGCTAATATACCTTCCTGTATCACGCAGTGATCCGGACATGAGTTTTGACGCCATTAGCGATATGGCACAGATAAGAATAATCAGACTGACCGCAACACGCGCCTCACGTTTCACTTATTATCTAAAATAAGAAGTGATAAACAAATTTTAACCTTAATCCTAAGCAATACAGCATCCAAGAATGTAAATACATCCAAACTCTACTTGCAACAAAAACTATTTAACTTCCATTTACCTTTTCATACCCAAACAACCTTTTGTACTATCTGATATACTTGTGCCATTTTTTTCATCCCGTATTGTTTCTTGTGAATAATGGGTTTGACTTTTTGTTTCAAACTTAGAGATAGAAGTGCAAATAAATTAACTGGAAAAGGGTATGCTAGTGGCTTATATCTTATCTTGACGTAGAGGCGATGAGCGAGATTAGAGGTGTTAAATTGACACTCTACACGTTTTCTATATTACCAGATTGAAATTCCTAAACCAAAGAAGATCTAACGTAAGAAGACTCTAACGATTAATGTGATTTCACTTCGCATATTTCCTTTCCTTTCGTTTTCAATCACTATAATAATGTTCCAATATCATCAACGAAATCGAAACCTACGATGCGTTAGTGACTGAATGTCCTGCTCACAATGGGGACTAACAAAGGCGTCCAGACCGCGATATAAAAGCCTTCCCGATAAAAAGTAAAATCGAAGTAAAGGAAGTGCATGGCGGGCGGAAATGCAAACTTATTGTGCGAACTTGCACGTGTTCCGGAACGTTTTGTGCACGACTGTGCCTCTGAACAGCGTCTGGCTTAAAAGGTATGAAAGTCTAACTCAATAAAATAGTTCCTATTTTCAGATTTAACTCAGCACTCGAAATTGAAGGTACAGGAAAAGACGTGTTAACGAAATAATTCAAGTCCCCTTCATATTAAAGAAAATATTCAAATAAATTGTGCACCAGCTGTTTCATATTTAAGGCTTGATTCTTGTTTCTTTAGAATTTTTTACATTTAATATTATAAATTACCAATTGTCGATACTATAGTTATAGATATTATTTAGCTTAGTTTCTATTCAGTTCTTTAACAACTTGTTTGTATTCTATATACATTATACATAGGTACATACATAATGTGTATGTACATATGCACCTACTAAAGTAGATCTGCAACTATGTATAAATATTTATGAATGTAAACCAAAAGAAATTTTGTATTTTTTTTATCGAAAAGTATTTTTATAGTAAATCATTTATTATGCCGTTGTGATTTTTAATATAATTATTATTTTATATTTGCCTTATATAAAAGACTACGTTTTTGTATTATTTTATATTTTTTACCATAATATAGCGTAATGTGTAACGAAATATTTTGCAAAGTATTTTTGCAGTTCTTACATCGACTCTATCGACCCATAATAACGCAGAGACTTACAGAAAAAAATTGACCAGTCCGAAAATTTACCACAATCAACCTATAAGAATAGATAACCTACCTACAAGACGATATATCACGAGTATCTTCTATAACCTTTTTATTCAGCTTCTACAAGTATGGATCGTAATTTTCGGTGTATAGAGCGTCAATAAATGAAATAAAATACGAAATTTTCACAAAAAATCTGTCGGTCGCACAGCAGGCTATGTTTGTGGCTTTGTCGCGCCCACAACATGACAAAAGGCAAATAAGAGAACAGTACTCGCGTACTTTGCAAAAAATATCATCTAAATACTCCTCTATTGAAGTTTAACAGCCGTAGAGAAACGCGCTTTGTCTGCAAGATGCGGTGGCGATATTAGATTCGTATTTTAAGTCATTTTAACTATACGTACAGTATGATATAAAGGAATGCGTTAAAATCAATGAACCACAACCTGGTAATAATTTTTGAATTATGGTTTTTAAATGTATATTATTCTCTTTGCAGGTAATACAAAGCTAAATATGAATTCTTAATTATTTTGGTTCATAATAAATATGACTAAAATTTGTAAGTTTATCCAAGAATTTATTTTTATTATTCAGTTTCATTAATTTATCTTTCAAAGGCGCTGTAAGGAGCGCTTAGGAACATTGAAGATGTTTACAGAGTAACATAAACACCGTACTCAGTAGGAAATGTAAGTTGTTTACAGTGCGGCGAAATGTAGCTTTTTTTGGTGATTTTTTTCGTTCCCCATCGAGGGACCTCGGACGGTAATTCGATCAGATTGTATCAGGACATTTTTTGTCCTTGTGGTCAAAAGCAGCTGGCCAAGATTTGGCCTATAATGCGAATTGTTTACATGAATTAATAATGTGCCACTGACTAATGTTTTTGTTTTATTTATTGTCAGTATAATGTTGTCTGCGGTCATGTATCCTTAAATTATTTCTTAATCAAGAAGCAATATATTATAATATTACCTTGCCATTTTGTTATTAATTTACAAGCAATCCGTATTTTGTATCTGTTTTATTTTACAATCCGTCACTAAATCTTATCACATGTTCAAGACGGAAATTTCGAGAGCAAATATCGAAGACAGCAACGCAAAAAACTGCACAGCCCATAATTTATTGTTAAAAAAATGTGTTAAACGCTTAGGTTAAAATACTGACATGGAATAATAACCCCATGAATAAAATCTCAATCAGCGGTCAAACACAAAGGTAGAAGAGCAAATACTTCGATTAAAAACAAACAGGTACAAAACGACGCGTTTGATTAATTTTGTGGGCGAGTCTGACGCTTAAACTTTTTAAAATCGAATTTGAGGTTGCACATCGTCAAAATTTACGCAAATAACTGCCAACTGTAGTGTGGCTTCAAAATTTTGTTTTCCAGAACATAATCATTAAAATAAAATGGTAATATATTCTTTCTATGATTAGTTTTTAATATAATATCAAGCACGTTATTACTTGAACTGTAACATAAAACCGATTAAATTGAAAATTATCTGTTTGCGCAATTATGAAGAAACACACAATATTATCTACGCTTCTATATGCTGCCTCTAATAGCTAATGAAGACTGTGATATTTTACTCTACATTATAATTACATGCTCTTATAGCCCATACACTATAATTTATGTACAAATAGTCTCTATTATACATTAAGGCTAGATAAGATGCAGTCTCTTCAACATGGTCACCCTAGATATTCATTTAACGGTTTGAAATAGCGTTATTAATATTTATGGCTACGTTAAACGTTATTTTTTTTCTTATTTGCTTAACAGCTAGGGGTGCAGGTGCCTTTGAAGGGCCGCTGTTACAAAGCTATAAGCTATATCATGAGCATACCGCGAAAAATTATGTCATGTTTATGACCATGAAGCTTTTAAGTTAAGCCAAAACTACCTCTTAAAGTATGACGGAATAATATAATATTTATCAATCTTGATTTTTAGGGTTCTGTAACAATTGTATTTCGCTAGTGATAAACTTTTTTGTTATTATTAATACATTTTATATATTTTAAAGGGCGGCAAACTTTCAACCCACCGAAGATGGCACACTAAACAAAACTCTATCATGTAACCCATTGACAAATGAAACAATTAATCAGTGCTCATCAGAACAGTTCTTAAGCAGTAAATGGACACAGAAAAGCATAATTTTTCTAGGGGATGGAGAATGTAGGAAACTTTGTTATATTTAAAGTTCAAAATCCGAGGGAGAAGTGTCCGAACTCCGAAGCCAACTTGAATGAAATTTTAGTTTTCTCATAAAATAAACGATATTTTTATAACATAGAGGTCACAAGGTTTAATAAAGCATTTAGATTAAAGATTAAACTGTCATCGCTATGGGAATTTCTTATTATTCAATATAATTATTTATTCAAATAAACAAATTCATAATGTTTTACTAAATATTTGTATAATCTTTAAGTAGAGTAATTTCATATTTGATTATTTTTAAACTTATATTGGATTTTTAAAGTCGTCATAAATTTATTTTATGATACATAGACACGTTAACAGTAATAGCACCGTGAGAAAGCAAACTGTAAAGATAAAATTTTGTTTTCCTTTAACATCTAACATGAAGGCAAATAATTAAGCTTTAAAATTAAAGTTTAGATGAAACTATGTTTTCGAATTTTGTCGCGGATTTATTTTGATTTTTGTTTCCCGACGTTTGGAATGTTGTACAGCAATCATATAGTCACGGGAGAGAATAAGGTATTTGACGTCTTAGAGGTTCATATACTTATTACATACAGTGCTTACACACAATTTACAAAGAAAAAGAAAAAAAACAAAATTGCACCAAAGTACCTTATTAAATTATAGATAATTTTCACGTAAACCTAAGAAAGTATTATATTAAAGTTTAAGTAAAAAAAAACACAAAAAGAGCTTTTAATATTTTGTCATACATATTAATACCGTAAAAAAATGTTGTTTTTTACTTTAAATTAATTATTACGTCAAGATACACGATGAATGATGTTTGATTCAATTTAACGAAACTAGCAATTTGCCATAGTTAATATTTTTGTTCATATTTTACTGAGGAAAATATAAAAAGTATGATTTTTAAAACACTTTATGAACAGGTATGGGTGCTTTTATAACGAGTTTCAAAGATCTGGTTATTTGGTTCACGATTTTCTACGTTGTAGGGTTTCATAAGTTTAACCATTAACAACTTGGAAATTGAATAATGGCTATACTGAAGTTGACATACGATATGAAGCGGTTTTACTATTTTGTAAGGAAATTATAAAACAAGGATAAAAAATTGAGAAAGCTAAGATAATATAATAAGCATAAAATTTACTTATCATAACTAACATCCGTCCCGTCTTGAGGTTTGTTTGTAACTTATCGACATGATATACTAAAACTGTGATTTTTTTCAATCTAATGGCTATATTATATTAGCCTATAGCTTTAAGACACTTTGTCAGTGCTCTACACTTATCAAATATCGCTTTTCGCATTGTTATATCAAGAATAGCCTTATCTTTTTGCAGTTTTAAACACTGGAGCACTCTTTTGAAATAAGACTTTATTTATATCTACAGTTTGAAGTGACGCGTTCATATAACGGGTTCACTCCCAGTAAGATTTCATTTTAAGATAGTCTTCGAGGGGCGAGAACTGAAAACTTGCGTTTAATAACGCGAGCTACTTAATTGGAATTTCATTATTGATTTGTTAATAGTCTCGTTAATTTTTATTCAAACTGTTAACCTTCAGTTATCGCGCACAATCAGAAACAGCATAAAATGAGGCGCCTTTATTAAGTGTATTGCCATGAAATAATCATTTCTATATTTATTCTCAGTCGACGATAACACAAGCTTTTTCACCGCACCTCTTGACGCCTATTCGGACAAAAGTGATTTCACTATCTTAAAACACTGTCAAATTAATATTCGGTGTCCAATCTTTAAACCAAAAGATACGATGCTATATATTATTCGGTGGAACATTTAAACCTTAATTAAGATGTTTGTGTATCCGAAGAAAAAGTTACTCGATCGTGAACTAGAACAGAAATATACGACCTCTCAACCGCTAACACAAAACGGCCAAACTAATAGTTGCCTTCCCAATTTATTTTCTATGAAACCCATTGAGACTACTATAAAATATACCACTATATAGATGTTAATTAGACATAGTGAAATGCTCTAAACCAGAATGCTCGTCCGGGTATTAAATGAATTTGCATTTCTATTGTTAATGAATCTTATTAGACGTTAATTGGGTGTTAAAGAATTAATTTGTGAGATCTCCATTCTGATTATAGAGATTTCAACGATAAAACTTGACCAAGCCCTTTAAAATATATTTAGGTGACGTTATCGAGAAGTTTCCATGTGAAAAAACTGTGCCACTGCTATAATATATTGTTTCAAACAATCCATTAACAGTTAAATGTTACGTGAGTTATATACTCACTCCTTCGAGTAAGTTTTTTAATTCATTCTTTTATAATACTCCGACTGATGTTTCGTAGGCTCTTAACTAGATAAAGCTAGTCGGAAGCGTGTTCGATTGTAACCATAATTGCACTATTAAAACCCGTGAACGCCATAAATATAACAGCGGACGGCGGTGCGATAGAAAATCAATCGTTATAATGAGCGCTTATCATCGCTAACAAGCAGCACGTGATCATTAGGGCAATCACATACAAAGCAGTAGTAAGCAATGGTCAGTCCGAAATATCATCGGAGAGATCAATATGGTTATCTCAACTAATGGCCTTACGATGACTTTCTATAAATTAATAACAACAGACTATATTGCCGCTATGATTGGTCCATGTTAATGAGGAAACAACTTCATCTTCATCCGAATGCATACGAGCCACGAATTTGACTCTATCATTGCTTTTTTGTAATCATGTAGAACTTCTGTTGTATCATCTTTACGAATATAACAAAAATGCAACAATTTAACGCGCTTATATATACATTTTAAGTTTATTAATAAAGAAAAAATATTTGTAATGCGTAAACTAAAAATCCCTATTTGGTATCAAGATAAGTTTAAGAATTATGAAATGAATATTGAAAATTACCTCTTATTTTTTTGTTTTCAAACACAAAAAATTTAAAGCTTTATAATAGATACGATAATTAATTACTAATAGGTTCTTTTATGAAAAAGTCATTGAATTGCTTTTATAAAACTAGCTTTTGTTACTTAACCATATCCTATAAATATTTTATGACTGCAAGCTTTAAAATTGTTACAACAGTGTTACTTCCTGCGCATATCAAAAAAGGGATGTTGCTCAAAACCTGCAAATAGCTTATTTTTTACATATAAATAAAATATAAAATGTAAAAATAATACTTAATTTTTTTTCTATATTTTGCTATTTATTAAAAGCATTTAAATATAAATAAAAAAACTCTGTGTTTTCATGTTCAAAATTGTATTTCGAACGAGTGAACTGTGGCAAAAACATTTATTTATAGTAAAAAAGCTCTTTCTATACATTTATAAAGTACTTCTAAACCTGCAGTTACGTATTTATAAATTAATGAATGGTATCCATTGACCATTAGCGCCTAGTTAAAGTGACTTTCTTAGAATGTGTTAAATTTGGTTCAGCTTCATTGTAATCAAAATCAGCTGGTCTCCAGGGTCCAATATTTCATTGCTTTCGGGAGTTCAAAGACTTGCTCGTGTCATCCCGTGTGTAAGGCCCTTTAGTAGTCATTGTAATGTTTATTTATAATACGACTAACACAAAGCTTGACACTTCAAGTGCAAATTGTCGTCTAGTGGAACCCATTGACAATGGTTCACGCCTCAAAATTTCCGTGTAATTCTATCTTTTATCTTTCATACTATTGTAGTGCAAAGTTGGCCATTTAGATCCCATTATTGTCTCTTTTGGGGTGTACTTGAGGCGTTATGTTTGCTTAATATCAATCTAAATACTATAGATGCTTTGCATTTCAAATTTAACCTTCTGCTAAATTTATATGGGACATATTTGTGTGCTAAGTGCTTTTACAGTTCACACCTTTTAATTTCGTTTGTAATACTAACACCTTGTGGACGTCGATGTAACTCTAAATTATAGTTTAGTCGCGTGACAAGTAGCACACTTGCATTAAAGTGTACTGTAGAATCATTGTTTAGTACAAGAAATAGCGGTATTAATTTCATTTTTCTTTAAAGCTCATGTTTAAAAGAATGAAAAACGCATACTATATTCGAGCTTTAAAAAATACATACCATATTAAAATAACAAATGATTGTTGTACAACAATGTCGGTACCAATTAAATTGGATAGACGTTTCCTTTTCCTAGTTATAGGCATTCTTGGTAATAAACTACATGAGTGTCTTTCTTTAGCAATAAAACGTAAGTTTTATCATAAGAAATACCTTAGTAACGCTTCCTTTACTATCAGAACACTATCTTGTATTAATATTTACCAAGCGTGGGCGTAAGTATCGGTCTAGCACAATCGATTCTAAGCACCGTCTTGACGACAGTAAAGTGCTTATACTCCGATTTGATGACAAATGATATAATTTGTACCCACTGACACGATTATCAAAATATTCTTACGTTTAATAATAGCAGCTTGTGTGGTATTTACATTATCGCTTGCTTCCGTTGTAGAATGATTTACTCTTCGATTTCTAATAATAAAAAATACGTGTTCCAATTACACAAGTACCGTCACAAATATGCATATAAAAATATATATGTAAAGGTATATATTATTATATCCTTTATTGTACTCAAACAAAAGTATGTACAGTAATGCAGATATTTAGCTTGCAAATATGGATACATTAAAGTACCATAGCCTAAAATTCAGATAGACATAATATTCTAAATGTCCCTACATTTAAAAATCTGTTTTATCTTAACAAATAATTCTTGCACAACAATACCAGGCCAACCTTCCCGCCGGCTAATAGTAAAAGATATTATCTTGCAAAATGTTTACGTACTTACAGAATCAATGAATCCACAATACCTTCAAATCACAGTGCTAAAAAACCTTTTACGTTTTCAAAATACAATACGTGACTGTCACAAAGAAAATGGTTTCCTCTCTCTTTAAACAAACTGTAATCTAAAATGAAATCTTTTAAATGCTCTGTTGATATAAATAGCCGCGAGACATTGCAATGAAATAAAATAGTTTTATAACTTTACTAAGTCAATGGAATGGGTTTGACATATTCTTCTCAATTATTTAGTAAAAACCATGACTTTAATTCGTTTATATCATTGATAAAGACAATTTTCAAAGTATAGACATTCATACATCGTTAATGAATCGAGTAATTCGAGCAGTACCTAGACTTGAATTAATCTCAATTTGTAAGCTTCATCTTGTCACGGTGTTTGTATAATGAAATGGAGCAAGTCTGTATCATTCATTAGAGTCGGACACTTCTATACAGTTAATTGTTTGAACTTGCCCGGGCTGCCGTTTAAGATCGTCTCGGCTAATCAAGGCACGGTTAACAACATCCGCTTGGTAAGTGGCCGGCCGATGACTCGACACACCACTCAATGATGCAATTGTCTTCGAAAACTATCGCATAGAGACTCGCGCCTCCGCTACATACTTCCGATTAGGTGTCAAGGATGATGCTGAAGTCAATGGAGTTGAACTATCAAATGGCTGAGACAACTGCATTACGCATACGTTGCAATGTTTCGCAGAATGAGAATGAATGCTCTATTTCCTGTTGCCTATTAATTTGTATTAACTGTCTTTAAATGGGTACGAATTTAAATGTGTTAAGTGTGTTATTGAGTTTTTATTTCTTGTGGGTAACTCATTCTACTTATTTTTCAATATAAGCCATTATTTTCCTTAACGGAAAAAGACGTAAAGAAAACAACAAGAAAAGGCTCAATTCTCTGCTTCACACTTATAGAAGTAGTATTTTACATGTGACATTACTCATTTACTTTATGTTATCCTGGCATAAATTCTCGTGAATCTATTTTCTATATTGTATCAATCACTAAACTTTTAAACATAGTGTGTTATATTGTTTAATAAATACCTTGCAAGAAACGCATTGTACGTAAACAACATATCAATTAAATAAAATCCGAAGAAATGTTATAAAAAATAACGTAAGTAACTTAAAGTAAGCCTACATCAAAATATTTTCCCAAGCTGATAATCACTATAAATATGAATAAGTCGCGTATGAAATATCGATATTGTTAAATTAATCCTCCCGCTCTACCGCAGACAGGTCCGGCAGGTCGCCGAATCAATTAAACGAGCGGCCATTACAATTCATTCACGATTATTGTTATTCAGAGATGCGCGCGCGCCGCTGCTGACATTGGCGCGACACACGCGAACTGACATGACTCGTTCTTTGACGTTTCTCCCAATTTTTTTACTACTTTTATGTCAATGACCTTATCCTGTCCACTGGGAGATATTTCTTTCCCGTTGACGCACTGAGTACGCTGTAATCGATTGAACAATGGATTTGTAAATTACAAGTGTAATTGTAGTGCAAATTTATTATTAATAAAGTGAAATATCTTCTTTTTGTCAGCTTTCAATCGAAACCCCTGACTGGTATCTTATGAGGTTATTATTATCAGTGAAGTTCTCTGAAAACTTTTAATTGTGCCTTTTTATCGGTGTGACACGGGAAACAATAATATACATTAAATTAATTATTGAATAAGATGCAACTAATTAATATTAATAATTAAATAATAAGAGTATTTCGTTAGAGAGTGGCATCCTAACACGTTACCAATGTGTTCGTTTGAAAAACCGAGTAAAACACATTAAAATCTCGAGTTCCGCACTTTTGATATATGTATTTATATGCAAATCAATTCCAACACGATTATCACTTCTCTTAATGGTTACGAAAAACGTCGGAAAATAACCTGCATTTTAGCGGGTTTGTAGAAGACACATTAATCCATGTGATTTTGTTGAAGAGAACTCCGTGCCCAGCTGTGGGATGTTAAAAAAGGGCTAAATGCATTAAAATATTTTGCTTATTTATATTATACAGTGTGTATTGTATAATTACACCCAGTTTAAAAATAGAAACGTTTATTCACAAGTAGGTTAGCGTACATTAAAAAATGAGACAGGATACAGTAGGTATTGCAGATACGCCGTCGGGGATTGTAAAACTGTATCCTTAACCTGTTAAACGTTTATGATATTTCCTTTAATTATTTTAACTTTTTCTTTTTAAATGTAAATTATTTAGTAAACTTAAAATATGTATTTAAAAATATTTTAAAATATTATCTCATATCTATCTATAGCATTTACTTTATTATTATACATTATAACTAGCGACTCCCCCTCGCTTCGCTCCTGTTCGTCCCTGGATTTAGGGCGAGCGAAACCGCGGGTTCTGCTTATTATATACTAAAACCTTTGTCGAGAATCTATCCATTGATGAAAACAGGATGAAAATCGGTACAGTAGTTTTTGAGTTTATTGCAAACAGACAGATAGACGCGGCGGAGGACTTTATTTTATATAAGTAATATGTGATATGTACACATTATACCGAAGAATAAAAATGTTAAATATTTAACTTTTATTAACAATTTTTTGACCTATTATACATATTATAGAATAAATAGATTAACAATTGCGAAAGTGACCAGTTTTACAAATATACCTGTTTGTACTAAAATAATAGTATTAATAATATACCTACTTATATACATATATTACAACACTAGCTGACCCGTGCCCACTTCGTTGGGCATAATGTTAATAATCCTTTTTTAGTACAGAGTGTTTAAATAATTTAAATTATTTTATTAATATTAAAATTAAATTATCTATACTAATATTAAAAAAACTACTTTTTGTCACTTAAATATAAAAGTTAGACATATGCTGTCGTTGACTTTTTTGTAGGCATTTTTAAGCTCCATATATTTTCTCTAGAACTCAAAAATATATCTTTCATAGTTAAGGCAGCGTTCGTAAGAAACGCTTTCATTCGACCGTTTTTTCTCCGATTCACTTTGCAAAACGGACTACCACGTAAAAGCCTTTTTATTTTTCGGTTTTTTATATAACCTATGACACTCAGCAATAATGTGGCTTTCTATTGGTGAAAGAATTTTTAAAATCGGTTCAGTAGATCCCGAGATTACCCCTTACAATTTAACAAATAAACAAACTTTACTTCTTCATAATATTAGTATAGATTAAAATTCTGATAATATTATAATAGCGTAATAGCCCACGTAAAAACAATATTATGAAGCAACTTACATCCATACATTTACAAATTAAAATATTTGTAAAGCCTTATTTAGTAGGTATTTTATGGCCGTCAATGCTGAATTTTATTTCTATGTAGACAGGCATTTTAAAAATACTTTAAAATAAACTAGTTTTTTAACAATGAAATCTTAAATAAGCATCGTTGAATTACATTAACATTGAATTAATGTTGTTTATTTTATACATATGTGATAAAGATACTCCAATTGGTTTTTATGTTTATGTTAAGCACGACATCATGCTGATATAATGTCTGTGGACACGTCTGTATAGAAAATACGTAAATATATAAAAATAGCTAAGTTATTTATGCATTATTTATAACAATATTCCTTATAAGGTTATTTCTAAAAAAACAGAAGTCCATCTTTGAAGGTACCTACAGTGCATTGCAAGTAAGCATTGCATATTTTGTAAATTATACAATGTAAATTTTATGAAAATTTCCTTTTTTTGAACAAAACTTCTAAGAGTCGTAGTACGTATTTGAAAAAATTGACATTACAATATATGTATAATAAAGTTATATATAATATTTATGTATATTACTCAATAAGTAAACTACTATAAAAATTTATGATTATTCTGTATGAACTTCACTGTTAATTATAATAATTCATAAGAAAATTAAGTCATATTTGCTCTTTTAAAATGACTAGTATCGAATTTCGACCAATTATATCTGTCACACAGCCATCAACATGGTTAAAATAGTCTCAGTTAATTGGTTAAATAGTCTACAGCAGGCATGGACGTACAATTACATTATTTTACCTTTCTTAACGGCAATCATACATAATTTATTGTGTGCGCATATTTTTGTGTCCTAGCTATCTTTCGTACGTCATGCCTACCTGCATAATTTTTTTCTATTTTATTTATAATAAATATTTAAATTTTCATTCATTGATATTAACTGCATTGGCTACTCAAAGAATTAAATGTTCGGAAATGGCATGTCTAGTATCGTCTGTACTAATGCTTCCCTAAAGTAAAGAAAGTTTTTCCACTTTTATTTTACTAAAGAACTAAGTCAGTTTGGTGTCAGTATGATCTATGAATCTCTTTATTAAAAACGATGATAAAAGTCTCAATTTTATTTCACAATTTAGAATAAAATATAAAACGCTATTTTTAATTTAATAACACATAACGTTGCGTAAAAATATTTGAAATATATCAGTTTAAATATAGAGTCTCAAAATAAATAAAAAAATCAATCCTGTGCACTTAAAAACTTTTTCACATCTTTTAAAATATCTATTGATTAAAAAACAATAAATTACTCTTAAGTAGTTTTCGCCGAAAGCCTAATAACAGAAATAAGCCCAATAACGCTGCTGACCTATTTATTAGAGTATCTATCTATGCTTTATATCTTGATGAAATAACTGTATACCTTTTTTTAATGGTCATAAAAGACACCGTCTTTATATAAAATTACCTGCTTTTGCAGCATTTTTCTTTAGAGAAACACAACATCGAAATTTTGTTAAGAGACAGTTACAATTTCGGCCGTTATAATTGTATAGAATTGCTTTGTAAAGAATCCATGAAGAGATAAAGGAAAACTATAAAGTAGACTTGCGTTATTTTTTTGTCGTATTAAAATAAAAATGTATTTATTTCATACTAATTACTATGTCTAAAATACTTGTTGGTATTTTATATATGCCTATAGGAAAGAAACAAAAATTAATTCTTCTTAATACAACAGAGAAGTATTTATTTTCTTTCTAAAATTGAAGCTTTCTCACACTCATTGTATTGATTTGTATTGATTGATATAAATTACTTCTACAAGATATTTCATGGAGCTAAGACGATATACATAATTAAATTTAATGTTACACTCGCTACTCCATAGGTTTATAATTTCAAGCTCGCGTACCTGACGCGAAGACACGAAACGCTGAGAAATCTTCGTGAACATAATCTATAATCCATCGGCAACACGTGCACAGCCATTATTGATTTTGCCGTTTTTTGTACAAAATTGCATGGCTGTCCCAACTCGACATTGAAAAAATATCTACTGGGATGTGTGAATGGACCTTATTATAAGCTTGCGCAATGACATTTTAGTTTTTGTCAGAATTTTAGTCGCGTGACATTTGTAGTGGAATGTGACATCTTCTATAATTCAAAGTTGAATTATTTCGATGCGTTCGAATATTCAGACATACCGTGTTTTTAAGATAAAAGTACGTGTTTCTTATCTTTGCAAGACATGATGATTAAGTTTTGAATCAATATAATGCTAAGTTTATATGGAAGGTAAAATATTAGCAGTAGATATGTTATCAATTTTGTACTCTTACTTTTTCTTATATTTAATACTAGCGGCTCACCTTCGCTTCGCTCGGATTCGTCCCGGATACAGTTATTATACATTTCTCAGAAATTAGATATTTTCTCGCTGTAAAAAATATCCTATATTGTACCCTATAATAATCAGCTTTTCTTATACAAAATTTCATCGAAATCCGTCTAGTGGTTTTCTCTTGATGCGGTCCTAGACAGACAGATAGACAAATATTCCAAAAAATATAAATTCGGCCTCGCGAATGATTTCAATAAGATTTAAAAAAATTAGAGATCAGATTCAGCTAGAATTTTGTTACAATATAACAAAACATATTTGTTATGTTCACATGTTATTATGTTAATTAGATAAATTAAATTATCTATATCAAATAAGGTGAATATTTTTATTATAATTTCTACCTAATTCCGCGAAATACAAAAATTATATCATAATGAAAAAAAACTACGAATATATTTTCATTGATGAGTTTTTATTTGGTATTCATCCTAAAAAATAAACATTACTAATAGAGTAACGCTTTATTTAAGCGGATGTAATACTAAAAAGGGCAAGTTTCAATATTGAAAAATCTCGTACAATGTCAATAGTTCCTTAAAATCAGTAGCCACTAAAATATTTTGAACTTTGTAACTTAAGGCCTCTTTCACATGAGCATTAAGTTCAAAGTAATAAGTAGTACTTATTTGTTAGTACTATTTTATACCTGCATCAAAATTATTATTTTTGTTTCCAGAAAAAGCTTTTTTCTAAAACTAAACCTAAAGTATCTTAATTCTAAATAAAAATTAATGTACATAATATATTAAAATATACACATTTCATGACTATTTCAAATAAATGAAAATAATAGTTACCTACTACTTATTGATTAAATTAAAGTGAATTGTGATCGTTAATAGTATAAAATGAGCCTTAAATAAATGTCAACATAGACCTGACTTTCGACCCCTCATTGAAATTCCGGAAAAAGAGTTTAGAATTACACAAAAGAAACAAATCCTTTCCTAAGAAAACAAATATTAAACTGTCAACAGTTAAATTTTAACTTTCACAGTGAAAGTAATAGTATTTACTTTCAAGAAACAGATTTTAAATATATCGATACTAACATTCTACTCTTTATTATTTACATAACTAATCAGTATCAAAATGACTTTAGTGGCATAGTGGAGCGATACTGGCATTAAGTAGGCACTATGACAGGTTCGAAATGGCTATACAAAAGTTTCCTTACCTCAACTGGGCCTAATACTACACCTACCTATAAAAGGAATAAGAATTAATATTAATATCAAGAATAACTATTATGCACTAAAAATATAAATTGAAAAAAAAAACTACTGACTTACCCTCGCTCGAATTCTTCTCTTAGTTTACTAGTACATGTTAATATCTGTTAAGTACATTGTCAGCTATCAGTAAACTAAATTTCATCTAATTCTGAGCCATTTTAGGAGTTACAAACATTCCTCTACAAAGATTCGCATTTATGTACTCCGTAATACTTTCTTGGTTATACAAAAATATATTATAAATTGAGATATATTTTCGTATGTCACGGATTTATTTTGATTCTTAGTTCAGGATAGTTTAATTTATTAAGTAGTCCGATTAAAGTAAGGTGAACCGGGGCTATTGTATCTAAAAAGTGAATTTTCTCCGCCCGAGGTAGGTTTGAGAAGCTGTATTTCAGCTACTGAATAATTTACGGAAAATATGTTTAAATATCTTAAACGATCAGATACTTAAGACTTATTTTGAATTAATTGTATTAGAAAATACCCAGTATATTCTTATTAATATTGATTTTAATTTCAAGAACAAATTTTAGCTACATTTACCCCGTATCGGGGGCAAATGTAACTATTACTTTTTACTCCTAAACTTGACGAGATATGATGCTCGGACTCCCTGAATATGATAAACAAGGGCATTTAAGAAAATAATTTGGGCATTGTATCAATGTAGGAAGGCTAGTTCCTACTTAAAAATACTGTTTTTCGTAAAAGAGGGGCTATTGTAGCTATTTTTAAAAATAAAGTGTTGGGATTATGCCTGATAAGTATGTTATATCGATTGTCGATAATATCTATACAATATATCATATAATAAAACAGTAACTTTAAAAATCTGTACATTAAATATTTTAAAAACAATGAATGAATATTAAATAATTATTATTACAATTTATAACGTACTGAACCGATTTTAACCAAATTTTGTGTAGTAATAACGTATGTGGGGGTGATTACTAAAGATACTTTTTATTACAGAAAAATGTTCTATTTTCATAGGAAAACAAAATATTGTTGATTAACTAGTCCTTGAAAAGCTAGCGGTGGTTAAATCTTAAAAGATACGTCAAAACATAATTATTGAAGGAAAGTCAACAATATTAAATATCTTTCTTCCAAGTTAGTGTAACTCAATACCTATTTTTATCAGTACGTACAAAAAGCAGTACTACCTAACTTAACAAATCTATCGGCGCATTTCACGCAAAAAGGACTGAATCCATTTGAACGAAATTTTGTGTATTGTACTATAGTACAGTGCATTCTTACACGACATTATTAGGTCATATCATATATCGTATAACGGGACTTAACGCGTGTATTACTTAAAGGTATAAGATACCTTATTCCCGACGTTTTGCTCGGGTTGCACCAGCCGTGGTCACGGGGAAACTGGCGGGGGATGGCATCGCCTGCCACGATTAGAGGAGTGTGTTGCTGGTACCCTCATTTAATTTTAATAATTTGTTATGGCCACTACACACGGTGCTAATATTATCCATGGGTGTGTCGGACGGGAAATCGCGATATCTAAATTTTTCTATTACCGGATTCCACGCAGACGAGAGCCTGTATCCATCTTCACGATTGAAGTTTGGATGTTTTTTTATTTCGATAGCCTCGCGAACGATTGTTCGGTAGTATCTTCGATCGGTGGGCAAAACCTTCGGCTGGTGGAGCTCAATCCAGTGATTGGTATTTGAGTTGAGCAGATCGCTGATTTCCCTGTCTGGTTATTCTTTACAACTGTGATATGTTCTTTGACCCTCTCCGCTATGGTTCTCTTGGTTTGGCCAATATACGAACTACCACAGCTGCAATTAATTTTGTATATACCCGGTGTTTGGTACGGGATAACATCCTTCGGCGTGCGCAAAAGTTTTTCATGCTTGGAAAACAGAACGTATACAGTCTTAATGGAGTATTTTTTTAGTAGTAATCCAACCTTGTCCGTTATTCCTTTGATATAAGGCAAGTACGCAGGTTGGCGGTTAACCTCTGGATGTTTCGTACGTGTATCACGGTGACCTAGATTCCTTCTACCTACTTTGTACCCATTCCTCTTAAGTACCTCCTGAACATGCGCAAGCTCCGCATCCAAATGTTCAGGGTCACACAGATCATGGGCTCGACCAGTCAGAGTCGTTACTACCGCTTGTAAATGACGTGAGTGATGATGTGAGGAGGCATTAAGGTATCTATCCGTGTGTGTCGGTTTGCGATATACAGTGTGCCCTAGAGAGCCATCTTCTCTCACAAGCAACTTCACATCCAGAAATGCCAGCGAACGATCGCTCTCCATTTCATATGTAAATCGTATTTTACTGTGAATGGAGTCAAGATGGTCGAGGTATTGCTCTATTTCCTTCTTATTCCCTTTAATTAAACAAAACGTCGTAAACGTATCGCTTCCATAGTCGGATATTGAAAGGCCCTGTTTTCAAAGCTTTTTCTTCAAAATGTTCCATCCAGATGTTGGCTAAGGAAGGTGCTATTGGGCTACCCATAGCTACTCCATCAATCTGAAGATAGTATTGACCCTGGTAAAGAAAAAAGTTACCTTCTAAGCAGTGTTGAAGTAGAGCAACGTACCGATCTGATATGCCCTTGAAATATAATTTGTTTTTGATTACTTCAAGGCACTTTTTCAGCGGAACATTGGTGAATAACGATTCCACGTTAAAACTCACCATAATCTCATCAGATTCTAGCTGGATCTCCTCTATGATGCTGATAAAATGTCGAGAATCTTTTACATAAGATGACGTGTTTCCAATTAATAGCTGCAAGATTTTATTAATATGTTTCGCCAAGTGGTACGTTGGAGAATCAATCTGACTCACTATTGGTCGCAATGGCACGTCTTTCTTATGAACTTTTGGACTTCCCTTAAGTTTTGGAGGCTGCGATATTTTAGGGCTTTGCAGCCAATTGTACTCGTCGTCCGTAAAAAGCTCCTTATGTTGTTGTACTAGAG
Source organism: Boloria selene (assembly GCA_905231865.2). Lineage (NCBI taxonomy): Eukaryota > Metazoa > Arthropoda > Insecta > Lepidoptera > Nymphalidae > Boloria > Boloria selene. The sequence continues at coordinate 5,393,439 of HG993137.1, read as the reverse complement.
AGCGTGTATGACGTCACTCGGGCAGTTGGGTTGTAGCTGATTGGCTTATAAGTATTCGTGTCGGCGAGTAGGTTCCGAATTTTAATATCATAATCTATCGTATTCATCACTACTGTGGCGTTACCTTTGTCGGCATTGAGAACCAGGATATCTTTGTTTTCGCGTAGTTTGCCAAGGGCTGCGTGTTTTTCAAGAGTAATGTTACTTTTAGGTAACTTAGAGCGGCGCAAAATGACTGCAATATCCTGTCTTAATGCATCCGCATCACACTGTGGCATTTTATTACGTATAATGGCCTCCTCGACATTATAAATGATATTTTCATAAGGAACCCGCTTAGGTGTTGGTGCGTAATTCAAACCTTTTTCCAGTACTGATAAAGTGGATTCATCAAGAGTTCTGTTCGAGATGTTAATCACCGTGTTAGCTTTACGGTCAGTACGTTCTAAAGTTGACTTACGTGAAAGTAGCTTTTCAAATTTTCGGTTGTGTTTGCTACTAGACAAATCAAATAATCTCTGAGCTTGTAGGTAGGTAAGGCGGTCACACAACTCAAAATCACCATCCGACATAACAACACTGCAATCCAAGTGTAACGCGTATAATTTACACTGTATATCATTTAAATCCTTGTGGCTATTTCGAATCAATTGGCGTAGCAGGCGGACACTCGTATTGCCTAGAATACGGTCAGAATCCGCTATATCACTACGTGGTTTTATACGAACACATGTAGGTAGCAAGTTCCAATCGCGACACTTTTTAAAAAATGTCAACGATTTTTCAAGACGCACTTTCTTCCGACGCAAACACTCTAGCTGACGAACTTTAGATGCTAACTCCGGCAACTCCGTTTGCAATATAACTTTTTAAGCTTTCGCGTTTCATAACTATATCATATATCGTATAACGGGAATTAACGCGTGTATTCCTTAAAGTTATATTATTAGGTCATATCGGAATCGGTTTCTTATTCTCACTACCCTCCACGTGACCCCTGGGTAATGCTAATTGAACAACATTATAATAGGTGGTAGAATTTGGCCATGGCTAACACTACCCAGCGAGCAAAGACAAACTGCCAAATCATCCTGTAGCATGGTTCGTCGCATCAAGGGTTGGCTTGAGTTCCGGTGCGATGTTCGCTAGCTGATTTATACGCGGGAAAATGATTCTGTACAGTTGTGCTGCATTTCAATGACAGGTTCTGACCTGAGTTTTGGTGGCTTAATTTGGAGAAAAGCTGCACCACAACCTTTGGTGAACAATTCTGGGATGACTTTCATCGTGCCGGTTGGTGACCTGAGAGAAGACCCGATGGTGATATCCAGGAGGGTTCTGGCGTAAGTGTGGTCTTCAGTTAAATCTACCATTAACACTGCTCCAATTAGGGTCATGTTATCAAGAATGCAGCTCTGACTCATCAAAAGCCAAAAGAGAAATGATTTTAAGCAGCGACTGCTTATTCTCTCCTTTTCAGTGTGCTTCTCTAAAATTCGAGCATTATACTCTTATCTCTATGCGGTCCACTACTACCTTGAGATCGCTAAGACATATATACTCTTTCTCAAGGAGATGCAAATTAAGAGCCCTGCCAGCCCAGGATGTACCCGGGGTATTCACTTGAGAAAAATTTTAAACCCCGCGGAACCTCGAAGCGAGTCCGGTTTGTACGCTCGTAATAACATCTGCTACCAACGTCTCTGTACTTTCTTCTCGGTTTTGTGGTGCTTGGTCGATACTGGTTTTGTTAGGTGTCGAACAGTCACATAGCGGTGATCGGAAGACAACTCAGTTGTTCAATTACCTAAACGAAAAAGCTGACATCGTTCAACATCGATATCCAACCGTTCAAATGGTATTTCTGGGAGGCTTCATGCCCACCACAGCAGTAGCTGTTTCTATTCATAGAAACTGATCATGCTGGGAGAGGCGTTTTTCGCACTATCACTATCACAGTTAGGTCGGAAAACCGAACATCAAAAAAGCAAATTACTTGAACCTTCTGCATATAACTGATCCTGATATTTTCTCAGTCTCAGTTTCTTTTCCCTTGGGAACCTCAGACAACTGTATCGTAAAATCTGCTTATCCTCTGACTCCAGACTCCTCAGTAAAAAAAGAGGCGGGTAGTGGCGATTCAGATGGCAAGTCAGCAGATTGGGACGAGTTGCAGCATTTCTTTGCATCTTACCCTTGGCCAGTTTGTTTCTCTACTAACGATCCGTCGAGCTGTGATGGACCGGTTGCAATAGAGCCAGACGTTACGCTTGTTTTGTTCGGCAGCCTCTCATCCAGGAGACTGTGTTACGAGGCAAGCTCGTGGTGAAGGATTTTGGCTGCTTGATGATTGGATGCAGTGCTAGTGAGCGCTGAATATTCCGAAAGCACATGAGTGATTCACCGGGATGGCGACAAACTCGATAGACGTCCTTCATAATACTTTATTTAATACTTTCGGTATTTTTGCGTCTTAACTGCCTGATCCTGTATTGTACAGACAAAACCCTTGTAATTCCCAAAGAGGTCACCGAAGTGCAGCCATTACACGGACGCTTTTTATGTACGTGTGGCTCATTAAGAGCTTTAAATAAGCGTACGTGCAACTCCTTCTCCTTCCACACGATCTCACGGTCAGAGGTGCTAAGTACGACCGGGGCCGGCCACTTGTTTTTGGCTAAGAATAGGGGAGTGAGTCCTTTATCATATTCTACGTCCATTGCACGACTCTTTCTTTGTCTCGAAGTATGTAACTAACGTTTACTATATCCCGATTATGCATGGTTTTGACGCTCAAAACACTTCAACCACCGCATATACAACCTTATTACATACGATTTTAGGTGCACCACATGCGTTAAAGAGTCAAAGTCGTGCAGACTCTTCTATCCAGGGTTTCAAATTCAGTTTAAGTCTATTTAAGCACGCCGAAAGTGCACATGAGAATGGATATAAGCCGCTATAGGCTCGGACTTTATTAGCACCCGACAAAAAGCTTTTACAAATTTTTGCCAAATGACCAAAAAAGGCTTCGCTAACAGACTGTTTCATTTTCATCTCATTCACCCCTATTGATTGCGACATACCCAGATACCGGTACGATTCAGGTTCAGAAAGGGTCCTTATTCGGTTTATATAGGGTCGACATTTATCTCAGCCGAATGATTAACCTGCTCCCTCATCGCATGCACACTTGTCTAGCTCAAGCCCCATCCTGATAGAATTACTAATTCAGTGGTGATCTTCAGTAATTTCTGCAGGTGAGTGGCGTTGGGTGCCAGCAGTTTGAGGTTATAAATATACAGAAGGTAAAGCTCTCTTGTCCCTCCTCTCCGAAATTGAAAACCAGCAATAAACTGAGCTTGGTTTAGAGACGGGCAAAACCAAATTCCTCGAGGAAGTCTCAAACTATACCATCAACTTTGTACACCTCAAGGACCCTCAAGAATATTGAATGGGACACCGAGTCTAACGCCTTCTTATAGTCGAACCAGTCAGCAGAGAAGTTCCGGCGGTTGCGTTTGACCAATTGCTTCGCAACGGAATCGATGGGAAGAATCTGCTTAGTGTAATGGCTACCCCAGAATGATGTTATTTTCGTCTACATGACGGGATATCTTGAGGCTCATGACGGATCTTATCGTCTCAAAGATGGTCGTAAGACACGTAATGGAGCGGTACTTAGCTAGATCAGAGGCATCCGGGCATCCGACTTTGGAGCTAGGTGAGTGATCCCAGTAGTGAAAAGGAACGTGAGCGTCCTCTGCTCGAGAGCTTCCTGGAATTGTCGAGCAAAGGTCGCATGGTAAAATCGAAAAGCCCTTAAGCCAGTAGTGATGCAAACAATCAGGATCCGAACTTTTTTTTGCATGTGGGACTCACTGGTTTAAAGCTCTCACCCGTCTTAATGGGCCGTCGCAGGATCGCTTGCGCAAGCAACTGCAACGTCCCAACGTTTTTTGGCTTTGCGTCTAGCTGGCTGCCAGATGCTACTAAGACCCCACCACGACAAGGTGACCACACGTTGGTCTGGTATTGCTCGACCAGAAGCTTTAAAGTCTGCCAATGAGACCTCTGGCATGGTTAATACAGTGTTCTATCCACCTCAGCAGCATTGCTTCCTGAGCCCGGGATCTTGGCTCCGACAAATCCGTTTTTGGCTTAAGCCATACCAAAGAGCCGAGAGATACGCCGTATCATCCAGGCCAGTGCTCTCTAGGTATTGAGGCAGCATTTAGTTAATGGCCTCAATGACAACCCACGTCACTACATTCAATTTGAGGTGAGAGAGCCGCGGAGTGCTCCGAATCTCTGAAATCGCTTCTTCTAGAATCCTTCTCATCCACTTTAAATCAAGGGCGACTGTTTCCTGGGTGCTTTCCTCAACAGGCAAATTGTGGAAGATGGTAACCAGGTACTCCTCAGTAGGAACAGTTGGAGGCACGATTTGTTCTTTGGTTGGATTTGTCACCTCGGAAACAGCCTTACGTCATAATAGTTCGAGCGCTGTATTTTAAACGCTGAATATACCGAACCTGATTTACCAGGTTTGGTTCCGTAACAGTTATAGTTGGCTCAAGCAGCAGGAACTCACAGTACGTTGCCGCTCGGTAGCCAGTCCGTCAGGTTCCTGCAGTGACATTCTCGTTCATTTGAGACGTTCATTTCATGCGACATACACCACCAGTGGCGGGCCCCTAGAGGATCCCGTCGGTGCCAATCTCCGCAAGCCCTAACCTACGCCCTACTACGGGTAACCTAATAAGCTGGTAAATGATTCCCCAGTTTCCTTAATTAATCACCTCTTATGACACCCATGATGTAGGAAGGAGGGCAACATTCTACGCTGCCGGTGCCACACGGTTATTATTAGAAACAGGCACTTGAATTCAATTTATATGTACTCTAGTGTATATCATATACGCTTGGAATGAAGCCATCGAAAAGACGGTGAGGTACTCGCCGTTTCTCTCGATATTTCGAAGGCTTTTGACCTGTCTTGCATGGCATGGCTTGATGTCTAGCATGGCATTTTTATCATTAAGCTTCCGGCATATGAAATAACCACTGGGTTTTGTAGCTGGATGTCTGATTTTCTGAGAAAGAGATCATTTCGGGTCGATGACGGCTGCTTATACGTTATTCCCGCATCACTCTTCCTGCTACTCAACAACGATCTTCAGAAACCCGGTATCTTTGGATGCGCTGATGACAGCGCCGTTGCGGATAGATACTTATCTAGTTCTAGAACCAGTGCTACTAAGATCCTTGAGCAAAGAGAGGTTTTGGTGAATCGCGTTGACTTGAGGTGTCCGACTAGAATTATGCCAATTTAGTTAAGTTTAATACCACCAAAACAGGCGTGTTTATTCACCTCAAAAAGAACCCGATTAGACAGTAGTGAGTGCTTGAGTTAAAGTTACGTGAGAGTAGAGCTTTCGTGGTTGAAATCCAACCAACTCACGAAACGTTTTAGTTCAATGTTTCTGATACAAACTGCTAAATTGTGAAACACCCTTCCTACATCCGTCTTTTCTGCCACTTCAAGGCAAGAGGGAATAGGAATCTCCAAGGCAAACGTGCTCCAACCTAGACCTCATCAGTGCTTCCTAGCATTGATTGTCGTTAAGCGCATTCTATCTAATAATAATAAAAATGGTGACATTTCAAATCCAGTTTATTTTGCTAACTCTTAATGTATACAGCAAAACTGTGCAACATCGTGCTAATCGATGTGCGCGTTCATACAAAATGAGCTGAGCCGATACCATGGACTACAAAGATAATACAAAACATTTTATTATCTCAGGAATATTATTCTCTGACTGATTCCGGCCACGGCGTCCAATCTCATTGAGTTTGCTCAACTGTGCAGGAAATATTACAGTGCAAGTGTACGCGCAGACACAAATGCATTTTCTATTCTTATCACTTTCATACTCCGGTGAGACGACTGTTCGACACGACTAGTGAGAGCTAAGGCGCAGGACTGACGCTGACTGACTGCTCTCCGAGGCTCGGGGGTGACACATCGCCATCTTCCCAACTCTGGGCGATTACTGAGACTTACTAACCAGAAAGACTCAATAACTAAACTACACTGTAATTGGTTAAAAGTAGTAGAATTAAACTAAACTAAATGGGGAATCAATCGTTGGTACCTTATAAGTTACCATTAAAACAAAAATAGTTTTTGTACTTTTAGCACGAGCGAAACCGCGGGTCCGCTAGTTTTGATTAAAACTCGAAGACATTATATGTTCCACAGCTGTATAATATATTTTTTTATGTATGTTCATCGATAGCTCCGTCTACTGTTAAGCGATTTAAATAAATAAATATAAATGTTGGGACAGTTTTAGGTATATATTTTTATTAAATTATACGATGGTAAGCACAATCTAAAAGTAAATTGTAGTTATAAAAAATTATGTTAATATATAATAGTGTAAATTATAAACTTTTACAGTCATTTACTCGCAAATTCAGTATTTTTTACTTTATCGATAGAAAAAATACGTTGGCGTCACTAATACTTCTATTTCCATACTAAAATCTACGGGGCTATTGTATCTTTCATTGAAGATACAAGAGACTTCTGTAAAAATTTTCGTGGGGCTATTGTATCTTCATAAATAACTCTAGATAACTACGGCAGTGAAAGAAATTAATTATCAATTAACAAGCAATTATTCTTTATCTTTGTAATTTCCATAAAGTTTGTTATATAAGGCTCACATTAAAATTTTATCCACTAAAACACAACAGTAGGTATTCAGCGCTCTCAATGAAAAATAGTCGATCAAAAATAATGCGCCATCAGTAAAAAAGTAGACGCGATACAACTACAATCTATGATCCACTCTTTTAAGCATTAGTTTCTCTATCAACTAGTAGTGTCGTTACTCCTTTAACCGACTTGTGAAAGAAGATAAAGTGATTAGATACAATAGCCCCGGAGCTACAATAGCCCCGGTTCACTATATATAATTATTTCCATAAATTCTTATTCTAAAACCATAAATCCTTACAAAATATTAATGATACTATGATATGATACTATAAAATATTATTGATGAACCTATGATATTTTTTCTTTTTTTAGTGTTGATGTTGATGATGTATTATATTTATTAAAAAGATAACAATTTTGAAACGTTCATTTACACAATACCTACAGGACGACGACAGAATGAGATAAGATTAACAGATCGACTTCGATACAACTTACAAGATACAGTTGACACTTATCATTCCCAAAGGAAGACCGTAGATAAAATTCTAGTCAAAATGTTTATTCAATAATGAATTTAAATATCATAAAATAATGCATGGATCACCTATATAATTATATGGTTTAATTTTAAATTAATAAATAATAATAAATTGGGACATTATTACACAAAGCGCCATCTAGTTCCGTGTTAAGCTACGAAGGAAGCTTGTGTTACGGATACCAGATAGTTGATATACTACATATATAAGTTTAAATACATACATATCATAAATACAAACAACCATGACTGTAGTAGACTGTAGCATCCGAGTTTAACAAATGAATAAAACGCGAAAATAGGATTAACTACAAACTGCGTTACATGTCTAAAATTTTACATCATTGTCAGTATACCTATTACATTTTTAATGAAATAGGAATTCTTACGGTTGCTTCGCAATATATATATTGTAACATTATGTTTGTTCGGCAAAATATTAATTGCTATTCAAAGCACAGCGACAAACACAGTATAAATACAAGAAATAAGGATAAACTTGTAACACCCAGTTTTCGCCTACAAAAGGTAAACAGATCGTTTATGGGGCAAGGTGTACGCATGTATAATAAAATTCCACAGTCCATATTGAACTTGCCTTTGAGGCAATTTAAATCAAAAATTAAAAATACGTTATTGAATAAAGCTTATTACACTATAGTGGAATACCTGGTAGATGTAAATGTGTGGGATTAGTGACTTGTTGTGTCTCACGTAGGATAAATAGATAAATTGTAATACAATATTGTTACCAAATATTTTTTTGAAAAGAGCAACTGTTGAGTTTCTCGCCGGTTCTTCTCAGCAGAACAGCTTTCCGAGCCGGTGGTAGTTTACTCACAGACTTACAGACTGACTTTTAATTTTGATAATGTAAAAATGACGATTGAAAAGAGCTTGTAAAAGTCTATTTGAATAAAGAATATTTTGATTTGATTTGATAAGAGACTTACCCCAACTTCGTTGAGTGTGTCCCTAAATCCCTTAAGGACCCTAAATCCTAATTCATCTTCTAAAATAATATCTATTATTCTATTAATTTATAATATCCGATATTACGCTTATACTACTACAATTCCAATTAGGTATAGGGGTATTAGAAATTCGTAACCTGCATGGATCATTTTTTATACGGCACCAAAGTTACTTTATATATTATCATGTTTTCTACACACAATAAATAAAAAGATATTTAGCTTTCATTAAATTATCACAACATTTTGTGATTCGTTTAAAAAAATGTACCAAATCTTTTCAACAATAAAGTTTTATTGCAAGTCTGTTAAAATCAATACCTACTAAAAAAAATAATTAAAACGGCATTTCGACACAATTGTGTAATATGTATTAAAGTAAACACATTCTATGCTGTGTAGGGGTTCGATACTTGAACTAAATACTAATATAGTGTTTAACAATACAAAACCTAGCTTGTTAAAGACAGAATTTAGTTACTGGGCACTACCACTCAATATAGATAATGTTTCTTTCTGTAGTCCAATAGTCCTAGTATATACACTGCCTAAAAATTCCATCAGGAGAAAAATAAAATAATACCGTGACCAAAAACCTAATTAAGTTATATCGATCTTATATCGTTTGTTATTATTTGTAGACATATTAGATTAGTTATTTTTTAAAATTATAATTCGAACAATGAACGTAAAAAATATGAAGATATAGTTCCATGACGCTGATGAAAGACATCGGATGTCGCGACCTACAAGATTGATGGCATAATAAAATAAACTTTTTATTCAAGTCTGTCATTACTTCATAATCTAAAATTTGAATTTTATCTTAAGTAAGGTTGTATATAGATATCCTATCTAAGACGACATGATGATATTGATTAGGTGATCGGCTTTTTTACCCGCTAGATACGAAACTGGTATTCGCTTAATAAAGATACATATCGAAGTAAAGCATTTTCTTAAAGATAAGATTAATTAACAAATGTGAGATCCTTTTTATCTTAGTAACTTAATTTTTATGTGAAGAAAATGATAACGACAGTTAAGTTTTAATTGATATCATAAATGGGGGCTATCTATCATATAAGTAAAATATCCAAAAATATTGTCTTGCAGGGTGGGCAATATGAACGATAATACGACTACGTGCTATTTGTTAATTTCGGGATTGTGTTCATTAACATTTCACTACTAACTCCATTAATGAGGGGAAGTGATAAAACCCTATGGGTCAGAGGCCTCTTGGAAGGGCCAACCACTGAAAGTTTCATGTGCGAATCGTATTCAGCTTAGGTGAGATAATCATAAGATGACGTAAAGTTGATGATCTATGAGAATCTATATACTTTAAAAAATATGTTGTCCGCGAATATAATGCATATTCATCAGGTCAGTGTACTTGCTGTTTTTCGGAGGCTATCAACCAGCTGTGTGATATCAAAATGGCTGAATTAAAAAACATATGAACAACTATCCTCAGAAGGAGAAACGACTATGAGCTAAATCATAACAAAACAAATATTATTATAAGATATCATAGATGGGTAATAATAATATCCTCCCAATTGATTCCAGCCACTGCGGTTTATCTCATTGAAACTACCCGACAGCGTACGAGATATCATAGTGCACAAGTGTACGCGCAGTATCAAGGCGCAGGACTGACGGCGCCTTTACGTGATCCTCGTGGCATGGGGGTGAAACATCGCCAACTTCTCAACTCCGGGCGGTTGCTGAGGCTTATTAAAGAAAAAGATACATATTTAGAATTTAGTTACCTATTACTAAATTCTCTCGAATCCAGGACCTCCGGATGTGCGACTGTTGCTTACATGCTAGTCGCTACACTAGCAAGGCAGTTAATAACATTTATGTATGCCAAATTAGTTATCTTTTAAAATATAGAAAAAGTATGTAGAAGTAGTACCTACTCTTAACACAAAACTATTCAAAGAAACACAATTCGTAATCAATGTTTCATTCAATCCACAACACAAAAAAACAACGTTGCTACTCAAAAATGTCTAACAGTAAAATAAACAACGGTGTGAAAAGCAATTACAATAAAAAGCGTTCATTCATTACCCGTGATTGAACTATTAAAACTCATTGAACAAACCGCTTATTATTGCGACAAAACCTAAAGAATTCGAGGAATTAAGAGTGAACTTAGTGATACGCCAGTTTTCCACGGATCAACATTTTTATATAGAAGTTGTAGACAGCATCCGCTCTCAGAGATAAATGCTCGAGATGAATGGGGCATTGCGTGAGAGCACTATCTAAATGAACCAACGGGCTTCTAGTCACTAGGTGTCTTACAACTTTTTACACGAGTCCAACTGCACCTCAGCGAAGTCATCATGTATGCTGCAGGCTTACACACTAATATATATAGAACAAGCGTAGAAATGCTGTCGGGAACGACCAAAGATGCTATGGAATTGACAAAAATTGGTTATTATATTTTATTGCATAATTTATTTCTTATGATTATTATGGTATACTAGATGAGTAAGGAGCTCAATGTTAACTTTACTAAAATTTTTCTTTAATAATGTTATGCAGATCAATACATGTTTTACTATATTTAGATATAAAAGAAGTTATATTCTAACACGATTTTATTATAAAAATAATAAAAGTACGAAAATAATAGAAATAATCAACAAAGGCAACTCTATTCATTTCATAATATTGATGAGAAAAAGGTACCTATCATATCGCAATGTCATTCAAAGATTTTCCGATCGAAGCGTCTCGCGGACTGATTGTTTTTTGGTATAAATAAGAATTTGTTCCTGGTTGACGAGTACCAGCTCGCCGCCGGGTCTGCTGCATGCCGCTCCATCATAAAATGTAAACGAGGTTCGATATTACTCCCATAAAGCATGGAAACAATTACAATTCTTATCCATTACTGTATTTTTGTGCTGCGACGATGTGAATGAAAATGCACGTGTCGGTCGCACATACTGGTTTCCCATTGACCTACCTGATCGAAATTAATTGCGTACTTTACTTGATTTAAATCGTCTTAAATTTGTAAATTTTAATTGATTGGATGCCGTCTTAAAACATAAATAAGTTACATATGTTAATCAATAAAAGTCAAGCTAGAATTAATAGCTTTTCTTAATGCTTCTCTTCTGTCTGTTTAATGTTGGTAATTGAAATAGTATAATTTTGCAATTTAAATAAGTTGAAAATTAAAATATAAAAGTCGAAACATGTAAATGTAACTAAATATGTATGTACATCATTAATAAAAAATAAAAAATGGGTGGTAAATAAATTATTAGTTAAACTTTCCCAAGCTAGGTACTTGATTATTTTAACAAGTTCAAGACTTTACAATTAATATATCCTGTTAAGAATATGTGAGGAGATAAAATGTAAGAAATGAAATTGTAAGAAACAAAATATATTATATGAAAGAATTATTAAGGAAATAAATCCAAGACTTTCAGCCTTTGTTGTGATTGTCCTTTACACCACGTATGACTGTTTATTGTTTAAAAAGTTTGAATTATGGACTACAAATGTAATTTTAACTGTAAATCAAATTCTAGATTACGTTATACCATACGCTCCTATAAAAATATGTTTATTTTTAAAGGTCGAAAATTAAATAAAATCTATTGAGATTACCTACACAAAACAAAACAAGACATATAAATAAATGGCCATTTCATTAGGCAGAGAGCAAAAAAAGATAGGATCAAAAATCAACCTGTACGACAATCGAAACTACTCACTACCACAGATTACCTAATAATACCGTAATCACTACGCAAAACATATTGCTTCCTATTAAAAATATTTTGACAAAAAGGTAAGTTTGATTAAGCGCAAGTAAGTGGTCAATAAATATTTATTGTAACGGTTTGCTTCTGAGTAACATCATGATTTTTGAGTACTCATTCGTTCCACAAATGCCCAACATTGTATGAATTGCACAGATTACAGTTAGTTTATATTTTATAGAAAGGTCAATAAATAAAATTTTGACAAAATTATCTAGTTTATACACTCTGAGAAGACTCAAAAAGTGTACCTAAGTACTAGTAGTATTGTACAAGTAAGTGTATATATAGGATGTAAAATATATTTTATAAAATACTATTTGACTTTTTATTTTATAAATTCTACGTGAATAAGAATTCATGTATTCATCTTTTGACTACTATAACGATAATCCGTTTACATTGCTTGTAGTAAAGGCTCTTCTGTTTACGATTTGCTTTTACTTTCATAGACCTCAAAAGGTTAAACATAAAGCTTGTAGATGGGATCACTAACGCTAAATTTAACGAATGACCATCCAGACGTCGGCGACTTTGCTTTAGACTTCGAAGAAACGATACCCTATTGTTATGCCTGTTACAGTATACAGTTACACTTTACCACTTTTTCACGGCGCGTTACTAATATATTTTTTTAGAATATACGTTTCAATGCATCTTATACGTATATTTAGCATGTAAGCACATATGTAGAAACCTACATTATGTACAAATATTTAAAAAAATATTATAAGTATTATATAAAAGCTAACATAAACATGATCAGATAAGTAAATAAAAAATCGACGATTCAAATGACCACTCAAAATAAAACAATAAAATAGCAAATTTCGCAATGCAACGGACCACCATGTTGGAAATAAGATGTCAGGCAAATTGAAACGAATCAAACAGAATGAAAGCTCGCGAAGGTATTAGATTCGAGCGTTTCTGCCGTTCAAATAAATAAATCCAAATGCGCCATCACATTTCAATATGGCAAAGACAAGCTCTTAAATTTTATCTTTTATACAGTATGTTTTTTTATATTTAAATTAGAATCTAAAAGTGGTAGCGTTATAGCTTATTAAAATTAAGCGATTCCATTTTTAACCATGTCATAAAACTATTAGTCGTATAAAGAAATTAATATTATATTTACCGATATCCGAAAACCCATAAACAACGACTCATATATATACAGATTAATCGTTTTCGTAAGAGACATTAAATATTTATAATACAACAACATATTTAAGTAGCAATAAAATATGTTGACACATCGCTCGTCTTTATAATTTATTAGAGAAAAAGCAACATTTCTCCTAAATATTTTAACATAAGTTGTTTCAAAGTTTTAGACGATGTTATAAATGAAAAATAAATTATAAATCGAACTCACGTTAAATTGTTTACGTGAAAGTCACCCGATACATAGTTCCCCGGTGGTCCAATGTTCAAGATGATTAAATTAGGATACAAACAGATATAACATGCAAAATGATATACAATGAACCGAGTCCGATTTCGCATAATGAAGCAATCAAATAGTATTCATTGTAGCTCGGCCGATATCCGCGCATCGAATCCGATGTAAACTTCTGTGTTTACTTTTGTTAAGCTTGATACGTTCATACAACTCTCGGCTTTATGAAAATACGAAGTAAGAATGTCCATTTAAATTTGGTGCACAAGTAGATACGGTCGACGTCACTTTGCATATAGAAATCAGGGGTAGCTTACTATGCACAAAAACTCGTTGCATTTTAAAATCCTTTTCGAAAGCAAACATTTGACGTTTCGAGGGAAATTGAGCGGAAGGCTTTTTGTTGGATTATTTCGACTCAGCGTCGTAATAGCGTACATCGATGCCTTAACTGACACTAGCGTTCAAAAGAACATGCCACCTACAAACTCTTCCTGCAGCATTAAATAAATGAGCAACCGAGTAGCAAAATAAGACTAAGGTATAGGTTTTGTTACGATTTACACGGGCATTCAGTAGCAACTTTATTGCAGCGCTGTAAACAACTGGACGCATAACATGATTTAAGTCATCATCAATATTGATTTACTCCGTTCTCACGGCCGATATATTTTAATATCACCGTCCGGCCGTCATTTATTGATATTATATTCAGAGACATTGTCGATATGGCGCCTTTGTTCGTACTAAAATTTATAAGTTAGACGCCTGTCCATTGTATGAGCAACGTAAAAGGCGAGCTACAAAGCGGGCATTTTATACAGATCATAACTTGACGCGTGGTCAAAATGTGTCGAAGCGTTAAAGATTTATATCGCTCCTAAACTTAGTGGGTCATATTTTTTGCATTCATATTTCTTTAGCAACATGTCGCATCGCCTAAGAAAATCTATATCTATATTTAGATAGACTAAATATTTTGAAATATATACATGATGCGAATATGAAAAAAAATATTTTAAAAGTATAGTATTTTGATTTAATGTTATTTAATTATTTTTTTAATTCTTAAACGTATTCTTCTTCTTAATAGTAAAGTTTATTAAAATTAAAATTTAAAAGCATAAAATGTTATATTGAGAAATGAGAAATGGTCAAGATCCGCCCAACAACGTCCCAATGCCGCTTCTTAGCGTATTGTAGTAAGACGCAACAATGATCATTTTATTTATTATTCTCTTTTATTGCTTGTAAAATTGCGCACTTTGTCAATGAAGGCGGTACCTCTACATCACCACTAGCATGAAATCAATTTCAGTGTCCTATAGGTTATTATGCATTTCTTAATTGTACAGAATATATAAATATAAATTAGAATAATTTTTTGTGAATCCTTTTTTCGTCTATATTTAATAAAATTTTAACTTTGTCACATCTGTACATAAAATATATTTCGGAAAATCTAATAAAAATACTCATTTTATCGTTATATACAGAGGCCAATCTAATATTTCTAGAATTTTCGTCTGTCTGTCTGTGACCTCATCACGAAAAAAACACTGTACAGATTTTGGTGAAATTTGGTATGATGGTAGCTGGTTATTTAGGTCAACATATAATATACTATTTACTGCATGAAAATATAACGTTTCTGAAAAACCTACATACTTTTTTCATCTACTGTGTAGTATATTATACTAGTTGTCATACAGGGTTTCAAACTGCTAATAAGAAAATTGTAGTATCTACATAATACACATAATAATGGAAGTAGAAGATTAGTTATATCGGATTTCGCCATAAACGGACTTATTCGTAGAGAAAATAGAAGAGTATTTAGATTAATGTCATTTATACTTACGATCAGGTTTATTTTACTTAGAAATTAAAGTTAAAATGCAAAATACATATTGTGTATTACTTGTAACCTACTCGACTTTAAATATATCCCTGTGGCGACATATAAAGTTACTAAGCTGGTATTGCATTTGATTCTGGAAATCATTTTTAATAATTCTAAGATTATTTTTTGAATGTACTTAATGTTAGGTAAAAGCTTTCGAAAATATTATTATACAGCCAGATATGGAATCATGTTTGGAAGTCATTCAAAGTGGGGTTTTCAGCCGATATATTCTCATTACGTACCTGATATCTGAAGTTATACCCCTTTTCTTTAGAGAGCACGTTAAGCCGCCAGTCTTGCATCATGTAGAATTATTGTTGTCTAATATTTAAGTTTAAAAGTGCCTTGACACTTGCACTCTACACCCTTAGTATATGAGACTAATATAAATAATAAATAAGGGCAAATCGATATTTTTTTTCTATGATATAGTTCAACTACTCATTAATTTTCCTCTTTAAATATTTTAAAATAAATGATAACGGAAATAAGCCAATTCTAACACTTCCAAATGGTTTAGAATTCCCCTAATCGTTACACTATCTTACATTAAAACGATTTTTAAAACACCCTAAGGTGTCCCGCACCTTGTATTGGGTCAATAATAAGATTGGTACCCCATTAAAGCGGTACTAAGCAGTGACTAGCGACTTACTTGTAAACAGCCCTTAAAATACGATACATACGGCTGCAAAGTTCACTTAATATGTATTTTGTTAAAATACTTCACATAAATATTATGTTCTGTCTTTAATTACAAATCTCGTCACTATTTATTTGTTTTAAATACCAATATTTTTCTTCTACTAAACCTATATTTTAATTAAAGCTGTATCCAAAAAGCAAAGCTTTCTTTGTAAGATTTGTAGAAACGAGTAGATCATTTCATTTCAAATATTTTTTTGAAGTAGTAGATATTATGTATTTTATAGGTACTAAAAGAATTAATATTTAAAAGTCAATAATTCTGTATTAAAAACGCTTTCTGTTATTTGGTCGTTTAAATAAATAAACTCTGACGTGAATATCTATTTAAAATTAATTGAAATTATGCTTACTTATGTTTTACATTGATTTTAAGTACAATTTAAAAGTTAATAAAAACTAGTAGTATAACAAAATTATGCCATAAAAATGTAACGTAAAACTAATTCTTTTGTATATTGCCTTTTAGAAGTCATAAAAACATAGTTGTAAAGTCTACCAGCAATAATTTTCGTAATAAAAAAAATATGTATGTATAATAAATAGCTAGCTCCTTGACTAATCAGTCGTATTGCTCGTCAGTCTAGGCGTAAGTGTAAAGTGTTTCTAACATCTGCCTAACCCGCGTGTAATGAAAATAAAAATATTATTTTAGTAGATTTATTCGATAGTGACCGGCAGATGTGCTGGCGCGCGCTCCACACTCTCTATTTTTGTTGATCCTTCATTGTATTTGGGCAAGGGTCTCAAAGGGTCAATATCCACCATTGCTTCCGTTCAATATTCGGTTTATTTCTTATTTTGTCTGTAAACATCTTAAGTATCCGCCGTCAATCATAAAGGATTTTGCATTTGCAGAAATGAACAAAAACCCACCCCTACTATCCGGTATTACAGCCTATTTATAATCCGTAATCAATTATAACCCCTTCTCGTTCGCTCAGAAGTAAATATGCATAATATATGTTCATTTTAAATACGACCAGAATATTTTATTACAAATTGGTGGTACGAGAACGCACATTTTCAGTGTAAATCCAATTAAATCTTTGGGGGTCTGATGATTATAAAGGTTAGCACACCTTTTGATTTAAGTACTTCGTTTGTTTCAATTTGTTAGATAAAATATGTAAACAGCCATCTTAAGCTGTCGATATAAATAAATAATTCCAGATTTGATACGCTTAACCAAATACAGCAATATTTATGCATAGAATATAATAACAGACACCTTACACTACGTTAATATGATTCTTAATACATGTCATTCCCATAGCAGCTTCACTCGTTGCGGATCGGATTAAAACTATTTACTCTACGTTTCACGACCACTCCACTTGTCTTTTTAATGTGTAAATTAATTTAAATCGACCTTTGGAGCATGAAATTCCCTATCAATTACTGTAGGACAGCTTAATGCACTACAACGCAATAGAACCGACTCGAACTGATTTTTGCAGAAGTGGCATATAGTACCTACTATACCTATATAGTTGAATAGTAGAAGGATATCGTTATAAAAACGTATTTCGAGTAGTAAGAAATGTGTAGGGCTTTAATAAAAACAATTTAAAAATATTATTGGTATTATTTGTGTAATTAGTTAACAGTGTTATTAAACCAAGCCAGATAATTAGACGACATAAATATTTTCAGCCATCATTAAACATCCAAGTATATCCATTGTTAAGACTAGTCCTTTTACTATTTTGACAAGAAAATTAAACTCGCTATTAAAAATAATACTATTTCTAGTTGGTTCTCTGTTCTTGCGAAGGATTTTCGTGTTAAATCCTTGTATTTACCACATACCTTGTCTCCTCAATGACTTGTTCTTGCGAAGTTTTTAAAGCAATTACAAGTAAAAATAAAAGACGAGTGCACTATTAAGCGCCTTAACTCGAAAGTCTTAAATTTCTTAAGCAAATATTTAAACAAAGATAAAGCACCCAAGTTTAGCCTTACATTGCAGTAAAGCCTTTATGCCTGTAAGCGTTAATTAAAATAACTGAATTTATAACCCTTTATATAAATAAAAACAGTATATTTATATACAGTATATTATCATCTACGTGCTTTACAATTTTATTAGAATTAGTATTTCAATTATATAATTAGGTACATATTTATTTGTTTCCATTAGCAATACCTAAACAATAAATTCAAAAATATTTTTCTATTTAATTATTACATGATCGATTGAAGTTATATGCTATTTGAAATCACGTCGCAGCTTTTAATTACATCAGCCAAAGCTCATGTTTCTACAAAAGTTCAGACTTCAGAACTCCCAAAAAATTCAATATCAATATATAAGTTTCGACTGTAAATTTCATAAAAAAGTGACATACATCTTTTATCATAGATAAATAATACTATAACACGCACAATACTATGTTTGTTTATATGACAACAAACAATTTTCGGCATCGCATGTTACAGTCGATATGGTAGAGCCTGAATGCATATGTTCAGGTGGTAAATACTTAAGCAGAAATATCTGCCATCTGCGCATATTATACGCTTTATTAACACTGCCTATGCGAATATTTCATTTTAATTTGCTGTTAATTAAAAGTTAGTGGTTTACGTTAAAAATACAGGTTTATCTTCCATATAGGTGTAAAGGACTAATTAATTGATAATCGAAATGAATGAATTCCTCCCGGCGCTACTAATAGCCTGGCTGGTGTAAACGAAGTATAATCACGAGTCACTTTTCAGATGTCTCGTTTGATGATAAGTCTTACACTTTAATGAGTTATACACAGCATCAGATTACTTTGCAATCTTTTTAAAGATCTTTAAATTGTTTACTTGCCATGCTACTTTAAATATTTGTTTTTTTTAAAGTGACATTTAATTCTTTTTTTGCACAGTAGAACGTAGCGGGTAAAGTAATGCCCAAGTATGTTCTTAATATTTCACGGGTGAAGTGGTTTCAAATTATTTTCATGTACGAATATTTTTTAACAAGTTAAGGACAGCGTCGTAAAGAAAACAGCGTGACCTAGGAAGTTCTCGAAAGACTAATGAAGTCTGTCAACCCGAACTTAGCCAGCGTGATAGAATATGACGTCATTCCCCTCGTATTGAAGGGAGACTCGTGCCTAGCAATGGGACATTAAACAGGGTGAATAGGAATTTATGAAATTTTGAATACTTTACTATCTATTAGTAATACTGTGAACATTTTTAATTATATTATTCAAAATAAGCAGCTTTTTTACAAGTTTTTAAATCTTTACCCAGTCACTTAAATAATCTCTATCTATTTCAGGATATTAAAATATGTCATTAAAGGGAAAAAAATATTGCGTTCAGAAAACTTAGATTTCTATAAAATACACAGTAAGTATCTGCTAATAACGTGCTTAAGCACCTTAAGTTGTCCAATCGATATCTGCCAGGACTTACTCGCTTCTTCCATTAATGGTGTTTCTGTAACCGCAGCCATTACGACACTTACAATGTTTTCGGGATGCCAGTTCCAATCATGAGCTGGTTAAATGTACATACATAATCCATTCAACGTATCACAGATAATAAATGACACGGTCAACCTCTGTAGAGCTTGTCTTCAATGAAGTATGGACGGTCACTACATTATTAAAACTTCACGAATGTGTGAAGAAACTCAGTCGTATAAAGAGTCAATTAACAAACCAGACAGCGAAGTGTATAAACAACAAGATGGGTGATTAAAATATATAGCCACTTTAAAGTTTTAAATATCACAAAAGGACGGTCATATTTTAAAAATAATTATATCAATAATTGGCACGCGAAGTGCTCCGGAGGTGGCTCATCTCATTATTCGTAAATTTTACCACCTACCGTGCTAGATTAATCGGTTTAACTATATCGTAAGTTTATTCGCACATGAAGTGCTTCGTGTCAATTACACCGTAAAAATACAAGAATCTATTATTCATTGCACGCCGTGTGAAATATCTAGTGTGTATGAAATCTTATTGAACGTATAGGAAATAAAGTCTTCGTTCAGTGTGTGTTCACTTCGAATAAATTCTTAATACCGCTGCCACAATCAATGACTATTTATTAAAAAATAAATGATATATCAGTGAGTCAGTGACGAAATCGGGGCTCTTTAGATATCAATAAAGTCTAGAGTATTAGAGCTATGCAATTTAATGCATTATATTTTATTTAGTTTACAATTGACACGAAAAGACGGCAGAGCACTTCGAGAAAAGGTACTTTCGATTTCTTAAAAAAATAAAAACAATTATTTTATTACATAAATATATTTTTGTAAAGCTTATTTAAATTTTAATCTTGAACTTTCATTTATTACAAAACTTGTAGTTTTTTGCACATTTAATCTCGATAGGCCCCGCAGATAAAGCTCTCATCATCATGGGATAGCTTTCAATAAGACGCCGATGATTTCAATGTGAGATATAATACTGTTGAAATATATGAATACTATCGCGAGATCAGTCAAAGTTGTTGCAGACTCACTTTCAATAACCCAAATATTACAATAGGCATCACACTGACATAAATAAAAACTTGAAAAGAAGAATGATAGCAATTTGATTCATCCAAAATACCTTATAGTGTTATGTCGGAGTTGTATTATGTATAAAGCCTCAGTTATAAATGGTATGATTTTATCATAGCTTAGTGGTTTTGGAGACATTTTTAA
This sequence comes from Boloria selene, assembly GCA_905231865.2. Classification (NCBI taxonomy): domain Eukaryota; kingdom Metazoa; phylum Arthropoda; class Insecta; order Lepidoptera; family Nymphalidae; genus Boloria; species Boloria selene. Next base: position 5,372,697 of record HG993137.1, on the reverse strand, counting down.
AACCATTCGATGGTCAAAATATTGATTCTTATACATGATTTATTTTCTTTACGTGTGTATACACGTAACTTTACAATATACATATTTTATTATATGTATTATAAATATTATGTTATATGTTATTGAGGTATGTTTCTATCTAAATACATTTGAAAATTTTATTTAGAGTGTATTTTAGATATATTATAAGCTAAACGATTACATATTTAGGGTTCCTTTGATTCAACTGAAGACGGAATTCATTATTTATGACATCACATTTCTACTATTTTATGACAGCATAAGATCTCCATATATACAGCAAGTTCCCGATATAATACCACAAAGCTTTTTATGAACAGTGTTTGTTAGCTCTAAGAAATAATAACGTCGCCGGATAAATCGAAGGTGTCTAGTTTTAAGTAAAAATATTTCTTACTATCGAGATTTCTTAATCAAACATCTATTACTACCAACAAGTAGTTAATTCGTTTAACTATAAGCCTCTCTAAATAAGAAATAAATTCGTAAATTCAGAATGATACTTGTCTTTAAGAGAATAAAAAACACTCAAAGCTTGATCTTTGATCCCGTATCGGAAGGAAATAAAAAGTACGCATGCGCTTGTGCACATTATTATTTCCCGCGATATCTAGCCTCAATAGTATTAACCGTCAAAACCGAAATATGGTCAACAAGACGTTATTATTTTCAACTATAATATAGCGGTAACTGATAACATTAATAGTTATATAGTAATAAAAAGTAAACAACTAGCACACGTACCCATACATACCCACTTATGATTTTACTTTAATCGAGGGGTTGGCTTTATTCAAACATAACACGTTTATTTGCATTTGATAAGTATAACGTGCTTTTACCGGGTGAGTACCGAATGTAGGGAAACCATTGCTTTTAACAGTGACATAAATTCAAATGCGTCCTCCATATTTTTTATATTTCAATGCCAGTACCTACTTACACATTTTAGTTATTTATGTTAGATAATTTATTAAGCATATAAATATTAAACTTAGTCTAGCTAGCACGTAGTAGGTTTTTTATACTTTATATACTTAATTTACTTATTACATTTTTTCTTACTCGCTAAATAGCAATATCGAGTCTTTAGGCGACAAAGAGCCAGTTTGTTTCCAGGCGACAAAGCTATATTATTATCTGTTTATTAAGAAGTATTTACCTACCAGTACCACTTTAACGACTCCATGGACCATAAACTGAAGTTAAAAATATTATATCCTTTCTCATTTTCCTGTACATACGTTTTCTGGGAAAATTTTAAAATTAAAGACTAGTAATAGTAATAGTAGAATAGTAGAATAGTCAGCTCAGAAACTTTGAATTTGCGGTCACCCTAAAAATTATAGGCACGTATAGGTATGCATTATACTTTGAAATACCCTCGAATCGTTGGTTGAACACACCTGTCCAGCGCCCTCGCGACACGTGACGTTGGCGCATGTTGCATAAGCCCTTTCACCAATTTACGCAGATCTCTGATCACTAGAACATCAATACCGTTGAATATATCAATGCTAGTTCTTTTGAAACTGGCTGACATTAGGGTGCTCGGCCCTACAACAAGTTCTCAAATCTCTGTACATGTATAGAAATGTGGTAATGGATATGGTGGCTGGTTTTATATTGTTCTGGCTTGTGCAGGGTGCATTGTTAATAGACCTTGCGATTATTATTAGTAAAAGTGATCAGGTTATTGAATTTTTATTCTTATTGGAAGTAAAAATAATAGTTTGTATATGAATAAAGTTATTGAAAGTACACATGTAGTTACTACTATTTTTTAAGTAAGTATACATTTTTCTATAAATATGAAACTGATATGAAAGTTTGGATGGATGGGTATTATTATGGTTACTCATACACGCAGAATGGATTCAGATGGAATTTCACACAAAGATAGTTTATAGTTTGGAACAGCACATAGGTTCATTTATCCCGCAAAAAGGATTTTCCGGCACTTACAACGTAGGGACATAGACAGGGACGATCCCGAGCGAAGTGAGGATATACTGACGATAACACGTTTCATCTCATGTTTCTGTTCATAAAAACCTTTGTATAACTAATACAAATTCGTTTGAAGGTTTTAATATGTTCAAAAGTTTGAATTCTTATTAGAAACCATTTAGTCACTTATACCTATACAGCAATTCATTTCATTTTAAGATATGAAAAATATAGAGATAAAGATTTTATTTACTTTATAATCATAAGAGCGTACAAGGAAATCCTTGAATAAACTTAAAAAAGGTAGATATTTGTTGTAAATTTTTAAAGTAGGCACCTTCAACGAAAATTATTTCGTAACATTTATCCCAAGTGGGTCTGCATAATCTCCTTTCTATCCGCTCATTATCTGAAAGCTGTTTGTGACTTACCGACAAAAACAAAAAGCTGTTTGCGTATCCGTCTTCATTTTAAAGTGTCTGGCATACTTTAATTGATACCGTGAAATAAGTATGCATTACACATTATACTGTTATTATTAAAATCAGTATAAAGCTGCATAACAATTTATTATTATAATTGTTCTATAAGACGAAAATCCAAAAATAGTACAAAATACTACACGTATTCCAACTCTAGTAAGAAGAAAACACAAGTATTCTGTTTATTTTTGCTTTAAGATACTTTCTTAATTGTACAATAAAAATCTCACAAATAGAACCTTTTTTAACGAATTTTAGCATATCCTACAAGGTATAAGTGTACTGTCTACTCCCTATACATAACTAATATATATTATACATGAACTTTATAAATAATATGCATAAGTACCTACTGTATAAGTACTAGATAACATGTTATGTTTTATCGGTACGCCTTCTCTTTTGTTTCTTTTGCCATTTATTATTCATACAACTCTATAATTTCATTTCGAATATAGTTTGACTGGAAAAGATGAACTTTAGTAATCCTTTTCATCTTGAATTCAATATGCTGATCTAATTTGTTTGTCTCTTTTGAGATACCGAAAGAAAATAATTAAGCCACTAACTAATTAGCCTAATTTGGTAAAAGTCTTTACAGAATTCATTAAAATATCGCTCACCATCTTTTTAGCAATGAATATTATTTAAGATATCCCCTTTAAAATTAAATTCATAAGTAGAACTGAACGCACAAAATTAAATTTTAACTTCAATAAGTCAAAAGCTCTAATTTTAGACCGTTTAAAAAAATAATTATGTATCTTTTTATATTTTTTTGAGATTGTACTTACTGTAAATCTTCGTACACTAAAACCTTAATGATGAAGATGTTTTTTGATACAAGTTCTACTAAATACAATAATAAAAGTTTCAAGCTCTGTTTGAATTACTGTTGTAAATACAACATACAGCGTCGTCTCGACATTCAGACCAGATATATTAACTGCAAAATTGGTTTTCTGCCTCAGGCTCGACTCACAAGTAGTCGTCGTGGGTGGAATATACGTTATATGGGGCAGTACTTATTGGTTAAATGATGCTATATATCTATTTAATTTTATCTTATTTTTCTCCATGAATTATTATAAATTGTACATTCAATTTTCATTTATCTCAATATTCACAAACTAAAGTATGTTAAGAACTTTGGATTTAATTCCGTCTTTAATAAGGTTATTAAAATTTTATACTGAAAAATTATCAGTAACCAACATAATATGACACAATATCATCGGTGCTACGCTTCATCGGTCGTATCTACTTTTCGCACAGTTGGCTAGTCTCACTGAAATTTGTCTCACTGAAATGTGCTTTGGTCTAAATAAGCAATATTTCATTCATGCATTAAAATTAACATTAAACGATCACAAGAAAGCAGGGAAAAGATTTAAGTCGTGATTCGTCTTGGATTGACAATAGAGGTCGGTCCTTAAATAGTTGTAGGTATATGCGTAATCATAAAGATTTGATCATATCTATTTCTATTGGTTACATTATTTTCACCCATTTCCTCGTTTGCTTCAGATAGAACTAGAGTAGCTAAGTAAAGAAGCTTCCTCGCGGCTCATTTCAACGTGAGGTTAAAAAAAACATATTCATTTGTACCATATATTAAACAACATTTTTTTTTTTATGTTGGGACATTTACACACAGCACTATCTAGTTCCACGGTAAGGTACGAGCCTTGTGTTATGGATACTAGATGGTTGATATACTACACATATATAAGTTTAAATACATACATATTATAAATATAAACACCCATGACTGGAGTACAAACATTCGTGCTCAACAAATGTATGCCCCCAGCGGGACTCGAACCCGCGACCACTTGCGCAGCAAGTAGGGTCACTACAAACTGCGCCACGCGTGTGTGTGTGCTTATCTAATTTTACTTGTTGTAAAATAATATAAAATGTATATAAAAATTGGTTGCCTTGTGTACATCTGTTCATTTGTTTATGTAATAAAGTATTTAATAAATAAATAAATACTTATATGTGAAAACATCTTCACTCAAAAGGCTATTAACGAGAATAAGTCTTAAAAATCTTAACAGGCTTAAAGTATCATTATTTTACGTACTTGGAAGCGGAGTTTAATTATTGCGTTAAAATAATTTATTATGCAACCGTAGACGGGATCAATAATAATAAATCACGGCCAATTTGGAAGGGAATTAATCTTAAATTTTAATGCTGTCCCTAAATATCTTGAGCTTATTGTTAGCGAGTCTTGAAGCGTGTTTCAATTAATCACAAGCCATTATGCCTGCGGCTTCGTTCACTTGGAATAACTCTGACAAAGTGTAAAGCTGTTCTTGTAGAAAAATAATTAAGAGATTCTAAGAACCATAGATTCTCGATCGCACTGATTTCATTTCTTTAGATTTTATTGGCATTTAAGTAAACTAATCATTAAAGTAAACTTAAAGTTACTTCGTTTGTATATCAGTTTTGAAATATTTTATTTCTTCACATTTCCTTGGTCAATGATAATATATAATGTTACTTGATAAAATATTATGAATAACGGAACCTTTACTGCTCAAAATATAAGATCTTCCTGTCTAAGTATTGTGACGATGGTACTTGTAACATCGAGTTTTCTTGTACCGAAATATCGGTAACTTACAAAGTAGGTGAAAGCCATTGTAGATATCCTGTTTTAAATCATAATTATATTTCATTTCTTGTTTTATAGTAGGCAAATACAATATAATTTTTTGCTACCACAGAACAAAAAGCAAAATCCGTTATTATTAATATCATAATACACGACATGTAAGCCTCGTGACTTATTACTTTGCCTTGCTACAAGTTTATTCGATTGGCCGGCGGCCGTGGGAAATCGCCTCCTCGCCGTCAACTCATTGTTTTTCACCAAGATTGATAGCGGAAACATGATATCTTGCATCGAATTGGTTTTATTTGTCATATCCGCCCGAATTATTGAAGGCTTATTCCTTATGCCAATACGTGTACAGTTATTAATTCTGTTTTTCAAGAAACATTAATCTTCATATAATTATGAGGTTTGCGAGCAAAATGTGATTAATAATTTAATTCGCAAGCATCATTAGCACTATTAATTAGATAGTTTAGGAAGGACGGTACAACGTGTAGTGTGGGTGTTACTCACGTCGTTATAAGCACATTATATTTGTGCGAAATGTAGGCGGTGCTACGAATATTTTAGCAACCGATGCTCCCAAACCTATAATTAATGTGAATGAATGTTATTTTGCATTTTTTTCTAATAACTATCAACATATCTCTAGTTTCAGTTTATACCTACTTGACTTCAAACTTTACAAAAGAATTAGATATAATAAATAGATTTGAATTAACATAATATCTACCCATCTTCAAAAAAAAAGTTTAATTAAAGGGAATTGCTTGAACATAACATGCTTATAAATTTATAATGTTATATTTAAAATCAAAGAAAATTATATGAAACCCTATCCTAATACATAGTAGGTAGGTAGGAAGGTCAGAAGTAAGTAGCCAGCCTAAAGCCTTCTCAAAAGTAGCCAAGAAGCCTACCGAGAAATGAAAAATATAGGAACCTAGATAACATATAAAATATAAAATCAAATATACGACAAGGAATATAAAAAAATAATATTAATTAGAAAACTGTTATCTGATCAAAACACTTCCTAAAGGCGGTATTTCGTATTAAAATTTCACAACATTTAGACCATCTTAGTAAACACAAGGTATCCAGGTAAATACTTATGTACTAACCTAAAATATCAACCTTCGACTAGTTTGAAAGGTACATTATCTTAATAATTAAAGGCTTATCTTGGAGCAGAAACGCCGTCAGTCGTTTATCGAACCGCGTCCACACTGACGTTATCTTCATTACGACTCTGCACTGCGAGTTTAATTCACGTGTCCATTTATTTTAGCTGCCGTGCGTTAGTGATCGTTACAGTAAAAGTACAGACAAAAGTCAGTCGCAACTCTTTAAATAATATCTTGTATAAGACAAATTTTAATATGTTAAATTTGAGATTGGCCTAAATTTGTATCAATCCCCAATCGTAGTATTAAAAGTTATAATTTTGTAAAGTTTTATCAAGTAAATATTGTCTTTTGTCTATGATGAATAAAAGGCATCAAGGTTTAATAAACCAACAATTATCTCTTCGTTTATAAGCTTTAAGGTTTACCCCGCAATTAATCACCTTTAAATCAAAGGACGTCAGTAAAGCTGGGAATCTACGAGTTACGTGCAGATCGCTGATTTAAAACTTGTTACTATTAATTACTCTAGATTCTAGGTTACTCTTACTACCGGCGCCACTATAACTCTTCGATAATAACTTTTTAGTAACAAAAGCGTTTCAGCTCCCACTCCTGCACTAATTTCATAAGAAGCACAGTACACGCCTTTAAAAATAGCTAACATTGATGATTTGGCACTAAAATTCTATAAAGAAACAATATTTCGAACATTTGATTTTATCTTAATTGAAATATAACATTTAAAATTCAAAATAGCCTATTAAGCAAGCTATGCACCTTCGTTCTCTTAACTCGACCATGTATGGATCGAGTACAAGTTGTACATTGTTATTCAGTAAAGTGCAAACATGCTTATGATAATAAGTACCTACAACGAAGCTAATAAACCCGCGTTTTAGCGGGATGAAAATCTACAGATCGAATATATTATTTTATATAGGGTTATACGTTTCTTTTTATAAGACAAGTATTTTTAAAGGTCTATTAAATACTGGCGTGTAGCGAATGATTAGTTCTTCTTTGTAAAATCGAATAGTCTCGATAATAATTAATCGAACTTGTTCTACAACAAATACACCTTTTTCATATTTCTAAATTTGACTGCATCAGTTATGCAGTTATTAAGTATATAATATAATATGTAGAGTAGTCTCTATATTAATAAATATACGAAATAGTAACGGTCACTCCAATCACTTTTATTAATTAAAAACTTGATATGATAAATAGAATAAAGATGCGTGTATTTTCACCTTCACTATCGTGTCCATTACAAGCTACTATGATATGGATACGCGTGCCCCTAGCTACCTATTAACAATATTAATTATTTTCTGCTGCAGCACTGTCTCGTGTAAATAATCGCTTTAATTATTAATAATAACGCAGGTAACAAGTTCGCTGCATGTTATTTTATTTGTACATACAAAAAGCCGTCCAATTTATTCCTACGAAAAAATAAGCTTTTGCTTGATCATAATTTATGATAATATGTTAACTAAATACTCATACAATAATGTTTTAAAATTTTGGCACTAATACTACTTTTACTAATAGAAAAATATTTTAAGAATTTTGTTGTTTACATCATATTTTGATGTTTTGATGCGGGTTATCGCTTTGTTCTAGAAGACAATGTAAAAGGTTTTGAATAGTTCACATTTCAAATTGATTTAAATTAGGAAGGGTAAAATATAACGTAAAAATTTATTATAAATACAGAATTTTACGTTTAAATTAAGTAAGAAAACTCTAGATATTTCTAATTATCTCAAACCTTACGCTATATTATTTCAGTTTAACTATTATTACATATTTATATTTTATGACCATTTGTTTCTATTATTTTTGTTCCGTCGTAAGAGACTAACAAGGCTGTACGCGAGTAAAGTACTTATAATAATTGATTTTTGGTTAAGAGTGGAGCAACTCCGTTTTATTGCCAGAAAATTAATTCTTACGAGGCAAAAACGAATTCCGAAGCAGACGTAACAACATTTCATTACCTTTAATCTCATACTGGTTTATTGACACTAAAAAACAAGGAACTATTGAAATAATCGGGCACTTACCATTCGTCCCGAGATCGCGGCAGAAAGCTGCCATCGTTGTGAATTTCATAGAGGCTAGAACAGTTTTAATAATACTTTTGGTTTTTTAATAAGAAATATAATTTGATTTTGAGCTTAGTACTTATATGGCTAGACTACACAATACCAAACCCCAGCCTCTAAAAGTATATAACAGATAAAGCTTATTATGCAAGAAGGATTTAGATCACTTTTAATTCTTAAAAGAAAAAGATTCCCGGAGTAAAGTCTAGATAAATAATATATTTTTATTATTATTTCCAATAAAAACTTACTATACTACGTTACTTGTGCGATCGACTTCATACCCGAAGCACCCTTAATTACTTATCGACAAATACTTGAATGGACAACTTTCTGGACACACAAGATTCCATTTTTTACCAACACAGTGTGTGTGATAAACAGGCTGTCACTTTTGGAACCCTTTGATACTAAAATCTTCGATGAAACTGAAACAAAATATTCCATTGCGTTATAAAGGTGATTATGATACAGTTGCAACATATTTTTCGTAGTCGCGTGTTCTTCCGTACCAATTATATTTTTAATAAATTCACCATTTGAGAGAATTATGTGACCATCAGCTGAGTACGTCGACCTCGAATAATTTTTTAATATTGTTTTTCTGCAGTAACTTCAAGCTTTTGTCTCTCGCTTTCTTATAATTATTTTGCCGCCCATATCTTTATGACTCGCAGTTTAATTTCAAGATCTTTGGAGCGGTTCCTTAAAGTCCATGTTAACGAAAATAAGAAAAGCTTAATGGCTGGCCAATTGGCTTATTTATCACTTTAAGTAACAAATTAATCACCGTTAAATTGCTTGACAAAATAAAATCGCATCTATAAATAATCGTGATTAAAATATAAATACCTATGCAGATCAGTTGGAAAACGAATGTTTCGCTAGTTCTTAATTAAACCACGAAGGAAAAGGACAGTCGCTTCGCTTATTAAGAAATAAATGAAATACACACCTTGTTTGAACTAAAAAGATATAAAAAGTTTATCTTTTATATCGTTGTATGTAATTATATATCGTGATAAAAGGCTGAGGCTACTAGTACACTACTAGTGATATTCTACAAGCCTCCCTTGCTGAACGGACAACGTTGTGTACATTGACCAATGTAAGCTTGATGAATAAACATAGGTATATATAGTAACTTTTACATAAACTGTACCTAGTACACACATTACGCTTTCTATTTTTATTGAGTTGCAAAATAATCCACTGTTATAATAATCCCTAGACCATGAAGATTTATTATTATCTCCTTATTTCCGAATAATTTATCCAAATATGGTATATTACCTACTATATAAGAACACACGTCATCGAGAGGAAACCACGGCTAGAGAAACGCTACTTCTGATAGATGGTGATGCGACCTGTGCTATACGGCTGATACAGTCTGGATACGCAAGGCTGACGATCGCGCTCAATGCCACATTCTGCGTAAGAAGTTTTTCTCCTGATGGTCAACATTGGACTATAAAGTGCTGATGATGTTGATGATTATGAAATCAGTACATATAAATAAAATTAAAGTGTCTGTTTTAAATTTCAAATTAACAGCGTGTTACTAAATGCATAAAAAAGCATATACGGTACTTATATCAAATACATTTTTTTAATTTTCGTCTGTCTGTCTGTTTGTTCCGGCTAATCTTTGAAACGGCCGGGCCTATTTTGACGGAACTTTCACTAGCAGATAACTAATATTATAAGAAGTAACTAAGGCTAATTTTTTTTTATTAAAAAATAATAAAACCGTTTAATTTATTTTAACTTATGCCCAGCGTTTTGCTAGTATACTATGTAATTTTAAAATACACACAGATAATTACTTTTTAACTTCAGTACGTGTAGAGACACACTTTAATGAAATATAAAAATTTTATGGCTAGTCACAAAAATAAATTTATAAAAATTCCCAGTAGCTATTCAGTTATTAAGAAATAAATGCTTGGGTTAATTAAAATATGATCTATGAAAATCAGCACTATTAGCTTCATTATTAAAATCCATATAGTGTATATTATAGGACATTACCAATTTATGCCCACTTGCATACAACATTGTACGCCAATGTACAGAATATGTTAATACAACCAGAGTTGGAAGTTTTAAAACCATTAAAAAACTGATAGTGCAAAATTTTGCATTGATCGTAACAAAACAACTAATAATCTAACTGAAGTAATATCTCTAAATAGTAATACAAATCTTAAAATGTGTCTGATTATTCTCTAATTTTTGCAAATTCGCGAAAGTGGTTTCAAATTTTTTCTTTGAGAGTTCCTACTCTGAATTGTGTTATATGCTAGATACTTTCATTTCATATTTCTTTACTCAGAAACAGCTGTTGGTTTTAAATAAAATTTAGTATGTAGTTTATTTAGACATTTATTTGATTAGATTAGTACCATAAACTTTTTTCTTGATTCTCCAAACAAAACTGTGTGTTTTTCTTGATTCTCCAAACCAAACTGATTTTGCTAAAATTTTTATATATGGTTGATGAACACGTACAAGGTATATATGATATACCGGAGCCTGCGTAACAAGTTTTGTGCCACGCGCCAACTGCAACTCGTTTGTAATGAAATGATCGTCACTGTCTTGAAGAGTCTAAGGTATAGTTTATTCAGGTTTTAGTATGATATTGCATTCTTGTGAAGGTGGTTTATTATCTATGCAAGGGGTAGAGGGGTAGAGGGGTAGAATCGCACAGCTGATATGATAATAGGCTTCCATTAATCATTGAAACTGCCCTATAAATAAGTTTTATTTATATTTATCTGTTATTCTTAAATTTTAAAGTTTCTAAAGTGTTGTTCATATTTCCAGCTTTTAAAAATATGTTCTTGTCTTTTTTTTAATTATGATAATAAAGCATTAGGTACGCCTACGTATTTCATGCAACAAAAACTTTTCAATTTTGCTTAAATACGGATGTTGTTTTAATATATAAACTTCCTCAAATATAATTTAAAACCGTAATGTATTTTTCTTTTTATACTTTAAAATTCTCTGTTTAAAAGACGGACGTTCATGTTTAAAATTACAATATGGATCAATATTATTAATAATATGTACGCACTCAACTATTACAGTTTTTCAAGAAATTGAATAATTTACCTTCTAAGTAATAAGTTTATAAGTAGAAAAACTAAAAAAGGATAAGCAAAGAAACAATAGTAAATAGAAAAAACTGCCTATATCTATCTATTCCCCATTTGGTATTTCAAGTATGTGTACATATTGCAAATTATTCGTATTTATTTTAAATGTAGATGTTCATAAATAGAAGAAATTACAATGATACGTGATAAAATCTACCGACCGCTAACGTCTACTGTAGCGACAACTCGAATTCCTTAACTATTTCGTTCAACTTGTTTATAAACCGATCATCCAGAAATAGTTCAGTCTGCTTGAAGAAATACTATATACTATATATGTCAAGCGACCTTCAAATAGCAAAAGCACATTAGTACAATACTCGCTTGTCAATAACCGAGTCCAATTAAGTTCGGTAGCGCCTCTGAAAGCTCATGGGCAAGTTTTTGTGGTGGTCACTTTGCGCATACGCACCTTAATTGGCGGAAACTCGTCATTAGGTATTGCTAAGTTAGATGTAGCTTTTTTATATTTTATAAGCAGCCTTCTTGTAATTTTACGACTGTTATTATCAATTTTTGAAACGACACATTTTTATACAAAATATATACATAAAAAGTTTACGATATTCTGTGTAAGTAGCATCTGGGATGAAAAAACTTAATGGTCCTCAATGCTAACCTTTCTTTTTTTAACGATTATTTCGATGTGATATTGGAGCTCCTGTAACTGTATAGGTAGGTCCTAACTGTGCCGCAGAAAGAAATGACGCTTTATTATTTTATTATACATCTAATATACAAAAATCTAGTGTCACAGTGTTTGTTATCGAACTCCACCAAAAATCATTTACGTCTTGACCGATACTGGCAATATTCATTATAGGAAGAAGAGACGTGAGGATTACTTATATGCCTTCATTCTGATATTCAGATATATTTTACACATTATTGTTTCAAACACAAATCTACCTCGAGCATTAATAAGCCAACAAAATAAATATACACGTCCACAGTTTTGCTAGCGTTTCGTTTAGCAATAACTTCAAACCCGTCTGATCGATGTCGAAGCGCAACCAATTACATCCCTTGTCATTGGAAAGTTATTTACAATCGCCCCTGTGTATTTATCACGAGATAAAACTAAATTATTATTATATACACTTGTAAAAGCGAGAGCTCGGTCAGTACGATTAACGCCTACTTACGTCACAGACGTACAAAAACGCCCTCCTAAGACGACCTTATATTACCTACTAGTTGACTTATTATGGCTCGCACACCCGCCTTACACTCAAATAAACGTCTCGGTTAACGAGAGATGGATGAGTTTGTCGTTTACTTAATTAATAGCTTTTCGTAGCCTTAACAGTAAAGGTTGCTTCGCGGACTGGTTAAGTATAAAAATTGTTGCACGATCCTACAAAGGGCATAGAAACGAATATTTTAACGTTAACGCGATTTCACTTAAAGTTTAAACCAAAAGACTATGCAAACATGTATGTATATTTTAGGTACGGCTTTTTGTTTGTTAGGTATGGTAAGACTTGCATCAATATTTAATTTTCAATAAAACCAGGCCATGACAGTCATGAATATCTACAATAAATAGAGTTGAGTTACACTAACTGCTAGTGCTGTGCGAAATGAAATTAAAGGCAGCTTTCAATCTATAGCTGTAAAGCACAGTGAGAGCGATCCTCGTCGGATACCACGGTCACGTGCCAGATCGACATCTGCTTCGTTAATTAAAGGCTGTAGATACACATTAAAGACGCGACATCGAATACATATGTATCATATTAAGTACTCATACAAGAAACGTGAAATCAAGATTTACATTCCTACCTAGTTTTAAGGGATTCCGTTTGAACATAAAATTAGTATTAAAATCTGATTAAAATAATACCAACATAACTTACCTAGCAATATGAAACTAAAACACACTTATACAAGCTCAAACTACAATAATTCAAAAGTTTAATTTAAAATGTTATCAAATTTCTTTGAAATACAATATGAAGATATTCTCCACACGAGATATCGAAAAGTCAATAGTAAATATACTGAAGCAAAAGAAATGGTCATTGCATGTTCGTTTAATAATGGTCTGCCCAATACCCTTATAACGCGCGTTTGTCGTACGAACATTATTAGCATGTAATGGATATGATCGCGGTTACATTTTAGTCATAGCTCCCAAACTGGTACTCGACCACTTGTGTTAATCATATCTTTTGCGAGGATAGACCGCTACCGGTCGCCGTCTATTAATATAGGCGAGGCTCGAACGGACAGGAATGCCCACAACCTGCTATTGTAGTCTAGTGGATAAGAATTTGTCTTTTTAATCGCACTGCCTCCACTGTGCCTGGAGCCTATTATTAGGGTTAATTGGAATTATTAAACTTTTTTTCACAGCAAGAAAGTTCAATGATGCTCTGCCTTTGAAAGTGCTTTTAAATTAATTCATAGATAGAGAGCGCTTTATCACTTTTTTGTTTTACAAATCTTGTATGTATTATATGTAAATGTATAATATGTCAATTTTATTTTGAGCTTGTATATGACCTTTCGAATTTCGAGCCTGTATTTAGAAGTTTACTCCTATGAATTTATTTTCTAATAAGAAATTCATAAAAGCGTAAGCCAAAAGCAGTAAATTAATTATGATAGAAACCTAAAGGTGAACTATGTGTTGGTGATTCTGACTGTATTATTCTGTCAATTTTTTTCAAGTTTTTTTTAAGTTAAGAAATCTTAAAATTAATAAGATAATTTATGAAATCTTTTATTATTTTTAACTGTATTTTAACTTTTTCATTATAGGTAGTACATTTTGGCCAACGATTTATATTAATATACTTATATTAGTAATAAACATATTACATAGAAAAATATGTAAAGATTTTTTTAACAACAGTGCTATGATAATATGTAAATTTTAGTCGTGGAAACCACGGTGTACAATTAATAAGCTATTACTATGTAGCACATTTATGTGTCACTTCATAATGACACAAGAAATCGAAATACGAAACTATAAACTGTACATAAATGTTGTTCCCACATTATCGCATAACAAAAACATACGAATTCTAAGATTATAAAGTAAACTAACCATAGTGTGATCGGTTTTTATGTGCCAAAGATGATATATTTAATAATATTATAATATTGAGCTAAATTATGTAAATGATATAGTGGACTATACTCTCGGACTCGGGCGCGTCTCTAAATAGACTCTTGAATTACTCTATCTATTTAAAAAACCGCATCAAAATACCGTAGCGTAATTTTAAAGATCTAAGCATACAGAGCAGACAACCAGCGACTATGTTTACTACTATGTATTGATGTTGAATATAGAATTTATGTTAATATTTTTTTATTTTTTAGTAATTTGTTATAATTCGAGTAATTGGTTTAGAAGATTATACTAAGTAAGATTATACTAAAAACCCATTTTGAAATTCTAATATAACTTAGTTACTTACTAATTTCCGCTAAAGCATGATGAAGTTTTCCATTTTTTGGCTAGGGAACCCTACTATAAAAACCCACTTATCACTAAAAATAATGACAGAAAGCAATAACGAATCGTTATATTTTTTATTTTTACCGCTAATATTGAAACCATTACCTACCTAACAAGAGAATTCAGTAAAAAAATATGTCAGTTTGATTATTATTATTTCTTTACTTATAGTCGGTAGCAGTGGTAGAAATATACAAGTATTTTAGAGCTGGAGACACAGTGTAAATACGTCGTGTTTTCTTAGATGTCTCTTAGATAATTGAACACAATAAAATTATGCTAAAGGACAAGAGAATATTTATAAATATTATATAAGAAACATTTTTATTGCGTTATGTAGCTTACTTAATTTATTTTCCAGATATATTCAGTTTAATACCGAGCTATTATTCCTTTCTAACATTTTGTAGTATTCAAATAACTCACACAAATTAGAACTTCTAGAATTAAAACGGTATCTCCTACTGATACAAATTATAATAACCTGTACATTTGCGATGTTTCACTAATATGTCTAATAGGCGAAACATGGTAGGTACAAAAACTAAAAATTAAATTTTGAATACCAACATAAGAGCAAGCAATTAATAAAAGTTGATCGTCACCAATCTCTTAATATTTTCTTGTTTCACTTTTCTTAGTTTTTTCTGTAGTTTCTGTATAGTATTTACTTAAAAATGTAGTATTGAAAAAACGATCTAATATAAACACTTTTTGATGAAACAAATTATTTAAAAGGCATGTTTTGATCAAATTAATATAATCAGTTTCCCTTCTAAATGCACTGATAAGACACGATAATGACCACAAACTACTTTCTTATAAATCTTTTTTACATAAGTTTTAAGTAAAACACGTCACTATTCGTTAATAAGACACAAGCAAAACGGTGTTTTGAACGTTCTATGAATATTTTAGATATTAAGCCCAACAACGCTATCAGCAACCAAAAGTGTTTAAGAATTTCTCTATATTAGAATACAGATTGCACATCTATAACGCAAAAGATATGTAATTAAGTGAAGATTTAGGGCTATTTACATAAAAATGTGCCTTTGAAAATGAAACCACAGAAGTTTCGTTTTCTTTCGTTATTCAATCCCACCACTGAAGGTCAACTCTTCTATGTATAGACACGCATAGAATTGAGAGACCAAGCAATTTTAGATCATCGAGCGATAAAATTTTTTTTTCTATGTTTTAAATACAAGATCACATTACGTCAATAAAATATATCACATTGAATTGTAATAATTTTATATAAGACCTATTGCAGTAGGTAGTGGTAGCCGGTAACGTTTGTATAGCCGAGTGATGCGGGTTCAAATTCGGGTCTGTCACCTCTGATATTTTCATGTGCGAATCATTTCTATCATGATAACTTATCTTACGGTGAAGGAAAACGTCGTAAAAAACCTGCATGTTTGAGAAAACGTGCCGAGATGTGGGACGTTAAAATGAACTGAAGTCATTATCTTAGGCCTACAGCTGTATCACTACTATCGCAGTATGTGAGTATTTCTAATTCACTCCAAGTAATGCCGTTTGCTATGACTATGACTATAGAAAGAAACAGTAGCTACTATAGAGTCCTCACTGAAGTTAAGTAGAGAAAGGGAAAGTCACGATTGGCGTCATATATTTTATAGTACAAAGTGCGCTAAAACATATATGTATATTGTACATATTATATGAAACAGAGTACCTGTCATCGCGGAAACGTATAGACAGGCTCAAGTGATAACTTATTTTTTCTTTAAACCTTAAAATCAGTTATAGTTATCTTAATGTTTTCTAAACTTAAACAAAGAATTAATTTATTAGTGACGATAATATCAAGAATATATTTGTTGGTTGTTACGTAACTATTCTTTTTTTAACAGCCTCTATAACAATCCAACACCCTATTAAAGATTTGAATATCTCAGGCGCCCGCGGCGCCGGATAACTCGTATCACTTAAACAAACATCTCTATTAATTTCTTGTGCCTTTAAACAGTTAAATTAAACATCGGAAGCAATATCAATCATAACATGTAAAAACTATGATTTAGTGCATGCCTATACTGATGAAAAATTTAATATGAAAAAATTGTTTTATTTATAGTGTTATTCCTTTTTTATACCATGTTTATATTTCAAGGGTTCTGTAGGATATAATTGGAAACTACTGCATTATAACACATACTAGTACATCGATTGTTTCTTCATATTTTGTAGGGATTAGTGATGTAATATAATGTTGTAAGTGTAGAGAGAGAATAGGTTATTTTCTAAATATGACGTTTTTGTCTATACAATGGCGTGCCTATTAATAGTAAAAGAGAATAAACCTATTGCTTGCGACCATAATGTACTAATTAACTATAAGTATTTAAAACTTTATTAGTCCTACTTTCTACGTAACTTTAGTCCGTCTACTAACTATTGATTTTATCTCGTGAAAAATTATATTCTATTTATTTTATTTAGCGTATACTATACCATACCAATACAATACCCATACCCTATTATATAACGAAGTGTAATTAAGAGTCGTGAAATAATTACTTTTTACCTAAAAACACAATCATAATTCATAAGGGTACAATTATTCTATAAGTTAATCAACTCTGCATGGATATGATCATTTCCATACAACAATCACAAATATTGGTTTACAATGAGCAAAAGTATGTCATATAAGACGCAAAAGAAAAAACATACTTACTAGATAGATACCTTTTTTAAAGACCTTCTAAATTTCTGCATCGACACAAAACAATTCATGTACCTACTTTAAATAATTAAGCTTATTTCAATTTAATATTAAAAAATATTTCATACCATAATAAACATTTCTTTAAACACAAATTTCCAATAAACCAATTATTAGCAAAATTAAATGTTAACCTGTAATAAGTAGGTACATGTATTTAGTAGTAAATTAAAATACCAGTAAGGATTACTTTACAAAGTCTACATACAACCTTACTTTAAGACGTCTTAATAAAATGGCACAAAGCTAGATATAAAAATTAAAGGTCATTAAATCCCTAATATATAGCCACAAGATAATTCTGATATTTCTTTATAAAGGAAAAATTGCGACGTTGGCCAACAGCTAAAGCTGCCACCATAAAATAGGTTGATATTTTATGTACTACTTAACAAAATCCCGTATTGTTAGAATTGTGGACTTGAATTTCGCATTCGATATCAGAATAAGAGAAATAAGCAGCAGCAGATAAACGACTTTTAGTATTAAATTAGTGGAAGATCGGGATTTAAAACTAACAATTTAGTATCAAAAATTATTCAGTGTTTCAATTATTTTTTAAATAATTTATTAAATGTAACTGTTACAGCAAAGAATTAAATAGAAACGTATTTAAGTGTAACAATAAAATTTACATACAAAAGAAAGGCTGCCGCCGAATGATATACGTATCATAAGAGGCCTAAAGGCATCTCGATCGTTTCATATCTGTTCCGAACAAATCACTATTTTATCGTTACTCCCATCGGAAAAAATATTGATATCAGTATAAAAAAGTGATTCAAAAACAATAGAATGGATGGATTGAAAGGATTCTTGGGTCAGATAAGGAAGCGGTTAGAAAAAACTATGTATTAATAATGGTTTGATAGCAATTCTTACAGAATCGCTGGTCATCACTTCACTTCATCGTTGAGATTATACATATGTTTAAGTAGGTACTACAAAAACAAATAAACGAAAATTTCCAGATATATCGAAGTTCGAACACAAATTGTATCGGAAAAATACATTTATTTACATCATTCTATTAATTAAACGCAATTAATTAATACAAGGAATGGTTGTAAATAATCAATATTCATATTAATTTTACAAACAATAGGTACCGGTTACAAGCAAGTTGACGCAAGCGTATGTAAAGTGTGGCATGAAACGAAAAATCATTGTTTATGTTCGTCATAAAATTAGTTGCAAAAGAACACGATTGTAATTTGTACGTAAACAACAGCATTTTTATATTAATAAATTAACATTTGTTCACTTAAAGTAACATAGGTATGAACATATTTGTAAAATTTGCATAGATAGGGACCTAATTATGAAAATAAAATCGTAAATTATAACAAGTTAATTTTTACCTACCTTTTTCATTAAATGTTAATGTGAGGCACGTGGGGAGAAATCATCGATTTGTAAGTAATTTACCACAAAAAAACATTTGAAACTCAATAACTAATTTCGTTGATTGGATTAAGACGTCAAAGCGTGATCAAAAATTACGCATCGCATAAAAGATAAAATTTCAGTGGAATATTTTGTAATCAATACTTTATTTGATCTAATAGAGTCTGTCTCCTTCTTATTAAAGGATACGATATTTTGTGGGGTTCAGTAAACGCATATGTTTATTAACTACATATTAAAATATTATTATAGGTATATATTATTATTTTTTCAAAACAAAAGTTATTGCTGAAAAAAAATATTTTGTAAGTTAATTACAAAAAAAGTCTTATAATAATGATACTGTATACCTACTAACATTACGATCTTTCTGAAGAAAATATTTTTTTACTGACGGTACTAGCTAAATCATTCTATTCATAATGTTTGTCTTATTTGCGGATTCAACAAAAAAGACCACGAAAAAAGGTAACGCCAATCGAACAATTTGTATGCAACAAATAACATTAGCTCTGCAATTATCCTTAAAATATAGTTCATTAGTTCTCGTTAAATATTTAAAACAGCAAAGTATTGTCATAAGCGATGTCTCCATTAGTATATTTATCATCATTTTGGTTGGAATGTTAATTGTAAATAAGCTAAATATATTATAAAAAATAATTGTATCGACGGATACGGTAGAGTTGACATTTACGCAGCAAAAACAGTATTTTCGGCAAGTTGCATCTAAAGAACGTTATCGCAAAACTAGAGGCTTATCAGTATTTCCCTTGTTTTGCGGCAGCTATAAATTGTTTAAATATGCCATAATTCTTTGCTCCTTTAGATGAGGTTTCGATAAGTGTTTATTAGAGCACGGGTGGTAGAGGCTTTAAAAATATCGCACCGAAACAGGTGAAAAACAAAAAACCATATGCTTGCTAAATCAAAAAGTTTGGCCTATCGCTGTTTGCTTGTTAAACAATGAACGCTCGTGATCTTGTTAACAGCCTGTTAACATGATTACATCTTTGACAAAAATATATACCGACTCTACACAAGTTTTAACTTGCCTTGTTTTGATATAATATGAATAAATTAGACAAGACAGTATTGTTGGTTTTGCTTAAAGAAATTGCAGATGATCACGGCGTGTGGGTTTCAGGACTATATGTCATCATATCAGTGGTCAACAAAATTAAGGGTTCAGAAGCACTCGTTAAGGTAATAAGTCTGTCCTGTCCTGTCCCTCAGGGCGAACGTTCCTTACGACTGACCAAATATACGAACCAACTTCCAACTGCTGTCTCACTCATATGTCATATTAAAGAAAAAGATGGACTTGTAATGATTCGAAATTTATTAGTTTAAGACTCACTCTGTAATCCTATCATTGCAATCTGCAATGCAAACCGTGATTAAGGTCAGAGCGTCATTACGATTATCGGATTTAATGAAATAGACGCTGCACTTTTAATTTAAGGCGCGATGTAGTGAGAAATGAGCCGTAATTTATCTGATCATTAAAGGAGCGACCGACAAAAAGTAAGCTAATTACTTTTAGAAAATAAGAATTAATACATGTAAATTACATACTAAAAACCAAGTGAGGACCAATGTAGTAGATACGTACAAGAAATAGTATTTTGCATATTTAAATAATATTAATGAAAATTATTTTGATTACTGCATATTCAAAGAACGAGTCAAATTGTATTTCAAGTTTTTTTTTCAAATAATAAAAACAATATAGTCAAAGTCTCAGTCCATTACAAATCAAAGTACTGTATAAAAAGCTAGTTGGCAGGTTATGAATCCTCGTAAATCATAACGCTCATATTAATGATGTAATAAAGACACGAATGACTTACGATATCGATATCGATAGTAAATTAAAGCTGCAGATCGATGTATCGGATTATTTATGAGATAAATTTGTCTCCGGCTCACGCGGCGTCTCATTAGCCCGCCGACAAAGACCCAGCAAACATTTGTCACACGGTCAGTAGTATTGCTAATAGTAAAATACTTTATGCACTTAAATTTATTCAGAGTATAATTGGAGGAATATTAAACTCAACTTTATAAGTTAATATCGTATTTATTTTTTGACAGTAATTATCATATGATATCGCATACAATAATAATATCTTTATAACATCCAACGCCATAATCATTTGTATTGATTTATGCGAATGTTTGACAGATTTAATTCGTGCAAGACTATCTTTTATGGTTTTATTTTTTATTTTCTAAGACTGAAACTATATATTTCTTTCTTACAAATACTTGATTTATAAAACCTAAACTTAAACCTAAATATCAAAACTAAAAATATTAAAAAAAATAAAGACACTATACCTACTTACTGACATTTTTTGTTGCTGAGTCTGTAGGAAATAAAGTTAGTTATTTTTATTGTTTCTCTACATTTAAAACATAAACAATCATAATTACCTTTAGTGGATCATACTCTTCATACCGAAATAAAAAAGTAGAGACATTTTGTACAATTACCTAAGAGCTTAAGGACGAGGATTGGAACAATAAAGTTAATAAGCCTAAGGAATTTTTAAACTATTTTTGTAACTACACTATCTATATATCTATAATATTATCACACTAACATTGTTATTAAAATATAAAATAGGTACATAGATTTTATTGCTGCTTTTTATTGCTACTTTATCTCAATTGCTTATATTTTCACTATATTGTTTTATAATATAGCCTATTTATATATAAGGCTATTCTCCAACTACTGCAAAGGGGTCTTAACAACGATGTTACTGGCAGATATTTTCTTTTTGCATGAGACATATTTCATCTCAGTACATTGAGTAGTTCCCGTTTGGTATAAACAGCTTTTAGGAACAGGTTTTAATATAAAATATTGGTAAAGAATAGCTTGATATAATGATATTAAACAATAATTTACAATAGTTAGGTAATGAAATGTTAACTTCCAAGTTTATAAATTTATTAAAAGTTAAACTTTTTTTTCGTTTCTTGGCATACAATGTTGACAAGTCATACAGTGTGAGGTTCGTACCATTGAAATATTTTTTTAATTGCTTAATAAATTTACTGAAATATTCATTAAATGTATCCAGTAAGTAACCTTACTAAATTAATCATATTTTAAATTTTAATCATTATATCATTATTTTCAATAACAATGTAGCCTTAAAGATATATGTCTAGAACCGGACTATTCATATACATACTAAAGCTTTTGTTTATTACTGCTTCACAATGAAACGCCTGGCTGGATTTTGATGAAATTTAGTATACATATAGAGTAGTGTACTTGAAGTAAAAGATAGGCTACAGTTTAGTATCTAGGTTCGCTAAAATTTCTATAATTTAGTTACATTTAAATTTACTTTTTTAAACAGACTGCAAGACCTTGTATGTTTAAATGTCAAAAATAAAACGCCTCAATCTAAAGAAGATAGAGATTGTCAAATAAAGTTGCTCTAGGACATTTTAAAATAGGTTTTTTTTTATTATTTTTGAAATTCGATATCGATATTAAGAAATAAATAAATAACAACACTTTCGAAAGAAAAGGAATAAATTAAGTGGCTCGTATTAAGACTTCTGCTTGTTTTGGTGGCACCCCCGCGGACTCGCGGGTCTCGAGCATCTGTAATGTAATAGGTAATTTGATACAACTGCTCTTGTTAATTACAAATGTTAAGCGATTACAAAACTTCATCCTTTGTTTCCTTGAATTAGTATCTATCTGAAATATCTCGACATTTATTGTAACGGCTAGGTATGTCACACTAATATTATAAATTAATAATTTTTAATGTTATTATTTGTAGGTAGAGTAGGTAGTAAATAATTGTATTGTATACAAGCTATAAAAATAGCGAATACTACATGTAAGTAACTTAGGCTAATTTGGTATGTACCTACTATTACGAGAAGAGCCATAGGCAAAAACTAATATAAGTACCTATAAAAACCAAAATATCTCGTAAAAATCTTAGAAAATGTAAAAACAAATACAAAACTGCTTTCTAACTAATGTTCTCAATAACAACATATGTAAGTATTGGGAATTCGTAATGGTAATTCTTGAAAGAGACTTCGGTAAATAAGACTGCTTTACGAGCTCAGGAGGCGGTATTCCATTGTGGTAAGCTTCGACAAGCACAGTTTATTGGCTAATTTTATTCAATTAAATTGTTCTGTTGAAGGCTGGAGCCGACTCGGCTCATTTTAACGCCTAAGAAATTATCGCAATAGATTAGCAGCATACGGCCCATGTTCAGAACCATGTGATTTAAAAGCTCGAGAAGCTAAGACGATCCGAGCGGCGCGGTGCAAATTTATACTAACGACCATGGTAGTCGATGACAAGCCCCATTCCCATTCGAGCTATAAAGATAAACTATTTTAATTTTAATCTTTTACTACCTCAGTCTGACATTTAGTTAATGCAAAGAGTTAAAAATGAGCTTTATATGTTAATTTTGAGCTACATTTCAAAGCGGGAGGCAGCTTCCAAACAGTGAACAGTCCGTCAGCCACATGCTGTGAAATCACTAAGACATTTCATTAAAGATGTTAGGACAAAACTATTATACCCATTGTCGGGTAAAGGGATGATTCCACTAAGAGCGGTTCGCATCATGCTGACAACGCGTTTCATAAATCGTTTATTATATAATTTATTTTAATACCGCCACTACATGCATGCCTCCTCGATAACATCGCGTATGAAAGTTGTCGTTAGGACCAACGGTTCACTCTCCAAGGGGTGGATTCTTTGAATAGCCAATTATTTATCATGATTATATAAATTTGCCGTTTTAATTTTTCTATCTCTCCCTACTGAAAACTTTTAATATATTTATTAAAATGATTCCTTACATAGAAACTAGGAGGAATCTCAAGACACTGGGGATGAATAAAGTAGATAAATAGTCAAGTGCGAACTCATATAGTATGATATGGTCAGTATAATAAAGTGTACTCTTTAAATAAATGTTACGACTAGCTAAATGCACATATTACTTATGTATGAGCTTATATCTAAGTAACTTAAGTAATTCTTAAAGCACAGTATTTTTCAGGATCATAGTTACTAGTCGTGACTTACGTATACCAATCAGTTTCAATATTAATATTTATTAATTACTTCTGCTAAACTAAAAATGCTACGTTAGAATGTACTAGGCAATACAATAAAGCACGTCATAATACGTCTATCTGTCCACGACAATAAATTCAGAAACATACCCGCCCACTAAAACAAAAACAAATAAAATTATATTTAATAGGCTCGTGAGAACTGTCGCCTACCACCCACTGAGGGTTGTTCTTTAAATATTTTAATTGCGCCGCTAAATCGTCCCAAAATTTTATTCCTCGTAAATCAAAGCGGTGTCCACCATAGTTTTAAATTGTCCCTGTTCATTTTTTCCATAAAATATGCCACAAAGATAGATATCTTTTTTACAAGCCAATCGCTTGATTAGTTAAAAAACACGCACAAATTAAAAAAATAATAAATAGGCATAA
The DNA here is from genome assembly GCA_905231865.2 of Boloria selene. Lineage (NCBI taxonomy): Eukaryota > Metazoa > Arthropoda > Insecta > Lepidoptera > Nymphalidae > Boloria > Boloria selene. The sequence goes on along the minus strand of HG993137.1, from coordinate 5,348,041 downwards.
ATTTAACTATACAAAAAATATTTGCTTCTGCTTTTAATAAATTTAAGTGTTTAAAAACAGTAGTATTACAAAAAAGTAAGTTGGCATTGATACTTCCTTTGTAGCTACTGGACTATAAAAGCATCGTCTTTAACTATCGATTAACATCGTTGCATACGCATCGCCAACTTGATGCTTACATAAAAATTTTACAGAAATTGATATATTTCTCATAAACGCCTTTTGATGGATAGATAAACTTGTCATTTTGATTTTACCTCTTTTAAACAAGATTTTTTAACTTTTGATGGTACGACCGCCCACTACGAAAATTTCTAATTTCGCATTCTTTTAAAAGAATACAATTTAAACATTATATGTGTATAATTTGTGCATACGTAGTAATGACATAACATGTTATTACACTCAATCGGAAGCGCCGGTCGTCAAAGGTCGAGTCATTCGAAATCCATCATTCATCCACAACGAGACATACTAAAACGACGGAGTCAATAAAAGTTTATTTGTTTTTCTAACAGGAAATCTATTTAGTTGTCTAAAAAGTATGGTAAAAAACAAAAAAGAAGTCGTGTGGGTGGCGGCTGACGACAGTTTAAGTAGTGTAACACGATACGCGAGTCCAGTAGTTTGTTTTTCTTACACACGCTTTAAATTGTCGGAAGCCTAGTCGATGATGATATTATATTAAAGATCAGCGTGTGTTAGCTGCGGATATTGCTTCATTTTATTTTTTATAAGTAAGAATTTTTCTATACAAGAAGTACCTACAAATGATTTAACTTTAAATATATATTATAATTTAGATAACTTTTGCATATAAAACACCGAAAAATATAAAGAAATGGAAAATCTCTTTCTTTTATATTGTTGGTTAACTATATAAAAGAAGTTTCTTTTAAATACGGAAAAATAAAATATGTACATACCTAAAATCATATTTTTAAAAGTTTAATGTAAAAATAAGTAGAGTAAGAATATTTGAAACAATTTGATTGAAAAATAGGTACAAAATATTTTATTTCAAACAAAAATTGCATTCAACCAAATCAAAAATTTCGAATGAAGCATTAATTGCAGAGATTATTTCCCGAGATCAATAAAATAATCGAGGGTCCTACACTGTACATGTGTGAGTGAGCGTGCTAAGGTCACGTGGCAAAACCCTCGATCCAACCCCTAATCGATATTTCATCTCTTTCTTCTATACTTTAAATCCTTACATGTAGAGCAAGACAAACGATATTATTTACTTACTTGTGTTGGTAACTTGGTAAAGCGGCGCGGGCTCAAACATCTGCCAGGTTAGTATTTTTATTTGATTATATTTTAATAAAAATTACATTAAGAAAATATAAATTAAAACATTTTCAATCGATTAAGTTATAATCATAAATATAATAATAAGACTATGATACCTCGTGTTATCTTTAATGCTACTTAAATATGTATCTATCTACATATATTTAAGTAGCATCAAAGAGCACAAAAACTAAGTATAAAAACTAAGTACACGTTGGAATAAAAATTAATTTTATCTTAAAAGCGTTTCACATAGGATGTATTTAATAAGCATGTAACGGATTCGCTATTGAAAAGTACTAAATAATGCAACGGAACAACTACCAGACTCGATCTCGTTCCTTAACTAAAGAATCCACCGCAAATTGCGAAATCCTAGAGAGGTCTTTATTTTAACAATACTAAGGTACCATTTAGAATGAATGAATTTCAATTCAAATGTAATTATATTTTTGTGGGATGTAAGAAGTTCATTGAAAACGAATGCAGTGAGAAGGTCCCTAAGGAAGGGGGCAAGTTTCTGAATGTTCGTCTGGAAGAAACAATAAATTTGAAAAGCGTTTTGTGTCTGGACCAAGAAATGAAAGCGATGGATGTTATTATTGTTATTTTTACACCAGATATATTGAAAGGGAATGTGTAGTAAGGCATGGGAAATTTACTACCTCTTTAAAAGAAAATAAAGCTCATAATCAAAAAGACATACTTTATTATAATATTAAATATACAATGTATCATTGCACTTCGATCAGATCAGATGAGTGTAAAGCATTGCCGTAAGGCACACCGAGCTAAGAGACATATTTTAAATATATGTACTTAGTTAAGTAATTTTAAAGGCATACCTATATGCAAGAAAGTTCGCAGATAAAAAGATTTATTATTGCATTTTATTTCTTTATAATTTAAGGATTAAAGCTTATAATTTAACATAATAAAAATGAAACATAAAATATAGCAAGTACTTTGAACATAATTTTTGAAGAATTATTTGATGCTAAAAATTTAATCCGCCAAAATCTTCGTTAAGATGAAAGCGGATATCAAGCTTTTATAACTCCCCCACAGTGAACGAGCATTTCAGTCTAGTTCTCTAGATGCAGCCTACATTGTACCTGCTTTGTACTACTGACCTTAGCTTATTTAATTCTCAAGTTGAAGGTTCTCTTTTATTTGTATTCTAATTGGAAATAATGCCCCGTCTCGCTAAAGTCTCAATGGCTTAGCTATTTCAAGGCGACCTGTATTGAGATAGGTTACTGCATTTGAAGGTAAGTCGGTCGAGATCCTTACAAAACACAGCTGTATTCGTAATGAATGCACAGGTTAGACTTATTTGTTAGAATTCTTAGCTTTAGTTTAGGGTCACGTTATGAAATCTTATTTGACTTTACAATCTTTTCGTACTTTATAGTGTTTGATTTTGAATTGGAATAAAAAAATTTGGCATTTACTTTTGTTGAATGTTACAATAACAAGTATTAACGGTTCTATATATATTTAACAATGACTGTTGTCCATTAAAAACGTTGGGAACCAAATTTGCGATTTGTTTATTTTTTTATTTATTTAAGTATTATGTTTATACGAGATTATATCGTGTTTTTAATTCCGAAGTTGAAACAAATATTGATAGCACATCTAATGCACATGCAATCACATGGGACTGATTTGCTACACCTTCCTGAAGAACTATTAACATGTGGTATACTAAATATAGCTTTAATCCCTCTCGTACTATAGTGCGCTATACGGGCCCCACATGTTCGCAAGATGGCAGGACTCACCTTACTGAGCGGATTGTCAGCGAAAAAAGTTACTTGAATTACAGGATGCACTCCCAAAGTATTAGAAGGCCGCACTCCTAAAGCTTATAATCTTAATGAAAAAGGCAACATAAAAATTAAGCTTTTTAACTTTTAAAAGGAAATGCGTCTTTATTTTTATTATATTTTTAATCTTAAAAGTACTTATATATCTTATATTTATGTATTTCAAAATTAGGCATACAGTTTAAGCCAGAAACTAAAAGAAAATAAATATAGGATATAAATCAAATGTTTATTAAGTAGCGCTTTTTGCACTTGTATCTTATATCAATTGGAAGCTCAAAGCTTATCTTTGAGAAATGAAATGAATATGCTCCTATTTCGTGTCGAATGATATATTAGATATTTTCAGATATATTGAAAATATTATGGACAATCGACTAATAGAACTGAATATTTTAAAACTGAATGATATATTTAATAATTAAAAATTAGAATACTTACTTACTATAAAGTAAATTATCAAAACACAAATGTTTGATGTTAAGTTCTTAAATGGGTTTTATTTCTGTAATATTGTTAACAACTCACTGATCTTTTGTTTTATACGCCTTTAAAGCCTTACAAGATCGTCTCACTATAGTTAGCATTGCTTTAGAAAAACAACAGGCGCTCTATAAAAGCTATACTTATATATTATTTTAATCTAGTTTATATGCAGTAATGAAAGATCGTATCGGTTTCTGCTCATATCGTTTTTATTTGTAGGTATTTGATGGCGAAAATTAGTTAGATTTCGCACAAGAATCGAACTCAAGGCTTCTAGCGTGCCCTGTGCGAATCAAATAGACTAAGACTATAATATATATTATAATATACTTTGAAAAAATATTGTTAGAGGAGATTATGAATTTTAATAAGAATATTTAATTCCCTGATATGATTGTTTGCTAATATTATTTTTATTACAAAGTATAAATTATTAAATGATGTTATTAAAATTCATTATATGTTACTTTCTTTCATTAGAATTTCCACAACGCATATTACTGATGGGATTTTTTTTCCTGGTGGAATATTAAAAAAAACATGTAGGTATCTACTTGCGGAAAAGATGAAATAACGCAAATCGTTTTTTTATAGAATATAGAATCATACTATGTGTTGTAATGTTGTTCATATAGATATATTTTTTTTTTATGATTTCCATTCTTCAACTACTGTAGAATTACGTCGTCATCGTCTCGTCGACATATTTCATAGTTTTCGATTAGCGATTACTACTGTAGAAAGTCGTCCATAGTAGGTATTTCAAATCTTCCTAGTTCCTACCTTTTAACTTTAAGTTAGAGGCCCGCTCCTGCATTAGTTATTGCAAGAAACTTATTAACTATGAACTTATATCATAAAAACTACTTAATTTACAAAAAAGAATATAGGCTAAATCAAAATCACTACATCATTTACTACCTACCTCTATAAAAAAAATCGATCCGTTGTACCTTTTCGAGGCAAAGGAAAGAAAACAGTAAAAAAATAACTTAGTTTAGTACTTTCTAATAAGGTCATAATAATGCAAATATTTTTCTTTAAATATATGGACTACAGCTTTATCTATGGAAATGTAGAAAACTATTTTAATCATTCTATCGCATGACAACTAAAGAGAATTAGTGAATCAAACAGAGAGAGAGAACCGCGAATTCGAAACCGCGTCGTGAACCAAAATTCAAAATAATTCCGCGACCATATCCGAAAAGACAGTTTCATTTATTAAGTCAAATATTGACGTCAATCTAAAAAAGGATTTTGTTTCTATTATGATCAGAACGATCCCGATTATAATTACAAATCATAAATTTTACAACGAAAACGTTGTCTTTGTCTATTTAATTATAACTATATTATTATTATTATTATTTGTAATACATTTTGGCGGCAAGATTTTCGTTAAAAGCTTCAAATCTTATTATAGTTGCCATTATGAACCTTAAAATCTTATGCGGAATGACTATTTCTATGATAGCTAGTTTTATACATTCTGATAGGGACGACTGGTGGTCATAGAATAGTGGCGCGTGCCATAACACAAAGTACAAAAGACAAGCAGCTGCGTGGGCGCACTCACACATGCACATACAGAATAATAGGGCAAGTAAGCAAAGTTCATGATAATTAATAATTTCTAGCAAGCTCGAGTAAACAGTTAAATGGGTGTTTACACGTAAATCATAACATAACAAGGAATATTGTTTTGGTTTCAATTATTGATTCTATCCCTTCAATCAGAAGATATTTAAATATTTTTAAAAGATCTCCTTCCTAATTATTTTCGGTACAGTAAATTTGAAATATTTAAAATAAGTAATACAGCATGTACTTGCTATGCAAATTGATAATTTAGAGCAATTGTACCAAACAACCCCTGCGCCGGCGCATTCGAAATTCCATTTCAGAACACGAACGGTTTAAAGCCCGTTATTTCATATATGTATCTACATACATTTCATCTGATATAACGTTTGTGTGTGCCACACTCACACATATAAGATTATCGTAACTGGGTGCGACACCCCATGAAATTATTGTCCTATACTACTCGCGGAACGGTCCATCGTTACTGCTGAGTATTGCCAAATGATGAAATTTTATTTCAGTACCATGAAAGCATATAAAAAATGTCGTATAGGTTTCTGACCCTTCGGTCGGAAAATTTATGAATTATAAATAAATATACTTATTAATATTTATAAAGCTACAGATATTTGAATTCTTATAATTATATAGATAAGGGGAACCTCACACATTTTAGACTTATTACTTATATATAATACATCCATATATGTATATTTATTATTTATCCTATGTGTATTAGAGTCAAAGTTTGCTATTGTATAAATTTATAACACAATATTTTATTCATCTACGAATTTAAATTACACCTTTGAACGGCAACGCTGCTCCATTCCGCCCTTTAAACGGCATGTGTGCAACTAGCAAACGTAAGTACCTACCCCTGTTTATCCCCCCGCGAGCTGCGAGCCACCCCAGGTGCGGCCGCACGGCACGCGCCATTCCCATCGCGGCCGGCGCTCTGACGCCATCCAACCTACAGATATCCTTCTAACAGTTATCCTTAACTAGCTACGTGATCCTATCATCTTAGAAAACCGAAACTAATACAAAATAAACAGTTATAACATGTTAAAAACACAAATCATCTCACGAAAATGAGTTCAATCGGTGTCGTCGTGTTCCGCAATTCACCTCTCAAGGCGCAGGTGCTCCAGGAATCCGTGAATAATTCTGTGAATATAAGCAACAACGATGTGAATAACGTTAGGCGTGAAATAATTATAGTGAGGAAAAAACAAAAAATCCAATCACCACCAAATACAGTTTCTGTGACCTCATTAGTGCGTGCTACTGACTCTGTGAATACGAATATTTTAGGAAAACGTCCCCGGCTTCGCGAAAACGTGCAAGAAGATACTGCAAAAAGCCCAACACCATTAGCAGTTGCAAGACGAAATGCGCGGGAAAGGAACAGAGTGCGTCAAGTAAACGATGGATTCGCTGCTCTGCGTCGTCACATACCAGATGAAGTTGCCGCTGCATTTGAAAATGCTAATTCTAATAGAGGCCCAAATAAGAAACTAAGCAAAGTGGAGACACTTCGAATGGCGGTGGAATACATTCGTAATCTTGAAAGTCTTCTTAATATAGGTCATACCGACAAAGAAAACGTATCTCGTCCATCGATGGAATCCTTCCCTTCTCCTGCATCATCGTCGCCTAGAGACAACAGCCAAGAAAGAAGTTACTTTTCTCTAAATTCTCCCGCACTTGATGATGAAGATATGGATGAAGATGAATTAGATGGATCATTGCATCAGTTAAGACCACAACAATATATCGATTTACATCCAACAGAACCTTTCCAACTGGTCTCTACACCTCACTTATACGAAGAAGAAGATGGCAGTGGTCAACCTCTTACACCTTCATCAGATTTATTGGGACAAGAAGAAATTAATGCTCATGTCCTAGAAACTCACTTCCCATTTCCTAACTCGGCTGAACAATTCACTGTGATTCCCGAACAAAATTACTGTGAGCCAGACGTGCCCCTAAGTGAAGGAGACTTTGAAGTAAAATATGCTGAAACCGTTCATCAACAGCTTCATTCAAACTTTGAAGAGGATACGGAATTGCCATTAGATGCTATAAATCCTGATTTGATTTTATCAAATAATCAGTACAAATTCAAAGAAGAAACGGCGTATCTCGACAGTCAACAATTTAGTGAGGTGGAGCTAAAAAAAGAACTTCCAGATATCCAAGTGACTCCAGAGGATCGTGAACAGTTTGAAGAAACTCTAAAGTGGTGGCAGGAAAAAACTAGACAAGCTCGTTCACTATCTAAAAATAGTAATTAATGCCTTAGTACTTTTAGCGTTTAGAAAAATTTCAATGAAGATAGGATATATTTTGATGTAAATATATTGTAATTACTTAGAAAAAACATACAGCTGTCGTTGCCAAAGAGTGTACTCGACGCGGGCGCAAGGTGTTCTGTAACGGTCACTCAATAAAATGTCGACTATAAAACCTTAGAACTAAATGTTTTTAACTTGCATAACTTTTTGTTTTAATAGTTATAGCTAAAGTAGTAATGAGTTTATATTAAATGGTCTATAAGATTGTAATTTAAATCATTAATATAGAAATTTGAAATGTTAATTTATTTCTTCTTATATAATGATAATTCAATATTTAAATATGCTAAGATGTACTTAACTTATTTTTAAATTGTAAATAACATTGTAATAGGGCACCTAATAATAATACAAATTATAATAACTACTTAATTCAGTGCCTTTAACTAAAAATTATGTGATGCTAGGTAATAGTTTTGTGAATAATAAATTAAATGCTTTTATCGACACCTTCTTTTGTTTATGTATGCATCTCCTTTTTTGTTAAAAGCCTATAAATTTTACTCTAATTTTCGATATCCAATGATCTTAATCACACTATTTAGAACACATCCCCTGAATAGCAACCCCTTGAAACAAACCCCTATGCTAATGCAGCCAAATTGCTGAACGCTTAATGACCTACTTATAGAGCTTTGTATTACAAAAGCCGCCAGGCCCAGTGCTACGTTACATAAATTTTTACTTGACTAAACATTTAAAGTAGGTACCTAATATTATTTAAACGGTTTTGAAATAATAGGCAATTAAATTTTGTAATTTTTATTTTATCTATATATTTTAAATACTGTAATTTTTTGTAGCAAAAACTTGAAAGTTTATAATGTACATCATAAAAGATAACAGATAGTTATGTATATTATATATTCTAATAAAAAAATATATTTTTTATTTTTTCATTTATAATGTGTACTAGACTACAGATCAACTTAATAAAAAGTTAAAATTAAAGTGAAACTGGGCCTAAAGATCGAGCCGTTAACGGTAAGGCGGCGGTATAGCCATTATGATTGTAATGCGCCGCCGTTACCAACTCAAAAATACCAGATTTCAAAGGAGAGCAGAACAATTGCCGCATTTCGGGATCGGGTTGGGTTTTGGGACAATATTTTATGCAAATACTTTTTTTAAGAGTATTTTTTGATACTAAATAAAGATGGCTTAAATTTAGGTTCTTAAAATCAAAATATACTACGTTTTTGGAAAAAAATGGGTCAAACAAAACCTTATTCTCAACTCAACTTTATTCATTTATATTACATATTTTTGAGCGTGGGACCGTAATTCTTTTTATAAAATAAAAGTATTTTTTTAAGAAAATGTTTTTCTTTTATCCTCTTATTCTTTTTTATGTACTGTACTAATATTATTATGTGCTTAATAAGCAAACATAGATTATACCTACCTTTAGAAATTGTAAATTGTGAAGACTTAATTGGTGTATGTTAATTTTTTGTTTTTCTTGTTTTTCTTTATATGTAACTAAATACTGTTTGTCTTCCGAATAATAAATAAATGAATAATAAATAACATCAGCTACCTGCTAGTGAAAGTTTCGTCAAAATTTGTTCTACTTACTAAATATATACACATAATACAGTTAGGTACATGGATATTTAGTAAAAAAAACTCTTATGTTGTATACTCTTATGTATTTTATTTATCTGCATAGATATAAAATAGATAAGTTTGTCCTATCTACTTATATACAAACCAACTCTTATACTGTAGCAATAAATATCGAAACATTCACTAATATATGACATATTCCATGGTTCTCTAGAATAATAAATACCTACGTAATAAATTATTATTTATGGTTAAAGAAAAATGTAAGCCATTTTTGAATAAACATTACTTAAAGAGCTCTGCCGATCCGTCCTGGTTCCGGGAGCGTTAAAAATTTCAATTCCTCCCGATTTTTTATTCATCAAATATCATATTTTACGGGTTCAACGTTGCACGCTATTTTGGCTTCCATTTAAATATTTTCCGCTTCATTCGCTAGGCACTGTTCCCTATGATTAGTATTTTTGATACACGTGAGTTAACAAAATAAATCGTTAATCGTTTATTCTAAGAAATATTACAGTTTAACAACAAAAACGTGCTAAATTAATTTGAATACATAAATCCTATGAGACTCGTTTTAAACGTAAATATTAAATTCGATTCAAAAATAACGAATGACGAAATAACATACCAAAGTGTCATTGTATAAAATGTTAAAAATTAAAAATGTTTATTATAATATTGAGTGGGAAGGTATTAAATAGATAAACATGCAATCTTATATTTATAACATTCGTTGCAATTTATAAAGATATCTTGAAACGGTAATACCAAAGTTCATTGGTTTGCTCGTTACTAAGACAATCAGACAAGACAGAAAACTTCTAAAAACTATAGAGTCAGCCTTTGCATTAATATTTAATATATAAATTCGACTCATTTTTTGATATATATAAAAAAACATAAAATTAATAATCGAAGGTACGAAACAGTAACTATTAGACACTATCATTTAAAATCGTAGACAGTAGACTAATTAATCAACCCACATTGATAGTAATAATTTAAACAGCACTCAGACCTGAAAGAAGGTTGTCTATACTAATATTTTAAAGCTTTGTTTGTTTGTGTGTTTGCTTGTCAGAGATAAAATTCATGAAGTTACGCGTATAATGTCAGTGCCTTTTCTTATCTATTGATACTAAATAAATACACAATTTATAAGACATTTATCAATTTAGTCAAGACAAATCTTAAGTACATGGACCTTCCTTTTGGGCTTCCTTTGCCCTGACTTCTATATTTTCAATAGAGGACACCTGCAAATCTCATTATTACAATCTCATGTAGGTAATATGACTATATTAAAACAGTATCATTGCGTAAGTACTTTTGAATTAAAATCAATGCTTTTACTAAGGTAAAGTAGGTATCATATGCTCCCTTAAAAAGCACATCTACTCGTAGCTTTACTTAAGCACAAGTGCTCTTTCAATGAAGTGTATGTTAGATTTATGCATTACTTTAAAATTTTTATGATGCTATTGAAGAACGTGTCCGATTTTTTTTATTTAAATTGAATATTTATTGGTACATTTACTGTACAAAGATTTTACGAACAAATACTAATAATAAACTAAATTATTATTAACTTTTTCTTTAGAAATATATGTATATAATATTATATTCGTGGGAAAATGAAAATAATAATAATTCTCAACATAATAATATAATGTATGGATACTCCTTACCTTACACGAGGAAGAAATCCTGATCGATGCATCAAAAAGTCCGTTAGAAGGCACTATACCTTTTGTTATTTTGGGTGTTGCAATAGAAATGATAAATCTTGGTACTTTTTTTTTTTAATTAAAGTTTTATAGTAAAATTATTTTAAAATCAATTATACTATGCTATATGGGTTTTTTATGATAAAAGCTTATTTTTCCTCCTTCCTCCAAAAACTTTCAGTTACTAAATACTTTGCACGATTTAAATCTATAAGTTTCGATATTTTTTTCTAATATTGAGTTCCAATTTTTTAAATATAGTTTAAATATTTAAAAATAATTATTTATCATTGCATGCTACAAATCATTTATATAGAGAAACACTACTACTTACTATTTTTAACGTTATAAAGTATCAAGATATTTTGAATGTTATACACACGCGAACTGAAGTCAAAGAAGCTACCCTATTGTTGTTATATTTATTCTTGCGTAGATCTTCGGTGAGTCTTTCATCGAGGTCGTTCCATTGTCGCAGGGTTCATGGGAACAGGCAAAAAACGGACTTTGCTTAGACTTACAACGTACAAAAGTGAATAAGCACTTTTTCATCGCATATCTTGCATTAGCGAGATCCACGTGTTCAGTTAGAATGACGTCTATAATCTGCGTTTGGGACTTTAGCCATACAAAACGTGCCTGTTTGTTTAAAAATGTTAATTTTCAATTCAGGTACCCACTTCCCTAAATAGTATTATCACATAATTTTGAAGTAAAGTTATAGGTACATAAATACTTAATATACATATATTTAAATAATATTATAATTTAAACGACATAAAAATTAGCAAAAAATATATTATGTATAAACGTTAAAAGGCGCTTTGTAGTATATAAAATATCTTTGTTAAACGTATTAATGTCCTTAACATGCTGCATATATCAGAATATTTAATAATAATAAATATGCATAGGTATTACTATGGGTGCTTGCCTCGATCAATGCATCTCATTATCTTACGTATAACACTTATGTATAATATAGATGCTCTACATTTGTAAGATGGTCTAAAGTAGTTTTTATTGCAGCAGACGCACGCCAGATTATGTGAGATAGTAGACAGAGAAATTGCCAGACTCCGAAGCATGGTGCCGCCATACGGCATGCGAGTAACATACGGATATAACCATCTGGTGAACTCAGATTGTTACAAAAACTACAAAAACCAATACTAAATTAGCTTCAGAGGAGTGAATGTCACGGTACTTTGTATTGGACTGGAACATTCATTTATTTAAGTTAACTTACATTAAAAGTATGTAATTCGTTAATTTTAACTTATATATTATTCCTGTATAACTTAATAAACTATTTAAAGCATTTGAAATAGTAAACCTACAAGTGCGTAGATGTAAGATGTAAATAGAGGTCAAAGTAAGCGAGAAGATTAGTAGTAATTTATTGATATTATAACACTATTTATTTATATAATTGCATAGTACTGGTCATAAACAGTTTACGCATGATTCATGTTTTAGTAATCAAATTAATGAAATTGTAACTTAAAAATAATACATAATTATACACGTGTTTAATGCAAAGTTCCTCAATAAATAATTAAATACTAAAACAATTATTCTAAGCTGACAGTTTATATATAATTATTTTTGTGAGATCTCTCGTCTTTCAATTCCTAAAAATTGAACCACTCACGAGTCCAATACTAAACTCTATGAAAAATCTTTTAAATACTGGAGGCATTTAATAAAGTAGCGTAGTGCTATAAATAATTGAAAAAAAAAGAAAAGAAGAAGGAAAAAAATAGATTAAGACAAAAAAATTATATTATACCCGCTGAGTTATCTTTCGCCAGTTCTTCTCAGGTCCGAGAGAGCCAGAGCCAGTTCTTTCCGAACTGGTAATAGACTCATGACGTTCAGTAAAAAACTGTAATAATTTGGCGCTGAATAATATATTTTGATTTTGATAATAAGTAAAAGTACAAGATTAGAAGTTCTAATATCTTACCTAATTAGTAAATAGCAGAATTCCTTTTGCTTACATTAAAAAAATACTTTCATTATTAGATAATATAACTAGTACTACAAAATATCAATGTTCACGTGTGATTAATTCTTATCATACGTATGCACGTTTCGACATTAACTGACAGCAAAATACATATTATATTTTGTTTATAACGTCATTTGTTTAATCTAATAGTCATCTTTTGACATAAGCTATGTTTATCTCGGAATAGTCTTCTTTGTCTTCATACAGATGTTATTTGTCATAGAAACAAATATAGAGATTCTGCAAATATTCCATATATAATAATTGTATGATAACTATTACTATGTAATTGCTTTACATAAGCTAAAATGAGCCTACTTTAAGTATTTATATACCATAACTTACTTCTTATTTTTTATGTGTGTATAACAATAATCATCGTTGTGTTTTTATTTGGTGATGATTAAATGAGTTTTGAAGAAACCTTATTTTTTACAGACCATTGTTAATCACATTTATTTCCAATTATTTTCCAAAATTAGTAGTTATTACTACTTACAAGAGACTACTATAACGTGGTTACAGCTTAATAATTCGAAAAGAAGTAAGCAAAAATTACATTAAAAATTCTACTTTAAATAACACTTCAATAATTATTCCCTACAATATAAAAAATGGTACCTAAGTCTCGCATTGAAATGCGACAGACGGACATTATCATGTTTGTAGATGTTGCCTTTACCTTGTTATTTAATTAATGCTAATTATCTTCTATGAATTATACTAGCGACATACTTTAGCTCGCTATACTCGGGTGTAAGAAACGGCTGATAGCAAGTATATTATATATAGCTAAAAAAATTGAACAGCGATTCATGTTATCATTAAAATAACTTCTTACTACACTTATATATTTCTCGAGTAGATAAAATCCCTTTAGTGTAAAACATAAAAAAGACATAAATTTAAATTATTGTAATTATTAATTAAATCTGATAAGAACTGGTTAAAATAGAAAATTAGTTGTTCAAGCTAGATAAAAATTACACGACTATTTTACTGATTTCTTATCTGTATTACATTTTAAGGACATCATTATATATTATAAGGTCAGGTATGTACCTATATCATTGTTAAAACACTGGTCATGGAATATTTCAATGAAAAATCAGATATTAGTTAAGTAATCTTGGTTAATCATTATCCTTATCGTAGTAGGTACCTAAGGTTAATATAAGTTTTAAATTAATCTTGTACTATAATCGAAATAATACTTAGTCTTGTAACAAGGTTAGATAGTTACGTTCAGGCTTAACTAAACAAAATTTAAGTCCTAGTACTACTGTATTGAATTTTTTTATTTGATTACTAGAAATATTATCTGCTTAATTATTTCTATTTACTAAATAGAAATAATACATAAATTATTATGGTATTCTAAGAGTAATTATATTGTACAGAAATTTGGTTTAAATAGCATTAAAGTTGTTTGCGTAAAAATTATAGAAAAAAATTCTTTTTTTTTTTTTCTTTTTTGAACGCGTAAACTAAGGCATCTTTGTATCATACCGCAGTTAAGTAAAGGACTCTCAACCACGTGTATTGCATAAGACGCAATTATGAGGTACTAAAATAGAATGGAGAGTCATGTGTGATTCAACCAGGAAATGTGAGTTAAAGTTTTACTTATGACAATATTTTGACGGGCTCAAGAAGCTGCCATCTGTACAGCTTTAGCTTCATATGCACTGATTCGATGAGAAATTATAATTTAAACTTTAAATATTAAAAGAAACATTACATTTTTAAATAAAAACAAAAGTATGCCTACAATAATATTTATTGTCACTGTTCGTACTTCGTAAACAATATTAAAATTAAAACATTGATAACATTTCATTTGAATAACAATTTAGTGATAGAACTTAACATGCACCCTATTATACAACAAGTAGGTTTTGTTTATGAAAACAAACTATTTTATGTTTTCGCAATATTCATCTATACTAATATAAACAAATTGTAATATTATGTTTCTTTGTAATGGATAAACTAAAACTCCGCTAAAGCGATTTTCATGTACTCAGGGAAGGACATAGGACAGCTTTTGTCCACGAAATCATCACTTTAAAAGTTGAAAGGGCAAGTTTGTATGGGTTGTAGGTTGTGCTTGTGTGTATTAAAAAAGTAATAATAATCTTAAAATCTTAAAAATCTTACTTTAACTATTTACTAAAGATATTTTTTTCATGGGTTTTTTTTAATTTCTAAGTGACGTTTAATATGTAATAATAAACACAATGTACTCTTAATAATTTAAAGCATGAAATTAAAATATTTAAAAATATTAAAACTACCCCAATTTGATCTCGTAACCGGAATCACGGGAACATATTGCACGTGTACGTAGATGAGCGAGTCAACCATGTCTCCTCGACTCAGGCACATGTCGTAGGCATTTTAATTCAACATATGCACATGAATTATTTAGTGCATTTACATTTTATTAATCGGACTAGTAATATTCGAAAATTTGTATGTGTATGTACCTTTATAACTTCTTCACGTGTTAGACGAAATTAGATTTTTAGTATACACAGAAATTATAGCCTAGACTGATTAGCTCTAGGAAAACATGAGCAAAACCAGGGTAAATCGACAGTGCATTATATATTCATTCGATTAAGTATTATAATTTGTCCGTATTTTCACTCTATCGAAATGAGTTATAAAAATAAATATTCATGATAAAGTAATGACTTATCTGCCTACACAAAGTATAGGTACAGAAGTGATAAGATATTTGAAGAATATTGTTTCGTATTGCTATAATTTTTATCTCAGGTTATTTTTTATGTACCAACGCGATACTGATTGCAATTTCTCTCCAATTTTGCCGGAAGGAAGCGAATTTAAATATGGAGCAAGTCTATGTATTCGTGGAGGTTTGGAGATTTTCCCTTATATACTATTAAGGTTTCACCACCTGCCGATACTAGATTTCTAATCATGTATAATACGATGACAACAAATGTCAATCTTAAATCCTATACTCGCCAGAGAAAGTGAAATTATACTTGGCTAAGCTGTACCTTAGAATAACAAGTACAAATGAAATGACACAAATTTTTAATAATTGATAAAACTTCTGATTCTTACTTGAGATTTGTGCTATTCAATTGATAAATAATAAATAAATGAAGTAATTACTTTGAAATTTATACGTAAGCTATTTACTAAGAGTCACGTCCACTTTGATATAATTTTAGAATAAAAATAAAACCACATAAATATTAGCAGTAATTTAATTAGATAAGACACAAAATTCCACTTTCACTTAGGTATTTTCTTTATATAACAAAACATTTTTAGCTATGGAGAATAAAATACAATATATTTCCTTCAATCGCCATACAGGCAAATTCTAGACAAGTTTTTCGATTGATTTATATTATAGAAGACGTTAATTAATATTATAATAACAGCCGTCAGACGTAATGATATATACGGCAAAGACACCATTAGGATTATTTTTAGGTAATTTAATTCAAAATACTTTTTGTTAAAAATTATTCTTACTTCAATAACATGAGTAAATTTAACATCGTTATACGTTTATGCACTTTTGTACCATTAAAACATTCAGAATTCAAAAATATTTATTAAAGAACTTAGACACTTTTTTACCAATTAGGTTTTTAAATTATTATTGTTCATACTCAATATACGGTCATTTTAATTTCTAAAATTTAATTATTATATTACACTGCAAATTGAAAAACAAAAAGTACACACAGGTTTTTCTAGTAGCAAAAACCTCCAAAATTTATACAAATAATAATTACTAAATCTACAATATAAACTATGACGACAGAAGACGCAGAAACTGCGCCCATTCGCGCAGTCGTAGGTCAATAAATATTTCTATGATACCCTTTCATGCTTTATAATTTATACTAACAACTCCACCTACTATAGGGAAGAGCCTTCAAATTTTTATAACCAGTTTTTATATCATTCCACTCTAATTGATAACACGTGTACGGTTTCCGTTCTGCCACGTGTCTTATTCAAAATTATTTATTAAATATTCGTTCCGCTGTAAGCTCTATCGGTGCAACGATGATACGATATGCAAGCGATGCACAATGGATTGGACTAATGAAAGCACAGGAACTACTTGACATAGAAATAAAAGGCAATTTTGACGCGCTCCCTCGATCTTACTGATGCCTATTTTAGCTATTCATTAATTCGTGTTGTTATTAGCCAATACCCTTTATTACTTAACAGCGATTTTTACATGTAAATTTAATATAATTTGAAATTGAAATTGAAATTCGTACAACATAACTTTAACATAAAAAGGAAATATATATAAAATTTGCTTAGAAGCAGTATCACAGTCAATTAGCATGGCAAGTTTGTAAAATGGAGATCATACGACATAAAAAATACATTTACTAGAGTTAATTAGGTACTAACAATAAATTGTTATATTTGGTGACTGAATGAAATGTCTGATACGAAAATTACGTAACAATTACAAAATTTGAAATATAATATCAACTACATACTTCTTACATAAATTACACGATAATTTAAGATAAAGCTTTGTATAATCATTATATTATTAAATACGCGTCGCATTGCAGATACGGAATAATAACTTTTTTCGATTTTTCTTTTAAGTAAAAACTAAATTAGGGTTTTCTATAAATAGCCGCGTCTACTATCCAGATGTTTTCCTGATTTTTTCGCCTTCGACAAAAACATGTCGCGTTCCAACGTGGGAATTTCTGGTTTCCGTAAAGTGCTTTGCAGATGTTGGCGAATCATCGACTGCTGCACACTTCAAGGGCCATATCCACGTGTCACAACAGGAAGACGTTTGTAATATAGCGAGAACGCGTGCCACTTGTACGTCTCTAACGTACTGTGAAATAGGCCTAAGTTTTTATTAGACAGGGTGCACTGAAGCGATGCGAATTCCTTTGTTCTACATACATTAACATGTGTTTTAAAACATTTTCCATACTAAAGAGAAATGATATCGCATTCATACTTATAATAACGTAACAGCTTTTTAAACGGTTCATTTATCGCGACGTGTTAAAAAAATGTCAGAGATAACATGTACCTAATAACAAATTACTCCAATGCCCTTGACATTTAATGTTGTTACTATCTTATTACATTTGTTTTGTAATACTCACAAAAACTTATAGATTTTTTATTGTCTTTAATACCTACCTAGTATTATATCTTACTAGGTTAAGTATGTAGTCTTATTACTATAAACAATATGTTATTTCACTATTCATTTTTGATAACAATTATTTTCATAATATTCAATGATAATAAATACGCTCAGATAAAGCACAATACACGCATTTAAGGCATTAGGGCAGTACTTTATAAATTTACAAATTATATTTAAAATATCCATACAAGTTATATTTAAATAATATTTTTATGCTTACTAGATTCTATTATCTTAAATTTTCTCGTTGATACTTCCATTCATACACTTATAAACTCATTTGCTTCTTTAGGTTTCCCCTTGGACCCATATCGAAATTCTTCCGCAATTTGCAGTAATGTTTTATCTTTCGTTTCAGGAAGACAAAAAAATAAAAATATTGTTCCTAATAAAGTTGACAATCCATAAAATAAGTACGTACCTTCGTGTCCGATTGCATGAAACATGGCAGGCGCAGTTTTTATTGTACCAAAAAATGCAATCGATGTCATCATAACACTAATACCGGAACCCAAGCCCTTAGTTTCGGTTGCAAACAATTCACCTACCATATTCCAAGGTAACAAAGATATTCCCATGTTTGAAACGACTACATAAACTGCCATCAAACTTAGTGATATGTAAGGAGATATGTGTCTAATTATACGTATTTCAACCAAATGTAAATAAATAGCTAATGATATAAGTGAAACAGTAGTAGAAACACCACTAAATATAGCTAGAGGTCGCCGTCCTTTCTTTCTTAGCATAATGCAAGCTATAACTAGCGCTATGACTCGTAGCACATCCGTCGCTAACATAGCAGCATACGTATTCGAGTTATCACCTATAAGTACTTCCATAATATCCGTTGTATATGCACAAATGACGTTTATTCCAGATAATTGGGTTATTATGAAAAACACTATCATTATACATAATGGTTTCCAGAATTCAGGCTTCTTTATATTTTCAGTTAAGGTCACAAATTTGCTTTTCACTTCCTTCTTTTTAGTTTGATCTGCTATCATTTTATCAAGTTCAGTTTTCATAGCTGGGCTAGTACCTCTATACCATTGAAAAGATTGTATACATCTATCTATTTCATTCTTTGATGCGAGCCAAGCAGGTGATTCTGGTGCAAAGTAAAGTATAATACTCGCAAGTAACGGAAATACTCCACAGAGAAGAGATGCGTAACTCCAATGTAAAAATGTTCCAAACAAATGTGACATAAATACGCCCGAGGCTATACATAAAGATAAACCTGCCAAAAACAATCCCCTATAAGCTGGCGAGCTTATTTCTCCAACAAAAACTGGTCCTAATGGACCTAGCCACCCTTGGCAAAATCCTGTGATGAATCTCCCCAATAATATAAAGTGTATGTTTCCAGCAAAACCTATAATAGTCCATCCGCCGATATAAAACACTGACAGTAATATTTGAGATGCTCTTCTACCCATTTTTTCCATGAGATACCCAGATATCATGTTGCCAAATAATAATGCAAATGACGCCATTGCCGCTGAAAGCAAACAAATAAGAGAGGTTAATGTAATCAATAACGCATAAATACCTATATATTTTGGGTTACATAACGAGAGCGTTCACGTATCGGCGTTCACGTTCCCTTGGTTAATAAACTATTAATGTCCCTCGGTCTTACATTTTAAAAAATAGAGTATAACTGTCGATCTGCTAAATCAAATCATACTTGACAAATTTTATTTATTTTCATTAGAAGACTCGTGAATAATGGTGTGCTCGTAGATGAGTAAACCACACACATGCGTATTTGAAGCATAAATATTTACTGTGTTCCCAGAACGTATCCCACCGTCGCATCATTGCCCACGTAATTATAATAATTATATATGGATAAGAATTCATCATAAAACTTTATTTTTCTTTTGTAACTAAATCTTTAGAGAAATCAATATAAATCCTTATAATACAACCGATACACAATACAATTAAGTATATGTTATTATATTGTAATATTATAAACTACAATACATGTAAAACCTGTCATACAGTGAAACATACACCTAACAGATTCAATTACCACTTGGAATAATAAAGAATGTTTTTACAGGCAAATTTTGTATTTGTACTTAAATCATACAGGCAATAAACTGTCATAAACTATTAAAAGCCAAATGGGCCCGACTTGGTTTTATTGTGTAATTAGAAAACATTTACAGATTTTTCAGGAATATGCATTTTGGAACTTAATTATTGTGTGAACATCGCAAACTATATCTTTTTATTTAAATTTAATCAATTTATACACATTATGCAATGGTACGAAATCATTCTTAAAAAAGCTTTGACTAAAGTCATTTAATAAATTGTTTCTTTAGATGTTCATAGTAATCGACCGTCAGTACCGATGAATCTTCCTTACAAGTAAACTTAATTCTATATTTTTTTTGTATATAATTTTCCTTACTTATTATGTATTGAACAATACATACCTACCCAGGACACCATTTCAGTCGAGTATTTATGCTTGCCCTTAGAATGTTGGAGCTGAGGTATTAATATAGCTGAAAATCCCGCAGTTGCTCCAGCGCTGAACGACAGCATAAACGACCCCATGGCTATGAAGGCCTAGAAATATTACAGAATTATACTTATTAAATAAATATTAATAATATCCTTCTGAAAAAATATCAGTTATATCTCCCGGCGATATCCTTTTCTCAGTGAAATTAGTTATCTATACGGGGATGCTATAGTGCAGCATTGTGTACATAGAGGAGCTTGTTTTTGATTATTATAGTCCAATAAAAATAAAGCATCTAACTTTTCAACATCAG
Source organism: Boloria selene (assembly GCA_905231865.2). Taxonomy (NCBI): domain Eukaryota; kingdom Metazoa; phylum Arthropoda; class Insecta; order Lepidoptera; family Nymphalidae; genus Boloria; species Boloria selene. The sequence goes on along the minus strand of HG993137.1, from coordinate 5,327,151 downwards.
GATCATCCTGGATTATTGTGTGACCAGTTCCTGTTAAAAATATTTTCCATTTTAACCAATTTCGAGTATATAACCTTATACATATTACAAATCTACGGTCGTATATTAACAGTCACATGTTGTTACAATAATTAACTAACAAAATTTTCTTAGTAACATTTCTTTATCTCGGTACATGAATAATGTTAACAGCATTACTCATTTATAGCATGATAGTAAACTTAAAAGCTTATGCAAGTATGAAAAATTATTTGCACCTCCAATGACATATCTATTATGAATGTCATAGTGGTGATATATTACATTAACTTTTGACATAATAATTTGATTTACGTATGAAAATGCTTATTTACTAGAGTAAATAATAAATTTTAGCCATATATTATCTATTCTGTCGTCATGTCCATAATTTTTTCTTGTCAAGTGTCACGTAAAATTAAGAGAGAAAGTTTGTTTGCATACAAAAGATATACCTAATGTGAACGTAACAGGTTCCGTAAAATTATACATATGAGTGGCATTCATATTATATTTTTAGGCCATAAATGTAAGGTTTATGTTAATGCTCCTACGGTTAAACAAGCGGTACTCAATTTACGGTTTGGAGATTATTTTTAAGATACGTGACCTGATTGATGTGTACAAAAATTAACTATGAATAGTGAACATTTTAGTACAAACTTAAAGTTTTAAAATATGAATTAATGGGCCTGCAAACTTGAAATTTATGAGTAAATTAAGCTGTATACTAGCTGCACATGACTGTCTTATACAAGATACAGTATCAGTATTATAATTCATAGTTTTTAAATCAGTGTAGGTACATACATACATACATAGTAGACCGTACTAACTTTAAAATATATAGATTAAAAATAACTGACAATCAGTTTATTGTATAATTTTAGGTAAACAACCCACTTTTACAATCAGAAATCAAAGTTCAGCAACAAACTAATGAATCATGCCGACGAACTGGTTTATTTGCGGTAATTAGTAAAAAAATAATATAAGTACTAACTTCTGATATACATGGAAAGTTTATGTATTTTGTATTCACTGTTTATATAAATATGTCATCTTGGTGGTTTTTTATCAAAAGAGTAACTTATTTATTTAGTGGACGCATGTATTATTTTTTTAAATATGTTGGGACATTTTTAATACAGCGCCATCTAGTTCCGTGGTACCTACAAGGTAGCGGCTTATGTTACGGATACCAGTTAGTTCATATACTACATATCATCATCATCATCATCATCATCAGCCCTTTTTAACGTCCCACTGCTGGGCACGGGCCTCCCTCAGTACGAGGAGGATCAGGCCATAGTCCACCGCGCTGGCCTAGTGCGAGTTGGCGAACTTCACATGCCTTTCGAAAACTTTTTTTTTCTTGGTTTTCTCAGAGATGCAGGTTTCCTCACGATGTTTTCCTTCACCGTAAGACAAGTGGTAATCATGATATTAATGATTCGCACATCAAAATATCAGAGGTGCGAGACCCGGATTTGAACCCGCATCACTCGGTTATCCAAGCGGCGTGTTACCACTGGGCTACCACTGTCTTACTACATATATATAAGTTTAAATATATTATAAATATAAACACCCATGACTACAGACAGAGTACAGACATCCGAGTTTAACAAATGAATGCCCCCAGCGGGACTTGAACCCGCAACCGCTGGCGCAAGAAAGTAGGGTCACTACAAACTGCGCCAAACGTGTCGTCAATAATGTACCTAATACATTAATACTTTAATCTGTATAAATCATATTTTACTGATATATCTCTTTATCAGATCGTTGTTCTCAGATACTTATCCTATTTCATTATCGTCGATACCAAATAGTACCTAGTATTTTACTTGCTATAATTTCAAGTTAAATAGAAGTCTGATAACGTAAACTAGATCATTTGTAACCTATTATTTGTTATCTAATAAGTATATTGCATTTTAAAATTTGTAATAAAGCTCACATTAGTTGTGTGCACTCAGTGCCTGTAGAGCATTTAAATGGAACTATTGTTATGAATTTATTTCACGCTACTGTTATATGAAAGACGCGTGAGGCATGATTTTTTGGAAAATTCCGTTATCTAATATATTATAAGGTCATGTTATTATAATATCACTTGATTATTTTGTCAATTATTTAATATCGAAGAAATTACAAGACTGGTTGACTGGAAATATACCGGATGTAACATTTAAATCGGTCAGTATGGGGAAGTCCGAAACTATAAGACATACGAAGATCTGTTCTTAGGTACCATGTCATCAATTTCCTTTAAAGTTCATTAAGGAAAGAATTATTTAATAAAATAATAAATATATCCATTTTACGCAAATTGTATTTCACGTGTTCCCTTTGAAGTTTTTGAAAGCAATACAAAGTCCGCCAAGACAAGCGTGGATTTGGTATTAAAAAAGTGGATTCGTAGGGATTAAAAAAAGGCTAAATACAATACATATCAAAACACACAAACTATTATAATTAAATGATATCTAACTGAATACTATTTGCAATTTCCACTTGGGTCCAAGCAAATTTGAGATACGTGTATCTGTATCATCTTTTTATTTCCCACGGCGGGAACAAAAACTTTAATATGAGAAGAATCAGACCATAGTCCAATATGTACATAAATGTCTCTTTTTCGTTAAAATTAAAATAGTCGTAAAAAATAAATCACATAGACAAATATTAATTGCAGTTTGAACTGATATTTTTATAAATAAATATAATACTTAATGAAGTTTATAAAATATAGGTTTTTTTTTGTTGAGAAATCTCTATGAAATTTCGAAGATAATGGCTTCTTTTACTCTGCTATACAGGAAGTTAATTTTAAATTCCTAATACATTAATAAGAACCTGAACACAACATCTATACTTCCCCTAAATATAATATTATAATCATTTATTAATTATTATCTTGTTATCTCACCTTAATTTATTTGTGTTTTAATGTGACGTGACTACCATTTTTTATTATATGCGATTTAACAGCAAAATTAGTTAACGTATACAGTTAACGGTTAACTGCCTACAAAAAGCTTTTCGACAATCGGGTCTACTTGACCAAACAGGTCTCAATTGTAACATTTAAAACTAAGCTTATAAAGCTCGTATCTTTGAAATTTCGTTATTGTTTATTTCCTAGACCCATACATTGAAGTCATAAAGAAACAAAGAAATCCACAACAACAACGACATATATATTAGTATGGACAAGTTTGTATACATTCGTTTACATTGAAAACAGGCTTTTATACGCCTTTCAACTAATATAATTATACGAATCTGATTGTAAATATACTTATTTAATTAAAAATAAAGTTTACATAGATTTATAGAAAACATCACGGAAATAGTAATAAAAACAACGATAGTAACCAATTTTCCTGATATAAATTAGATTTATATATACATTTACACTGTTACACCAAATTGTATAATTTTTAAATATTTTTTTAATAATTTGGTATTTCCGAAAAAAAAATCATTACTAAAATCTGAACGGTCATAGACGATGTAAGAGTTCAACAACCTTAAATATATACAAATAAGTATTACAACACACACCTGTCTTTTAAAGGGCGAAAAATTTTGACGACCATCACTGTAAGGTTTTATTTCACCATTCTTAGACGTCCCATTTTCGTGTTCATTTGCGTATATTTTCTCAAGCTCCGTCACACTAACGTGGTCCATCACGTATCGGTTCTGTGGGGATACTGTGTCAAAGTCAGAACCGGGTCTGTATGAAACTCCAATCACTATTTGATGCTTCATTATCTTATCTGGTAAATACTCGCATTAGAACTCATTTACTGCCTCAGTGAGATATCAATGCCAAGACCAAAGATATTACTGTTTGCTGTCTCTACATGAGAGTAAGTTGAGTTGAGAGTAATCACTTATCTTATCTCCATGATCGACAAAGCACATCGCTGGTATAAAAATAACTTTGCAGGTATTGTTTCTTCAAAATGAATAACTTTTGTGTCGAATGGAATTTTGAGAATTTTGCTTTTGTTATTTTAAGCTCTATGTTGCTCTGTGCGAACATATTCGTGTCTTATGTAAAATAGACGCATCATATTATATGCTAGCGACTCACCCTCACTTCGCCTGGGATCTTCCCTAGACTTAGCACGAACGAAGCCGCGGGTTCCGCTAGTTAAAATAAATAAAATTTCTTAAATAAAAATTAAGTCTAAGTTACTCCTTATAACATTAGCTATCTGCGAGTGAAAGTCCCGTCGAAATCGGTCCAGCCGTTTCAGATATTTGCCGGTACAAACAAACAGACAAAAACACAGAGAGACAAAAATTGTAAACATAGATTTTTTTAAGTAAGTACCGTATATATACAGTCATAAGCATTTAGTGAAAAGATGTTAATTTGAAGTTAAAACCAGACACTTCAATTTAATTATATGTATAGAATATAGATGTACCTATAGATTAAGGGCCATCGTTGTGGTCTATTTTGACGCTTATGATAACGAGTAGAATATTATGCATAAAATAAAGTTCATATTTTTAATTTAAAATTCTACACCTAAAATTTTTCCTAAGTCGATTCTGTACATTAAACATTTTTTCGACAATGTTATTAGATATAAAGGGTGAGTCAGTACCATATAGATTTTTTTAAGTCTGTCTTTATGTTTGGTACATTTTAGTAAATGCGTCTGTCGAAAAACTTTTTCTTTATTAAGAAGTAAAAATGATTATAAGCTCATTTAATAAAAACCGCAGGCAAAAGAAGCTAATATTTGAAAAGTTGAAAGATTGTGCAAGTGCTGCAAACATGAAACATTATTCTGGGTGGAAAAATATACTAATCTAAACTATTTCGTATTCTGCAATTTTTGGTCTGCCTTCTACAATATTATCCTTTTTTTACTTATTTACTGATAATATCGCCGAGAATTTAGTAACATACGAGATATAAAAAGTATTGATAAAGTTCCCTGAATGTTATGTACAAAAATCAAGACTGAGATAGAGAAAGTAAACAGTAATAATACAATCACTAACAAGTTTATCTTTAACAGTAGCCCAGTGGTAACGCGCTCGTTTGGATAACCGACTGACGCGGGTTTAAATCCACGCGCCTCTAAATAATAGAATAATATTGCGTGCGAATCTTTTCTGTCATGATTACCGCTTGTCTTACGGTGAAGGTGTCTTAGAAAACGTCGTGAGGAGATTCATGTCTGAGAGAACTTAGTAAGTGAAGTCCGCTAACTCAGTGCCCTAACTAGGCCAGCGTGGTGAACTATATGTCTGGTCTGATCCCCCTTTTATTGAAGGGAGGCTGTGGCCAGCAGTGGGACGTTAAAGAGAACTGAGTATTTAAGGAAGGTTATGCGTTTGACATGTATGTAATAAGTATATATATACGTAAGCATGTATGTCTGCTATGTTTTCTCGTAAGTACTAATCGGCTTAATTTTTATTTTTATTCATAAAACATTTGATTCGGGTTGATAACGCGAGTCTATTTTAATTTCTAATGATATCAAAACAAATCACAAAACAAGAAATCTCGTCTCAGACAAGTAATTAAAATTATAAATGTCTAACTGACCAAGACATAATATGTACATAATATTATGCGTATTGTCTTATAATAGCTGTACGTATATCCGTCTGTCGGAATTTGCGAAAAATGTAAAATAATAACATTTTAATTATTATTTCATATTAGTCAAAAGTTCACGCACCACTAGTAGGAAAACATGCATCGATTGCCGATTTATTGTATGAGTGCCCTAACGACTAATAATTTTGAGAAGACATTAAGCTGTCAGTATTAAATTACATCGTGACATTTATTCTTCTAAAGGTTGGTGGTAACGAGCTCGCATGGAAAACCGAGTGAAGCGGGCTTAAATCTTGTATCCCAACGTTTCAAATGCTTTACAGCAATTATGGTCTCATCAGGGAGAGTCTCTCCTCTCATTTATAATGTCGAATATCCGCGTAAACCTAAGAAAGTATCATTCCCAATACGATTACCACTTGCCTTAGGAGTCGTCCATAAATCACGTGATGTTTGAATGGGGGGGAGGGGGTTCGGAAAAAATCACGAAATATCACCAGGTGGGAGGGGGGGTGTAGTGAGTTATCACGTGATTTTTTGACTCACCGTTGGGATTATCCCGCGCGCCGCGACAATCGCCGAACTTTTATAATAATAAGCCTAGTCACCTCCAAAACTTCTCTGAAAAAACCTGTACGGGAACTACTATTGCAAGAAATGGCACTATTAAAAGCTATGCTATGCTTTAAAAAATCGTGTATTATAAATTCTTCATAACAGATGATGAGACCAATAGGATGGGCCAAACATTCCCCCAGACACACGAAGCGTCGCTATTAGTAAGAATGGAAGTGTAATAATGAACCGATTGGTCTTAATTGCTTTGGATTGCTTATAAAAAGTATTGACATACTTCCATTCCTATCATGTATAAAAATTAAGACATACATAAACTATAAGTAACGTTACATTGTTATAGTAGTAGTTATAAGTTACAGACGGACGAATTATACATTTTTAATAATATTCTCAAAAACTTTTACTATATTTACATATGTGAATATCAGCACTGAAAGTTTAAGAAAAGTGAATACTATTTTGACTTAACTTTAGTGGGTGATGTGTTAAGTGCTTAAAGTTAATTGACCGTCGGCCGAAACTAGGGGGTATGCATACAGTCAAAGACCATACATAAAACACCTAGTCCCAATGATTTTGTTAATGAGAAAAATTGAAAATTCAGGCAGGATTTTAGTCGAGTCGTAAGGATTCTGTAGGTGCTAGTGCACAAAAAAAGGGTACGGAAAAAGGAGCAGTAGCCAGTAAGTATATTATGCGTCACTCCCAGTCACATAGGTTAGACTCATATTTCCGCATGACTCTTATGGAACCCAACTTGATGGACAAGGAAGGACAACAGATCTTGAAAAAAATTATTTTTAAAAAAGGCTGCAGAAGTCCACACAGAAGTGTGAAATAATAAGGTTATCGACAGCCATGACGTCTGAGTAGAGTATGTCGTATGTCGAGTAGAATGACAGTGCTTTATTCTATGACTTCCTTCTCCGCAGTAGTATAACGAGCATGTGTGAGAGAGCCAGTACTTGCTTCAGGTACAATAGTAAAATTTCACGATTATTATTTTGTCATTTATTCTTCTTAATTAGAATTTTTACATTTTTATCACGGTGCTTAATTTACCAAAATTATATTAGATTATACCTGTTAAGCTGAGCTGTCAAAAAAACCATTAACAAAATGAACAAACTATAAATTCATCATAATATATCAAATCGTTTTGTTGAGTAGTTCTAAGGTCAATTACTTAATATTACTCTCTATTTTATTAAGAATGAAAATCCTTTTTTAATGTAAGCAATATTGTAGGTACATAATAAATATAAAAATATAGTACTTTTGTAAGCTGTTTCAAATGTATGTATTAAAATTGTTGGCAGTATTAGACCGGAAAAACAAGTTAACATAATTAATGGCGTCAATTAGAATGTCAAAAATAAAATCTATTTTTTGCCAACCTTGATTCATGGTTCCAATCCCAGTAGCCTACACAACGTTATCCTTCTTACTCGTTACTAAAAGAATAAGCGAGTAAGCATCATCATCATCACTACATAGTATAAAACAAAGTCGCCTTTTCTGTCCCTATATCCCTATATCCCTATGTGCGCTTAAATCTTTAAAACTACGCAACGGATTTTGATGCGGTTTTTTTTAATAGATAGAGTGATTCAAGAGGAAGGTTTATATGCATAACTAGCAGATCCCGCGGCTTTACCTGTGCTAAATCTAGGGAAGAGCCCGAGCGAAGCGAGGGCGAGTCGCTAGTTTATTTATATTTTAATCTTGTTTCGATTCTCAAAAACAGCTGAATTTGCTCTAGGATCATTTTGATCATTATTTTTTTATAAGTATGTTGGGACATTATTACACACAGCGCCATCTAGTTCCGTGGTAAGCTACGAAGCTTGTGTTACTGATACCAGATAGTTTATAAAGTACATAGTATATAAGCTTAAATATTTATGTATTATAAATATAAAGACCCATGACTGGAGTACAAACATCCGAGTTTTTAACAAATGAATGCCTCCAGCGGGACTCGAAACCGCAACCGCTGGCGCAAGACAGTAGGGTCAAACTGCGCCAAACGTGTCGCCAATTTTTTTTAATTATTTTTAAAATGTCTTCCCGTGGTATTGTGTTTTTACATTTGGGTTCAGGACGGCAGGATAGATTGGATGTTATAGATAAAATTCGACATAGAAATAGAGTATTATAGGAAAAAGCGCAAAGGACACATTTTATTTCGGAAAAATGTAAGTTTCCTTCCTTCCTTTGAGATAAACTTGTTTTTTTACTAGAGATGAACTCGAGTCTCGAGAGTTTGAGTACGCAGCAGTATACTTATAAGGTTTTGACTATACTTATTATTTATTACCAGGCTAGCAGTTCCACTGATTAGTGTGTTATAGTGTAAAAATATAAAGAATTTATTAAAAAAACTTTCAACCTGCTCTCTACCAAAAAAAACTAATTTTCGTTACTTTTTATTAAATTTACAGTTCGTTTAAATTTCTCAGAGTTTAGATATTCCCTCAGTAGGTAGATACAAATTTTTAACATTTATATTATTAGCGTAAAGTCCTTACTAACAGCGGTTTAAAGGAATATAAACAACTCCGAGCAGCCTTTTTTGGAAACCTTTTATTATCGAGGTTTTGACCTTAACTGTTTTTAGAACATAATTAAATAATCAATTATTATCAATTTGATCTTAAATATACTCGTATACTTACTCGTGCCTTAGCTACGTCTTAAATGAACTTACTTTCGATCGACTTGATATTTTAATATAATAATTCATACCTATTTAAATACAAAATGTAACTATGCTATGTTTGCATACAATATACATGCTAATTTTAGAAAAATTTGGAAATATTGTTCAGTGTAATAATATTATTAAACTAGTACGATACCTATAAACGGTTTTAAATTAAACAACAGTAGACTTAATAACCGAAATAGCTAGATCAAAATATATCTATGTGTTTATATATTATGTATATTGTATAAATGTGTGAGATTAATGTCTTATTGTGTCTCACGTAGGATAACTAGATAAATATTGTAGTCAAATATTTTTTGAAAAGAGCAACTGTTGAGTTCTCGCCAGCTCTTTTCAGCAGAACACTGCTGAAAAGAGCTGGCATTCCAAGGTTATTCACAGACTAACATTTAATTTCAATTCTGTATTATAACGTAAATGTGACTATTCAAAAGTGCTTGTAAAAGTATATATGAATATAGAATATTTTGATTTGATTTACAGTAGGCTATGTATGTGGGATATGTCAAAATGTTTTTAAAACAAAATGGCTAACTAAAAAAATACGTTAATTTTTATGAATAAATATTAATTTAGTACATTCAAAATAATCTAGATTCTGATGTTGCATAGTGAATTTAATAAATTATCAATTAATTCACTTAACTATATTTTATAGCTTAATTATTTATACATAAGACTGTACATTTTTCACAATAATAAATAATTTATAAGGTGATCCGGAAATTTAAACCAAGTCAAATTAGATTATTCTACGTTACAAGCATTTATTTGAAAACCTTATTGCTCACAAATTTATTACCTTTATTTATAGAAAATCATCAAAACCAAAAGTATTACATGATATTATAAAGGCGGTGGTAGCGCAGTTGTGACGCACTTATTTGGGACACCGAGTTAAACAGGTTCAAATCCTGAGTCAAGCACCTCTTATTTTATGATGATCATCCAACACGCTTGTAGTGTTACGTTGAATAATATTGCAGGAAAATCTGCGTGTTTGAAAGAACCTATCAAGTTGTCGAAAGACATGTGATCGCCAATATTGTAGTAAATATGCATTACACAAAAAAGAATGTAGCTTGTATGAGTATGAATGCATAATATAAATTAGGTAGTAAACAGTTAACTTTAGATCTAAATTTTCTAATCATTCTTTGACCATTTACCGTTCTTGTTTTTCTTGCTTAAACGAATAAAGTTAAAAATGCGAACAGAAACGATTTTCATGATGAGTCTTACAATTCTAAATGTCACCAATCTTGTAAAACTTTTAACGTTTATATTTAAAAAAAACATTAATGAAACTAAGAAAAGATTTTTTGTGTTCTATTATGACCATTTAAATTAAAGTGTTCGAGAAACCGAAAATATTACTCAAACATTTAACGTTCTAGGGAACACACGCACTTGCATATTTACCCTACGGACCTATTTACGTAATATGAAATATATACCTAGTAGCTACAACCTTGAACTATGAATTAACAAGTTTCTACACAAACTCATTTATATTTCAATAGAATTATTTATATTCAAAATTTTGAATGTAGAGCATGATTTATATTACCACAGTACGTACTTTGTTGTAAACCCGCTAAGGTATATTGGTCCTTATAATATATTTGGCATGAAAGTTAACAATTTTTATTTAGTCCTACTCACTCCTACTACCGATTCTTGATCATTATGCTGATGTCAGCATGATATTATCTTGACATCAAAGACGAACATCTAAATAAACTTGAGCGACTCCAAAATCTTTGCATACGGTTTATTTTCAGTCTCAGAAAATATTACCACGTTTCTCAATTTTGAAAAAAGCTCAAATGGCTCCCTGTCGTATATACGCCTGCTCAATTTATAGAGCAATCACGTTTCAATGGAGTTTGACTCAGCTAAAACTTAGGATACTTTGTCGCTATTTAATATAAAATTCATCAACAATTTAAGTTAATAACAGTAACTTCCCGAGTCAAATTATGTAAACCAACTAACAGTAAATCAACGAAATAAATATAAACATTAGAAATAAAAAACCTTTACACTTCATTTTAAAATACTTCTTTGATTCAAAAATAAAAGTCTTTTTGACTTAGCAATATTTTTGTATTTTTCTTTAATCTGTTAAAAAGAACTTTCAAATCTAACCTTTAAAGGTGTTTAATAAGTAAACAAAGTAACAACTCCGGAATATGATTTGGGTCATAGAAATATTCCAATTGGCCTTGGACAGATATATTATTATGATATTGTGATTCCCGACGTTTCTAATGTATTACAACAACCATGATTGCTTTATATATGAAAGGTATTCTCGGAAATCTATTATACAAATAACTTTTCTTAAAATATTAAGTTGATTAAATTTTTAGATAAGAAGAATAAAAGTAAGTAGATAAACCTTTTCTGTCTGGCTAAGCTATAAAGATATTAAGTAACCTACCTATAATATTTATAACTTTTACAAAACATCCATGCATAACAAATCCCTGTGTGCGAAATGAATGGCCCTATCGCACTCTTATTACGAGAATATGATGCATTAACCATTAAATTATTTACAATTTATTAAGTAAACGTCATGAGTCTAGTATGTACAGACAGAAACAGTTTTCAACCCTTCACATTTTTTTCACTTCACTTTTCAAAACATACATATAGCCATAGGTAAAGAAGATTTACCTATAGGGCACAATTTGCGCTTCAATTTAACAAGCTACATACATATTTCGCCAACATTGGTCAAAGTTTATTGAATGAATATATAATAAAACAAAGTCATCTGGCTGTCTGTCTGTCCCTATGTATGCTTAGATCTATAAAACTACGCAACGGAAGGTTTATATGTATAACTAGCGGAACCCACGGCTTCGTTCACGCTGAATCGTATATTATATTAAAAAGTATACGTATATTATAAAAGCCCAGCAGCGGGACGTTAAAAAAGGTTATTCAGCCCTTTTTTAATATTTATCACATGTACACGTACATTTATTTTATTTCTTTTATATTTCTGTTAAATATACAAATATTCTATTGTATAAGTGTTTCCCCCAGTAGCACCGGAACCACGTGCAGCCACATCAAGTAAATTGGGCCATTACTGCTCAGATGCTTGAGACATTACCATTAGATACTTCTTAAAATTACTACAAGTTGAAACAAAAATATTTAAAAATAAAAGTATTATAACTTCCATCGAAGTCCCATTGCATTATGAGTGCATCATTATTCATCGTTTCAATTAAGTACATATTTGATTTAAAATAATTTAATTCACAATTAAGGTCGGCCCTTGCATTAACATTCATAAACTGTTATATTTCAAAGGCATAAAATTTAAAAGAACGTGACACTGCATAATGCCACTTAAATTTATTTCAAAAATTATATTTTCATAAATATTTAGACGGAGCAAGGGACTGAGAAGTCTAGTCATAAAAATATAATACATTTTTTATAGTTTTTTTAGATATGACATACTTTTTCCTTCGATACAAGTAGACCGTTATAACAAACGTTCATGAATTTACTTGTAATTTATTTGTACTGAAAAATTTATAGTATGGTTACAAATGTGTAAGAGTTTGGATCCTTAAACAAACTTTGAATAATTAGGACATTAACACACATCACTACTGAAGCTTGTGTTTTGGATGTACCAGATAACTAATACAATACACTTACATAATTTTAAATACGTAGATATTATAAATATAAAAACCCATGACTCAGTACAAACATCCGAGTTTAACAAATGAATCCAAAAAATCCAACGGGACTCGAACCCACGACCGCTGTCGCAAGAAAGTACAAATTGCGCCAAACGTGTATTTTTTTATTATTTATTTATTTATTCTTTCGTTTACGACACAAATTCACTAGATGCAATCAAATTTTATAATTCAATTAACGAATTTTTAGCATGTTTGGTTTTAATCTTGTCGGCAAATAAAAATTTAAATAAACAAATATTTTATTATATGACTTACCTTCGCTCCGCTCAGATTCTCATTCACCCGGATAACCATCATACCATCATCAAAATTCATCAAAATCTGTGCGACTCCGGGCAGACAGACAAACAAACAATAATAATTCTTATAAGCTATAAGCCTATATGTAATTACATGTAGATTATACATAATATATTCTTAGAATAATAACGCAATATTGCATGCGTCATATATGTTATTATTCTAAGCATATATTGGTTATCAACGTGTAAGATTTTTCAATAAATATTTGTTACAGACTTAGAATTCTATTATATTATGTGTACCTAAGGCTGGCAAAAGTTCAAATGTTTACGTTTATCACACACAGCAAAACATAAACTGATGGTGCTTATAGGCATCATCGTGGTTCTATGAGAGGTTCGCGGTTAAATAAAGAATTTGTGATGAAATCTTAACAATACCATTCCATTTCGCACACACATTTCACATTCCATAGCCACGGGCAACCATAAAAATGTTATGATACTGTAAAAAATTTTCTATTTCTTTGTTAATAAGCGCACATACAAATATGTAAAACACAACTTGTTGGAAAATGCTTACTTCATTGTATTTAAGAGAGTAATAAGTTATACATATTGTATTTGTATTAAATATTGACGTTGGCACTTGGCCTAACACTAAACACTAACGTACAGGTACATGACCCTTTTTAGTATTCGAAGACGTACAAAATGGATGCCCATGTGGATTCGGAATAGACGTGGATGAGGGTAGAAAACTTTCTCCTAAAAATCTAATACTGATTGAACTCAGATTTTTACTTATTTGGTTGACATATTTTTTGAAATAAAATTAGGTTTATCCTAATTTTTATGCGTTATCGATGAGAATTAGGCCTATGTTACACCAATATGACTATTGTTAACATTTTGTATTGTCAAACTGCTACGTGCTAGTTATTTCTTTGCCGATTTAAGTGGTCACTGTCATCTATTAGCAAACAATGAAAAATCTCAGGTTAAAGTTCAATCTTTATAACAACAAATAAAAATATTCACTTAAGGGCAGGTTGTATTTGATAAAGAGCGAAAAATCATATTTATAGTTACGTTTCGTGTCTATATACTTCTTTACAAATCTATACATATAAAATTCTGAGTCGAATCTGTACATTAAGTATTTTTTAGGAAAATCTTATTAATAAAGTAATTATTATCGATACAGAGGCCGAATGTATAGTTTTAGAATATATGTATGCCAGTCTGCTTGTAACCGCATCACGAGAAATCAACTGAACAGAACTGGAATTTTATGTTTTTTTGTTTTCATATTTGTTCGGATATGAGGATAGCTGGTTATCTGGGTCAAATAAATCTGGGTAAATAGTTATTGAGACATTCTGTTTCATAAGTCTCAGTAACAGCCCGGAGTTGGGAAGTTGGCGGCGTGTCACCCCCGTACCTCGGAGAGCACGTGAAGCCGTCGCTCGGTTCTGCGCGTTAACTCTCACTGGTCGTGTCGAGTATTCGTCCAACCGGCATATGAGAGTGATAAGGAACAGAGAATACACTTGTGCACTATAATATCTCCCGCGCAGATGGCTAGTCTCAATGAGATTGGCCGCCGTGGTCGTAATCGTTCTGGAGAACATCATCTGGGTAAACATATAGAAGATCTAGAGATCTAGAATTGTATCAGAGCAGAGAGAGGTTGAGTCGCTTGTTGTTGAGTAATTGTAAACACAAATGTTCGTATGAATAAATTTGTACACGGATGTATGTAACCAGTGTTTGTTAATCTTTAACGCAAAAACTTCTGGATTTTAATGAAACTTTATAGTATTACAGGTTATAAAAAACAGTTGTTTTTCGTAATCTAGTTAATATAGTTGATACAGTCGGGCTTATTAATAACTACATTATACTGTTTACTTGTTAAGTTTATGATACACCATTATTTAAATTTTTATGTGAGTATCAATTTATTTAAACGATCGATATAAAATTTTATGTCAACTTATAAGGTTGTTGATAAAGAACGGTGATCTACTTACAGTTGAGCAAATGAGAAGATCTTATGGTTAAACACAATATATCTATATACATTAGCATTAGCATATATATATTAGCTCCACGATCCTAGCAATCGTACTATCTAATAAGTGTCTAGCTGATATAATTATAGTTCTAGCTAAAATGTAAGGCTGTTATTCAGAAGTCCTAGGTCTGAGTCGGGACAAGCATAGTTACAGGGGTTTTCTGTCAAAGACAGTCAGCATCCGCCCAGATTAGTGTAGAAAATCTATGCGGTGGCCCGTAAATCACCCTCGTTTCTCGGTAAACACGTAAAATCGACCTTACATCTGATCTTTCACGATATGTCTCGATTGATTGCTTAAAATATAAAGTACACTTGTGTCTGCGCTCAAACTTGGTTAATGTCATACTGGACACCACTAGATATCTGTAGTAGAAATTTTTACTCAGCAATATATTCTACAGAACTTAAAATAAATAAAAATATAGAAGCATATTTCTTCAAGAAGGTTCTCCCCTTAACATTTTTATTGCATATTAATATGTCAGTAAATATGTATCCGCTTATATATAAAAGTGCACTAAAGCGAAAATAAGTGCTTTGTTAGAGTGGTTATGTGTTCGATGTGAGGTGCCAAAGATAGATTATAAATATAAAAAAACAAGGTACTGTACTTTGCAAGCTCATAATATGTAGAAAAAAGTACTTTTAGTATTAAAATAATAATAAATACATTTATAATATTTTTTCTGCAGCGCAATGACTGTCGTAGACGACATCAACCCGCATTCATTCAATACTAGGCTAATCTTCTATCCACTAGTTTTACTCGCAACAGGCCTATGGCTACTCTACCGATGGCAGCAACAATCAAGACTCTGCAAATTAGGAAACTTACTGCCCGGTCCATTGGCAGTACCAATATTTGGAAATGCCCTATTGGGTTTAGGAAAAAAACCAGAGGGTATTATTATTTTTATGGGAGTAAATTTAGTTAAACTTCATTTTTTTTAGTAAAAATATTTATCCAGAGTATACTTAGTAGGTTAAAGCGCCACCGAAACTTTTTTATAATTATGAGTTACTTTTTGAATTACACTTGATTCACACTTGATTTAAACATAAAAAGGAATTTATTATTGTTTTTTTTAAGAATAATATTTATTACCAATAATATTTGCTTAATTTTTTTACATAATAGAGCTTCTTGCCTTGGCGTTAATTTATGCTGAACAATACGGAACAGTGGTGCGGGGATGGCTGGGCTCGAAACTTATAATATTCTTAACTGATCCAAATGACGTTGAGGTAATTCTCAACAGCCATGTACACATCGACAAAGCTTCAGAATATAGATTCTTCAAACCATGGCTTGGTGAAGGCTTACTCATCAGTTCAGGTACACTGGTCTATCTAACATCACAGTTATTAAACTTTAATGTAAAATAAATTGGCATAGATTAAAATTTTGCAAAAAATCTATTTTTCGCATTTCATGTGTACGATTACTTCTTAGTCTTAGTACTTATTAGCTGCTTTGTTATTTTATATACGTATGCTTTTATATTGATGATTAAATTCTTATTATATACATAAATTGATAAGTACACTGTTTGGAAAATTACAATCACTACTAGAAACAATTTGTTCATTTTAGTTATAATATATTTTCAGTTACAATTTAAACAAATTTCAGGTGAAAAATGGCGATCTCATCGTAAAATGATTGCACCAACTTTTCACATAAATATTTTGAAGTCGTTTGTTAATACTTTTAATGCTAACAGCAAAAATGTTGTTAACAAAATGCGAGGAGAAATCGGAAAAGTGTTTGATGTTCACGACTACATGAGTGGAGTTACTGTTGATATACTTTTAGGTAATTTTCCTTTACATTTCTAAATAATTATGATGCATTTGAATTTATATTATAAAAAATTAACATTTAATATATTTGAATTTATTTTATATACTGTTAATACCTACTTCCGTTATGATTTTAATTACACCTAAGTAATGCTAATTGTAATTGTGTTTATTTCAAGTCATTAACATATGCATATTTTTGTCCTTTCCCATATACTTTTACTTAAATATATAGTACTTCCTAGTACTTTTTTTTTAAATATACCGTGACTATATATATTCAAGTGTTTTTTGAGAATGTCAAAATAGCCTATTACTGACCTAATTGGAGTGCTAATTTAGTTGTTTAACTTAGTGCTAATATACAATCTTATTATTTGTTAAATTAATACGCGTGCATTATTTGATAAATTCTTGATGAATGCAACAAAATTGATGTGCACTTCTAAACAATAAGAAGTGGCCAACAATAAAGAGATGACGGTTTTTTTTATTTTAAAAAGCTAAAAATTTAAAACTTTATAACGATACCTTGGAAATCAATTGGATTGCGGTCGGGACTTCGAGCTATCCATTCTTAACGTCGAAGAATTGGGATTCTTCGATATACGCTCGTAAGACATCAGAATGGAGAGCGAGAGCATTGTTTCAGTTCATAAAAATTAAATCTTACCCAATAGCAGTAAATGCTTATTGTGCATGTTGTATAAGGAATTTCGTTGTACATATATTGGTATGCATTTAATGTTCCGTTTTCTATGAAAACTAACTCTCAACGCTCCGTCAAACTAATTTTTGCCCAAAGTTTAACGGAGCCTCCTCCATAAGGAATGATTTCTATGAAACAAACGTTCGCATAGCTTATGACTACACAACAGCAAAACTTAAACAATCGTTATAATAAGTAAATATAATATGTGTTTTATGTTTTTTCTAACTGCTTATGCATCTTATTTTTGTAGAAACTGCTATGGGAATTACAAAAGACACACAAGATGGAGAATCAGGTTATGACTATGCTATGGCAGTAATGAAGTAAGTAGGATCCATAATTTACAGCTAAAATATTTACAATACTATTACATCATAAGTAATTATTTAATTCATGTTTACTTTACAGGATGTGTGAGATAATTCATAAGAGACATTACAAATTTTATTTACGCTTCGATGCTATTTTTAAATTAACATCTTTCTTTGAGAAACAAAAAAAGCTTTTAGATATCATTCACGGCCTCACTAATAAGGTAATTTTTATTCATAATACGAGAAATGTTTAGATTTTTAAACCACCATGGCTAAAAAAAATCTTCTTAACAGGTTATTAAAAACAAGAAAGAAAAATATTGGCAAAATAAGGCTAAAGGAATCGTTCCTCTTACTATTGATGAAGTAATACGATCAAGTCCAGAAGAAGAAACGGGACTAGCTAATGTTAAAACTCTGGCTGATACTGTATTTAAAGGTTATCGTGATGACTTAGACTTTAATGATGAGAATGATGTCGGTAAGGAAGCATTTTTTATACATTATATTATGTACATTGTACACATTTAAGATAAATAAATACTATTTTTTGTGGTAGGTGAAAAGAAACGTCTTGCTTTCTTGGACCTCATGATTGAATCTGCACAAAATGGTACTAATAATATCACTGACTATGAAATTAAGGAAGAAGTCGATACGATAATGTTTGAGGTAAAACAAAAATATATGTCACATTAGATGTAATAAATTGCAATAGTTACCCTCCAGTAGTAACGCTCGCTTGGATAACCGAATGATAGCGGGTTCAAATCCGGGTCTCGCACCTCAAAATAGAAAATGACTGAATACAAGATTAATAATCTAAAAAACCTTTACTAAGTTTTTTAAAAATAATCGTTTTATTTTTAATTTTTTTCAATATGCTTACGATTTTACTTAAATATTTTTAAGGGTCATGACACAACGGCAGCTGGGTCTAGCTTTGTCCTTTGTCTTCTCGGTATTCACCAAGATATACAAACTAAAGTTTATGATGAACTATATTCAATATTTGGAGACTCAGATCGCCCTGCAACTTTTGAAGATACCCTTCGTATGAAATATTTGGAAAGAGTTATCCTAGAATCACTCAGAATGTACCCACCAGTACCTCTTATTGCGAGAAAGTTGAAACACGATGTTAAAATTGGTATGTACACTATGAAACATATGTTTATGATATTAGGCTAAGTAATATTACACTTTTAAATATATTATGTTAATAACTTTTCAGCAACTAATAATTACGTTCTACCGGCTGGAGCGACTGTCGTTATTGGACAATTCCAAGTTCATAGATGTCCTAAATATTACAATAACCCTAATGTCTTTAATCCGGATAACTTCTTGCCAGAAAATACACAGAATAGGCACTATTATAGCTATATTCCTTTCAGTGCTGGTCCAAGAAGCTGTGTAGGTAAGAGGAACACGAGGATTTATTTATTATTCTTAATTTTTAATTTACCAGTCAAACCCGAAACTAAACTAGTTTAGCCTAGGTCAATCTAGTTTGGCCTACATTTTACCTAAGTCTTCTAGGCTTTATTGATTGCAACGTAGTGGAGTGACCATTCGGGGAACCTGAGTTCGAGTCTTGGGTCGGGTTTATTTTAATTATTGAGTCTTTCTATTAATAAAGTCCCATAATATCCCGGAGATAAAAGTTAGGGACTTGACTGAAACTATTTGACCCTAAAACAGGACTCGAACCCACGTATCATGTACGTTATACATGATATCCACTAGACTAACAATGTTTAACTATGCTGCATAAATTTTATCATGTTTCTACATTGGTAGCCGGTAGGCCACATATATAATTTCAAAATAAGTTTTATTATATTATGCTAAATTACTGTAACCTATTGAATTATGGAACAGAACATCCATCTTATTTAATTTGTTAGGTAATAAAAACATAACGATGAACAAGTTAAAAAAATATACAGAAGTACCAATTTTATTATTAATAGATGAATGTGGCACGTGCTAATGTTGAACATTAAGGATATAAAATTACCATAACCACTACCTTCAATCGAGCTTTATATTTGTTAGTTATTAATTATTATTATTCATACCTTTAATAATATACAAGAACGTCACCAATCTAATTATGATTTTTAATGTTGACACTAGTAGTTCGTTTCGAGCAGATACGGTCGTTATGTATTGAATATATAAAAATAGTCGATAGAAAATGCTATCGTGTATTTTTCTGTATAATATACATGTTACATGCACAAACTCTTCCTCCTTTATCGCTCTTTTTATTATTATTGGAATCCGTTTCAAAATGCACTGCGTGATTAAGACGAAGTAAACGGAAACACGCAGCGATTTTGTTGTAGATTAACCTAAGATATAGATCAGTCACAAGCTAAATAATAAGTGACTAAAACAGGACTCAAACCCACGAATCATGCACCAACGTACATGATAGCCACTAGACTAACTAAAGCTTTATGTCGAAAGCATGGCATTAAAGCTATTTCTTTATGCTGCAGGTCGTAAATATGCCATTTTGAAGTTAAAGATCTTGCTGTCTACGATACTCCGAAACTATAAAATGGTGTCAGACATCACTGAAGACCAGTTTGTGCTCCAAGCTGATATCATCCTAAAAAGAAATGATGGATTCAGGGTTCAAATCGAACCGAGACATCGAGTGCCATCTTCTGCTTAATCTTGACATACTATAATTTTAATACCTATATTTAAATATTATTCCTATTATTATTTTATAATTTATTATTAATTCGTAATATTGTGATTCATTTTATTGTAATTAATGTAGGTAAAACATATAGAGCATATTTGGTTCATTTTCCCTCATAATATCATTGTATAACATTAAGCTAACGGACACGAAGGAGAAATGTTCAGAGGGTTATTCAATTTTTGTGTGCGCTTTTAGCCTTATTTTAAAAATTATAATAAAATAATAGGTACATTTTAATAATATAGTGTAGTTTTGATGTTCCCCAAAACCCCTATCTTATATTCTTAAATTAAATTAAGCTAATAAATCTTTGTAAGTAGAAAATTGTGTTTAAATAAAAGTTCATATGTGTTCACTCTTAAATTACTGTATGTATTCAGACCTTTTTAACAGCCCTCTTTTGGGCACGGATCTCCATCAATAGAAAGTGAATCAAGAATTTAGAAACAATCAACAACAACAACATGAAAATAGGTCTATCAATACATAGTATGTACAATGTACATATATAGAACTGGAATAAATTTTAAAACTCAGGCTACTATAATGGACACCAGTATGCACAATTGAAAAGTGAGCTTAAGTCGCTACATAGTAGTATGAGGTATAAGCACATAATAATATTATGAAATAAAAAGCAAACACCTTTAAATAACGCATAGTACAATCTTACAAATTGGTCAAAACAATGTTTCAAAAAGGACGAATTAACCAAACAAGCTTAAAAGCTTATCATTCAAGGAACAATACCTTTTAAGCGAGTACAAATCACGTAACGATCAAAACAGTAAATTCACTATAGAAACAATAACTTTCGTCACTCCAATAGCCTTCCCAAAAATTAACAAATAAGGAACATCTAAATTAAGTTTGGTCTTTAGGCGTATTGAAGCGGTGGTGGGGCTCAAATACTCACTGCCAACATCCGTTTAATATAGTTGCCACAAACAGTCCCTTGTGCAAGGCCTGTCTTCGAGGGGTTGAAAAATCAGCCAATCCACTAGAATGCTGTAAACACCTACACAAAGAAATATAGACGCCAGGCAATCTTTTTGACCCTAGAACACCCCAGGGGGAGCTACTGAAGCACCCTGGGATGGACAGATTGATATCATGCTCAGCACAAGTTCACGCACACTTGGGCATCCACTGCCTAAGTACAAAAATCAACCTTGCAGAGAAGAATACGAAAGAACGTCAAAAAGGGGTAAACTTTTGGCAGTCTATTCCTAAATCGTTATTTAATAATAATTAAACGCTAAAACGCGCGTATATTAGTAGGTATATTATTAGATTTAAATAAGTTATTTTTTTGATACAATGTTTGTCGAAAAAAAAAATCATTAGTAGTTTTTTATTTTAATAAACTAGTGTTACGTGTTTTTTGAAGAAGCGGGCTTCGAATATATTTTCGAAATCTTAAAATAAGAGATTTATTAGCGCATATCAATATGAGTTCGAATTTTTAAATAATTTAATGAATTATTTTTTCTACATTCCTAAGAATCACTTGAAAAATATTCATATCGCTAATCACATCTTACTACTAAACTTATTAATAATTTTTAAAATATTAAGCAAAGTTATTTTAACATTAATTAAAAAATATATAAATTAATCAAGAATAAAACAATACAGAAAAAAATAATAAAACATAAAACTTGAATATTGCCTAAACTTTATGACTTAAAATTGTAGCTACATAATGTAAGATTTATTTTATTATTTGTACACGGAAATGATGAAGTACCTATGACGTATTAAAATTTGACGACACATTTGGACTAGTTTTTAGTGACCCTACTTGCTGCGCCAGTGTTCGCGGGTTCTAGTCCCGGTGGGGCCATTCATGTTTATCAACACGAATGTTTGTACTCTAGTCATGGGTGTTTATATTCATAATATATATGTATTTAAAGTTATATATTATGTGTAGTGTATCAACTATCTGGTATCCGTAACACTAGCCGCGGAGCTTACAACGGAACTAGATGGCACTGTGTGTAATAATGTCTCAAAATATATATTGACATTTCTTATTTAAATCTATTAATTATTAAAATAATAAGGAGGAACAGAACGGTTAATATAAATAAGTTATGTTTTATAACTTCAAACGTATATTTGTAGATAGGAAACCAAAATTGAAGTGTCCTTCTTTTCAATTCGATGCCTTTTTTGCATATAAATGGTTCATAAGCTAGTTTACGTCGACCACTATATTTTCCGGTCCCCAAAGCATACGCGAAATAGAGTCAGATAACTTACATAAATAAATAAAAAAATACAATATTTTATCTGTAAAACATGACATTTTGATGTTCATATCATAGTAATGAAAACAATTTTGTACAACTAAATTCATTTATTTATTATTAAAGCTCCGTAAATATGTAATTTTAAAAACAAATTGCATACAAATATAAAATAACTGTAAGGTTCAATAACCTTATGTACAAAAATTGTTTAGAAATCAAATACGAAATAATTTCACAATAGCACTCGATTTTCTAAATTCAACTAAAATAAAATATCTTAACACTTATTTATTTCAAGATTTATCTTTACGACTAACTAAATAGTCTATCGTCCATAGTACAACACATACTAAGCAACAGAAACTCATAGCCAAAAAACAGTTCACGTAACTGCCAGTCGCCTCATAAATTACACCTGAAACAAATTAAACAAAAGCATAATATATTATATACATTTAATAAAAATGTAACTTATTTATTTACAACTAGCGACTTGCTTTCGCTTCGCTCGGGCTCTTCCCTAGATTTAGCATAGGCAAAGCCGCGGGATCTGCTAGCTATGCATATAAACCTTCCTCTTGAATCACTCTATCTATTAAAAAAACCGCATCAAAATCAGTTGGGTAGTTTTAAAGATTTAAGCATGTACATGTTTGTTTTATACTATGTAGTGATGATAAAGGAAATTATAAGTAAACTTAACTATATATACAAAGCAAATATACACTTAATTATTACTGTACAAGTCGTGTCAGATTTTTTTTCTAAATGGTTACTTTTTTTAATAAATAACGGTCTTCTAGACCAAAACAAATATGATGATGGCAATATACTAGTTAGTAGGTATATTGCCAATATAAATATTTGTGCTGTGCAGAGTTCGAACCCAAAACCTCCGTATTGATACAACCTCCGACACGCGATCGTCGATATGTTCTACCGGTTTTTAGAAATAGCAGCATATCAATATTATACATATTATGCGAATATATTAAAAAACTTAAAAGTGTGTTTTAGTCTAGGTATATTTCATAAGAATGGAAATCGTCTCTCCAAGCAGTCGTTTTTAAATTGTAGTGAAATGGGGTAAAGATACGCACATTATATAAATAAACAATTAAAATTAAAAAATACCAATCTTTCAGCATTATTATATACAAGTTTTACCGGTGACTGCGTACGTCGTAGCTACCAAATGTTTTCTACAAAAACTGTGGATGCTACGAAGCAACTTTCTTTGTCTTATATAAAAATACGTATACTTTTTTGTTTACTACGAAACTATAAGATTTCTATCAAGAGGCCTAAGGGCTTGTAGTCTTAAAAAAACATAATTTCGTGATAGTAATGAAATATTATAATTACCTATTAACGGGTCAGCCATTAGCATGAGAAATCCAGAAAATAGGATGTGAAGTGCTAAAGCTGCAGGAAATCGGTCCGGAGCGGCGGTCACTAGTACTAAAGGAAACAGTACTTGCACAGAGCATCTGACCAATCCTGATATAGCCGTGATAGCTATCACAAAAGTTAAGTTATCTGACGTTACTAGAGCTGAAAACAGTAATAAGTAATACAAATGACATCTACCAAGAAAGAGTATTTCATCCTTTACTTTAGGAAAAAGGAAGAACAGTGCATTTAAAACTAAAACTAATTGCAATGATAATTTTTGTCTTTCTATTTTTTTTTGTGCTTTTTTCTTCTTTTCTGAATGATTATGGATACTTTATTTGTGTTGCTCCGTAAATGTGTTAAATACTGATTGTTTACAAAAAATAAAAAAATCTTTGGCATTTTAACAAAAATTATATATATATTTCTTTCATATATAGCATAAACGGCGATCCATTTAACAGGTTTGTTAAGATGATAAAAAATTAATGGTAATAAAACAACGATACCAATATTATAAATAATTTAATTTACATTTATTAAATAACTCTCTTGAAATTATATAATAAACCCAATGACGTACAGAAACGTTGTTTTCTATCTTATGAATAAAAAAATTTCCTGCTTTTATTACTAAGTAGCAACTCGACAATCAAAATTTGTCAAGCTATTTCAGAGATAAGCGGGAAAAAACAGACATACAAACAAAACAAAGAAACAAACAAAAATGTGGAAAATTGTGTTGTTCCTTATTCCTTAATGTAATTTTAAAGTAACATTTTACTGTACAAGGTCCAAAATACTAAATGATAAAGTTAGGATTAATCTCATCTTGTCATATAAGACTCATTTGGTTGAGAGTATGACATTAAAATTCTTCTATGAGTTATAGATTTGCCCATTGTAAATAAGTATTAGGTTTGACTAACAAATTAAAATTATCTGAACAAAAATTAAATAAAAGTAACTAACTATGTTTCCGTATGGCTATGAAAAGATAAAAAAACAAAAAAGAAACTCTATTTCAGACCACATATTTCCGAGAATACCGATATTTAATGATTATACCACTTTTAGTGAAATAAGCAAATTGTAATTTCTAAAGTTAATAAGTTGAGACAACTTACCTACTCG
Organism: Boloria selene; assembly: GCA_905231865.2. NCBI lineage: Eukaryota > Metazoa > Arthropoda > Insecta > Lepidoptera > Nymphalidae > Boloria > Boloria selene. The sequence goes on along the minus strand of HG993137.1, from coordinate 5,301,812 downwards.
CAGCACCATTGTAATACAAGTGCCAACGAAGAAAAGCTTTTTACTATCTACTGTGTAAAAATAAGTGAATATTGCTAAAGAAAATCTCGCTACTAGATCTGCTATGGCGCCTATCATCACGCATGTCGCTACTTGCATCTGAAATAACATATTCTTGAATAAATAAATCATCGTTATTATAAATATAATTTATATTTCTTATCACAAATACAAACACACTGGTTATACCACAAAGTTCATTTGCCTAACAAGAAGCTGTTAGACGGATAATTCTGTGAGTGGTAAATTACCGGGTAGGATCGGTCTTTTTTCACTAATATCCTGCTAAACGACTGTCCTCGGTGGCCAATCTTACTAATTTAGCTATATTTAAAATTTAAAATTAAGCACGTACATTACAATTGCACTCTGTATTACTGGAACTTTCATACTTTGGTGGGTCGCCGACTCAACATGACCGCTGAGTAATCAGGAGCCCAAATGCAAGGGGTAGGAATGCTACTAACATTACATCTAGTAAGGGCTTTTACTAAGTATATATTTACAATCAAATTTAACGACATAACTTGGCCCGACTCAAGACTTGAACCACCTCTGAATCTACAAGCATATCTAGCCCTGGACCAACGACACTAATAACAAGGCAAACTATAATATATACATAATAATTTATATTTGTGCCTTTGATACAGTTCCGGGTATTCTGGCTCGATCGAGTAACTAACATCTATCCAAACTGTCGTATTTACTGTGTTAATTGAATTAATTAGTAATCCCATTAACACGTCAATGTTTAATTGACGTGTTAATGGGATGTAAGCAGAACTCAATTGTAATAATTAAATATTAATAAAAATGAGACTGTAACCCTGAATCACTGAATTTAAAATCAGATTGTAAATGACTTGTAAAAAAATTAAGATAATATTAAATTAATATTTTTAAAATAAATAAATGCAGACTAAATATTTTAAATAATAAGAAAAGTCACCTTGGTATATCCATATGAAAATAATAGCATTGGTTCCATAGCCAAGTATGTTACATCAGATACAAACGCAAATCCAAGTCCTACCAAAGTGCTCACAAAACGAGGATCCTTTAGTAGATCCAGCTCTACGTTGTCGTATATCACTTTTCTGAAATATTAATTTTAGATTCTAATTATACGTTTGGTTTTAATTTATATTATAATTTAAAGATCCAAATTAAATATGTCATTATCATATTCAATAGCATTTTGGGTATTTATTCACATAAATTTATAATTAATATGTTAAAGAACACAGATTTTTGGTTCTATTTCAACTTAAATTAAGGACAAAACTATCGTTTATTAATTATTACTTAGGTAGGCATAGAATAATAATAATGTTCTCCGAGTTCCCAGAGATTCTGGCCATGGCGCCCAATCTCATTGAGACTGGCCAACTTCTCAGATATTATAGCGCACAAGTGTACGCGCAGACACAAGTGCACTCTTTATTCCTGTCACTCTCACACCCCGAACTCCGGGCTGTTACTGAGGCTTACTAAACAAAAAGACTCAATAACTAAACTTGGCCCGACCCTGGACTCGAACCCAGAACCTCTCGATGTATGACAGCAGAGGCATTGGGTAGGTAAGTACATACTATACACGTTTTGATATAAGTTACTCACATTATGCTTTTTTGAATAGATTCGTGCCGTCCAGGACTTGACTTTATTTCATTGACATTGTCCTCACCTGGTAACATTTTAATAATGGATTCATCTGAGATATCAGCTTGACTACTTTTATATTTTTTACAACTTACAACATCACAACCAGAAGAGAGCTCTAAAAATAGACATTGATGCGACATCACAGGTAAGCACAAGTAATGGTAAAACACATACGTTAGGAAAATAGCGAACACATAAAAGCATAACAACCAACATAAATTAACCACAAGACACCATGATTTTATTATGTCTCATGCAAAATTATTAAGGGTTATAGTTTTAACTTACCTATTTCAGGACAATCTGAAGCCTTTCGCATATGCCATTCAACAGGATGCATGACTAGCATTGCAAACAGTAAATGTAAATCTACCGCCATTATTAAAGCTAGGGTCCATCTAAACCCGTACTCTGAGAGAAGGAATGTTACTAATATTGGAAATGTGATAGACGCCATGCTACTCATAGTCTGATTAGCACTCATCATAGCCGTACGTTTTTTGGTAAAATAACAATTAAACGCAGTAAAGCTTACGGGTATCATTACCCCAAATCCTGCACCTGTAAAAGAAACAAAATTTACAACACTAGTACTTCCATTTTTCTTCTATTGAGAAAACTTCATTTTTTACTTGTTTTTGTCAAGCAATTAATGATTATCGCTATTAAATGATTAAGTAGAAGTTAATTAAACACTAATTAAAAAAATTAATAGAAATCTTCATTTCGTTTAAATCGATTGCAAAATTGAAGTGTCTGTTTTATTATTAAAGTAACAATATTTTACTATTATCATCATCATCGTCTTCATCATCATCAGCCCTTTTTTAACGTTCCACTGCTGGGCACGGGCCTTCCTTCAAAACGGATGGACAGATTTTAACGCGATTTTCACTAGCTAATAGCTAATTTATTAAAAAAAATATTAAACTAACCCGAACGAATGAACATTAAATAAATAAAACATAAATAGATTTAAATACCTCTGATGACTCCAAATGTGAACACGAGGTGATACGTTCTCTCTACAAATATTGTTAATATATCTCCTAGAACGAAGAGTCCAGCTCCTACTAAACCTACTTGACGGAATGAATATTTCTTCAGAGCAATACCGCTAAGGAACCCTAAAAATACAATATTATTAAATTAAAATTTATCTCCACTGTTACTTGGCCTTTTTTTGTTTTTGAGAAGACAATTTTAGATATACTGTTTATTACAATATAATTACAAATATAATGTGCTCATAAATAATATTTAAATATATAAATAATATTTCTGTGAAATATTGTGAAATATTATGATATATGAAATTTAGTATGATCAGCTCGGATATCGGGGTCAACATATCAAAGTCAGCATATAGGATACTTTTTACTGGGCAATATACCAATAAGAAATGTGCGAAGGGATGAAATCGAAATAGGCGAGGTGAAGCTCTAGGGACTTTTGACATATATAAATGTAATTATATTTATTTAAAACTAATAAACAGCCCATCTTTACCGATGTGTGTAATAATAAATTTATAAGTAACTTGCAAACATTCCTATCGAATTTATTGTCTAATAGTGTCTTACTCTTATAAATTTATTTAAAAAATGCGAATTCCTTTGTGATGCAAACGTGACAATGTCATACAAATCTTAATATTCAGCATGTAGTCAACTCAACCTTTTAGCAACAACTAGTTTGGATACAAACTATCTTATTAATTATTACGTAATGTTATGCAATTTAAATAAAAATGTACATTTGTATATAAAATAATAATTTAAGATGATTTTTCATTCTATGAATAATCAGGTTCTCTTGTTAATTGTAATAAACTTTCTCAACATTTAAAATAATCACTAAATAATAGTTTTATGATGAGATTTATCATCACAAAAACTATTCATCAAACAAGTTTATGGGAAGATAATACTTGTTTTTAATTTATGCATTGCAGTGAATTCCTCAAACAAACAATTATAAAACAATATTCATCTTCTTAGCCAATACGTTATATCGACAATTTTAAATTGGATAGAAGTTCGTGAATTTAATTATGAAGTTATCAAAATGTAGTTTTTTAAAATAAATTATGCTCAAATGACAGAAACAACAACACGGATATTTTACTAATAGGTATTATTATAAATAAGTAAAATGAATGTAAACTTTGAATAATTTCTTAAACTTCTGATTCTAAAAATCTTTTAGGTAAATACATTACTATCGAGTGTCATTTTGTATTTGATAAACGAATTTTGAAATTAATAAACGGTTTTACTACCAAAGATTAAGTCGTCGTCGTCGATTAAGTTGGAATCGGAAAGAAAGAGGACGTTGAATTGTTTTATTGTCTATACGCTGCTTAAACGATTTGAAATAAAGCAATAAAATGTATAATAAAAATACACCGCTTAAAACGATGGCAAATCACTAATATTTAGTATTTTTCCTTAAACGTGTTTGATTGAATTTAGCCTTCTTTTACGTCCCACGGTTTAGTTTGGAATGAAAGCGTAACATACATACATACAAAGTTACTTTCGCATTAAATATTATAATAAACATTTTTTTTCCATTGACACTAATCCTTCTTTGCGTAAAATGAAGTATGTATAATATTTTATCCGCCGCATCGTTACTACCTTCGATATATCTACTTAAAGATATTTTTACTGTGTGACGGGTGAATTTATTGAAGAATGACATGGGCATGGTATAAGTAAATTGCGTATAATATAAAGTTGTTTAAGTTATAAAAATGCATGTGCACATGTTAACATACTCTTTAACTTTGCCTAGCTTCACGTGGGTAATATTATTGTTCTTATCAATATTTTTATAAAAACCATCGGTGTTACCATGATAACCAAGAAGATAAAACTAATTTACATTAGCAATAATAATATTAGTGTAATTAAGGGAATTTCAACAAAAAATTAAAATAATCGAATACATTAGAAAACTCACTAAAGCCTGAATTGTATCCATGTGGATCCTCCGCTAAATCATAAACGTGACATTAATTAACATAACTCATTAGTAACTAGACTGGACTTGGCATTGTTTTCATTAAAAGATATCGGTCAAATCAATAAATACAATAGATTAGATATGATATTGACATTCTATATCGGTTCCTTTACTCAATCATCTTAGATTAACGTTTTAAAATGAAATACGTATAGTCTATCATCAATTAAACTGAGTAATATGAACCTTGAGTTTGTAATTTGACCTGATTTAGAACAATTCAATTCTTTCTTTCTCATTACTGTCTAACTGTTGTCAACAGATGTGCAATATTCTATGTTAAGATTTGAATTACTATACCTAACTAAACATTTAGGTCATTCCATGTGGAATGATTGTATGGATTACTTACATAGTGTCTTATCTTTATCATGTAAAGATTTATTTTAAATAACGTCTGCTTCGTTTTATTTTTCGAATTACATAACAAAACGAAATTAAAATACGACAAAAGTGTATATTTGTTTAGGTAATGATGTTTTGGTAATGAATATACGTGTATTGCACAATTTCGTAATATAATAATTATACATATATTAAAAAATATCTTATATTTTGACCTGCATAACCAGATATCATGATGCGAGCGTAATGCGGTTACAGACATGAGACAGACAAAAAATCTTAAAACTACAGATTCCAATTAGTAAGTAATATTCCAATTAGATTCTAAAAATATTCAATATATAGATTCGACTAAGTTCGATTAATTTTATTATACGTGTAGATTATTCAAGTTTGCAATCCTTTACCTGATATAGAGAGCGCTCCATTATAAACGCCTATTACTAGTGGAAGGCCGCTGGCACCATCTTGCTCTAGGAAGAAATTATTGAATAAAATTCCAAAGGCGTTCGATGAACCAAAGCCGAGCATCTGAAAACCAAAACATATTAGAAATAACTGACCGAAGGAAATAAAGGACCTAAAATAATACCAAATAAATAATATGTTGTATTTAAATGGATTAAGTATGTAAATGTCGATTAACTATTTTACATGCTATTTATTGATTAATCCAATATTTTTTCATTCAATAGGCCATAAATCGTAAACGGTAAGTTTTACAAAATAGTTTACGAGAAATAAAAGATGCGAAATATTATTTTCTACATTAATGGTTTCAGTAACTTTTACGCTAAAGTTCATAGTTTTCGCGATATCGACCAAAAACTTTCTTTCAAGATGGCGCTTGAAACTCCACCTGGATTTGTCAGCATTTTGTGAATTTATAAGTTCAGTAAACGATTATCACTCTTAACAAGCAGAAATACTTTAGAAATCCATAAATATGAATGAAGTCGTTTTATTATTAGTTTCATTCTTATCTAACTCGGATGAATTGAAGACTAATTGAAAAAGAGTTCTTTGAATTATGAATATTTCTTTAATATAATTATTACTTTATTAAGTTGATTTATCAGTATTTTTTTTACATTGGCGTTTACCATAGAATTGTGAATCTCTAAACATTTGATTATTAATATTGATGGGCAAAATATTTGAATATATGGAAATAAAATATTAATGTAATAAATTAATTAAAACAGTATAAAATGTAAAAAATATCGGAGCTTATATTACAACCTACTCTTTTATACCAAAGGAAAAATATATGAATATGAACAATGAATACCATTGTTTAATTTAAGAGTAGCAGTGAATTGCACAATTTTCATCAAGATTGAACCAGCTCTTAGTGATATACTTTAAAAGGTACACTGTATGTAACGCCGTGCAAGAGTTTTACAGAGTGTATTGACCACCACGGGTGGACAGATGGGTCTATCTTAACTTGTTATCTGTCTGGGAACGCATCGAGAGATGAAAGCTGGTTATTCGGATTATTACATAATATAAGATATTTTTACTGCGGGAAAATACTTTATCTGAAAAATAAGAAATGATTATAAGTCACTTCAGAAATAAATAAAACTTCACAACAAAAAAACAGCTATTAAGCTTTACTGTATTCAATATTTATTTTCAATTTTAAAGGGCAGGGCAGTGCATTTGACTTTGACCATGAAAGCTATTAAGACTTCGTGACATAACCACTTTTCTACAATTATTAAAATTAACATTTTGTTTCATATTAATTGTAAAATTAAAACAATAAATATTCATGCTCCGTCAACTTTATGTTTATCTCTTTGAATAATCTAAAACATAGTGCATACTCTTGAAAAATTCAAAAAGCGCTAAATACGGTGATATTTTCGATATTGTTTCTTGTAATACACTCGCCTTCTTTTCACTAAAATTAACCAGCACTACTCTTCTCTCGTTTTTATATTTACTATACTTTGTTCAAATAACCTAAAAATGGCTGCATTTATATTTTTATTTTTTTATTTCGTCATATCAATAAATATCACCACGTTAAATATATATACTTATTTGATATTGTTTAATTTACTTCATAGATATAAATGTATGTTTGTACAATGATGTTTTCAGCCCATTTTAACGTCCCACTGCTGGGCACGGGCCTCTGTTCAATACGATGGGACTGGGGATGTACACTATTTATTTTATAATCTTATTTGATATCCTTATCGTTCTTCTAATTTATATAAATCATTCATTTAACACTACTTAGATAACCGAGTGTATTTATTTAATCTGTATTTTATTGCATTTATTACTTGCTTTTATATAACAAAGTAATTGTTAAAACATGTAGGCCTTATGTAGAGTTTGTGAATAGCGTCTTATTAACAGGAAAATACTCAATGTAGAGATTTGATTAACTTAGAATTTTATTAACATATGTATAAATATATAAGATATGTATACATATACAGAGTAGAAAACTTATAGAGATCTATATTATTATAAAAAAAGCCATTATTAAAAAAAATGGCTATAATGGTCGAAATAAATGATATATTATTATATTATTAATATTATACAGAGCCTATAACTCCTGTAAGTAATTAACAGTCTAGATTACTCGTACATAAAGTTGAAAAGTTTGATTATTTGTATACGTTTATCTCTGTCTTTAGATCTACTATGTATATTATTTTAGCTATACTTAAACTATGTATCTAACGTCATACTGCCATTTACGAGTTAAACGCAAGAATAACGTTAGTGAAAATTATCAATTATTATTACAAATAATTCAAAATAAACTTTAAAAATACGTCGTTCTACGTCGTCGTTTTTTTCCTACACAAAATAAACGAAATATGACCACAATGATAAAATACGGCTAACATTTTTTAGATATTAGTTTAATTATATACTCTCTATTTCATTATATATTTTTATATAAGTTTATAGTTATGATGCGTACATTTTATATACTTATAAAATATAAGTTATAAGACGTAAATAATCATTAAGATAATTTTATAATAATAATTAAATATAAGTATGCTTTCTTGAGTCATGACCTTTATTTGCGTTATTAAAGGAAATCATATATCAATTTTATCGCGTGTCACTTAAGAAAGACGAGATTGCTTTCAATGATTTTAATTATAGGTACGTCAAGTGCGCCAAGTCGAGCTTTAACAGTCTCCAGTCATGATACTTTTTTTTTGTTGGGATATTCTTACAACAGCGCCATCCAGTTCCGTGGTAAGCTACGATGCTTGTGTTACGGATACCAGATAGTTGATATACTACATATATAAGTTTTAAATACTTATTATAAATATTTAAAACACCCATGACTGAAGTACAAACATTCGTGCTCAACAAATGAATGCCCCCAGCGGGACTCGAACCCGCGACCCCTGGCGCAGAAAGTAGGGTCACTACCAACTGAGCCAAACGAGTCGTCTGTTGTGAGTGCTGTCCGAACAATTGAGTTATCGTTTCACATTAGCAAGTAATAGAATACTATTAAAAATTCTAGAATTTAACCACAATTTGGCGATTACGAGTGAATCTCAATAACAAGTCTGTCGGTTGTTTTATTTTAAATTCTACATGAACAAATTCCTTTAGACATATATTAAGTAACAAGTCAATCACACTCATTCCGCTCGGGTTGTTCCCTTGATCGTATTAACGGTTAACTTATAAATTTCTTTGAAATGAGATATTTTCCCGCATAAAAAGTATATATTCATACCAACACATCATCAAAATTTATTCAGTGGCTTTCTCTAAATGTGGCTACGGACAGGCAGACTGACAGATACAAATTCTATAAGTTATAGATTCGGCCTGAATAATACTTAATATATAACTATATCATTATTCTAATATTTTCCAAAAAATATTTAAAGAACAGATTGAACTCGGCATTTTATATATACTCGTAGATATGGCGTAATTATTTTATTTAGATAGACCAAACGTGTTTTCAATAAGGCATTGTTTATTATAACTTATTGGTCTGATCATTAAAAAATCATTTTGATATAAGAAATGATATTAAAAAAGTATTTATCGATCTCGATTTCAAAATATGATCTTTTCAATATACTTTTAAAAATGCTTGGTTGTGTGTCCAAAATATATAAGTAGGTTAGCAAAGAGCCGACGAGAAATTCAACATAACTTAAAAGTATGAAATATTGTGTAATGTTCGTTTCATTTGTACAAATTGGCACTTATCATTTCGAAGTTATCAGAGTAAAAATCAGTCTTGAAGTCAAAGTAACAAAAAAAATATTCGGGTAAGTCAACAATAAATCAAACCCCTTTTTAAATTAGCTTCATTGATATCGATTGCAAGTAAATTGTTACAGACAAATAAACATATTTTTTATTACACACTGATTAAATGAAAATAACATAACAATAAAAATGCAATTTATTCGTGTAGTCATAATAAGCGTCGGTCGTAGAGGCCCATAGATAAATAAAATTCTCGTGTCACAATGTTCATTCCCAATCCTCCGAAAGGGCTCGACCTATTCTTATGAATTTTTTTATGCATATCCAGTAAGTCTGAGAATCGGCTACTATCTTTCAAACCCCTAAGTGATAAGGGGTGCCCACCCCAAAACCTTTTTTATTTTTTGGATATTTTTTTTAATTATATATTATATACAAAACTAAATTTATATTATATTATATACAACACTAAATTTTCAATCTTCTATCAACCCCTATATTTTATTTGTTAGTTACAATCTTTAATTATTTTGGCAAGATTTTTATTTTTATGTTGTCATGACTTTGAATAAAAAAATCATATTACTCTCAATTTTTCTCCCTTCTACGATTCACCCCTATTCTTCTACTGCGATTTTAATTTTTTTATTGTATCCACAGATCTGCAATAGGGTTGCAAGATGGCAATCGTATATAATTAATAATTGAAGTACGATAAATATTCGTTCAAAGCTCATAGTTACAACTTCCTTTAATTATATATTTTTTTTAATTTAAATTGATCGTCAACCCTCGCCGGTCGATAACTGAGCAACTATAAGTCGATCAGTTATCCCCGCCAGGTCTACCTTTGTAACCTCTCATCAGCAAACATCACGGAGTAGGGATGAGAACGAAGCCGGTCTTCTGTCTCACTCACTATACAGTTTCAGCCATTTTTTTGATTTTGTTTGTATCGATCATAGAAAATACTAATAGAAAAATAAAGAAGGGGGAGAAGTTGGGGGTGCCAAGAGCGGGAGTGGGGCGTGCACATATATGAAATAGGTAGCCGCGCGGCTCAGGAGTATATTAACGATGGGTTCTGAAATTGCTAGAGTAATTTTGAAGAAATGTTCAAGCAACCTACAGATGAACCCAGCGCGTGATCGAATGAGGTTTATTAACAATTAAAAAAATTAACGAAGTTTAAGTAAAATACCGATATTTTCTTGTTATAATTATTTTCCGTTTTTTAAAATTCAATACTTAATAAGGCCATGCCACTTCAGTTATAAAATCGGTAAATTAAATTAGCCTAGTAATTAAATCGAGATTCTTAGAAAAATAACTACAATTTAATGCATTTACTATTAAACAAAACTAAAAGAACCACACTTCAATTATTGTATTTAATGTCCTTCTGACCGACTTCCACGGCAATCAATTTCAATATGATTAACTATTAGTGAGGGAAATGGTTAAGTAGGTATGTGAAGGCATTATGCAAGATAATACTTTTTGTGTATGTTACTCTAAAAGTTAATCTTAATATTGTTAAATCTTCGACTATAACGAAACGATTTTCCGATCAATAGATTAGTGCTATACATCTAGAGACGTGACCGACAATAGCTGGCGTACTATGTTGCTATTTACTTATGAAATCATTCAAATCTCTTTAATAACTAGCGAATAGATAATCTTCGACATCTTCAAAAAAAGGGGATCTACCTTTGTGAAATAGAAACTAAATTAAAGAATATTTAAATGTGCTTAAATGAAAATAAAAAAAATAATTCATTTTTTTTTAATAAATGTGAAATATAATTGAATTTGTTATAGGTTAGATATTACATAATATAATATTTAAATTGAATTCCAACAGAAGCATTCGAATTGAATAAGCAACAAAATACGTTAGGAAGCCAAATGAGATTAGTGAACTCAAGTTTAAAAGTCGCTAAGTGGATTATTAAATTGTTTTAGGCGGTTTAACCTAAATATTCTACTTGTCACCAAGCTAGCTGATAAATCTGGAACAGTTCGTAAAATTTTTCATTGAAAAACTCAAGTATGACTTATATATTAATTAATACTAGCGACTCGCCCTCGCTTCGCTCGGGCTCTTCCCTAGATTTAGCACAGGTAAAGCCGCGGGATCTGCTAGTTATGCATATAAACCTTCCTCTTGAATCACTCTATCTATTAAAAAAAACCGTATCAAAATCCGTTGCGTAGTTTTAAAGATTTAAGCGCACATAGGGATATAGGGATATAGGGACAGAAAAGGCGACTTTGTTTTATACTATGTAGTGATGATAGTGATAGTGACTAGTGATAATTGATTTTAGAAATATTGTATTAAAATTCTGCTTCATATCGAATATTTCTATTAAAAATATATAGTTCTATAATGAAACTGTGATGGTGATAAATAAATATGTGACGTTTTACTACTAACCAACTTCCAAATCGAAAAATGAATCAGAGTGCCCGAAGTATTCACTTATGTACTTAAGCGATCGTTAGTATAGGATTTACAATATAAAAAATAAATACATAATATATACAATCTTAATATTGTTATAAAACAAACTAAGGTTAGTTATTCAAATAGACCAAACAATACTTAGAAAATGTATCTTTTCAACATGATTAAAACTTGCCAAACGGTGAAGTAAAACATCGTGAAGAAATCTGCATGTTTGATAACCTAGTTTTCAAAATACATGGAAATTCCGGCATCTCGAACTAAGCCACAACATTCAAGATCCACGAGAAAGGCCCATACCCAGCAGTGGGACATTAGACATCGTGAACTTTTATGGAGTAGTTACTAAGTGAAATAGGTTATTCTTTTTTATTAATTATTTATTGATTAGCTCCAGGACAGTATCTGTATTTAGGTAAACCACCGCTTTTTAGGTTTATCAAAATACTTCCGCTAATGATATAACATTCTGTGTTATAAGACCAAGGCCTTCATAATGCATATCCAATATCAAGGGATATCGCAAAAGTAAAATGATATATTATAAGAGTATTATATAAAAACAGGGTAACCTTATCTCGTTATAAATTTATACTAGTGGTTTTAAAGGAATCGTCTGCTTGACCTAGTTAAGACATTAAAAATGTAAGGGTATTTCAAAATTCAGTTATAAAACTTTGCTTTAAATTAAAAAAAAAGTGGAAAAAAATATTTTGATTTAGTAAGACGACTATGACTTAGAAATGCTTTAAAGGTGTTTAAAGATATTGTGTCTGATCTCTATCAGGCCATAACAAATTGTCATCTCGCCAGACTATAACTGTAAAAGTAGCAATAAAAACTTATTAAGTTAAGTACTTTGATTACGCACACATGCTTGATAATATCAGATGCTCGATAAGCTCAGATGATTAGTATTTGTGAAATTGGGAGCCATAGACGAAATTCGGTTGAAATAAATTTATTATTACTTTTATTAAGCCATTGACCCTATAAACGAAATTTATAAGTCTAGATTATAAATACTAAAACATATAATGCAACTGTTTAGGATTCCGTAACCAAAAGGTTAAACAGAACTCTTACACTCTACTTCTTTATAAGGGAGTAATGTTGATGTATATTTAACAATATCGCAAGCATTTTATTTACATAGTATCAAAAGTTTGGTGTATTCCTTCTAAAGCTTAAATTACTAACTGGAGCGCATTTAAAAAAAGCTCTTGCTAAAGTTACGAAATGTAACTTTTTTATGCATTCAATGAAATAGTACTAAAAGCTAGAGAACTCTCATGCGATAGTCATATTCACCTTTTTCACTTACCTTTTTTGCATTATATTGATAAATTATATTGAAACTCTACACTGCTAGCTCTTATCTATCTATAATCATCCGGTACATTTACATTTGCTGAACTTGTTTAATGCAAAATATTTAGTACATTTAACTTATATTAGTTATTATAGTAAAAAAAATATGTATGTAAAGCTAAGTTTCTAGCTCGTTTATAAAAAAACATCGCTCTACTTCATTTTAGATGCTCTAAGTCGTTATCATTTATGAATTTGACATGTGCATACACTTTTAATTAAACTAAACAAAAAGAAAGCAAGAATTTCTGTAATTCCTTTGCAGTATTACAAAGGCCAAATCGCTTCTTGACTTAATTTTACTTTAGTTTACTAAAAGACGTTTACGTTGCAAGGTCTAACTATTAAAAGGTGACTATTAAGTAATATAATCACAATTAATTGTACTTTATTTATTTTTTTAAATTAATACAACTAGAGAGATTCGCGTGTTTGAAGATCACGTCGTCGAACAAATTCAAAGTTGTAAAAATAGCGAAGTAAATTTATTAGGTTAAGAAATTGCATTCAATTTTAAATTATAGGCGGATTTCTTTGGTAAGTTAAAATAACACTGTATAAATAACTGTGTAAATACGTTATTGATTAGTGCTAGAAAATAATCTTTTTGTAATAAAATAAATATTTTAATAAATCACAATAATTAGTAAGCGCAATGAACCTAGAACTCGTAAGGCAACCTTTTTTAGTCAAGGTGAAAAAAATTTAACTAGTTTAGGATCGGATTAAAACTGCTTATTTTTTTGTTTATAGGCAAAGACTAGCATTTATTTGTTATTTACATAAAATACAAGTTCTAAGGCCTTTCACACTCATTCTTTTATAATTTTATCAGTTCATAAAAAGATATTAATAAGTGCAATTAAGAAATATCGTACATCGAAAAAAAGGCGGATATTACAATTGTTTTGTGCTAAACTAGAAATTTGATTTTATGTTTATTTATTAATTGTAACTTGTAACCATAAATGAAAAAACATACTTATTAATATTATGTAGATGACAGATAGGTAATTATTGTCTTCAAGGTAATAAAATCTCGTCAACAACATCGAACGCGAGAATTTAAGTGATAAAATTATTTATTTAATAGAGTTTAAATTATAACAAGCTAATTATCGTTATTGCAAAAAATATCGATTTACTAATCCTCAAACATATTTTAGATTACGATTACGATTTACGATTTGACTGACTGACTGAATATTTTGATTTGATTTGATTTGATTTGACTCAATTTGTAGTGACCTTTACTTGCGACGCCAGCGGTCGCGGGTACGAGTTCTGCAAGTGGGAATTAATTTATGTGGTGAGCATGAAACTCGGGTCATGTCATTCAATTTATAATATATTGTACTATTTAATTAAAGTTATATTCGTAGTCTATCTGATATCAAAAACACAAGACTCATATCTTACCATTTAACTAGACGGTACTATGCGTTAATATCCCAACATATTTTTTTATTTATATAATTTAAATTCATATCTGATAATATATAAAACAGGTACCTATATATCTTTTAATTATAATCCTAAGTTCGCTCTTTTCGTTATAGTATCGCTGTTCTTTTAAAGTCGTGCGATTGTGGCTAAATAATATTAAATAAATAAATAAGTAAAAATTTCCATAACAACATGTTTGTAGTGTGTTTCAAAACTCGATTTAAGTTCAATAAAAATTTTATATCGCTTATTTGGTGTTATGTGAGAAATAGGTCTACTAGCACTTCAAATTGTTAATTCACTGATTTCTATAACACACAATGCGTTAGAGAAAAATGCTGTGTCCATAAAAAATAACAGCATTACTGGATCTTTACATTAAAATAATTTAATCATCATTTGTGCTTCTAATATATTTTTACTTAAGACTGTAAATATTTTCTAATTTTTTTTTAAAGACAAAAAGGTACTTACATGATATATATGTGATGAATTGCTCTAACGATGATTGTGAGACACTTAAATACTTTCTTTGTATTTAATTTTCTTAAAATAATATAAAATAATACTTACAAATGTAAATCCAACACCAATGCATACAACATAGCCCCAACCTCCGTCTGGGGGCAGTTGCGTTTTTTTGCCATTTTTAATATTATTTCCCTCAAGATGTGCGAATGCCTCATCCATTTTTTATATAAAAAAATGTCACCGACACTGACCAAAAATATCTAAAGAGTTCTTTATGAGCTAACTATTTATCATAATTAAGTTAAATTATTTGTATTTTTTTCTATTATAGAAAAAAATCTATATAGTAATTAATTTATTAGAATGTAGCATTTTGTCCGTTCGCAGACAACACGCACGCGTAACAGCTAGGACGCTTCTGTTGCCTACGGTCTTGCTTGAACACCAAGACGCGAAATGAGGCTGTATGAGACTTAATGAAAGAAAATTTGCCTCGTTAATAGTCCCGAAGATAAGTTATACTTAATTAATAATAGGAACACGAATCTTATGATATTAAATAAAAAAATAAGTTTATTCTTAATGCTTTTTATGTAGGTATAATTAAAAACATCAACAACATCTATATATCATTTATTTACATTACAAGTAACACCTAAGTCATTATTAAAAGCTATTAATGTAAAACGTGAATAAAAGAAAAATAATATTAATATATAACTATCGAAATTCGAATCACCCTTAATTCGCTCAGATTTGTCTCTATTTCCCCACAACGTGCGTTCACCTTGTCGTGGTGAGGAGGCTCAATAGCGTTCGGCAATCCAGCCACGCGTGAAGCCATACACCAATAGTTAAAAAGTATAAAACTAATATTGAAATTTACCAAAGGAAATATTATCATAGTTTTATTTTAAAATATTTAGCACTAGTTGATGCTCACGGTGTTCCTTGCCCGATTCCACGGGTAAAACGTGTATTATTCCAGTGCATACACTATCCCAATGCTGAAATTTACCAAGTCTTAAACGCAGGACATGTAGGTCAAGAGCCCTCCCAACTGTGAAACTCAAACAGATTTAATGTCAATAATTAGGTCCATATTTGTCGTAAATAAAATTCAATGGAAAAATTACGATGGAAAAATGAACATCGAAATATTAATTTTAAGCTTTCGTATTTATTTAATCCTTTTAAAAGTAATTGAATGAAATATACATATAAGTACATACCCCCCTATTATGTTCCTAATAAGTTGTTTTGTTTTCCTTATTAAAACAGGAAGTGCGAATAAAGGGGTCTTAATAATTTTCTAAGTAAGTAGGTTAAAGTTACTAGAATCTAGACAAATGTAAAACAAGTACCTATTCTTTATTTTAATGTCAACGAAAATTTAAGCAGATAAAATATTTTGTAAATGTTACATTATGCTTTATTAGCAGACGGAAGCTTTTTAATATAAATTTAATTTTCTAGGGGTCCGTATAGCTAAAAATAAAAAGGAACCGTTGTAATTTTGTCATAATATGATAAAGCTAAAATACTCAAAATTGAGACCAATATTTCAAAGTAACAACAAAATCAAGAAATACAATAATATTTGTTATTTTGGAACAGTATATATTTAATACATTAACGATATATAATTTTAAATAATCTACAAGTTTAATATTTCACGAGTTTGTAATACTTACTTATGATAACGATATAAACAATAACAATATTTGCGTCCCTTTGAAAAGTTCACATAAATGGAGTTAGCCGATTTGCGAATTAATGTATCGTTATGTAATACCTACTAGCTTTCGCCTTCTCTCCAACAACGCCTCAGCCGCGGAATCTCCTTTAATTTTTAAGGATGTCTTTTTATTCCTGGATGGAACTTTAACAATATTTGAGTGAACCTGTTTGGTAAGTTTCAGGCAATTTATAAACGTGGCATGTTACAGAAGGCTTGTTGTCAATTACTTTATTATTACTAGTTGTTATTATCCTGAATTACTTTAAAAACCGCCTTTTTTAAGTTAAATTTTAGTTTATAAATACAGCACTGTGTGTTTTGAATATTTTACTGACAGTATGTTTTCATCTAACTGTATATTTTGCCAGGGCAATGAGGGTCAGTTGGCCCTCAGTCTTTCAGCAACATTAAGGAACTATATATTTTATCTCCTTACAACTGTCTAACTAAGTATAATATATTAGAATTCAAAAGAAACCGCTTTAAAAAAACTTGTGAATTATGATCCTGTCATTAATTCAGTTCAAAAATATGAATATTAATAATCTGAAATCAGTTAACGTGCGAAAAATGAAATGAGAGATTTTAAGACGTCATATAAACATAAGTATATGGAGTTAATAAGAGCTTACATAATAAAAAATAAAATACTTAATTGTTAACTTATATTGAATAGTAAGAACTTAACGCGAGTCAGACTTTTGTTGGCTAGTTTTCCATTTTTTGTACACAACTTTAAAATTAGCATCGAAATGGGAATCGAGTCTGACCCAAATATCCAAAAACTGGCAAAAACTGGTATCTAAAAAGCACGTGTCTTATTTTTAATACTAGATTTTCGTCTGATCGTAAGGTAGGTATTTCATTGAATAATGAATAAAATATCAATATTTTTTAATAAATTTATGACATTTTTTATTTCTCTATAAGGATTTGAACAGAACATTTAAAAATTATCGTCATATAGGTAAGTAATTACTGTTCAGTAAGTCTATTTTTAAAAGTCAGTCAGTCAGTCAAATCAGTTTTTTTTGCCTGCCTGCAAATACGAAAATAGGGTTAGTTATATCTCATAATGTACTCCCGACCGATTACGGCCACGGCGGCCAATCTCATTGAGACTAGCCATCTGCACGGGAGATATTATAGTGCACAAGTGTACGCGCAGACACAAGTGCACTTGTGCACTATATTTTTCTTATCACTCTCATATTCCGGTGGAACGATTGCTCGACACGTGAGAGTTAAGGCGCAAGACCGACGGCTTTACGTGCTCTCCGAGGCACGGGGGTGAATCACCGCCAACTTCCACTCTCCACGTTCTTACTGAGGTTTACGATTTACGAAACAGAAAGACTCAATAACTAAACTTGGCCCGACGCGGGATTAGTACCCAGAACCTCTCCGTGTGCGACCGTAAATGCTAGCCACTTCAGCACCGAGGCAGTGAGGGGTAAGTTATACTGTATACATACATACATACAGCCTACAGGTCAGACGATTTTACTTTTCCTTGACGGCAGACATCACTAGCAATCGCAAGTCAATTGATTTCAGAGGGGTTAGACAAGTGGCATAAACGCTAGTAGAATAGAATAATCAATGTATGGGATTGACATAAGCTTACGACTAGTGATTAGATTCAACGTATCGAATCTGTAATTGGTAGCCAAATGTTGATATAATCTATTCGAAACGTCAGATTAGTACATAATTCCCCATACAGATTGAAGCCAAGTGGCACTTTTGACAAACGAATTCTGCTGTTAGCGTACGGCAAGGCGAAATATAATATATTATCGAAATAGAATCGACACGGAGCGTTTGCCACCGGTTCGTCCGGTGAGTGAGAGTCCGGGAGGCCCACTCTCCTTCCCCTCTCCCTCTTCCCTTCATCCTCCGCCTTCGTTACCCCCTCCCTCCCACTTCCCTCCCTCCTCCCTCCCTCCTCCATCCCTCTCTTTCCTGAAAGGCCGGCAACGCATCTGCAAGCTTGGCTTGCAGATGTCCATAGGCGGAGGTGATCACTTCCCATCAGGTGAGCCTCCTGCCCGTTTGCCCCCTTTTTACCATAAAAAAAATTGTCTAAAGGGGCTGATGATTCTTATAACTAAAATAACATTTGAATAGAAAATTTTCAACATTGAATGTATTATTTTCTTTTATGCAGCAACGGAGTTACGGCCCAGTGTGCATTCTTACAGATATAGAGTTTATAAGCTCGAAAAATTATCTTTAGTATATCATTAAAATTTGTTACTATATTATTATCGACAAAATCCGAAAAGATAGTTTCATTTATAATATCAAATATTCGCGTAAACCTAAGAAACTATTAAAGTTTGTAGCTCAAAAATTCATTCCGTAATTAAAATAGGTAAAATTTCTAGCTTAAGTTACTCCTTATAACATTAGCTATTTGCGTGTGAAAATCCCGTCAAAAATTATCAAGCCGTTTCAGAAATGAGCCGGAATAAGCAGACAGAGATTTTTTGATGTAAGTAGAAGTACCTTATATATTTTCATATGCATTTAGTGAAAAGCTGTTAATGTAAAATTAAAAACAGACACTTAAATTGTATTTATAATAATAATTAATATGTTTATTTAGAATATACCTATATTAGTTTCACGAAATTAGAACAAACGCCTACTGAACCGTTAATAACCAAGAAACCGAACGTATAACATAATCCCTCTTAATTCATCGATCCATTGTGTTGAAAGGAACATAGAAAGTTGTATTAGGAACGTTATCACTTAAATATTATAAAGATGAACGATTTGTTAAATAAGTAATAAATCGATAAACTGAAATAATTCAACCATATTTAAGAATTGTTTGTCCATTGATTTAAAATGTTGAGTAAATATTTATTTTAGTGTTTTAGAACATTTTAACTTTTTATTATGTGAAAAGAAAATTAAAAAAATAAACGAATTCGCTAAACCGTAACGAACGTGACGAGACAAAGTAGCTGCTATTTCTATTTATCAGGCGTTATTAAATATAACTCATACACTATTAGCAACTCAGTAGATCCATTTTTATGTTTTCTGTAATCTAGTAAAAGTGTATTCCTTAAAAACCAAAATATACCTACTTAAATAAAGAATAAAAAAAGGAAAGAAGCATCAAGGTTAACGTAAAAGGGTGCAAAAATATTCAAGGAGATCAGCCCATTAATATTTCTATTTATATAATACGTAGTACGCAAATATGTCTGTAGAATATTATGTACCAAATTTTATTTATTTTAGCATCGTATGTATCAAATAGAAATGTTGTAATGTCTTATAATATATCCTTTTTAATGCCTCGCTTGAATCGCTGCATATAAACATAACATAATATAGTACCATTATGCTACTACATTAGATTAATTCTATCTCTCAGATCCAGTAAAAAAAGGTCTTTTACTTGATCTGAGTTCTATCTCAACAGAATTTACGTCTTTATATATAAAAATTATGTAATTGAACTCCTCCTAAACGGCTGGACCAATTTTGATGGAATGTTTTGTGTGTTCGAGTGGATTCGACAATAGTTTACATTCACAATTCGATCTACTACAAAATGTAGTTTTTGAATTAATTAGTTTTTTATACATTTAGACAATAAATTAAATATTATTCAATTATAATTTATAAATAAGTCGTTGCTAGGCAACGTTGTTTTGCGCAAGCGTACTGAAACAGATTTCACCGGGAGCAAGTTTGTAATTTTATGTGTACATACTTCTGTCGAGTATAGTAATTATTATAAACTTAGAGCATCTACGATGAAACCTAGCAGACTTCAGCTTACCGGAAACTACGAACACCTACAGTTCTCGAGGCATAAGGCTCAGCTTTGCATTTGTGTGAGTACAGTGTACGGATAGGCACGACCGAAGGCGTAGCGCGTTGCGAGTTGGTTTAAACCTGTTTTAACTGGTTTTTGATGCGCGGCTATTGGCTTTTAGCTATCACTCACACAAATGCAAAGCTGAGTTTACGCCTCGAGAACTGTACCTTCCTAGTCTTATTTTTGGCACTAGAAAAGTCAGTGCGGAATTTATATAGTTACTATAAAAATCAATTATAAGTCTAGTAGAATGAATTATATACTGTAATTATGTTTCAAAGACAACTTTTTTAATTTTATCCAAACCATTAAAATCAATTATTTTAATATTATCATACACAATTTATAAGTTAGATATGCAGTGGTAGCCCAGTGGTAGCGGGCTCGCTTAACCGAGTGAGGCGGGTTCCATTCCGGTTTCCATCTTAATTACCACTTGTCTAATGGTGAAGAAAAACATCGTAAGGAAACATTTTTCAAACATCGTTACATTCGTGTGTAGATAAATAAAACAATATAATATATCTCGGTAACCAATAAGTACTTTAATAGATTTAAGTATTTTTTATAAAATTTTTGATAATTTTCAAGTTATAATAATCTATAGGACACCTAGATGGTTACAATTTTGCGCCTTACTATATAAGTTTAGTTAATCACTTAAAAATAAATCTCAATTTAAAAGAAACCAAAATATATAAAATTAGTTATCTATTTCTATACATAAAATAATCACCATTCCATCCGCTCGATAGAATTCATTATACATTTCCAAATAAATTAATTTATAAATTTATATTGACTTATTCTTTAGTAGAGGGACACAAATATTGATTTTTATATACTAAACAATAATGTTTCGTCAAACAATTGTAAAGAAATATATATTAGAAACACACCTTGTATATGAAACAGATAGTATCGCAAGTTTCTATTTGCAAATAAATTACATTAAAAAAAGTGTCAAAATATTTTGTTTGTTTCGATACTTTTTCTAAAGAACTAAGTTTTTACAAACTTTTATTACAAAGTAATGCGAGGGATATTTGAAATGCATTTTGTTTGAATTGAAATCGATTTTAAAATCCAATATTAGATATGTTTAGATTTTGTAAATAAAAACCATAATGTTGTCGCACAGCTTCATATTATATTATACATCAAATAAATTGTAAAACAAGTGATTATTTAATAGTAAATATAACATAAATGAATACAATCGAACGCTACAAATAATATGTTATATTTGTGAAAACATTCTAATCGATAAACACCATATCTAAATTCATTTGTTATTTACTTTATTTAAGAAATTAAAACAATACATTAATATTCTTGTATTTGTTTCTATATAATAGAATAAGTACTAATGTATATTTCTTTGTATGAAGACACAAATTACATAATTAAGTATAATTGGCACACACATTTCATCAATTGATTGCTGATTATAAGTACAGATTACAAGATGTCTATATTGTCAAAATGACGCGAAGATACATTTCTAAGTACAATATCGATTTTATCAAAAGTTAGTATACTATTTGGTCACTAAAATCACATTTATCAAAAACCCACGTTCACACATCGAAATATTGTTAAAAATTAACTTTGGAAGACAGAAAGTCAAATACTAAATGCACGTATAATTCGCGTCATGTAAAAAGAACGCTGGCTGTCAAGTTGCGCAGAGGCGATTTATCGGCCAATTTGGTGGTAAGACGCGGGGCGCGGGACGTCAAGGCACGCACCGCATGCTTTCCGGCTCGCTATTGGCTTGTCAGTTTAAAATACCATCGCGCACACAAAAGTTATTGATTACGAAATGATTTTATATAAAAAACAGTGAAAAAATATGTTTGACGTATATTTTTTTATAAAAAGAGAGACTGATAATAATGCTGTTAATAATTTAAAAAATATATTAAACGAATTATTTAATTTTTTTGTAAGTAGATTAAATATTCTACGATGAATCAAACATATTTTATTAATTAATAGAATTCTATTTAATGATATTCTATCTAATATATTTTTCAATGTACCTACCAATACTCAATATACATCGTGAGCAAAAGGCTAGTTCAAAAATAAAAGAATAGGCTTAGGAATTTCATATGCGAATGTACCGATGCGCAAACACACCCCCCACCACTTTCTTCCAGCGTTCTTTTTACGTGACGCGAACTGTAGCAATTATAATAAACATAACTCTCAAATAATAAAAAGTCTTACAAAAATGGCCAGCCCAGATGGTAAAAAGTTTTCAGTAGAATATTAAAATTTAACTATATAGTAACATTGCGTTGTCAAGTGACATTGACAGGAAATGTCAAACCCTTAATTTTTATACCCCCATGAACCCCATAAAGTCCTCACTGGGAAATTTCAATGGTTAAAAGTAATATAATATTTTAGGGTAATTTTCATTGCATAAAATATTCATATTGTTTCTTAACTTTCATAAATGTCCTCGTGTATAATTATAAGAACAATAAAAGTTGTCATAATTGTCGGAGTTTATAAAGAATATAATATGGGTCTTTATGTATGAATTATAAATAAAAATTTAATGCAAATATTCTATTTTAAACAAAGATAAATTAGATATTTTGATATAGATTATTTTTATAATATGGCTATTTAATTCGAATGTTAGATTTAAAAATTTAAGAACAATAGTCTGATGTAAATTATTATAATTTTTTTTTGTAAAGTAAAAGTACAAACAAACAACAATAAAACTTAAATTATTCTTTAAAAGGGATCGATCACTTGAAGTATTTCTTACAACATCTACAAGAAGGCAAAATCTAAACGTTTAAGCCACTGTAAAGACAGCTGTTAAAAATGTAACACTAAAAAATCTGTTTTATAGAGTAAATTATATATAAATTTGTTTGAACATTAACATACATCACCATAGCTACGAGGCTTGTTATAAATACCAGATATTTTATACATATATAACTTTAAACATATACAATATACATATTATAAATATAACTACCCATGATTGGATTACAAACATTCGTGCTTATCACACAAATGAAAGCCCCCAACGGGACTCAAACCTGCGATGTCTGGCATAGCAAGTATTGTCACGTTAACTATAAACAACTTTAAAATTATTTATCGATTTATGCTATATAACGAACTAATATTATTTATTTATTTTGAATTTGTATAGTGTCCGGATAAAGGCTTCTAAAATTTAAATCTTATCATTATAAATAATCTTATCATTTATAAATAGTTTAAACAAGAAATATCTAATAGTTAAAATAAGTAGTTGAAAAAAACAAAGACGTATAACAATCATGTTGTCAAATTCTGTTACAGTTCTCGAGGCGTAAGCTCAGCTCTGCGTTTGTGTGAGTGATAGCTAAAAGCCAATAGCCGCGCATCAAAAACCAGTTAAAACCGGTTTAAACAAAACTACGCCTTCAGCCGTACCTATCCGTACATTGCACGCACACAAATGCAAAGCTGAGCTTATGCCTCGAGAACTGTACGTGTTGTCAAAATCTATTTAATTAGGGCAAAACATATAGAGCCGGTAGAAAGTAGACAAATAGGTCATGTAAAGAGTTATCGTCTTAAATATCTACATAAAAATTGTCAAAACTACGTACAGCCATCTAAAAATATGATCGTAAAAAGAATTTCTAGAAAATATGTCAAAAATGTGCCTAAATACTACCTATGAGCATTTTATGATCAAGGAGTCAATGTATAATTGATTTTGAGTCTTATTACATACTAATAAAGTTCAATATGTTTGACACGTTGAAAGTCATGTTCGGAAGTGTATATTTGAAAGACACTAAGAGAGAAAAGTTCATTCAACGAAAAACAATAACATTCATTCTTCACTAAATCTAAAAAAACTAAATAAAAGCACAGAGTGTTCGGATTAAGTAATAGACGAATAATACTAGCTTGAAATATTATTAAAAATTATAAAAAAAATAAGTAGTTATTATCAGACTTATAGATATGATTTAATAAATTTAAATATTTCACGTTATACCTGAAACACTCTGTACCATAAGTTACGATTAAAAAAACATAGTTAAGTGATAACTAATGTCACTGGATAAAATAAAAAATGAATTGTCTAATGTAACCCTTATTACTCTGCATTTTAATAGTAACCGTCAGTGCAAAACTGGTCTAAATTATAAAATTAATATAGAAAATGCCATTTTTACCCATTTTCTATGCTAATATTATATTTTTTTGCAAGAAAACATGTACTTCATTCATATAATAAGTGCAATGCAAAAGTCCGATTTCGACCATTTTTGCGCTGTCAATTTAAAAATATTATTTTTGTAGGAAGATATTTATTTTAAGTAATATGGATTAAATAAGGCAAATGATTTTTCTCAAAAATCTTAACTTAAAGTTAGACAGACACAATCTAACCCTAATTGATAGAAAACTAAACAGATTTAATAAACACAAATATGTAAAGGGCATAAACATTATCATTTACAACGACGTATTTTACACTCCAAGTGTTTAAATTGGCAGTTTCGAAAGCACTAGATCTTTAGTACTATAAGTATAATTCGAAAACCTCTAGAAAACAACATAGCGAGCTAATCTAATATTCTATATATAAATCAACGTATGCGATATGATACTATTGATAACAATAACAAACATTTCAAATGTATACAAAGTTAGCTTGCAGCTATTGTTTTAAAGGGGCATAACTCAAAATATATCTTTTTTTATATATTTTTTTTTAAAAAAGCCCAATGAACCTGATATTTGAGCCATATGTAATAATAAATATGCCATTATTGTACGTCTTTCTGTTCTATATTTGTACAATTTTACGCCGCCTAGTGAAAGCTAGAGCGTACTCTACCCCCCACACTAGTACACAGGACATTATCATCGCATTCTGAACGTGTATGCACATTGCGAAGCTACCTGTGTAATCTCTTACGTAACCTGGAACAAAGTGTATTTAATTAGCTATCATAGTTAGAGCTATTACAATATTTTTTTTCTTACGTCATATTCCCACTCTCATTTTTACGAATGTACAGATTAAGTAGTGTTTTATTTAGTGTTTGAGAATCTATACTAATATTATAAAGCTGAAGTGTTTGTTTGGTTGAACGCGCTGTAAAGGCTAGTCAATTAATAAAACCTTAGCAAAGATTTAATAAGTAGCATTTTTAGTCTATCATAATTTAAAGATGGTAAATTTTCATTAAATAAATATAAAGATTTTTTTTAAATCTAAAATCTTTTATAAAAAGATACAAAATCCTACTTTTACGTCTAATACTGTACTTAAAATAAAATAATGGATTTTGACTCAACTTTACTTCAAGTTATTACTTAAAACACCAAAATTCTCACCAATCAACGGCCCGATGATAACGACGAGGACTCCTTTACTGACCATATGTAGGCCGAAAGCTGCAGGAAGCTTTTCCAAGGGACAGTATTCAGATATTGTGAGTGTGAAATTACTTAGGCACATGCCTCTGAAGAAACCGCATATGGAGAGCCAGATCATTAACGGAACCCATTCTGATTGCTCGGCGAGCACTGAAAATTAAATTAATATTTGAAATTTATGAATTTGTTTTAAAGTTTAAATTCTATTTTAACTATTATATCATATTTCTCATTAAATCTAGAAAAAAATTTTTCATACTTATTAGAGAATGCTTGAGAAGTTTAAATACTAACATACATATTATAAATAATAACACCCATGACTAGAGTATAAACATCCGTGTTTAACAAATGCGGGACTCGAACCCGCGACCGCTGGCGCAAGAGAGTAGTGTCACTACAAACTGCGCCAAACGTGACGTCATAGTTTAAAGGATACGAAACGTCGTAAGCCAAAAATTTATATAAATTCGCAAAGTATTCATGTAAATGTTATAAAAACATGGTATAATTTAGTTTTAAATCGTTCAAGTGCATCAGAAGAACTTTTTATGCTTTCCATTCTACTCATTTGTATTGTGAGTCATATCTAGTAGTTTTACAAAAAATATATATAATATTCAATAACTTACCTGATCTTGTAGCGGCTAAAAAGAATGCTGATATAAAAAATATCATCTTTTTAGTGATAGCTAACCTATCAAATATGGGTGGTAAAATTAACCGAACTCCGATATCAGTGATGGCTGTCATGGACAAACAAAAAGCCGTTTCATTCATATTATATCCTAAACTCCTTATAAAGAATGGAGTTAACATCCTAAATTGTAGTTCTCCACTCCAAAACAGTGAAAGACCAAGTAAAAGGTTCAAAAATGACCAATCTTTAAGTAAATCTAAGTCCATCAGACTTATAAATTTCTTGATAAAGCCTTGCTTTTTTTCTTTAACTGGCTCTACTGCTGCTGACTTTTTGAAAGACTTCATTTGTAGAGCGTCGTCATCTACTGTCTGAAAATCGGAAAAATTGTATGAAAACTAAAAATATTATGTTACTGAAAAGTATGCTACAATGTTATCATCCATACTAATATAATAAAGCTGTAGACTTTGCTTGTTTGTTTGGTTGGTTGAACGCGCTAATCTCAGAATCTACTTGTTCGAATTGAAAAATTCTTTTTGTGTTGGATAGTCCGTTCATCGAGGAAGGCTATAGACTATATTACATCACGCTACGGTCAATAGAAACGGAGCATCAATGAACAAATATTACAAAAACGGGAAGGACGGGAGGTAGTTCTGCGAGGTACCTAACCGCGCGACTCAGAAATAATTTGGTTTCCGGTCTTTAGAACGCGTGTGAAGCCACGTTAAATGCTAGTTTTATCTAAAATACTACAGCTTCTTCACAAAAGTGTTCCACAATATTAACGAACATATCAATATCTACGGGAAGGGCGGGCGTTATTTCTGCGAGGTATCATACCGCGCGACTCAGAAAGAATTTAGTTCCCGGTCTTTAGAACGCGTACGAAGCCGCGGGAAATACTTGTATAAATACAAAAGAAACTGACAGAATAGATTACGTTACAAGTCTTATAAAATACATAATACGTTAATAAATAGCATAATTAAATACAAAGTAACAACTTACATCAAGATACAGCTGTAGGTAACTTCCCGTGAAGTCCATGTTAGATATATTCGATATCACAGATACTTTTCTTTTCCTCGCTGCTTCACTCATACTACCACTAGACGTGACCCTTTGCATTGCCCCTACTGATGCGGCTGTAGTTAGTCCGGGAGTGAACTTAACATTAGTATCAAACTCTTGTAAGGGCTTATCATATGTTTTAGCCCTTGGGAGTCCTATGGTTCGAACTGATGGATGGTTCATGTTCACATTTGATCTTTGTTTCGTCAACTTTGGCAAGGGATGGGTTACCAGTGGATTCACTTCAAACTTATCGTCTTCTTCTTCATCACTTTCGTTTATGCACTCCATTTCCTAAATTTCAACATGATATATTTGAACATTTGTATAAGGAAAATTGTTTCACTAAAAAACAAAAGTACATATTTATTAAGGTTAAATTATCCTACCTTCACTGTTTGCAATTCACAGTCAATTGGTTCATCTATTAGATGCCTTTTCACTGGTTGAAGTAAACAGGATCCGAGAACAGCGTGAAAGGCCAAAGCGCCTAATATAACGACTGTCCATCTGAACCCGTATTCGCCAAGCAAAAGTTTGACTAGTTGGGGCATAACCATCAAACCAAATCCAGTGCCTGCCATTGACAACCCAACAGCTTGGCCACGTTTCTTAGAAAAATAATGATTAAGTGACACAAATGAAGATGACGATGCGAGACCCACTCCAAATCCTGAAACAAATAATTTTTAAGTTAGATCTTACTAGCTACTCAAACTAGTTAAAAAAAACAATAAAGTTCGAATAATTACAAGCAATACTAAAAAATATAAATTATCTTAACAGGCATTAATTAGTTTTGAAGATAGAAGTGCAGATATTGATGAATCATTCGATTTTATAATACTTTTAATACTAAAAAAAAAACATTATGAATTTTTACATTCTTTTCACATATCCTACAAACGCCATTAAAATAAATTTCTGGACTTCCTTACGTAACGCGAATTTTGTTTGTGTTATATTTTATATATTACAATTTACTTCTTGCGTCTTTACTTATGTCCTTTTACATTGTAATATGTATCACGTGTAAAGTTATAAAGTAAACAATAGTATTTGAACAATCAAAAGTTAGCACAGTCATTTTCTATACATTCTATTCAATATATATTTACAAAAGAATTCTCGTGACTTCGAGTTTCGTTATGATCAGACGTCGAATATTTATGTATAAGAAAATTTAATATAACATGGCACCTACTAGCGTTTTAAATATCTTTAATACATGAAAGAGGTTATTTTCTTAATAATATAATTGTAATATTGTGTTTGTAGCAACAAATACAACAATGTTGTGATGGTGGATGTGATAGTCAATTTCAATTTTAGAAGCACAATAGAGCTTATAAAAAAAGCTAAATAAGTATAATAACAATTATTTATTTATTTTTATATAACAAATAGAGGTCACTTTCAAAATATTTTCCCATATATTTCAAGTTTGTTAATACCCTTATATCCTCATACAATTTATATAAAAATGAGGACATTTCTTTCTGTGTCAAGAGTACGTACCACTTCATTGTCAATCTAATCTAGGTAATCTTTGTAATTTAATCAAAAGTGCCGTCGATTGAGCGAACGTCGATATAACCTAAAAATTAAATCAGTAAAGGGCTAGATTTTTAATTTCTTATTTACATTTAAATAGATTATTTATAGGTTTTCTTTGTAATCTATACTAATATTATAAAGATTAAGTTTATATCATATATGTAAGTGTGTTTTTAACGAATTGGCTCAAAAAGTACTGGACCGATTTTAAAAATTCTTTCGCCATTTGAATGCTACATTATCACTGATTAATATAGGCTATTTTAATTGCAAGAAAAAAAAAGGATCCCTACTAAAACTACAATAACAGACGAGGAGGAATCACGCCGCACAAAATATACCTATGAAATAGGTAACCGCGCGGCTCAGGATATATCGTACTATTATTAAAGCTGGAGTAATTTTGGAGAATTTTCAACCCAGCGAGTGATCGAATGAAGTTTAGTAGCAATTAAAAAAATGAACGCGGGCGAAGCCGTGCGTATTGCTAGTAATAAATAAATTACTAAAAAAACCTACTGTTATTGACTGCCATAGCAAAATATATTATGTAATATTAAAGTCTACTTCAACTACGTGTTTAATTGCTTGTTTGTTGATTTATTTACTGTCTGTGTCAACATTCACTTTACTATTTATACACATTTAAATTTAGTTCGCGTTGCTGTATTCTAAATTATTTTTTATGGGTGATATCGTATTTTTTGCCATTGTAACAGATAATTATTTATACTGTTTAAAATACATAATAAGTTATATGGTGAGTTATGAAAGGTTTTATAAAAAATAAAAATTTACATAAGTACTTATAAAGATATACCTATGTATTATGTTTTCTTAATTTATAATTTACAATATTCTAACGGTATTGTTACTACTATCAAAAATACATGCAGTTCATTACTTAATATTTTTGTTGTTACAAACCTCTATCTATCAGATATACCTAATTCACGCCTGATCCTTAAAAAACTTTTACCTTCGTCCGCACCCGAACCTATGAATGTCATTAAAAATAAATGTGCAATATTACAAACAAACA
The DNA here is from genome assembly GCA_905231865.2 of Boloria selene. Lineage (NCBI taxonomy): Eukaryota > Metazoa > Arthropoda > Insecta > Lepidoptera > Nymphalidae > Boloria > Boloria selene. Next base: position 5,271,402 of record HG993137.1, on the reverse strand, counting down.
GACAAACGTTCATTCATTTTTATATATTGATCAAAACGAAAAAGATAGATATTCGACCCTACTTGCTGCGCCAGCGGTCGCGGGTTCGAGTCCCGCTGGGGGCATACATTTGTTGAGCACGAATGTTTGTACCTACTCTAGTCATGGATGTTTGAATTTATAACATGTATGTATTTAAATGTAATGTGTGCAGTATATCAACCATATAGTATCCATAACACAAGGCTCGTACCTTACCGTGGAACTAGATAGTGCTGTGTGTGAATGTCCCAACATATTTATATATTTATTTATTTATTTATTTATTTATTTTAAGTATCTTAAAAAGTAGCATTACGTATAAACACTTTCGATAGACTCATGAATCATAAAGATTAACAATAATTATTTATAGAAAGGTAGATTCTTGAATTCTATAAGTATTAAGATTATTAGAAGTATTTATGTTACATCATAATCACTAAAACAATTCAAGGTTAAACTAACATTAAAATATATTTGACTACATTTCATAATCATCTTTTTTTATGGCTATTTTTATGGAATTGTAGGTTCCATATAAATGAATTGTTTCCTGAATGAACGGAAAACACAATTATGTATAACGCTATGGTAGCTGTTACACAATGATTTTAACTAAGTGATTCATTAATTGAGCTTAACAAATATGTAGAAAATAAATATTACTGTCATGGCATAGTTCATATTTTTAGACCTTCAGAAGTAATCTCTCGGTCCCCTCTATCCCCTATATAAAACTTCACCCGCCCGAGCTATAAAAATCATATATTGACAACCTAATAAGTAACCTATTATTATTATTTAATTTTATGTGTTATACAGTATACTTTATCTGCTTCTTATAATAATAATTAATAATAGAAAGCGAAAACAGCAAGGAGATAAAAAAGTACAAAAAATGTTTAGGAATTATGACTGCATCACAAAACATTACATAACGTACAGGTGCCTTTTTTAGTTGTTATTATCTTTTATATACAAAGATTTTATTGTGTGGCCTAAAATGTTTTATTAAAAAAAATTACGTCATTAAAAGCGGTCATTCGTTTCTGCTTGAAGTGTTTGAAGTGTAATTCAATAAGCCTTTTTATAGTGTCATATATACTCTGAATTGTAGATAAGTACCTACTGTTAAAAATAAGTATTATGTTACTTAGTTTGAAATATATCAAGTAGATCCAAATAAAAAACTTGAGCTCTTCCTCATGGTTATTCCTAAACAAACCAGGAATATTCACAGCCCTCTTATGCTATCAAAGGCAGTAGAACCATAGCACTCCACATTACAAAAAAATATTAAATTAAAAACATTGTTTTTTAAAATTTTTGTTCTTCAACGACTGTACCATGACATTTTGTGTAGGCCGCAAGAGTACACATAAAACAACTGGCAACAATAACTAGTAAAGAAAAAACCGTGTTTGTGTTCGAGTTAAAAATAAAACGTGAATCCGAAGGCCCGATTTCATATAAAATAGAATACTAACTGGTATATTATTTTATACATAAATTATTCCTTGAACCCTCATAATCAATTAAGCGTAAAAATAATAAATTTATACATAATATTCCCACAATGGAACCTAAATAACACAGAGCAGGTGAATATAGATAGATTTGTCAATTCCGTGCTAAATAACATAACGTCTAGATATTTTTTTTCAGAAGTTGCACGTACTGTTGGTGTGACATCAATGGCTCTTTATCTGTACAAATACTATATCTACATTCAATAAAACAATGATTATAAATTAGATTTTACTACATATTTTTGAAATTGCACGTACTAAAAAAGTACTTGTGTGACTCTATCTATATGATAGAGTACATACCTACCTAATTTTATTATAATATCATATTACTATATCTACATTAAATAAAAAAATATGAAAATACTATGTTTTTAACAGTTTTAATACTAGGAACAAAATAAAGTATCCCGATTCATCCGCCTATAAATATTCACTAGTCTCGTGGACCTCTTTTAGAGGGTTTGTTGCTATTTTAACTAAAAATCCGAAGGTCCTGGGTTTGTATACAAATTAGAGCTTATTAGAGTTTCTTTGTTTAAAATCTCTAATACTCCTGAAGTATGACATTAAATATTCCCCATACCGACCTAATCGAATAGACGTTTTATTGTACTTCAAGAGTAAAAAGAATAAGTTTCCTTTTGAGCACATGGCCAGCCTCAATGATATTTTTTTTCAAAATCAGTCAGACGGACTATATATTTAGTTTCTCAAAAACATCTGAATTTATTTTATTAAAATAATTAATTGTTTTACCACAAAATGAAATATTTAAAGTCATTGAAAAAAAAATTATGCATCTCTTTACAAACCCTATACTAAGTCATAATAATAATCAATTGGTTTAAAGGACACTTAACTGGACATACAAGAAATGAATTTACTTTCATCAACGATCAACGTACGAGTACGTATCGTTGATTGTTTAACTTTACAGTAGTAGTAATTTAAAGTCAACAAAATTCTGAGCCGGAACTATACATAATTATTTTTGGAAAATCTTATTGAAATACTCATAATTATCGATAGTGGCCGAGTCTATAGTAGAAAGAAATTAAATAGAGAGAACAAAGCGTATAGCGCAAAAAAATTATAATGAAAAAAGAAGTATTATTACAAATCCTGATAAAAATATAACAGTTTAATAAACGATAGAGCATTTAATCTGATAAAAAATGTCACTTACCTCCTAATATACTGTAAGTGGCTAAGATATGGCCCATGCTGTTCGCGGGCGCGGTGCAAAGAAGGCCAACGGCACATATTGTGGAGCCAACAAAACAAACTTTTCTGTATGAAAAGGTTTTTATCACAGGGCCCACAAAAAATCCAGAGAAATTAACCACTGAATCTAGGGTACTGGCGATCACAGACGCGCCAGTCGTATGAACACCGAGATCATCTAAAAGGTCCTTAAAGAGAAGACCGAAGGACGGCTCGAGGGAACGTGTTGAAAACTGGAAATTAAAACAATATATTAAAGACAATAATAAGAACTTCTTACTATCATATCATATCATAGCATCGATGTAATATACTGAATAGGAAAGGTATACCATGACGAGTGTTTGAATTCCTTATATCAATATATTTAGGTTACGTCGCGTAATATTGTCATTGTGTTGGGAATTAAGTTTATATTGCATATAAATTCATATCGAGGAATAATAGTACATGAGTAATGTTTACCGTCTACCATCTGTTTTAAAATGTCATTAATTTTTTATGAAGTTGCGGCTTACGAACAAGATTACGTGACATAGGTCTTGTCAACGGTAGAATTGCTTCACTAAACGAAATGCGTGGGTAATGCCCTTGTACAGCGTCGAATAATAATGTAAGTATATTTACTACGACTTCAAAATCTATATTGAAATTCAAACTTAGTCAAATCTGTACATAAAATATTTTTAGACAACCAATTTCAATAATGAAATAGTCATTGTTATCGATACACGGGCAATATATTTTTTAGATTTTTTGAATGTCTGTTGTGACAGCATTACGAGGATAACTACTGGACAAATTTTGATGAAATTGGATATAATGATAGCTGGTTATTCGGGTCAACATACATACATAATTTTACGACTTTTTACTGCGGAAAAATATCGCATTTCTGAGACATAGGTATGTAATTAATTGCTTAATTGTTGGGGACGAACTGGAGTGGAGTGGTAAAGTCAATAAAATTCAATATATTTTTTAAAGTTTAAAATGCTTGCGTCAAATAGCAGCTATTTACTATGTACAAAAGCCATTAGGTTGGAAAAACGATTTTCCTTGAGCTATATCTAATGTTCTTTATGAAAGATAAGAGTGACAAAAATTATTATGTAATAAATTCAGCTAATCTGCTGTAACGTCTGAAACTTCTTCTGTTATAAGACATCATACATGATATCCGTTTTTAGTACATTTTTTACAATACAACAATTCATTATTTTTGACATTACACAACTTTATTTTAAGATAAGTATATGCGCCCAGCGCTGGTACTAGATATTATATATGAAATAATTGTGTCATACTGCAGCGAGAACATGTGACTCCCGGCTGCTAGATGTTAAGCAATCGTACAATTTATTATTACTGCGATAGGCATTGACCACGCAATCATATTCACAACGAAACAAACAGTAGGCATAGATACTCAAACCTTTAAATGTTACCAAGTTTACCAATTAAGTCAAAATACATTGAAGTTCTATACACCGTTTTTATCCCCTGAATTCGGCCTACTTTAAAAAAGGTACTAAATTCGGATAAAATTATTTTTGCACAACATTAACATAGTTATGATGAATTTCCATTTTTTTAAAGGAAACCTTTTAATTAAAATAAAAAAGTCAATCCTTAGGTGAAATATTCACCATTATTTTTTACCGGTTTCGAGCTCGATATTGAATACATGCTACTATACAGTATACTCGTTACTATATTTTAAGAATTTTGAATAAGTATATTAAAATGCAATGAAAAATGATTTGCATAACTTTACTAATCTTTTATCAAAGGAATTATCTTGCAAACTGCAAAACATACCTGATGATTGGCAAATTTCGAATATCAGATAAAGTGTTATTTTATTTAAATAAAAAAATCAGAGGTGACATTTACATAATAATAAATCCAATAAGAATAAGATGTTTTTTTAAACTATAAGCATTTAGAAATAACACATTACTATATGGTATTTAGAAACTCATAATAAACGTAGAGTATTGATATAATACGCGTGAAGTACATGTGCGGCTCGAATTGAAATTCGTGGAAGATTCCAAGCCTTCCTTATAAGGGACATGTTATTATGTTCGATGTACACATCACAGTAGTATTCAATTCATACGATGTAATAGCAAAATCAAAATCAAAATGTGGGAGCTACGAGAACACTAAAATTATCTTTATAAATAAGTTCCTATTTTTTTCCTCCGGGGTTTTACATTTTAGTAGGTCTGTGGTCGACATTTGTATCTAATATTTTTTTGATAAAACAAAAAAGGTTGTAAATACATTGTATAGTTATTAAACAAAAAAAGAAAGTCGGTTGCCAAAATAAACCGACTTCTGAACCACTTAATTGCTTTGTTTTAAAAAAAACTAACTTGTAAAACGTATATTTAAACTTATCTTGTAAAAATTTGAACTGTTTCTTTTGTTTCGAAGAATCAATGACCTTTAGTTGATAGTGCATAGAAATGGATTCCTCAAGTCATATTTTCAAGCCAAGACACTCGAGTTAAGTACACTTAGTCCAGGTATTTAATCCGACTTTAATTGCATTACAAGAAGTCCTATTAAAACCTGCGCAATCCTTGTGGAATTATGCGTGATTAAACACAGACCAATTAGACACTTTCATAATCTAATGCTAATTTCAAACTAGACATGTGATTATTAAGATTTGAATAACTTTTTTTTTACTTATTGTATAACTAGCGACTCGCCCTCGCTTCGCTCGGGCTCTTCCCTAGATTTAGCACAGGCAAAGCCGCGGGATCCGCTAGTTATGCACATAAACCTTCCTCTTGAATCACTCTATCTATTAAAAAAAACCGCATCAAAATCCGTTGCGTAGTTTTAAAGATTTAAGCATACATAGGGATATAGAGACAGAGAAAGCGACTTTGTTTTTTATACTATGTAGTGATAAACTACCTTACGTTTTAAGTGGAACCCTATTATATTTTTTTAAATAAAAGTAGTGAAGTTACTCCTTTAAATATGACTTATCAGCCAGTAAAGGCCCGTCTGAAGTCATCGGACCAAACAAACAGACAGACGAAAATATCAAAACAAACAATCTTCAATGAATGACATTAAAATTACTCCATTGTTTCTGCGTAATGACCACGAAACAATTTCTCATTAACAAACTAATAGGTGCTAAGTATCAATCTTTTTAATACAGAAAAACATTGTTTGATATTTACGACTAATAATTTTAACCTCAGATCAATTACAATAGGAATTAATAAGTAATATTATAGCAAACAGGCATTTTATAATGAAATGTGTTCAATGCATTGACCTATCACAATCTCATTGATAACGTCTATGACGTCAAATAAATCTATGAAATACTTTTAACTTTGGTATCAGTATCACAAATCACATGAATAGATACAAACAGTTATCTTATTTTGTCGAAGCACAAGTGCTTAGTTGCACAAGTATTATTTATAGATTTTTCTAGTGATTGTACCTATCTTTCGGAAGTTGACTATCGTTGCGATTTAAAACTTCGTACCTATGTGAATTCCAAACGAAATTACAATATTTTAAATTAATGGTGCCAGAGAGGAGCCTGTGAGATTATCATTAGATCCGTTTCACGCCTTTCATCGTTATCATATGTACATACATAAGAGTTATTTTAAAACTTGTAGCATTATACATATATATTTTTATCGTTCAAATTGCAGTTAATTTTTAATAAACAAGTTTCAATTAAAAACGTAAAGTAGTCATTGTACCAATTAAATGTGTAAATTTAAGCTAATCATATGAAATTTTTGCGTTAGAATAGAATATAAAACATAAAAAAACACTGAATATTTTTTATTTTAGAAATTTTAAAGTAGCTCACTAGAATTTAGTCGCTCGTAATAGATTCAAGCTCACGTTTTGGCACAAAATCCTCAGTAAAGTGTCATAAATATGTAGATCGAGATGCTTATTTATTCTTAATTACTCTATCACTGTTTAAAAATAAGTATTTGTATCTATGTCACATTCTATTATTATTATTTGAGATAAACATAAAAGAAGAATATTACACAAAAAAGTCAATTTTACGTCTCCAGCCATCCTCCTATACCGTGCTGTCTACTTAAATGAAAAATAATTGCTTATTTAAGTGTGTGAAAGGAATTATTAACCAATACACCTACTACCGAGTACCGATTTACCCTGGCTTTACTTGAATTCGTCCCTGCGTGCATTTAAGTTATAAAATAGGTAGTCGATCCCTTGACCTGTGGAATCTCTACATTTTCTGATATAAAAAGTAGCCTATAATCTTTTTCTGTACTAAATTCTGGCGATTAAGTAAAAACATCGATCTATTCAAACTTTTAATTAATGTGATACCTATTTAACGATTTCATTTCAAAAATATCTATATTACTATTAATTAAACAGTAAATAAAAAGTTTAACAAAAGAAACTGAATAACTTACATTGACTAAACTCACTCCCAAACAGACCATCCACGCCCAGCCGCCATCCGGTGCAACTTTCCGAGTAGCCGGTGGTGCCTCTTTTTGTGTGCCTTTGCCTTTGCTCTTCTCCACCGTCATTTTCACCTTTGTCACCTATGAATCTGTAAATAAAGGGGATTTTTAAAATGTTACGTCTGTAACAAGCATATAAACCTGAGACGTGAAAACGTGACCATGTTTGCTGTAAAACATTCAAAACGTCGGGAAACAAATAAAAAAAAATTAAAGTTTTAAAAAAAATCTTTTATAAAGGAAACGCAATATTATATTACCAGTCGTTTATCAGTGTCTATTACTGGGTATCAATTGAACGCCAAAATTTATTATATGCATAGGTATGAACTGTCGTTTATATCGTGAATAAGTGAATTTTAATTTTGATTGTTCATTTTTGAGGTTAAAAAGTATTTGATTACATTAAACGGACACATAGGTATATAATAAATAGTTTTACTCATTCCTCACAAGAAATATGGCGATAATTTTAGATGAGTGCCATTTTATTTTTATAATACTAGCGACTCGTCCTCGCTTCGCTCGGGCACGTCTCTAGCTTCAGCGCGAACGAAGCCGTGGGATCCGCTAGAATTAGCTAAACAGTCGGCAAGACGGAGCTCTTGAATTTTATTCTCGCGTCTGTAATTTTTTATAACTACTCCTATGATATTCTTTTAAATTATATGGTGCAAAAAAGTAAAATAATGCATAATTAAAGTAATATACATGTATAATAATTTTACAGATAACATATTTTTTTAATTTCAAAGTAACCAATATAAATATACCTACAATAAATGTTATTATTTACATAATAGTGGGCATTTTGATAACAATATAATGACCTTTACTGAAGGATTAAGACAAATGTGACATAGCAACAGAAACAAACACCTTCGTAAAATTATAATATGGAAAAGATCAAAATAGAATATTAAGTAATATTTTAAACTCGAATAACATGTGATGGAAAAAAATAATAATTTAGTATAGGTAATCAAGTTTTAAAAACTAATATATTTAAAAATGGCCTTGAGTTAGCAAATACTTCAAATTAATAGTTTAGTATTTACCAATAATAGGTATTTTGTTACTATCATAAGAACATGCATAACAAAGTATAACATTGTACTTGTATCTTGCCAAACAATCTCTTCTACCAGAGCATGTCGATCAAGATTTAATCAGTAATCAGCAAAACAGCACGGTAAAAAGTTATCAACGTTCGGCTTCGCGATACGAAGAAACATGCGTGATAGTAATACTGACGTGCGAACTGAGAGCACGCTTCGATCGCTCTATAAATACAATCAGTACGAGTAGCGGAGACAGAAAAATCACGACTGAAGCACGTGTCTACAACGAGCCGGCAACACGTGGTCTTAGGAGGTCAAGTAAAAACATCAGCGTATATCCAAATACAATCAACTCGATTTCCAAGTTGTCAAGTCTGCATGACGCATTTTTTATTCAGCCAAAAACATTTTTGGTCGAGTTCATAAAGCTACAGCTAATTAAAGGTTTAATTAATTTTTGATTTCATACATTTTTTTCAATAATTGTACAAACCATAAAAATGTTGTTCTTGTTAATAACTTAAAATCGAAACATGCAACTTAAGCATCGTACAAATATGCATACGTAGAGAAACTGAAACGTCATCGTAGTTCATAATAATAGCGTTTAATTAACGTTTATGTTAAATAGAATGTGATAGATAGAATACAATTAAATTACAATAAGAAAAAAATACAATTATACGAGAGTAACGACTCTTTCATTATCATTCACCTTCATAATTTAAGAGCTAATGTAAATCCGTGTGTTACAATGCAATAAAAAAATACTAAAAGTACGCAACGGATTTTGATGCGATTTTTTTTTATAAATAGAGTGATTCAAGAGGAAGGTTTATATGTATAACTAGCAGATCCCGCGGCTTTGCCTGTGCTAAATCTAGGGAAGAGCCCGAGCGAAGCGAGGGCGAGTCGCTAGTTTATACTATAACTGAGTTCAATCTTTACATGAAATATCTTGTGAAAATATAGTTTTTAAAAGTTTTGTTTGTTTGTAATAAAAAATACTGTGAAAAACATCGCACAAGTATTTGACAAAAGGTAGGTATTAAGGTACTAAAAAAATTTAAAGAGCTTTTAGAGTGAACATCTTTGTCACATAATATGATATGGTTGAAAGAAAATAAAATATGCGATATATATTATGTATGAAGTCAGTTGGTCATGGCACAAAACGATCGCTGAACAAATTCACATGTTTATCAGATATGGATAATGGACATATCCTGAAACTATCTGTGTTGAGCATCATAGATGATCATCATCATAGAACGTGTAAGCGAATTTTGGCTTAGATTTCACACATTCTACATAGTTATTATGAAAAGCTATTAAGCAACAGTAGTATATAGCTTTCCCAATTAGAATACAAAAAATTGTGCATAACAATGCAGGTGTCCCAGAAGGTGACGATAACCTGGCACGGGGAGAAGACCCTCTTATGATGAGTCAGTAAAAAAACTTAGCTGTGATAATTCTTTTAACTGCGTTACACTGCTACCATGATTTTTTCACATATCTAAAGCATCCAGTTAGCTGGCAGAGCTAGATAGAGATTAACTTAGGTTGGTTTTAATAATGAACACGAGCTTTTCCGTGAAGTAGCCACATAACCACCTGTAGTACTGGTTGTATGCATTGATTAGTATCGCATCGTAAATAAAGGTTTATTCAATGATCCGCATGATTAATGATTTTTTTGTCATTTAATATACCTATATATCGAAACCGTAGAATCGGCTACTTAACTAAAAAATTTAGTCGTATTTCTACTCCAAACAGGAAAATTAATGTATATTCCTGTTATTGTACTTTCGTTATCGTTTAATAAAACAGATGCTAAACAATAAATAATTATCATTAAAATACTATTTTTCCGTTTTTAGTGGGAGACATCGTATACAAATATTAAATACACTATTTTTAGTTTTTTTAACATTCTAAATTCTAAAATAGACCATACAAATTCCATTAAATTAAAAGTGAGTATGAAGCTGAAGTAAAGGTAAGTTCTTCTGAAGTTACTTAAGAGCTACACGATAGCATGACCAGATGGAATATTAATAGACTTGAATTAAATTATTTTGATAAATGATATCCATGGTCATTCATCCTTCAACTTTTAACTCCTACGTTCTTATCGTTTCTCCTATTTCTTAAAATCCACGACAATATGATAGTTTTTTTTATTTTGATTTTTATTTTTTATATTGAAATATTTCCAAGACCTAACGACACTAAACTAGCCTAAGTTAAGCTACGATTATAACGAATGAACTCGGGTAGAGTTTTTTCTCTACTAAGAGCGATAGTTCTCGAAATATCATTTGAAAAGTTCTCTCATAATCAATTGTTAATAAATATTTATCTATTTAAAATAAAAATTTAAAACTATTGCCCTTTATCCCTATCAAGTCATAAAAGCGTTAGCAAGGTAAGCCAGTTCCTCAAATGACTTTGAAAATTACACACGCGATTGCAAGCGACTGAACTGCAATATTATTTATAAGTATAATAATATAAAATCCTGTCTTAATAAATAGTACGTCGATACGTGTGACAAAAATAGTCAACGTCACCTTCACCTAAATAGCATGAATGTAACATAATATATACAGATTTCATGAAGAATACATTACTATAATGGCGTTGTTGTGTCGTAAAATTGGCAGATATTTTACGATCTTTTTTAATATACAAAATTAATCCTATTTCTTTTTTTAAAATATTAGCAATTTTTAAAATATATTATAACAAGTAATAATTGTGCCGATAGGAAAATACAAATGAAAAAAAAAATTGTAGTAAATAATTCAATTCCATATCTAGTGACAAGTGCTTTTATGTATGTACGTTGAGTGTATGTTTTTGTATTATCTAAATTTGGCAGGGAGATAGTTTATAGTTAGTACACGTCAGCATAGAACAGATTATGCGACAGGGCCGGATTAAGGAATTCTAATGGCCCTTGCAAGTTTGTATGAAAGTCCGTCAATTTTTGCGCTACAAACTAAACTTGACAGGGAGCACCCAGGGACGCACCCTGGGTTGATTGTTAGGTGAGTAGTTAATTAAGGATATGTGGCTATTTCTAATTTATGTTGAATTGAATTATTAATGTATCAGAAAATATATATGAATAAATAATGAGGTCAAAAACATAAATAAAATTCTCGCACATATTGCTTGTTTATGAAGTGAAGGCTTTGCATAATATAATGAATCTGCCAAAACACTAACGTTAGGTCGAGGGCAATAACCCACGATGATGTCAAAGTCACTGTGTGCAGAGATCGCGTTATAACATCCTACACATGTGTAAGTGCTGGTCAAATTTCGTGCGATAAATATTACTATCATAAAAGTTTCTAAAGCTTTAATGATTTATTCTTACAATTTAATTTTAATTTACTATTATTTTATTAAAATCCATTAACAGTTTTTTTATTTAATACAGGACAACTCTTTTGCAGCCCAGGATTTACAAGATCATATCACGATTGGCATGATATTTTTTCCATGCATTGCTTTAATGTTACGTACAATATCTTTGCTAATCTATTTGTAAATATATTTTACAGTTTGTTTAAGTTATAATAAAAATCTAAGTTACAAGAAATGGAATAAGTAAAATAAAACATTATTAATAGATTTGTAAAATTAGGTAGGTATTTAACGATTTATAGTCGGCCTATATTTTTATAGACATCACGAAATAAGTTTATAATAAATAATAACGATTACGAGATATATAAAAATCGCGATAGATAACTTTATAAAAAGGGTGATAAATAATTTTATCGGCAAAACAAAATATAAAACATAACTTAACATAACTATCGACACGATATCTAAAGATCTGTAACATTCTATCATTCTATCATCATCAAAGGTCCAAAATTCTTTTTAACTTATAGGTCCTTTGCATATTTCTAAGGGATAGGTATTTAATGCAAATCTTTGTTTAATACGACTTTTAAATCAATTAGGTAGTAGCTATATCTCGGTCCGCGAATATGATTGGCAGAGACCAAAGCATATTTCTTCTGTTATTTTTTTATTTTCTTTTTCTACACAAACACATAGCCTCTTAAATTTCAATGACTTTTTAATTTTTTTCAATTTAAAATAAAAATAAATATTGGAAAACTTTGGCTATTTATATATTAATGATTAATTAATAGATATATTGCATTGTTATATGCATATTGATCTTATTACAGTACAGTCATTCATAATTACCGAGAATTCTCGTCTCCACAACGAATTGCTGATACACTGTTTTATTATCATATCGTACCTATGAATGATAATGTTGTATACGTATTACGTATGAACTAGAAATTAAATCGATCAAATATATTCATTTATGGTACCTACTATATTATTTATTCATTCTATTTTTTGATTTTCAATTTGCGTCAATGTGTAGCTTCTTTAAATATTTACGAAGTTATTTACAAATCGGTGTTACATCTTTCAGTTCTGAAGAATAAATATTGTCAGTTCCTAAATTCCGGTTAACAGTTAACACTACGTCCGTTGTCAATCTAGGACTCCTAGTTTCTAGTGAACTTTCTCCATTAAAATAACATACTATTCCGCACATGGAACAGTAATCCGTACGGATTTTTTTGCTACATAGCATGATAGCACACTGCGTTACTTACGAAGTCTTTGACTTGGCGATACTGCACATTACGTTAAGTTCCTAAATATCTTTTTACAATATTATCCGCTTCAATAATTTGTATATATGTACTTTGGAGGTAGGAATCTATAGCTTTAAAAAATAAAAAAGTTTTTTTCTGATCTGACAAATTTCGTCTTTGTTACCACTATCTGAAAGTTTACTAGTAATTTGATAAATCATCAGTAGGAAAATATCGTGCAGTAGGTATTTGCATAATACATTACGATTTACATAATTTATTCATTCCTAAATTTTTCCATTCAATAAGAGTAGCAAATGAATTGTATAAAAACCTACTTACGAACAAGATTCCAATGTTTTCTCAACCCGTTGTTTACTGTTTCAATAAAATATAATTTGTTGGATGACTAAGAGTGGTTTTATTGAATATGATCCTCACTAATTGTACAATGCAAGTTAATATGAGAGTAAATAAATTTGGAAATAAACCAAACAATGTAACAAAACATGACATATAGTCCTAAACAGACTGATTTAGCAACAACTAGATAAATATGGACAAAATGCTGGATGTAACAATTAATAGTTAGGGTAAAGGCTAACAAAGGTTTTTTAATTAAAGGTTGTCATGAAACTTTTAAGCCCTACAAACCCCTTATACCTTTGTCATGTTTTTCTGTCTCAGCTATTTTACTCAAAGACTTTTTATTAATAGTTGAAAGCTGAAAGAATTTTGGGATTCCCATATTGCCATACAATTACATACTAGGCTATAAAATTATAAGATTTTTAAGGTGGCTACATACTGGCATACAGCCTCTAAGTGAAAGATAAGTGGAAAAGAATATATAAAAAGAAAGGAAAAGAAAATTGACGGAGTAACTGAGTTCACTGAATTGACTGAAATATTATTGACTTTACTCTAAAGAGCCATGCATTTATTACATAGGTAATAAGGGTATCTGGTATATATTATATACTTTATAATTAATATTGTAATTCATGGTGCCTAAAACTTATTTAAAATCTCAATTGCAATGTACTCTATAATAATAGCTAATTGAAACCCTTAAAAGTCATTTATAAAAAGAAGCTACAATCACTCTAGATAACATTAAGTAACATTAAGTAACAAATATGTGCAATTTAAATAACATATAGTAACCAAATAATGAAGAAGTATATTATGTATATTGAACACAAATTTTATAATTACTATTGATAAACTTTTATCGGTCAATGCTTTAAAATTATTTACTCTCATATGCTGTGCATAGTTACCTTGTAGATAGAGATCTTGTTGAACAACAAACACTTAAAATCATTTATCTAATAAATTAATTATCGTTGACCTAATAATTTGTAGCTGAACTATGGAAACAAATGATGTTTAACATTTTTAAAATGTATTATTTCATATGTAATACAGAACTATATACTTTTTTATTGTTTTTTTTTTATCTTTAATGAATGATATATCATGGAGTTGAGATGATACTATCTTAGTTAAAAAATTTTTTTTAAACCAAACACTATATTTTAGACTTTTATATTTAAAATACATATATGAATATAATCAGTCTTGTAAGATTATTAATTCAAAATATTTAACTAGCTAATGTATATTAAGAGCTGGGAAACAACAAGAGTAGAATCCAATCGAAGTGGAGAAATGGTAAGTCTCTAGTTTTGAATAAAATGACCAAATCTTACAAAGATTGCAAGAAAGCTTAGGTAATATTTAATAGACAAAGCTAGGCGATTAGCAAAAATAAATAATGGCAAATGTAAATTCCTACATATGTAACGTAGTAAATTTTATGTACGGTGTATTAAAATTATTTTAACTACAATATAAAAGCGCATGAACTACAATTAATACAAGAAAAATATATTATTCAGAATATCACTAACAAAATCACAAAAGAACTACTAGAACTTTCTCATTAAAGTTAAAATCAATCACAGCGAATGCATGCCAAGGTGAAATTTTAATATAAATTTACTTCCAAAAATGCATACTTACAGTTTCACGAAATATATTTCCCATATAAGCGCCGTTGCGAAATAAAATTTATTATATCATTGGAATTAATGCTTACTTAATTCAGTTTTGATTTATTTAATAATGTTTTAAGTAAAAATACTGGTGCAAATCACTTTTAATATTTAAAAACAAAACTAATTATCGCGTACACAAACAAAAGAATACTAATATTTCTTTAAATGACACTGCCAAGTGCTAACTGTTTCTTTAACCTAACTCTTTGTTATTCCTCTCTCATATGTTTTCGCTCATCCTTGTTGCACATTTGACTTTATTTCGTATTTGTTATCTGTCAAAGTAATAATAGTGATGTTAAGAACTTTTACTAAAAATAATCGATTATACCAAAAATCGATATTGTATATATTTTATTCGCACAATATTTATATGGCAGTTTAATAAATTCCTTAACAGGGCAGGGTAATAAAATAACTAAGTAATTAATTTGTTTAGAATATTATAATACTCATTAATAGATAGATAGTGATATTTTTAAAGATTTATTATGCAAATAATAACGATTCGTTTTTAAAAATTTGGAATGTTTAATATTAATTAGGCTACTTTTTTATATTTTATTGTTTAGTTATGTTAAGAATTAAATCTGGAATACCTAGTAGACTACTAGTAGTAGTAGTAAAAACTAAAATATCAGTACATATAATATGTAAAAGCAACGATATAATGTTTTAATTAACAATTTTGCAATAATTTTTTCGAAGTGAACACAACAAATTGAATTTAAAATATGTACCTATAGACATAATATCTAATCATAGGAATTGGAATTTTTAAACACTAGTATTGGTTTTATAATATTAGCATAATCGAGTTTTGACCTTTACTATAGAGTTTACTTCTCTTCGAGTATCGATAATCGGGTTTCTGCCACTATTGTTACAAGCCATTATAATATGTAATATATTTGGCAACTTTTAAGTAAATTATTTAGTTAAAGTACCGGTCATTTTCATTGCAATTAGGAAAAATAATTTTATTAGCCTGAGCATTAATTTTATTCATAATTTTATTAACCTGAGCATTTTGTGGTACACTTTACAGAAAAACTATTAGAAAAACTCTTACGCCTATAGATTTAACTTCATATTTAGATATGTACCATTAAAAATTAACCATTAAAAAAATGATGATTAACAATTTTGTGATCATTGGATAGAAAGTTAATGTACTACTAACGTCATCTGCTAGAAAACTAAAGAGTTAACATCGCTGTAACATTGTTACCCGACACCAAGGAAATAATATTTTAACTCAATGCCCGACACCCGTTAGAATTTAGAACAAGGAACATTTTTACTCTAGGAGATTTAGAAAAGCTACGTGAGCCCTTACAAAATTCAGCTTTTTGCTAGTTTACATTAATATATTAATACGTGAAACAAAAGCTTTGTACCCCTTGTTACTATTGTCTCAAACCTATAATTGAATCGATAGAAAATATTGTAGTTTTCCTTGGAAATGAAAGATTATTCTCTAGCAACTAGTGTTGACTCGAATAATAACTTTTCAGAGAATAAAATTCAGAATAAAAGCGCCTTTTAGAATGATATAGGCAAATATATAGTAAAACTTATGCAATATTTGCTTTCCAATTATTCACAATTTTTATATTGACATTTACTTATATTCGCGCATTTAAGTTCCAAGTTCCAACTAATCACGACATTTTAAATGCTTCACAGCAATCATTGTCACGAAAGACTGACCATGACTCTCCCTTGATCATGATGGCTGTAAAGCATTCGAGACGTCGGTAACCAATAATGAAGAAAAAACGGATAAGATAGTTTTTATTTAATTTTTCTTGCTTAATTTTGGTATATATAATTAATGAAGTTATGAAAAAATATTCCTTACAAACTAGGTACATACGTGACGATACTAAGACTTCCATACCAGAGGTTACTGAGTTCAATGATCAGCTAGATAATTATTATCTTAATCAGTCTCTCAAATTAATCTTTACAATGAACTTATATTACAAAATTCAAACACAATAAAATCTTCAAAAAATATTCTCCATACGACTGATTAAAATAGCAATTAGGGCATACACATTATAAGTTCTCTTCATCATTTCACTTCAGGCCAATGTAGAATAATTATTCGGAACCATTCTCTTCCTTGGCACTTTTATCATACTTTTAAAGGACTTTCCTCTCCTTGGCCGGCAACACATTTGCAAGCCCTGCGGTGTTGTAGATGTCCATCGGCGGCGGTGATCACTTTCCATCAACTGAGACTTCTGCTCTTTTGCCGATAAAACATATCTAAACAGGTAATTAAAGGTTGGTTAGGTAGTGATTATGCCGCGGCACAATTGTACCTACGCCACAAACATTCCGTACACGGCGTTATATTATACATAGATATGTATTAATATTTTTGAATAAATTAAAAACGCATTAGTAATACTTCCATATTTATAACACCAAAAATGCTAATTAGAGACCAGAAAGAGAGAATGAAAAAATATTTATTTATATGGGTGCTTAGCTGATCCTTACACGTATTGCCGGCATCTCGTGACGACGATTTCGATGATACGAACATACGAGTACAAAATAATATAAGCTTGTTTTCATATAAGTTTTTTTTATACTAATCTATGGCGGCATCAAGCGTTTATAGTGGAATTAGAAGTGACTCAGAACACAAGAAATAACAGTTTTTATGTACATACGTCCGAGTATTTTTCCATTTTATGGCAATACGATCACGCTTTGAAAATCATGTTTTGCGATCGGACATACAGCCATTAAATATACACAAACTGTGTTGTGTAGTTGTACAATATAGCTCTACAAGAATGAAGGTACGTATTGTGTAAATAAATAATAAAAGTACCTTTAGTAAATAAGTACTTATAACAATATAGGTATTTGTTCTATTGTGTAATTATTTATATTTTAAGTGTATGTATAAGTAAATACCAACACTTATAACTAGTTCAAAAACTGTGGACCGATTTATGATGATAATTAGTGATACCACTTTAACTGCTGATTATATTCGTTACGATTCAAATAACTTACTATTAAATTAAAAAAATTGTATGCGTTTAATGCATTCATGTTGAAATTGTTATTATGTTGTTATCAGTTAATACGTAGCGCTGTAAGTGAGTAATCTTATCATAATAAAATGTCTATTATTTATTGGCAGCAATCGGATCAATTGATAAGTGATAAGAAAACCCTGAAAAGCACTAACAAACTCAATCCATGTTAAGTGATGAGTCAAGCTTTTATTGGTCTCACGTTTTCATAGATTTTCTAAATTGTCCTATTCTTTTCTAATATTAACCCTTAATTTTTCTCATTCAATTCAAACACTTGTACAGGGGCCACCTTACCATGTGATGCTGTAAAATTTTATATACGTCTATAGTATTAGCGACACTTTATGTTGGGAAATGCGTTTACACATATCACCTGTATAAAAGCAGCTGGTTATGTGGGACTCAACGAATTTTCCCCTTCTTCTTTGTCTTAATGATGCGTTGCAGGACCACTTACGCATACTAAGAGGCCCCGACGGCAGATCTGTCGAAGCAGACTACACAGCCAAGGGATTACGCCACAGTCCGCGATGCTACCAAAGGAGCCACCCCTATGGCACACCGCACACCGAGGTGGGCCGCCAAACAGTACGTTTCTTGACTTCGCACCCGGCTGGATTGCCGGATGCTAATGAGCAAAAACACGACAAGGTAAACGTTTCAGATATAGTAAATTAGCTAAATTATTAATTTTATTTATGATAGATTGCATTTAACGAAAAAAATAAACTGCATATTATTTGTCATTTCCGTCATCAATAACATCATAGTGATCCCGTATAATATGATATATATCCCGTAGATTATGTAATTATAAAATCGGTCCTATCGTTTTTATGTCACGTGCATACTGACAAATTCTCATTCGAGACTGAAAATTAAACAGATAATCTAACAATACTTTGAAATAACTTGTCAATCTGTAATAATAAAGCAAAAAATAACATACGGAAAAAACCAAGGTATTATTCATCATGAATAACAAGTTAGCTATGTATTATATATGTACGTAGATTAATGAAAACCTTGGTTAGAGTACCTACTACTGGAGTCTGGAAGTCTTTTCCTACAGGTGGTTTTGTTACTATTACTTTATATATAAATATGTGTATAACATATGAAGTTAAAGTTTTATGTGGAAAAAAAAACGACTGCATAAAAGATCATTAGATAAGCATACGCACTAAAAAACCGAAAAAGGATTGAGAAAACAAACTACTCTACTTTGGTTAACCAAATAACTCTACTTTGATTTAACTAAATTATGAGCTTAAATCCTAAATCACCTAAATAATTTACATTATGTTTGGTATCAAGCGAGACCCATTAATTTTCGTTCAATTTATAATTTGCAAATGGGTTTTCAGTTTAATTGAACATGCATTGCTTACTCAAAATGGCGGGTACAGAATTCAGTCTCTTATCGTAAAAAATATTTAAACTAAAATCATAGCTTTTGTAATTGGGACAGTCATGATAAATGGTTACAATAGTTAAAAATTAACACACGGGCGAAGTCTTGGTCAGAAGCCAGTTTTTACAAAAACAACTTATTGCCAAATAGTAGATAAATAGATACTTAATCATATAACATGAGCTTTTTTATATATCACGCGTCCATATTCAACTTATTCTTATCTCTGTCCCTAAAGGTGATAAAAAATATAATTTCCAAGTACACTGAGTTAGGTATTATAGAGTAATATAATTACAAAAAATATAACTACAAAAACACAAAAATATATAGCTATGTTGTCTCCTAATCTATCTAAAATATAACATTTTATGATCGGTTGGGGTTTAATATGTGTTAATACTCTTATAAGTGTTAATTGTTTGTATACAACAGGCCTAAGTAAATATTAATGACCACGTTATATCATTTATGATCCAAATAATATACTAGTTTTATTTGTTTAAATTATATCGGTTACTTTTACTTATCGTTACATATTCGTATTATAAATTAAAGTTGACTTTGTGTTTGTTCGGAAATGTTCAAAGAATTGTAAGTGTAAGAATTTCCATATGGCTCTTGCTAACAAAAAGAAGATTGTTTTGAAGGATGGCTTAAAATAAATAAAGATACCAGTATATTTTTGAATTAGGTCGGAAAAAATAGTCTCATTATGATGGACACCAACGCGGAGCAAGGTTAAGCCACTAACTAGTCTATAGATATTATAAAATTTTGAGTCGCATCTGAATATAAAATATTTTTTGGAAAATCTGTCTGTCTGTCTGTGACAGCATCACGAGAAAACCACTGGACAGATTTTGAGGTATGATTAAAGCTGGTTATCCGGGTCAAGATATAGGATACTTTTTAACCGACTTCAAAAAAGGAAGAGGTTATATTTGCTACGGAAAGATAACTAATTTCTGAGAAATCTATATGTTAACCGAAAAAAAGTATTTAGGAATGAGCCAAGCGGAGCCAGGATAAGTAGCTAGTTGGTAAATAAATAACTATCAACGGGAACGAGCTGACCCAGCGCGTGGCACTATCTAGCACGTTGATTCACACACTTTATCTTTATAGAGTTGTTGAGACATCACGTCCCCGATGGCTGACAAATGAACTCCCTCTTTAACTATTTGATACGATAAGCTGATAATAATATAAAGGGGTATAGTAAACAGTAAACGGTTTTCGAACTGAGTGCGATACGCTTCATGTTCTGGTATGTCTAACCAATGATTAAAAATATTTGTTTACAAAATTGTGCAAATTATTTTAAGATACCTCATCTTATTATATTGCATTTCATTTAAGAAAAATTTCTTGGAACTAAAACTATGACAAGTTTTATTATGTTTGTTTATAACAGTGTATCTATTTTTGTGTGTTTGATTACACATGTTGGCCCTTTACGTTAAAACTGCTTGTAGATTTTATATGTTTAATGATTAAAATAAAGTAGAGTAGGTAGAAATAGCTTGTATTTATCTAAGCATCAAAATGAAAATGTAATGTAATGAAAATAAAATTTCTATATTACAGAGGTAGCATGTGGAATTAACTTTTTTTTTTGGAAGTTGTTTAAAAGTAAGGAATAAAAAAAAACATTTAAGGAATCTATAAATAGTTTACTTACATAAGTAACAAAGAATTATATTCTTAATAATTTATTACCTACTCTAATGTTGTTTGGTGGAAAATGTAATTTTCTTATCAGTTTATCAAGCCCGCAATAATGTGTAATACTGCCATTAGGATTATAATATGCAGTAAATTAGGACGATATGAACAACATAGGTATATGTGAAATACTTTATCAATAATAGCATAAAATAGGTGTTTATTAATATAATAAATTCTCTCGATACTTATATTTAAACCTTATAGTGATAATTGTTTTTATAGCACAGTAGATACATTAGATAACGTTTTTCTGTCAATAAAGCTTAAAGAGATCCGCATATCCTAATTAGCAGTCGTTACACAACGTTTATCTAAAATATTTATCCCATTTATTATATGTGTTCACTCAAAAATTATCATTTCAGATTGTAACGTTCAAGAGTATAGAAGTGACGGATCACTTTGCTTTGATGTCAATTTTATGACTGTCATTTATTCTGATATATATGTGAACTTAGTCCCTATAATTCCAGAATATGGGAAAAACGAAACCATTAAAGTTAAAAGTGAAGAAAGATGGTGATTTCATCCCTCCTGACGGGGGTTGGGGATGGATGATCATATTTGCTGCTGGATTTTCTAATGTAAGTAACAGATTTAGTAAAGAAAATATTTTTGATACAATATATTATGTACTATATTTTAAAAATAATTAGTATTTAGTCTATATAATATTAGTATACTTAGTCGACTCAGGTTCGTCTCTAGTTTTAGCTCGAACTGCGGGATCCGCTAGTAAATGTATACAAAAATGACAAAATTCTTTCCATCGGCGAAAACAGACACTCAGACAGACAGACAGACGCGGTTGAGGACTTTGTTTTATAATATGAAGTGATATAATAATATTCAAAAACAATATCTTTATTTTAATATTAAAATATTTTTATAAAAGCTAAGCATCAATTATTAATAGTTAACAACAAAAATTTTGTGATATTATATTGGCTCTACATACGAGTAGTATTTTTCAAACAAATAGGTATCTGTTATTTTTTTAGGAAACCTAGACCAGAG
The DNA here is from genome assembly GCA_905231865.2 of Boloria selene. Lineage (NCBI taxonomy): Eukaryota > Metazoa > Arthropoda > Insecta > Lepidoptera > Nymphalidae > Boloria > Boloria selene. Next base: position 5,249,105 of record HG993137.1, on the reverse strand, counting down.
ATAGTTTCATTTCTAGAAAATAGACATATCTAGTACTTATGTTTTTGGGCTGTAATTAAAGCAAATTTAAAATTGACAACTTTTACCAGTATAAATTTGCACAAAATAAATTAAAATTTACGTTAGTATATCAACCGTCTGTTACGAACTATTACTATTATCAATCAATATGAAAGTATCAATCAAAATCAAAAGTATCTAAGATATCATAGTAACAACAAAACTAGATTATCAAATAGACCTATAATAATAGTAAATACTAAAAGTATTCATTTTCATTCATTGTTTGGATTAAAAAAATTCTAGCAGTTTTTTTTGTTGTGGCGACAAGGCTAATCTTATCGAACCTGTACTACCTTACGAGTACAGAAGTCTTGCAATAAACTGTAAAAATCACAAAATAAGAAATAAATTTATAAGATGTGCATTTAATATTTTTGATCTAGGTACCTAGAGGATTTATATTGATGAAACAAAACAATTTTAGTTAGTTTGTCTCACCGTTTTTTTATTTCTTCTCCATACAAAGAGCCCGTACCGGCCTGCTTTCTTTTTTCAGCTCAAGAAAGTTTGTATCTTCTCTCTGAGACGTCAAATAACATAGTATATATATCTCCCGTGACCATAATTGCTATAAAGCATTCGAAACGTCAGGAACTAAAAATCTAAATGAATCTGCGACAAAATCCGAAGAGATAGTATTATTTATAACGCCATTCGTAATTACCCATTTTTACTCCCAATCACCCTTTTTTTGTTCCATTACTTTTTGCCCTGGGGCGAAATTATGGAACCTTTATTGTAATGCACATTATTTAGATACTCAAAAATTTTATCGAAATCGATGAAGGATGTAGCATAGGTTATAATAACAATTTAAGTCATACTTCATTTTTATTTAGTCTAATTAAACACGAGATAATTAAAGGTCAATTATATCATTTGATTATTATTTCCTAAAGAATAACATTAAGTCATGTCATATTTCTTAGCAAATAGTGATAATTACGAAAATATGTTTGCAAATGTACATTTCATTCACATTTTATTTCGACATGAGTTTTTTGTGGGCTGGGTACAGCTGCCACGAAGCCAGTTCACAAACTGATGCCTGACATAACATAACGTGATAGTTCTACGTTTTGGTAGTAATTAAAATTTTAGATTGATCCTATTTTCTTCTTTCATTTTTAAGATCATGTTTGGTTTAATTTTTTATGCGCATTACATGATTATTATGTCAAATTATTTGCTAGTTTTACCGGAAACTGTTCGTGAACAACTAAACTAGAAAAAAACTGTCATATTTTTAAATAAAGGGACAATCTGATGTAGTTTGATTTTAATTTATAACTTAACTCTCGAAGATTTAGAAAATTTTGAGTTGCTTGACTAACACTATTCTGTAACATATTATGTAGACTCGCAGAGTATTAAGAATTTTTACTTTTCTTCCAGCTATCATCACTACCCATGTTCCAACAATTTGGGCTACTATTTCGAGACAGGATTGCGCGTCTTGGCATCAGCAGCTCAGAGACGACCACCATCATCAACATGAATGCTGCGCTGACCTCTTGCGTCGGTGCGTGACGCGCCTCGCATGGTAACTCTTTGATACCATACCGGCCTTTCAGTGTTTTAATGATAGAATTATTATAAATTTCAATGAATACTATAAATAAGATTATACATAATGTCCGTCACTAATTTAGTCTAGTCAGTTAGTATTCAGTTAGCATATAAATAGATAGCCAGTATAGAGCTCTGACTTAGTGATTTACTATTACTTTATTTACCAATTGCTAAGTTCTCAGCGTTTGATCTATACTATGTTTATTAAAATAATACATATGAATGGTGAACATTATTGTTTCGAGCGGTAACGCTACACCGCAGATGAAATATGAATATTTAATATTATATGCGTGTATTTTTTGCGATTTCTTTAAATAATCTTACTTTTTTAACCGGATAGTATAATTACGGTTAGTCCCAACACTTTTTTTTTAATAATTGTGGTGAAGAAAATTTGGCTCAGTTTGTAATGATTCAACTTACTGTGCCAGCAGATTCGGTTTGCAGTCCCGCTGAATGTTTGTACTCCACCCATGAAAGTTGATATTATGTGATACTATGTATGTATCGCATAATAATCGCGCTCGCTTGGATAACCGAGTGATGCGGATTCAAATCCGGTTCTCGCACCTCTGATATTTTCATGTGCAAATCATTTCTATCATGATTACCACATGTCTTACGGTGAAGGAAAACATCGTAAGGAAACCTGCATTTCTGAGAAAACGTGAAGTCCGCCAACACGCACTAGGCCAGCGCGGTGGAGTATGGCCTGATCCCCTTCGTACTGACTCACTGAGGGAGGCCCGTGTCCAGCAGTGGGACGTTAAAAAGGACTGATAATGATGATGACGTTTTTATTTCTTCTATCCTCTTAGAGGACAAGTTCTTGCTCTGCAAGTCAATCGAAATATACAGTACTAGCGACTCGCCCTCGCTTCGCTCGGGCTCTTCCCTAGAAACACAGGTAGTAGCACAGGTAAAGCCGCGGGATCTGCTAGTTATGCATATAAACCTTCCTCTTGAATCACTCTATCTATTAAAAAAAACCGCATCAAAATCCGTTGCGTAGTTTTAAAGATTTAAGCGCACATAGGGATATAGGGACAGAAAAGGCGACTTTGTTTTATACTATGTAGTGATGATGATGATACATACACTGAAATGCGACTCAATTATCATTATACATATTTTATGCTTTTTACTTTAAATTACATTTGTGACCTAAATTAACTATCTTTATGACATGATTGTTAAATAAATATCGATATACATATGTTATGTATTATGTGATTGTTATTTTCCATAGATAAATGGATATTAACGCCAAATTATGGAGCGATTCTTGAAAATATTAGTCAATATATTGTAGTAGGTACAATTTGTGTTAGTATATTGTAGTCTTAATCATTTTCCGTTTTTAAGATAGTATATTATTATTATTTACCTACCTATGCTTCAAATATACGTAGGCAGTTGTGGCGTAAGTAGATATATAAACGCTACGTACTGAGAGTATACTGGCATTGCAGTTAGAGCGTTAAAATCTAATTTAATTTTTATTATCTTCTCAACCTCTTTTTATCTTGCTATTCCTTCTTATCTTGATGGATTTATTTGTGATCTTAATGTTCAGCTTATTCTATTAACAAAAAAAAAAAACTAAAATTTTCTTTAGATTTTTTTTCGTTTTTTTTTCTAATATTGCATAGCTTACACATAAAAAATAAAATCAGTATAGTCTTTTAACTCATTGTATATAAGTATATCGTTTAATTATGTTACATTACTAAGTAAAAATAATAAATAAATAGTTAAATTTATATATTTTTTACTTTACAGGTTTGGCTAATGGTCCTATGTTTAAAATCTTCAGTTACCGTCAAGTGGCTATCGCAGGAACGATTGTAATCATAATATCCTTGATCTTATCAACATTCGCTTACAATTTTATAACTTTTATAATATTTTATTCGATACTTTATGGTGAGTTGTTTGATTCATTAATATTTTATAATTTATAAAATACTATTTTCTTTATATTATATAATTGACAGATCATTTCATAAGATTATATTAAATTAGTTTAAAATGATTATTTATTAATTAAAGCTTTAATTTACTTTTTAGGCGCCGGGTACGGTATAAATAGTTCTGCAAATTCCTTAGCATTAAATACATATTGGAAAGATCGAAGAAGATTGGCTACCGGGTTATCATGGACTACCACAGGACTTGGACCAATGCTTTGGCCTCAAGTAATAACAGCACTTTTTGCTTACTACGGAGAAACTGGAGCAATACTTATTATAAGCGGCTTTGCTATGCATTCACTTGCATGTGCATTATTGCTACAACCTGTAGAGTGGCATTCAAAATCTCCACAAGCAAAAAGTCAAGACGAAGAAAAGCTTTTAACTTTAGATATAAAGGATAATGTTAATAAAGAGAAGAAGAATAGCGAGAATAGATATTTTAGTCAAGTTTCTAAGTTAAAAAATCTAAGTATATTTTCAAGTCAATATCTTTACAATGAAGATGATCCAATAACACCTGGGTATGAAATAACTGACCCGGGGATACCTATGATGGTGCGGTCGAATGATGGTTACTTTAGTCAATCAAGACAGTCTAGAAGTAGATTATCATCTAGAGATGGCTCTGCTAAAACCTCTCGTCTTAATTCAAAAAAGCCATCTATGACTAATTTAGCGGAAAATCGATCAAGAAAATCATCTACTTTGTATTTAAATGAATCAAAAAAAAATTCTTCTGCAAACTTAGGGGCACTAAGTCAAGAACGTGAATCAAAGCAATCCAGTAAACCAAAACGTAAAACTTCATTAAGTCTGAATACTCAAATTCCTGAATCTGAGATTGAGGACTGTCCAACCCTAAAAGCTCCCCAGGACTTAAAAGATGAAGAAAAAGCTGTAGTCGAAAAAATTGATCCAGACAAAGCAAAATATATTTTCGACAAAGCAGAAAAACAATTAGCGGGAACTAAAAGTTTAAAATCTTTTAAAATGGACGGTCAATATAGTGAAAAATATAATAAAGATAATCATAGCAATATATCGCTAAAGAATCAAGAAGACACGGACGAACGTAAATATTTAAAAGATAATCATAGCAACCAGTCAGTTCGTACAAGACATAGAAGAAAATCGAATAACTTTAATTATGAAAGTGAAGTTCTCAAGCAAGCCTCTTTAAAACTAGAGCAATATTTACAGGAACATGTAGATGACAATAAAACGAAAAATTTTAAAGTACTAGTTCACAGTCCCTCAGATGATGATGTCTTTGAAAAAAGGAAAGAGCCAATAGAAGAGGATGACGAAGATGAAGAAACATTAACTTTCTGCCAAAAAGTTTTCTTGTTCTTTGATTTAGATCTTTTAAAAGATTTCACATTTATCAATCTTATGTTAGGAATAACATTAGCGAATTTTAGTGAATTAAACTTCTCTATAATGACGCCATTTATTCTCGGTGATTTAGGAATGAGTAAACCACAGGTGGCTTTCTTCATGTCCCTTTTAGGCGCAGTTGATATTTCCATTAGATTTTGTGTTCCTTTCATAGCTGGGAAAATTGGATGGGACAATAACTCTTTCTTTTTATTTGGTGTTATTACCATGGCCATGGGTAGAGTAGGTAATTATATCTTAATTTTCATTTCCATATTCCTTTAAAACTATTCAACTTACTTTATTAAGATTAACAGAAGAAGAACTACTACTAACTTTATTAAGATTTTAATTTCATATAAAACCCGCTTTTTTGCAACCTAATGTAGGTATGTATATACAATAATTAACGACTCGTTTGGATAACTTTGTAGTGACTCTATGTCCTCTGCGGGGTACAGAATGCTTTCTGTACGTAGATTACCAATACACATTTTTTTTTAATGGTAAAAAGGGGGCAAACGGGCAGGAGGCTCACCTGATGTTCCCATCAGGTGAGCCTCCTGCCCGTATGTCCATGGACATCTGCAAGCCTGGCTTGCAGATGCGTTGCCGGCCTTTCAGGAAAGGGAGGGATGGAGGAGGGAGGGAGGGGGGAACAAAGGCGGAGGATGAAGGGAAGAGGGAGGGGGGAAGGAGAGTGGGCCTCCCGGACTCTCACTCACCGGACGAAACGCGACAGCATAGCTGCCACTTCACGCCGGTCTTCTGTGATAGAGTGGTACTAATGAACTATACGGGGCGTGTCGGCCCATTCGGTTGCTACCCGAAGGTAACAAGCATGGCACTACAACTATATAATATTATGTGGTGCTGTGTAATAATGTCCTAATAAAAAAACTTTTCTTAAAAATTCGTAAAACTAAATGATATTTCATTATTTTTCAGTACTAGCATATTGGCAAGACTATACTATTGCTTTGATAGTGGCAGTAATCATAGGGTTTGGAAAAGGCCTTCGAACTGTATTTATGGCCCTAGTAATACCTACTTATGTACCATTAGAAAAATTACCTGGCGCTACTGGTATACAACTTGTAACAGCTGGGATTGTGTATCTTTCATTAGGGCCAGTAGTTGGTAAGCATATTTATCTTTACCAGGTTAGCTAGAATCCAATACAGCACTGCAATTTTTTATATAATTCAGATCATAATAGTACAATTATAGTCATAATTATGTCGTTTATAATAGACACCATAATATTGAATGTTAAGATAGTGGAACAATTTAGTAAGCATTAGATTCTAAAACAACAGAACAACGTCTGTCGGGCTAAAAAATAAAATTATATAACCGAGTCGAATCTGAAATAAATTAATATTTTTTTGAAAAATTCATTATAATCGACAGAGACCGAATCTATAGTTCATAGAATTTTTGTATGTCTGTATGGAAACTACTGGACAGATTTTAATATTTGGTATGATGATACTCGCAGTTGATATATTATCCGGAACAACAACTACTTTTTTTTAATGTACTCATCCACAGGCGTTAAGCGCCCGTGCCTTTTGTATATTTATTTTTCTTTTATTTATTTGGCGTTTTACATTTTTAAAAACTTAAAACTAGCGATACATGCTTACATTCGTGGTCCGACACTGTTTTTTTTATATTATGTGCATTTTTTTTAATATTACACATTTATAGTAAACTTACTTGCTATTACAATTTTTTGTTACAATTATATTAATTACTATAACTTTTTTTTGTATTAACTATTCTTCTGTCTACGTGCCTGTTAAGACCCTAGGACAACTACTTATAATATATACTACTACTATTCGTAGGATACTTTTTATTGCGGGACAATATCTCATCTAGACTCTATCTAAGAAATGTATACTAACCTATGTAGGGACTAACCCGAATTGATCGAGGGTGAATCGCTTATGTATATAATGATTTACATATATATTTTGCTTATAATTGTAACTTGATTAAAATTTGCCATTTTAGGTTGGGTTAAAGACAATTCATCATCAGCGGTTACGTTACATTGCCTGAACATATTCACGTGGCTCACTGCGTTCTCTTGGGGCTTAGAGAAGTATATTACAACTAGAAGACATAAAACTGAAACAGAAATAGAAGCTTAACAAATTAAATACTTATTAAACAATAGATTAGTTTAGATGTAGAAAATAATTTATAATTAAGTTTTATTACATGATATATTATTATAATTAAAAAGATTTGCATTTTTATTAATATATATAAAATAACAGTATAAATATGAGTAATAATTTATGTACATAACATTTTTTTATCCATGGGAAGGTAAGTTAGTCTTATTTTTACACGCTTTTTATTAGCTTCACCTGTATGTATGTTTGTTTGTAACCGACTTCTTTGGGCGCGATTTTGACCCACTTAAAACGGCCAGATTTCGTTCAAACTTTGTAGATTTATTGAGGACCGATGACAATACACTAATTTGATAAAATTATTCCATTTTTCAATTTGCAAAATATGATTTTTGCTAGAAAAAGTAGAAAATAAATAATAGTTTAAAAAAACTAAAAAACACGCTTTTTATAGAAAACCGAACTAAAAAATAGAAAATGAAATTTTATTTAAAAAAAAAGCGTGGGGTGCTTTTTAAGATATTATCGAAATGATATGACACCATGCAACCCACGCTTTTTTTTAAATAAAATTTTATTTTTAATTATAGGATTTATGTTATTTTATTAGACAACCTATCTAATAGATATAATATAATGACAATCCAATAGATATTATGTAAGTATCATCTTTTAATGAAAAATGCTCCAAGCGAAATAATATTGTGTATTATCAATGCAAAATACTTATTACCTGACAACGACGATTAACAGAATTATCAATCGTAATTAAGAGAAATATATATAACTATTTCATTGTACCTATGTTAAAATCAGTATGCATCCCAAGAATTAGTAGGTATCCTAGGCGAATTTAGGTCACGGCGGCCGATACTCTAGAGACTAGCCATCTATGCATATTCTGTAGCCCCGTGACAAACAGGCACTATAGGTTTACAATAATATAAAATCGTTCTAATTCTACTAATATATAATTTAAAGGAACTTGAATTTACTTGGCTGGACTTTATAGCCCTAAAATTGAAGTGAAGACTTTCAAGAAAGAAGAAAAATTTCTCAATAGAGCTCATGTTATAGCGTGATATTAAAACCGAAGCAATCACTTAAAATTTAATTCATGCAACTGTTATAGAGGATAACATTATATATTTTCAAGATATATGTTAAACAAGACAAAAATTATTCAATAAAAAAATTGAAAGTGATTACCTAGCTACTTTTTACCCGACTGTACCAGAAGAAGGGTTCCATTTTCGAGATGTATGTATAGTAATTGTTTGGCACGCTCTGCGGCCTGAACGGCTCGATGGATTTTAGCTTGAGAGGTGTCGTTAGATTCATATTTACTGTACGAGTGACACTGATATAAATTTAAAATCCGAATAAAAAAAACAAAATGACGGATTTCTGGCGCCAAATTCAAATGTGGGCACGCTCTACAGCCTGAACGGCTCGAAGGAGTTTTGGTTTCAAAGGTGTCGTTAGATTCGTGTTAATTGTGAAAATGACACGGGTATAAATTTTAAATCAGAACACAACATATTTTAGGGTTTTTCATGTCCAAATTACACAGAAACACAGTAAGGTTTAGTTAAGTTAAGAAACTACTAAATGGGTTGTATTTTGCATACAATCCATATAAAATTGTGTATTTGGACCCTCAGTGAGTAAAACCCAAATAAACGGTACCTATTAACCAATGATGTTGATTAGTGGTGACAAAGGCCAAGCGCTTGAGGTCAATCCGTCAGTCGGCCCTAACATTCGTGTCGCGTTAACTACTACAATTTGTAATACTTTTTATCTTTTAGTCATTCTGTTAAATAAAATGTTTGAATAACTTAAATCTGGAATCTGTGATGTGCCTCTAAAATGTGCTTTATATTAGGTACGTAAGTCTTTAATAAAGCAGTTCTTAGGCGCCTTGCTTTAAATACAGCTTGTATCAAACTGTATTCCTTATTAATAAATAAGTGTTCTTATAAGAAAAGGCGAAATGTTTTAATAGTTTGATAATATAACTAGACCTGACATACTTAATACTAGATAAGGATTTAGAGTTACACTATTATTTTTTGTAAGATTGAAATAATTATAATTCTGTTTTATTTTCCTTGGTTTTTATATTCCATTTATGCCATACAATAGTTTAAAGAAAGTAGGTACGTTTGTAAATACATATAATTATGATAATCTCCTCCTCTCATCATCCAAATCAAATGCATTTTCCTTCCTCAATTAATTCTACTTTAATATAAAGCACAAAATAAGTACCTACAAGAACTGCAGGTAACTTGGTAACAATAATCATAATATAGATAGATTAAAAATTAACACACAAATTGACAGATTATTCATTATTATTATCAGTGATAATAAAACCATCCTATAATGTATTAATGTATGAAGGACATTTTAAATAAGGTTTCTTTTTTAAATAATGGACTAGGATGTATATAAATTAAAACAGTGATTAATAGTATTATTTATGTGTTTTTTGTGTAGGTTATATTTCTACATAGGCCATAACCACTATACATGCAAGAAGAAGATACCTACGAGTACATACCTACATGCCGATAACATAATTGTTGTAATATAACTTAGCATTAGGTGAGCACATACGTAAATGGTACTGTCAATTGTGCCATCATTAAATATATTATCTTTAATTAATAAAACTTATTAACTGCCTGAAAATCTTAATCTAACCTAATTTATCGTGAAAGATAAATTAAATCCATAACGTGACTCCTTTATCTTTGATAAGACATTTTGTACTATTTAGATAGTTCATGTTAATATTTACTTTATTTAGAGTATTTTATATAAATATTACTGATAGTTTCGTTCTACTCAATGACCTGTTTAACTTTACTATCGTACTGTGATTTTCCAAGTACAAACGTATTTCTTTGTTTTACTTCCTAAAACTAAAATAACGCTTAAAAAATAAACAAAAGAATTAAATTAAATGGGGTCTTAAATCCGGTTACACACTCGTATATATAGAACATTTATATATTAAATACACAAAAATGCGTATGTGCGTAAGTAATAGTAGAGCAAGTAAGCAAGTATGTACGAATTTACGTGTGGGCTCTATGGCTATACCATTAACATGATCTTTTCTCAATTTTATACATAACGCTATATTATATACTTTATAAGTCAAACAAGACAACGATGTTCAAAAAAAACCTGAGTATTACGTCAAAATCAAATGATGTAAATTTTTCTGTAGATACTTTATAACAATGTGGCATAATAAGTGAAAACAAACTACCATACTTGCAGAATAAAATAATGGTCATGAAAACAAAATGTTTATTTAAATGTCACGTAGACGTAGTCGCGAGCTACGTTAGTACCTAGATAGGTTAGAGTTTACATGAATGAGTCGGTCGTTGACCTTTTGCTTATATCAATCGACTTGTAATAAGAATTTAAAATTCGCTTTTATTATTAGTATTCATAGAGGTAGAAGTATATTGTACTAACTTTTGAATATCATATATTTTACCTTAAATCTTAAGAATAATACTTATTTTAGCATTTTTTTATTTATTTAATTACTTGCTTAACCGATTTTATGCCCAATTATGGATATATAATAAAATTTTGGAATAAAATATATAACATAAAGTAAATAAGGACTTGATTTGTTTATTATATAGGTATATATACTTATATCTATCTAGTATATACTTATACCTAATATTTCACGTGATGTGAGAGTTCGCAGAGTTTATCTTTAAGGTGAACTCTATTGTGTACCTACTTCTATTTTCTACAAAAAAGTAGTGAGTATTGAAATATGCATTATTTAATAAAAAATTTTTATAAATAAGTTAAAAAGTAAAATCAATCATAACTCCATGAAAAAAATAAGTAAAAACATAACAGCAGCTTCTAACAGAAAAGTAAAAACGTGTGCCAGAAAAAGACTTTAAAAAATAATACTAATAATATTGCGTGTAATGTAAAAACATAAGCGAGATTTAAAGCTAGATTAATATTTTAACTCCAAGAAACGGATGTATTATGAAAAGATTAGGAATCTTATCCGTAATTTAAAATATTTTACTATATTTTAGTGTACATCCTTTTTATATGTATTTAGAACTATTTATTTATTATTAAAAGTACAGTTAAAGAAATTAAAAACTGAATCGTTTTCCTCCTTCCTTTGTCAAACTGGTCTTAACAATTAGGTATATATAACTTGAACTTTCTAACGTTTACTTTCAACAAGATAACATCATATTAAAAATAAAAATATTTTTAGTACATAAGTATCATTGAAGAATTAGTCGTAGTTCAGGAAAACTACTAATCATAATTCATTACTCATTCACAGCCTATTCAATTGAACTAATATTTTGTACAAAAAACTTTAGTAAATGTAAATAAGTCTTTAGACCAATTATATATTAATGATAACAGCGTAATAATATTCGCTGCGATAACAATTAATATCAGAATGCCTGGTTCTCTGTTAGTAGTCATGTCATAACGATTCATGCGGGCAAACTGCTCCATGTACGCTTCTATGTCAGCAAATGCCTCCCGATCTTTGATAATTTCAAATATTAAAACCAAGTAGACCCCCATAATTTAATTATTAAATTATTTGGTTTAGATAACTCGTTAAACAACAAGTGATTCGTGAATGTGAGATAGGATTGACTTGTGAGCAGCTTTGTTTAAGAAATGTGACAGTTTCACACCCGGAATTACTTTCATCATAATGTCTCGTACTATGAATAAAGTGCCACCTGATGGAGGATACGGATGGGTCGTCACTTTCGCCTACGCTTTAAATAATGTAAGTTTATACGTAATTAAAATAATTAAGAAGAAATTTTAATATTTGTATCTCTATTAATTACTTAAAAAGTTTAAAAAAATAGTGACAAAAACAGTTAAAGGTATAATACTTTACCTTTTAATTTTTACTTTGAGGCTTATTAATATTTATTTTCTATTATAGGTAGTTGTACTTCCGCTCATAGCCGGCTTCGGCTTAGTTTTTCAAGAAGCCTTTGAAGAAACAGGTCTCACCGCAACCGAAGGGACCCTGATCATTGTATTAAATCATGGATTTGGAATGCTTTTATCCTTTTTTGGAGGCCCAGTACTAAGCCGCTTTGGGTATAGGAAAGTAGCGGTTGCGGGTGCTTTATTAGTTTCATCCGGTCTCATATTAACCTCGATAGCCTCTAGTTTCTGGCTATTTATAATCTCTTACAGTATTATTAATGGCAAGTAAAAGAATTAAGTAATAGTTTAATCAATTAACGTAGGTTTTTTAATAATATATATTCTATTACTTTCAGCAATGGGAGTCGCAGCAGTAATGGCAGCTTTTTCTTTAGCAATAAATTCATTTTTCAAAGAAAAAAGAGGACGTGCTATAGGACTTGGCATGTCTATCACTGGTTTAGGAGCTATTTACATGCCTTTATTGATGAGTTTACTCATGTATACTTATGGATGGAGATATGCAGTACTTATTTTAGGAGCTATTTGTTTACATTCTCTTTTAGCTGCGATCTTACTTAGACCGGCGAAATGGTACTTAATAAATCCTCCAAGCACAGAAGAGATGGTACCATTAAACAAAGATACTAGTATAGAACTGGTTAATGGAAACATCACGATTACATCAAAGAGTGGCAAGTTATTTTTTTGTGTGTGGCTGCTTTTGGTAAAAATGTTGCTTTGAACACAAGCAACATTTTTCTTAGTATTTCAATAACACTTTTATTATGCTTTAAATTATTATAATTAAAAATATATTTTACCTCATTCTAGATGATTTGCCTCAACCAAAAAGTATTTCTATGCGTTCTCTAAATAGTCCTAATAGGATACAAAACAGAAATGCGATCTCACATCCTGACGTCAGTAGAAAGACCCCTGAACCACCTCTGGCAGAATCTAAATATAAGTGGTGGGAATCTCAGGAAATTAACTTAGGTAGTTCAGTTAATATATTCAAGGAAAACGTTCTTGTTGACAGCAAAGAAAGAGAAATAAAGCAACAAGACCCTAAAGAAGAAGAATCTAAGAGTATTTTAAAGAAAATTGTGGATTTCTTCGATCTGACATTACTAAGAGATCCGATATTCGTAAATATTTTAGTAGGACTATCACTTGCCTCGTGTGTTGAAACGAATTTTTCTCTTATGCTACCTATCATTCTCAAAGATATGTTAAAATTTGAAACAACGGATATAGCCAAGATCATGGCAGTCATAGGATTTTCTGATACGATATTCCGGTTGTTGTCCGCGTTTATCGGAGAATGGTGCCATAGACCCCCGAGGTTCATGTACCTTGTTTGTCTGCTAATTATTATATTTACAAGAACAAGTAAGTATTATTAACAATAATAAACAGTAGGTACTCATTATAAATACAACTGTCTTTTCAGATTTTCTCACCTATTTACATAGATTTTTGGTTTCACGCGACGTTACAAATACTTTTTGGCTTTTGAAATATTTTTTTAAAATTGTGAATTAATGCAGTACCTTCACCATAATTATTGTAAAGCATTCGAAAGGTCGTAAACATAAAATAAAAATAAATCCGCAAAAAACAAACTTATTGGATTCAGATTTTTTAAGGTCCTAATTCTGTCCTAAATCCTAATCCTGATACAAGTGGTATCACGTCAGTCCAAGTGCGGATTTACTTCCCACTTCTTTTGAAAATATGTTCTGTCAAACATAATATCACAGGTGCAAGACCCGGATTTGAACCCGCTTTAACGGCTACCCAAGCAAGCGCGTTTACACTGGGCCACCACATTATTATCATTTAATATTAGAAAACCCTTTTTTAGCTATTTTATTTTGATTTGATTTTACCATTATTTTGAGTTTAAGTTTTCTTCTTATTCGATTTCTAGTAATGCTATTCACCACCTCATTCTACGGTATGTTATTGGTGGCACTGTTGATGGGAATGACCAAAGGAATACGAACGGTATTCATGAACATTATAGTTCCCAACTACGTACCTTTGGAGAGGCTGCCTTTTGCATCTGGTCTACAAATGCTTTGCAATGGTATTGTGATTACTACTATTGGATCGCTATTAGGTGAGATAAATTAATCGAATTCTATATATTCAGTTTTTATTTAAACTACCGCTTTCTTAAATTTCAAATAACTTTAAACTCATGTTGAGCTTATATAGGTTAGTCGTCTTTTAAGTCCATGTAAATAAATGTAATTAAGTATATATAAATGGATGGAATCGATGAACATTAAAACTTCTTCTAGATATCATTTAGCATGTCATATGTAGAGCTTAAGTTTATTCGTAGTATATTTTTCAGTTTTATATTACCAGTAATATGAGCTTAATTTTTATAGAGATAGTTTACCTAGTGACAATACTAATAAATACCTTATGTGGAAAGAAGTGCAGTAGAGATAGAAAAAATGAAATCATATAAATATATTCAAATTGTATAGTGCATGTGAATTGTAACAAGTTAAAAAAATGTGAATGTACTGATATCAGTAGCATATATACATTTACCTAATCTTTAAACAATTATCGTTACACTTTATCAAAAAACGGTGATGTGATAATGGAGGTGACATATAAAGAATTTTAAATCCTGTTTGTAAATTTGAATAATTTGTACGTAAACTTTTATTCTTTAATATGCTTTTAGTTATTTTATGCGGTATATTATATAATATTTTCAATTAGGTACATGAGTGCAGTAGTTTGAGACTTTGAGTATACTTCCGTAACGCGACTTGTACTCAAATAATCAGGATCTATAGGCAATTACTATACTTAATTATGTTTATACATGCCGAGTCTAAGTCTTCATGAATGGGTTATTTTGTAATATTTTAACAAACTGGAAAAAATATAGTAATTAACTAAATTCAAAACAAAGTTTGTGTATTATAATAATTAAAGGAATAAAAAAAACACCATTCCAATATTGTTCTAAAATTTTATTAGACACAATAAAAGTTGCAATTATTATAGATAACTTAACAATCGGGTGAATTATTATTTTTTAATCAGCCGATAAATTAATTATTGGTCGAAATGATAATATTCTTAAGCAATTTTTTAGATCATATTTAACTTATCTTGAAACATTTTTATCAATTCCAGGTCGGATACGAGATTCATCTGGATCTTACAGAATACCTATAGTGGTACTGAATGCTGTAACATTTGTGACGGTCATTATATGGAGTGCAGAGTTTTTGTATTTTAGAATAAAAAATAAAAATACAGAAAACACGCCTGAATAGACTTTATTGTTATGTTTATAAAACTAATTTCCTATGTAAATACGTAAGTATAAAAAAGACATCACTTCATGCTTAAAACTTATGTATATATAGGTAGCTAAGTACAGTACACATTTTATTATACATTGTACATTACGATCATCAATCTTATACCTAAATCGAACTATTTACAAAATATGTATATTTACAAAGTTTTTGTTAGTATA
Source organism: Boloria selene (assembly GCA_905231865.2). NCBI lineage: Eukaryota > Metazoa > Arthropoda > Insecta > Lepidoptera > Nymphalidae > Boloria > Boloria selene. The sequence goes on along the minus strand of HG993137.1, from coordinate 5,233,458 downwards.
TTGAGGGTATTTGATCGTACTTAACCTAAAATTTTAATTTTATTCATATTATATTCGAAAGATGTAGAGCAACACTAAAAGCTGTCAAACCGTTGTAGTGGTAGACCGCTATAATCTATCACATTAGAATCTATGTATATTCATGTACGAATTACGATATTCCCTCCATCTTTATCTAGACAAAAAGGAATAACTAACTGTAATCCCACCATTTGTCTTTTATATTTATTATTAAGTCACATTTATTTGGAGGATTTCTTGTACGTTTTGTTACAGAACATTTATATTTATAATTTTGTCTTAATGTCTTAATATATTTTTCAGTATTTCATCTATACTATGTAATTTAAATGAAATTATATTTGAAAAAGATCATTTATCAAATACCCATTTGTAAATAATGTAAATATAACAACTGTCGGTGAATTACGTTTGGATACCAAATAGCAATCACCTTAATTAGGATTAAGACTTAAAAATTAGCTTAAATGAAATAAAAATATAAGTCCCTACTTTGGTTTAAGTTATTTAAAACTGTCACATGCACTTAACACTTTTATAACGATTAAATTAATAAGAGTACGTTTTATAACTCCCATAATCCGTTAATTGCACTACTTCATTATACATATTACATACTCTTGTTAAATAACAGTACATTGTGTATTAAATTGTCTTTATGGAACACTAAATTTAAGTACTTTTTGGTTTTGTAACACTCTTAGTTCGTCAATCACATTATACTCGTATAACCACAAAGCTTACTTGTTCTTCATTTATAATTAAGTTGTTTTTGATTCCTGAAACAAATAAATTAGGCTTATATTTAACTGACTTTAAACATTTTGATTTACTCAAATAATATGTCGATATTTATTATATACCTAATTAGTATACGTTTATTAGTTTATAACGTATGCATTTGTAAACTATTAAGAACTTAATAATCCAGTTGTAATAAAACTTAATGTTTCTATGCAGTTTTCTGATAAAACAAAACCGACTTAGCGTGCGATTTGGATATGCTCCTACTGCTATATAATAAGTATAACAATAAAAGAAACTTCGCTTACCTTATCTTCTTCATAATATGTATTTTCATTAGATAAAAGCGCTGCATTTCCAAGATTATTTACTGCAACAAAAGAAAATTAATCAGAATAGGCTATTATTTTATTTTATTTATTGTACAAAATTATTCATATTTATATCCTTACTTCTGCGATGCCAGCCCTTTGAGAATCCGTAAGGTGAATCCAGCTTAATCGGTTCTATTGCATCAGCTGTAAAACCATATGAAGGTCTATTTGAAAATCGTGGTGATTTAAAAGGAAGGTCATCTAATTCAGATGAATCCTCAAATTCTGCCCTTTTAGAATCAAATTCATTACCCTCATAATCATATTCTTGTTTGTTACTGCCTGTTTCATTTGTCTCCTTCCATGGCTTTGATGTAACGACATACACCTTTTCATTTGTTAAGGGTGATATAGAAGTTTGTATGTGACCCCAAGGCGCTGGAGTTGTGGTTGTGGTGGTCGTTGTAGTTCGAAATGTTGAAGCGGCTGTGTATATATACAATTTTTTATTACTTTCTTCTTCTTCTTTATTACCATTGTTATCACTTTTATCTCTTTGTATAGTATTGTACTCTTTGCGATTTATAGGTAGGTTATTTGTTCGATTTTCAGTCACTGTATGCTGAATACTACTTGAAACTTCATGGTCATATTCAAAATTGTAATTTGTTTCTGTCATGTAGTTTGTGATGGGACTTATTGTTGTTAAATATTCGTCTGGAATCTGCTTTGCATATTTTTCATTAGAACGTGTCCTCTGTGGGATATGATAATGATTCGAGTACTCCTGCTCTGTCCAGTCATCGATCGTATGCTGTAATTTAATTATATCAAAAGGTGGTTCTTTAACATCATAGAGGTCGTTAAGTATTGCAGGCGTGTTTAATCGTTCTGAGTCGTATTGTTCCGTAATAATGGTTATGGGTTCTTCTGTTGTGGTCATTAGGCTACTGGGACCTTCTGTAACAAAAGTGTAATAATTGTTTTCTGTATGAGACTGAATCTTTCTTGCTTTATATTCTGGTTCAATATTATCCATTGTCTCCTCTTGACTAGGAGAAAAAATGTTTTTATTAGTATCTATTCGTTGGCCAGTTGTGTACGGAACTATAATTTGAACAATTTTTGGCTGATTTCGATTTTCTTCTTCTGCTATAGTATGTGACAAGTCTTCATTGAATCTGAACTTGGTTTCGTCCAGATTATTTGTGGTTTGGGTAGGAGATGATGTGGTAGGAATATATTCATCATAAATTTCATATTCATGTTGCTTTCTAGCTGTTGATGTAGGAAACATAAAACTTTTAAAATTTTTATGCGGTGCACTCGGCTTAAGATATAAGAGTGGTGAATCTATATGTTGCAAATTGCTTTCTGTACGATATTTGTCTACATCTTCATCTTTCACTCCTCGTAAATCAGCAAAACTAGCTTTATGATTAAAAGGAGCATTAGGTGACTGTTTCAAATCCAAAGGCATACCACTGTCATATAAATCATTTGTCAAGCCAGGACTAATACTCTCAAAACTTGCATCTTGGTTTGATTTAGTTGCTGAAATATGATCTTCTGAAGCCTGTGGTATTTCATCTATTTCATAGCTATTTGCAATGTTTCTGTATGCTTTAGTTTGATTGTATTTTTTTAGTTCATCAATATCAATAACTGGTGACTGAATAATAGTTGTAGGATATTCTATAGAGTGCGTATATTCAGCAACTGGAACGCTTTTTGCTATGTCGATGTTGTTTGATTGTGACTGTGATTGCAAAAGGTTTATGCCGTGGACGAAATTAGTAGAAAAGTTATTTAAAATGGGACGAAAAGGTCGTGCGTTAAAAATTGGAGGAAGAGGTGAAACACTAAGATTAGGTAAAGCAACTGGTTGAAGGGTATGGATATTTCTGCCCCTATTTAAACTAAATGGTGCTGGATTCGCTAACGCTAATGTCATATTTGCATTCGATTTGTCATAATTATCTGGTAATACTTGAGTATTTATTTTAGTAGAAGCAGCTGGTGCAGATACGGAGTACGGAATATCTAAGCCATATGTGTTAATTATTGGCTCCCCGTATGAGTTTCTGAATCCTGTAGGATGTGAAACTTTTGGCAATCGCAACTCTGTGGACGGTTCTAATTCATGTAAATCATTCTGAGACGGCAAATGTTGATTTATTAAATCAGGTTGGTAATTTGTGGATGCTGGATTATGTGTTGTTGATAAGTAGTTATTATTATAAATCATTGATGGAGTTCCATAAGATGATGCAGGTGAATTGTATTTTGAGTAAGGCTCATTTTGAGATGAACTTGGTAAACGATAAGTGGAAGAAGGTCTAGGAGATGAATTTTGTCCTTCGTAATGTGAACCACTGGAAAATTGAGAATTTAAAGGTATTAAATTTGAGACAGAAACTGTATGCGTAGGGCTTGGTGGTCCATATGTTGAAGCTTGAATTTTCAATTTTTCATTTTTTACATGAGAAGCAGGGGGTCCATATACAGCATGAGGTATTCCAGAGGATATTTGACTCGTCTGTTGTATATTATTGTGTGAATTAAAACGTTGTGCTACATTTCGTTCTGCGTTAAAATTATTGCTTATTGTTGGACTTGGCGGTCCATAAGTTGGATTATTGTTTTGATATTGATTATTCGATGCTAAATCATATCTAATAACTGGAATCCATGGCACTAAATTGCAAGGGTTACAGTCTTTTTTCACTGGTGCTACATTATACGATACTTCCGACCCTGTGTCAGAGGAAACTTGTTGCGATGGAAAGAGCCATCCAGACACTTTTTGAAAGAGACTCGGCGATGGCGTTGTTGAAAAAGGTTGAGGCGGAGGCACAAAATTAAAATTATATTGCTTATAAAATGGAGCAGGAAATTTAAATTCAGGCGATGGTGAAATTGGTTGTTGCAGAGGTGGCGGGGGTGGCTGATATTGGTAGTTATAATCATTGTTCTGACGTAATCTTCCTGATCCACCATGAAAAGGTACAGGAAATATTGGTAAAGGAGGTGGCGGCGGTGGTTTCAATATTTGCCCAAATTGTGATACATCATTACCATTATTATAATTGTAACCATTTTTCGGCTCACACTGACATTTAGTGATGAAGGCGAATAGAAGAACCGGAACTACCTGAAAATAAAATTTGGTTTATTTATTACTCGTTCAAAAATTTATTCATTATTAGTTGTTATAAAAACAAAATATAACTATATAATTTAATAATTATTGTTTTTTTTAAAAGAGTATGCTAATAAAATATACTCATGCTTATTAGTGCGAACAGGTTAGAAAAGACTTATTTTTCCAAAATATCATTTCAATTTTTATGGTATAAATTTTAAAAGTAATGTTTCATTATAATCTAATTATCGTCATGTTTAAATATAACTCACTAGAATTTAAAATATTAAAATTTCAACATTAATTTGTGTTTAGAATTTTTAAACCTTCGTTAGTGTGTACAAATGACAAGTATTTTTATTTAGCGCTGCTTACCGATCAGCAGCTACTATGAACGTAATATAGTGAAACGTTCTAGGTACATTATAAGCTATTGTATCTGCTTCTCATGAACTAGTATTCTTATACTTTTCTATTTTCTCTTACACGCCTAAGATGGATATTTTAAAATATCTCAAAATTCCAAAAAACTCTTCAAAAGCGTATGCAAACTTTTCTGTAACTTTGTATACCTAGCATTAAAATTATGTAAATTATACATTAATTTGTATTGCAAATGTATTAAGTAGGTAGGTACATTCGCAATTAGAACTAATATTTTATGTAAGACAAATTTATTACATTGTCTTAGTAAACTAATAGTAGAGGAGACCGTGGGAGATCGACCTTCACCGATATGATAACCAGATGATGAAGGTCGATCTTCCACCGGCTCTTAGACCATAACATTCAAAATACTTTAATACACATAAATTTATCACTATATAATTAATAATATTTAAAATTAGCGGAAGAATGCAAGTAGAGCAGTCCAAGTCAATATTTAGATGCAATTGAAACCAGACAACAAAGGAAGCTCCTTACTATACACCGCACATAAATTACAGAAAACAATTTTATACATACAAATTAATGTGTTTTTAAGGTAAATATATACATATACATAGCTTTTTATAAATAGTACTTCGGTGCGCTATTAAATTTAAGTATTTAGTGAGAACGCGCATTCAGAATCACCAAAATTAGCAATAAATAATTCAATACTGCAACTATGAATTAATTTTGAAACTAATATACATATGTACATACATTTAGAATTCATGTGCAATGGTTATTAGATAATATACCAATTCCTTATTAAATACACTATACATTCAATTCATGGACGATATGTAAGACTGCCACAACAATAAAAAATAATTTTGCAATTGAAAGAAGCTCGAGCTATAAAAACTTACGATGTCAGATGCCAGGCTATTTCAATTAGTGTGTATGGGGATTTGGGGTATGCTGAACTATATTCTTCAAAATACTTTATTATGGTGTATAATTAGTTATGATAAAATACACAAAAAACACTAATTTAGGTAATTAGTTCATTTTGTATGTACCTACGTCTTTTTTTCATTGGCATTCTTTTATCGTCGAATATCTCGAAACCTAATATTACATTAGGTTTCGAGAAGAAGGTGTCAGTCATCAGTTAATATCTATTCCTCTTATAGTCCCTACAGATGTAATGTTGTAGCCGTAACAATTTATTTATAGGGATATCCGATAAGATTTCTTAAAAATGACATTTTTAAGTAAAAAGATGTCCTATATGTATACCTGGATAAAAATCTGTCCTTTCTCGTGTATCTTAATGTATACTTAATACTAACGCACGTAGAGATAAACCCAAGCGGAGCAGGGTGAGTGGCTAAACTTATATGAAATAAGTAATTAATGAAAATACTTGGGTACTTATGTTCATAAATCATACTAGTTCTTACGTATCATCTTGACGTTAAGATAAACAATGACATGAAGGTTAAAATATGAACAAGGGTCAGTTGAAAAGTGAAAGTTTTTCACCATTACAAGTGATTCTAGTGATACTTCATATTCATAACTAGAGATCTATTTTTTGCAATAGCCTTTAAAACTTACCTAAATATATAAAAGCGAAAAGACACTTACTCATCGCAAAATATCGAAAACCGCTTACCGTATACGGATGTTTAACATAGAGGTAGTAAACATTTGATTTTTTTAAAGTAATTATTTTTATATATTTTTTTTAAAGTAAAAAATGATTAAAAGTAATAACAATCCATCTCTATGTTATGATACTTGAACTAAAGACGATACGTATAATATACGTCGCTATACGATGTTTCCGGTTTCGTAATAATAGTAATAGGAAAAACTTAAGGGGTATTATGTATACATTTCTTCTCTACAAGCAAATTGCTTTAATCTTGAACTTATCTTTGGATAGCTACTGGCATCAAAATTTTTACCGCCTCTTTACGAGTATAATAATGTCATCAAAATAAGTAGTTATTCAAAAACTTGTAATACATGCTACGAGTAGTTAAAAATTGCCTTTTTTAAAACTGAAACAACATTGCGTAATAATGAAAATACCTAAGTATATAGTATTTGTTTGGTGTAGAATAGTTTATCTGTTTAAACAATTGTAACCTACTATGAAATCTACCATAGCATTAGGCATACATATTTTTAACCGACCTAAAAAGAGGAAAGTATTTAATACTAGCTTTTACTATATATTTCAAGACAGGATGTTCTCAAAATTAAAAAAAAACTATCTGTAAAACTAGAAAACTAGAAATATATTGATTTAAAATACAATTATTTAATTTCGATGTAAGACAAAGCTTAACTCTATGAATGATTGCTATGTATACAAGCGTGAATGAAGATTAAAAATGTAGATGAAATACAGAAAATAATTAAATATGAACATATTTAAATAAGATCACGATAAAGAAAGTAACTAAGTGGAATATAGGGGTAAATAAATGACATCTTAAAAGTTAAAACCTCCAAGAAATTCTACGAAAGACCAGTTCATTTAAAGGGCAAAGTGCAAGTTTCAATTCAAGTTCAACGAGAGTCGGCTATACATTTCTAAGAAAATGCAATGAAGAAAATATCATCCAAATCAACTCTTTCTCAGATAGTTGTGTAAGTTTTTTGTGATACTAAGCAGTAGAAGATATAAAATTTCGAATATTCCAGAAATAATGGACTAAAATGAATTATGATATGTAGTAACTAACAACAAGTAGGGCTTATGAAGTTCTTGTACGTTATTTAAACTACATAAAATGTACTTACATTTAAATTAATAATAACCTTTGGTACATTTTTAATTTTCTTAAATCAAAAAAACGAAAGTGTGAATAAAGGTTAAACCTAATTCTTAATAATAAATTAAGTATATTCTAATATTTTTTTAGACTATAATATATCTATTCTTATACCTAAGATTGAAAGTTTACTATAATTACACATTTAATAGATTCAGGAAATACGAAACAAAGTCGATTATTGCACTGCGATGCACCGATCAAAATGAAAGTAAACGTTTACAAACATTTATTGGATGGCTGACTTCATCCCATGGTTAGAACCGGTTCATGTGTCTAATGATTAACGATCACCGTAGAGTTACAAAACGTATGTGTGTACAAACGTGTGTCGAACAGAAAATACTGATGTTTGTAGATTTGTAGTTAATGGGTTAAATTAGATTATCATCAATACATATTATATAAATGAAATAGAAGTGTCTGTTTATAATGTCACGGTGTCTTTTAAGATACTTATTCGCTCTGTGCGAAGCCGGTGGTGGGGAGAAACTGATTTACCGTCAGCGCTACCCGTGGCTATATCCGATACTACGGGGGGCTGTTTTTATGTTTCGAGTTAGCTAAATATACAAGTGAATTGTTATTTAAAATTTATTTAAATAAAATAACATAAAATGAGTCACAAAAGTTGTTGTGTTGTAAGTTGTAAGAATACAGGTAGAAAAAGTGCTTGTCATTTTTATAAATTTCCAACAGCAAGTTGGAAAATAAATCAGAGGAAAAAATGGATAGCCGCTGTTAGGAGACAAAAGTAAGTAGAATCATAACCTTACTATCCGTAATAATAAAAATCTTGAAAGGAGTAAAACTTAAAAAAATAGTAAGTTTAGAAAATGCTAGGAAATATTATTATTAATTAAAAAAAAATTTTTTTTAAACATTTTTAAATTTAGCATAATTATATATTAAAAAATAAGATTGAATTTTTTTATTATAAACTTTTCATTAATTATTTAAGATTCATTTACTCTTTGCCACTTATTATATTAAACAAAAAGATTATCCATACCAATGATCATAAATTTTAAATATTAAATATTAAAATCTAAAAATAAAAATGATAAATTTTATCGATTAACAATTTTTCCCAGCTTTATTATTGAATTGTAATATGTTAATTTTAGTTAGCAAACATAATCTATTTTTTTTGTACTCAAAAACAATCAGCACTTTTAATTTGTAGAATTTTGAAACATAAAATATTTTGGTAATTTCGTTTAATCTAAATTTGCTATTAATAAAAAATAATTGAATGTTTATTCAAGTTTTCTTATAATTTTAATTTTAAAAAAAACTTTATCTATTTTCTTTTTATTTGATTTCAGTCTGATTTCAGTTAACCTACCTTTATGTGTGCTTACTTCTATGCTACTTTTTCGGTATTAACTATACTTACATTTTATTTTTTAATGCACAAGAACACTTTACATTAACAAATATTTATTATAAATATTCCCTTTAATTAAAAAAGCATTTTTTTATTTATCATTCGATATTATTATTACTGACAGCCATTCAATACTTAGTAAAATATATTACAATAGCCCCCTGTAGTTCAAACGTACCATGGCGCTGAAGTCGCGCACAGAGCGAATATCACAGATCACATAGTACTAGCATATATCAAAAAAAATATTTTTAAATTTTTGTCTGTCTATTTGTTGCGGCTTATCTCTGAAATGGCTTAACCGATTTTGACGAGACTTTCACTCACGGACAGCTATGTTATAAGGAGTAACTTAGGCTACTTTTATTTTATTACAAAATTATAAATCCGTTTAATTTTTTAACTTATTTAACTTAGGGTTTGCTAGTTTTATTATAAGCATGTCCTAACTTACCAACCTATTTGAAATCTACCGTGAAAATGTCTTAACTAATATCTATTTATCTTGCATGCAGACTTTATGGTATAATTATTAACAAATATTTGTTATCCCGCAGGTTCCGTAGCCTTTTTACATCATTTTTGTATGATGTTTAGCCAAATTTTTATAAGACTCAGTTTTTTGATCCATTTATCTGGGCAACACTTTTAATTAAGTAGATTTATAATGAATGATATTAGACATACTGAAATACAGCAAAGCATTTAAAGTTTGTTAAATATACATAAAAGACGAAAAATACATAAAATATAAATCGACGCGAACATGTAAGTTTATTGGAAAAAAAATAAAAAAATATTTCTTAACGAAATAATTAGGTTACATAGCTATAGGTTAAGTTTTAACTCTACGACCTACAACGTGTCTGCCATAACCTACTAACGTGATAAGTTAAATACAACTTGCATACTCTAAATAATGATCCGAGCTGTATCAAATTGACAACAATTAAATGTATGATCATATACCACCTTCTTGCTCTTCGAAGCAAACATTATGGACTTAATTATTATTAAATGTACATATACGAGTATAAGTGCATTTCTGGCTTATACTCGTACGGTTGTAATATAGGTATGTATGACGAAAACGTGTCATATTCTTTAATCGATACAATGAACGCTCGATTAATTGATTACTATTAAGTATTGTAGGTAAAGTCAGTATTAAGTGCTATTTATTCTAGATATGAGATAATAAGAAAGTTTCCATATCATGATATATCATAAACCCCTGACTTCTTGGTTCTTACATTAAAGTACGGATACGCTACGCGATAATAATAGCTTTTTGTTTAATAAACTGTTACCACAGTAGTACTACTACTCTAGTAACTAGTGAGTATTAATATTTTTAGTATAAGTCTTAGCGTTCGCGTTGTTTAAATAGAACATTTAAAACAGGCAGTTGTTAATTGGAAGGGGAAGGGGCAGTCGTTAATTTTTATGTTTCGTAATGAAGTCAACAAACAAATGGACGGTATAAAAGTTAATGGGAAAACATTATAGAGTCGTGTTCGGTAGATTTTGTAGATGACCATCATCATGTCTTAGGGTGAAAGGTTTGTTCAAAAGACACATTTGTACAACCATAAAGTTGTTTTAAAGTAGCGTTACGCGATTGTATAACATCGTAACGAAAGTAAATTTTCTGAAATAATTTAAATATTTAAAACAAAAAAGACTGAGGTAGAATCATAATGCATTTATGATAGAATTTTAAATAAGTTCATTTAAAGCGTAATAATAATGATCTATTACCATAAGAGTTATATTGTGAAAGTCTTACGTTATAACTAGTGAAAACTCGCCTACAAAGTTAATTTGAAAAACTTTCAATATTCTGGGATAATTTTATTAAAAAACATGATTATTAACTATCATAAATAACATATTATGATAGGTAGGTTGTGACCATCGACGTGCGTTTCCCTTGTGGGGGTGAGGGGCGGTAGTCACGTGGGTTACTCCTGGTACTTCTAGCAGAGTAGATTGTGGAGCAACCCCTTGGCTGTATGATTTGCTTCGGAAGACCCTGCCAGGCCGTCGAGGTGCGGTTGCTTAGGCGATCTTGCGACGCCTTATTAAGACGGAAGAAGCTTATGTTGGCTTTTAGTGCGTAGTACTGGCTTATTTTAAAGCCGATGAGTGCCACCTAACCGCGGTGGAATGTGTTAGTACATTTCCCAACGTTAAATAAAGGTAGGTTGTGACAGTGACCATCAACGTTGTATATACGTACATTACTTTTACGTATTATAATTGATGCGTGTTATGACTTATTACCGTGTTTCGTTGCGTGTTGATTTTCATCAGTTACTTCAATTCCGCATTTTTTATTGTTATGACACATTACATTAAAAGTGTTATTTTAAAAGAAAATGGGTAACGCTGAAGAATGTCTTTCGTACAATTATTTATCAAATGCACCGTAAGTTTTGCGTGGAGATATCTTCCTGCTTGGTAAATGATGATAGTTTAATAGGTAAGTATACCACTTTTATTGAAAATTAACTGAACATTTAGCATTTTTTTAATTATTTTTTTCTCTGTCTAGTAAGAAATTACTCTCGTTTTACGTATTTGTGTTTTAAACATAAATGTATATGTATAACTGAGTGATATCTATATATCACTTAGTTAAATTATGTAATTAATGAATCACTAACGAAAAAAGAAAGATATAATTACACCACATTTTATGTTAGTTGCAATCCTTATAAGTACCTATACCTATATGGAAAAATACTTACACGTGTTTGATGAATCAATAGTATTAACTAACATGTTTACTATGGAAAATAAATATTGATAACCAAAATAATAACAGCGATAAACTTTGTATTACTTGCTTTACACAGCATGTGTAAATAACTAATAAAGAATTTCTTTTGATCTTCGAAATCTAAAGTTTAAGTGGATGGTTTCATTCAATGAAGCAACAATACAATTATACTGTTCGTGGGAGGATTTTTCGAAATAACTAACTCGGCTTTGCTAGTGATAGGTGAGAAGACACGCTTTCACGAACTTTACAAGCACACATTCCCAGATGTAACAATTGCATAGAACAATGATTAGTTCAAGAGCAGTGACTCTATCATGGTCATGAGATTAGCGAATTGTCGTGAGATATGGTCATGAGCTCCGGTAATGATAACAACGTGATTTGGACATTATTACACCTATTATCATACATTGTATTTTCTAACTAGTCAAATATTAGGTAGAGTAGGTACACACATAAACAAACAGAAAAATCAATTTGATGTATACTTATTGATTATACTTAAGTTGCAATGTGATTTTAAATTTAAGTTAATATTATAATTTTTTTTTAAATATTTTCGACCTAGATAAAACCTTAACATTTATTTCAAATCTAAAGGATAATAATCCGTTCCAATAATATTTAAAGTAACTGTTTCTGTGTAGTATTAGGTCATATTATTTTATGTAATTTAAATGGCTTTATCGTTTTACGGACGTTTACGTCGAAAACGAAAGTGAGACGCACGTGCACGCATTGAAATATAATCGGACGCGTTGAAGCCGACCACTGCTATTAAATTCTTAATGAGCTAATATGATAAAATCTTAAATTATCACCAATTTTTTACACAACTCCATTTATTCACTTGCAATTAATTATTATATAACAGGTTATAAATTAAATAAATTATCTAGTATATATTTATTTAATTTTATATGAATAATTCGTTATGCTTGAAATATTTCATACATGCATAAGTTTTAAAAGTACCTACATAAACATTATAATATAATTTTAGAAACACATTGACTTTCGTTTTCTAGATATACCAACCAGAAATACTCGTAATCAAGAGCTATTACCGCTACATGCGTGTTAAGCGTAATTTTTTATTAAATTTTATAATATCTTATGTTGATGAAATATGCAATAAAATTGACCTTACTGTAAAGTATGATTTTTATGAAAAACCTTTTTCAAGCGATGCAAAAAAATACAAATAAACAGTTTTAAATAGATTTTTTGTTTGTTTCTAAATACCCGACATTTAAATTATATTCAGCTTAGCTTAAAAAAATATTCGAATATTCAAATATTATACAGTTCTATTTTACAATATTAAACGGATTCGAGTACAGAAACACACACAGACAGTAGGAGTAAAAATAATCGTATACTAAATAAACCTGCTCTTAAATTTCTCTTGTACTTGTGTCAAAATACGATCACGAACATTACGAAATTCGTCAAATCATCTCCACGACAAAGACTTTCGTAATAACATAAAAGTGAGATGATCCATTAGTTTCCCCTAAGCAAGCTTTGCGTGTTTACTCAAGCGTTTACATTGCTTATCTGTTATGGACTTTAAAAAGCTCTGCAAGTCTAAGAAGAATTTTATCTTTGACATAGTTTTCATTAAGTTTTTAAAATATTTCTTACATAAGCAGATTATATATTGTACGTATTTCAATTAATTATTTAATTTAATTTAGTAACATTAGAAAAATACCTAAGTAAATACATACGAGTATAAGTCAAGTTTTCAATTGCTCTTGTTTGTTATGTTCATAATTTCCCACAATACGTGTATCCGTAGCAATTAACTTTCGTCGTAATTTGAGTAAATAATTTTCTGGCGGTCAACTTCTCAGCAAGTATGTTTTTTATTTACTTTTTATTTCTAAAACTTTCGTTGACATTTTATCACGATGTAAGTATAAGTAGCGATAAAATTACGATTTAAAAATTCCATTGTTTAATGTAAAGTATACTGTCGAAAACCCTATAAGCTTAATGCATTTGCATTAACGGATAAAGATAGGAACATTAATAAAAAAGCTTAAAAGGTTTTAAAGGTTTAAAAAGCAGTAGCGGTACCTACGGACGTTATATCTTCAAATCAAAGAAGTATCTCTATGTCTTATTATGGATTGAATATAATAAATATTATTGTCATTTTTATACTTAAAAGATTATAAAACGTTTTCAGAAATGTTAGTTTTAAAATATGTGAAAACTAATTTTAAATATTATTTTATTTAGTCATAATTTAAGTATAATGTGAATGCCTAAAATTGATTCTACCGACCTTATTATTATCTTATAGTTCAAACTAACATATTACTTACATATCTACAAATAAAAATTTAAAAAGCGATATGAAAGAGTTGAAGCTTCTTTAAGATTTAATGATATGAATAGAACATGAAAAATTTTATGATAAAAAATATGTATAAAAGTAAACAGAAATGGTCAAAAAATCAACGTTATCTCTCAAACTTCAACAAAACACTCACCGGCACAACCGCCATTGCCGATTATGTGATAGTATTATCACTTTGTCTGTTTGTTCATCACTCAACATCCACTAAAGAGGAATCCGATCACCATACATTGCTGCACTCTAGTTTCATCACAAAATAATCACTCACATAACCTAACGTGTTATCGGTCTAAGAGTTGCGAAGGTATAGACGATCGGGTAAAGCACGAAAAAGTCAACGGTTCCCACGAGAGAAATGCGCTCGAGTGAACAATAGTGAGGCTGCGCGCGACTCGAAAGGTAGGCAAAAAGCGAATGAGGGGCGGCTCGGCGTACGCGCAGGGAGTCTATACCTGCTGACCCATTTCGGTGAATACGATGAAATTACAAATTATGGTACGCCGCACGATGAATTAAACTAATTTAGTGTCAAAAAAGATACCCTTTTTATACCGTTTCTTTTTTTCAATATGTAGAGTTGTGAGCTGAGGGTTTTATTATCAAAGGTTTATTATCAAAAAACTTTGCAATACAAAATATTGTTCTTAAAACATGTTTTTTCTGTGTATTTATAAACATGATATTAATAAATCAGTTCTTACTCACAAAATTTGACAACTATACTTGATTGTTTCTATTCCAAACAAAGAATACCGGGTTTAATGTAACACAGGTGATGATATCATTGACATGGAATGAAAAGAATTTACGAGCTAAGTAAGGGCCACTAAATAAAAAATGTTGAAGTTACACTTTGTATAAAAGGACACATCAAACAACAAATAAGCTGTCTCTATTTCTTTCAGCTTTACTTATACTTAAGAAACTTTTGAATAGTTGTACGTACACACTTAACTAAGCTTACAAACTTTATGAAGAAAAATAGCTTTTATGACAGAAAATAACTTGTGTAATCAAAAAAGTTTTGATAAAACAAATATTGTATCTTCTTACGAAATTTTGGAGTCAAACATATTACTTATGACAACTCTGTCTCAAAAAATCTAGATCACATAAATGAAACTCATACATAGAGAAGTACCAAACGGCTTAAAAATAGTTGTGGAAAGAATGTTGTAAATAATTTCAAAGTATTATAAGTATAATATTATAAGTATATAATGGTCTACATTATACAGTAACGTAAATACGAGCATGAATAAAAACAATTAATTTGCCACAACACGTAGACACTAGACACCCGTCAATGATTTATATTTTATATTTGCTAATAGCTCTATCTTCCGTAATTAAAGTGGAAGGAAACTTATTAATAAATTTGCGTGCAATGTGATAAAAAAAATCGTTTAAAAATATCAAAAAATGTATATTCTGTACGTGACGATTGTAGTGGTTTATTTCTAGTGGTTGTATGTAATGTACATATTTACTTCGTTGGGAATTGATTATTGAAACTAATAAAATATTTTCTCAACACAAAGTGTTGACTAATAGGCTCCGCGGCAGTCTAGTTTTTAAAATTATCAACTGAAAGGGATATTAGGGATAGTAGGTAAATGCAAATTATCTGATATCTAGTTTAATCCCTGTAGTTCGTAGGTTGTATTATTATGTATTATGTGTTGAGTTAAACACTGACTTATATTCGTATAAAGCACCTTCCACTTTAGTTGTCTGACTATACTAAAATATTTAGTTATGAACTTTTATAGATATTGTGTAAAAATATTTCTTAGGACAACAAATTTAATTATGAGCAATTCCGTCAAAATATAAAGGTACTATGAAAACGCCTACAAATAACTTACTGCTAATGAAGCAAGAAATAGGTTAAAAATTATTATCACTAATAAATAATTATAGCAATAACTAATAAGGCATTATTAGTTAATTAATTAACAATAAATAGCACATCTCTACATAATACAAAACCAAGTCACTTAAACTACTTAACGGATTTTAATGCGGCTCTCTTCAATAGACAGAGTGATTCAAGAGGGTAAGTATATGTATAGTACATACATATTAAACTAGATAAAACAAGTAGAAAGAAAAAAAATACTAATCGTTAAATCGTATCTAGGGACCAACCGGAGCGGAGCGAGGGTGAATTGCTAGTTTTACAATATACATAATAGTACAGTCAAGCATTCTCGGCTCATACTAAATTAAACAGGGTAAGAACCATTTATCAAAAATCGAATTCATTGACATTGAGTACCTCTTGGCATCTATTTAATATATTTTTTAATATTTGTAGACACTTCATCCATCATAGACAGTCACGATTTTTGATAGTGATTTCAATCTTGACAGACACCGTCTCCAGTATTTACTTTATACCCATTGAATTCTTTTTACAAGTATTTTTTGAACTTTTTATTTAAGAGAACAGCAGGTCTCTATACATATTATATACCTCAATAAAAAGTCTACTTTAAAACAAAATGATAAAAATTTCTCGTTTTGGAATATTTTATACCTTTAATTTTGATTATCAGATTCTGATGAATTTTGGTATGATTATACTGAGCTGGTTTTTCAAGTCATTAATTGCGCGAAAATATTAGATGTTTGAGACATCTATACAAAGGGATAGGGACGAACTCGAACGGAGCAAGAGTGGGTCGCTAGTTTTTACTATACCTAGTATCTACATACCTATACAGTAGGTAAATGACATTATTATTTGGGCGCATGTCATGTCATGTAATAGTTTGATAGCTCACAGCTAATGGTTAGAGGAAGCAATATCTATGTATTGATTAGCTTTCAAGAGACATAAAACGTAACAGAAGTTAGTTCCGCGTCAATTCTTAACAAAATAAGTACATATAGAGAAATACGTAATCTAAGTTATTCGCTGTGTTAGGCAATTATTCAGTGAAATTGTAAAATTTCGAAGCGCACTGTATTTACTAAGCAGATGGCTTTCGTCAAACAAACAATTCAGATCACGTTGCATTAAGAAACTTTTACTTTTGGTCATATATTTTCTTTCAACAAATTATTAGTCCTTGTTACGAATTGGATTATCTCACCATCTTTGGCACACATATTGACTACCTGCAATCTACATAGCTCTAAGTAACTAAAATATTAGACTTCACATAGATATAGGAAATTTACAACTGCTTTTCTATGTAAGCTTTATGTTATAAAAAGACTGAGTGCATTGACCCGTTGGGATCTTTAATAGTGTACCGTAAACTAAAGACACAATGACAAAAATGGATTAAGTAGAATTTTATTTACAAAATTCACATAGATTTTAGGTATGAATAGGAAGAAAAAATACATAAGTATTTGGATATTTTAACTCTTGGAATTCGTAGAAATGAAACTTAGATACCATTGAATAAATAGTCATAAAGTTTAATCAAGTCACGCATTTCAAAGAAGAGCTTGAAATGGGACAAAGTTACATAAATCTGCATCGCAAATGAGTATTATTTCATTTGTTGCAAAATCTGAATGCAATCTCACCGAAAAAGGAAAATGCAATTTATTTGGAAACTTGGCACGAGTTCGAGTTATTATTATTCTATTTGAATATACTGTAAACATCATTATGTGCTTTGAATGCGGTGATCGAAAGTATTGCGAACATACGCCAAGTGTCGAGCTGCCTTGTCATGGCCTAGAAAGCTTATCTTTGGCTATTAACAAGCAATAACTTGAGAAAATTAGAAATTCGCAGAGGTTATTATGCTTTAACTATGACATGTATGATCATTGTTTCTATTGGCAAACATTATATAAATAAAAAATAAAAAACTATTTTTACAATGAATATGAGTTCTTTTAGGTAATTAATATTATAAAAATAAAACATTGAAAATTATCAAATAGTATTAGTAGTAGAAATTGAAAAAGCTTTCTATATTATGTCTTATTTGGCCATATACGTAGAAGTAATTATGCAAGCGAGTAACAATACGTAAAACAGCCGCGAAATTTGGCACTTAGCTATTAATTTTAATAGGAAATTACACAAAGGCGTTAGTGCAAAATTGTTTAAAGGCTAAAAATGATAATACAGAATACCCGTTTTATTAGAAAAAGCTAAATATGTTAAGTAAATAGTAAAAAATCAACGGTAATTGTAACACAATGTTTGACGATTTTCATAGTTTATTATAACGAAGATCGTAAGCTCAAATAAAATTATGATTCATGTACAAATTTGATTGAAACTGATTTGGTCGTATATCGGCACGTTGGAATAGCGGAAAATAGTAAGAAATAACAGATTATTTCAATCAAAAAGGGTGAAGAATGGACTGACATCGAAAAAGTTTAAATTTATAAAAACAGTAGGACGACGATTATAACATTAGTAAATGTATAGCATTAAGTTTGATTGAATAACAATCGAGCAAGCAATAGGGATCGATTGCCGGGGTAGTAGAGACACGCAAGTGAAAGCGTATATCACACGACAATGAATTAACTAAGCTTCAGAAATAAATACAGTAGTATTAGATATATATTTGTCTTATATTTTTTCTTAGATATCATATCATATTATGTACCCTATAATAGGAATTACTATTTTATGTGATAAATTAACCTACTATTTAATTATATAATAACTCGAAAATTTAAATTTAAATTGAATTTATGCTTTATATTTGCATAGCCTTACATAATACAATTTTTAAAATAGATATTTGTAAAATTCTAATTCAAAATATTAAAAATGTAAATTTTGATTACGATGGCCGACACTGTGGCCGACCAACTGTGCAAGACATTGCAGACACAAGTGATCACTCTATTCATTCTCAACCCTCAAAAACTATAACTCAAGCACTGCCCTGTGTGGTGTTTTTAACCCAAGGAGAGTTCTCAATTCAGACATTACATTATAATTTCGGGCTGCAAAGTACCTAATACATATATTTCGTGAGAACAAGACTCAAACTCAGGACTTCTCGATTTTTATATCAATTCGAACGCGACGTGTAGCAGTAAATAAATTTAAAAAAATGATGTCTAAAAATGAAGAATTACATGATATCAACTCTACGGTTTTAACTGTTAATTTACGGAAGTAACGATTAAGAAGCGTGTACGCGGTGGCATTGAAAACAATGCTGATAACGGGAGCGTTCTCAGACTCTTCCCCGACAAATTACATATTACCTAGCTAATTTACAATAGTACTTGCAGCCTTCATAATAAGGTGTGTTTTTTAAAATATATGTGTATGTGTATTTGCATGATTTGCCACAAATCTGACCTTGATTCCTACGGTAACTCTCGTATTGTGAAGTTATATTCACTTTTTACTTTTCTTAGTAGAAACCTAACTCGCTCATATTCGCGTTTTTTCGCGTGACTGATGTCATCAGAAATATTTACGTGAGCCGGACATGATCTATTACGGTTGAAGTTTGAACCAGAAACACAGAACATAACACAACATAACATATTCGATACGGTATTTAATTGATTAAAAAATTAAAAAAAAATTCACGCATAAAGCAAATAGGAAAGTATATTGTTATATGTATATTTTTATTTATTTTTCAGGATGTAATATAAAGCTAATCTGAAGCGTTATACTACTTAAAACATAGGTATAAGTACCTACTCATAATATACTAAGCATACCTGCATTACAAACTTAATATTTATTTTAATAGTTTTTGACAATTACATAAGTGCCTATATATTAAATTGAAATATTCTAAAAAATCATCAAAGGAGTATAAGTATAAGTGTCAAAAAATTCATAACGATATTCTGACAATGTCTTTGTGAAGATAATTTGTCAATATCCTCCCAAAAGACATATTTTAATGATTGATATCGCAACAAAACATGTTTTATTTATACAGTGGATATTAATTGGCCTTGTAACATTTTCGTGTTCGGCAAAGACGTACCAAGTTAACCGTATTAATGAGTCCTCTTATCTCGTGACTAGCCTTCCAGATTTTGAGCACGCCAATTTTGATAAAAAGGTCAATCTGAAACGAATTATGCCAATTAATAATGATAAGAGATCTTTTAAGATCAATGATTATTACGACTCAACACCAAGCACAGTAAATGTTGGTGAAAAGAAGGAAAAATTTAAGGCAAAATTTCCAGAAACATTTATAAAGAAGGCCCGCGACCAATATTTTCGAAATTACTATTCTACAATGAAAACGTCAAATACTTTACGATATCCAGAAATAAAATCATACAGTGAACTTACTCCATTAAAAAAACCTTTACAGTCAAGACATAATCTTTATATAGCTAGATATTTAGCATCTAGACTAATTATGGGAAAACAAGATGAGTTGGGACAAGAGAACAAGATAACAAGAAATAAACGTCGTACTTAATAGTAAATTGAACAGCTTTACCCGAATAAAATTGCGTAAATATTATTTTTTCTCTTTACGCCATATCTCTTTGAACAATTAAGTAAATAAATAATTGCTATATAAATATTTAGGAAATCTTATGTTTAGTACTGTAGTATTGAAGTGCTTCGCAGCACATTACAATGTAAGAACACAAGTTCACCCTCTATTCCTGTTACTCTCATGCTTCGGTGGGAACGACTACTCGACAGTCAACACGACTATGGAGAATTAAAATGCAGCACCAAAGGGTTAACGTGAAACCTGAGACAGAGAGTCGAAACACCGCCGACTTCACAACTCGAAGATTACTGTGACTTCTACTAAACTTGGCCTGATTCGAAACTTAAATCTCGAATGGAGGTCCTCTGACCTCTCCGAATGTGCAGCCGTTACTATATAATATTATTTATATTCATCTGCTCTGTGGTTAAAACAAATCATTCAAAATTTTTATCATTTTAGATTCTATAAAAATTCTATTCGGTTATTGTGAATATTAAAAATAATGCCAAATCCGTCAAGTATTATGCTTACTATAATTTTATTTTTATCGATATACATACATTCCATAAGTTTCCTCAAGGCTTTATTTACGTTTGTTATCAGTGCTTGTATTTACTTAAAGATAATATAAACTGAATAAATGTCATTCTGAAGCTGTTAGTAAGAACTTTTATTTCATACATATTATATTTAAAATATTTTTTCTTCCTTTATTAATAAATAATTATCGAAATTAGAATTCTATGTTGGAAATCAGTATAAATTTTTACTATAAATATTTTAAATTAAGCATTTCTTAGCAAAACATTAAAAAAATGAATCAACTTACAGTGATAACACACTGTGTATTAGTTGATTCATTTGCACTGAAATGTGATTAGATTTTGGATTGGGGAGTGCCATTGGGTAAATAGAAGTTCTAAAAAAGGTACTTCTGAATGGGACAGACGCCAAAGTAGCAAATTTTGCGTACGAGAGTTTATACTGCCTATTATTTCAAAGTCATATAATTTATTTTTATTATAATAGTCAGTCCACTATTCTCTCGTCCTTCGTGTCTCTTTAGGGCACAGACAATTTTTGGGTTTTCTATCATTTACCCTCCCAATGTGTTCATCATTTCAGTTGTCACTACCATCGCCGGCCCGCCATCTACCGTCGCGAGTGCGAGTGGTTGTCGAGTACCTAATGAATCCTGCGACGTTCCATTAACATAGGGGAGGTTAAGTTGGATTTGGGTAAGCTGCACTGCCTTTTCTAGCCGGCGATTTCCACGCTACCACTAACATGTGTGCAATGCATAAATATTTGCCCAACATTAGAAAAACTTTCACTTCCTTTGTTTAGTTTGCAAATATTATTTAATATTTATTCTTCAATTTAAAGTTTTATAAATATAGAAAACTTTAATTTTAGTATATAATACTTATTTTATGTAAATGAAAAGTAATAAAGTTACATTAACATTAAGTATAGAAATGAATAAGAAATCTTCGAGTGACATACTAATAATAATAATTAATTAAAGTGAACAATAACCAATTATAACATTTTTGTCAGTTATATTTCGAAACAGTCAAAATATAGCGGAAAATAAATAAAATAAAATAAAACCACGTAGGTACAACTGTTTTTATTAAGGTAGGTGTTGGTAGTTACTTTTATTTGTTATGAATTATTTACAGGAAATATTATATTTGTTATGAATTTTTCTATCATCGGTGCTTTTGAGTGTTATTGGAATAATGCAAAAATTTTTAGTTTTTCGTTTTTTTACTTTTACTTTTTAGTTTCGTTTTGTAACGCTTTGAAGTCGGTTTTTATTTTTGTTAAAAAATGTTTTATATAGTATTGAACAATTGCAATCTGTTGCATTTTAAAAATAATTACGCTGGAAATAAAAATAATGACATAGGTAACGTACCTACGTAGTGGTAGTCTTAAAAATAGGTACATTCCTTAAATTGAATTAAATTGAGAAGTTTTAGCTATCGTAAATTTAATATACTTATGAGTAGTATTTCTGCAAAATTAAAATGTTTAATTGTGTATTGAACCTTTATTCATAATAAATTATTAGTAGATATATTTAACAACATCAAGTAAGTCAGTTAATCAGCTGCCAATTCTCTCATATATTCTTTCAACTAGGGCATGTGTAACTCGTGGTGCACAAATTCGTCGTAGGATTGAATACAGATGTAGCCGGACACGTATATCCATAGTCTATATATGTTCCATTTGATGCCAAAACACATAAATAATAGGTCTTACAAGTAGTATCCGTAGAATTAGCGAATCTTCCAGCTGCTGAACAAGTAAATGGGGTAACTGTTGTCTCAGTGTTATTGGTTGATGACGTGCAATTATAATCAACTTCACAAAACGTTGTGTTTGGATTATAAAAAGTGTCTGTTGGACAAGTCAAAGTAGTTTCAGTGAAGGTACCGTTGTCACCCACGCATTGAATGAAAGAGGTGCAGTTGGTGGAGCTAGGATCTGCGACGAAGCCATCCTCTGTGCAAACTGTATTATTTACAGTGGTAGTATTTGTATCCGAAGTTACGTTGCATACATAATTTGTT
Source organism: Boloria selene (assembly GCA_905231865.2). Classification (NCBI taxonomy): domain Eukaryota; kingdom Metazoa; phylum Arthropoda; class Insecta; order Lepidoptera; family Nymphalidae; genus Boloria; species Boloria selene. The sequence continues at coordinate 5,210,448 of HG993137.1, read as the reverse complement.
GTACATAACGATGTAGTCGGGTTAAAAAGTGAAGTTGTGGGGCATACGTAGTCGTAGGATACGTATGAAGAGTTACTTAACAAGACGCAAAGAGTGTAGTTCTTGCAAGTAGTGTCGGTTGGCTCAGCGAAGCGCCCAGCAGCAGTGCAGTTGACCGCAGCTTGTGCTTGCCATGTAAGGCAAAGGATCTAGTGGGAGGGAAATAAAAAAAGTTAAACGTTTGCATTAATTACACCATTAATTAATTATAAGTTTGCACTGTAACTGGAAAGGTAATTAGGCAAAAACACGAACACAATATAGTAAAACATTTTTGGATCTACTCGATTGATTAAAATTAAATCTAAATATTTAGTTAGTCTTTAAATTTAATTTCGAAATATAAAAACAATACTTAAACAGACACATGGAATTGATAAGAAAAACTTAAAATTTTACCTTCATTAAAATTATTTATTGTATTTATATATAGTAACTATTCATTATATAAATGCAAGTATTTAAAATCAAATTAATGAAAATATGAATAGGTACTTACAACAAAAAGGACAATACCAAGCTTCGCCTTCATTTTCTCGATCTCAATAAATCTAGGAAATACGACTATTTATACCTAATGTAGTTTATTTCCCCAATAAACGATTAGGATTAACTCAATGGCATCCATAATACTTCAATTAGAGCACTTAGACCGATTATAAGAAATTGTTGTTGAGAGCTGTAAGTAATGACTATAGATAATACTGAAACCTAGTAAACTATGCACTAAAACCCAACAGAACCTTCTTGGAGCATCGCAGGATCGTTCACGCACTCAATCACGACGAGACACCTCGACATCAGGCCTAGTGAATCTCAAGATCTACGTAATACCCTGGGTTTGAGTCCTGGATCCCTTTTAAGAAATTCTGAGTTTCCTGTAGTTGTAATACCCTAAAGATACATTTTATAACCCACTTGAATTGAAAATTTTTACATATAAAAGCATTAAAACTAAAAAATCTATTAACAAAATAAGATACTCCATCTTAATTTTAAAAATAATTAACAAAGTTTCGTAGCTAATCTTAGGATCTAATATTTTTTTTGTCTGTAATGAGTTAGCTCGTGTTTTCATCATCATCATCATCATCAGCCCTTTTTAACGTCCCACTGCTGGGCACGGGCCTCCCTCAGTACGAGGGGGATCAGGCCATAGTGCACCGCGCTGGCCTAGTGCGTGTTGGCGGACTTCACATGCCTTTCGAAAACTTGTTAGGTTTTCTCAGTCATGCAGGTTTCCTCACGATGTTTTCCTTCACCGTAAGACAAGTGGTAATCATGATATAAATGATTCGCACATGAAAATATCAGAGGTGCGAGACATGGATTTGAACCCGCATCACTCGGATATCCAAGTGACCGCGTTACCGCTGGGCTACCACTGTCTTTGTGTCGTGTTTTAGTGGATTTTTTAAAATATATAGGTAACTAGCTGACCCGTGCCCACTTTGTTGGACAGAGTGTTTAAATAATTTAAATTATTTTATTAATAATAAAAATTAAAAATTAAATTATCTATACCTACTAATAATAAAAAAACTACTTTTTGTGACTTAAATATAAAAGTTAGATATATGCTGTCGTTGACTTTTTTGTAGGCATTTTTAAGTTCCACATCTTTTCTCTAGAACTCAAAAATATATCTTTCATAGTTAAGGCAGCGTTCGTAAGAAACGCTTTTATTCGACCGTTTTTTCTCCGGTTCACTTTGCAAAACGGACTACCACGTAAAAGCCTTTTTATTTTTCGGTTTTTTATATAACCTATGACACTCAGCAATAATGTGGCTTTCTATTGGTGAAAGAATTTTTCAAATCGGTTTAGTAGATCCCGAGATTACCCCTTACAACTTAACAAATAAACAAACTTTACTTCTTTACAAATGTAAGTTAATGTCAGTAACAAAAGTAAGTAATGTATTAAAAAAAGTTAATAAACTTTAGCTACCTACTTATTAGTTATTAGTAAGTAAGGTAAATATAACTAGATAACTAATGCGTTATTTTAAACTTTATTTATCATCGTAATATTCATCTTAAGTCGTAATTATTATTTTTAACGTGATATATACCTAATAGACAAACATCAAATATTTTATCATTTTAAGAGTAGATACTGACGGAATCATAAAGTAATCTTCTCATAATAAAGTTTCACATATCTTTTGTTTTCAAACAAATATACTTATCAAATCTCCATATAGTGATGTACCTTCATAATACAATTATTGTTATAAAGTTACAGTACAGAAAGATACCTTAGTAGTTATTACCAGCGCCAGGTTAAACCTACTCAATGGGAATTGAAAAATATCTTATTTACATAACGTGTAGATGATGTACACCAAATTAAAAAAATGATTTTGAATACTTTAGTTTAAAAATAAAATATAAATATAATGTTATATAAAAATAATATCATATAAAATAATATTACTTATATAAAAATATTATTTATTAAAAAGGCAGTATTTCTCAAGGTTGTGTAGAATTGCTCTGGAAACAATTATCGAACCGATAGAAAACTGTACATCCCTTTTGTTTTCTGAAGGCTTAAAAGGGAAGGAAATTTCTCAGTTTCTGTTTTTATCTTACGGGTGACTCATATAAGAAATGTTAGTATAAGGAATAGCAAATCAAAACTAAAAACGATTCTCAAAAAAATTAAATTATAGTGTACAAATGTTACCAACTATCAATGCCTGCACGAACATGAAAAATTGTACTAAAGGAGGCGATTATCCGAATCCTGCAAATAAAGATTGTAAATCATACATTGCGTGTGTGAAAGACCTAAATTTTATTATATATATAAAAGAAAGTCATGTTAGTTTCACTATTTATAATTCAAGAACGGCTGAACCGATTTCGCTGAAAATTTTCTCCAGTTCGACCGCGTTCCCGTGTGATGTGACATAAAACGTCAAAGAGAATACAAGTCACTATAAAACGTGGTATAACAATAACGCATCTAGCTAAACGTAATTTTGTCTATGGTTAAGTATGGTTGAAAATATGATAAGTATAAATTTTGTCAGTAATCAATAATAATCAGTTATTTGTATTCTGGCGGAACAGAATTCGCCGAGTCAGCCAGTAATATTATATCTGCAAGGCTCATTACTTGTGCGCATGATAAAATGTTTAGTGATACGGAACAAGCCTGTGTAAATTAAACTGTATTCAAATGCGAAATAGTAACAGAAAGACCTATCGTTCTTCAAGTGTCCGTCAGTATTTCGTCAAATGTGCCAGATAAGTTTTCAGCTAACAACGCCTTTGGTGGTATAGGTGAAATATTAACAACTATTGTATCCAAACCTCTAGTAATCTTGTATTAAATATCTAAGTAGGTACAAGAGAATGTCTCAACAAGTTTCTTTATTTCCATAAATCCCTAACGATTGTAATAATACTAAACAAATATTCTGGAAAATAACACAATATATTATATGTATAATTACTAGCCACTCGGCCTCGCTTCGCTCGAGGTCGTCCCTAGATTTGTGCGCTAATAGTAGTTCTGCTAGTAACAAAGTATACAAAAACTTCACAAAATGTATACTAAAACCTTCCTCGAGAACCTCCTTTTCCTCCTCCTCCTCGAAAAAGAGAAGAAAAGAAAATAAAATAATGTTCATAAAATTCTTAAAGCCTCTAACTTATTTAAAAGCAAAGATAAATTTTCGGTAAATGAATTTTTAGAACAATAATTATTTATTAATCAATAATTTTAGCAGAGGAGCAATAACGAATTCTGGTGGACGATTTAAAGAGCAATTTTTTGAGGTACATTTGAAGAAAAAAACGAATTTCCGCGTTTTTATAGCAAAATAAAATTTTCAGTAAATGAATTTTAGAAATAATAATTATTAATTAACCAATAATTATAGCAGTTTGCATTATGGTCTGCTGAAACGTTTGAGGAGCAATTTTTTGAGGTATAATTAAATAACAAAATACGAATTACCGCGCCAACTTCTTTCTAGTATATTATATTTAAAATATATTTTTCTTCTTTTATTATTATTAATAAAACTATAGAAATTAGACTTCTATGTTGGAAATCAATAGAAGTATAAATTTATACCATATTTTAAACGAGGCATATCTTGTACAACTTATATACTCGAAAGGACAGTGATTGATACTACTCAAATCTAATCAATTGGAGAGTGCCATTGGGTAAATAGAAGTCCTATATAAAAAGTTCTTCCAAAGGGGCCGTATATCAAATGTAGTAAATTCTGCGTAGGAGATAAGTAATTTGATTTATTTTGATAACTACAATCAGTCAAATACTCTTTAGGGGATTTTACCACTTACCCTCCTGATGTGTTCGTCATTTCAGATATCGTTACCATCGCCGGCCGGCAATCTATCATCGCGTCGTGGTGGTCGAGTACCTAATAAATCCTGCGATGCCCCCTAAACATAGGTTTTGTTGGGGTTTGATAAGCCGCACTGGCTTTTCTAGCCGGCAAATTCCACTCTACCTTATAACATGTGTGCAATGCATAAATCTTTGTCCAAAATTACAAAAACTTTCACTTCCTTAGTTTAGTTTGTAAATATTATTTAATATTTATACTTCAATTTAAAGATTTATAAATATAAAAAACTTTAAATGTAGTAGGTACATAATACTTATTTTATGTAAATAAAAAGTAATAAAGTGACATTAACATTTCGTATAGACATAAATAAGAAATCATCGAGTAACATACTATTAATGAAATAAATTAAAGTGAACAATAGCCAGTTATAACATTTTTGTCAGTAATATTTCGAAACAGTCAAAATATAGCGGAAAATAAAGAAAATAAAATAAAACCATGTAGGTACAACTGTTTTTATTAAGGTATAGGTATTTACTTTTATTTATTATGAATTATTTATAGGAAATATTATATTAGTTATCATATTTTCTGTCAACGGTGTTTTTGAGTGTTATTTAAAAATTGCTAATTTTTTTTAGTTTATATTTTTTTACCTTTTACTTTTTAGTTTCGATTTTTAACACTTAGAAGTCGGTTTTTATTTTTGTTAAAAAATATTTTTATATAGTATTGAATCCATTGAATCTGTTGCATTTCAATAATAATTACGCTGGAAATAAAGATAATTACATATGTAACGTAACTACGTAGTGGTAAATTTAATCTTAAAATTATATTCTTTAAATTGAGAAGTTTTAGATATCGTAAATTTAATACCTTTATTCATAATAAATTATTAGTAGGTATATTTAACAACATCAAATAAGTCAGTCAATCAGCTAGGGCATGTGTAACTCGTGGTACACAAATTCGTCGTAGGATTGAATACAGATGTAGCCGGACACGTATATCTATAGTCTATATATGTTCCATTTGATGCCAAAACACATACATAATAGGTCTTACAAGTAGTATCCGTAGAATTAGCGAATCTTCCAGCTGCTGAACAAGTAAATGGGGTAACTGTTGTCTCAGTGTTATTGGTTGATGACGTGCAATTATAATCAACTTCACACAACGTTGTGTTTGGGTTATAAAAAGTGCCTGTTGGACAAGTGAAAGTAGTTTCAATGAAGGAACCGTTGTCATCCACACATTGAATGAAAGAGGTGCAGTTGGTGGAGCTAGGATCTGCGACAAAGCCTTCCTCTGTGCAAACTGTATTATTTACAGTAGTAGTATTTGTATCCGAAGTTACGTTGCAGACATAATTTGTAGTACATAACGATGTAGTTGGGTTAAAAAGTGAAGTTGTGGGGCATACGTAGTCGTAGGATACGTATAAAAAGTTACTTAATAAGACGCAAAGAGTGTATGTCTTGCAAGTAGTGTCGGTTGGCTCAGCGAAGCGCCCAGCGGCAGTGCAGTTGACCGCAGCCTGTGCTTGCCATGTAAGGCAAAGGATCTAGTGAGAGGGAAATAAAAAAAGTTAAATATTCGCATTAACTACACTACGAATTACTTATTAGTTTGCTTTTAAGTTTAATATTACGGGAAAGGTAAATTGGCTAATATACAAACACAATATAGTAAAACATTTTTGGATCTACTCGATTGAGTAAAATTAAATCTAAATAATAATTTAGTTTGTCTTTAAATATTTTAATGTCGAAATATAAAAAAAATACTTAAATAACACACGACACATGGAACTGATAAGAACTGTCTAAAATCTAAAATTGCACCGTCATTAAAATTATTTATCGTATGTATCTATCGTGACTATTCATTATATAAGTATAATGCAAGTATTTAAAATCAAATTAATGAAAATATGAATAGGTACTTACAACAAAAAGGACAATACCAAGCTTCGCCTCCATTTCCTCGATCTCAATAAATCTAGGAAATACGGCTATTTATTAATATTAACGTCAAAGAGAATACAAGTCACTATAAAACGTGGTACAACAAAAACGCATCTGACATGGAATAACAAAACGTAAATGATAGCTAAACGTAATTTTGTCTATGGTTAAGTATGGTTGAAAATATGATAAGTATAAATTTTGCCAGAAATCAATAATCAGTAATTTGTATTTTGGCGAAACAGAATTCGCCGGGTCAGCTAGAAATATTATATCTGCAAGGCTCATTACTTGTGCGCATGACAATTTTTTTAGTTATACGGAACAAGCCTGTGTAAATTAAACTGTATTCAAATGCAAAATAGTAACAGAAAAACCTATCGTTCTTCAAGTGTCCGTCAGTAATTCGTCAAATGTGCCAGATAAGTTTTCAGCTAACAACGCCTTTGGTGGTATAGGTGAAATATTACAACTTTTGTATCCATAACTCTAGTAATCTTGTATTAAATATCTAAGTACAAGAGAATGTCTCAACAAGTTTCTTTATTTACATAAATCTGTAACGATTATAATAATACTAAACAAATACTCGGGAAAATAACACAATATATATAATTACTAGCAACTCGGCCTCGCTTCGCTCGAGCTCGTTCCTAGACTTGTGTGCTAGTAGTAGTTCAGCTAGTAAATGTATTCAAAAACTTGACAAAATGTATACTAAAACCTTCCTCGAGAAAATAAAATAATGATCATGAAATTCTTAAAGCCTCTAACTTATTTAATAGCAAAATTAATTTATAGCAAAATAAAATTTTTGGTAAATGAATTTTTAGAAAAAATAATTATTAATTAACCAATAATTTTAGCAGAGGAGCAATTACGGATTCTGGTGAAAAATTTGAGGAGCAATATTTTGAGATATAGTTGAAGAAAAAAAAACGAATTTCCGCGTTTTTAAAGCAAAATAAAATTTTGGATAAATGGATTTTTAAAAAGATATTTTTTAATTAACAAATAATTATAGCAGTGGAGCAATTACGGATTCTGCTGGAGCTTTTGAGATATAATTAATTAATAACAAAATACGAATTGCCGCGCCAACTTCTTTCTAGTATATTATATTTAAAATATATTTTTCTTCTTTTATTAATAACTATAGAAATTAGACTTCTATGTTGGATATCAATAGAAGTATAAATTTATACTATATTTTAAATGAGAATGACAAACGAACGACAGGGGTATTGATTTAATCTTTTACACTCAAATCTAATCGTTTGGTGAGTGCCATTGGGTAAATAGAAGTCCTAAATAAAAAGTTCTTCTAAAGGGGCCATATATCAAATGTTGCAAATTCTGCGTCGGAGATAAGTAATTTGATTTATTTTTATTACTACAATCAGTCCAATACTCTTTAGGGGATTCTACCGTGTGTTCGTCATTTTATTTTAGATATCGTAAATTTAATACCTTTATTCATAATAAAATATTAGTATGTATATTTAACAACATCAAGTAAGTCAGTCAATCAGCTGCCAATTGTCTCAGATATTCTTTTTACTACGGCATGTGTAACTCGTGGTACATAAATTCGTCGTAGGATTAAATACAGATGTAGCCGGACACGTATATCCATAGTCTGTATATGTTCCATTTGATACCAAAATACCACAGAGCAGGTATAATAGAGAGGCCCACGCTGCTATGGAAACCACTGTCGCCACTCAAGAAATATCGCACACATGCGCAGCGTCTCACGCAGCCTGTGATTGTTTAACACACACATGCAAACGAAATTACAAGAACGCTAGTGGTTGACAAATGAAAAAATGCGATATTTTTGTTGACTCTGTGTATTAAAATAAATTTAAGTAATATTTGTTTTTTTACAGTTATTTAAAACAAATAGGGTAAACTACCCAGTAGTCAGCCATGCTCCAGTAGTCAGCCTTTTCTTGCTTTAAACGTGTGGGAATAGCGTTATAATTTATTTAAACCAATTTTGTCATACCTTTTGTCCAGTGACTCATCCTTATTAAATTAAAAATGCAAGAATTAATATGAGTAGTCAGTAAAAAGAGAAATTTGAGTTTATTTCGATGAAGTCAGCGGGCACGGAAGCAAGCATCCGCCATTTTTTTACTAACGGTCAGTGTTTTTAAAACAGCTCATAATTTCTATATTTTCTAAAGGATTTGCAAATAATATGTAATGTATGTGATGAATGATGTTTAATATATAAATTAACAATTTAATTTAATAAAAATCTTATTAATAAAAAATGAATTTACGTAAATATTGACATGGCCGACTACTGGATTGATGTTTTTGATGATTTTCCAGAAGTCGGCCGCCCCCGGCTGACAACTCGTTTCACCAAAATAATTTACCTTTAATTTTACCAAAACCCCAGTAGTCAGCCACCTTAACGGTCGCGAAATTACCTGTGGCTGAGCACTGGCAGTTAAAAATCCAGTGGTCAGCCTTGAGTTATGTATTTCTAAAAGTGTTTTATTCAGCTTTCATATTTTAATTACAATGATTTTTGAATGTTATAATCGTTTCATTAATTATACAATTCTAATCTTTTCTCTTTCAGGGCTATAAAGTATGCTATATAGAACACAAACTTACACAAAGTTTAGATGTTTAGGAAGGTAGAGTAGAGAGATACAAACGGCAAAATAATTAGAGAGTTTAGATGTAATATTCTTCGAAGTAAGTTGCAGGAAGGCTTCACCTTCGTGTTCTTGAGGGTCTGAGGAGAATGGGTCCTGATCCTAGTAAAATATTTCGCATACTTGCTCATAGATCTAAGAGCTCTAAAATCTAAATCTAAGAATACTGTTTCATATATTATGATTGAAAGTGGCAGGTAGGTTTAATCTTTTTATTAGGAGAAAACCCTACAAGAATTGATTGCAATCATTTTTTAGAATAAACCATTTACTTGTATGCTGTATTGCTGATGGCACTTGTGGCACTGATGGCACAAGTGCAATAATTACAGAAGAAAGCATAAGAAAGTTGTTTATCTGTGTTTGTAACATGTATTGAAGCAATAAATCTGCTGGAAAATTAAATTTATATTAATATTTGGTTATATTTAGAAGACATATTAGATAGTAAAAAACCAGGAAAAAGAATAATCAGAATATTTTTTTAGAAAACTAGAATCGATAAAGAAAAGATTTATCAGAGCAAAACTAAAGAGGAATAATTATAAGCAGTAAAGTACACACTAATGTACACAATAATAATAATATGCATGAAGATCTTTTAACAAATTCCAATTCATCACCAAAAGATATTCAGGCTCATAATCATCTCAGTGTCCTTGCCATTAGGCAAGGATTTTTTTTTTATTCTTTAATATTCTTTAATATTAATTATCGCTGCAACGATTAAGAATAAAAAATTGGATAAACGAGAGAAATCTTTCACTAACTTTAATAAATTAACCTAGCATTTGAAATAAGCGTAAGTTAAATGTTAATGCTTGTTAAAGAGAAATCCAATCAAAATATCGAAAGTTCTCTATTTGTCAGAGCTTTATCTGCTCTATGGTCCAAAGATATACTCAGAGAATATCATCCATTGTACGAAAAACGTAAACGTACGTTTAGTAGGCATATTTAAAAAGCATGTAATATAGAGGAAAACAATGCTAAACGGCAGCAAAGAGAGGCAATTCTGATAAAGAACTTACGAGAAAGCGTGTAAATATAGTGTCAGACAGCAAATTAGATGTATTAATATAAATAATCATTAATCATCTAAAATTAAGACCTTCAAACGTTACACAATTGTTTGTGAAGAAAATAAATATAAGTATATACCAAAATATATTAATTTATTAGTTAACAGAGCTTTGCAGAAAGCAACTTTGTGAAGAAAAACATTGAGAAATTAACAAGAACTTTCGAACTTTTTAACAGTGATAATACTAATTAATAAAGCTTTAAGTGAACTAGGTTTTTTGTTTCATATATACGTTATATGTTCCTTACTAATTAAAATCACCTTAATCAAGTAATTACTTTTAAATTAATTATTTATCTCGTTTAATAAATAGAGGCCGACTACTGGCTACGTATGGCTGACTATTGGATCTTAGGGGCTGAGTACTGGTGAAATGGGTCTTTTTTTGTTTAAAACGTATTTTTCCTATGTTAAACGGTATATTTGTTATTTATATTGATTTTTTAAGAAAGTTTAATAAATAAGTAAACAAAAACAATTAAACAACTTTTGGTTTTTGCTTTACGTAGTCTGTCATGTTCATGTAGTATCAAAGTTAAAGTTTCCGTTAAAAGGCTGACTACTGGGTACTTTACCCTATTATAATTGGATTAGATTAATTCAATTTATTTTTCATAATTCAATTTATTATTCATTATTTTACGTTATTTTCATTTTTATGTCGAAACCATATAAAACATAATATGCGCTGTCAGTTGTGTTTTCCTATAAAATCTATACAAAAAAAAATATTATCTTATCGATTATTTTGTCGTACAACGATCGCGGACAACGATCGCGCGTTGCTTTGAATATGCTCATGCATAGCGAGCAATGTATATTGTTGTTTTAGCTTATTGCAATAATATAGTTTGTTTAGAATTTTGTAGTCGTTGCTACATTTTTGTAAATTAAAGAGATATTCATTATTATTTTTGCATTACCGATGAAAAGATATACCTCCTCGGTGAATACTCGAAGACTGACTACTTGACTTACAAGTTATAACAGCACAACTCGGCATTGTAGCACTTTTTATAGGAGCTCTATTCTCAACGCACTCTAAGCGCGAACTACGCATGAATCGGTTGAAGTATGCGCATTTACACATAGTTACGGCGACGTTTTATTGCCCGTATCTCCATTCCAGTGTTATTTGTCAATTCCGTGCAAAATACATAAATAATAGGTCTTGCAAGTAGTATCCGTAGAATTAGCGAAGATTCCGTTTCTGTCTCAGTGTCATTGGTTGACGTTGTGCATTTATAATCAACTTCACATAACGTTGTGTTTGGGTTATAAAATGTGCCTGTTGGACAAGTGAAAGTAGTTTCAGTTAAGGAACCGTTGACATCCACGCATTGAATGAAAGAGGTGCAGTTTGTGGAGCTAGGATCTGCGACAAAGCCTTCCTCTGTGCAAACTGTATTATTTACCGTTGTAGTATTGGTATCCGAAGTACTATTGCAGATGTAATTTGTTGTACATAATGATGCAGTCGGGTTAAAAAGTGTAGTTGTGGGGCATACGTAGTTGTAGGATGCGTATGAAGAGTTGCTTAACAAAACGCAAAGAGTGTAGTTCTTGCAAGTAGTGTCAGTTGGCTCAGCGAAGTGCCCAGCGGCAGTGCAGTTGACCGCAGCTTGTGCTTGCCATGTTAGGCAAAGAATCTAGTGAGAGAGGGATAAAAATAGTTAAATTATTGCATTAACTACATTAAGAATACTACTACTGGAAAGGTAAATAGGCAAATGCACAAACTCAATATTATCCTACTTACCTATTATAAAATTAGATCTAAATATTTAGTTTGTCTTTAAAGTTAAACCTAAACACTATAAAAAATACTAAGACACATGGAAATGATAAGAAATCTATACTTTCGGTTCCATTAAAATTAATTATTTGTATGTATGTATAGTGGCTATTTATTATAATATAAGTATTTACAATAAAATTGATTAAAATGCGAGTACTTACAACAAAAAGGACAATACCAAGCTTCGCCTCCATTTCCTCGATCTCAATAAATCTAGGAAATACGACTATTTATACCTAATGTAGTTTATTTCCGCAATAAACGATTAGGATTAACTCAATGGCATCTATTAAACTTCAATTGGAGCACTTAGACCGATCTAGATAGATCTCCGATAAGAAATTATTGTTGAGAGCTATAAGTAATGACTATAGATAATACTTAAACCTAGTACTATCCACTAAAACCCAAAAGAACCTTCTTGGAACATCGCAGGATCGTTCACGCACTCAATCACGACGAGATGCCTTGACATCAGGCCTAGTAAAGCACAAGTTTTACGAAATACCCTGGGTTTGAGTCCTTGTGTCATTTATTGAGTATCCTTATCAAGAAATTCTGAGTTGCCCGTTGTTGCAATACAATATGTACCTACTAATGAGTTAGCCCGTGTTTTTTGTGGAGTTTTTTTAAATATATATGTAGTATAACCCAGTTAAATATGCTTAAAAAGATGAAAGTATTAAGTATACACTTATATAAATATTTTAATTTCAGCTATTTACTATTAAGTAAGGTAAATATAATTAGGTAACTAATGCGTTATTTTAAACTTTATTTATCATCGTAATATTCATCTTAAGTCGTAATTATTTTTTTTTAACGTGACTTAATATATAATAGACAAATATCAAATATTTTATCATTTTAAGAGTAGGTATAACTGACTGAATCCTAAAGTAATCTATTCATAAGAAACTCGACTACACGTAGAGCTGTTTCACATATCTTTTGTTTTCAAACAAATATACTTATCAAATCTCCATGTAGTGATGTACCTTCATAATACATTTATTGTTATTAGCTTTGATTATATAACTAAGGTTATTAGGTTACAGTACAGAAAGATATTGTTATTCTTTATAGTATGTTATTACCGTCCACTGGCGCCAGATTAAACTTACTCAATAGGAATAGAAAAATAACTTACAGGTATACTTACATAACGTGTAGATGTTGTATACTGAATTTAAAAAAAATGATTTTGAATACTTTAATATAAAAATAAAATATAAATATAATGTTATATAAAAATAATATTACCTATACCTATAAAAATCATATCATCATCACTATCACTACATAGTATAAAACAAAGTCGCCTTTTCTGTCCCTATATCCCTATATCCCTATGTGCGCTTAAATCTTTAAAACTACGCAACGGATTTTGATGCGGTTTTTTTTAATAGATAGAGTGATTCAAGAGGAAGGTTTATATGCATAACTAGCAGATCCCGCGGCTTTACCTGTGCTAAATCTAGGGAAGAGCCCGAGCGAAGCGAGGGCGAGTCGCTAGTTTATTATAAAAGGCAGTATTTCTCAAGTTTATATAAAATTGCTCTGGAAACAATTATCGAATCGATAGAAAACTGTACATCCCTTTTGTTTTCTGAAGGCTTAAGAGGGAAGGAAATTTCTCAGTTTCAGTTTTTATCTTACGGGTGACTGATATAAGAAATGTTAGTATAAGGAATAGAAAATCAAACTAAACACGATATTCAAACACAAAATTGTAGCTAGAGCAAAATGTATTTATGGACTACAATATTATTATTTGTAAGTGTGAAAAACATTTCTAAAGAAACCTAAAGATATATAATATAGTTAGAAGCGATTTTGACTCTAAATAATTATTCAGCTTATAACCTAATATTTTTTAAATATCTCTTCCTTATTTAAAATTATTCATTGGTATTATATAAGTTTCAGGTATATCACCATGTAACGAGTCAAGCTTCAGTGTGCACAATGCGAGGGAGATTCCCAAATAATACCAATTCTGACTGTCGCGGATACACAATGTGCTTAGGTGGTGCAACAGGTTTTACGAACTACGACCTCCTTTGTCCAGATCAATTTATCTATAGCCATTTAGAAAGTCAGTGTACAAATGTTACTAGCTATCAATGCCTGCACGAACATAATTGTACTAAAGAAGGCGATTATCCGAATCCTGCAAATAAAGATTGCAAATCGTACATTGCGTGTGTGAAAGACCTAAATAATGTTATATCCGCAAGGCTCATTACTTGTGCGCATGATACACTTTTTAGTGATACGGAACAAGCCTGTGTAAATGAAACTGTATTCAAATGCAACATAGTAAAAGAAAAGCCTATCATTCCTCAAGTGTCCGTCAGTAATTCGTCAGATGTGCCAGATAATTTTCCAAATAACAACGCCTTTTGTGGTATAGGTGAAATATTAACAACTATTGTGTCCATGACTTTGGTAGTAATCTTGTATTAAATATTTATCTAAGCACAAATATACAAGAGAATGTCTTAAAAAAGTTTTTTTATATACCTACCTAAATCCCTAATGATTTGCTTGCGCTAAATCATAATTATATAATTATATATATATATATATATATATATATATATATATATATATATATATATATATATATATAATTATGATTTAGCGCAAGCGAATCCACCACTTAGACTAGTAAATGTAGTAAATGTATGCATAAACTTGACAAATTATAAACTAAAACTTCTTCAAGAACCATTCTATCCATTGGTAAATCGCAGCATGAAAATCGTTGCAATAGTTTTTGAGTTTATCGCGAAAAGACAGACAGACATATTTTATTATAATATATTATGTGGTGAATGGTGATGTAGTGAAACAGTAGGCAAGACGGTGCGGGGGGCATTTAAATTTTATTCTCGCGTCCGTAATTTTTTTTGCAATTACTCATAAGATATTCGTTTAAATTATATGATGCAAAAAGAGTAAAATAATGTTCATGAAATGAACGAGAAAATTCTTATTGTGTTGGATAGTCGTAGTCCGCTTATCGAGTGAGGCTATAGGCTATACCTATATTACATCACGCTATGACCAATAGGAGCGGAGTATCAATGAAAAATGTTGCAAAAACGGGAGAAACATATTTTTTTTAATTCATTTTATTTTCAGCCTTTAGAACGCGAGTGGAGCCGCGGAAAAGGTTAGTTAAAAATGTTTTTTTTTTTGTAATAGCTTAGAATTGGGTTAACAGACGCAATACATTCTGCCAGTGTCGCGTTTTGTGAGGAAGACAAGTATGAGATTGAGCGGTAATTATGAAATTTAGAAATGCGAGTGTGAAAATAAAGTTATAAATGAATAATTGGTTTAAGAAATATATTGTATTTTTGTTATTCAATAGCAATATCGTATTTATTATTCTCTGTAGGAATATAGTTGTCAAATGTCAACGTCACGTCACCGTCATGCTGACACTTGACAGTTAAATTATAGGTTATACTTATTTAATATTTATGCTGTTCTGATTTAGATTTACATACTGATCTTAATAAACTAAGGCATTTTATACTTTAAAAATCTTTTTTTCTTGCAAGATAAACATAATAACTAAATACTTAGTTTAAATGTATTCCAATATTGTTATACAAAGGTTTGTTTAATTCATAAAAATACTCAACAAAAATAATATTTCATGTAAATAATTTAATATTAATTTACATAATATTTGATGTTTCAGACAATGGTCAAAATTAGCACACTTTTGTCGATCAGTGTCCTCGATAGAAGGTCAAAAACTGCCTCAGATAGGTAAATCCAGTGATGGTATTTCTCCACCACCAAGAATACCAAGAGGTCCTACTGATATTTTAGAAGCATTAGCGGCTACTGTCGGGACTGATCCTACCGCCGCCCATTACAAGTAAATATAAAATCTTTAGGATTTATATTATATACTTTTTTAAGAATATCATAATAACCAATTTGAATATTATAGGTATCACGATGATCCCTTCCTTATACCTCTATCAAATTATCGTAAACGAGCGTATGCATTATCTGCGGAGGCTGGTCGAAAAGCAGCAGCTTGGATAAGAGATGAACATGCAAATTTATTTACTACAAGAGAATGGGACCCTCCTATGAAAATGAAAACTCCATATTTTAATGCTGATCCACAAATTAAAATATTTGCACCTAAACCCATTTATAATGATGAGAGCAAGGTAAAAAGTATTTTTTTAATCAAAATTTTAAGTAGTTGTAATTTTTGTAGTAATTGTCTCTTATTTACAAATATTATTGCCTATGGTTCCACCTAAGCTGTATAAGTACACTGTGAGATGGACACATGTAATATTCCTAGCAACTGGAACTTACTAGCCTTACAGATTTATCCTTTATAATAACTTTACATATATAAATAAAATTAGAGTGTCTGTTTTTAATTTCAAATTAACAGCTTTTCAATAAATGCATATGAAAGTATACACAATTACACAATATTAACAACAAAATATCAATTTTAAAATTATTTGTCTGTCTGTTTGTTCTGGCTAATCTCTCAAATGGCTGGACTGACTTTTACGGTTAGCTCTCACACTCGCAGTTAGCTAATGTTATAAGGCGTAACTAAGGTAAGTTTATAATAAACTACAAAAAAGGAGGAGGTAGAAATATTATTTATTTTAACTAGCGGACTCTGTGGCTTCACTGACCTGAGCAAAGCAAGGGTGAGTCTGTAGTACAGGTACATATAAATGGTTAATGCTTTCTAGGTTACTGAAGAGGACTTGAAATATACAATAGACAATGCTTTAATAGAAGATTCAATAAAAGTATTTGAACTACTTGGTGGAGCTGATAATGTAAATAATGATTTAAAGATGTCACTTTTGCAACTGCTGTGTTTTTACAACGAAAAAGAACCAATTGCTATGGAATGGGTTGAAGAGAGATGGTTTGCTGGTGCAACAAAAGAAAGACACTCAGCTACATGGAGGTAAGTAGCTTTATATTGTACAACTAGCGACTCGCCCTCGCTTCGCTCGTGCTCTTCCCTAGATTTAGCACACGCAAAGCCGCGGGATCTGCTAGTTATGCATATAAACCTTCCTCTTGAATCACTCTATCTATTAAAAAAACCGCATCAAAATCCGTTGCATAGTTTCAAAGATTTAAGCAAACATAGGGATATAGGGACAGAGAAAGCGACTTTGTTTTATACTATGTAGTGATTACATTTAATATTTTACTAAAACATGTATTTTTGTAAAAGTGATAATTTCAAAATTATGATAAAATTCATAATTATTAATAAGCAATATTCTGCAAACAAAAGACAGCATTTTGTTTCTTTTTAATATTATTTGTTTCTATATTATATTAATATTGTATTAATAAAATAATGGATTTCATTTACAGGCTTGGAGGTTTAGCTGATAGACTTTTCACAACAATGGACCCAAAAACACCCGAAGCTTATTGTGCTGTTATTAAAGGCATGGCCAAATATTTCCAGGTAATAAATTAATTATATTGCGTAGAAAAAATGTGCTAAGTAATATAAACATTTTCAAATTATTTAAATCAAATATTTAATAAAAACAATGACACAACAATTTAAAATAATTTCTACTCTTCTTTAGCAGTTTTTGAATAATAATATATATGTAATTGATTATTAATAATGTTTTACTTACAATATAATAATATAAAACCTTTATAGTAAAGTTTCTTTATATTTCAGGCAGAAAGAGCTCATGCTTTAGCACAAGAGGCAAAGGAGAATGGTATAACTCTATCTACAAGTGTGTACAATGCATTAATAGGATGTGTAGGATTTTTGAAGGAAGGTGCTTCATTGCGTGTTGAAGCTTTAAAGGCTCTGTTAGTGGAAATGAATGAACAGGTAAGGATTCCATAGATTGGAAACAAGAAGTATTAATATTTGCTGAAAAATTATTATAATTTTTTTATGTATTAAAAAAATATGAAAATCTATAAATTGACTAATTTGTGATTTATATATAAAATATTTTTTTATCTATAAGCTAAAACCATGACAAGTCACTGTTATCCAAATTTTATTATTTATACTATAAAATACCAACCAATTTCCTATGCATTTTCAATTCTATGTGACATTGGTGAACTGGCACATTTTGAAGCTAATAACAATAAAATTATTTACATAATAATAAAATTAAAAATTATAATAATAATTGTTCCAGGGCTTAACACCTGATACAGGAACTTTAAACACATGCCTGAAATCAATATCAGTATGGGGAGGCGGCAAGGCCCTTCAAAGCTTTGCATTGCAACTTGTGGCCGAGTTCAAACAACTAGGCATTGAACCCAGCCTTTCTGCTTACTATTACTTATTATGTTTATTCTGTAAAGAACGTGAGTATTTAATTCATTTAATTTATTCTTACTTCATTGATTATATTCTTATCTAGCTCTTGCTTTATTTGAGAATTGAAACCATATCAATTTTTTAAAGTTATTATTAGGCTAATAATATTTATTTTTTTATTTATTTATTTATTTATTTATTTATATGTATAAATAAAATAAAAATGATGGCCTTTTTCAATTACAACATAATTATTGTGATTGGTTTAAGTCGTTATTTTATGTACCTGGTGCATTTTACAATGTATATTTTAATTTTTTTAGTAATATGTTTCTTCTTTTACTGAGATTTCGTTACTTAACTTTTCGTCTGACAATTACTTGAAAATTAATAAAGAAATATTTTTCTCATATTACAGAGGGCCCTCGGACTGACATCCTATCTGGTATATTAGATGACTTAGAATCTAGAGAGTTGTTAAAAGCCACTGATGCAATGGATACAAACTTCTTTATTACTGCAATGGGAGTGTGCAGCGATCACTTACGGGTATTTTTTTTATTTAATTTTTTATAACTTGACCCAGGACTCAAACCCATAACTTTTGAATTTTTAGGAATACAGCTATTCATCTTAGTTAGATAACAAGGTTCCTATACTAATTCAGAAGGGATAATTTTTTCTGAATTAATTAATACATTTGCCAGGTCCAAGTTATATAAAATCATTTCTGATAAATTTACAAACTTCTAAATATTCTCTCTTGCTATTGGCCTTATGAAAATCTGTTCAGTACTGCTTGACATCAGTAAGAAACAAAACAAACTCAATGTGGTGGAATTTTTTTATTTATAATACAAGTATTTGATAGTTGTATTATAATTATTCAAATTAAAAATCATATTTCATTTTTAGGACATAAACTTAGCAGATCGAGTCCATGCTTTGCTTATGAAAGATGACAACTATAAGTTAGTGGGAGATGCTTACAAAGAGAGTATTTACTACAGACATTATGTTACAATCACCTGCCGGTAAGTAATAAGTTTATAAAACTAAAATAATAATAAATATAAATACTAATTTATTATTATTAAAAAAAATATGAAACGTAGCCATTGTCGACAAATTAAATTAAATTTAAGAATTAAAAAAAGTTATATTATCTACATGAAGTCAGTTAGAAATTGTTTTAAATGTACTTGCAATCTTAAAAGAGATTCAAATTTGGTTTAGTTAAAAAATTGTTAATAACCATTTAGCATGTATTTTTAGTTACGCGCCGTTCGAAAAAACATTAGAGTTGCTGGATATGTTGATACCCAACATTTATGTTCCTGAACCAACTGTCATGGAAGAGGTAAGTCAAACTAAACTCCAAATGAACTATTAATGTAAACTGCAAAGACTCTTGAGTAAATTGGTGAGTGAGTGCCATTTATTCATTATCGAGGAAACTAACTAACTCTTTAGTTAGTTTCCTCGATAATGGCGAAGCAGATTGTAGTGATGAATAATTTATTTATAATCCACATTAAACCACATCCAAAAAAACTTCAAAGTAAAAAATTTAAACGCTAGCTGTCAAACATTTGACGCCAATGAAAACAAAAGATAGGAGTAGGATTATCTTTATTGAAACAGGGACTGAATCTATAGTTTTAGAATATCTTCCTGTCTGTCTGTGATTGCAACACTAGAAAACTACAAGATAGATCTTGATGGTTGTATAGTTATCCAGGTCAACATGTAGGATAATCAAAGCAAATCAAAATATTTTATTCAGCATAAAAATTGTTACATAATCTGTGCTCAACTGGCACGCTTTGAAGCCATCAACAACAGAATTGAATTGAATTGAAGAATTGTTACAATTTCTTACTGAACATCATGAGTCTACCACCAGTTCGGAAAGAAAAAATCTCTGACCCGAGAAGAACTGGCGAAAGAAACTCAGCGGAACTAATATTTTTTTTAAATCTTAATCTCACTCTTTTTTAAATTAAATTGTAAATGAACAATAATTCTATATGTTGAAATAGCCTGGTTGCGATCACATTATTCCCAAGGCGTACTGTCTTCTAGTTCAACGTTCCTTCACATTTTTTTAAATTTGGCAATGATTAATTTGGCAAATATACTAGCGAGTCACGTGCGTTCGTCCTTAGTTGCTCCCTGCCAGTTTTAAATGATTACAATTTTTAAATGACTTATTTATTTATATCTAGTCAAAAACCTAAAAAATAAGTTTCGAGCGTCTAGTTTTAAAAATTATGTAATTTTGATACAAACTTTCATCTCCTATTACACGACCCCTTACATCATTTTTTTCAATTTGAAACTCTGTACTAAATTTCATTTAAATCTTCGCATTTAGTAAGGATTTTTTACCCAGGGAAAATATTATATCTCTGAGAAATGTAAAGTTCAACACACAGCATATAACTTCAAGTATATTATAATAAAACTTTAACAGATAATAAAAACGCTGGAGGTGGGCGGCGCTGGCTCGCGGCTGGCGGACGCGTGGTCGCAGCTCGTGGTGGCCGGCCTCGCCAAGCGCACGCGCACGCTCGAGCTGCTGCTGCAGGCACTCTGCTCCTGCTATCCATACCAAGGTAGGTGGATCACACACATACACACTTTCTCACACATACACACACTCTCTCTCTCTCTCTCACACACACACACTCTCTCTCTCACTCACACACACACACAAAGCAAGTAAGAGCCAGTCCCGCTGATGGATGGGCACAGGCTCTTCAGTCTTCTTTTCTTCAGCCTTCAATCCCTATACGCCACGCTGGATAAGTGCGGGTAGCCGTACTTCACATATCTTTCCGAAAACTTGCTAGGTTCTCAGACGCGCAGTTTTCCTCACGGTGTTTTTCACAACCGTAAAACAAGTGAAAGTCATGTTAAAAATGATTTGCACATGAAAATATCATGTAAAATATTTTTTTGGAAAAACTTATTGAAGATAATAGTTGAATATGAGGCTCAAAATATAGGATATTTCTATACTGTGGAAAAATATTACATAACTGACTATAGTGTTTAATTTGATCACACGTTTGGCGCAATTTGTACTGTCTTGCGCCAGCGGTCGCGGGTTTGATTCCCGCTGGGGGCATTCATTTGTTAAACTCAGATGTTTGTACTCCAGACATGGGTGTTTATATTTATATTATGTATGTATTTAAACTTATAAATGTAGTATATCAACTATCTGGTATCCTTAACACAAGCTTCCTTTGTAGCTTACCACGGAACTAGATGGCGCTGTGTGTAATAATGTCCCAACATATTTATTTATTTAATGTATAAGTGATAAGACATAACTATAGTTTAATACACATAACTATAGTGATGACAAAAGGACGTAATAATCGATTTCTCCTATTTTTTAAAGTATAAAATAATATTTATTTTTATATTTATTTATATGAAAATAAATATTATTATGGTAAAAATCAAGTGTGGTGGAGAGAACTAAGAGAATCACAATGTGATTCGGGCCCTGACATTGCATATTTTGATAATTTATGCACACAAGAGTTAATAATTAATATAACTGAAGACTCCTCATCCGACAAATCTAATATAAATGATGATTCTGACGAATCTTGTTTAATAAAAGGAATTAAACTATTTTAGTTGTTTTATTTGTATGCCTTATACTAAGAAGAGAGTAAAACTTTACTATTAACTTTAATATTTTAATTTATTGGTTTAAATCTTAAAATTTATTTGTCTTCCTTATTAAATAACATATAACACCTTATTTACATATTAGCATTGATTTCTATCGATTATTTGTAATCTGTGGCACAATCGTAGTAATCGTTATGTGTGGCACAGCAATAAGGGGGAGGTGTCCGTCCATGAAGTACAATATTATTGGGTATGACATTTTAACTTTAATGGCTAACCATTAAATACGAAACTTCGTGGGCGTGAGCTGTCAAAAAACCATTAACAAAATGGACAAAGTATAGGAAACAAATCTAAGCAGTTTGAACGTGGGTCACTAGTGTTTAATATTGTATATGATATCACTTTAGATGATGAAGTAAAAGAAAAGATCCGTAACGTCGCAGCCGACATGTTGAAGTTTAGTGAACTGACAGAAGAGCGCGAAGAGACTGAAGAACGTAGATCTCCTACACCGAAGTAAGTACAATTATTTAAAATTTAATTAACTTGTGTTAATATTGTTAAAAAATTAAATATATGTGTCACTTATGTTTTTATACACATAACAACTTAAAGTTAAAAGAAATGGTCTCTGCTTTCATGAACATAACCGCGCTATACTTAAATATCTCTCTTGAGACAAATCTTCAATTTTATACAAAAATGTAATACAAATCACGTAATGTAACCCCCTGAGACGTCTAATACCTAAATCTTTTCCGTGCCCACGATTGCTGTAAAGCATTCGAAACGTCGGGAACCAAAAATCATAATAAATCCGCGACTAAATCCGAAAAGATAGTTTCATTTAGATTGTACTAATATAATATTTATATTATGTATGTATTTAAAAATTATTTATTTAGTATTATCAACTATCTGGAATCCGTAATACAAGTCTTACCTTACCGCAGAACTAGATGGCGCTGTTGTAAAAATGTCCCGACATTTATTGAAGTGAAACTTCTTTAGAATCGTTGTGATTTCAAACTCGATGAAACGAAAAAATAAGTCCATAGTACCAGGCACTCAGAGACGGGGAAGAGTTAGCCTCAGTTAGATCTCGCCCACCGCGAGTCAGTGACATTTCTAACTCTGTCTAACTCGTGGGTGTGACCTTCGCGCCATCTCCCTCTCTCAACCAGCTTAGACGGGGTTATTTAGTATAAATATGAACGAGATTTAAAAATTAGTTTGCCACAGAAGTTTTACTTCTGACATGTGTACTTTGTACACACGCACTTTTTTTTATTTATTTATTTATATAATAATGTTGTCACACAGGTTGTCAGCGACGGCCGTAGCGAACATAGTGGAGCTGTGCTCGGATAGCGTGGTGACGGCGGACGTCACGTGGGCGGCGGTGGAGGACGCGGTGCGGCGGCTGCGCGAGGCGCGCGCGCCCGGCGTGCCCGCGCGCCCCGCCGCGCTCGCAGACGCCGCGCGCCGTGCAGTACAAGCCGGACGACACGCGCTCGCCGCGGTGAGACACACACGACCTTCATATTCACATCATCATTATTCATTAGGGTGTGGTGGGTGTGCGAATAATTCGAACTTACGAATTATTCGTTCCGAATCGAATATAATTCGATTTTTTTCCGAATTATTCGTAAATAACATGATAGATGTTATTAGCGAATTTTCGAGTATTTTGAAATCAGGGTTTCTTAATTTCAATATTCAAATATAAATTTAACAGTCAATATACATTTTATTCAAACCATGAAATATAGGCAGTTACACAAATAGAACAATTAGTATAGTAATTTTTGAAAGAGAATGAAGTAACAGAAATTACATCGTACCAAATACAGTATCATAAAAAATACGACATTTGATAATTTTCTACAAATTTTTGTTGAAAAATAAGAAATACGATACTGAATCGGGTGATAATGAATTGTGATTCACGATTTAAAGGAATTCAAATGGAAACGATTGAAAATCCAGAGATATTTCATTAATTCGCGAATTATTCGAAAATTTCGAATTATTCTATAATTCGAATTATTCGATTCGATTCGAACGATATTCGCACACCCATAATCATCATCATCATCAGCCCTTTTTAACGTCCCGCTGCTGAGCACGGGCCTTCCTCAGTACGAGGGGGAACAGGCCATAGTCCATCGCGCTGGCCTAGTGCGAGTTGGTGGACTTCACATGTCTTTCGAAAACTTGCTAGGTTTTCTCAGACATGCAGGTTTCCTCACGATGTTTTCCTTAAGTAAGACAAGTGGTAATCATGATAGAAATGACCCGGATTTGAACCCGCATCACTCGGTTATCCAAGCGAGCGCGTTACCGCCGGGCTACCATTTTTTTTGGGCTACCACTTTCTTCATATTCACATACTAACACGCATACACATAACAGAAATTATTTAAAAAAATAAATATGTTAATTACGATAAAATATTTCAATAACAAATATTGCATAATGTAGACCCTATTTTTTTAACGGAGGTACAAACAACGGTCACAGCATTGAAATTTAAAAAAAGCAGATTTACGACAAACGTAGATATTTCCGGGACAAATGTAGGCAACCGATGAGCTGTTCCAGAGTATAAACTTTCTCTGTGTAAAACATCCAGATCAGTTCAGCCATTAAGTAACAAACTTTCATACAAATATCTGAACCTTCACATTTCTAATATTAGTAGATGTACATATGTTATTTAAGGAATTCCATAGTAATTAGCACTTTTATTCTCTTATCAGCGTCGCCTACAATCCCACACATGCTTTGTACCGTTCTTGACCTCTTTTTCTAGTTTATGATCAAAAGATAAGGTATATTTTATTTTTTGGTAAAATAGTTTATATTGATATTTTGCGAATTTTTTTGGCGTTTGTTTTCTGTTTTCTATATAAGACGAGAATTTGTTTAAGAATCTAGCACTGTTTACTTTTTAATTTAAATACAAATTTGGTTTTTTTGGAATTCATAAAGATGTATCTTTATATTAGTTGAAGAGTGTAAAAACGTACCAAGTACCAATATATAATTGAAGACATGAATGGATGAATCATGAAAGTGATATTACGTCGCAAAGTCTAATTGCGTGAAAATTTAGTACAAAGTTTGTTTTATGTACTGAGCGCATAAAATGGCTGTCCACTTGACAGCCAATTAAGCTATTATAGTCATAAATATGGCTGCTTTAAAATTAATAACTGTTTAACACACATAACACCGACATCTATACATAAAACAGCGAAAATTATAAAAATTGACAAATCACCTTCATCCATTCACGTCTTCAATTTGTATCTGTCATGGCAGTGAAAGTTTTAGACTTTTTTGATGTTTTAGTCATATGAAAGCTAATGCTAAATGTTAGACATCTTCTAAAGATCATAATAATATAACATAATATGTATATTTAACAATATATATTGTATGAAAATGTTTTTTTTTTAATTACGGAAACTTATTTCATGTCCTGTAGTTTTCTTATACTACTAAAGCTCACTCTAAATTACCTTAATGTGTTTTATTTTAAAGTAACTATCTTAATAATGGCAATTTAATTTATAATTTACGAGTATATTTTATGTATTATTACTTAATGTTGTCTTTTTTTATATACCTTACATATTAATGTTTTATATACAGGAGGCCGTCGCGTACTTGGCAGAGAACGGGTTCGAAGAAGCTGTATCGGCTAGTGTAGAGACGTTAGGAGTTATGTTGAACCGAACAACTGAAGAGGTGCAGAATCTTCTAGAAGAAAACAAAACCTCCCTCCAAACATCACTCCAGCCCTCGGCTTTGGCTGTCGCACAAGCTTATCATATGTACGTACTCTTTTTTTCAAGTTAATAAATTGTGATATATTTTGTACTAAGAATATATTATTTAAAGCTTGATTATCGTAACAACTATTTCAATAAGATTTTCCAAAAAATGTTTCATATACAAATGACTAACTAAGTTAGAATTATAAATGAAACTATCTTTTCGGATTTTGTCGCGGATTTATTATGATTTTTGGTTCCCGACGTTTCGAATGCTTTACAGCAATCATGGTCACGGGAGAGACTAAGGTATTAGACGTCTCAGGGGGTTATATACTTGTTACAGACAGTGCCTACCCACAATTTTTTACAAATATTCAAAATGATAGACTATAAAATTATACATTTCAATTCTAAACATTTAAGATTTTAAAATTTTAAATTATATTATAAGAATTATATTATAAGAATTATATTATAAGAAAGTATTAAGTTAGAATATTATATATAAGTGATAATATTTCACAGAGCTAAAACCGGAGGACCATTACAAGATTCCGACTCGTCCGCAAGTTCAAGCAGCGACAGCGAGTCCTCAGATGATGAATAGAGTTATTTTAAGTAAGTAGTAGCAATAATTTAGTATTAAAATAAATGGATTAAGATATTTTGGAGTTTCATTTTTTTAATTTTCTACATATTACTAAAATTGTTTAAATTAAAATTACAATTTTTTAACTTTATTTTAAAGTTCATATAATGGGAGATTTATTTTTCTACATAAAAAGCCTAATACTGAAACCGATAATTGGTGACTGAGTTTAAATAAATGATATGACACTAATACTATTTTTGACGACACGCGTGGCGCAGTTTGTAGTGACCCTACTTGCTGCGCCAGCGGTCGCGGGTTCGAGTCCCGCTGGGGGCATACATTTGTTGAGCACGAATGTTTGTACTCCAGTCATGGACGTTTATATTTATAATATGTATGTATTAAACTTATATATGTGTAGTATATCAACCATCTAGTATCCATAACACAAGGCTAGTACCTTAACGTGGAACTAGATAGTGCTGTGTGTAAATGTCCCAACATTATTATAATATTTAAACTATTATATAATACCTACTATACTTTAGTATCAAGTATGTTATACTTATAGAAACAATAGATTTTAGCAGTGCAATACTTTCTTAGATTTACACGATTACATCTCATTCACAAAATATACAACTGTTTCGAAAAGATTGGAAATGGAATTAGATTTAAGTTAACTATTCTTGGGAACTAGCTACAGCAATTTACAAACTGTTCAACAGAAATTTCAGTTAAATTCAATTAATTCTATATGTAGAAACTTTAGCCGAGTCACCGCTAATATATTCACTTGTATAACTTTCTCTTTTAGCATAAAATATGATTGCTCTCTTAGTGCTTCTCAGAGATCCGTAGCGGTAAAAACGGAATTCTTATAATTTCCTTATGACCGTCGGTCCTTCTGATCGCCTTTCGTCTAGTGACTAGTCTGGTAATATGTCACAGCCATTCTACTCGCAGGCAGGCCGAAATTGCTCATATTTACTAAATAAATATCATGTAAACCTCTACAAAATTTTCCAATCAAATTACAAAATAAATAAATATGTTGGGACATTATTCAAGATCCATCCAGTTCCGTGGTAAACTACAAAGGAAGCTTGTGTTACGGATATCAGATAGTTGATATACTACATATATAAGTTTAAATACATACATATTATAAATATAAACACCCATGACTGGAGTATAAACATCCGAGTTCCACATTATTTTTTAGGGATAAGTTGTTATAGCTAGTGCTAGAAAGCTATTGTTATTGACCATAAAATGAATTGAACTTAGATAAATTAGACTAATTAATAAATTCAACAAATACTTAGTTTTACGCGAATACTTGACATTATAAATGAAACTATCTTTTCGGATTTTGTCGCGGATTTATTTAGATTTTTGGTTTACGATGTTTCAAATGCCAAAATCCGAAAACAAAGTTTCATTAAATGAATAAAAAAATAAAAAATATAAATTTTATAAATTCAACAACATACATATTGTCTAATGCTACGGAACCCTCAGCGTGACCGACTCTTAAATGTCCGATTTCTTTTAAATATTTTTCCTTAACTATTATAATTTATAATCTAGGTAAAGAAGGTTGTGGAATATTTTTCATTCCATTGTACAATTGCATTACAGGTTTACATTTCATTACAAAGTAATGTAAAGTAAACCAACGCTGTCAACAACTTCAAACTAATTTCTAACTTGTCAGTCATTACTCATTATATTCTGTTAGTATAGTTGACTTATGTACATTTACAACAAATATTTAGTCCAATATAGGAAATACTACATAGATTATATCTGTAAAATCAAAGAAATTATAAAAATCAACCTCACTTCACTCGGATTCGTCTTTAGATAAGTTTCATTGTTTGGACGGTACCTTAATTCTTTTTATAAAATAATAGTAGCCCAAGGTACTCTCTTGAACATCAGCTAACGGTCATTGAAAGTCCTGTCAAAACCTGTCCAGCCGTTTCAGAATAAATAAACCGACAAAAACATAAAAATATGTGTTTTTGTATGTTAAAAAACTTAAAAAAAAGACATTGTTTCTTAATAATTTGCCTATGCTCCGTTGTATATAGTGTTTTACATGTAATCTTCGCCGGCTTAACTCTATAAACTTACTCCTATCTTTAGAATGCCTTTTTTTAAAATGGTTAAATTCTTCATCAACCTTTATTTTAAATCGCTTGTCATTAATGAAAAATAATAATTTGTTAAATATTGTACCTACTATTATTATTTATAGACTTAAGACAAGATAATCACTTCATCGCTTTTTGCCCCGCGTTCCCCTTATTGTAATATTATCAATAAATACACATAATATATTATATTCAATATAAGGCAATTCTTCAAATTTCAGATTATTATGATGGTTTTTAATTTGCGGTATTTGTTGAAAAATATATGTAACTTGCACGCCCAACTATAAATATTGTTAATAAAACTTTCTAAGAAACCCTTATAGTCAAAAATCCAAGGGCTCACATAACAATTTAACTAAATTTTAATGCCTGCGCTATAAACAGACAGTAAGGGGGACATGTTCCAGTGACACAAAACCATATTTACTTAAGAGGTGCTAAAATGATTATTGACTTTGACATGCAAAGTTTGAAAGAAAGTAGTAGAGGCCGTTAGTCGTGCTCAGTGATTCCCACAACTGTGACAGTGTTGAGATATATAAATAGCCAAAAAATACGTAAAATTTAAAATGTTCACATACATCTACTTTATAATATTTTTTGTAAGTATATTGTTCTTTTGTCTGAGAACAAATCGTTATCTTTCATTCAAATTTATCATTTTTTTATCTTAACTTTAATCTTTATAGTATATGTAGTTACATATTATGTATACCTACACTTGCATAAAATCTGTTCAGTACTTTTATGAAAAGAAATATTTAATTTTATTTACTTAATTTTAAAATTTGCAAAATATAGGTACATTAATATATTATATTTGTAAATTATCAAAAGTACTAATTTATTTTTTCTTAAAAAAATAATTTCTTATATATAATTTAAAAATAATTCATTATAAAAATATTTCCAAAAATATATTTTCCAGGTAATAGCAAGAGTCGATAGAAGTGTACACGCTTTTGTAAAATCAAAAAACTACGACTGCGGTCCCTACGGTTTTGTATGCGACGGAATTTCCAAATTAAAATTATGTGATAGTGAAAAATTGTTCGGCCCAACTTTCCTTTGTCCACCCAACACTGTGTGCAATGAAGAGTCAAGTGACATTTGCGAAAATCCTATCAACTATATAGACCCTGTTATAACACGCGCGGTTCGATGTCACAGTAATGAAAGAATCGCGGACCCAAGCGTACCCGACTGTAAAGGGTATATTTTGTGCATCCCTAATAAAAATCGATTTCAAGGGATTAAGTTTAAATGTTCCGGAAAAACTGTTTTCAGTGGCTACACACGCACATGTACTTCGCCTGAAAAATATAAATGTCCTTTGATAAGTACGACGAAGAGCAAGCCTCTTTATTATGGTGATGTTAATGAAAAAGATGATAATAACGAGGGCCAAACTGTACATTTTGGGGCTACTCAGTCTGGTAGCAGACCCATAGATTGTAAAAACTACAAGTTTACTGTTACCCAAGATACCAGCCCGGCACGTCCTACATACTTCTGTCCTTCGAGACCAGCGAACGGAGAGTCCACAGTTCGATGCACAATATTTTCAAACCACTTTTGCATGACATTACAAAGAGACACTGAAGACCAGTTCATGCAAAATAATGACGCTGTAATTCGCAGACCGCGGAAAAAATATTGGAAACAATAAAATAAGTAATAAGTTCATACCAAAGACTGATTTATTATTATCATATAAAAGTAACTTTTTATATTAAAAACAGTATGTAATATTTTTAATCAATAAAAACACAAATTAAAATAAAATTATATTGTTAATTTTATTTGCAATTATATTTATCTAAGCATTAACTTAAAAATAAAAAATAAATACATAGAAACTATTTATGCCAAAAATGGCACCTAAATTAATCAATTACTCTCACGACTATCCTCATCTACACATTTTTGTTTGTTTTTATCAAAAACTTCGTCAGAATTACATTTCTTTATCTTACGACGAAACTCCAATTTTGATTTTTTTGTGCAATGGAAATATTTCCTAGAGTCATCTGGAAATTCGAATAATCCCTCTTCTTCGCAAGCGAAACTTCTTTTCCAATTGTCATATTCACTAGAAAGCTTTTCTTTTGTGCTCTTTTCGCTTGTATTTTTAGAATCATCTTCAATAGGCGATGGTTTTAACATACAATGTACAGTATCAGTATTAAGGTGGTAACCTTCTTGGCACTTTAGTTTAAATCTTACTAAGCCTTTAGAGTTTTTTGCACAAATATAATAAAAGTTGTTTGATAATACATCAATAAATCTGCCCTCCGTTAAGCATTTAAATTCATTATTTCTAATGCAATGTGAAAAATTTTTTGTACATTGCTTATTGATCTCACTGAAAACTGTGTCACTTGGGCATCTTCCAATAATTGGTGTTAACTTGCCGATACAAATGTAAAATTTATTACAGTCATTTTTATCTGAATATTTGCCGCGACTACCGTCATTACAAGTAAAAGGTGTCGGGGAAGATATGTTGACATATTGGGCAAAATATGTAGACTTGCTCATAGCACTTCTTTCTGTATTTGTTATCATCGACTGTTTCTTTTCATTATTAGAGGCCGTTTCAAGATATTTGTTATCTTCAGATTCTTCTTCGGTTACTTTATTAATAATTTCAATCTGGGGTGATGGTGTATTCGTTTTTAATATTCGATTAATATTACTTTCGTCACCATTTACTTCTGAAACAGTAGTATTGTTTAGTAATTTATTAGTATTAGAGTTAAATGTTTCTTCATAACCGATCTTGAATTAGATTTTAAATAAAGATCTGCTTTTAGTAGATATATTTTCTAATGTACTTTCCTCAGTATAATTTGAATTAGTTATCATTAATCCACTGTGCACAGTTAAATCAAACCACTTTGGCATTATTTTACAAACAGACAGCGAAAATTTAAAAACGGCGAACTGTTTTGTTAAGCAATGACGATGTAATTCGAAAATAGCGCAAGAAAGATTTTTTAAACAATGAAATAACTATTAAGTTCATATCAAATACTAATTTATTATTATTACATAAAACAATACTTTAGATATATTTGATTTTATTTGCAATAACAATTGTCAAGAAACTAATTAAAATAATTTAAAATAAATACATAGAAACTATTTATGCCCAAATGGAGCTTAAATTAATTAATCAATTACCCTCATGACTATCCTCATCTACACATGTTTGTTTGTCTTTATCAAAAACTTCGTCAGAATCACATTTCTTTATCTTACGACGGAACTCCAATGTTGATTTTTTTGTACAATGGAAATATTTCCTAGAGTCATCTGGAAATTCGAATAATCCCTCTTCTTCGCAAACAAAACTTTTATCCGAATTGTCACTTCCACTAGAAAGCTTTTTTTTTGTACTCTTTTCGCTTGTGGTTTTAGAACCATCTTTGATAGATGGTGGTTTTAACGTACAGTGAACTGTATCTGTATTAAGGTGGTAACCGTCTTGGCATTTTAGTTTAAATCTTACTAAGCCTTTTGATTGATTTTTTGCGCATATATAATATGAGTTGTTTGATAACAAATCAATGAATCTGCCCTCAGTTAAGCATTTAAATTGATTGTTTCGAATGCAGTATGATAAATTTGTTGTACATTGCTTATTAATTTCACTGAAAACTGTGTCACCTGGGCATCTTCCAATGGTTGGTGTAAGCTTGCCGATACAAATGTAAAATTTATTGCAGTCATTTTGATCTGAATATTTGCCACGACTACCTACAGTACAAGTAAAGGGTGTCGGTAAGGATATGTTGACGTGTTGCACAAAATATGTAGACTTGCTCATAGCACTTCTTTCTGTATTTGTTATCATAGACTGTATCTTTACATTATTAGGGGCTATTTCTGGATGTTTGCTATCTTTGGATACTTCTTCGTTTAGTTTTATATCTTTTACATTATCAATTACTTCTATTTTTGATGTGTGTGTTGAAGTATTTGTTTTTAATATTCGATTGATACTAATTATGTCGTCATTGATTTCTGAAACTGTTTCGTTTTTTAGCAATTTATTATTATTAATGTTTACTGTTTTATAACCATTCTTGTTTTCGAATGTAGTATTTTTAGAATTCGAATGTAGTTTACTTAGTATTTTTGAATTATTATTTATTGTAGAAGTTTGATTTGATAGTAGTTTTTCAAGTTTTATGTTCTCGTTTTCAATATCTTCAGGAAAAGTCTGATTGGAAGTATCTTTAGGGGTTGGATATACATTAATCTCCTTAACTTTAATGATATTATTTTCTTTTGTGCTTCCTTCACTTTTATTTAAAACTCTTACGTCAGCCACAGAGATCATATCTTGCATTTCAGTGTTATTATATATTTGTTGTCTTGTAGCAGAGCTTTTAATATCAAAGAGGTCAACTAGAGTACCTGTATTAAGATTTACGTCATTACTTTTTGGTACGTTGAATCCAAGTATATGTTCTGGAATAGACTTTGAATTCTCAATTGGAGTATCACTTTGTGCGTTTATATGTTCGTCATTACTTACAGAAATATTTTCATTTGCCAGAGTATTATTAAAAATCTGTAAATTGTTTATTGTGAAATTGAGCCTTTTTTCAACATCGTTTTTTGTAACTGCGTGTGTGCTTATATTGAAACCGTTATTGTTAATTAAATCGTGGACAATTTTTATTTGGCTATCATCAGTATTATTGTACATTGGAATATTATCATTATCAATGGCAGGCACATTAATTTTATCAATTATTAAATTTATTTCTTTGGATTCTGTTCCATTAGATCTCGGTATACCTTTATCAGTACTTTTAGCAAAGCTCATATCAGCTGCTTTATCTTTTATAACGTTGACATCAGAATCAGAATATATTTCCAAGTTTAATTTCTTAATGGAATTGGACAAAGTTTGAGAGACGCTTGCATTATCCGTGGTTTTATCTGATCCAAACGTTTTATATTTGGTTATATTTGGCTCAATATTATAATGCGTCTGCTTGTTATCAACCTTTTTAGTATGATTTTTTTCCAGTATTATAGTGTCTTCTATGTTTAGCTTTATTGCTAGAGTATTGTTATATGTTTGTTTATTATTATTTTCTTCAGTGAAGTTAAAATCATGAATTGCTGTTCCTGCTATTGATTTTATTTCTTTGACTTCACCGATGTTAGAGTTCAGTATAGCTATTTTTACACTTTCAGTTATATCATCCGTAGAATTATTAAAAAAGTTAAATTCCTTGATGCTCTTATTCTTCTGAATGTTATCTTCATTGTCTATGGTAATGTTTACATCTAGCGATTGATCGATTTCATTATTATTCATCAACGGTGTCTTAAGATCATTTGAATCCGTAATATTTATGGCTTTATCCATTTTTTTTACCCAAATCGTACCATTTTGTTGCACATTGGAATCTACTGATATATTAAGGCTTACATCGTATACCATATGAGGCAATGTTTTATTATTGATATCAACACTATTACCATCCTTAGCTGTATCATTAGCTATAAAAGTCATATCTTTAGTTTTATTATAATAATATATTTCAGTAGTTAGACTATTTACGCCCGCTTCAGTGCTACTTATATTTGCCTTTGTAATATCTTCTTTTAATTTCATCTCGTTAAGTAAAATATTTTTATGGGCATGCATTTTTATGCCAGTACCATTAATAAAATTTACATTTATTGTATTTTCCTTTGATGTATCATGTTTAACCTTAAAGTCGTCATATGTTGGAATGTTATTATTATCTGTATAATCGACCTGACTACCATCGTTACTATCATACATCTGCGTGATATTAGCTTGAGAACCATTTATGGCCGACAAAGCTGTGTCTATATTTATTTCTTTGCCATTTAATTTTACATTATTAGGCGCCTTATATATTCTTTCTAAATTTAAATCAGTTAATTTTTTTTCTGTAGTTGGAGAATTCATAAAGTTTTTGCTTTTACTATCGTTTATAACAAGGCCTGTTCTATTTATAACATATTTTTCATCTATATCATAACTGCTATTAAATATGTTTTTACTATATTCCAATTTTTCATTAGATTTATACTCCTCTGAAGTACTATCAGTACTATTGAATATTAGGATAGATTTATCATTATTTTTGTTAATATTTGCATCTACTAGCTTCATTGTTGCAGTACTTTGCGTTTCAATGCTTTTCGGAGAACTTTGCGTAATTTTTAAGTAAAACTCTGTAACTTCTTCTCCAGGGTTCATTTTACTGTGTTTTATTAAGTTTATATCATTGGTCTTATTAATATTCATGTCCACTTTCTCTTGTTTATTAATATTATTATATATCTGCATACTTACATCATTACCTTCAGAAATAGTAACATTAGGTACCGTTATACGTACAGCGTGCTTATCTTTTGATATAATTGTATTTATTTTATTACTATTATCAATATTCGTAGCTTCTGGATCTTTAAACACCGTGTTTTTAAATATCCTTAAACTAGCATCTATTGTGCTTACATAAGGTTCAGTAGTATCTGCTGTTAGTACCATATGTTTGAACGTAGCATTGTTTAATATTTCTATATTTGATGTAGTATGTAAATCAGTGGAAGTAGGATATTTTCCAACTGCGGTAGGAATTTTCTCCGAATCATACATGTTAGTCTCAGTATAGGATTTTCCCCCCTCACTAGACATAAAACCTGGTTTAGTTTCTACGTCGCTCACATTTATAATTGTTGTAAAACTTGTAACTGGTTCATCTATTACAGCTGAAAGATTTATATTTCCGACATTAACAAATGTAGTTTTAATATCTTTAGTAAAATTTACATTATATTTTGTAGTTGCATTGGTTGTTCTATTATTATTGGACAAAACTTTTGGTAGAGTTTGAATTTTATTTTCAGTAACAGACATAGTAGACGTCGATTGATGCGGAGTTTCATCGGACTGTGTTGAATAAAAATCTTCAGTAGCCTGTAATTCAATAAAGGTATCTTCCGCATATTCATTAGGATTTTGAGGCTTATTCATTGTTGATAAAAAAGAATTTAGCACTGAGTTGGGTTGATTTAGAAAGTCTGTAGTTGACAAAGTTGTTGTTGTCTGTAGATTATCGCGAGTTGTTTCAGTTGTTTCTGTTCCATCTGTCTTCAAAATAGATTCGGTTTGAGTTAAAATAATGGTTTGATTATGTTTTGAAGTATAATTGTAATAATTAATTGGTTTAGCTCCATCATTTAATTTTTTAATTACAGTTTCTAATTTAGAAATTGTATTAGGTAATGAAGATACATTATTTGTTGCATCTTTAATAGTACTTTGTAAAGGAGTGCCTGTAAAAGAAACATACTCATTACTGGCAGTATACGTTGATAACTGCAAGTCAGATAAACTATTACTAGAGGTTTCAGAAACATTTTGTGTAGATACATTTAGTTCTTCTCTAATGCGCCCTGTTTCAAAATTACTGTTTGATTCAGTTGTCGATTTGTTGTTAAGTATTGATAAGTTATCAATATACGCATCATTAACATCAGTTATAACTCTTTCTTTAAGAAAAGAACTTTGAATTTCTATTTTAGTAGGCATGTATTCATACTGGTGGTAAATTATATTTTTATCAGTAGACAAATATTGTACGATTGGACTTAAAGTTGAAGAAGGTTCATATTTACTCATAGTTGTCGTAGCCTTAGTCTTCTTTTCTGTACTTGGTAAATTCTTATTCTCATGGAGTTCATCAAATGAATTTGCGAATAAATTAGATTCTTTCGTATTATTTTCTTTCCAATTATCACTCTGTAAGTTAATATTTCTATTAGTTGTGATACTGTTTTCATTCTGAAATGGATTAACGGAGCTGAATTGATCTTTAGTGATTGTTGATAATATATTTTGGCTACTAGTAATAGTATTTTGCTCAGCGACTTCATCATATAATCTCAGGATGGTTTCCGTTGAAGATTCTTTGTCCACATTAAATACTAAAATAGATTCGTTTTTCGCAGATGTTTGATTATAGTCATTTTTATCGTTACGATTTGTGAAAGTATATCCTTCAGTAACATCACTAGCCAAGTAAGAATTTAATGTAGCACCTGTTAAATTATTGTCAGTAGACTGAATTTTATCAGAGGAATAATTTACGGGTTCAGTGTAATTCGATTCATTATTGTCTAATGTTACCTTTTCAGTTGTGGTAGATAGTAAGTTGTTCGACGATACTTCAGTAATTGCAGTATTAATGTTATTATATGTAGCACTATCACTAATAACACTTGTTACATTTTTGGTATCAATAACACTATCCATTGTAAAACTGGTAGAACTAATTTTTGGTATAAGCGTTGTACTTATAATAACTTTTGATAATTCAATATCACTTATTAAACTACCGTTTAAAGTTGATAATAAATCAAAATTTTCTACTGCAGGAGTCTCACTATTTTGGTCGTTCGTTACTTCACTCAGTTGTGTCGGATTAAGAGTGGTCGTTGGATGATATTCACATTCAAAATAATTACTGTTCTTGCACACTGTACTTTTAGGACACGGAATGAGAAAATCGTCTACTGTAGTTGACACACCTCCTCCTAAGTCAACACATATCTTGAAATGTGTTGAATTGACACAGTGAAATGCTTTTCCTTTACAGTCGATATTCTGAGTAGCGACCAAAGGTAAAGTTATCGCTGAAACTATCTGTAAATAAATAAAAATCTTATCAAATTGAACACTCACATAAAAAACGTTATATTTTTTATAATATAAATAAAAATTACCATAAGTATAATGAAAAAAATATTTTCTTTCTTCTTAAAAGCCATGACCACATTTCAATCCAAATTCAATTAAAATTCAGTACATTCGAGCGCACTGTCGTGTATGAGTCGTTTATCGCGTAGTGTTAAGGAGAATAATAACAGTAGGTATGTTCTCAGATAATAATTAGTAGAGGACAACTAGTTTGCACAGTCACTCATGAAAATATCTTGATTAAACGATAAAAGTAAATAGAGCTGGCATTCTATTTCCTGTAGGCTTTACAGAAATTAGGTATTTCTCAAAGATCACGAAATCATATACCTTCAAAATCAGCCTTCAGTAATTTATTGTACTAGTGAAATTAAAAGGGAAAAAGTGCAAGTGCATATTTAAAATTATTTTTTTTTAAATAATGGAACATTAAGAACACCGTACTTACTTTTATCTAACCTTTATCTATTTTATCTGAAAACTTTCTGTAAATATTTACGTTCATTACAATATAATCGTATAGTATTAAGAAATATACAAATATTTACGACAATGTGGATTTTACCTCAATAACTCAATTACATCAACTTATCTAAATATTTAGTTTAATTGAAATGACATCACTCTTTTAGACTGAGATGTTTGCACTAATATCCGCCGACTTTTTAACAGCCTCAGCCTCT
The DNA here is from genome assembly GCA_905231865.2 of Boloria selene. Classification (NCBI taxonomy): domain Eukaryota; kingdom Metazoa; phylum Arthropoda; class Insecta; order Lepidoptera; family Nymphalidae; genus Boloria; species Boloria selene. The sequence continues at coordinate 5,172,551 of HG993137.1, read as the reverse complement.
GGTTAAAGGCACATACTAAAACAATCAATAAATTTTAAATATTTTTTACTGCCCTAGCTGAACGGCTCTATACAGAGATAACTAATATATGGCAGAGAAACTCAACAGAGCGCAAGGTATATGTCCTTATGTTAATCAGGGCGTTTGAGTAAAGCTAAAAATCTTAACTTGGGCTCCCTTACTTTATGATTAGGTAAAAAAATTATTGACTTTGAAAATGTAAGTTTCAGATTTTGATGAAATGGAAGGTTAATTTAGTAATTAATTTTACTCTTAATAACAACATAGTATTATTTAATTATAACATAAGATACTTATGTTATTAATAATATGCCTAACATGTACCTATAGACTCGAGGAAAAGAAGTAGTTCTCAAATAAAACTAATTTCTTTGTATACAAAATATAATTGATTTGCATATCTTAATTAATCTTCTTATAATAGAAATAACGTATTATAATCATTTAAACATAATTAACTTATTATTTAACAAAATATCACAACTGTCTTGTCAATAAGTACGAACGTATAAGAGGCTTATAAATATGAATTTCAATAATAGAATTGAAAACCTTTAGTGAAATTACAGGTAAGATGTTGATTTTAGTAATTTTCTTAATTGAGTTACACATAACTAAATAATCTTAAAAGAACCATTTCCTTTTTAAGCTAAACGATCTTATTTTGCTCTGATATACGGAGATAATAGCAATTATAAACCATACGAAAGATGTTATAGCCGTTATAATTCCTAAAATAAACATAGTAAACTGAACACCCTGTTCTTTCTGCAATGCAAAAGAGAGCCCTACAGAGAATAAAGCAAGTAGAGATGCTGATAGAGTTTCCAACGTGCTGTGGATTTTAGGCCATTTTCGAGGTCCTAAGAAGTCCTGAATAGTTGTTTCCCAACAAGAGTTGATGGCCCCATAGCCAAGACCCGCGATCACACACCCGATAGAAAATGCGTTGTGATCTGTTGCTTCTGCTAACACTGTAATAATAATTTAATAATTAAAACATTAAACTATCATAACTCATTAAGTTTTGAAATTGATTGAGGTACTTTTGTCAAAGTTACAAGTAGGTTCACTCTCTTGTAACTCTTCTTAATAAATAGTTACATTAAAATCTAAAAAGTTCAAATCGGTTCGTAATTTCTGAAATTAGATAAATCCGTGCATACTAACGAACTTTAGTTTCCATTTCTTACATATCTATACTTCTATACTAGTATTATAAATGCGAAAGTTTGTAAGTATGGATGTATGGATGTTTGTTACTCTTTCACGTAAAAACTACTGAATGGATTTTAATGAAACTTTACAATAATATAGCTTATACATCAGAATAACACATAGGCTACAATTTATAAAGATATTGTGTGATTTTTTTTAAAATATGACGATAGGTGTAAAGTAAGTAGTAAAAAATCTAGCATCTGCGAGCTATTCTGGCATGCGCTGCCATAACCGCTAGAGTTACACATATGTAATGTATGATGGAAATGTTTATCTTAAACAAGCGCTCACCTTTACTTCGCTCGGGTTCGTCCATAGATTAAATGCGAGCGAAGCCGCGGGTTCCACTAGTATTTAATATACCAAACTCCAAAGTTGATACTCTGACACGCAACATGCTCATAAAAGGATACATTTTTTTTTAAAAAAGTAAGTAAACGGTATATACATTTTTTGAATTATTCAAATACATACAAAGGATAGTGTACCACTATAACACATCTTTAATAATCTTAATTAATACAAGTTTCGAATTTGTTAATATTACACCAACCGTAATTATATAGTAATTATATAGTAGTACCAATTAATTAGTGAACTTACCGAAACATGCGCAGGTCGATACAATAAGACCACACAAAGCTACGTACTTAAAATTTCTTTTCGGAGTTTGAGTTAACCAAGGTGTGCCTAACAGAAAACACAACCAAGCAAATCCGTGCAACGACATAAAGAAATTTGTTTCCAACATTGGCATTTTAGGCCGCATCTCTAAACCTATCATTGGCATAGACACGATTCCAATTCCCATTAGACTCAATTTTGTAAAACTTAGCAATAAAGCAGGATAAAACTTTCCACAAGAAAGAGACCTCGTTAATGGTTTGAAAAATGTGTCATTTATATTATACATCGAGTACATTATTCTTCTTCTTATTCTATAAATTCTGTAAGATGGTATGGACAATTTTCTTTTCATATTAACATATGCAGATCGACATCGAAAACTAAATGAATTAAATAGCTTTTCCGTTTGAATGTCAGTTATGGGGGCTACTGTTTCGTAAGTAACTTCAAATTCTGAATAATCTTTTATGTCGTTCATATCATTGCTCTGGGAGTCTTTTCTCACTTGATTAATAATACAACCATCAATAACATCTCCTAACGTGCTTAATCTCCTAATCGCAACGCTAAGGCGTCTTTTATTTATGTTCGTTATACTTTGATCGTCAGTCTCCTCTTCGCTTTCTTCTGGTATCTGTGGAAGGATCTCCACACCAAAGATGTTTCTCCTTTTCTCTTCAGGACTAGGAGGTGGTGTTATAGTTTCCATAACATTACCGTCGTCGTAATCTATTTCATCAACCCGATGTAAATTGTCGTCAGCAGGACTCTTCCAACATTTCTTACTTAAATTATGCAATTGTAATTCAGTTCCATAAAAGTTATCTAAATTGTCATTTTGAAAAACCATAAAAGTTTGTGACAACTCTTTATATCTAGTGAAATGACTAGATTTTTTGGCTCCGTCTACTTTTAATATCAATATGGCTGGTAAAGTCTGTAACATGATTCCCGCTAACAATAGATAGAAAAACTGCAATCCAAAATATTGAATGAGAATGTATAAAATATGTGGAAAAATTGACTGTCCCACTGCTTGTCCTGTGTAACACAGTCCTCGAATCAGTCCAAGACGAGAATCATAAGTTTCAAAAAGAATTGCATCTACTTGAGCCAATATTAACGATGAACCCAACCCTGTAAATGAAAAGATTTGTGTAAATATAAAAATTATAGACTCGGTAGTCTAATAAAAATGCTAAAAGAATATAATTGGAACACTATTATAATTGCTAAAGTTTATACATAAAATGTATGAATATTGGTGACTCTACGCCGAATAGGCTTGTGAAAATATTATGAAATTTTGCACATAGATATGTCTGCAGTAATATATGTATTGTACCTATAAGCTACTGTTCACTGTTATCCAAAATGAAGTGTTTCTCAAATTTAAAAAAGAGTCTTGGAGAAATATAATCAAATCTTTTACTTACCACACAATATTCCATATACGAACGGCTGATATTTATATGGTACAAAAACGCAAATCAGTAAACTAGTAATGATAAGCATTAGTCCTATTGATGCCATGACTCTGTATCCCAGAGAACCTCCCCATGAATCCGCAGCGTCTCTGAACCAACATTCTGTAATCATTATGAATTTATTAAACACATTATAGTGTCATTTTTATAGCTCTAATAGCCTAGTTGTAATGCACTCGTTTGGAACACCAAGTGAACCAGATTCAATCTTTATTTAATGGTGTGAAAAACGGGAAAAATAAAAGTAATACAATATTTTATTTATAGCAGTGATCATGTTGTTAAAACTTCAAAAGAATAAAGTACGATAAATGATGAATTAACTAGTCGTGGGATATGTCTACTTTCTTGTATTGAGAAAATGAGCAAAATAAAGTATTCTTACGTGTTAAGCCATAAGTCAGTATAAAGATAGATGGAGCAGCGAGACCCAGCCACAAAGGCACTTCAGCGTTCGCTAAGTGAACCCATAGGACGCCGTATGATAACACGAGGCTTGGCAGGCAAATCTGAAAAGTCATAATATTATAATGATACAATTAAGTTCTAAATTAGTCTTAATTCACGTTTTTTAAAGAATATCACTTTTATTATATGATGGCATCATCTAAAATTGCATAAACTAATAAACGGTTTTTGTATTTTTACAGATTAATACGAGAAAATCCATTTTTATTTACACAAATCTCTAACGTTGTATATTAAGTCATATATACATATACTATGTATATACCTACTCCTACTATATACATAAGTATAACTATATGTAAATGCCTTAATGCAAATCAATTTTATCGATAAACTAATCAAAAATATTATCAGGAATTGAATGCTTTATTAATTTATATTTTATGTTTATTAGGCACATTACGAATCATATTTTTATTTAAAAATCATATAGGTTTCGGTTTTAAATCATTAAGTACCTACAAATTTGCTGTTCCTATAGGTAATACCTAAACACTAGTTTGGATATTTAAATGAAATAAGCTTTTTCTTATGTCAACTACCGTCAACTTCTATTATATAACGATTTATATCAATTGCAGTTTAGTTTAGTTGTTAGATCGTAACTGAATCGCATGTTTAGAATTGAATTTAGAAATTAACTTTTAGGTTAATTTTACACTGAGACTTGACACCCGTCCTCGATTTTCCTTCCAATTAACATTTTATGAAAAAGAACTTTAATTTTTTTTAAAGTTCCAAATATTCAGGCAACATTGCCTATTTTATTGACCTTATTGAGACTATAGATTTTAAATGCCGTATAAAATAATAAATAAATATGTTGGGATATTATTACAACAACTATACCGTATACAAATTACAAATCGCGTTTCAATTCTTTATTTATCTACCTATAGGTAATTTTTATTGTTTTTTTTTAAGAAAATAAATTACATTTTCACATAATAAACAAAAATAAACACCTATACAATCCTAATAATATCTGCATTAGATTTTCCTGTCACCTGCAATCATCGCGTATGTTTGTGGTTTATCTCGACATCTAACCCTACTGACGGCATCACGGCCACGCCAAAGCGATAACATAGGAGCGAATAAATTATATTCACATATTACTGTGGTATGAATAACTACATTTATAACTACGTCGATAATTACAGAAGCGGCAACAGTGCATTTCCTGAAAGAAAAATATTAACGTACCTACTGAAAGTAATAATACTTATACTATATAGATAATCATCTTCAGCCCTTTTTAACGTCTCACCGACATGCAGGTTTCCTTGCGATGTTTTCCTTCACCGTAAGACAAGTGGTAATCATGATATAAATGATTCGCACATGAAAACATGAAAATATCAGTGGTACGAAACCCGGATTTAAACCCGCATCACTCGGTTATCCAAGCGAGCGCGCTACAACTGGGCTACTAAATAATAATAATATACATACTTCCAAGTCATCTGTTCAATTCCTTGACTATTGATTAACGTGAAAAAAATTGACTACAAAGCTATGCTCTAATCTATTCATCTAAATAGGTTTGTATACAAAAGTCAAAACCTAGCAATTCCCGCCATTAAAAAATAGGGTTGGTGGTAGAAGGATGAAAATTTAGAGTTATAAGTATTTTTGGTGTTAAATTATTATAAAATGAAAAATATAAAATTAGGTCTAAAAATATCAAAGGGCCACCCTTATCACCTAGGAAAATAAAAAATAGCCTACGACCTATTCTCAGACCTACCAATTATACACAAAAAAATCATAAAAAACGGTCAAGACGTTTCGGTGGAATTACAACCACTGAGACATGAGATTTTTATATATTAGAGAGAAGGTACGTATGGAATAATGGTAGAGGAGACGTGGAAGATCGACCTTCACCGATCTGATAACCAGATGAGACATATTTTTTATCGAATATAATTTATAAACAAATATGCCTATAATTACTTGCCTATCTGAAAGTGCTCATGGCTATTTTTAGCTATGCAACAGTGCTTTAAGTATGATTTTTTGCAGGCAAGTCTATATGACTGATTTTGTAATAAAATGATCTAAAATTTGATATAACTTTCGATAAGTTAGCAGAACGATGGAGTCACCTATATTGACTTACCTGTTCACATCGGCTTGCCAGGTTATACACAAAAATGAGTAGGAAGCCTACTGAGGCATATTCTGTGTGTTAAAAACTAACAGTGAAATAAAATTCATTTGGTTATCAAAAGAATGAAAGTGATGAAAAAAAAATCGATTAAAGTTAATTTAATTAAAAATAGCCATGAGCACTTTCAGATAGGCAAGTCATTATAGGCATATTTGTTTATGAATTATATTTGATAAAAAATATGTCTCATCTGGTTATCAGATCGGTGAAGGTCGATCTTCCACCGGCTCTTAGACCATAATTGATAGGCACTTAAATCATTACGTATAATTCGCGTCATGTAAAAAGAACGCTGGCTGTCAAGTTGCGCAGAGGCGATTTATCGGCCAATTTGGTGGTAAGACGCGGGGCGCGGGACGGCGAGGCACGCGTCGCATGCTTTTCGGCTCGCTATTGGTTTGTCAGTTTAAAATACCATCGCGCACATTACAGTTATTAATTACGAAATGATTTTATATAAAAAATATTTAAAAAATATTTTTGACGTATATTGTTTTATAAAAAAAGAGAGACTGATTATAATGCTGTTAATAATTTAAAAAATATATTAAACGAATTAATTTAATTTTTTGTAAGTAGATTAAATATTCTACGATGAATGAAACATATTTTATAAATTAATATAATTCTATTTAATGACATTCTATCTAATATATTTTTCAATGTACCTACCAATACTCAATATACATCGTAAGCAAAAAGCTAGTTTAAAAATAAAAGAATAGGCTTAGGAATTTCGTATGCGAATGTACCGATGCGCAAACACACCCCCCACCACTTTCTTCCAGCGTTCTTTTTACGTGACGCGAACTGTAGGTAACTATGTACTTCCCTATCTATATGTAGACTATAATATATTCATTGTTCTCTCTCTTTATTTATCACCTTCTGTTAAGTATCTGCCTTCTTTGTGCTTATTAATATTGCTTTGTACAGAGACGTGATCAATAATTACTCCCTTATAATTTTTCAAAAAATACATTGTACCTATCTCAATAAACTTTAACTTTCTTATAATTTAAAAACCATCTATTTTTATAGAGCCAGCATACCGAAGCAAGATAAAAGTCGATCATTATCAGGCTATAAAAATTGTTACACTTGCTTTTTTTGTCTGTCAAGCTCAGTCGAATAAAAGACAACAAAAAGAAAAAAACTATTCTAAAACAATTTAGAGTTTTAATAAAAAAATCAAAAAATGTTAGAGCATATTGTGTGTACGGTGCATATATATTATGCTCTACCATAAGTACCTACCTATGAGTAAGTGCACGAAGACGAAGCATATCGTACTATTAGCTTAAAACTGACAATTGAATGCTTTAAATTAACATATTATATTGACCAATATTCAATCGTTAATAACAATAATAACAAAACAAACTACCTACATACAGCACACGCATGCTACCTATGTATTATACATGAGCAGTACACAGGCAATTATGATCTGAAATACTTACGAGTAACTACCTAACCTACTCCTTAAATATTTCTACTTACAATAAGTACCTACTGATGAAGATAAATAAACTTAAAATAAAATGGTATACGTACTTTTCCATAACGAAATTTAAGGTACCTATGCCAAAATTTCTTCTATTAATTGTATTTTATCTACATATTTTATTTAATATATTTTATTATTAAAGTGTGTTTGCTATATTTAAAATTTCAGTACTATGACTTTATCATAATGTATTGGTGATGACGAAGAAGATCAATGGTTCGTATTATCCAACTTTATTCAGATAATTCTCTTATCGTAAGATAATTATTGCAAACAATGCTTTGCCTAGCTTTACGTAAGAAGAATATATAAGCGCAAAGGCATTCTATGCAGAAGTGATGTAAGTATTGAGCTATTATATACATACGTTCAATAGCATAACAGATCCGAGGAGAGGCCAACGCCAGCTCGCGCCTCGAGCACGCTCATCAACCTCCATTTAGTGTCCTTTCTTCAAACATTTTTTTGAAGTTTGCAGAAACATTATAAACTTGTTAGTCTATCACTTCACGTAGGTCATTTTTAGTAAACGAAACTTTATAAATTATGTTAAACTAAACGTCTTTGTACAAGCATGACGTCGTATTGACGACTATACATGCATTGACAGTGTTATCGGAAGACTCGAACGCGGCTACTTTGTCTTATCTTATCACGTTATTTTGTGGTTATTCGAATCCCAGGAGAATTCATTATTGAACAAGAAATAAAAAAAATGAACTAATAATTAAGAATTATTAGCTTGATCTACTTAATAAATGAACCGTAAAGATAAAAGTACTTGTTAAGTGTACGTAAATGAGCTATGAGTTACACAACGCCGATACCTAATAGATTATCAATTTATTAATTACTAGCGACTCACCCTCGCTCGGGTTGGCCCCTTGGTACGTTTTAACAAGTAGTAAGATAGACTGATCAATGTACGTACGTGCATACTTACGTTGTATAAAATAAAAAAATGAAAAATATATCCCTTGCTTGAAATATGATCGATTCTCCATTGATGGAATGTTTTCCAGGATGAAAACTATCATGTGTTTCAAAAGTTTAATTTATACCAAATTTCATCATAATCAGTTCAATAGATGAAGCGTTACAACATGACGATAGACGAAGACGGTGAAGATAGGCAGGTACTTGTTTGCTACTTAATACTTTCTACTTCTTGCATAAAACGCAAACAAACAAACAGACATATAGATTAACAATGAGAAAAGTAGTTGGAAATCTAAATTGAGTGTCTAGTTTGGCGTATAGCATAGAAGTAGATCTGAAGAGTATAGATAAGGCGCTCGATCTTTGTATGCAAGTCCTAAATATTTAAAGTATAAAAATGTGCGCGCAGAGTGCGCTACGATCGCTATCTCCCTAGGGGAGGGGAAAGTTTCTGGTAATATTCAAATGCATAAGGATTGTAAAATTAACTTATTATTTATATTCTCTCAAGTCCCATTCTTTAGTTGATCGCTAAAGTGAATGAAGTATTACGGCCAGTTAAACTTTATAATTCCATAATTATTTATACAACTGTAATTATAAAAATAAATATTTCTATAAACCTAAGACTTTAATTGTTTTTATACAGGTATTAAATTAAAGAAGTGTTAATGAAAATCGAATAGCAATGCTAGAAATTATGATGTTCTGCAAAAAATGACTAAACTTATTCTGAAACACGCACCAACCCACAAAAACACAAATACAAATAAATTAGTCAATCACACGATTATATATGTATCAATATACTCTATGATCACACGTCACTATAATTTTAAAATATTGGGCGTGTTCTGATATAGACTGTGAGCACTTCGCAGTATAATGGCAATTTAGTATACTGTGAAGTAGTTTCTTTATAGTCAGTTATACTGGTTAGGTACTATTTAAAACGGAACGCGGTCCAGTATATTGTCGTTCTTGTTTTTTCACGCCATTTTCAAACTAATGTTTTTTTAATTTAATGTTTGCTTAGACGTTCCTAACTTTTCCATTTTTGTATTTTTTTTAACCACAAACTTCTATTTATAAATAAATAACTGGTGTTAACTACAACTCTCGACACCTTCGTGATCACGTGACAGAAGCACTGCGAGTACCTTGCCTCGAAAATGCTAGTGCTCACAGTGCAAAAATTATAAAAGTCATATACCTATTTCCCTAGGGTACTACTATAGCATTATACTGGCAGTCATATCGGAACGAATTTTCCAACACTGAGACCACTGCCGGTAGCAGTTTACAATCGCTTGGCAGGACTATGACAATGGGAGGGAGTGGATGGGTAGGGGAAATGCTCCTTATTATCCCTATACTAATCACATTACAAGGTAATTCATAGTTCATGAGAAAATAGATTTTGTATGTAGCACTCACCGGCCGCCGCCGCGCCGCCGCGGCACGCTCGCTTCACTCGCGTGCGTTGTGGTCATATATCAAACCTAACCTACCTAGAAAGAACGGAAAAAAATTAAGATAAACCTTCTGAACCTATGTTATCCAAGTCGAAAAAATAATTGTTATTTACGATGAAAGCACTTTCACACATGTCCATAGAAACGCATTTAAGTAATTCGACATATTTGTGACATAATGATCTTACGTCTTTGTCTCACATATACAAAATCCTATTGTTATCCTTCTCTCTCACGTTAAGTTTTTATTAATTTTCTCTAAACATATGAATTACCTTGTGTAGTGAGTGCGTGGCTTAAACTTCATAAGCGGAGCGGATTTGGTATTTGGCCCACTGAAGCGAGTTACGCCACAAGTGTTATTATTGTGTTCAGTGAATAAACGCCTACCATATATATATATATATAAGTTTCACCCAATAACTTCTGCCAAGCGATTGTAAACCCAACCCCACACTGCCACTGCGGCTGTGCTCACAGTTTATATCGGAACACGGCCATTATATACTAGTAACCATAGATGAATAATAAATGTTTTATAACAACGCGAACAAGTACTCAATTCTATAATCTGTATGATTATGACAGCTGACATTGACATTTGACAACAACAAATAATTATCATTTGCGAAGTTATTTATTATGAAGTTACAAGTAAAATGGAATATTTTGAAATCAAAATATAACAGTAGATTATTCCTCAAATTATAAGCGCAACAAATATTTATTGCGTAATATACGATGACCACTAAAGACTTATTACAAGAATATGCAAATTCTATCAATGAATTGAAAAAAGAATGCTCGGAAGCCGGTATAAGTGAAAAAGAGTTTAAGGAGATGTATTATGACACGCTAAATGAACTCGATAGGGACAGCCAAAATATAGTTCCTAATAGAAGAAGTTTTAATAAAGGCTACCTTTGTTTAACAATATGCGTAATAGTATCTTGTATAGCACTATTGAACTTCAAATCAATATATAGTTGTTTCATATGTAATATGCAAGACTATATATATCCAGGATTAAGACTAATAAGAAAAATGTCAATTCCGTTTATATCATTATTTCCTACTTTAACAGGTTAATCTTATAATGACAAATATAAATTATTTTATTCTAAAAAGATAACTAATTCAGCTACATTGAATAATTAATAAATTTATTTAGTTGTAAAATTTAACATTTTTATAGAATTATATCAAGAACCCTGTTTAATACAAAACCCTTTCTTCACTGTGGTGGATATGGATTGTTGGCCATGCAGTTCAGTTAACAATATTGGTGAGGTTTTTAATCCACAACCAGTCCATAGGCAACAAAATGCTCCATTTATATACAAGGTAAACCCATTAATTATTAAAAAGTAGAAATCACTAAAGACTTTGTTATGAAAATACTTTGTTATGGAAGCTAACATTATGTGGGGAACTACAATATTTCAGACTGAGCATTCTAAAATGAACATTGAAGATTTTAGAAGTCTTTACATAAAAAATAAAATGTTACTTGATAAAGAGAGTCCAAAAGTACTTGTTAATAACAAAAACTATTTAACCCCTCACAATGTATTTGGTATGGAAAACTTACAAGATAATTTATATGTATGGTAAGTGATAAAAATTATCATTTTTATTTTATCTTATCTTTACAATCTATTTGTCCTATATTTGAACATTGCTAAGTATTGCTATGTTATTTATATATTTATAGGAAATTGAATAATTTTAATGCAGCAAGGATATTAAGACAGATAATCCCAAGACCCAAGGTTGTACCAAAGTTTGGTCAGAGCACTGAAAGATTTATAATAATTGATTTAAAACATGACATGTTTCAAATACCAGACACAGAATGCAACTTTGCCTTTTTATTAGTATTAGGTGGAACAAGAATAATTGATTTACGACCTGCAGATGAATGCAAACATCAATGTAAATCCTTCAAAATGGAATTAAAAGAATCATATTTATGTAAGAATCTTGTCTGTATTAAATGATGCATTAATTCAAAATTTTCCTAATCAAATATCATACCATTTAGCACTAATTGTATTCGTTTTACAATATCATAATAAATAAAAAAATAGTAAATCATAAAAAAGGTAGAATAATTTAGTATAACTGTAACAACATTAATAATTTAAATACAAATAAAATACTTATTAGGAAAACTAAAAATTCAATTTCACTATGTATCAAAATAAGTTGAAACACTTTTAAGACTAACATATTAAATAATACTTTTATTTGCAGTATGGTATAACTGGTGGTATTGGAGACCTGTAGTTCAACAAACATCAAGTAATGAAACATTTATAGCTCATGTTGGGTCATACTGTTAATTCTAATTGTAACAATAAAGTTGGAATGTATAAAACCTTTTAATTTTATTCCAAATATATAAAATTGTCTAAATGAATTTAACTAGAACAAATCATTTCATTCAAATTTTTGTCTTAGTTTCTGTTTAAGTAAAACCGGAACTAATGAGATCAGAGCAAAAATGCTCAATATGGTAACTGAAGTCCATGACCAGGCATCACTTGTAGAAGTCAATGTATTTAGGGTCTGTCCAGCTTGTATTGCTACAAATGATGGTGGAGCAACTCCTGAAATAAGTGTTTTCTATAAGCACTCAAATAATGCAAATAACTCTAATTCATTTTATTATTATTATTATAAATATTATGGTTCCCATTATAGATTTGTTTATCACTCAAGACAAACCCAATATATATTTTGAAGAAACAAAAACTTACCTATAAAAGTTCCCAGAGCAAATGGCATGAGAGGCACACCAATAACTGGAGCAGTCATGTTTATGAACCAATTTGGAAAAAATGGTGTTACTCTTAAAAAAATTATATAATTTAGTAGGTTATTTTTATGTTTTGTCACAGCCTTAGACCATTGTGCAGCTCTCTCTGGGAAAAACTTCTTGACTAGTTTTTTCCCCACAAGATTTGATAAAAAGAAACACAAACTTGCCCCAATTGCTGAGCAACAACAAACTAAAAGTAATGCTAAATAAAAAGGAAATAAAAATCCTGATAAAATACTCAAGAATATTGAACCAGGAATTGCAAATGTTTGCAAGCTGCGTTATAAATTAAGGATTATCATCAAGACCATAATAAATTAGAATTTATGATCAGTAATTATATTATATACATTAAATAATAAATATATATTATATACATTAAATAACATATAGAAAATTGTAAAGGATACAATATATACACTAAAAATACTCCCAGTAATACTTCATAAAAATATTTGTCCTTATATCGGTTTAATATTAAACCTAACCCTTTAGCTTCTTCTAAATCCCATGGAAGTTTAAAATGTTGCTTTTCATGCCTTAAATTATAATGTATATATATAAAAACACAAAATATGAATAGCAATATTGATTAACTTTAAAAATATCTTACTCTTCCAGTTCAGGAAACTGTTTGTAAAGGAGGCCTAAGGCCGTCAAGGATAAAATAAAAATTATAGCAACAATGATAAGAGATTTTGAAGTTGACAATCCAGCAGTATTTGATTTTTCAATAGAAGGTGAATCTGTAAACAAAAATAACTATTGTCACTGTAATAAATGTTATCATTGATGACAATCAATTGAGGATATGTGGAATTTAAGGAATAAATATTGTGATGGAAATAGGTACTTGGAAAAGGATAGTACAAAGCAATACAATCAGTTCTTATATTTCTTGTTCTTGGTTTGATGTTGGATGTCGATGAAACGGAAGGATCTTGTATTTCATCACCTTGAAGCTGAGTCGCACGAATATTACTTCGACGATTTGTTGTGCTCATTCTTGTAACCTAAATAAACTAAGGACACCCTTACACACAACTTTAACAAAAAAAACTTCTGAAGAATATGAATGTTGCACTAAATTAAAATGCTATTTTATTCAAATCTCTCTTATAGTGATATTTAAAAACCCACATTTGAATTAATTTGACTTGTGACTAGAAACTCAAACTTGTCCAATTGACAGTCATCTGTCAAATTATCAAATATCATCAGTCAGATTTGACATTGACATTTGAAAAGAAATTACAAATGTTACATGCACACGCCTAAAAGCCACAGAATAAAGAACATGAACATGAACATGAATGTTACATGCAGGGTTGCGTGTCAAAAAAATATTAGATCAGACAATCTGTAATTGCTAAAAAATACTATAAATATAATAGAATAGTGTATTGATAATCATTATTGTAGTGTAAAAATATATTATGGTGTAATAATAAATTTCAATTGCCTTATTCAATATAAGAAATAATGCAAAAGTGCTTGCGAACCTACTAATATGATATGAAATGAAAATAACAAGAACCAAATATTTTTACACATTTTCTGATAACTGATAAAGTGTTCTTCACTTGTCTCTGTTTGAAAAATCACTTTAAAATGGTGATTTTCCTAATAACAAGCCACAAAAATATATTTCGGTATAATATTCACGCTTTCTTGCCCTAAAATTAAATTAAATAAGCCTTTTTTTTCTCGCGAAAACACTGTCAGCCATTTAGTGACTGCGGTGACCAAAGAACAAAATTATTAGATACCCCTTGAAGTTAAAGTTGATATATAATATATATACTATGTATCTAGGTGTTTACCTTGGCGTTTACGCTGAACTGACAGTTTTTGACTATACCTATGAGTTATGACACACGTCACACCAAGGCGGCTCGTGTTTTAGGTCACGTGATATTTGTATTGAAATATCACGACTTGTAATTTTAATATAATAAAACAATAATATGCTCTATTGTGGCTCAAAATTTAAGTGTTTTACATAAACTATAATTTTTATCAAAATTTCGTGAACCGAAGCCCGAGGGTGACACACCGCAAACTTCCCAACTTCCAACTAAATCTGTACCGGCACTCGAACTCAGGGCCTCCGAATGTGCTGCCGTAAATGCTTGCAACTACACCACTGAGGCATTATAAATAACTCTATATATATTTTATTTGCTTAATAAAATTTATTTATTCAGGATAGTATTTTTTATATCTTATCTTCCCCGCGATTTATTTTTACAGCAGTTCATTTTGTTAAGATACTTCTAAAATTTACATTCTCTTTGCTAAAATTGTCTTACTTAACACATATAAAGACATTACATCATTAGCGGATTAAGTATATATAGTAGTAAGTAGTATACATAGTAGCAAGAGTAGCGATTGCTACGGGCCCCGCGCATAAAGGGGCCCCTCACATTTAAGCCCAGCCATCTCTGCCTAAGCGTAATTTTTTGAGTGAAACTTATTTAGACGTGGTATATTAGTAGGAAAAGGTGTAATGTTACTTTTTCCTACTAACACAATCCACGTCAGACAATTAATAACCGATTACTTCAAATTCTTGGCGAAAATAAAACACAGAATTTCAAACGGTAATGGCACAAGTTCTACGAAAAGGTGCTCGTATAAATGTGTAGAAAGTAAAACAAACCCTATTATTTGTGGGACAACAGCACATTATTTTTGTTATATAGATATTAATGCAATAAGGCGGTAGTCGCTAAATTTTTTGGTAAAACTCTTTATATGTTAAGGAATGAAACCGTATGGGTTCAATCTGTTGGCCGTGTTCCCGATTGAAATAACTTGAAGATTGACGACACCTATATCATCTAGAGCTCGAATTGTCTCAATCGGGATTGCATCTGTAACCGGTATCTTTTCCATTTTTAAGGTGTATGATGGCAAATCTGACTTCAGACTTGAGTATTTTTGGTTTTCTAATTAGGTCTCTGTATTAGGAAAGTTATTTGACTGATTTTCCTTGATCAGAATTTGAATAATACTTGTTGAAATAGGCTTTTTACTATCCCTAAATCATTTTCAGTTGAAAAATGTACGAGCGCGTTTCGAAGTTTGCTCTAATTTTCTCTATTATGGACTTTTGTGTTGGTAGTCTACAGTTCTGAATAAAACTCCTCTATGACTTCATTACTGGCAGTGCTGGTGAGACCATATACTTGCACGATGGTCTTGATGTTGATAGTCCGTTTATTTATTGTTTTAAAGCCGATTACGCTATTTCTCCGAAGTGCGGGTATTAAGTATTAACAGAGTAACTCCATTTTGGCTGCTGTTGCCATTGCCAGAAAAGTAGATGGCATAGGATTCAGAGAAAATATCAATTACCATTACAATGAGTTTTACCGAATACACAGATGTTTCAGCCGCAACGAGTGATCTCTGTCTCCAATATTTGAAGTTTCCCGAGGCTAAGTAAGCCGCTGTTGAATTTGGGAAAACTTAGAAGATATTCCAGTAGCTAAATTTCCACAGGGAGCCTGGTCGTCTGCTGCTCTGTGGCCGGTAGCGCATGTCCCACCGTTTGCCCCAGAAGCAAGGCGGCGATGATTGCTAGGTAGATTGCGTGGCGTTCATACTTTCTTGGAAAAAATAGTTGCATTGGTTTCCCGTTGCTTTCTTTAGTAGTCCTTTTAAAGGTTTTTTAGACCCTAGGCTGTAGAAACCTTCCAGGCTGCTGAAATCTTCCAACCAGTGGCCCTGCACGGTTTTACGGAATAAGTGGTTATTCCGTAACAAATCCGTCGCCAGAGTAGGAGGAGGTCACCACGTTGAGGTGAGGTTGACTTTGGAGGCCATGTAGACGCATTGTAGCCCCTTACCTCTTAAGTAGTAATCTACTATACTGTTAAACACCCACAAAATTGTAACTTAAAGATGGCAATTCAGTATTGAATATTTTTTACCACTTTATAATTACGAAACCATAGCGGATTAAGGGCCCCTCAAAATAGTTTGCTACGGGCCCCGCGCATGCTTAATCCGGCACTGCATTACATTACAACCATATTCACAAAAATTCCTCACCTCATGAATATTCATGGATATGAACTTCTAACTTATAATCTTAATTCGTAATATTACAGTCAAGGAACATTTTTACTTGATTACAGTTATTTTTATGTACGTTAAACATCGATAGATTTGTATTCCGATAGTTATCGATAGTTTGAGAAAAAACTATCGATAGTATCGATACTATCGATAGTTTCGTGTATTAAATGAATAAATATTAAAGATATATGTTATAATTAATTGAAACTAATAATTTTAATTAGACAAACAAACAATGTTTGTCGACTGGAAAGAAGTTGGCGCGGTACTTCGTATTTTTTTATTTCATTATACCTCAAAAAATTGCTCCTTAAATGCTCCAGCAGAATCTGTAATTGCTCCACCGCTATCATTCTTGGTTAATTAATAATGAATTTTTTAGAATCCATTTTTTGAAAATTTAATTTTTCTGTAAAATCGCGAAAATTCGTTTTTTCTTTTTGAACTATGTCTCAAAAAATTGCTCTTCAAATACTCCAGTAGAATCCGTTAATGCTCCACCGCTATCGTAATCGGTTAATTAATAATTATTTTTTTTTAAATTTAGATAATAATTTTATTTGAAAACAACTGCACGTATCTGGCCCGTTTTTTAAACACTAAAATTTCACTTCAATAGGTTGGATGAAACTTGGAAGAAATCTCTTTTTGAGATAAGTCCACCTTTGCTCACACTGGCCATTTACTCTTTGCACTGGTCTCTGTATTACTTGTGTAACATTCAAAGTGCAATAAATAATATAATATATAATTTAATGTCTGCATTCATTGCAACCAATGTACATTTTTAAAATGTACCTATATTTATGACTAGCGAAACCTGCGGCTTCAAAATATGATTTAAGAGTTTAGAACACATTATTATACTATTCTTTTTTAACAGTATTTTAGGAATTAAATATTCTTTTTTATGTAGTAAATATATTATACTTTATTTAATTATACTATATATTTTATTTTATACACTTTAGTTACATTTTTATTTTGTTTTTATTTTATATGAATTACAAATTCTTATATTTTATATTATAAGAATATTATAAAAAAATAATTCCCGACTATGAAGGTTTGATGAGAAGGGAAATAAATAGTAGTAACTTAACAATCGATAGTGCCATAATAGTTATCGATACTATCGATAGCCCATGGCTATCGATACTATCGATAGTCTATCGATGTTTAACTAACACTAAGTTATTTGCTAGGACGATGTATCATAATACATCGTCCTAGGTTATTTGTATGAAATGGTTTAAGCTGTAGTTAACCCGTACTTACTAATACATATCTAATAATCATAGGATAAACATATGTCTACCAAAAAAACAAAAGTAAATGTAATCATTCTGAAAAATAATTCATTCTTATTTAAAAACAGAATTTAATTCCATTTTTAACAATATGCATCGAGTAAAAGTTTATTTGAGAGATAAATATTAAGATGTTAAGTAAATCATAATATTTGTAATGCTTTATAATATTATGATTCTTACCACGTTCCATACAATATAATATTATAATTTTAACTAACAATGTAAGTAAAATATTATGTGGGAGGAGAAACTCAAACACCATTACGATAGACAAAAATGTTGTATGGGGATTGGGGGATTCGGTCACTTCAGTCTGCCTCAGCCGCAGCGCATCGTAAACGCGTCGTACACAAGGTTTTTGTTTTGTGTATTATTGCCACCAGAAACACCGATATAATATAAACAAATATAAAATGCTTACAAAACTACTTTAAAATAATTTAATGGATTTGTTAACGTCTGATAATAGTGTGCAAAACGTTTAGTTGATAATGAAAAATGTGATGTGCTAGTGAAAGTTGGATTAGTGTAAATGCAATTTGAGATGAGGACCTTTGTGAAAACATAGGAACCTCCATGAATATACGTATTGAGGTAATATTTAATATAGATAATTCACTTAAGATACACACAGTTTTTACCGATTTCAAATGGCAATAAAAATGTTGGTCCTCTTTTTATAAAGTTAGATTTTAGTTAGGTACAGTTAGGTAGGTTCTTTTTATTTTTAATTCTAATAACGTTCCTATTATACGAGTTCGATATGCACTTCGCGGAATCTACTGGTAGGTCAAGACTCAAGAAGTTCTTAGTTTCTAATAGGTAGTTACAATGTTTTGTCTTTAGAGCATGTTAAAAAATAAGTCTTATAATAGATTTCTAAGTGTCAAAGTGGTTAGGAAAATAATAAAAAAATACCAAAAAGAATGTATTTTTGTACCTACTTTAATTTAAGGGTTAAAGTAAATTTGAAACTTTGAAAATCTTTTATTTAATTATATCACTGTGCAAATTTATCAAATTACTTATAAATAAACATACTTTTTAACTTACATTTGAACTGCATAATAATATACTTAAGTATTTACATAGAAATAACATATCTATGCAGGTAATGCGAGGAGAGATAGCAAAGATATGCTTAGTGATAGCTATCCTGACGCTCGGGACCGTGTCAAGCGACGGCGAGTGCGAGCGCGGGCGCACTTGGTGGGACCGGCACAGAGGCGCCTGCATACCATGCACCCGATGCGACCCGCGCCGCCTCGCTGTCAAATACCCCTGTGAACTACACCGTGACACCATATGCCAACCTCTCTACGAGGTTCGTATTTGGCCTTTCAACACAGAAAAAGACAATGATGTGAGTGAAACATCAAGTGATTACGAATATTACGAGTACACAGACTACAGCGGTGATGGTGAAGTGAGTGATGAACTGGACTGGAATATTCAGACATCCACTTTGACTTTAGCTGTGAGTGGATGTGTAGTGTTCTTTGTTGTAGTGGTAACATTGTCGTTGTACCATGCGAAGCAATGGCGGGTGCTGAAGAAAACTTTAAAATCTGGTAAGTAACAACTGGCTGTAAATACCAATGACGTAAACGTTTTTAAAACTAACAATTTACAATTATTATAATAGAATGTACCCTCAAAAAATATGTGCAATACAGTAGCTGAAGAAACAAGAGTACCCATCACCATTTTGCGGTTTCTTGCTTATGAAATCGCTCTTAGTGATAAATGGTAATTGACCTTTCAATGTTGTCATAAGTATGTAGAGGTGTAAAGTTATATTAGTGTAAAAAATTCTCATTTTTTCAGAATAATTGCATAGTGTTATCAATGCTACCGCAATCTTCATAAAATGAGGTGTTGAATGATCACATTTTTTAAATTGTAGATATAGTAATAATATTCTATTATACAATAATGAAATAGAATAATGTTACTATATCTACAATAATTTTAGAGTGTGCAAATAATACGCATAAAATAAAGTAATTATTCCTTTTGTCTATAAATTGATGTTCAATAAATGTAAACACTGCTGCAGCCACCGGTTTTTTAATTGTACACATAGGTACTAAATATACGCCAGTAAATAAAGCATTTAACCTCGCACTAAATTTCCGATCCATTTTTTTTTAATTAAAAGTCACTTACTGACCATTAAAACACAAAATTCTGACAGATCCAGGTGGAGCTTCGATCGCAATCTTGAAGAAATGTTTTTAGCCGATATCTCGGAAACTATGCACTTTAAGGCAAAAGTTATTCAAACCATTATTGTAGAAAATAAAATTTCACATCTTTTATTTCTTGTAAAAATTACCGTTTACCATTTATGGCCCCATTTAATGAACCGGTTTTTCTGTCTCGGTAGACAACTAAAGTCTAGAAAACTAAATTAATCTAAATGAATAAAATGCATGTCCAATAAATCGTAAACGGTAAACGGTAATTTTTACAAAAAAAGTTTACAAGAAATAAAAGATGCGAAATTTTATTCTCTACAATAATGGTTCGAATAACTTTTGTCTTGAAGTGCATAGTTTCTGAGATATATGACAAAAACTTTTCTTCAAGATTGCGATCGAAGCTCCACCTGGATCTATCAGCATTTTGTGTTTTTATGGTCAGTAAGTGACCCTTAACCTAAAAAAAAATTAAAATTGGATCGGAAATTTAGTGCGAGGTTGAACAAAAAAAACGGCTTTATTTACTGTACTAATATTCATCTTAACTCTTTAGTGATTCACATTTGATGCATCCAATTTAGCACAGATAAATGGAATTCAATACCTACATGCTGTGCAAAGCAATAAAATCATTTTTACAATAATGTTTTTTTTAATATAAATGAATATACTCGTTGCATTGGTATCCAATAATATCTTAAACCAAATTAATTTACAATAGTGAAACCCGTGATATTTTTAAATAATCGTAACAAATCATATTAACATAGAAACATGTTGTAGGTAGGTACATACTAGGTACTATTATCTTCAATAACAGTTTATTTATTCAGGACGCTGATGAACGAACGGCCTCCATGTATAACTGCGTACAGGGCTAGCCTATAGTTGTACGTATGTGGGCGGGCCGCGGGCGACTCTAACGAAACTGGCGACATTCAATGAATATAAAAAGATTTAATGATTAACATCTTCGTCCTTAGCTTCACATACGGACATCCACTTATGATGAAATATTTGTATGTAACGTAATTGCATAAAGTGTTGTCAGCTCTATGTTTGGGATTTGCAGTACAAACAAGTAGTAAGCTATACCAAACAAAGCTCGAAGCAGACTTTGTTTTCTAAATGGTGCTGTCAATATGATCACATTAAACTGTAGTGTATTAGTCTTTTTTGTAATTTTTAATATCTATTATAACTTTTTAGCTATGTAGTGAAAATAAATAACAATTATTCTATTACCGGGAGACATAGTGGAGCCACAAGAACCGATGAAGTCATTTTAACGACTGAAACTAACACGTGCCAAGAAATATGTATAGTACTATAATTAAATTATTCATAACGAATATTGTGGTAATATAAATATATTTGTCTTCATACTACTACTTCCAATAGTACATATTCATTATTCAACAGCATTATTTTGATTGAATTTTAATGGCGCAAATTAAAAAAACCTGTCTTCTCCATTCAACGTGACACTGGCGAAATAATTTGTGCTCAACTGGCACGCTTTGAAGCCATTAACAAGAGAATTGAATTGAATTAAAAAACCTCTGCAGACCTTCACTAAACATCCATCTGATCAAATTTATACATTCTGTCATGATCAGTATCAAAAGATATTTTTCTTATTCAACGTAAACATCAATTTGTCTACGTTAAACTTTGTATAAACAGTTATTATGAAGCAATATAGTATAGGTATATCTTAAACATAGCCCAGATATCTGTACTAGTTTTAGTACGTTAATTTATGAAATAATGCCGGAACGTTCCAATTTCTTGCCCTCATTGTCTAACGAAACACTGTTTATTTGCTTAGTACAAAAATACTGAAAAGTAATTTATAATACAAAGATAACTTTTCATATAATATCAAAAGTAGAAGTAGAACATTAAACTTTAAAATGTGAGAAGTTTCTTTTTAAGTAGGTTTTTGTATATATTTGTAAACGCCTACACTTGGCGCTTTGAGTGTTGGTAAAGCGACATATAGACCGTAGCCCACACAAAACAATATCGTATCGTATGGTTCAAAAATATCGTAAACCTAGGTTTAGCGCGGCTCCGAACTGGCGAGCAAAACAGACATGATCCCGCGTAAACAATGCGGGTTTGTTTGAACATGTGCGCTACTAATTTTAATCGGTGTGGCCGACCACCATTGGAACAATAGCTAACGGTGTTTTTGTTTGCATTCGCTTATACCAAAATCAGAACACAAACATTAATAAACTGAATTCGTTTTTCACGTCACTAGAATAGGTATGTCGTTCGAACTGCTTTAACAATAGTCTATAGTAACAGTAGTCTATAAAAAGAAGAACATTACAAAATAATGTAGTCAAATAAGCAAATTGATTTACCAAAATCTACTAGTATCTTTCGCAATTTATTTAGTTTCCAACATAACATTTTCAAAATACTAAATATACTAATAGTCTAGTACCTATGTATTAGTACTACGCCATAGGTCTCTTCCGAGAACATATCTACTTTATATGGATTCATAGTATATATATTTTCATGGCTGCGGTAAAATTCTAAGCATACAAATTACAATAATAAAACATACACAACACCACAACTCAATTAAAATCTCGTAACAGCAAATGGCTTTATTATTAATATTAAATAATTCTTTCCTTCACAAAAATGCAAACGAGTATTATTTATACCTACATAATGGGACTATTTATATTATTTTTGCAGATGTACAAGACCTCTCAGCCAAACTGAGACTTATGGAAGGGGGCGGGGAAGCGCCGGTTGAGCCGGTGTCGTCTGATCACCATATTTACTGTAATATTGGCAAAGATGCTCTGCTTGGTAAGTAAAACACAAAAAGTAACTTTAAATAGAAATACTAATACTTTTAAATCAATACAGATGTGTCGCGCCACATCAGCATGTCAAATCTTTGATTAGTACAGGAACAAATAAACAAATTGATTTATTTCATACTAGCGACTCGCCCTCGCTTCGCTCGGGCTCTTCCCTAGATTTAGCACAGGTAAAGCCGCGGGATCTGCTAGTTATGCATATAAACCTTCCTCTTGAATCACTCTATCTATTAAAAAAAACCGCATCAAAATCCGTTGCGTAGTTTTAAAGATTTAAGCGCACATAGGGATATAGGGATATAGGGACAGAAAAGGCGACTTTGTTTTATACTATGTAGTGATGATGTGACCAAGATTGAGCTTTCATAGCGACGCGACGGGAACTAAAAATCGAGCAATAAATTCGCAAAGTCTGTTTTTGTCAGTAAGTTAGTGTAGTCACACAAACTTATTGTGTGGAGGATCAATCATTTCTCAAATACGGGATATACTAAGCGTCAAAAAGTACCTAGAGTTCATCTCGAGAAAAAAGGAGATTGAGTTGCTGGTATTGCATAGAGTTGCTAAATTCGCGGATTCAGTAAACCCTGAGAGACACGAGAGTCAATGATATGTCTTTCAATCATAGAGTCAATAGATTCTACCTAAAATAGCGAAGTAGATTATATTTCTAAATATTACATTAACCGCACCAAGCAACACGTACGAAGACCGCTACACGTGCATTAACTATAAAAATAAAAGAAAATTTCAAAAAAGAAATCCCAAAAAGGAATGTTTACGGCGTCATAGTCGTAACTCGTTAGCGGGCGAGCAAGTCGTAGGGACTAGGGATTACTGGCGGCATGCCAGTCATTGGATCCAGTTAAACGTTTTAAAATAAAGAGGCGTGGGTGTACTCGCTTAGCAGCCATACTTTGATTTGTTGGGGTCACATTGACACTGCGGCATGACGTACCTAGATATGTAAAGTAATATTAAGTAGTATATATATTAATATTATTATCTAACATAATACATAATATTGTGTATTTACGAACAATAATAACTTTAAAGGTTCTTATAGTAAAACAACTGCCTTTGCCTATATAAGTTCTAAACTCAATAATTTTATTTATATGTATTTTTGTATTTTTTTATTTAATTTTTTATTCTAACTGTACCTACAAAGTCATAACGTTCAATGATTCGCAACGCTTGTTTATTTTGCACGGATTTATTTCACATTAAAATTTTAGAATCGTCATAAAACCTGAACATCTAAATCTGCCTTGTGATGGAACGAATCTCTGTTAATAGCAAAATTTCGAGTAAAACAAGTTTTTCACCTCACTCTTAACTAAGTCCCTTCGTTGAAATTTTGTACTAAAGAACTAACTACATATTACATATATCTATTTGAAATGTTTTGTGTGTGTTCGAGTGGATTCGAGATTGGTTTAGATTCACAATTCGGTCCACTACAAAGTGTATTTTTTGAATTAATTAGCTATTTATACGCATACGTATTAAAACATTTTACCGAAAGCAAACGTTTATAACAATTTTCTATGTGTACACTACACTGTACAGGGACGTCGTTCGGGTCCGCTAGTATTACGTATAAGTATTATCTATTTCTGTTTAGTCTAGCATGACTTCAGTATTCTTTTAAAGAGAAACTGTTTTTTTTTAAAGAGATAAACAAATATACATCATTTTGAATTTGATTCTGAAAAAAATCAGCGGTAAATTACTGCACCCTCATTGTCAACTGTTTAATAGATACGAGTATAATATATAATATAATATAACTCTATCGCGATTGATCAATTAAATTATATAAATATATTTTAATGCGCATGCAAAATTGGACGGCAATAGAAACCTACACTAAGCCCGCGACCATTTTTTAGCTACTGGAACAGTAATTGTATAGCAAAAAGTGAAAAGGATAATAAATAACAGGCAGTTGATAACCTTTCGGACACACGCCTTGCTATCGATGGCAGTACACACTACACACGTGCGTCGTGCGTTCATTTTGTCGTCATTTGTAATGCAAACTTGTCGCCCGCTTCCGCTCCCGAGGGTTTCACTCGCCGCCGGGAAGCCTCTCACTTCCTGTTCATACCTATTTTTTGACAATTAACGATAAATAAACATCAATCGAAAATTTATTAGGTTGTTGAACCACTTCACTTATCCGTTATTAATTCAAAGTTGAAGTGTGTGGTATTTAAAACAATATTTCTATTGTAAACTAGAGTTTTCTGTGACTCCGTCTAGGTTTTTGATTTATTTATTGCTATATTATTTTTATAAAGATTGTTTTGGTCTATGTGTTTTCGTAGAGTTTCATCAAATCTGTTATAAAGAGCAACATGTTCGATATATTCCTCGTATACTTAGTTTATATGAAGAATATATTCGCATTTATTTTAACACTAGGATTTTATTAATTTTTATTTTACTATTTAACATAACGTATCGCGAAAAAATATCACACATATTTTATCATAAAAATGTTTGCAAACCACTTTGACTTTAATCATTGCAGTAAAATTGGCAGTTACATTAATCTTCTATTCAGTAATTCCATAAACACAATTATTAATTATGTACATAAAATTTATTAAAATATCAAATTCAAATGAATTCATTCGAGGCAAGTAACAACAACCAGGTGTTTTATGACCAGGTGTATTTCCTTGAAATGTGCGTTTACACAAACTACGCTGAATACTCGCATATTTATAATCCATAAGAAACAGACTAAACAAAATGATGCGCGTGAGCATTGAACTTAAATTATTATTTAGGGAGTGCCCGTCGTGGGATAAAGCATCAGGCGGTCTCTGCGAAGTGTAGGGGATAGATTTCGACCGTTACGTATTTGAATTTCTGAGTATAATTCATATTGCTTATCATTTGTTGTTACTAAATTAAAAAAAAATGATAGTTTATATTATCTAAATAAATTTATATAAAAATGATGAATCGCTTTTAAAACATTATTTATTTATTTATTTATTTATTTATTCCATAGGTTGCTAACAGAGCATACATCCATACAAAAGTAGATAACATACAATAAAAAAGACAAATACTAGACTAAATGATGCCCTAATTAAAAGCAACACTGCATTCCTATGACATGACAACATAAAAAAAAACTTATAGAATAAAAGAACAGACTGAAATTAGAAGGTACCTAAGTAAAAGTTATTAAAAAGTTAATAAAGTAGGTACCTTCCTGTAAACAAAAACAAAAACATTATACATAACTAGCGACTCGCCCTCGCTTCGCTCCGGCTCTTCCCTAGATTTAGCACAGGTAAAGCCGTGGGATCCGCTAGTTATGCATATACACCTTCCTCTTGAATCACTCTATCTATTAAAAAAACCGCATCAGGGACAGAGAAAGCGACTTTGTTTTATACTATGTAGTGATTATAGCAATATTTTTAAATGAATGTATTGAGTTCATAAATTATTTTTGTAATATTGGCATTTGCCTGCATCAAATTTTAAAATGACTAACTTATTCTAAAATATAGGAGACATGATTATATTGATCTCTTTTAGTGTTTAACGCATAAAGTGGTATAATGGAAACAAGTTGGTTACGAAGAAAACGATAGTAAAACTAATTCTAGTCACGTCATGTCGTGATCATGTGTAGAAACATCGCCTGAACCATTATGGTAACGAACTTAACATTAAGCCCTCAGTGCTCTTGCCTGTTGGAACTTGGCTCGAAATATTATTGTACGTTTTGTTTACTTTGTTGTTAACCACTAACAATGCTACGCGATCTGTAAACGTATAATAATATGAGAACGATCAAGCTGTATTTGACTGCAATAAAGGCCAGCCGGGTTTTTAATATATTAAATACCTGTTCGACGAATCCGACCTGCTCAACGACTTGGTATATTCTCATAATTCCAAGACTTCTTATTCTTAAGAAAAGTGCTTCAGGCAGGATAGGTTAATGTTTATAGACATTCTAAATAGTTATTATTAAATTTCTTAGACTTTGGTCAGCTCAATAGAAATTCGAAGTGTTCTTAAAGGCTTTTTATGTAGACCTAGTGAAGGTGAACCTATAAATTACTAAAATAACGCAAAAATCAAAAGTACTTCTTTAATTACTTTTCAATATAATGTGAAGTATCCAATCCTTAATTGCCCTGAGGCCCCACAATTCTAAATCCGGCGCAGAAAATACCAAACATTCAATCGACAAGTAAAATTTTAAGATATTTATTTTACTTTGAACAACATGTTAAATTACGTTATATAAATAAGTTCATTCCCAAAAAACACCTAATAAATTGCAAGTAAAGTTGTAAATTGTTAAGCTTACAACACAAAAGATCTAAGAGCAATCATTGTGTGCACTCGTGCATTGCGAATTGAAGCAACTTGGTAACAAAAAAGTCAAGCGAGCAATATAATAGCTTCAATAACGTATAATTTTCAAACATCTCAACCAACTACATTGTTTGTGATAGAATAAAAATAGACAGCACACGAGTTCAGACATCTTTAATTAGTAGGATATGTAAAAAATGCTCCTCTTATAAATATGAACGGATGTAGAGGTAAAACCGTGCGTCACGGACGGCCCCATTTCTCTCGCCAGGAAATGGCCCAAAGCTCCCTTCAAGATGTTTGAGCAGTCAATAATAAACTCCAACCAATCTAAACTGTTTATTGCCGATCTATCATAAGCGCTAGCATTGACGTACGAACTCTACGAGTGGCAACTATATCCGAGACCACTTTACAGTAATAGCTGTTGCGAACGCTCATGTTCTTTAAATAAAGAATTTAATCTCGTGCACGTTTTTAGCGTGTGATTTTCCGCTGCTACATTATTTCGGATAGATTTGAAATAGCAACTGATAGAAAATGTTTAATGCCTAGAAAAATATATTTGATTTCATGTTTTTTTTTCTAATTTTGTTTTCTTTTCTATGAAGAAATGAAATTCCGTTTTAGCATTTCATCATCTATTTATATTTTATACGCAAGAAGTTTCACTTATATATTACTAGCGACTCGCCCTCGCTTCGCTAGGGCTTTTTCTAGATTTAGCACAGGGAAAGCCGCGGGATCCGCTAGTTATGCATATAAACCTTCCTCTTGAATCACTTTATCTATTAAAGAAAACCGCATCAAAATCCGTTGCGTAGTTTTAAAGATTTAAGCATACATAGGGATATAGGGACAGAGAAAGCGACTTTGTTTTATACTATGTAGTGATGTACGCTAATTTAAGATATTAAAATATGTAAAAAAATATTTTATGTAATCTGTACAAGTATTTTTCCAGGAAGACAACCTAATTATATAAGAGTTCGATAATAAAACAATACCCTGAGAACCCGACCCTGCCGATACCGTGGCCGTGTGCAGAATAGCTAACTTGTGAATTTCATTTCCTTTCCGGGCTACGGAAGTTGGTTCGCGGGTGATATGGACATCTTCTTAACATGCGAAACGATCGTTGGAGTATCGTCGGTAATTGTTAATCAATTCTTATCGACCGTGGTCCGTGTCCAAAATATCCATACAATCGTAAAGAATAACTAAATGTTATTTTGAACTAACCTATCTTATAATAGGCTCTAACATCGCTTTTTTTAAACACTAGGTTATTGATACTTTTCCTATTGTTATCTCTGTCTTATCAACAACTTACTTATTGTAATTTACCTTTATTTAATTTTTAATAAGTAAACAATATTTGAAACAATATTTTAAAATAGTAGGCTGTTAATAAAGGACGTATTATTAACAAGGATGAGCTTGAACGTTGAGGGGGTCCCAACGTCTGCATAGCTACTATTACGATTCTATTGAGTGCATAAAAATAATGACTGATTAATTCTCCAGACACGCTCCATTGTATCGCACAGATCATTGGGTAGGTGGTAAAGCACGAACACTATAAGAAATTATTGTCATGCAATCGCGTCACGTTGCTTATTACGTTATTTTGTGTACTTATTGGTAATAGATTTTTCAGAAATTAAATATTTTCCCACATCTCCATCTCCAATGTTGATCTATCTCAAATGTTGACCCGGATAACCAGCTGTCATCAAGTTTGGTAAACTTCATCAAAATCTGTCCAGTAGTTTTTCCGTGATGCAGTCACAGATAGACAAACATTCTAAAAACTATAGGGCATCAGTATCAATAATTACTATTTTAATACGATTTTTTGAAAAATATTTTTGCAGACCACGACACAGACAGATTCGACTTATTTAGAATTTTATTATATAGATATCAAGGTTTAAAATTATTCATACAACCCTATGGTAGAAATCTAGTAATATTTATAGTTCAACAAATAAAAAGAAAGTGTAAATGCTCGGTCGTTCATTGATAGTTTAATTTAACTCATTTATTGTACGGAGCATGTGTACTGATGAATGGCCCTTGAAAGTCAATCACAACAAGAGAAACGTCTGACGCTAAGACCCGCCTCTTATCATGCTTTAAATATATCGTCGCAGCACGCCGACTGGACGGCAAATGATTTATGATGTTTATACAAAGCGACGCTGGCTTCGTAAAGCCGTTTGCAAATAAGAACTAAATTGTTCGTCTCGCACTCCAGACGGCACATGGAATTGGCTAGCGGTTGAAGGTTATATCACAGTAAATAGTGAAACTGAAATTTAAATGGGAAGTTTCCTGGAAACGCGGACTAAAATAGGCGGATCTCGCACGTTCCCGTACACTTGCCAATATCACGGCTGTTTATAAACATACCGCCGTTTCATAAACTAACGTCGGTTTTAAATAGAAATTGAAATAAATAAATTCGCTATCTGCGTCTTTTTGTTAACTAATTTAAATAGTTTTACATTAAAATGTTTTAAGAATACATAATCGCATTAGAATTCTTAAGACGTTTTAAATGTATCAAGGTGCATATTGAGTTTTCAGTTTAAGATTACCTATATATTTGAAGAGTGGTTCAAAAAATTTATAGAAATAGCCCACTCCGTTATTGTTATGGATAATGCTCCCTATCATTCTGTAGCAAAAGAAAAAAATGTATAAGTTCTGCGCTTGTCCCCATACCACTGTGAATTAAATCCAATTGAAATGATTTGGGGGCAAGTCTAAGGCTATGTCGCAATAAAAAATAAAACATTTAAAATGAATGAGCTAAAAATATTATTAGTTTGGTGGTTCCTACATATAAGTGCATAGTAAAATTTGTGAATAATAAAAATTATAATAAATGTAAAAATTTACCTACCATTTTGTTTTATTTTATATTCTTTAGCAGTTTTATAGGTTTAATAACTTAATTATTTATTGATAATCATTATAAATTATCATTATAAAGTATTAGCATTTACAAAAATAAACATTAATAAAAAATGTTTTTCACCCATGCTATCAGATGGTTGCCTAGCAACGCTTTGTTATTAAACATTATTTCTCTAAGTTGGCTAGTATATAGGCTTTATAGTTTAAATAAAAACTCCCTCACTCGCTTACTTACACCCGTTTTACCTGAAGGCGTCCATCTCTATATATGCTTAACAATCCCCCAACAAAAAGGAGCTCTACGACAACTTTTTTAAAGTTTAATCGACTATTTAATAGCACACGGCAATAATATAGTTCCATAGAACATATTAGTAAAAAAAATTCTTAAGCGGATAATCGTATCGTAATCGTCTTACAAATTTTACATCTGTTATCTTTAGGATAATAGTGCAGATTTTAAATTCAAGGATTGCAGTTTCGATTCTAAACGATTACAAAATTAAGGTTAATAATTACAAATTTAAATAATATCTAAACCAAAATAATGGATTTAAATAATACCTTGATTATGTAATAATTTCAACCACCTTTCCGCTTTCGAATACGCAAGCTTTTAAATTGCAATAGTAATTTTCATTTCCGTGAGTTTTATGGGCAACAACCGCGAATAGCACGGCAGCTGTGAGCCGTTTAAAATTCCACGCGCAAACGCGCACGCCGTATATTCAAATACGGTTGCTACAAACCGCAATCATCATAAGCTCGGTTAAAAAGGGAAGTTTTTATTGCACACGGCATATTATGCAAGATCAATTGTATTGCACGCAGTGACATATCTAAATATAGGCATTTCGGGCTTCGGTCCGGGGCTCCCAAGGGATAAAGAGATCCTGTTGAACACAATTCATAATATATTTATAAAATAAAAAAGTCTAAGATATAAAACTTAGGCTTAAATAAAAAAAACTTAAGGCCATATAAGTTTGACCTAATAATCCTGGAAATAATTTTATAATACTATCATAATTTCGTCTAGGCCCCTAGGGGGTACCATCTATCATTACTATTTTTTTAAAGACAAAATCAATGAGAGCAAAAGAAATATTAGCCCAGGGTACATACACAAATACACGGTCTTAACCTGATTGCTGTTGTAAATTATAAATAATGTTCATTTCATTACAGGTCCAGCTTCAACGAAGAAAGGTCTCGGCAACGTCTACACGCAAGAAAAGCACACTCCCTAAACACTGACCAGTGACCACCGATACGAAATTGATGCAAGTACAAATTATAGAAGAACCTCGCACGTCAAGTAGAAATGATAAAATGAAATACTTATTTTTCTAACACAAAATATACAAATTACAAAACTTGGCGTTTCTTTTAAGATTTCATGATCGTCATCGTTTTCATCGTTTACAGCAAACTTTGCTTACGACATTATAATGGCTTACAACACTTACAACTTTCTTTTATTAAAATACATGCGGTATACATATAAATTGCTTATATTATAGAGGCAGTTTTACATTAGGCTAAAGGTTATATTATAATTTGTTATAATCATACCCATTTTATTTAGTTTATCTCTTGCATACCAGTGATATCCAAATTCCAAACTCACCTAGTGTGAGACGATAGTTGTTACATAAACAAATTCTATAATAGGTAACTCGCTTTACCACATAAAATGCCAAATTGACCGAGTCATAGGAACAAGGATTATTTACCTTGATACATTCAAAATTGTGAGAAATTATCTAATGTAAGTGAAACATGATACATACTTGCAAACCGCAAAAATGACGTTAATCTAGTTAGTGAATTTAAATGTAAAAATAAAAAGCTTGTAAAACATCAATTTGTGCTTTGTACGATTTTAATTTGCTTGTAAATCAATATAATAACAAATGCTTGGTATAATAATTAATAATTATTATTAAATTTATAAAAAAATAATTATTATCTACACGTAGTAAAATATTATATTGAAATTTTTTTCAAGATTCTTTTTTCAAAAAATAATTTGGAAAAGTTTTTTATTAGACGACCGAAGCTTTAAAGTAGTAGCAGCATATACATACAACAAAAACATGTTTGAAACTAATGCAAAATTGTGTCATTTACCGCGTCCACAAATTTAGCCACGTACATTCCGGGCCGCGCGCGACGTGCTGACGCGCGTGATCTCCAAATAGACAGTCTAGCCTCATTCATAACTTTCTACAGCACTTATCAAAATGTACTTAAGAATACAATCGCTTGAACCAAATAAACTTCCATTTAGTATGTGAAGAAATGACGTGTGGCAAAGGGCTAGGAATAGAATAAAACACACAATATTTTAATACTATTTTATATTACCAACATTCCTACTCCATTAGCAAAATATGGATTTTAATATATTAAATTAAAAACTACGTATCAACATTAAAAACATACCTTATATCTCAAAAATAATAATTTACTAACAAACATACAAAATAAGTGCTAAGAATTGGTATTACAAGTAAATCACTAAGTTTACAATATGTAAATGTTCATTCGTTACAATAAACCGTCTAATGCTAAGTGTAGTATTGTACAACAGTACACTCAATATATAAATTAAATTTGAAATTACACAAACATATACTAGCATCGTATCGTTGCATTTCATTTATTCACTAAAATTGGCCCCACAAGCATCACAAAACTATCAACTAACTCTTACAATAACTGACATTTTGAAGGATTCGCTAAGTTAATCATTATTATTTATGATTTAGAACAAAACATGCTTTAGATAAACTGTTATAAATAGAACGTGTCAAAACGAGAAAATTACGCTGATTCTACATTTGGGAGTCCTCTAAGATTTTCATTTTTAAGTTTTATAACAAATTTTTTAATAGATATGACAGTGTAGATTAAAATTGACTTTCAAGATTTTTTTATTTACATAAAACAAATAATTACACACAAAAATGGAAGTGTTACAAGTGAAGGTACTTAAAGCGAGTTAAAAACCAATGTGACCAAAGCAAGACAAATTTTTATGAACACATACATTGTGAAATCAATAATATTATCCTCAATTAAAACAGTCCAATATGAACAAGAAATAAATTTAATTGACTTTAATTAACGTCCATTTCTGAATATCAATTGTTGAGAGCTTTCAATCACACTGATTCTACTTTTATTATTCCAATACAATACTAACAATGCTAACTAGATTAGTTCTCGAGGCGTAAGCTTGCTTTGCATTTGTTGTGTGAAAGCCAAAAGCCAATAGCAGAGTTTCAAAATCCAGTATAAACTGGTTTAAACCAATCACGAAACACCATAACCTCTTCCTACTGGTCTCACACAAAGCTGAGCTTAAGGCATGAGGACTATATTACAAATTTTCAGTTCAAAAACATAATACAATTATTGTGTAAGAATTAAACTACTATCCAAATTAATATTAAGATGCTACTTAAATCATTACTGTCCATTTTCACTCTCGGAACTATAAAAATGCCAACATTTAAATGCAAACAATGTACTAATATTACTTAATTTCAATTATTACATACATAATTAAAGTAGTCTTAAGCACGGAAGCGTTTTCGCAGATTTGTTTCAAATTCAAAATATATGGTGACAGTATTACAATCTGCAATAAAATCTTAAGTTTTACTTTTTCTGACTTATAATGAAAAATTTGTATCCTTCAAATCTTGTTATCACCATACTGAGTACATCATTAAATGTTAATTTTGATAAAATCATGGATTATTGAGATTCAAGTTCCGAAAATTTATTAGAATTGAGATAAATCGTATGTGAATCAGAATCTGCTCGTCACATCAATAAAATATCAAGTAACATTTGGCCGCATCATTTACAAGTTAACATCCATTTGCAATTTTTGATAACCCTGTTTGTAATTCAGTTGTACAAGATGTATTTTCAATTCAATAGTACATCAAAAATATTAATACATTACATTTAATTAATGTTAAGAATTAAAACTTTTAGGAACACTTATTTCCATAGTTTTACCAGTTTTACCAACAATTTGTTCATACTGCTAAAATTAAATATGTAATTAAAAATTTTCAGCTGGTGTGAATAATTTTATCAAACTTACTGAGATATTGTATATTCAAAGTTCAATCTAAAAGTATTTATTTTTTGTATATAATAGGCTTGTAGTGCAGGAATCGTCGGGTGTACTAGCTAGTGCGAGCGGTGTTGGCTGCAGCTGGAGGCTGGTACTTGGCTACTGGGAACATTGGTTTGGGTTCGATTGTTGAAACGCCGTCGAATCTGTTTAAATGAAGTAGAACACAAAAATATAGAAATAAATGTGCTTCAAATAATTAAATTGAATCAGTAAACTGAAATCTTTAATATCGTTTTTAATCTATAGTATTTGCTTTCCTTCACCGACTACGACTATCTAGTATAATGATTTAATTCCACAAATTGAAAATAATACAGAATAGCTGTCAGTGCGCAAGGTGTACTCAATACTCATGCCATTAAATAATTTGAGTGATATATTCACCAAAAAATAACTTAGCTTAGACTTCTTACAAGCAGTATGCTACGGTTCACAATCGACAGTCTCCAATTTCGTGAGAATGAAACTGTGACATTATAATCTAACGGTATTTAAAATTTGACAGTGACTTACATACTTGTTAGAGAACAATGAATAATAATTAGTAGTGTTGCCATGTTTCATACATGAATGAGGGTAGTTGAAAGACGGTATTTAACAATAGTGTTTGACACATGTCACTGTAAATGTTATAAAGCGTGAGTCAATAGCGCGAGTGGGTCTACTTAGGCGTGGACACTCAACTGTGCTGCATGAGCACATTGACCATATTATGTCGGAAGTATATTGTGACAGTGTAATATTAAATCCATCGCCATCACTAGTTCTCGAGGCATAAGCTCAGCTTTGCATTTGTGTGCGTGCAATGTAGGTACGGCTGAAGGCGTAGCTTGGTTTAAACTGGTTTTTGATGCGTGGCTATTAAATAAATAAATATGTTGGGACATTATTACACACAGTGCTATCTAGTTCCGGGGTAAGCTAGAAAGAAGCTTGTGTTACGGATACAAGATAGTTGATATACTACATATATAAGTTTAAATAAATTTATATTATAAATATAAACACCCATGACTGGAATACAAACATTCGTGCTCAACAAATGTATGCCCCCAGCGACTCGAACGCGCGACCGCTGGCGCAACAAGTAGGGTCACTACAAACTGAGCCATCGTGTCGTCATTTTATTGGCTTTTAGCTATCACTCACACAAATGCAAAGCTGAGCTTATGCCTCGAGAACTGTAACATACTACTCACTTGTTACTCTTGTACTTGTCGGGTATGGCCTGGTAGGGCTGCCGCGAGGCGTGCGCGTGCGTGCGCGCCAGCTCGCGCAGGCACGTCGCTAGGTCGCCCCAGCTGTAGCCCGAACTCTGCACCAGCGCTGCGGGCCACGCTGGAACAATGTGATTGATACATTTACTTGTCTTTTACTTGTGGAAAGTCTGTGTATAATATTCTGTTGTACTGTTTAAAACCAAACGGTTTGTATATAGAGAATATTACACTGACAAGGGCTAAGGAAAAAAAAATGTGTGTTTGTACTTATGTACACGCGTTAGAAGTTATACTTCTTTGGCATCATTGAATAATACATACTCATTTTCGCAATTAGCACCCCGAGAAACGTCGAAAATGACTGCAGACTGACCCATGTAATTTTAAAAAAAACCGGATGTCCGCCATCTGGGATTTGAAAATGGACTTTATTT
This sequence comes from Boloria selene, assembly GCA_905231865.2. Taxonomy (NCBI): domain Eukaryota; kingdom Metazoa; phylum Arthropoda; class Insecta; order Lepidoptera; family Nymphalidae; genus Boloria; species Boloria selene. The sequence continues at coordinate 5,136,245 of HG993137.1, read as the reverse complement.
TCGTAATCAGCACCCCGAGAAACCTCGAAAATGACACCCATGTCATTGTTGAAAAAAAAACCGGAAGTCCGCCATCTTGGATTTGAAAATGGACCTCATTTTCGCAATAAGCACCCCGAGAAACCTCGAAAACGACACCCATGTGTTTTTCATTGTTGAAAATAAATATCGTGAATATAGTTGCAAATCCTCTAAACTTTTGACTGTTAGCTAACTTCTCCCGTGAGAATTTTGTGTCTCGCTGTCTGCTGCGCGCGCATCGTAAAATTTCACTCTCATCAATTTTTCATAACGCGCCTAAAGAAGTATAACTTCAAAAAATTAAATGGAATTTGAAAAAAAATTAACACTCTTTGGTTTTAACTGTATTGTTAATATGCTAATGGATAAAATATAAACTTTCATAATTTTTAAAGAAAGTTACTTTGAAATTGATGTTTAAATACTATTAATATCACTTTAATCATTACTGTGGCCAATCCCAATTAGACTAGCAATCAATAGCGTAAAATACTATTATATTCCAATAAGTTTTACAATGATTAATATAAATAGTGAATACAGTATTATTTGCTTTCCATCTATCCTGTTCTGTAAGAATGACATCAAAACATATGATATTCTTAATGCTTAAAACTTGTATTGGAAAGTAAAAATATTTGGCATAATAAATCAAACCATGTCACTGCATAATCTACATAATGGAAAGTCATTACTTCTGGCCAAATAGCCTTAAAATATTAAAACTATTACAATTAAACAATATATTTACCAGTGTTAGCACACTGTGGATGTACAGGTTGGTCATTATTGCTCTCCACATCACAGCCACTGCGTTCACACAGTAGACAGTGCCGGGCCGTGGCTAGAGCACTTGCTGCTATTATAGACGGCTTGAACTGCAGATACGGCTCAGCTTCCAAAAGAGACAGCTCAGCTATGTACTGAAAGTTGTAAACAATATACTTTCAGTGTGTATGTAATGTATTTTATGCTCCAATTGAACTAACTTTTATGAAATAGAGCTATTTTGTAATATTTTTGCTTAAATGATTACAAATTGTAGTATCTTATTAAGCTTGGGTCAAAACAATATATGAATCATATGAAAGTTAAGATACTTACAGCAGCCAAATGGAATATTTTCTTAGGTATAGCATTTGATATGCAATAGTGTGACAGGAATGATAGAGAGGTGGGCGCAGAGAGATCAAAAGAGAGTACTTTGAGGATCAGGTGCTCCATGCGCAGAACTTCCCGTTTTGTGTATGTGTCATCTGTTATATAAACAAATTCTGACACCTCTGGTGGATACACTTCTTCAAATTTGCTGTAAAAATGAAGATAATAATAATTAAGGAAAAATGCTAAGTTGAAGTGGCCCTGATATTTTTTATAAAAACTATGTTAAATAGAGATAATAAGAACATGAGTTGATTATTATTGATTATGAATATACTTACGCAGCAATGTAAGTAGCAGCAGTCCCCACAAGCTGCAGCTTTGTTCGTACGACACTTATATATGACAAGAAGCGATCCACATATGAGACTGCTAGATGTAATGTCTCACTCTGTTGTCCGTATTCATCGCACACTTCTACCAGCCAGTCAATAAGAATGGACCGCATTACATGAGTTATATCTGGCTGTTTGCGCATATAGCGGGGATTGGCTCTATTTTTAACCTACAATATTTAATAAAATCAAATAAATCGTCTTGGTGGGAAATGTAAGTGATCCTTATGGGTCAGAGGGAGGTTTAATTGAGTTTTAGTGGATAGTACTAGATTCTTATAAGCCAGTTTATACTAAATGACCACATGATAAAAATAAATGTATTTCCCAATATTAAAATAAAGGGTTACAAAAAATATTTACATTTTATTTAATATACAAAGCACTGCCAAATAAAACTTTGAGTTTAACAAACTTTAATAATATGGACTACCTTTATTACAAAGTCAGTCATAAAAGTGAGAACAGAATGAACTATACACTAAACTTGTTGAAATCATCAACTTGTTGAAATCATCAACTTGTTGAAATCATTCACTTCACTGACTTAAATAACAAAATACATACCTCAATTTCCCTCATATAGTCATATATATCCTGTCTGTACTGCACCACATGGAAGAACATTTCCCTGTCTGTTTGAGCAGTTGTGGTATCTTCGTTATCTTCAATGATCTGGCTCTCATTCTTTGAGATGGACATAGACAGGATGCTAGAGTCAACAACAGACATGGGCGACTCGACCACATCTTTTTCTTTCTTCTCCTCTAAAGGTTGTCTATAAATAAAGTTTTTTAGTACTTCACTAACTAAGAATTAAAATCATCATAAAATTTGTCTCTTTATAACTCAAATCATTATAATAAATGACTCCTTTTATTTTTATTCTAATAGGCAAAATTCTATATATTGTTTGAGATTAAGATTTCTTTTTGTTATGGAGTTTACATTAAATATACAACTTTAAAAAACAGATATAACAGGAACACAAATGACAATAGTGATGGTGGATAGCAACAAAATTAAAAAAAGCACTGCAGATTTCAAATAGCTACTATAAAAGTGATGTTATAAAATTTCAGATTCATTTATTTTATAATACCATGTACATGATGCTGCATGAACTTCAGATGCAGTTATAAGATGAAGATTGTAAAATAATAACTTTTAAGGTTATCATCAATATTTGTTGACCAAATATGTTATACCCTTAACATTTTTCATAAAATTTGTGGGATGGGAATTGAAAATTCAATATACCTACATATAATATATTTTTTTGCCTGTAAAGACTTACCTAACGGAAGATACTTCTTTAGTTTGTTGCTCTTGTTTCTGTTTTTCCACTTGAACACAAAGCGCCCTGACATTCTCTGCTGCATTAATGAAAAAATTATCTTTACGAACTTCTTTAGGGATGAATGGTTTGAAGGTAGGTTCTCTTTTTTTCACGTCAACCTCAGTCGAAGTATCTTCATAAACACTAAAGGCGCGAAATTGGGCCACAGGAGGTACAATATTTTTTTCATTTTTGAGCAGCCGTAGGGTTCTATTTTCATCTTGAACTTTACACGGTCCATTCGTCGATGTGGCCTAGAATTATTAGTAAAATTATTAAGAGTTCAGTTTAAATGTTATTTGGTAAATAATAAAACAACTTACGTGCTTCACATTTCGGTTTTGGTTACAAGCGAATTGGCTAAGATCTCCTAGTGCCCGTCGTTGGGAGGCCGCTGAAAATACATCACCATCCTTTCTTAGTCCTAAAGCTGTGTTTTCTTGATCCTCGTGAATTCTGAATGATGCCATTGCCCCGCTTGTTCCGTAAAATTTAACGGCAAAATTTAGGGAATTAAAGGTTCAATATATACAGAACGCCTTATTCAAGCGGAAATAAGTATGGGTTATATCACGAGGACAGCATTTTAACGAATAAAGTGTGCAGTCTTAAAATTCAGCTGGTTAAAAATTGAAAACACCCTCAAATAATGCTAACCAGCATCAACGGACAACAGACATTTTGCCAGATTCAGCTGTTGCAGTTTACAATAGTCTATTGTCCGTGGTATTTAAAATTTTAGCCAATGGTGTAAAAGCAGTCTTTAGTCTATGAAAAAACGTTATTTGAACTTATTAAATATTAAATGACTACAACACGACTAGAAACATTTTACTGTTCAAAGACCTAAGATAATTTGTTTTGAAGTGAAAACTTTTTATGGAAGAGTAAACCGCTTCGTTACGTAATGCGTCTGGCTTTTCTTTCTTTCTCTCACGCATACGACAGCGGTGGCGGTCGGCAGGCTCTTCCTCACTCACTTTAAGTCTTTAACCCACAGTGCTAGCCGTATTTCGGACAGACGCTTCCACCTCTCTGAATGCATATAGTAGTAATATGCATTAAATTTAAGTTATAACCTAAGCTTTTCTCAAGTTAAACAATTTCAATATTAAATAGTTCAACATAGATTAGTTTTTAAGTTATCACTTATGTCGGGGGTCACGACCCACTCGTTTTCTTTTTTTTTTTTCATTTTTACTGCAGCATACTATAAGCTATTGCCTACACAATATATCGATTATGAAATTATATGGCTGATACATATTTTTTTTTTCACAAAAGTGAAATCTCAGCTGTTGAGGCAGCTGGTAAATGAATGGCGATTACGGGCCTGAACCAAGTAATCGTCATAAAGGTCCTATTTAATAATTGTATTCTATTTACAGTATTCTGAAGTCTAGTCTATTTGTTATATTATTCTGAATCTATTCTATTGTCATCACCTGTATAAATTTTCGAACTATACGACAAGTATTTATTATTATGCATATCATAAGTGTTCAAATGAACAAACATCAAACAAACATCCGAGCTTGACAAATGAAGGACTAGCGGGACACGAACCTGCGACCGCTGGTGCAAGAAAGTACACTACAAACTGCGCCAAACGTGTCCTTTAAATTAAAAATCATGTAAATAAAAAAACATATCTATATGTCTATCTGCTTATGATTGCAGCAGTATAAAATCACTGGACAGATTTTGACGAAGTATGGTATGATGATAGCTTCGTTATCCGGATCAACACAGAGGATATTATTAGCTGAGTTAAAATGTCTCATCTCAGAGAAATACAGGGATTGCTTTAGTTAACGGCCACACGATTTAGGTGTTTTGCGGTGGTGCGGGGGGAAGGGGTTAGAACATGATTATAAACATAATCGACTTTAAGCTAAACACTAGGTTAGCTAGTCGAGTACCATAAGCATTACTACTAAGCCAGATTGGTTAGGATAGGTTAGAACATGACCAAAAACATAAGCGACTTTAATATTTTTAATTGTCATTTGAAATTTATTTTGTATTATTTATTTTCAAATTTATAATGTTTTTCACTCTTAGTTATGTTCCATTTTACTTACCAAACCATTTTTACTTGGAAAAACGTTCCGCTATGCGCATACAAAAACATGAAATTAAAAAATTCATAAAAAAAAGTATTGGTTTCCTCACCGCGGGAGTGACACCATCGGGTAGCCCACACATCCCCCCATCCCCCCTACCACCGCAAAACACCAAAATCGTGTGGCCGTTAACTAAAGCCAACCCGAAATACAAACCATTACCATGAAAACGTACGGTCTATGAAAAGAATCCAAGTGGAGCCAGGGTTGGTCACTAGTATTCTAAATATGTAAACAGGTGTCTATGGTTGTGTCGTGACGATAGAAGTTGACATTTGATGATTGTTGTTTTTTAAATTTATCCCCAATAGGGAAAGGCAAAGGACTATAGTCCATACAGCCTAGGTTGACATTTGATGATTTGACAATAACAGTAATCTGTAATTGACGTTGACACTGACAGTTGAGACTTGTGACACGAATCACGATTAACTTTATTTCAATTATTTGTCCACAATTCAAAAAGAAACAAAAATAACTTTACTTTTACTAGTTTTAATGTTTTTATTGTTTTTATAAAAGATTTGGACTTAATCTACATTGAATAATTTTTGTTTCCAAATAATCTTTGGAATTTCTTTTTATGAAAAATGTATAAATTAATTTTAAGTATATTTCTAATTTTGTTTATCAAATGCGAAATATGTTATACGCTAAGGGAATATAGTAAAGAAGACATATTAAAGTTAAGGTAATAAATAAAGGCATGATAATTCTTTATGAAATGTAAAACACTACTAATAGTATAAACAATTTTATTAATTATTATAGGGAAGAAGTTAGAGAAATGTTTCAACATGCATATGACAGTTATCTTCGTTATGCCTACCCATATGACGAGTTGCGCCCCTTAAGTTGTGATGGAATAGATACCTGGGGAAGTTATTCTTTAACTCTTATTGATGCTTTGGATATGCTGGTAATTATGGGCAATTATACAGAATTTAATAGAGTTGTTGACATAGTGCTGGAAAAACAAAATTTTGATTCAGATATAAATGTATCTGTGTTTGAAACAAACATAAGAATAATTGGAGGTTTACTTAGTGCACATCTTTTATCATACAAGTGAGTACAGTTGTTGCTTGTATATAACAAATAATATATTTTTTAATTTTTCTCATGTACATTATACCAATATATATATAAAAAATATATATATTATAAATGGCTACTGCCTACTGATATGAATTACAGGTCAGGTATGAAGGTAGAACCAGGATGGCCATGCAATGGACCTCTTTTACGGTTAGCAGAAGATGTAGCACAACGGCTAATTACAGCTTTTGATACTAAGACTGGCATGCCTTATGGTACAATCAATTTAAGGTCGGGTGTGCCACCAGGTGAAACAAGTATAACTTGTACAGCTGGTGTGGGAACCTTTATTATAGAATTTGGAACATTAAGTAGGCTTACAGGAGATCCTCTGTATGAAGAGGTAGGAATTAGGTATTTTACATTATTCACTATTCATGTATTATGCTAAGGCCATTGCTTACTGTTGTTAGGCTTATTTTTTCATACACCATATTTGCTGGTTCTGAGCTGTGGTCACTGCCTCCTTCCTTTTCACTTCTTACTGGCTTTAGAATATTATTTGATCACCTTGGAAGTTTTATGCAAAGCAAATCTTCATTAATTTTATTCTGTTTTGTTCAGAAAAAAATGTGTGAATATTTTTTACACTAATAAACTATTAACTTATGTATTATGTAACTTAATTGGCATTATGTATATTATATATTTTCTTTTAGGTAGCTCTCAACGCATTAAAAGCTTTGTACCATCATAAGTCTCCAATAGGCCTTGTAGGTAATCATATAGATGTGATGACGGGTCGTTGGACGGCTCAAGATGCAGGGATAGGTGGTGGAGTTGATTCCTACTTTGAATATTTAGTAAAAGGTATTAAACTCCTTTTAATTATTTAACTTATATAAAACAAGCACATTAACAATATACATAATATGTAATACATACATTACATTTCTGATAATATTATTAAAATATAAAACCAGAACCTAATACCCCTAATTTAATTATGCTACTTTTTATGGAAGGGATTGATCAGAATTTGCAGTATATATTTCGTTTTAGGTGCAATTTTACTTGAGAGACCAGAACTCATGTCAATGTTCAATGAAGCAAGGCAAGTTATTGATAAATACCTAAAGAAAGATGACTGGTATGTGTGGGGTACCATGTTGAGAGGTCACGTCACTTTGCCAGTGTTTCAGTCACTAGACTCTTATTGGCCAGGCTTGTTGAGTTTGATTGGTGAGTCTTCAAATTGTATATTTTTATTAATTTCTAAGTATTTAGAAACTTAAATACATAATTGTTAAGCATCATAGTTTAGCAAAATATTTTATATGTGGTTTTATTTGCTGTATGTATACAGTGAGGTAAGAGCTTGGGCTATAAAGTAATTCTGGTAACCAAAACAAATACTTTTATCAATCGAAGATAGGTCTAACCAAGTGTTTTCAGGATATTACACTTAAAATGCATTCATTTAAATATAAATAAATAATAAATATTTTGCAACATTATACACAGCACCATCTAGTTCCATAGTTGAACTAGACTCGTGTTATGGATGTTGATACACTACATATAAATTTACAATACTAATACATACATAATATTATTTTTTTATGGTAAAAAGGGGGCAAATGGGTAGGAGGCTCACCCGATGGGAAGTGATCACCTCCGCCCATGGACATCTGCAACAGGCTTGCAGATGCGTTACCGGCCTTTCGTGAAAGGGAGGGAGGGACGAGGCAGGGAAGAGGGAGGGGGAACGAGGCAGGGAAGAGGGAGGGGGAACGAAGACGGAGGATGAAGGGAAGAGGGAGGGGGGAAGGAGAGTGGGCCTCCCGGATTCTCACTCACCGGACGATACGCGACAGCTGCCACTTTACGCCGGTCTTCTGTGAGAGAGTGGTACTAATGAACTATACGGGGCGTGCCGACCCATTCGGCTGCTACCCGAAGGTAACAAGCATGGCACTACCACTCATGACTAGAGTAGAGAGACTAGAGTCCTGAAGGAATTCGAACTACAACGCGACCGCTAGCGCAGCAAGTGAGCCAGACATGTTGTTGAAAAAGTTAAATAGCAACAGACATTATGTCGGTTGTCATTTAACTTTCCTAATTTCATATTGCTGTTTACAGGCGAGAGTGACACAGCCATGCGTATAATACACAACTATCACAGTGTGTGGAAACAATATGGTTTTACGCCAGAAGTGTATAACCTTGGTACAGGTGAAGCATCTTCTTCAAGGGAAAGTTATCCTTTAAGGCCTGAACTGATTGAATCAATAATGTACTTGTACAGAGACACTAAAGATCCAATATTATTGCAAATGGGGGAAGATATATTAAGGAGTATACAGCATAGTGCGAAAACACCTTGTGGATATGCCACGGTAAAGATAACTTTCTAAATACACTAATTAATTCACAATACCTGTCATTTCGTATGCATTGTTGATTAAAAAAATAAAAATAAAATATAGTTAAAAATAAAATGAATAATGAAATAATATATTTCAAAACAAATAAGTGTTTGGAGATAATAAATTAATTTCGTCTCCTTCTGCAAAACGAAACTTCGTATGATTAAATAGCGATTTCGTGATATTAAATTTATTGGATCTAGGCATTCATTTTATAATTTTAATTGTATTATTACAAACAATATAATTTTTTTTATGGGCCTGAAATAGAATATAATTATAATATTAAATAGAAGAATCTTAAAATGTATCTTATTTGCATATTTTTATAAAATATATTTTAAACAATTAAATTTTGTTCTATTCCATATTATTACAGATAAAAGATGTTCGCGATCATCGTAAAGAAGATCGTATGGAGTCTTTCTTTTTAGCAGAAACGACTAAATATTTGTACTTATTGTTCGATCCCGACAACTTCATCCATAATCCCGGCGTCCACGGGACCGTAATAAATACACCTAATGGTGAATGTATAGTGGACATGGGAGGATATGTGTTTAACACAGAGGCCCATCCCATTGATCCATCGTTGTTGTATTGCTGCCATGAAGCGAGGCAAGGGTGAGTATAAGCTATAATTTATATTCCGCTAGAAAATTTTGTTGTTATATTTTTTTATATTACACTTTAAATTTAATATACACATATTTTCTAACAAAAAAATATATTGATTAAGTATTTAACATTATAGATAAAATATTTAACTTACAGTAGTACTCAGTATATATTCAAGTGTTTAAAGTACAAGTACTCAGTATATATTATGCAAATAGTGCTTTTAAATTGAACTAAAAACAATTATGAAAATAGATTCATAATTAGCAAGTGTCTAGAATATATAATTCACATATTAACGAAATATGCTGGTAGAATTATCGCACACTACAATCTTTTCTAATCTTACAATTTGTATAGATAACTACACTAACGGATTTACTTAAATTTAGCAATACTTTGTTGTTGTGTGATTAGTAGTAGGTAATGATTTGAAAGTTGGAAGATTAGAAAAATTAATTCAGCAGTATTGGAAATAAATAAGCTCAATAAAATTATAAATCAACAGAGTCCTTAGTAAATAGTTAAAATAATAATAAAAAAATAACTTATTAATATTTACTTTTGCAGTGTTAACTTAAGTGAGGTACATAGGATTTATCAAATATTAGATGAAGAAGATAACGTACAGTTTATGACTATGTTAGATGCTTCCACTAAAAAAGTTACAAAGGAATCTGTAGATACAAGTGAAAATGCAGTAAAATCTGATATAAAACATACCACTGAAAGTGAAAATGATAAAGATGAAGATGAAGTCGAAGACCAAGACGGTCAGGTTTCAATTAAAACGGAAACTAGAACAGGCTACGTTAATATCGACGGGACGGATAGAGAAAAAACGAAAAACGAAAGTCTCGGTGATATTTTAAAGGGACATATAAGTAATTATTATAACAATACAAAAATAGATGAAAATAGCAAAGATACTGAAGAATCTGTTAATCAATTAACAAAGGAAGTCGAAGTAGATGATATAACGATTCCGTCAAATGATGAGGCTGAAAAATTACAACCACCCAGTGTTACCAAAGCGAAGGAAGTCATGAAAATCTTGCCTAAAGTGTGGCTCGATTTCCTTACGAACGATTGGGGATTCAAAAGTAAATGTGAACCACAACACATGTTGGAAAGGATTCGCAAAGAAAAAAGATATCCCGATCACCCGGATGTTCATAAATACAGCCTTCTATTAACGCCGGCGCCATCTTTCTTGGAACGGATATCGTTAGCCGGTGAATTTTTAAATAAGAAGCAATTAGAGTTGTAATACAGTTTGCGTGTTCGTTGTTACTTATTTATTTTTAATATATAATGTTAATTGTTAAATTATGAATAAAAGACTGAAGACAAAATTTATATGGTTTTAATTTTAGCTGCAATATCTAAATATATAAAAGCGAAAGAAAGGTCACTCGATGGAACTCGAGAGAATTGAGGATGAGCGGCTAGTTACGAGTATATCATTCTATGTAAATGATTGTTGTTGAAGTCTATTACCATATAAATTGCAAATAATATTTTGGTAACTAAAAACAAAAGTTGCTATGGCTTATTTAAATTTAGTTACTTAAATTCCTCAAGTAAATGAACTTACTTCGCAAATGTAGTAATCTTATTAGAAGAACGTAAGGTCTAATTTCTATTTTTCTTTTAAAGAATTTAACCACTCAAAATGTTTGAATATTTGTTTAATAAAGAACTTCTTTTAATTATTCTGCGATTGTATGTAGATCTGTTTTAAGCAGAATATAGAAGATGCATTCCGTCATCGTGGCATACTGTCATAACAGATTTTTAGTAAATCCAAATTTCAGTGATGTAAACTATATTATAAAAAGTAAAAATGCCCTCTATCTATCTTGATGCGAAGCATTGTGACCAGAAAACTATTTGGAAATCTGGGTGCCGCGATGTGTTTTTTAACCAGTTCAAATTATCATGACCGAACTGAAAACTACTGTATCTGAAGAAAATACGTTATCTGCGAAAGGATATAAATTAATTAAATTTGTCGGTGAAGGAGCATACGCAAAGGTGTCGCACAACAACTTTTTGCTTGTAATGTGCAATAACTAAAAATAATACTTTAATTACGCAATTTGTTTGTCAGGTTTATTTAACTGAATATTCAGCGAAAGAAGACAAGAAATTGACGCTCGCCTGCAAAATTATCGAAACATCAAAAGCTCCCAAAGATTTTGTTGTTAAATTTCTGCCTCGTGAGATTGATGTGCTCATTCACTTAAATCATCCTCACCTAATTCACGTTCATAGTATATTTCAAAGAAAAACTAAATATTACATTTTCATGCGATATAGTGAAAATGGCGATCTTTTAGGTTATATTTTAAAAAACGGTTGTGTTTCTGAGAACCAATCGAGGGTCTGGTTGCGGCAGTTGGCTTTAGGTTTACAGTACTTGCACGAGTTAGAGATCAGTCATAGGGATATTAAGTGTGAAAACGTTTTATTAACAGCTAATTTTAACGTTAAGTTATCCGACTTTGGGTTTTCAAGATTTTGCGTCGACGACGAAGATGAATCGATTTTGAGTGAAACTTATTGCGGCTCAATGTCATATGCAGCTCCAGAAATACTACGAGGTAAACCTTACTTACCGAAACCAACTGACCTGTGGTCTTTAGGTGTAGTACTATTTGTCATGTTAAATAAATCTATGCCGTTCGATGATACACGTATGAGGAAACTTTATGAGCAACAGATGGGCAAGAAGTACAGATTTAGGTCACGAGTCGCAAATGTTCTCTCATTAGAGTGCAAATCTGTTGTCAAACACTTGCTAGAACCAGATCCTGGACTAAGACACACAGCCACACAGATATTAAGCTCAGATTGGATTGCTATGGATAGTAGGCTTACTAGTAAGTTGTGACGTTTTCAAACGCATTCATAATTAAGAATAAATTTAAAGTATTGAAATATTAAATTAAAACATTTTAGCTCTTAATGCAGTAGAAGCAGCTGCTCTTCAAAGAGCAAAAGACGAACGTCATAGATTATCCGACATACATAAACACAAAGTTCAACAAGGAGATATTTTAGAAAGACGACACGGCGAATCTACTTATAGAGTAGGTTATTTTATATTTTATAAATATAGTTGAGAGAAGTAATCTTCATTTATAAATATTTAAATATGCTTTTATTGAACAGGCTAGTGAAATGATAAAATCTCTTGCCAACATAATAGAAAAGCAAAAGAAAACGGATTAAATGGCGGTGCAAGATAAGGTTTTATTTTGTTTTTTTTTAATAGTATGTGTTTAGCTCTTTTTACTGTCATACTGGTGGGAACGGACCTTCCTTCAATACGAGGAGAATTGTGGATCAGGCCTTAGTCCACCACCCTGGCCGAATGCGGGTAGGCAGACTTCACATGTCCTACGAAGACATGCAGGATTCCTCATGATATTTTCCGTCACTATAAGACAAGTGGTAATCGTTGAAATGTTAGAAACGATTCACACAGTAAATATAAGACGCGCGAGACCCGGATTTGAACCTGCAGCACTCGGTTACCCAAGTGAGCGCGTTACCACTGGGCAGTTGGCTACTACTGTTTTTAATTCCTAATATTATAATAAATTTTATAGATATTTTATGTTACTAAAACATATGTTTTTAATGTAAATGTAGCTCAATATATTTGAAGATATGAAATTAACTGGATCTGAAGAGTTGACTCTTGCTGTTCGTGGATTTAAAATTTTAAAGAAAATAAATGAGGGCTCGTATGCAAAGGTATTTAAAATAGCATAATATCTACTTTATGTACTTGAATTAAAATAAATAGTTTTTTCATAAAGGTGTGTTACAGGTTTACTTGGCAGAATATAAAAAACCAAAAAAGAATGATAAATCAGTATTAGCTTGTAAAGTTATCGATACCACTACAGCCCCTAAAGACTTTGTGAGAAAATTTCTACCGAGAGAAATAGATATGTTAATAAAACTAAATCATCCACATCTTGTACACACGCACAGTATATTTCAGAGGAGATACAAGTATTTTATATTCATGAGATACATGGAACATGGAGATTTGCTTGAACATGTATTACAAAAAGGTGCAGTCCAGGAAGATCAGGCTAGAATTTGGACCAGACAGCTCGCTCTCGCAATACAATACATGCATGAGTTAGAAATTGCACACAGAGATATTAAATGTGAAAATGTTCTTCTAACTGCGAATAAGAATGCAAAACTGTCAGATTTTGGATTTGCTCGCAAGTGTGTCGATACAAAACTTAAAAATATATCTAGCGATACATTTTGCGGGTCACTATCATACACGGCGCCAGAAATCTTACAAGGCTCTCCATACTTACCTAAACCCACTGATATTTGGTCATTCGGTATTGTGATATACGTAATGTTGAACAGGGCTTTCCCTTTTGAAGATAAGCACCTAAAACAACTGCATCAAGCTCAAATAAATAAAAGTTGGCGTTTTCGAGCTCGCTACATAGACGCCTTATCAGATAATTGCAAAAGACTTGTAACATTAATGTTAGAACCAAATTATCGGCATAGAATAAAGATAGATTCTATAATAAATAGTGAATGGATCGCTATGGACAGTAGACTCATGGGTTAGAATATAAATAACTTCGAAATAAGTTTTAACTTTGAATTATTATTAAATTTCTTAATAGTGCTAAAAATATTGCAGAGTGGACTCCACAAGAAACGAGTGCTTTCAGAAAAGCAAGAGAAGAGAAGAAACATTCGTTGAAGAATTTGGAATTAGTAGATTCTATCAAATACCCTATTCCACAAGCATCTATTGTAAAAAATACGTCCGACTTTAGTGGATCTTCTTCATCATAGCAGGTTCAGGGGAATATATCAGTTAGTCACTAACTGTTAGTGTATCAAATAAAAAGGGTGCAAAATGAAAGAGTATTTACGTGAGTTTCTGACAGCTTAATAAAACTCTGGCACATCAAACTTGACAGTTACCAATTTTACCAATTATATATTTGACATAATTTTATTCTTGGATGAAAAATGTAAAAAAAATTAGAATATGATAAATTTTAAGAAAAATACTGTCGACATTTTAAATTCCACATCATCATGCAACGGGTAAAAGTGAAGATAAAATAATAATGTGTGAGAATCGTCACACAAATGTGTCCAGCAACCCAAAAGTTCGAACTGACTACGACAAAGTCTGATATTTTAGTGTTGCAAGAGAAAGGATTTTTATTAGAAAAAATCATCGGGGAAGGCTCCTATGCTAAAGTTAGTACTTCACAACATATGTATTATAAATCGAAGTCCTCGACCACGTGTCTGTCTGTTCGCGATAAACTCAAAAATTACTGCACCGATTTTCATGATGTTTACACCGATGGATAGAGTGGTTCTCGAGGTTTTAGAATATAATTTGTCACTTTTATTATTAAATAAATGGATTCTTTAATGTTGGTGTAATATTGTAAACCTTGATGTAAGTGGAAAGAGGAGAATACGCTCTAATTCATATCAAACTACTAGAATCTAATACTGCACGAACTGAAGTTATTACATTTTTATTTTATTTTGCAGGTGTTTAAAGCGACCCACATGTTCGACGAAACTCGTCATAGAATTTTGGCCTGTAAAGTAATAGATACTGCGCAAGCACCTCGCGACTATTCAACAAAATTCTTACCTCGCGAGCTTGATATTCTAATTCGGGTCAATCATCCTCACATTGTGCATGTCTCAAATATATTTCAGCGCCGTGCCAAGTATTTTATTTTCCTCCGCTTCGCTGAAAACGGCGATTTACTAGATTTCTTGTCACAAAATGGCGCTATACCGGAGAACCAAAGTAGGCTCTGGATGCGGCAAATTTTATCCGGAATACAGTACATACACAGTATGAATATAGCTCATAGAGATTTGAAGTGCGAAAATATATTGATTACAGCAAATTATAACGTAAAGATAACAGATTTTGGATTTGCACGTAATGTTCGTCAGAGAGACCGAGATTTATTAAGTGAAACGTATTGCGGGTCGCTTTCGTACGCAGCTCCGGAGGTATTGAAAGGCGTGCCGTATTTACCGAAATTGGCCGATATATGGTCGATTGGTATTATTTTATACACTATGCTCAACAAAGCTCTTCCTTTCAATGAAACGTCAGTTAAGAAATTGTACGAAAAACAGGTAACTTTACTACTAGGTACTCAGCTGTACTATAGTCTATAGGTACAATTTACCTTTAATTATACTATTTAGTAGTACTACCTTTATCTATACTATCAACTGTTTAAAATAATAGAATCAACATTTTTTTGCCATCGAGTCTTTAAACCAAACTCAAGTATTTAGAGTAATATGACTTACCCAACGTACATAAAGGTGATGCGCAAATGGCGTTTTCGCACGAGCGTGGTGAACCAACTCTCCATCGAGTGCAAGCAGCAGGTGACGCAGCTGATGGAGCCCGAGGCGAAAGCGCGCCCGACTGCTGGACATATATTCAACGGACCCTGGATAGCTATGGACGAACGACTTACGAGTAATCATGTCTTTTACGTGAATCAACGTTTATGTATATTCGTTTGTGTTCATTTTTAATGATTTTATTTGCTTTTCCTACTTGGGAGGCATAAAAGTATAGTAATAGCATCTCATTATCACTGTCTTTATCTTTATAGGACGGGACCTTGAATTGTTAGAAACTTCCTTAGATAGGTCTAAGGGCAATATAAAATATAGTCTAAGAAGCATTCACTCTACTCGAAAGAGATATAAATGCCAAAAAGCAATAAAAAAATACTAACATGTTATTCGCATGATACAAGTCCTATTTTCATTTTCGCACATTAATTATTTTCCCTTTTAGAACTTACATTTTTAGAAGAATCTCTTTTAAAACAAGCGCAAGAAGAATCCCTGAAGAAAGAAAGAGAACACTTTGAGGAGGAAAGTGAAGTGGAAAGACTCGCGGAGTTACGGCGTAAAGGCAGAGGGAAAGGTTATCTAATGAAATAAAATCAATTACCTACTATTTTGTTAAATTTGTTACTTGATAAAACAAGACTTAATTTAATATTTATAAATAGATTTATAGTAAACTTATTTTTTTTCAGAGGGCCTAAAAATACTAAAAAATGCGGATTTAAATTTTGCTAAATCGCAATCGTTGTTCGACGATAAGGAATAAAAGAAAATACTTTATAATTTATTCAGTGTTTATTAACTTTTACATTTCATAATTAAGTTATTGTAAAAATTATTTAATACAGTATTTGTATAAACGAGCTGTTATTATTTTTGGTGACGTACAGTCACCAGTTAATACTTTTTATTCTTATCAATATTACAAAGCTATGGAAGACAAGGGTCCATTATACTGGTTGAATGTACAGACTGGTTCTTTTTAGAACTAAGTGATTTAATTTTCATGCAGGTATGTCATATATAATTTGTCTCGAAACTTTTACAACTTGAATATTTTTAAAGGCAAATCATTAAACTTTTGTACCAGAAGATAAATATTTCTAAAAAAAATCAGTCGTAGCAACCATGAAGGGTGAATTACAACATTCATATAAGATTTGGCACAGCGTTATAGGAACAGGATATTTACACTATAGGTAAATTGTCCAAAATTTGATAAAAGGCTAAAAATTTAACAATTTTGCTGCCAAGTATTCTTTATGAAATGTTTAATTTAAAAATAATTATTGGACCATCGTTTAATTTAAACTTGTTCCTGATTTAACATTGTTTTTCTTATTACAAAGTCATTTTATCGTCAACATATTTGTAGGAATTTGTCCATAAATGCTGGAAACAATATGTATATATAAATATATTGTGCGACATTAGGGCTTAATTCAGTTATCTGAAAGGATTTTATATTAAAGTACGTATAATATGTATATTCTTATTTTTAAATAATATTTTAAATGATTCATTCACAAATACACATTTTAAATACTAACAATGAAAACTCTCAGAAAACTCAACGTGTAGTTCTTCAACTACCCTATAACTGAGCTACAGTAACTCTTATGATTACTATAACTCTTACAATAACTATAACCTACTCTAAAATATTAGCAGCAAATAGAATATGAGACCAGTTTTGTATTGTCACTTCTCAGTCATTTTCTAAGAAACTATTTAATAAACGTAATGCCGGAAGTTGTACATGATAACAGATGTAAAAAAAACAAAAAAATATACTATTTCGTTACAGATTTAAAGAGTCAGATCTCAGAGCCTTCGACCATGCTTTGTCATCTTTGTTAAGCTGGAATTAAGTTATGATTCCAAAATATACTTATATAAATATAGTATATAAATCAAATATGTTTTACAGGCAGAGTGTTAAAAGCACAAACTAATTTATCAATGTAAAATTTTCCAAAGTACAATAGCTTGCATAGTCGTTTGAGTATATTATGCATAAGCTTTCATGGGCATTGACAATTTAAAAACAAATAATTTAATTTTTTTTAATAAGTAGGTAATTAACTAAAATTCATATGATTGTACTTCATCCATGTCATAAATACTATAATATATAAGTTTGTACATAAAAATTCTACTTTAACGTAGATTTGTTTATTTTTCGATAACAAAAAAAATAAAATACTGTTTAATAATTCCAACTTTGCGAAAATGACTTACTAGGTCGCTCTGGGATCTTGGAACTAATAATTGTTTCCTCGCGAGAAACATGGAATGTCTCATAAAACCGGGCAACATTGACATTTCTTTATTGCTTACGTTTTTAATTAAAATTTTATCTCGAATATTTTTAAATATCGTTCTCCATTAACCTATAAACCATGCTTACTCATGAAATGATTTTAGGCAGTTAAGAATCAATGAAAATACCTTGGACTAAAGTTACATTGTTTTGTCAATAAATTATGACAATTTGTTCGTATCATTAGCACCAATATTTTAATAAACATCAGTTGATAAATAAAAAGTACACAAATCATATTAATAAATAAATTAAAAGAGTAAAATAGATTATGAATATAATCGTTCATAAAAATTAATTACATAATTTACATAATAATTAAAGCCTGCCATTGAAAAAAAACTCCATTTGAAATATTGGTTTATGTTTCCTGAAATGATTAGGTAAATCAATAAATAAACAACTTATAATAAAAAAATATAGTCCAATAGTCAAAAAAATTTATAGTAGAAAAACAAAATTATAGTCCAAGGTACAGAACTCGAATGCAAAATTTAAAATGACCTTTTTCAGTTCAGTTTTCATATAACCTATTATGATATGATACGTATTTGTGTTGAAAACATTAATATAATCACTTAGCATTAAAATACTCATTTAGTATTAGATTTAATAATACGACTGGTTTAAAATTTAAATAATAGTGATGAAGCATTACTTTCCACATCGTATTTTCATGTGCGCTTGTTATCCGTTAACGCAACAGGGCGACCTAGCCTTATGTTAAACAATAAATTAATTTATAATTTTAATACTTAAAAATAGCTGCTAAAGTCAACAATTCGTCGTTTCTGTGCTTATTTGTACAAACTTCAAACGAGCAATTTACCGTAAGTAACAGAATTATTGATTTTTAAATGTTGATTATATTAGTGTTAATTACACATTTTACTTTAATAAATGCGAAAAATGTATTTATATTTATTTACGTATGAAAATCTCATTCATATGTATGTAAGAAATAAAGCTTTGTTTCTAAAAGAGAAAACTGTAATGTAGTGTACTAATAAAAGTTGGTCGTTCCTTTGAACAAATAAGCGCTAAGGCGACCATTTGTAATACATAATACTCCAACGTAATTGCATTGGGTTAATAATAATATAAACCAATAAATAAGTCTTATTAAAAAAATCTTTATCTAATTTCAATAGATCAATTATTTCATTGAAGTATTATGTAGCTTTGGAAAATAATAATTGTGCTACTTTATAAATAGGCAGTCTACTCCTCCGATAATCGGATGATAGGATGAATAACAAAATGTCCGACTACTGTCGTTGTGTCATAACTCATAAATAGCTACAAAATCAATTTTGGATAAAATCGACCTAAAAGTTTTTAGTGTCATTTGTTCTTTACAAAATAAAAATAAGGCGGCGATTACACGACACTACATCTAGTGCACTACATTAGGGTGGCACAAATACGGCGTTCTGTTTACACTGCACTACATACTATAGATGGGCCAACTCGGGATCTCGCTAACTCGAGTATGGCTATTGATAATTGATTACCTTAATTAAAGAAAATCTTTTTAAATATATAATTAGTATTAAAATAAAGTAAAATGAGGCGATTGTTGTATTATTATCTTTTCTTATAATAAAATTCGAAGTTGAATCAATATCCATTTAATGTTTTTTTTTGAAAAATGTATTTGTAATAGTCATTATCAAAGATATTGAGGCCGATTTAACAGTTTTTCGAATGTTAGTCTGCCAATTTCTCAGTCTGTCTTTTTGTCTGTATGTATCCGCATTACGAGAAAACTGCTGGACAGATTATTATGAAATCCAGAATGCAGATAATTGGTTATCCGGGTCCACATATAGAATACTTTTACTGCAGGAAAATATCTTATTTCCGTAAAATCAGTTTAGATTCCCTCTATATGTTCCTACATACGTTATTTGTTTATTAAATAAGGATTAGTCAGTTAGACAGAAATTACAGATTTAAATTCGCTCGTATTAACGTAGATAACATTGAGCATTTTAAAATACGTCAGAAGAGTCCCATATGTAGGGCATGTCTTTGTACATATCTAAAATGTTTAATAGTGTTTCTTTTTCAATGCATGTCATATTTTACGCTTTCACAAATAAATAACCACTAGACGTGCGAATACAGCGGCTGCCGCAGCAGGACTGAGGCGCCCTACGTCCCTACATGTGATTACACTGCACTACATGTAGTGCATATAGCCATGTAGGACGGTCGGGCTCTTCCTATCGCCCTAAGTTAGGGTCCTACATGCCTATATGCATTAAGACTATACTACATCTAGTGTCCTACATGATGTAGTGCACTAGATGTAGTGTCGTGTAATCGCCGCTTAAACACTACCGGTCATTCAATATGCAATTTTAAATACTTAAAAATAAAAATAGTTGTAAAACAAAAGCTAACAAAAATAGCCGGACAAATTAAATTATTATTTAAAAAAAAATTAAATATATCAACCGATTATCGTGCGAATAGACGTTTTTTTTATAAATAACTAGGCTAGGCGTGCCCGCCTACACTCGCGCGCGCGTCACGCGGGGGACAGGCAGCCCACGCGGCGCCCGCTGCTGACTTTACATTCATCATCTGTTCGGTTGGAGACATGTATTAGTTTATTATTAATACACTGGAGATAAATAAAGTGCAAATCGTGCAAATTTGTATATACTTATTATACATATTTAATAAACTTATTAATTATGTATACATGAGTAAAAGTTGTAGCAATGAACTGGATTTCAATGATGATAATGATACATTGCCATTTTTTTTTGAGACACGAAGTTGTTTTATCAAAAAAACAAAAAATGAATTTATTCAATGTAATATATTTGATGACTAAAATAGTTATAGTAATAACAACTCCATGTGTGTCACATTAGGTTTTGACAACCAAAAATATAACAGGAAAAAAGATACACATAATCTTAAGAAATAAATCTTAATTGTTTTAACTAATAAGATATTAATATAAAAGTCAATAATATAAAAATATTATAATAGTAAAATGTGTTAATACCCAATTCACCATCACTATGTTAATATACCACACCATTCTTGGTTAGATTTGTTAAAAGTGAGTACGATTCACTACTGTGCATAAAATTTACATACCATCCTTTTTTTAAATGTGGATAACTAAAATATAACACATTACCGCTATAGAAGAGTTCGCCTCTATTATATGTTTTATCATCAGCAAGTCTAGAAACAATATTCTTCAAACCGATTAAATTGTTTATTGTAGCAATTTTACTAAACCTTTTTTTGATAACGGTTTAAGAATTTTAATAATAATCATTGGAATTATATAATATATAGAATTTCATTTCAATGTCCTTTACTCGAAAATATGTCCTTCATATAATTAATTTCCCTTTTTTAACTTTATTTCGTTGTTTGCATACACATGGCCTACAATATAAAACAAATACCTGGATAATTAATTTACCTGAGATATTTTCTATTATAAGAAGGAAAACCAGTAGATAGGCTATTGAATCTGCATAGATTTAAATCCATCAATAAAGTCATAAGTCTTATAGCACTTAGAGAGCTATAATTATTACTTGACACACTTATTATATCACTTATAGTGATAATTCATATTAATTATAAAATTGAATAGTAACAAGAGATAAAAAACCTTTTCAAAGTTTGAAGAAAAAATTCTAACATTTAAGAATTTATTGTTTACATTCAAAATAACCACCTTATACCATTTCAGAAAGCGCATCTAGGAATATAATGTTTAGAGATCTACTTTAGATTGATTACATATATGGGCATTGAGTATACGTTTAGAAATAATATATTTTTAAACTCTTTAACGGTAGGAAATGAATTTACATATAGAATTTGCATCAGCGATGTCTAAAAATCTAGTTAAGAAAGCTATACAGGTCTAGCTCGTCTACCTAACGTTTAGAACAAGTAAATATAATTATGTTGCTATAATGTTATAATTTATCTGTGCGTCAATACGTCTATTTCTAATAACTACATCCATATAAAAACTTTTTCTCATTTATGCTCAGGGGCGTAGCTACCGCCGTATCAGCCGTATCAATTATACGGGGCCCCGGGGGTAAAGGGGCCCCCAAACCCATGTAAGCAAAAATTCATAAATTTCTATCCAAAATCTCATTTGAACTCTCAAGCCATACGCTAAATTTCACGGGAAAAAATGAAAATATTATACATATTTGAAAATGTTTGTATACTTATTTATAGTGCGTTTTCGTCAATTTTTTTCAGCAGTCTCGGGTATTTGTTTATAAAAATTGTTTATAACATACTTTCACTATTTTTTGTTTTAGTTAATTGTTTATACACTTTTGCAACTTTTTTTATCAAACATCATCTAACATCACATAACATCAGCCAAAACAGCTCTTGTTGACTAGTAGACACACTAAATGTTTTTATGTCAGTTAGGAAGAAGGGCCCCCCACTAAATTTTGATACAGGGCACCTCAAGGGCAAGCTACGCCCCTGTTTATGCTTCTATTATATTTGTTACACGCGATTTATTTATTTTTTTAAAATTTAAAGGATGATAATCTCTTGTTTACTGAAGGCGTGAGTGTTAGCGTGTTAGCGTGTTAGTACTCACGGGCGAGGCGGGCGCGTCACCTGCGTCGTCGCGCAGCGGGCACAGCAGGTCGCCCAGGTCCAGCTCGTCCTTGCTCTTCTTGCGCTTCAGCGAGAACTGGCTCTTCTTTGGCACCTGCTTGGCATTTTTTTATTTATGTTAGTGTTTAGATATAACTCCTTGGCACATGATAGTGACGTGTTTTAGATTTTATCATAATATTTTTAGGGTAGGGTAAAACGGGACCCTATTACTAGGATACTATTGCTCGATTTTCCTCGATATTCATAATGGTAACAGGTAGATGCTTGAAATATTCACAGAATATTTAGTTACATGTACACTTTAAAAATAAATAATTAAGTTTAATAAAACAACATTTTTTAACGTTTTTATAGATAATGGTACGGAACCCTTAGAAAAGAGTCCGACTCGCACTTGGCAGATTTTTTTGATAATATAAGCTAAAGCTTGAATGAGTTTGTTACATGTTCGAGGTGTACAAATTCCACGAATATTATATTATATAGAATATTATAAAGGAAGGGTGCTTTTTTATCATTACTTATGATAATAAATAAAATTGGGAGCTACATTATTATTTCGATTAAATTTACATAAACTGCAATAAGAAATTAAATTTATTTCTTTCTCGAGAAGAAATAAATTTAATTTAAAGTCATTGGTACTAAATACTGCGCCCAAATTTAGTTTACAAGTTCGTATAATAACATAATATTAAAATAATATATAAATGTTATTTAACGCACCTTATATTTGGTAGTAGCTGTAAGTGGTTGATACCCGAGGGTCTGTTCGGCATTCCTTTTCTGTTGTATAACATCTCGTCCGAGCAAATCGTTGAATCTGTAAGCGATTACTTTTTTTATACTGTAAAATATATGAGCCATAAAATACCGTTTACATCACATTGAAAAGTTTAAATACTGAAAAGATGACACACACAAGGTTCTGTAAAATTCGATAAGATGCGATAAAATCAAATCTTCGGCTGCCAGGAAATTATAATTTACTAGCTGACCCGTGCCCGAAGTGGGCATAATTTTAATAATCCTTTTTTAGTACAGAGTGTGTAAGTTAGACATATGCTGTCGTTGACTTTTTTGTAGGCATTTTCAAGCTCCACATCTTTTCTCTAGAACTCAAAAATATATCTTTCAAAGTTAAGGCAGCGTTCGTAGAAACGCTTTCATTCGACCGTTTTTTCTCCGATTCACTTTGCGAAACGGACTACCACGTAAAAGCCTTTTTATTTTTCGTTTTTTTTATATAACCTATGACACTCAGCAATAATGTGGCTTTCTATTGGTGAAAGAATTTTTAAAATCGGTTCAGTAGATCCCGAGATTACCCCTTACAATTTAACAAATAAACAAACTTTACTTCTTTATAATATTAGTATAGATTAATTTTCAAAACATCCAATGGCTTGATTTCCATCAATATGCGAATGAAAATAAAGTTACAATATTCAATATGAGCGAGCGAGGCATATTGTATCGGGTACATAATATGTAAATTAAGAAATCTGATTGAAATGTAAAATTTATTAGCATTAGAATTTTTGTAAAATTATGAAGATCAGCCAAATAAAAATAATAAAAACCTAAAAGACTGGACTGGGAGCTGGAAAACCGAAAAATCAGAATTATGTATCACTACGGGCATCACTAACCGTTAACTCTTGTACGAACCCATGTGAAGCAAGTATAGATATAAGTTATAAATAAACGATATTAGATATAAATCAAACCTTTGCGTAAGATGTCGTCGGAGTAGAGTTTTATTGGCGGGGATGTTAAGGAGCGACGCGAGGAGCTCTGCCGTGAAGCGTGGCTCCAGCAACATCAGACCGCCGTGGACGCCTGTTAATATAATGTTTTATTATATAATATCAAACGATTATTATATTTTTAAATGTGAGACTGGAACACTTTGAGACTTCACAATTTTCTGAATTACTTTTTTTTATAAACCTTTCCTCATTAATATTAAACAAATATTATCGTTTTTCATATATACCAATCCGATTCGGAGTTTCGTTTTCAATTGATATTCTTATCATAAACAGCTTTTTTCCTTCATCCGTAATAAATCCATATTAACAAATTGTACCTATAACACTTTTAAAAAACAAAAATGCAATATCAATGATATTTCATATAAAACAAAAACTGTTTTATAGAAGATAATTATACATAATAAATATATTGTAAATAATGAAGTACCTGCCCCGCGCAGATTAGGCGCATACTCGGCCAGGTCTATCTCCTTCAACCACTGCATGACTCGGTGCGACGACCAGCGCGCTACATCCGCCGTGCCCGCGCCGTCACCCCCAGCACCCCCGGGACCTCCAGCACCCCCAGAATTGCCATTACCTCCAACACCCCCCGCCTCACTTTCAACCTCCACAGGTTCAGTTTCTGCAGCGCGTCGTATCATCGTCTCCGAATTGAACTTATTTTCGCGTAGGACTTGGATGCCTGTAATTATCATAATTAAGTGTTAGCATTTAAGGACATTATATAATATAATGTATTTAACTTTTTTAACGTCCCACTGCTAAGAACGGGTCTGTGAAGAAGAGGGGGATCAGGTCAAGTTTACCATGCTGTTTAAGTAGATTGGCAGTTTTCACATATATGTTTAAATGCAGTATGCTTTATATGATTTTGGTTGTTTAATTATTTCTCTGAAAACTCAATTACAGGATGTACTTTCACGAAATAATAAAAACAATATAAAATAAACCTGTATTTCCCACGCGGTAAAACTTTCAAAAAACTTTTAAAATACTTATGATATTCCAGAAAGCGAGAAAAAAATTCAAGAGTATGATAATGGGGTATTACACTAATTTTTAAAAAGTATCTCAATTAAATTCTGTAGTGCTTATAAACCACTAAAAAAGTAACCAGATTTTTATTTGATCGATAAGTATCATAAAAATGCATTTAAATTTTTACATTTTCAAATTTCGCACCTAATTGGACGAAAACGCCGAATACAGTGAACGTCATTATTACTCTGTGGTCATGACATCATGATGTCTTGTAAACAAGTGCGCTGATAATTATTTGAAATTTATATAATTGTTTATTATTTAAAAATGAATTATTATTCTACTTATTGTTGGTGTGCTGTTCCTGAATGCAAGAATACTAGTGTAAAAACACCGAACAAATTAAGTGCCAACTGATATAAATATGAGGAAAACTTAGTTCAAACTTGCGAAAAGGGATCCCGAAGTATTATGTAATTTGCCGACCATCACAGAGCTTATTCTTGGCAAATTTGTGTTATCTCCCTTTACGAAACCGTCTTCCATGGTATTAAATTAATAAAAATGACTTTGTTTATGAAAATAATAAAACTACTACTACTACTAGTGTACAGGACAGAATGACGTCATAACATGGCGGCAACTATTTCGTGGTGTTCAAAAACAGATTAAAAATACTGAAAATTTTGAATTTAATTTTTATGATTTTTGGTTTCTGACGTTTCGAATGCTTTACATCAATCATGGTCACGGGAGTACTAAGAAAGTATTAAGAAAGTATCAGCTTTGACTTGAATACAATAGTATAGTGTACCTCGCCGTATGGAGAGCGCGTGGAGCGCGGTGGCGACGCGCAGGTGCGCGTGCAGCTCTGCGTGCGTGAGGCGGTGCAGCGCGCGCGCGTCCAGCGCCGCGTCCGCCGCCGCCGCGCGCGCGCCGCACGCGCCCACGTCCTCCAGCCACCGCAGCGTCCACGCTGTGTCTAGCCGCCCCGCTAGAGACAACAACGGGTCCCCGTGCCCGCCCTGCCATACATAAACTTTGACGACACGTTTGGCTCAGTTGGTAGTGATCCTACCTTCTGCGCCAGCGGTCGCGGGTTCGAGTCCCGCTGAGGGGCATTCATTTGTTGAGTACGAATGTTTGTTTTCCAGTCATGGATGTTAATATTTATATTATGTATGTATTTAAAAATTTATATGTGTAGTATATCAACTATCTGGAATCCGTAACACAAGCCTCGTAGCTTACCACGGAACTAGATAGCATTATTGTAAAAAATGTCCCAACATATTTATTTATTTATTTATAAACTTGGTTAAATGAGACCTGGATAAGTGAGAAACTTCCATAACTGAAACTCATGCTGAGGACCTTGGCACTGAATTACCCCTGTTAGTGGGACGAACTAAACCTCTATATCTGGGATATACCGCCACGCCACGTCCAGCCGCCCCGCAAGCGGGAGCAGCGGGTCGCCGTGCCCGCCCTGCCATACATACTACAGTGAAACTTGGTTAAGTGAGACCTGAATAAGTGAAAAACCTCCATAACTGGAACTCATGCTGAGGGGCCAACACTTGGGCACTGAATTACCCCTGTTAGTGGGACGAGCTAAGCCTCTATATCTGGGATTTGTTCTTTCGATTTATCATCATACTCCCTGTCTCAATTATAGAGGTTACCTAAATTTTATATACATAAACCTCTGTAACTGAGATAACATTGTGGTGTTTAATCGCACCTTTATAACTGAAATAACCTATCAATAACCTCTATCAATGGAACCCTCTGTAAATGAGACAGATATTTATTTATACCTGGATATCTGAAACACTAGGTAAGTGGAATACCTCTATAAGTGAAACGACATTGCAGGTCCCTTGATGTCTCACTTAACCAGATTTCACTGTATTAGGACTTTTTGGAATAATAATGTAGATTTCCACAATGAAATTTTATTTAGATTTAGCACAAAAAACATCCGGCGTCCACCATTACAGATTCTACAAGACTAAGTTGCCAGTGTTCCAAATCATAACAAGTGTTGCCTTACATAATAGGTACAACATATTTAACACATACATTACATTGTCACGCTTAGTGCGATCAACAGATTTATATGAAATTTGGTATAGAGATAGTTTGGGACATAAGACAGTTTCCTGACATACATACATTGTCACGCTTCGTGCGATCAACAGATTTATATTAAATCTGTTATGGAGATAGTTTGGGACATAGGACAGTTTATACCCCGGAAATTATTGTTTAATTAAGGGATTGAAAAGGTGGGTGGAAATTTGTATGTCACCATAATATCTACATTTATATGTATTCCATACTAAACCACGTAGCGACAACCCAATTGAAGCAAAAATAAATCAATAATAATGATGGTCTTATGGTAACAACGGCGAATCACTAAACACCTCAATAACTAAACTCGAACTAGCCGGAATCGGGACTCGAATCCAGGACTTGCAAATCTGCAGAGTATAGTTTATTTTATATCTCTTTACACTTTTTATGCCGTTTACATTCGACCCATTTCCACGTTTAATGATTAATCATTTCCATGGTAAGCAAGGAAATGGATAATATTTTCTTTTACGAACTCGCAAGAACCGGACATTAAAGCGCGAAGGAGTATTTAACATATTTTTTTCGTTTGCTTTTCAATAAACACGTGAAAATTGAGAAGTGTGTAAATGAAAAATTGGAAAATGTCCAAACTTATTGAGTCTTAATTGATGATTAATAAAAAGCAAACGCTTTGAAAATGATGATCCAAAAAACACAGGCATAAAAAATCTCTCCAACCAAAAAAAATGAAAAAAATCTACCCAACAAAAAAATTAAAAATATCTCACCAACAAAAAAATATAAAAAATCTCACCAACAAAAAAATATAAAAAATCTCACCAACAATAAAATAAAAAAAACTCACCAATAAATCAGTGATAGCCAATATGATTTTCTTCTTATGCATAGGGTGTTTTAAGGCTAACTCCTTTTCCAATGTATGGTGTGAGGCGGCAGCTACTACCCCGCGTGCGTCGTTCGCGGCCGACAGCCACGCGCGAGCGTTCGCTACGTACATCTCTAGCCCCAGACTCTCCAGCCAACCGCATGTCGTCTCGCAATCCCATTGTCGTATGTCTGTCGTTTGCCTGTTTGAGCGTGAGAATAAAAAAAAATATTTTTTTAATGATTAAATGTTTTGATAGATTGCAGTAAAGGAAAGATTTTTATCTAATGATTTTGCAGTTGCAGTATAGGAAATTAATTACCGAGTAGGAGATATAGTGCAAGTATACGTTGTAAAAAGCTGAGCTTTGGTAACTGCTCGCGTAGTTTTTCTAACGGGTAATAATGTTACAGAGATATTAATTCTTTGATTTTCTAACAGATGAAGTTAGTAGTACAATAACATTCAATCCAATGAATACAAAATTGTTAAAGTTCTTTTTTTAGTTATAATATTTTATTTTACAGATAACTAATCTAGATATGAAGTAAAATTACTATGTCAAAACACAAATCTATAGGCGTGATAGTCTTTAATTAAAGTTTACCACAAAATGCTCAGATTGTGGGATAGTATTATGGCTAGCTTCGCTCGCCCTTTTCCAGCTGGCAAAATTTATTTAATAATTTCATGTATTTAATTTAATTTTACTCTCTATATTTAATGTCGTTATCACCTATAATTAAGGTACTGCTTTTTATGTTTTGTTTTCCTTGTACAAATAATTTCATCTAAAAAAATAAAACAAACAATACCAAGTCATAGTGTGCGTGCGCTGTCTTGGCAGCGAGGCGCGCAGGTCGCAGCGCGCGAGGTCGTCGCCCTCGAGGCGCACGGCGCTGCCGAGGCGGCCGCGCACCTCGCGCAGCGACGGCGACGGGCTGCCGCGCGCCGGACCATCCTCCTTGTCCGCTGTACGGACCGACATCGTTAGACACACATTTTGTATATTTAGGTTGGTCAAAAAACAAAAAAATCTAAGGAGCTGGGACGGAGTCTCGATAGTTCTTACGTAAGATAAGTTTAAAGTAAACCAAACGTGTATTCATTTTTTCTTTTAGACTCTTACGTAGTAAATATAGTGTTCAGAGGGGAGGGGGTTGACCTATTCTTATTTTTTTATAATAGGGGGGAGGGGGTCAACAACTAGCGAAAATAGTCTTACGTAATAAATGAATGACCCCTTATTATTTAGCAATATCTGTATGATAAATTCAAGTTGAATGGATTTTCGAAGAGATTTTAACTCTTACTTTTTGATTTTAAAGGCAAACTATGTACAATTTTTCAAATATTTACACTACTACATTATTATTAGAAATAAAATTAATACCTTAGTTGGTTATGTTAAAAGAAGCATTTATACAATTATAATATTTCTTTCTGTACTTTAGCTCAAGTAATGTTCAGAAAGATTTAATACCATAAATTATTCTATAATCCCTACTAAGGTTACGTCTTATATATTAAATCTTAAACTTAAATGTAATATCATATTTATTAAGAAAAAGTAATTGCTTTTAATTAATATTCTAGATCCATATTCTTAGTAGGGGCTATCGATTTCCTCTGTGCCATGTCTAACATTTATAATTTTGTTTAACACTAAGCGTAAAGCATGTACAGCGCTTAAAATTACTACGAAAGGTTTTTTTTTAACTAGACGAAAATTTACAAGCAACTAGCATAATTAACATTTCAAATAAAAATTAGCTAAGCAGGTTTTGGGAGTTGTATAAAAAGCAAATTTGTTACTATGTAAATAAGGATCAAGATAAGCCTGGCTAATCAGCCTTTAAACAGTACGAATAGGTTTCTTCTACTTTATTCAAAAGATGGTAGAGATCAATTTAGTTTATTAGTATCTTTATCGCTTATTCTAAATTTTGAAACTCAAACGCTGTATACTTAATTAATGAAAAAGCTAAGGGTATAATTAAAAATATGATTTCTAACTTCAACTTAACTAAAGTTATTATAGAATTACTACCGACAATTAATTACGCTTCATATAATGTTTAGTATGAGTTTAAAGTACTCTGACAGTTCGCAAAATGTAATACTAAGCAGCAAGCGTAGTAATGGCAACTGTTAATTTAAATTAACTTAAAGGATTTTAGTATTAAAAGGTTTAAGGGAAAAGGTTCTTTATTTTAATGAAGATACGGCTTGAATTCTATAGTTAAGAATTTCAAAACAGTCATTTATTATGGAGGAAAGGCCACGTCTCGAAGGACTAAAGTTTAAAAGTAATATTTACTTGTAATAATAACAAAGTTTTAGTTCGATACGCTTTGTAAATAATAAAGCTAAAATAATCTAACGATATTGTGTTAACGATAACGAACAGAAAAACCGAGTGAAAGAGATTAAAACATAATTTATGTATAGCCGTATGCTAAAATAAGAGTCTGTCTGAAGACGGATATTTAGAATACAAAATCCAATGCAAAAGCTGTCTTATCTTTACAAGAATAAGGTTCATATTGGGCTATCTAGTTATTAAAGTTATGCGATATTAGAAAAGCGTCTTTAAGGGTAAAGTACTAAGGTTGAATTTGAATAAACGCGTGAGCAGCTGTACGCTGTAAGACCTAGGTTCGGCACAGAGTGTCCGCGGCCGCGCGCCACCACCATGTTGTTTTTACCGAACGCCACGCGCGCCTCCGAGCTGAGCACTGACGAGCGCGGCAGGGAGGAGTACATGTGCGTGTTGCGCTCGATCTGACGCCCGTAGTTCGCTGGCGGCGTCTGGAAATTATCATTATAATCTTATTGTTAATTACCTTATCAGATATTGCTTCTGAGTTCTGACTTCGCTTATGTAAGAGGTAGATAATAATAAAAAACATTTTGGATCAAAGTAATCCGTTGAGCCGATTGAAAAAGAATAAAAAAATCTAACACACTTTCTTAAAACTTTAGATTTTTTTTAATCAGTCCTTTGTATCGTCCCACTGCAGATGGGTGATGATGGGGAAACAAGCCATAGTTCACCACGCTGGCCAAGTGCGCATGTCTTTCGGGGCGTCGGGGCACACGCCGCATGATTGCCGGAGCGCTATTGTTTCATCAGTTCAAAATACCATCGCACGCACAAGGTTTTAATTACGAAATGGATTTTTTTTTTAAATGAGAGAAAAAATATTTATTAATTAATAGAATTCTATTTAATGACATTCTGTCTAATATATTTTTAATGTACCTACTAACAAATATACGTCGCAAGCGAGTAGTTCAAAAAAAATAGGCCTAGTACTTTCGTGGGCAAATGTACCCATGCGCAAACACTTTTTTCCAGCGTTCTTTTTATACTTGCCCAAGAGCCAGCGATGGCCAGACCTTCGTTATTTTATAAAAGCTGAAAATTTTTCTATGCATGTCCCCTATACAGGTATTTTTTCATAGGCCCCCAAGTAACATATATAAAATTTAGCTTTTATACTATGACGAAAGTATAATTATAATTTATTCAATTTTAGGGGTGTCTGGCAGGGGGTAGCAACTGTTATAACTGTCCGGCAATGGGTGACGAGATTTCTAAAGTTATCCCGAAGAAAATATAAAAAGATTGAGTTTTATACTTTAACGAAAGTAAGGTACTATTTTATACACCTTTAATACCTGTTACCTGCCAAAGTAACCACTACCCAATCTCTATAGTCGCTGGTCGTTCTTACCTGTATAGGGGACATGCATAGAAAAATTTTCAGCTTTTATAAAATAACTAAGGTCTGGCCATCGCTGGCTCTTGGGCAATACGTGACGCAAACTGTAATTCTAATTTAAAAATGAACAGCTGTCAATTTAACTCCCATTTTTTTTCCGATAATCGTTAATCAAAAGTGACTTCCTTATTGAAGGGGAAGTTTTAAGATAGCACATTGTAGATATTGGTAGTAGTAGGCACCTAATAATATATGTACATACATTAATAAAGCTTTCAAAAGCATTCAATTGAAAGTATGTACTTTATTGGAAATGGTTGAATAATTCCATGAACGAATAAACTACTGGACCAGTCACAAAATACAAATGCATGAAAACACGTTCAACCAATTGAAGTATAACGCACACAAAGAATTGACACAATACATCAAAATTCACTCTAATGCTAGTGCTTAAACGTAGTCGATAAAATACATATATCAATGACATTTTAAATATTAATAATAAATATTGTTTGATTTTTCGCCGACAATCAAACCCAGAACGTTCGAATGGGAAAGAAAATTTGTGTTAAAATAAAATAAAAAATTAAGTACACATACTAATTATAATTTTTGCATTTATAATGTTTTTATTTAATTATAAAAATATTATTATAAATTTATTGTCGTCAGATTGTAGGATACTGCGATAAAAGTATTTTATGTTATTGTACTGTACAAATAACATCATTATTCGCTTAGTTATTTCGTCAAATATCGATATATTTTTCGACATTGTCAAGCACTAGTCAATGTCAAATGGACTTACTCGACAGTTCTGTCATTTGTTTTGAACGGTATAATCCAGCCATTTTATGATGGTTGTCAGATGTCAACAATACATAGATATATCGACTATATTTAACATAGTTGAATAATACGAAATTTTATTTTACATTTACTTAAATTTTGTGGTAAATAACATTAAATGTAATAAAATATATTACTTACAAGTGAAAAGAAATAGTGCTGCTTCCGCTGCTATAGTTTTTACACCATCTAATAGAACATTGAGTCATTTTTGGTAGATGTTTTGTTGACAAGTAAGTGCTTGAGACTGACGTAAAAACAAACGGCCAGGCCTAAAATATCCTGATTACTGACATTACCGGTAAAGGTACGTCCGCTTATGTGTCTCGTCCATAGTTTATTCGTTCATGAATAATTCATATTAAAAAACATGTCGCGTAAATCTATGAATTTAGAACTTGACAAATTACTTAAAAAGTAATGATAAGAAGGTTACTTAACAATTAGTTTATGACATTAAATTATATAATTCGAAATTATTAATAGACAAAATGTATATTTATTTATAAAGCTACATAAAAAATTAGGTTATTAAGTTGAGCACCTTGATTGGTTTTAAAATACTGAAGGAGCTAAAAAAAGATTATCCCAATGTAATATTGAATATTGTTTAGCGGGTAGGTATCTGAGTAGTAGGTTAGTGCTTCATCCCGAATAAATGGAATATGTAGTTACGTTTATCCACGCTTATATGGATCATTAAGCACTCGTTAGAGCCGCAGAGCGCGACTAATGAGTCCCGCTTGTCTTTACCGTCCTATTTCGATTTTTTTCAGTAACAAGTAAATTTGGCTTCTATGTATGAGAGATCTAGATGCAATGTTGTGTGTAATGTGAACTTATTTTGGATGATGTAACAAAGAAAAGCAAAACTTTATCAGGTTAATTTTCACGGTGTTGGTTAACATGTGGAAATGACTTTAAACTTAAATGTCGTAATTGTATAAAAAAATCGTTAAATTTTTACTTTTTACTTGAATCCTTAAGTAATTAAAATGTTTCGAAAAGCCTTTACCTGTATTTTGAATTGACAAAAAGTGTGCAAAAATTTTTTAAGATGTACAAAATTATTTAATATTATTAACTTGAATATGCTCAAATGTTAATAAAAATCTTTTGGTCACTGATTTCTTTGTAGTAGATATACCTATATGGTGACATAGACTCGATTATTGGTCTGGTTGAAGCAAACAAAGATTAATAATATTTTAATAATCCATTAAAACATAAACAAAATTTTTCAATCAAAAATATTTATATTTTTATCAAGATTGAATGGAATTTTTATTCGTTTTCATTTTCATCGGACCAAATTTTTCATTATGCAAGCACAAACGTAGTGTGTTAAAACAGAGCTTTATAAACATAACATACATAATTACAAGCCATAGATTATACACTTATATACTGGTATAGATACGCCACTCTAAGAAATAAAATTAATGTATCGCCACCTCCCCCACCGACAGATGGCGTGCACATACAATTTTATTTCTATAATAATACTACAGATGGCGCTGTTTATTTTTAACCAGACCGATAATAATTATTCAATTATTATACTGTATGTACTTTTCACAATTTTTCCACTTATTTATTAATATAAACAGTTTATATTAATAAATTAGTGGAAATAGTGTGAAAAGTATTTTATATTTATTTATCATTCATTTTCATCAAAAAGTAACAAGTATGTACATTTAGAATATTTTCTATCTTTTTGTGTTAAGTATTAAAATTTTGATTTCAAATTAACTCTATTTAACCTATTAACAGAAAATCGAGGGTTTAAAAATAAAACACAAGTACCATATAGATTTGATAAATTTATAAAATTTATAAACTTACATTTTAAAATACTTAATCAAAATTGCGAAAATCGTAATCCGTGTAATAGAGAGCCACGTTATCAGTCATGCAATCAGTCCTGGGTCCAAGTAACAAGCCAGATGATGTCGTAACACGTAGAAGATCAAAAAGTCCGTAAACAAACCAAAACGTGGGAAATAACACAATAATTAATAAAATTAAAATCACAACGCACACCGAACAAACGTAGATAAACAAGTAATTCAAATATGGCCGACTAACGCACCACAGATACATAACGCAATAATATTGCCACGGTGACACAAAAATATTGGAGATAAATTAAAATATATTTATATTTTATAATATATTTTTTTATACCTATGAGTCTTACAAAACATGTTTGAAAAATTATTTAAATTTATTATATTAGCAAAAGTTCTCGACTGCTACTGCCATCTATTTTTGATATATTAATATCTCATCCCGAATTCACCCTCCTCGTCCAAAAGGCGGCGTTAGTTTGTACGACTATTTTTGAATTGCGATAATGTAGGCGAGTTTCATACCCCTGATTACAAGCATTGTTGAAAGCATTAAAACCCGCGCTTTATTTTAATTAAGTAAGTATAAACTTTCAGACAAAAGCTTTAAACAATCCAAATTGTGTTGATCCTTTTGTTACCCTAACGTTTCGATAATATTTACAAATTTCACCTAAGATTTATAAAATAAAATTTTAACCGTTTCAATAATACCTTTAGAAAAATTGTCAAAGTCTCATAATTCGCATACTTAAACCTATTTGATATTTTGACGTATTACAATTACTTTAGATACCTTTTTAATGTACAAAATATAATATACAATAATTATAAAACTCCGTAGAACCATCTTACTGCTATCGTAATTTGTCGTATAAGTCAAAAAACTATTTCAGTGTACTAAATAAACCACATATATGTATTTACAGACAAGACAACTGAGTAAGCATATAAAAATATCCTGAAGTACAGAAAACAATGTATGGTTCAGCTATCACAAGTAGGCACTATTCTTACCCGGGGAGGTGCCGGTCGAGCGACGGGTGTAGACTCCGGTGGCGGCGAGCGTTCCACGAGGCCTCGTTCAGCGACTCGTAATCGGACTTCACTTAATTTTGATAACAATTCCAATTTCTGAGTTTCTAGCGACGAACGTTGTAGCATTTCCTACAATGGAAAGAGAGATGTTAGTGTTTCGAAGTAAGAGCATAATTTACAATTGGATCTGTCTGAGAAATTATTAGGTAAATAGTATTCTATATTTACTAGTTTGGGTGTGTCTTTCCTAGAAAATCTCTATAATTAATCTAGAATTTCATATATTTAAAAATGAAACTCTATAGCGCTGCCACAGCAATTGAATTAAAACGAATCAAAATATAATGTTTTTTATTTATTTATTAGTAATATATTCATTTTTATAAATAATAATTATTATAAAAATATAAATTTAATAAATATTTTATGAAGTTGTGTATTAAAACTAAACTCTCACTTTAAATTTAAAAATTTAAACAAAAACAAAAAGATTTGGAAGCGTGGACTGACGACTAAATGATGTGTACCTACTTAAAAATAGTATGGTAATATGGAAATTTTAGTAGGTATAAAACATTGTAATTTGTAGGTCTATAAATGAGTGCGATATTAAAATATGTATTAATGTTAAGCACAGACATTAGATGAAATAAATGAAATATGTTTTTACATCGTACATCGCGGCAGTATATCGCAGATTACTCATAAGTATGAGTAATGCTTTATGTTGACTGCGTCTATCTGAATAAAATATTATTCTTAACAGTGATAAATGGACCCAGTAACCGTAAAAAACATAATGGTACCAGAAATTTAAGATTTTATTGTTGGAAGGCATTTTTCTACATTAAATAAAGGAGATTCAATTCCTTTGAAATTAAAAGAGAGAAGTAATTGTTGCCAAAGAGAAAAAGTTCTTAGTTCATATCTAAAGATCCACCCAATGCAAGATCTGAAAGCTTGAAGCACGCAGCAGGAATAGCTTTAAACAGTTCTAACGGAGAAATAAATTGAAATACAAATAAAATGTGTGGTAAAATATGGAACGTAGAGGCTAGCCCGTCGCCTAGGAATGCGCATAATTACACCTGACCCACATTCCTCTGTACATATGCAAACAAGTGCAAAATGCTTTTTTTCCAACACCTACATAATATATGAATGTATTCGCTTTTCTGTTTTACAATACGTGCAAGGGTCTTTATGCAATAAAGAAACACCTACAGTAAGAAAGAGCTACACTATTTCTGTACACAATGTAGACGCAAATAAACATCCGCGCTTGTATCTATTGTAAAGGATATCCTACAGACAGACGAACGGAAAACTCCAATAAAATGTATTTCGATTTACTGGCCAGCATGAATTCAAATCATTTTGGTCCTTATTACGGTTTCTGTACATAACACATTAAACATATAATATGTATTGAATCGTGACTATTACCCATAAATTTTAAAAAGTGTTCGAAAAGACAAAACATCTAACTTCGGAATTAAAAGGATTGAGATTTTAAGGCTATGCAACATTTTGATATAATAAGTTTATGTAAATTTATGGATACTTATCCATAAACCTCCGTAACCCTTTAAATTGTAAGGAGCGAGGTACTAAAAAGTTTACTCAACAAAGCAAGCAGAGCTGAAACAAAACAGGCGTCGGCCTCAGGGAGAAACTTTATCAATCAAACATTTTATAGCTGCATTTGCTCTTATCTCGAATAAAATGCTACGTCTGTTGTAGGTTGCCTCGCGAAATACGCAAGACGTAAATGGAATACGAAATTAGACCTATTTGTTTTATCTCACTTCACTATAACTGCTCCTATCGCTCCCGACAGATACACGTGTACATACATTAAAAGTACATAAAATATAAACACGTATGCTAAAAAATATTTCACATAGCCAGCTTTTAGTTCCGTTTTTAAATAGCGCACGCTAGACGTATCAAAGCATAGTTTGTTTTAGTTTCTTTTGAGTTGTTTACATTTATATGCAGTAGGTATGCACGTAATCTTATAATTAAATAGGTCAAAGAAATAACAGAAAAGCTGCCTATAACCTATTTGTCTTTTTTATAATAGAAGATTATGTGCGTAGTTTGCTCGCGCAAATTGAACTTACAAAGTTCCTTGTCTCGAAAGAATTTGCTTGTTCTTTACAGCTTCAACTTCCTATGGGTTACTGAAAAGTCCCATGAAATAT
The DNA here is from genome assembly GCA_905231865.2 of Boloria selene. Classification (NCBI taxonomy): domain Eukaryota; kingdom Metazoa; phylum Arthropoda; class Insecta; order Lepidoptera; family Nymphalidae; genus Boloria; species Boloria selene. The sequence continues at coordinate 5,098,374 of HG993137.1, read as the reverse complement.
TGGTTCAATGCTTCATTAAATCATTACACATTTTTCATTATACTTTACCAATTCACGTGTTTCTTTAAATTTTGTTTAACACTTTATAATGGATAACTGACAAGTGACAACTACAGTATGTTCATGATATGAAGGCTTTATACTAAATAAATGACCACTATATTTAACAGGCAATGTTTTAATTTATGACTTTTAAAATATATTTGAATAGATATCACGTAGAGTCGCGTACATTATTGCCATTATTGCCAGACCTATCATGACTCACCATTTATTTAACTACATTTACCACTAATCAATTGTTGCGATAAATCTATTTCTTGACGGGAACCAGACTTTCACGAATTATTTAATAATAAAATTTTATTATATTTAGTATCTGTATTAAAAACATAGATTCTTGGAATTACCGTATGAACCGATTCGATTAGCTACATAATTAGAAATTATATATTGAAGTCAATTGCTAAATTAAATATTACAAATATTGCCCCTAATATTATTATCAATAGGTACATAATCCCTGATATTATCCGTAGCATAAGGGAAAAACTACTCAACAACGACGTGCCTGTCAGTTTATTAATATGCAGCATACGTATTACTTCATGGAAAATATTTATAGTTGTTAACTCAGCACCAGTGTTAGTGTTGTGTTAACAAAGTAAACAATGAATTAACCTAGAATACATATATATTTTTAGATAGGTACTTAGCGTTGTTTGTATATCTACTTCTTTCGTAATTCTTTAAGGCCAATAATCGAATTACTTTTAAATAGTAATTCGATTTGGAAGAAATAGCCAGTTTGCAATTTGCTATTTAATGACTTTGAAGAGATAAGGAAAAAGAATAAATTTTAAAAGTTGACAAAAATCATTAAAAATATTGTAAAACGTGGCTTTTAATTAAATTTTTGCTTAAAATGAACAATATAATAGAAAAAAGATCCCATGAAGTTGCGAACTTAGGACAACTATGATTAATAGAAAGATAGAAGATTATTTCTAAATACCCTTGTCCTATACCTAAATAATAGTTCAACAAGATATTATAAGTATGCATTATAAAATCTATGAAATTACTTTAATACTTACTGACATTTCAGCTTTTTTAAATTCATAATAAGTCATCATTTTTACATAATTTAATTTTTATTATTAATGTACTTTTAATGTAATTTTTATTAATAATGAAACTGTATTGTGTAATTGAATAATTAAAATTCATAATATTATCCAACTTAAAGTTTCCATGATACATAATAATGGAATCGATGTGGGTATGTGAGACAGTTGCCGAGCGCAATATCTTGTTAACGAACATAGAGTAGGTACTCTGCTTGAAACTACGCAGCCCACACCAATCATGTTTATTCAATAACCACCGGAACACTAGCCTCTCGGCATGCTAAGAAGTTTAGCGAACTGTACAGACTGCACTATATACTAGAAAGAGGTTTAATATAACTTCAGGAAAATTTAAATTTTAAAATTCTCACCTTTTGTAACCTTTGTTCTGTATCATCTAGTCGCTGTCTTGTATCATGTAATGACCGTTCCAAATCTGTCATTTTTTCCGTTTGCGCTGCGATCTGTTCAGACAACACTTGCACTTGTAACTGTAAACTTTCCTTGTCCGCTTCCAACCGGCGCACACGGTCTTCTGCATCGTTCTGGAATAAATTATTTTATATGAGAAATGGATTAATAATATAAGACTATACAGTACTTAATATGTATACTGTAGCCTGTGGTAGCTTTTAATTAAACAGTTTGGGTTTGCAATTACTATGACCAACATATATTAGTAAAAATTATATACTATATTATTGCATATACAAATCTTTCACTCATTTATTTATACCTTAGGTGTACGAGAAGTAACCGGCAAGGAAGGGTGTGAAGGCCATGAGCGTTCATGCATGCAGCACGGCGGCGGAGGTACAGGTGGTCCATGACACCAACACATTGGAGGCCACCAACCTCCTTCTGGCCAGCGAAAATGTTCGTATGAATTCCATCGACGTTGAACGTCAGGTGGTATATCCTGATTTCTAGAAGGATGACGTGGACCCGGAGAGGTACGGACGCTTGATGGGTGCTGTGGCGGCTTCGAAGACAGTGACGACCTTGTTTTCCTGTCACGATTACTACGATCACTAGGCGTCCGACGCCGTCGATCTAAACTAGCCGCCGAATAATCCTCCATTCGTGAACTTACTAAAGGAGAGTCACCAGTATCATCTATTATTACACCACTTGGCATCCATTTAAAATCATTATCGCAACGTGTTGTGTTATCTCTTCTATTCGGTGTTAGTGTTCGGTAATTAGCATCGGCTCTACCAGTTTCAAATTCATGTTCATCAGAGTCCTCTTCGGTGGTAGTATCAGAGTCGGACGAGTCGGCACGCGCGGGTATCCCGGTACGATCCTTCCAGGTTGTACATTTCACTGTTGTTTCATCAGGGCTATCGGAGTCGCCTGTTACAAGATAAAATACGTTTGAAAGGTATAAACAAAGGAACCTCACACGCAATTAATTTCCTTAACGTACCCATTGGTGAGTACATGTAGGAACGCACAGCAGGGTGGACATAGCCCACTGCTGTGCGTTCCTGTTCCTCATCAAAGGGCTCGGTAAGATACTCTTGATCGGACATGAGGCTCCTAATAAACGACACTGAACGACAAACTCAGTACGAGTCACCGATTTGTCTCTATTTTAAATTTGGCTACGATCCAGTATAATACTACGTCAGTGTTTCGTTCATAGAACGTCATTTACGTACTCTCTTGCTGAGGTGGCTCCTCGCTGGAATTAACAGAGGCGGAATAGTGTTCCGATGCTTCAGATGCAGTTGACAGGGGACGCTCGCTTATTTCGGATATTCTTCTAGAACTTAAGTCTTCAATGTTTATTTCTTTTGATGACCCTGAGACATTGTTGTCTTCTTCGATTTTTAATCGTGTATTAAAAGTTTGGAGGTTCCCATTAACAACCGACCGACTGTGCAACGCCGCTATGGTGGCTGCCACGAGTGAGCCCCCGCGGCCGAGCTCACGCATGTTTTCGTTTAAAATGAGGAACGCACGAATACGGCTATCGAACGCCCGGAAATAGATTTCAGTATGTGCGCCTGATGCATTTTGAATACATTTTACAGCTTTAAGTCATTTTTAATCAAGCATAGTAATATCGCTATATCATAGCATATAAACAAACTCATTCGCGGTGAAAAACAAATATATGTTTGAGCAGGAATGTAATTATGATAAATGTTAAGACATTTATATCAACAAATTACACACGATAGACGTTTAAATGCGTAAGCGCAGTAAGAACGTGCGGCGCGATACACTCAAGTAGTCACACTTGCTCACTCACCGGCATCCAGTTGACGCCCTCGTACAACGAACGGCGTCCCCGTCCGTCTCTACGACATTCGCCTTCATAAGATGTTACTGTGTATTGTACAGAGTAAGAAACAGCCCAGGGTGATACAAAAAATTCTCCGTTTTCTATATCTTCTATTATGAAATCTGGATTATATGGTGGTTGGGGATAGTAAAGTGGGGCATTTTCCTCTTCTATATATTTAGACCTTCTACTTTCACGTGTAAAGCAATTCATCGTTCTTGACTTATCTGTATCAATCAAAGTATATAATAAAATTCTACAATTTGTAGTCAATAATAATTGATTTGCCTTAGAATTATATGGTTATAGTAGAGAAAACAATTAGTTAATATGCTCTAAATAGTCTAAAAGTATAGATGTGCATTATGCATGTTGCATTCAATTATTTATTTATAATTATTATTTATTTCAAAAACAAAATTTTCAAATAATTTTGATCAACGCCAGTTTATACAACAGACAGAATGGTAGCGTTTTACAATGAACAGTCAGCAATAAAACACCCCTCGTTTCGGAAATAGAACGACAGCTGTCCCGTTAGAATATTCGATATTATTTTTAACTTAATGGGAGGGTTCGTATCTATGTTTGAAATACATACTTAATTAAAACTCCCAAATCTGATTTGAGAGTTTAAAAAATATTTAAATCAAGAAATACTATATAATTTTGGCCATTTTAATTTCCTTCCTTTAAGTTTTAATTAAAAAACAATATAAATCGAATAAAATAAAGGTAATTCATTAAAAATATTTAATCACTTTCTAACATCGCCAAAGAGCGCGTGTAATATTTTCAAGAATGCTATATAAATAATTCATTATTATAATACGAGTAGAGATTGGCGTTATGCGAATTGCAAGTTTTACTTTTCTTGCACAAAAAAAAAATCTGTTGAAGACATCAATTGATAATATTTATTGCATGAATTAATATATTATTCACATGTCATCTAAATCTAATTAAAATTGGAACATAAAGAAAGTCAAAGCAAATAAAGTAAAAGATCTACAACTATCCATTGCTAATGCTAACTCTAACATTTCCATTTTAACTCGAAAATAACAGAATTTTGCGTTATGTTGGCTCTCATTGAACTTTTCAGGGTTGTGAAAAAAAAATACCCTTTCTTGCTCTACATACTATAAAACAACTTTCCCGCTATCTGTGCATTTAGATCTTTTAAACTACGCAAGTCACCACAGATTTAAATGCGGTTTACATCAATAGGTGATTCAAGAGGGGTTTGTATGTACGTATGTGTGTACCCATGTATATTATAGAAAAAAGCCAGATAAGATCTTTTTGCTGAATTGATTTGTTTTAGGATAGCAAAAAGTGAAGGTTAATTTTTGTCCCAACTAGTACAGTCACAAAGCAATTTTACCTTCTGAAAAAATGTGGCAAACATACTAATGTTTGAGTTTCTTTATATAAATAAATTTTATATTAAACGAAGTAAGAAGCGTAGCTATGTTAAGTATACACAATTTAGAATATCATCAGTCACAATTTATTGTTTCTTTAGCTATATACCTATATAAAAATGGAATGATAATTATTTTATTCATCATTTATATTATATTTCTTTTTCAAAATTAAATATTATAGAAAATAATCAAGTGTTATGCAATCGATAGGGTGTCAAGTATTACCTACCTACTCATGAAAACGAAGCATAGCTGTGCCAGGCCATTAATTGAATGACAGCGCCAAAGCCCTTAAATTGAAATTTACTTTGTTAAAATAAATTGAAAATGCTCATTGATCATTGCCAGGCTTTGGCTTGAGGGAAATAATATTTATGTAACGCCCAGCTTTATAAAGTAAATATTTAAGCTTGGACAGATTTGGTCATTATTGAAAATAGAGATTACGTACTTATTGATGTCATTTATCTTATCTGAGATCATCCTTTCCATTATGATTTATTATGGAATTGAATGAATTAGTTTTAAAATGTGTATGCTTTGATTTACAGTGGGTATTATGGATATTTTTCCAAAATTTTAAATAATTTCTTTTATTTTTATTGAAATATGTACATAATATATTACCTATTTAAAGCCGAAGAATCAATTTTGATAAGAATCAACCCCCACCCGCCCGATAATAGGTGACATTGATATAGGTTCTATTTAACTCTAAGGAATGAAAAGTTACTAAACAGAAAGCAATAAACAAATTCTTTGGCTAAAATAAAAGTAGCCTAAATTACGCCTTATGTCGTCAGCTGACTATTAGTAAAGGTTTCAGATATTATTGGGAAAAACCAACACGGTAAATAGACGAAAATGTTAAATATTGTGTTTTCTTTCGTACCTATTAATTTTACAAACAGACAGACGTGATTCTAAAAGGCCTTAAATATACTTATATTAAACCTCTAACTATGTGATAAAACTCTAATGTTATTAAAAAATATGTTTAACATACTCACGATATCAACAGAGATCAATAATAAATAATAATAACAAAAATGGAACGACTGCATATAAAGTAAAATATAAAGTTAAAATATATACATATCATACAGTCGGAGACATATATTATGTATATACCAAGACCTGCAGCAAGTATAAAACAAACGTCTAATTGTCTTCTTCTAAAGCTCCGTCCCTCAAAAAGGTCAAAGGGACGTATATTTCAATGGAAGTTTCTTTTCTGTATTTTTATTTAAAAAACAAAACCCTTATTGCTTCGTGATATGCTCTCTTTAGTTTAAAAGAGGCTAATTAAAAATACGCAAGAGTACGATAAATATATTACTTTAATATCATTTGGTATAAGCCTACAGTAAATAATCATATTCAACTGAAACTTTGTAGACTATACCGTTAGAAAATCTATTGCAGTAAAAACTTTGAAAGTAAAGCCATAATAACTATACTCGTAATTATGAAATATCGCTGAGACTAGACTGTTTACAAAACTTACGCAGTTGGGTAGGTACTCCAATAAGAAACTCGTCACTTCCAAAGGAAAAAACGAAACACAAAAGAAAGTTCAACCTGAACTTGACAGCGACGGACTGCCTGCCTTGCCGAGGCTGAACAACTTCCTAGGCGTATTTTTTATTATACTTTTTGAACTCGCCTACGGTTATCGATCAGCACCGTACCGGCTTATTCGATTTTAGTAACATCATTAAGCTGACATTGATGTTAAATAATATTACGCACAATACAATATTTATGAATTGAAATACATATAATGTTAAATAAACTGTATACATACTGTTATAAATCGTGTCTGAAAGTACAACAGAAAACTGTGAACCTGATGACAAGTCGATGCCAACTGCTAAAATTCACCACCACTCATCAGTGATAAAGTAGGCAACGTGAGACTATTTAAAAACACTGATTCGCTATAATTAGAAAAGCAATTTTCGTTTAATATTTTTATTTGTTAAAAGTTTATACTATTTAAATATTAATTAAATTCGATATTTAAACTAAAAAAATGTAGTAAAAACACATTTTCGAACACAAAAGCATATTTTGATGGTTTTTTGCACGTTAATGCACTAAAAAATATCTCATTATCGTAATGCTTTCGTAACTAAAAATGTATGAAAGTTGCAATTTAAAGAGGGTAAAAAAAGTAACGGTTCAATACAGCTTCGCAGATTAACATTCGTTGGTTATCTTACTGCCAAACAAAATTACTATCAATCATCGTGATATAATATAAAAAAGAATCTAACGGTACAAACAACATACGTATATAAAAATATGAATCGATACATTTTCTACTGAAAGTATGGTACAGACATGGGAGAGTATAACTCGGTCGACACCCTTTAAGCACAGTGGGCGGCAAATGGGCGCTTGGGAGCCTATAAATATAAAGCCAACGATAATAATACACTGTTCTATTTGATTATTGCCTGTTGAAATCGAAAGAGCAATAAACGTAAAATGTTTACACAATAAACGAATTACGAATAGGACAGGCTATTTTTATTATCTGGAACACTAGCTACAATACGACACACTACGAGATTCTAGAGTTATATCTTGCTGTCTTGTATGAGCTAGCTTCTAAAATGAATCCTACTAATATTATAATATAGGAGTAAATGTGAAGCTTTGTAAGGATTAATGGATGGATATTTGTTAGCTTTTCACGCCAGAACAGATGAAAGGATGAGGATGTTTGTCCCGGAGATAGATTATAGAAAAAATATGGTTTCTATGGGATACATTTATTTTTGGTTTTCACTAGGAACAATTCCGACGCGAAAGCGAGCGCTACGGGTTGTAAGAAGATTATTTGACATATGATTCTTTAATAACTATGAATTATATGCAAATAGATTTTGATCTAAAACAAGTAACTACATGGTTAAATTAAACCATTCGTTTAACTTCTTTTCTTTGATCACATAAAAAACAGCTGGTCAATCTGAACATCCTTTATAGCTCAACTCGTTAAATTACATTACTCCAAACTGAGACAGACAGACGCTCAGATTTACTGAATAATTAATATGGAAAACAAAACATTTCCTTAATTTACTATAACTGGATTTTCAACAGGCTATTAGTTATTTAGACCTTTCTTTGGCCTTCAATATTTGTATATTATATAATATTATAATCGTATGGAAAATATTTTAAACATTGAAAATATGTTTGCTCTGTCGAGTTTATCATAATGCGAACCCATAAGTTTTTCCCCTGTCAAAAATTGCTCAACGCGGCTAAAAAAGTATTCACTTCAAAAAAGTCCGATATTTATCTGTCACGTAGAGTTCTGTTTTACTTAGATTTTTTAATTTAAATATACTGGAATATTTGATATTTCCCCGAGGTTAAACAAAAAGTCTTATTACAAGGTATATAATTTAAGGGCCACGTAAAGTGAAAAAAAAATTAAAACTCAAGTTGCATATGTGAATACAAAATATGAAAAAAAGCCTGAATCAAGGGGAAAAGGAAGAAAACGTAGACACCATTACGAGTATATTATGCAAATCCAAAAGTTTCCAATGCCATCCATAAGTTTCCGATGTGTAATACTTACCCTAAGGCAATAATGAGAGGCTCGACGCTGACGCGACTGAGCGCTCTGAATTTTAAATTACTCTTTGCACAAGCGAATTTGCTGAGGCAGACAGTAAACAACACAGCACAGTGAACATGGCGAATGTTATACAAAAATTTTAATGAATATATTTATTTATTTTAAAATAGTATACATACATCGACGTTGTTGCGAACATGACTAATTATAATATAATTGACCAACTTCAAAAAGGAAATACTAAATTCGGGTGTATTCATATTTTGTGTGATAATCGCTACATCTTTGCCATAGAAGATATTTTGGTGGTCTCATATAAATTACAACATCCGCCTCTTATGGAAGGAAAATAGTATTTAAATGAAAATTCTATTTTTGTGTGAGACAATACATTTGTTAAGAAATAGTTTCAAGTTTATGCGAAAAGATTTACGAGTCCATTCTTTTATAAGTTATTGTTTGCAATCCTATTTCAATTTTGCTCACGTAACAATAGTGAAGGCGTAAGTAGAACGGTAATAACTCTGCTGTGAAAATAATTAATATATCCTTTGCAATTTACTATTTTTGATAAAAACCGTAATATGGGCCAACATTAGCCACTGTAAAATCTGTTCTCCATAATATTTGTACATATATAAGTACAAGCTAAAACAAAAAAGGTCAGTTATAAGTTCATTTCCACATTCGTGTTGATTTACCTTAATTATTTTAGAGCGTCCTTAAACAGTACAGTACAACAAATACGATAAGATTATAACTTCTTGTATAATTTTAAAGTCACTTAAAGTATGGAATCATTTGTGATCGATTAAAACATTTACTTAAGAGCGCGCTACGCCGAGTTTTCAGATACATATAGACGTGCAAGACAACCAGGGGCTAACGGTTTTCAAGGAAAATTATCCAAAATTGTTGGAATCTGTGAGTGTCACCACTACGTAGATCTGGTAGCACTCGAAGAACCACCCCAAAGGAACAACGCTAACTACGCGAGTTGGCGAACTTAGCATGTATTCAAAAACGAATAATGAAACGACTTATAACAACTTTATAAAACTTTCTAGGGTGTTACAGATGACCTCTGTTATTGTTCTGGAGTTCATTAAGAAATGAATACTATATTTAATAAATGACTTCGAAAAAAATATACGTTAATTTTGTACTTCTATGTTACCCTTCGGAAAAAAGGAGAAGCTGTAGAATAGATAGGATCAAAGGATCGATATCAGGTCATGTAATAATACGCATTCCATATCCGCGTGAACATATTGTCGCACAATATTGGCATGGCTTGCCAATTCCACCACAATTTACAGTGCTATCATGTTGTCATAGGACGTAATTTAATATTTTGTTATCGCACTCTCACAATAACCTATTTATTTAATAAAATAAATAATAATTACATTATTTTGAAAGCCGGTTTTCGTTATTATTTTAGTTTGTATGTACAAGTATATATTTTGATACCTACTCGCTTAAACAGATTAACGGATGAAATATACAGTCAAGGAGATATCAAACGGGTCATTTTTTGTTCACTTTCGTTTTTCATTTTTCATTTTTCACTTAAAACCGATCCAACAGTGTTGGATATTTTTATCTCCACTCTGAATGAACAAGAAATGAACGATCTGAACACTGAGAGAACGTTTAAATAAAAAAATAATAAACCTTTACCCTAATGAGAGAACGTTTACTCGTTAAAATTAATATTCTTTTCTCTATCATTCCGTCTAAGCCGCATAACATGGAATGAAAGAAAAATCAAGCATTCATCCGAGTGACTAATCATTCGAGTGAACCGTCTGATCTGATATCACCCATAAAGTATGAATCTATTCCAGCGTCTAGCTAAAAGGCATCCAAATAACACGAGGGTAATTTGTTAGTATAGAAAAAACCCGTTATATTGACATTAACATTAACATAAGTTAAAAAAACTTGTTGTTTTTTAGAAATTCGTAATTAGCATTAAATCATAATATATTATTAATAAACTTTAATGTGTATATACAATATACATACATATTAATTTTGTATAGATACGAAATTCGCTATTAGGTACATTTGTGATTTACAGAATTTTCTTCATAAAATGAATGAAAGCTGAAAGCCAGATGACCCACTATATCAATCCTTTTATTTGAAATGTGAATAATAACATTTTATGGAATGGGAGATTGGACTGCTTGACGTAGTATTCAAAGAAATGTGAAATTACGTATGAGGTATACTAGAACAAAATGGAAGCGGTCAAGTACGAATCAGTCAAGTACAAGTCTAAAGAACACTTAAGAGGAAGCTGGTAGCGGCACCGCGCCGGAAGCCGGACGTGAAGCCTACTTTCACGCCAACTGATGACTACGAAGTTACAAAATAAACCTTAATATAATTGACATATTTACTATTATTTAATAATAAAACAAATTCCCTCTTCGTCACAATTGTCCTTTTCTTTTTCAACAAGTGTTTCATCTATACGCTAATTGATTGTGATTGGATTCAGTATTTTTAAGGCTTGACTTGACTTTTACAGTCAAGATCCGAGCGACGACGCCAGACTTTACTTATTTTCTCAATAACCAAATGTATAGATTATAGTAGTTTTATTACATACTTTAATTGTATGCGTATATCTGCTAGTTTGGGCCGACGGCCAATTACGAGGTACCCCGTGCTTAAGCCTTATTTTTTTTAGCCCGTTTTGATATTTGTTTGTTTTACGCATGTTTTAGAGAATACAGTTACAAATTATTAATCAATACTGCTAGACACTTTCCATCCACGATAACTTATACCAGACGCTTTAAAGCTCCCTAAAATAATGTTACTTTAACTATGGTCTATCTATTTCTCAGTCTTGATTTTTATATTTTATGACTATTTCAATACTATTTGTAAACAGCAAGACAAATCGGATAAGCCAAATCCCCCTAGACACACTAAGTGTCGCTATGAGCATGAGCGAGAGCGAGGGTGATAATGGACCGATAGGTCCTATATTTCTTGGATGATAATAAATGAAGCAGGGAAAGCAGGTCGCTACTTTTTTAACGTTTCGGTTATGGAAATAATAGCTTTATTGTTATTTTTTATCTCATTTCTCTAGAAAATTATTGTTATACATGTTTTATTTTATAAATATAATGCTTTCATTAATAATGATTTCAAGTGTAAATCTATACTAATATTATAAAGCTGAAGAATTTGTTTGTTTGGTTGAACGCGCTAATCTCAGGAACTACCTACTGGTCCGAATTCTTTCAGAAAAAATTTATGAAGGCTACAGAGTATAGGCTATATTACATCACGCTATGACCAATAGGAGCGGAGCATTAATGAAAAATGTTGCGAAAACGGGAGAAAAATATTTCTTTTGATTTTCAACCTTTAGAACGCGAGCGGAGCCGAGAAAGGCTAGTTATTTATAAAAATAACCTGCTTTTCACTTTAGTGCACATAAAAACTTTTATAATAATTAATGCATTGTTAATAACACTGGTTTACATATGAGATTTACCTGATATATAATCCGAACATTAATTGCATAATGCAACGTTCTCTACAAAATATGTATGTCCAAAATTTTAATTAAACTTGCCTTGTTAAAACCACGTTTATTCAGGGTAATATTTCCGTAGCTTACGAAGCTTTTTAGTTAAGAGTTCATTTTACTTCGAACTGAAGATATATTTAGATTGAGTGCCTTTTCACATTGATATAGCAACAGCTCTTAATAGAATCATTGCTAAAAGGTTACGGTTGGAACTTTGATTATCAAATCTTTTCCTTTTATCTTATTTACAGCTGGCAAATGAACTTTGGTGTCTGAAATATTTTATTTTTATTTTTGTACTAAAGTTATAAAATACATATTAGTAACTCCCCTCGCTCCGCTCAGGTTTGGCCCCTAAGTACATTTAGTTTACATAGTTGGTATAGATTTTTCAGAGATGTGATATTAACCCGCAGGAAAAAGTATTCTAATAAGTATCTTTCGGGTTATACTGATCCATTCAACCAGCTATATATACTAAAATTCAATTAAATCCCTCTAGTGGTATTCCCGCCATGAGATCACAGACAAACAGAAAGACAGACAACTTGACGAACAGACAAAAATCTTAAAACTATACATTCGGCTTCTGTGTCGATAATAATGACTAGTTGAATAAGATTTTCCAAAACTAAATATTTTATGTACACATAACTAACTATTCAACCCATTTTAATTTTCAACCAAGTAACGTTATTATTAGTTTGCAATAATAAAAAAATTGCAATTTTATTTATTTTACTTGTACTGTATAACATGATTTAAATATATATTATGAACTTATAAGACAACAGATCCTATGATGTTATAGTCGCTGCTATCTGTGCTAGGAGCTGTAAAAGCTAAGAGAAATTCTAATTATCACTAATGGAACGCTCGTTCACCTGTAACTAGCCTGCGGGGAACGCGGCCTACCTTAGTTAATTAATATTATAAGCGTTTTAAAAGGTTAATAGGACACTGACCTGGTACAATGTGTGGTACTTGAATGTGAAGTACCTACTCATAACTAAAGTTTTGGCAATGAAATGACTATAGAGTACGATTGAGCTACAGAAGTTTCTACACATAATAAAATTGTAGTACTGTGCTACTTTCACGTTTGAATAATTTCTACAAAAAACTATTTTATACAGTACAGTATTTTATGCGGTACAGTAGAGTTGTGATGTTTTTAAAAATATTTTCAACGAGTAATTCACTATTATATATACGTATACATTTAAGGGTAAGGATACACGTAATCTATAGTCGGGAAACACGTACTGTACAATGTGCATTCACCAGGGGGTTAGTAACATCCTTGCGGGGATGCACCACTGAATGCTTAAGTGGTGCTCGCGATATTCATTGAAGCGTGCGCAATCCTGGTCAGTAAACAAAGTCCTTTCATCTCGTACATGTCACCTGGTACCCTAGTGCGAGCTCTCCAATTTTAAAACTGTTTTACACTCGTCGCATTGAATTTTATGAGGGAAAACTAATGCTTTAATAAGCGAAGCGATATTTATCTATATGTACACAAAATGCAATTTCAATGTAAATAGTGTTTAAATATTTGTTGATTAAATAATTTAAAAAATGCGATTAACGGAGTTTCAAAATGTGGATGTGAAATGAACGAGTCACACTCTACCGGACTCAAGTATCTTAGCCATCAGAATCTCTAATGGCTTCAAAGTGTGCAGACAGTCTTATAGTGGTTTAAATGTAGATCTCAAAACTTAGTCCCCGAAATAATAAATCCCTTTAATGAAGTGTAGTAAATACGAAATGCTTTAGCCTTTCCCTTATAAGCATTGTATTTCATAAAATGTATTCGATATCTGTAAGTAAACTTTGCACATTAAACCAAACATTTATTCCGGCTAATGGCTACTAAATGGCTGGATCGATTTTGACGTGACATTCGCTAGCAAATGGCTGATGTTATAAATAGTAAGTTATATTACTTTTATTGTAAAGAATACGAATACGGAGGAGAGTTTTAAAAAAACAAAACCAAAACTGAACAAAATCGCGAAAATTTCTGAAAGTAAATTATTCAAAATTACATACAGTATGTATGTAATGTACAGTATGTATGTAATTTTGAATAAACATTTTGAATAAATATACAATTTCTTTCGTTACATTCTTCATTTACATTATTTTAGTTTGGGAAATCATATTTACGGAAAGTAAAACAATATGCGCTATGTTTCTAACTTACATAAAAATTCAAACAAGAATTCTAAATGAATAATCATAGTCCATATATATAGCCGACTCGTACAATGGTATCAACATTGATATGATGACGGGCTATGAAATTGTCAGAGGAACGAGCTATCTCAATCAGAGGAACAGATGTTTTTGTTCCCTAACAGACAAACGTGGAATCGATAATATCGGGTCGTGAATTGTTTGCTGAATACCTTGAAACATTATTCATATATTGGAAATATTTTACAAAGCTACAAATATTTTTTCGTTTTATTATTATTAACTATACTAGATACCGAATTCGCTTACGAGTAGTTCAATCCCTCTCCATCTCTCTGCCAATATTTTCAACAAACAAACATTTCATAGGAAACCCTTTATGTATCGAAAGAAAACGTACTTCAAACTGCCTTTATCTATACAAAACTCTTTACACTTAAAACAAGGACAAACCATTTAAATTAAAAGTTGAGCAGCCAATGATAAGAAAACTAATAATATATGTTAAATTGTATATACTTACTCGTAAATAGAATTAAGGATAAGCTATATCTATTCAAAGATTCTATTTGCCAACGAAAAAGCCAATAATCTGCCTCACTTTCAAGGGCTCTCGTGCAGTCAAAATATCATCAATGATATGTACAACTGCAAACAGCAGCTGAAGTACTCTATTAAACTCGTTTCATTTTACCACTTTCAAGTTAAAATATTATTAAACTCCCGTCGCTGTTTTTATATTGAATAAAATAAACTAAATATTTTAGATTTTCTTTATTGAATAACTAATAATTATGGTAGACATATCGTATAGTATGTAACAAAATCTTGATGTATTGGATTTTTGTAATGCGAAATTAAATATTATTAAAATATATATAATAGTAAATTAGTAGCTTACAGTTAATTAAATTAGGATAAACAATGATTATTGTAACATCGTGGCTGATATAATTGGAGTGAGAATATTACCATGTTATATTGATACCAGCTAAGCCTCAAACTAGATACAGAATTTAATATTAATTAGCTGTGGTTACAGTATTCGTAATCGGTAATGTATATAGTATACGTACATATATTTATATTGGTTATAATTCATAATTATGAATTATATTTATTAATAACTAGTACCCCCGTTAGTATGTTTTTTACAAATTTAGATTTTTTTATTATTAAAAACTTTCATGTTCCAAAGGAACATACAAAAAAAATTAACCGAATTGGTCGAGCCATTCTCGAGTTTTGCGCTTAGCAACATTCATATTTTTATATAGAAGTATAAATAAAATATATCTTTTAGTATAATAAAATTCTAATTGAGTCAAATCTGAGTCTTATAAATGAAACTATATTTTCGGATTTTGTCGCGGATTTATTATGATTTTTGGTTCCCGACGTTTCGAATGCTTTACAGCAATCATGGTCACGGGAGAGACTAAGGTATTAGACGTCTCAGGGGGTTATATACTTGTTACAGACAGTGCCTACCCACAATTTTTTACAAATATTCAAAATGATAGACTATAAAATTATACATTTCAATTCTATACTTTTAAGATTTTAAAATTTTAAATTATATTATAAATATGGCAATATTATTAACTTATTTTTAGCTACTATAATTATAATTATTATAATTTTCTAATATTTGTTAAAATAATATTAAGTAGTGTTGCTATTATTAAAATATGTATAATGTGTTATATTAAAATATAAATTATTAAAGCAATATTAAACTTTCATATATTATAAATTAAAGATTAATAGTTAAAAACAACTTGAGTTTTGATAATTATTTTAAGTTAAATATTAAGCAACACCACTGCAAACTAAATCATTTTTAAATTTGATAATATAATATTAAACAAATCTAACTATGCTCAATCCACATAGACCTCTTTAAGTTCTTTTGAATTATAACTTTTAAACTATAAAATGAGTTAATGTCATTTAGTATGTCAGTTGGTATGTCCGTCTGAAGTTATTATAGGGATTTGAGACTATATTAAAGAGTTAAATTGTTGTCAGTCTGAAGCTACTACCGGTTCGGAATGCAACTGATACTGAGAAGAACCGGCAAGAAACTCAGCTCTTGCTTTTTTCAAAATAATATGTTTACAATTTCAATATTATCAATATCAAAAATATATAAGTTTACTTAAGTTTACAATACTGCAATACAATAATTAATATATATAATTAATCCTCACTACTATCATTAAGATCTACACAGTATGAGCTAACTACATCTGGCTGTCTATTATGACTAATTTTATTAGATGATTTTATTATATTAATGACAGGATCCCAAGATGATGGTAGTACCCAGCCGTCCTCTCTATTAAAGTTAGGATGTTTTTTAATTTCAATTGCTTCGCGAATCATTCTTGGTCTATAACGAGTTTCTTTCGCGAGTATTTGAGGATTATCAAAGCGAATATAGTGGTTGGGGCGATCCTGACTATGTTTACAGACAGCAGATGTTGCATTGCGACGGTGTTTCACATCAGCTATGTGTTCTTTGATCCTGGTTCTAATGGATCTCTTTGTTTGGCCGATATAAGAGAGCCCACAGTCACAATCAAGCTTGTATACTCCTGCATCTTGGAGGGGTATATGGCACTTGACTGATGGTAAGAATTGACTAATTTTCTTGGGCGGCTTGAAGTATGTTTTGATAGAAGCACGCTTTAGGATGTAGCCAATCTTGTCAGTGACACCTCTCATGTAAGGCAGAACTGCAGGTACGCGCTCGACTGTGGCTGGTTTCACTCGTTCACTGTGACGCAGGCGTGGCACTTGCAGCTTGTTGTCTCGCAGAACCTGCTTGACATGTTGCAGTTCTCCCGCTAGGTGTTGCTCGTCACAGATCCCTTGTGCCCTCTGAAACAAAGATTTTCCCACGGTAGCTAACTGTGAAGGGTGGTGGTGAGATCTCTATTTACGAGCCTACCAGTAGAGGACTGTATTGAAATAATATCTAAGAAACTTATGGATAACAACATGCCTATTGAATACACTGAACTTTTAAAACACTGCCTAACAACTGGCTATCTACTGTGGAATGATGAATTCTACAAGCAAGTGGATGGAGTGGCCATGGGTTCGCCAGTCTCCCCCGTTGTAGCCGACATCTTCATGGAGGACTTCGAGGAGACTGTCTGGAGCACATCACCTGTGACCCCTCGGTTCTACAAGCGGTATGTAGATGACACTTTCACAATATTACCAACTGACAAAATAACTGTATTCTTAGAACACCTTAATTCTATAAATCCTAAAATACAATTTACAATGGAATTAGAATCGAACAATACATTAGCTTTCTTAGATGTTTTAATTAAACGTAAACTAGATAACACCTTGAGTCATACTGTGTATAGAAAGAAGACCCATACTGATAGGTACCTGAATGGTGAATCTCACCACCACCCTTCACAGTTAGCTACCGTGGGAAAATCTTTGTTTCAGAGGGCACAAGGGATCTGTGACGAGCAACACCTAGCGGGAGAACTGCAACATGTCAAGCAGGTTCTGCGAGACAACAAGCTGCAAGTGCCACGCCTGCGTCACAGTGAACGAGTGAAACCAGCCACAGTCGAGCGCGTACCTGCAGTTCTGCCTTACATGAGAGGTGTCACTGACAAGATTGGCTACATCCTAAAGCGTGCTTCTATCAAAACATACTTCAAGCCGCCCAAGAAAATTAGTCAATTCTTACCATCAGTCAAGTGCCATATACCCCTCCAAGATGCAGGAGTATACAAGCTTGATTGTGACTGTGGGCTCTCTTATATCGGCCAAACAAAGAGATCCATTAGAACCAGGATCAAAGAACACATAGCTGATGTGAAACACCGTCGCAATGCAACATCTGCTGTCTGTAAACATAGTCAGGATCGCCCCAACCACTATATTCGCTTTGATAATCCTCAAATACTCGCGAAAGAAACTCGTTATAGACCAAGAATGATTCGCGAAGCAATTGAAATTAAAAAACATCCTAACTTTAATAGAGAGGACGGCTGGGTACTACCATCATCTTGGGATCCTGTCATTAATCGAGCGAATCCAGAAGCGATTTGTGTATCATCTAGCCTACTCTACCGGTGTTGCGAAAAAACAACCTAGCTATTTGAAACGCCTGAAACATTTCAAAATGGATTCATTAGAGAAGCGCAGGAACTCATCCGATTTATTATTTTTGTTTAAATTATTACATGATAATATTGACTGTCCTGAACTATTGTCAAAATTTAATTTCAATATCCCTCGCAAATATCCTAGAAAACCAATTATGCTCCTTTATCCTCCTTTTCGAAGATCAGTTTTGGGCACTAACTCGCCAGTTTCACGGCTAAGTAAGATATATAATTACTACAGCAAACAGATAGATATATTTGGCACAACATTTCCGCATTTTAGGAGCCAAGTCCATAATCTTGTTTTCGATTTACGATCTACTAGTTGCCGTGCTTTTTAAACAGATTTAATTGATATAAGTTTAGTAGCATTTGTTTAGTCACTGTTTTGGATAAGTTATTTTATGTTTTTCTACTGTATTGTATCTAATTATATGCATGTGGTGTTTACCTATATGAGTTGTGCACTTAGATTAAGCATAATGTTTGTTCCGATTTTGTAATGAATGTTTTAGTGTAATAACTGCTGGTAAACCAATAAATAAATAAATAATAAATAAATAAATTAATATAATAAAATCATCTAATAAAATTAGTCATAATAGACAGCCAGATGTAGTTAGCTCATACTGTGTAGATCTTAATGATAGTAGTGAGGATTAATTATATATATTAATTATTGTATTGCAGTATTGTAAACTTAAGTAAACTTATATATTTTTGATATTGATAATATTGAAATTGTAAACATATTATTTTGAAAAAAGCAAGAGCTGAGTTTCTTGCCGGTTCTTCTCAGTATCAGTTGCATTCCGAACCGGTAGTAGCTTCAGACTGACAACAATTTAACTCTTTAATATAGTCTCAAATCCCTATAATAACTTCAGACGGACATACAAACTGACATACTAAATGACATTAACTCATTTTATAGTTTAAAAGTTATAATTCAAAAGAACTTAAAGAGGTCTATGTGGATTGAGCATAGTTAGATTTGTTTAATATTATATTATCAAATTTAAAAATGATTTAGTTTGCAGTGGTGTTGCTTAATATTTAACTTAAAATAATTATCAAAACTCAAGTTGTTTTTAACTATTAATCTTTAATTTATAATATATGAAAGTTTAATATTGCTTTAATAATTTATATTTTAATATAACACATTATACATATTTTAATAATAGCAACACTACTTAATATTATTTTAACAAATATTAGAAAATTATAATAATTATAATTATAGTAGCTAAAAATAAGTTAATAATATTGCCATATTTATAATATAATTTAAAATTTTAAAATCTTAAAAGTATAGAATTGAAATGTATAATTTTATAGTCTATCATTTTGAATATTTGTAAAAAATTGTGGGTAGGCACTGTCTGTAACAAGTATATAACCCCCTGAGACGTCTAATACCTTAGTCTCTCCCGTGACCATGATTGCTGTAAAGCATTCGAAACGTCGGGAACCAAAAATCATAATAAATCCGCGACAAAATCCGAAAATATAGTTTCATTTATAATGTCAAACATTCGCGTAAACCTAAGAAAGTATTATCAAATCTGAGTCATTATTATAAATACAAACACCAAATATTAAGTTTTTAGATTTTTTGTCCGTCTGTCTGGGAACGCATCACGAGAAAATTAATCGAGATTACGACCCTATAAATATATAAGATTTTTTGGAGTTTAAATAGGTCTATAAAACTTTAAGTGCGTATTACGGTAAGTGTGATGTAAAAATTTTGTTCAATATTGTAGGTTTTGAGTTTAAGTGAGTTGATAGAATTCGTTAGGCAATCGAATTTTATACATATAAAAAGATAATATAATATGACGGATATTAAAACTTAAAAGCGTATATTTTCGCAACATAAAACAAATATTTGCTCCTAATTTTAAGGGCAAGTATGCTACAAATACACAATCCCTTATAAGAAAGTGAAGTACCATTTACCAAGAGCATTTCTAGAGTCGTTGCACTTAAACGTAGTAGCACATTTTGTGGTAGGTACCTACTTTTCTTTGTCTGGAAGCAAGATAATCCGGATTTGCTATACAGTTGAGCCGGCTGGAAGCGTTTTGCAAGTTCCATACATAATACTAGCATGCTGCTAGTTAAGAAAATCTTAAGTCCACACGTGCTTTAAGTTTTAAATTCTAGATTCAGAAAATAATCATTGTAACACTTACAAGTGCAACAGAATTATTGTTTTGCTGGAGCCATCGTAGTATAGCACTGGCAGTGGTGAAGTCAGGTCGCGGCGGAGGAGGTATGGCGTGTTGCAGAGATAGAGCGAGTTGTTGCGCTAACTCCAGGGCCCGGGCTCGCGCGGCTCTTCCCGGACCCGTCCCACCAGGTCCTGTGCCACCTGCTTCTGAAAAGAAATTGCAATTTCTTAAACCATGTTGAAATTACATCTTTAAATCCTGAAAGCCTTATTCCTCGATCCATAAACATAATATTTACTAATTACTATATTAGAAAACTAATGTACCTACTCATCATTTACGTAAAAGTATTTTTTTTCGTCAACAAATTCGACAACGAATAATTATTAGTCTTAATTACGCAAAGGCTTTGGGCGAGGCTTTTGATATCATTTTATTATACAATACGAAAATATATGTAAAATCGCTATTCCAATGTTTCTGAAATATTATAGCAAAAAATGTCTGCTACATATATTTAATTATACGTATAAATATAAAGAGGCAAATATGTTAAGATTCTATTAACATTATGACTAAAAATAATTATTATTTATTATTGTTTGGAAACTATAAGAACTGTATATTTTTTAATATTTTAAGCTCGTTTTTGCGAACTAATGTCCCGTGGCTTAGTCGTTATCCGTGGCTTTATGAGAAAAAGTTTATTATTTAGTGCTTAAAACTTAAATAAAGAAATTATGAAGAATAAAACATCGTGTTAATATTTTATGAATTGAAAGTTCTACTAGTATTCCGGATTATTATTATTAGTATGTATATTTTTATCAAAAAAGCTAACAGTCAGATACTTGATCAATACATATTATTGTCACTTTACGTTTAAGTAGTGTATTCTATCAAGATTGCGCCTTAAAAATATTTTTATAGAGGCCTACTCTAGGAAAAAAATCTAAAATCTCCAATCCTGCGAAAACTTACATCAAGGTTAACCTACGAATGAACAAATGAAATTTAACGGCCTTCTTCATATTACTGCCAACTTGCAGACTTGCAAGTTTTAAGTGACGTTCTAAATTAATGAAGTTGCCCAAGTGTGCCACATGTCGCCTGAAAATTGTGCTTGCGAACGCGGAAAATGTTACTCGTCAAATAGATAATAATACAGATATGAACCAACCATGCACATTAAATACGTTTTCTTAACTTATAACGCAAACATGGTTTTTCTTACAGTCCATCTAAGAATATATTTTGTTCTGTATTTACATTAGCACCATACTTGAATATTCAAAATGATTAGTATTATTGCTACAGACATTAAATTTCATAGATTTAATTCTAAAAAGAAGTTAGATTTACACGTCATTTTATTTTTAATCAGTTATTATAAAAAACAGACCAAACTATGGAACGAAAGATAGAAATTGGGATAAAATTCGGTTAAATATGTAGAGACTGCAGCAGTAATCGCTAAAATGTAAATTTATATGTAGGATATTCATAGGAATGTGTTATTAAAATTTAGTTATAAAAACCCTGTAATCTTAAAACCTCCAACTATCTCTACACAAAAAATCACGCTAAGCCAAGGCGAAAGAATGCGAATCAACAAACAAACAAACAAACAAACGAACGAACGAATCAATAAACAAACAAACAAACAAAAACACTTACACCTTTCTACACCCTACACTCTGAACTCTACAAAACATTTACAAAATGTAAATTGGTTTTGTGGTTAAAATGAAGACACAATGTATCCTATGGAGCGAAATAAGAAAGCAAAAATATGATGATATTGTGAAAAAAGTCCTTCTTCTAATGTAAGGTACAATTCGCTTAACATGAAGGAGACGACCCAGTTAATAAACTAAGCAAATGAGATGTTAGCTGTTATATCTAGTTACCGCGTGTAATATAATTGAATTTCTAATACAATTACAGCATTAGTCATATATTTTGAATTATACAGTCAACACTTTGATCATGACAGAGCTACTTTCTATATAGGGAATTTGGGGATTCGGGGAAAGTAATTACGATTACGTAAAATATTGATCTTTTTTTGTAAAGAAATTCGTATCTCATTCATCTTTGGGAGAAATTCAATGTAACGGCACGGGTGATGGCACACAAAGTCATTGTTTTCGAGAAAAAGCGTCTAAAACTTTAGTAATATTTTCGTGCTTGTTATATAGGCACTAATAAATTACCATTTCAACAATAATTATGCTTCAGTCTCGATAGTACTACAACAGCTACTAGGAGGTAATAATTTTTCTGTGAACATAGATGATAGGTATAGTTTCGAAAACAGTTAGTGTAGACGTATCCTATTTCTACAGAATTGCCGGATAAAATGTGATTAGTAAATAAAATTTATTTTGAATATAAAATTATTGATGAATACAAAAGTTATCCAGAAGACCACAGACAAATTCAGTGTAAATTCAGTTTCTATGTACATATACTTATTAAGATATTACAAACTAATATGTAGAATATTTTTGTAAGACTGTGCGTCTTACAAAAACTCTAGTTACTAAATTGATAAGACACACAAGACAATAAATATATATTTTATGTACATGTTACAAATAAATCAGTAGACAAATATATATTTTATGTACATGTCACAAATAAATCAGTAGACAAAACAGTGATTCAGCGGGGGAATGAGAAAAAACATAATGCAGACTTATAATTGTTCCTTCCCTTGACTATCTCGCAATACATAGCGTAATTACTTACAAAACGTAAGACACAATTATTGTGAGTCTTCCTAAGCGTTCATAACATGAACTATATACAAGCTAATACATGGATTAAATTGAATTGCTTGCATTACTTAAGGATCGATCGGTGTCTGTATGCACTTGGTATAGATTGGCAAAACGATGCCGACGTTCCATACTGCCTTTAGCATCAAAGATTCCTCGTCGGTGCTAAACTGTACAGCTCGCTTGGGACTATTACGAAAATACCAATGCGAATCGATATCTCAAATTCTTTATACGAATGGAATATTTCATAAAATTAAAATATTTTGTTATTAAAATGGATACATTTCACAGATGATACGATTTGGCTTGACACTTAGATTAGTATTATCGATAAATAATAAGAATCTTTTCAAGATACGCACGATATATTAAGTGCAAAATTGATATGGGAAATATTACAAAATCATAGTAAATTGCAAAAAATAACTCAATAAATCTTATTTCGGGAAATATATAATGCCGTTGCCACCACACATACACCATAAAAAATTAACTATCTTTAAATTACGGTTCTACTTAAATGAAAATAAATTAATTTAATTTAACCTTTGAGCATTAGATGAGCAAAAAATAATCGCCACCAAAAACGAAGGAAAATACAATTTTTAATATAACTTTCAACTCGAAATATTTTTTTAATTTAACAAAAGCTATGTTTTAAAGTAGTAAGTTGTAAGGTTTAAGGATATTCGAAAACGGAAATCGACTAGTTCCATACCTAAGGAGAAAAATAGGAACGAGGTGCACCGAATTGGAAACTTGGTCTCGTTGCCGAATATCACTACATTATTAGAATTCATAATATCGAGCAAATAAATTAATAATTAGCATGTAGATTGTAGATACGTCTGCGGTTCTCGAGTTGACTAGGAACATTAAAATCCCAGGTCGGAGCAAGTACATATTTAAAGGGTCTATCTGTTGGCTCTCAGTTCAAACGTTTAGAGAGAAAAAAAGACTTATATTATAATCCTTAGATGCACAGTGAAACTCTTCCATGGCTTCTAACAAAACCTTCGAGTATGGCCTCATTATTAAATTTAACGCGTCCCGCACTATATAACAATCAAGAGCAAATCAATAGCTTGTTTTATGATTTTTATAACTATAATTAGCATTTATATAGTAGAAAACAGAAAAATATTGTTTAAACTATAGCAAAATGATTTACTATAATTAGCCAAAACATACGAGTATTTATATACATAATATATAGTAATACATTATGTAGTAGGTATAATATAATTTCCTAGGTTTTTTTAATGTTTAGTCATGTATTTAGTAAAGTTTCACTTTTATACATACAATGAATATTTTTAATAAAAGTGAAATGTTATCAAGGTAAAGGTAAACGTTTCCTGTGATTTTGGACACAGACGCTCCGAGTATAACTCTGATAGATCACGTATGAAGAGCTCGTAACCGGTCGAGTATGTGTCGGGCCTTACGTCCCATCTGCGTACTAGGATAAAGGATTATATCTGTCAATTGATTCAAAAAGACATAATATAACATAATATAACACATTTTATATGCATACACATTTTAATTTTAACTATAAGTAAGTACATTGAACATCATTTAGTTTTAATAGGATTTGTAATTGTATGTCGATGGCGAAGTGCCAATAACTCAAGTGTCATAGTCAAGATTTTGCACAATTTTTAAAAAACGTTTAATGCCATGAAATATATAGTGTGTATGTATTCAGCCCCTTTAAACTTTCCACTACTAGACACAGGCCTTCAATACGAGAGGGATCAGGCAACAGTCCACCACGCGGGCCAAGTGAGAGTTGGCCAACTGCACATGTTTTACTCCGCTGTTATACAAGTGGTTATCATAGAAATGATTCGCACATGAAAATATCAGAAGTGCGAGACCCGGATTTGAATCTAATTCACTTGGTTTCCCAAGCAAACGCGTTATCACTGAATTACCATATGCATACTTATTAATTATTTTGGGTAAAATTGATCGGAGCGTATGCCTGTAAAATATGTATAATGTAATAGCCTTTTTTTTCGTTACTAGTGCAATGGGATTTTAGGCTAGCAATAACAAAAGTATGATAAATAAAAGTTTATTCATTAAGCATCGCAATTCAGAATCTCTTCGAAGTAACTCCACTCGCGCAAATTATGCGGGAAAAAACTGAATTGCATCCGTCTAGGAACAATGACGCTTTAGCTGCGGGCACGATAACAAAAAAGAGTTCTCCATCATTTCGCTTTTATATAAAACGCCATACCTATATAGAGCAGTATATTAAAAGCAGCAAAGCATATGGGAGCTAATCACGCGTAAAATCGGTTGTACCTGTTCTGTAGGAATATTGTTTTTGTTTACATAATATTAACAAAATAACAGTTATACATATTATAATATAATAAACGTTGCATCATTAAACAGGAAGCTATTATAGTCATGACGTAAAAATGAGATGCGACAAGAAAAAAAGAGATTGTTCTGAAGTGTTATGGAGTTGTAGACGGAGATTGTTTACGGACTAGTGGCTTTAAACAACATCCTGGCGCAAGAGGCTGTTTTACTCAGCTTTATCTATGTATATAACGAAGTAATGTATGAGTCTGGGAAAGGAAAAAGCCTCCAATCTGATGTTTACGAGCTGTATCGGATTGTATTTAGAGCGTATGAAACGTAGAATAACAACAAACGTAGAACGTTCGTACGTTGTAATGTTTTGTTAATATTAAGTCATATATAAAGAATTCTTAGATATTTTTTTAACATTTTAAATAATATAACATAACATTTAAAATAGATATAAAGTACATATTTTTGACTAAACGTTGACTCAGTTTGTAGTACCCTACAAACTGAGTCAACCAACCCTACCTGCTGCATTATTTGTGTGCTGAGCACGAACGTTTGTCCGCTAGTGATGGGTATTCATATTTATGTTTCGTAATTGTAAACTATCTGGTATTCATAACACAAGCTTTTATGAAACTAGACGGTACTGAGTGTTAATGTCCAAACAGATTTTTACGCTACCGCGACCGCGACAACCTATTTGGCTTGAAATACTCGTAGAGGCAATTGCAATGTTTGTGTCGCTAGCCGACCAATGGCCATAAATAGTTCTTGTGAACTTATGCAATTAAGTATTATAGAACTTTGGAAATATAATAAATGTTTTTCTTAAGTGCTCTTCAAAGGCATTAAATTAACTTTATTCTTCATAAACGTGAATAAAAAAGGATTATTATATTTTATACGGCCATACCAACTTACATTATACATTACAAATGTAAAACTATCAGTATGAGAATTGGTATACATATAGGTAACATTTTCAATGAAAAAATGTCTGATAAAATATCCTGAAATACAAAAGAATTCTTTAATAAATATATATCAAAACTATCACAACCAATAAGAATGCTCTTATCAGTTGTGAGCAAGCAACTATTAAAACCCTTTTAGGCATATAATAAAATAAAATCTTTGGTTTTCTATAGTAAACATCAATCATGATTACATACGTTGTGGTATCTGAGATTCCGTGTCGACATCCGTAAAGATGCGTCGGCTGCATACGTCGAAGAGCCACCACCGGGCGACATGGTCTGGCCATTGCCAGCATCCGGGCATTGCGGTATTCACATTAACATAATTACAACACTACACGCACTACCAATAACAAGAACACACTAGGTAGTTTAATAAAAGTTTATCTTCCATGATTTAGAGAAAGTTTTCCATATAATAATTACTTACAGTAAAAATGATTAATTATAATAAAATTTGCGACACTCAACAATATTAGCAATATAATATTTTGCTTTTATAAGCAGAAATAACGCAAATAGCTTATGTGTGATTATACGCCTACTTTTATGGCAATGCGGACAAAAGGAGGAGAGGTCAGTCGGACTCGGATATCATTGGCACACTAATAAAAATATTATTTTACTGAATAAATGTCGTATTTGGCACAGCAATATAGCACATACTCATAATACGCACAATAGAAGTAAGTGGAGCATATCGTAGGAGTTTTCATTTACTATTTACTATTTTACATGACCTTAATTATAATGATAAATGAAAATAAAATGTATAAAAATGTCACAGAATTATAACTAAACCGAGTATCGGATTGCTGCAGAAAAAGTTACAATAAAATTTAAAAGTAGCTTTTCGTGTTAGAATCGTTTACCGAAAACTCTTTCGTAACCACTTGAAACCTCTACAATTAAAAAGTTTTAAGGGCATTTGCTAAAACGCTGAAAAACATTTCTTAAAAGCTGTGTTCTCGCAGATTTGCTGGATATATTGTAGCTAGGACCTGTTTAACAATTCACAATAATGAATGATCAAAAATAATATTTTTTCTTGTATTAATCATTTCTATTATAAGCGTTTAAATAACCACAGAGCAGATGCATATAAACAATATATTTATCAATTCCGTGTAAATAACCATTAATAATGTGTATTTTACGCGATAATGTAATTCATTTTTAGTAATGGGTATAGCGCAAAGCGAAAATGATTTAATTATACACGTGGTATGCTCTTTTGGGCCGACTTTAAAAAAAATAGGTACCTAGTCAATTAAAATCTTATGTTTTTTATATGTAACTTTATATTTTGGCAAATTTTAAATCGATTTTCATTTAATTTGTTCACCTCAAAAGGTAGAGAAGAAATACTCTTAAGTGAAGTCGGTGGACCTTTTAAGTTAAAAATATTTTCTCTGCAAAACATTTTATAAATAATTAACTTAAATATTAAATAAACGTAACTTGATTTTATTAAAAATATTTATACACATATGTATTCAAAACATTACAGTAGTAAGCAAGTAACATGACAAATAGTGCCTAAAGAATTACGTATACGTATGTATTTGAATATTCAATCCGTAGCTGTAGTAGGCTCTGCTGATGCAGATAATAATTGAACATTTTATTCTAACAGTATCTACACCATGATAGTAGAAAATAAAATAGGTTGTGAAAAAACTAGGGAGATTCCTTAACCTTTCCTTATCTTTGTTTTTGGGAATACTAAGATTTGATTGTTTGACAATGGAATTTAAAAGTGTATATTAGAAACATACTATTTAAAATTATAAATTAGTAGTACCTATACCCGTAACTTCAACTATGTTATACTATTAATTCATACAATAATACCTAGTTACTATAATCAAACAAATCAAAGTGTAGTTTAAGGTATATGTTAAACAAACTGAGGTGAGGAACAGTCACGCGTAAATAATAATCACACAGTAGCGGTTGAATCGCGCGGTTTTTACACGTTCGTTTAACGGTATAAACGCGCGCCTGTAGAGACCCTCTACGTCCGTACGGGCGGCGTGTAGCGGCCGACTGGCGCCAACACCCCTCGTTCAACAGTTTGCATCCTCCCTCACACCCCTATTATTAAGTAATAGTATATTGAGACAATTGCTAAAATATTGTTATTACATGCTGTTGCAAATTGTATCTACTTTTCTTATTTAATATTCAAGAATTTTAAAATATTTGTTGATAATGCTGACAATAACTAGAAAAATATGTGGTATCTTGAAACTTCTTATCGAATAGTAACAAAAATAAATAACGCAGTATAGGTGATATTTTTGAAGCCTAGAGTGCACAGAGTCAACGCATTATTCCTCGGAATATTACGTAATACATATGATACTTTATTTAAACAATAAACCGTATTTTGACAGTTTAGTAGTAGAAAAATCCTTAAAAGCCATGTTCTTGTAAGTAGGCACGAGGTTGTATTTCCTAAGGGAGACACCCCTAACGTCAACTGACCATTTGGATAAAGAAATAATCCGTCACTTCGGATATGGATAATAAAATATTAAAAACTTACATCATAATAGAAAATAACTTTTTATAGATAAGTATAAACTTTAATCTAAGATTCCATTCGTCCATTTTTTTAACGTTGGGAATTGTATTAAGGCATACCATTTACGATTTGAGCGGGACTTTCACTTACAGATAGCTAATGTTATAAGGCGTAACTTAGGCTACTTTTTAACCGAATTCAATAAGGAGGAGGTTTTATTTTAAAAATTTTATTTATTTTAACTAGCGAAATTCGTGCCTGAAATCGTGTTTTCGAAGTGGATACGGCACCATAGACCACATTTTCACAGTGCGGCAGATTATACAGAAGCAAGAAGAGTATAATCAGCCCCTGTGTCTAGCTTTTGTGGACTATGAGAAAGCCTTTGACACTATTGAGATCTGGTCAGTTTTGGAGTCTTTGCAACGGTGCCAAGTCGATTGACGATATATCCAAGTGCTGAAATGTCTGTATGACACCGCTACAATGACTGTCCAAGTCCAAAACCGACAGTCTGATCCTATCCTCCTGCATCGGGGACTGAGACAAGGGGACGTAATTTCCCACAAATTGTTTACAACTGCAATGGTGGATATGTTTAAGACTCTGGACTGGAAAGGACGTGGTATAAATATAAACGGTGAGTACATTTCGCATTTGAGATTTGCAGACGACATCGTCATCATGGCTGAAACCGTGCAAGACCACATCACATGCTGCAAAGCCTAGCTAGTTCTTCAGAAAACATCGGTCTCCGGATGAATCTCGACAAAACCAAGATCATGACACATGCAATACCGGGACCGATCGCTCTGAACAGAACAACTTTCGAAACAGTACAAGACTACGTCTACCTTGGTCAATTACTGCAAGTCGGTAAAAACAATTTTGAGAGATAAGCACAAAGAAGAATACAGCTGGGCTGGGCAGCATTTAACAAACTTCGTCGGGTCTTTTCGTTGCGACTACCGCAAAGCTTAAAGACAAAAGTCTTTAATGAGTGCGTCCTACCTGTTATGGAGCCGGAGCCGAGACGTGGACACTGACGGTGCGATTGGTCCACCGGCTTAAGGTCACTAAGCGTGCTATGGAGAGGGCTATTCTCGGAGTTTCTCTGAAGGATCGGATCCGGAATGAAGAGATCCGACAGAGAACCAAAGTCATTGACATAGCCCAAAGAATTAGCAAGCTGAAGTGGCAATGGGCTGGTCACATTTGTCGCAGAACCGATAACAGATGGAGTAGAAGGGTTCTAGAGTGGAGACGACGGCTCGGCAAACGCAGTGTAGGACGTCCTTCAGCTAGGTGGAGTGACGATATACGAAAAGTGGCTGGCAGCGGTTGGATGCGTAGAGCTGAAGATCGAGCTCAGTGGCGTACCATAGGAGAGTATGTAGTACCTATGTCCAGCAGTGGACGAATACAGGCTGAATAATATGATGATGATGATGAAATAACAATAGCAATTATTGTTTTATCGACCCCAATGCAAGGGGGATACGTAAATCGTAATCCACAATGCCAATACAAAAATGAGTTAGGGTATTGAGCAACAGAATAATTTGAAAAAGGCATACTCGAAAAATATTCAATTTCTTTCAAGAAAGAAGTTAAATTTTTCAATTTCTTCCAAGAAAGAAAAAAATTTCTAACATGATGAGTGAGTTTTTTTTTACTTTTTATTATAAAAAATTGGTTATAGTGATCATTTTTTGCACATGACATTTAGAAGTACGAAACTGTTAGTAGGCACCATGGAGTAAATGGAGAGCGCATGCGGGGGCAACCGCGCTTGCTAAGCATACACTACAAGTTTGTGCGACGTCAATGTTGACGTCTTGTCTATTTTTCTCGAAAGTGCTGTCGCACTATCGCAACGATTTATATCGATGTAATTCAAGATTAGATGAATTTGTATTTTACTGTAGGTGTTATTATTGATTTATTTAAAGACAAGTGGGGCTTAGGATAATTAAAAATATGTATTTTGTATGATTTAAAATTTGCAGATTTCCCAACGATGACCGCAAGAAGAAAGAAATTTGGATTAATGCTTTTCAAAGAGACAATTTTTTCCAACAAAGCATAGCGTTGTATGCTCTAGACCTTTCACACCGCATTGCTTTACCTTTCACTAGTAATAAGTCAAACAATTATCGATATCGATATTTTTAAGTAACTCTTTTGGAATCCTTAGAGAATCGGTCATCACTTGGTTGTCACTTCGTTACCCAATCACAGCTAGTGAAGCTTACCTCTCCCCCCGCCGTAAATTAGTCAATTTGAGCTAATACAAAAACATGCCAATTCGCACTCCATTGGTTTTATCCTCCATGGTAGGTACCTACCTAACAATGCTTGTTTCAAAACAATATAATACCTAAAGTTATATAAAATCTGTCAATTATTTTCTCAAACAATAAACACTTGTGTCATAAAACACTTGATATAAAGAGGAATCTAATTCATTGAAATATAATCAGATTCAAAGATAAAATAATAATATGTATGTTTATTTACTTGATAGAAAACGCAAAATTGAAAGAGCCACATTTAGACATATGGTGATATTATAAAAACCTCCCCATTTATATTTATTTAAAATCATATTTTTTTTTTAAATGAACAAGAAGTTATATAATCTCCAGTAGAAACAATATTATTACATTAAATTGTGAAATAACATGACATTGCACTTGATTATCAAACAAACAATATAATATAATATCAACAAGAGATAACTTAGAGGAGTCGGCGGTTGATAATAAAATTATTTATACATCATAGCTGTTGCTTGATAGTTGTGTTTCTTAAGGAGACTTAATTTTATAACATTAAAATGCCTTGCTTAAAAATAGTGACTAATATTCCTAAATCAAAAGTTCCCAAGGAATTCTTCACCAAAATTATACCACTTCTCTCTGAGGGTGTAAGAAAGCCACCTCAAGTAAGTATTGAGTATTTATATTTGGGTCTGAATTAAACCACTAATCACGATATCTTTCATGTTTTTCTCCTAAATGTAGACTAAGACTAAGTCAAGATCTTAATAATAAATTGTTGTTACATAAGTGTTACTTTATTTATTGAGTTTTTTAACCGACTGTTGACAGTACTGAAGCCCAAACGATAACCTGCATGTATCTATATGTCTGTATGTATTTATGTATGTCAATCTTACATAAGTTCCCTGGGTACTAAAACAGCTGAACTGATATTAATGAATAATGATTAATAAGTCAGTAGATTCATTACAACGTGAGTTTGCTTACGGCCGTGTTATGTCTTAATTTTTTTAGTTAGTAATATCAAAAATATTAATTAGAGATGCCTAACTGGAAAAAAAGAGAAGCATAGTTATTTTATATACAAAAAATATATGTATAAGCAGGCCTTTTTGTCACTTCTTTTTTGGGATCACGCTAATTCTCGAAAGTAGTAAGTCCATAATTTTCTGTACACCATCTCCACCCCTTGCCACTGTTTTTTGAGGAAAATTTTTTCTTTGTAAAATTTACAAAAAAGATTTTTACTATGTAAATTATTTCAATTTTTTAGTTTTTAACCCCTGTATGTATTAAACTATTTGTTAGATCATATGTTTGTGATATCAGATATGTATATAATTTATGTGCTATGTATATATAATTTATTTCTTTTTTGCATTTGGCTTTATGTTTTGTGTATGTACCTACTACATTTTTTCTACTTTATATAATGTTATTTCAGGCATTTATTTGTGCAGTAGAAGCAGATTGTCAGTTATCAATTAATGGCAACACTGAACTACCTGGCGCTGTAGCTACTCTTGAATCAATTGGAAATTTAGGTCCAGAAGATAACAAGAGGATTGTAAAATTGCTGTCGTCATTTTTGGAAAAGGAGATTGGTGTAAAACCAGATAGGTAGGTATTTGCAATTATTCGCTCGTATAGTGGGTAATAACAATAAGCCCGCAAGGCAGCTCATGGCGAACTGTTGATGAGTGGCGACACCAAAGACTTGAGCTCTCCCGAAGAAAATAAAACCCCCCGCGTCTGGCTTGCCTTCAATATGGTCATTCGGAGTGGAGCGATTTGCACTCGAAAAGGAAGTATTCAAATTATTCTTGGCCGTCAATTTTGTGTATTATTCCATCGTTATGAACATGCACGTATTTTTTAATTTTTTGAACATGTACGTATTTTTTAATTTTTTGAAGATGTACCTACTTATATTATTTTAGAGTCAATTAAATATTTATTTATGATCCTTAAAATGATTTACTAAAATATCCGTTAATATCATTACATTATACTGTTATATATATATCCGTTGTTTTCTTTCAGGTTTTTTTTAACTTTTTACGACCTTGAAAATTATAATGTGGCAAAAAACGGCGTCACTATTGCAAGCATGTGAAGTAATGTTTGCTTGAATCATGACAATAATAAAAAAATCTTAAAAAACTAATATATTAACGTTTTTCTTACGTTTTCGTGTTTTTATTATATAATAACTTATTCCCTCGCATCAATTTTTATATTTCATTTCTACTGCTTTTAACAGTATTGACTAAACCAACAGAAACTATTTTGTACTGTATGGCCATAGGTGCAGGACCAACGAGTTTACTTTCAGGTGGCCAACTTTCTACTTCCAGGTTGTTCTTCTTGGAGTTAAAAAAGCCATAACGATCTCTGACGCGAGACTTAGACCCAGTAGTACCTCCGGATCTGTAGCCTATCATGCTAGTTGCTAGACAAATAGACCGACAGGGCAGTTAACTTGCACATTTTTTGAATCCAGTTTAACCATTACAAGGATCGCTAATTTGCTTTCCAAGGGCCAATTTTTATTAAAAACTATCAATAATAATTTCTTAGGTTTATGCGAATATTTGACATTATAAATGAAACTATGTTTTCGGATTTTGTCGCGGATTTATTATGATTTTTGGTTCCCGACGCGCGTTTCGAATGCTTTATAGCAATCATGGTCACGGGAGAGACTAAAAAAGTCATAAATTAGACGTATTAGACGTCTCAGGGGGTTATATACTTGTTACAGACATTCATTTATAATAGAAACTATCAAACTAAATTAACTAAATTATCTACTGACTTAGAACACCTTTGTAATTTATGACTTTTATAGAGAATTTTATACTTTCCACTTCAAAGAACAAAAAACATAATATAGCTATTTCTTCTATTTACTATACCTGTCAATAGGAAAAGTTAAATTATATCGTATTAAAGTCAGTATTTTATTAAGTGCCTCATCATAAGTAGAACAATGCGCGATTCAGGTTACGATTGTCTATTCTCTATAGGTCCCTGGCAAGATTGTTTTTCATTGGCAAATATTTAAGCTTATAATTGTATTTTAAGAAAGTATCTTAGGTCAACCTTAATTTTAACTACATACAATAATAATTTAGTTTGAATTTCGATGTCTATCATTTATCTATGGTCAGTGAGCAAAGCAATATTTTACAACCATGCGCACGCTCCCAAAAAAAAAGTTGTAGCAAAATATTTTGCGAAAATCCCTGCTCGACACCATTGGAGTAAAGAAAACTATCGTAAAATTCGTCGCAGAATGTAATCAAAAAAGGTAAATAATAACAATCTGCCGACTTCTAAGCATGAGTCAAAATACATTATATTACAGTAAGAAAAATCTTAAATTGGATCTAAAGTAAAGACAATGACGAAGATTTTAAACTGAAACATTTTTTATTTATATTTTCCGATCTTAATTATCATAACATAGTCGGAAATTGTCTCCTCATGCCAATCTTATACCATTATATTATACAATTCATTCATTCAACAGAAACAGACATTATTATCAATTATACAGAAGCCAAATATAATATTAGTATTTATATAATGGTTGTAAATTAGAATGTATTTTAGAATTTATTAAAATTATAATATTACTTTTCTCTATGAATATAGTTTTAGTTTTTTAGAATTTTAGTCTGTCCATCTGGGAACTTATAATGAGAAAACTAAAAGATGTTGATGAATTTGATATGATATATTATATCATAAATATGATAATAGAGCTATACTGGTCAATGTTAAGGCTACTTTTACTAGAAAGTATTACATGTCTGAGAAATGTCTACTAGTAGTAGTATATATATAAGTATCAAAACATACTGTATGTATATAAAAATATGAAATAAGAAATATTTTACTATTTACATACTATGAATTTACTGTGTTAAATACATAGTTGTAAAAAGTATGATAAAATAATAAATATTATTATAAGATTAATTTGATTATTTCTTATTTTAATTGAAACTGTATATACATATATATTTTTGTATATTGTCTGTTCTTTTGTGTGCCATATTTCATAGAAA
Organism: Boloria selene; assembly: GCA_905231865.2. Taxonomy (NCBI): domain Eukaryota; kingdom Metazoa; phylum Arthropoda; class Insecta; order Lepidoptera; family Nymphalidae; genus Boloria; species Boloria selene. Next base: position 5,062,837 of record HG993137.1, on the reverse strand, counting down.
AATAAAAACTACTGTACATATCTTGAACATTTGTTGATTTTAGCTTAAACATTTTTAGTAACTCTATCATCATCATCATTTTCAGCCTGCTTAACACATAGTTAAAATAGTTTTCATACATAGTACATTGTAAATATTTTTTAACTTTATGCTGAAAATATTTGTCATATCTTGATAGATATATGTATAACTTTGAAAAAAGACATTGGTTGAATTACAAAATGTTATAAGTCATATCTGATTATTTCAGATAAGTCTGATTACAACTAGAAAGAAGTTGTGGTGTTCAGTACACCTGTGTATGTATGCATTATCTGTGTCACATATTTGTGTCAGTATCACTAAAGCAAAACTGGGACAAGTCAGCAGTATAATCAAATTGTAACAAGGTCAATGTTGACCACCAAATATTTAGAAAATGCTATCCAATTTTTAATGTCACTAACAATCTTTTAAAAGAAATAAGTAAAACATTTACTATATACACTAATATTATCAACAATGTAGAACTTGTTAAATTTATTTTCAATTTTGTAGGATCCATATATAATGAGTTTTTATTGTTTGATAAAAAATCAAGAATCATATAAAAGAACAAAATTTAAATCAAAGGGAAAATGTGAGAGTTTTACCTGTTGATCTGTCACACTTTTTTATGTAATTAAATTTAATTTAGAGAAAGTAAAAAAATATGGTGCCTACTACATATTTTCTATATATTATTATCGTAAATAGGTAACTTGTAATATTTATAAGTGACATTCAGTACAACTTAAATTCTCAAATTAATTTGTATTAAGACAAATAAGTACTACAAGTAAGTAAATGAAGAAAGTAATTTGTATAGAGACAACTAAGAAACAAGACAACTTTATTGATCATAGAATAGTTATCAAGTTTTTTGAGTTTTAAGCAAGCCGTGAATAATTTTATTTAAACTTCATAGCTTTAATAAAACCTTGGAAAGTTATACGGTTGAAAAAAACAAATAATAATTAAAAATTCTATTTGTTTTTAAAGTTAAACAGTAATCAAATAATTTAATAAAATTTTAGAAACTTATAGAAAAGTTAGTTAATAGGACAACATAATTTTTTGATAGTAGTTCTAGTTATTATTGTTTTTTATACTTTAAAAATGTAGTATTTGGCGATATGAAATAAGGGATATTACTTAAAAAGTTCAGTATGTCACATATTTATATATTTACATTTTAATTGTTAAAATATTACTACTTCGGTAACTTTGAGAGTAAGCAGGAAATAAAGACCTCGATGTTTAGTCAACCATGGATTACTGAGAAAATATGGCACTTTATAATATATATGGCTTAGGAACTGTTATATAAGTTAAATTCCTACACACCGGCTATAATTCCATCCATCTGCAGCAAGGCAGCTTCCAATAACTTCGCGGGATCTGTTTCAGATGATGTTGGGTTGTTATCGCCATCAACTTGCGTCGCTTTTCCCATTACACTTACACAAATAAGGCACTGAATTAATTAGATTTTAAATTTAAAATATATTAGCGACAGGAAAATATTAAAAAAAGTTTGTGAAAATTAATAAGTTTCGGTCAACAAAACTTTGACAATAAAACTTTTGTTGTTTTTAAAATTTATCCCCAATACTCAATAGAGAAAGGCAAAGGACTACCAGTATATAAGTGTATAATCTATGCAAAGGACTATAGTCCATACCATAGATATAATAAACCTCAAAGGTCCATACCATAGTCCATACAGCCTTTTTGACAATAAAACTTGTTGTTTTTTAAATTTATCCCCAATAGGGAAAGGCAAATGACTATAGTCCATACAGCCTATGACAATAAAACTTATTTTATTGACATTTGACAATTGACAGTTTGTTTTATTTCACTGATGGGCACTGGCATTCATTCATTCAGCCAATTATAATTATTTTACAATATGTATTTAGCAATTATAAAAAAAAACATGTTTAAAAATGAAACTTTAAATATAACTAATGCTTTTCTCAATGAGAACGTTTTGTGTACTGACTTGGTGGCAATCGCCTTGAGTCTCCATTTGGATAACCAAGAGTCAATTTTGAACAATTTCTAATAATTTTGATACTCAGTTTCGATCTTCTCTATTACCAAGTAATTCCGGTATCGTCCGCACTATTTTCATCCATGAATAAAAGTCATTATTATTTATTTTATTTAGGTTTGCACCGCGTTTAATGAAGGTCCATATAAGTCCTTTTCTCTCTCTCGTCTCGTCTCTTCAGGTGTAGAATTTTGATACCGGATAAAAAAATGTCTTTAATTTTTTAAAATATATTTTAGTTTTCATGTAACATAACCTACTAGTTAATTACAAAAATCCTACAAATATTATAAGTGCGAGTTTGTAAAAATGTATGGAAATGTATGTTTGTTACTGTTTCTCGTAAAAATTACTGAATGGATTTTGATGAAACTTTACAATAATATACTTTACAATAACTTAGAGACGGACCCGAGCGAAGCGAGGGTGAATCTCTAGTATATTTTAAAAGAGTAAGACAAAGTTCGCACATAAATATTCAACGTCGCATTTAATAACAAGCAATAAAATATATTATATAAATATTTAATTTTATTTTTAAGGAGAACCCCTTGACCCTATTATTTATTAAATTAAAGTATAATCGCATAAACTTATAATATTTTTGATGCCCATGTTGTTACCTACAAAATACTTCTTATAAAACAAAGTTAACTGCATAAAAAAACATTGAATGAACAATATGGAAACAGAAAGTTTTAAATCAACAAATAATAAGAGTTCAACTTAATCTATTGTGTTGGCTTCTATATGATTAAATAATCCTTCTCGAAAGATTCAAAGTAATTATTCTGTGCAGTTGTATACAAACAACTCCTTGTCTAAACCACAGACATCTATTTATTATATGTCTGTGGTCTAAACGCAATTTTGAAACAAGTATAATTCGCGTCATGTAAAAAGAACGCTGGCTGTCAAGTTGCGCAGAGACGATTTATAGGCCAATTTGGTGGTAAGACGCGAGGTGTGGGACGTAGAGGCATGCGCCGCATGCTTTCCGGCTCGGTATTGGTCCGTCAGTTCAAAATACCATCGCGCACACAAAAGTTATTAATTACGAAATGGTTTTATACATATATATATAAAATAGAGAAAAATATTTTTGAACTATTTGTAAAGAGAGAGTCCGATAATAATGCAGTTAATAATTTTAAAACATATATTAAATGAATCAATTAAGTTTTTTGTAAGTAGATTAAACATTCTACACTGAATCAAACATATTTTATTAATTAATAGAATTCTATTTAATACATTTTATCCAATATATTTTTAAATGTACCTGCCAATAACTAACATACGTCGCGAGCGAAAGGCAAGTTTTGAAATAAAAGAATAGGCTTAGTAATTACGTGTGCGAATGTACCCATGCGCAAACACACCCCCCACCACTTTCTTCCAGCGTTCTTTTTACGTGACTCGAACTGTATATTGAGATAAAATCATAATTACTCCAACTATAAATTGTAAATATGTATAAACGCATAAAATATCATTTCTAAATAATAAAGGCAATTCAATAATTAACGGAAAGTAAGAAAACAATTTCAAGTACTTTATCTCATAGTTTATTTATTTATTAATGTTTCATTAGACCCTTTACCAAATTATTATACGTAAATAAATAGAACTACATACTTGGTAATAAGTACCATTCTTTATATTTCTAGACCATCGTAACAAGACGATAATATCAACTGCAAATAAACTTTTTCCATTATAAAACAAGCAAAACAGCCATATTGCAAATATTTCACTATACATAAATAAATAACATTTCGTTTAATTTATTATAATACTTTTTGTGTAAATATATAATTTTCAATGTGACAAACAGTTAAAAATGCACACATCTATAGTATAATCGAATATATTTAGAAAACATGATTTGATATTTATATTCTCTTTTTATTACTGATCTAAGGCACAATCTGCTAAAACTTGATATTTTCACTATCACTCTTTTAATCTTGTAGACCATAGTTTCTCTTCATTAGATATTAGTAAAATATGTTATTATTACTCTTAATAATGATAACATAATAAATGTAACAGCAAATATCAACGACGACCTCAACTTGCCTACCATTACAAATATGTATTTGCTTTAAAACAATTTACTTAACACTACATTACACACATAACAACTTAAAACGAAATAAAATGTTGGTAAGCTGTGTTTTGGTATTAAGGTGAGGACTGCTACTCTAGAGCATTCTGTTATGTAAAATATTACATTAAATGTTCAGGCGGAAAGACATTTACTTGTAAGATATGTGGGATGCAATATAATAAATCAAAATATTAATATTATAATAATTTTAAATAAGCAACAAATAAAAAAAATATTTACTAGGTCAAATATATTTAAAATCACGGCAGATTACTTTCACAATGCCTATAATATGAAATAAATAATCTACATCTAATGAATCCCACATATCCGTTCAAAGTAAAAGCCACCACATATTACTGAAAATATTTTTATAATCATTATCACGTCAAACTTTGATGATCGTGTCTTGAAATACTGCTAATAATTAACTACAAAATTGACATTTATTTGCATTGCTTTTAAACAATTATAATTTATAATTATATTACTTATATAATCTACGACCACACAAAAATAGAACATGAAATTGCAACAATCTATCAATTATTATGTTAAGAACAAATAGGCGCACTTAATTGACTTTGCATATAAAGTTTAGTACACATAGACATAGCTAAGAATAGCGTTGAATGCAATAAATTAATTATATTTATTTAAAATTGGGTCAAGGGTCTCAAATTGCGATTAAAGTTTACTGGTAGCTATGGCCATGAATGTACTGACGCTTTGTTTATTCTTAACGCAATATTGATTCAATATGATAAGTAAAAATAAATTTAACTACATATGTAAACATCTGTTACTCTGTAAACACTTTATAATTAAGATCTCTTCTTAATTATTATACTAAAAACTATAAATATATTATTTCTATTAAATATTAAAGGCAATATCTATCGTTAGATATGGACGGATCGATTAAAGGCGCCCAATGGGGTTACCGATTAATAATATTAATAGCTCATAATCTACACTTAGTGCTAGAGGCGCGGCGGTCGGGACCAAACAAAAATCCAAGTCTACACAAATAAACAACAATGAAATAGAATAATATAAGAATATCTATAAATAAATATGTGTTGCTCGTTCAGGTAACTCACTAGGTCCACTCAAAAAACAGTTGGATAGGGTTGCCAACTCAAGACATACTGGATTTAGAATTCTTTCTTATTTTATAAGATAACAAAAATATACACATGTCAAGTGTTTATTAAATTGATTTAATAATGCCACCAATAGGGCAAAATATTAATAACGTTATAAATAAAAAAATATATATTTATATTTCGAGTTGGCAACCCTACGGACGGACCACGCACCGACTCCTACACTACACAATGTCAATAACAAAACAATAATTACACATAAGTTCGTTGGTAAACATAATTTCAGTTCCACCTAAGTCAATTTCGTAAACTTAAAAGGCAAGACCACAACCGATATTAAGTACTTATTAGCTACAGGAATGTAAATGTCAGGTTAGAATATAATAAGGTAAATAAATCGACCAATAAAATATAATAAAATTCTTTTAAGTACTGGAATCATTAGGTACTAGTGTAGAAAGACTTTTTTATATTTTTCATATGCCACTTCAATCAATATACCACCAGTGTTATGCATTTGTTAAAATAGTTCACCAACATTGAGCACTTTATCTAAAATATATAAAAAATACAGAAAATATAATTTATTGATATTCAATAATTCACCATAAATTAACCAATTAAGTAGCACTGTTGAAAATTAAATATTAATTAGAAACCATTAAAAAGCACGTGATTAACTCATCATAACATGTGAACAAAAAAATTGTTTGTGCGAGAAACGATGGAAACACTTCAGCATTTAACAATTGTTGAGCCATTTTCAATTTATTGAGCAAGTGTGTTTCCATTAAAATTTCCATTTTTCGTTAAAAGTATAACCTACCACTACAAACAGAGCACTTTTAAGTACAATATTGATGTGTACACATCGTTATAATTTAGAAATAAAATAATAAACAACAAAACAAAACTTGTACATTAAGTATTAGTCGTGGACTTGCATCACATGCGTTAAATAGATAATATAAATTAATAACGGAATGTAGAATTTATAATTCCGGTCTGTTCTTTGATCACAATAAATCAGAGATATAATAAGGCTTTGCCTTCTATAAACATCTTGATAACAGCGAAATGTAAAAATATATTAATTTGTACACTCTTCACTATAAGCTTTAATAAACATTTGTAAAATTCACTATCGCACCAAAAAATATTCTATAAATATTGTTTCGAATAACGCCCAATGTACAATCAAGTACAGAAAAATTAAATAATAAATAAAACTCTTTTAAAGACAATATTACTTAAGTATCACTTCTTCCCCACCAAAGTCACATTTTAAGTTTTCAAGTCAATCTCATTACAATATGGAATGTATACATTACAATTTGGAATGTCAATATTTGGACGATCCTTATTAGGTGAGTTAAAACCTGAATATACCCAAAACTCAATTTTCATCTTACAACAAATTTAACCCTAAAATATCCATACAAATATCCTCGCTCATTTACCTATAATTACCACTAAATAACCTTGAAAATAATTTGCACTTTTATTTTTACAGCTTCGGGGGGACGTTTGATAGCATGTGCGAAGCACTTCCGCATACATAATATGATAAACAAAACAAAACGTATTAAGAGTCCATGAAAATATAAGTGAGGTAAGTAAGAATTGAAGTGCTTACGTACTGCACAGGTATGAAAGTGCATACACAGATATAAATCAGTGGAACGCCCCCCCAGCAAACAGTCATTGGTGACTCTTGCTCAGAAGGTGAGAGTTGAATTCGTAGACATTGCAGCACTGTTCTCCACAGATGTTGCATTTCCAAGGGTTGGAGTCACAGTGGCAGCCTTTGTGCAAGAAGTACAGGGTCGAATCCGGGAAGGTTATAGAGCAGAAAGTGCACACAAGAGAGGAGGGTAGCATGGCAGCATCTCCGTGGGTGGACGTTATCATACCACCCTCAGATGGGGAGGCCCGAGATGTCTGAAAACAAATAACTTCCATTATGTGTTATATTTTTTAGGTACTTTTTCTAGTTTGTAGCACAAAAAATTAGGGACTTGCTTAATCTGGTCCCGTTTAAAACCCTTCTTAGCAAACATCTACTAACTATAAGATACCTCCCTTTCGATTTTATCTTAATAATATGTCAAGCGGTTTTTGAATTTATGATGAAGTGACCTTTCGCTTTTATATTTATTTAGATTTTTTGCAAAAAAGTTAAAAGGGTATAAGTTTTCATATTATTATTTTTATGTATGTACTAGTATTCTTTTGCCTTTTTTACTTAGAATAGTTTATATAATTACTAATTATTAAATGTACTATTTAATATAGTTTATTAAATAAAGTATCATGACCAAGATATAAATTATAACAAACAATAAAAAGAAGAAGACAATAATTAAACACACCATAATAATCATATCAATATTATAAACGTAAAAGTCTGAGAGTGAGTACATTTGTGTTTAAGGTATATTTTTTATAATACTTTCTTAGGTTTTACACGAATATTTGACATTATAAATGAAACTATCTTTTTGGATATTTATTTGGATTTTTGGTTCCCGACATTTCGAATGCTTTACAGCAATCATGGTCACGTCCAAACCAAAATACGTGACCAAATAAATCTGCGACAAAATCCGAGAAGAAGTTTCATTTATAATATACTAGCGACTCGCCCTCGCTTCGCTCGGGCTCTTCCCTAGATTTAGCACAGGCAAAGACGCGGGATCCGCTAGTTATGCATATAAACCTTCCTCTTGAATCACTCTATCTATTAAAAAAACCGCATCAAAATCCGTTACGTAGTTTTAAAGATTTAAGCATACATAGGGATACAGGGACAGAGAAAGCGACTTTGTTTTATACTATTTATAATATATTTGTTAATTTTAGTGTATATGCTGGATAAACAAATAGGCTAATATAAGCAAACTTTTATCAATGCACATAGCACTGATAAGAGTTTTCTAAATTTAATATGTTTACAGGAAGTTAAAATTTCTCACTTTAAATAGAAACCCATTATTGAATAAAGCTAATATAACGCCATCACGGGTGGAATAATATTTCATTGGTTCTCACATAGGATAAATAATATTTTTTGTAATGCAATATTGTAATCATATATATTTAAAAAAAGGCAACAGTTGAGTTTCTTGCAGGCTCTTCGCAGAAGAACAACCTTCCAAGCCAGTGTTAGCTTTCTCACAGACTTACATACAGACATTCAATTTAGATTCTATATTTTAATAATGTAAAAATGACAATTTAAAAGAGTTTGTCAAAGTCTATTTGAATAAAGTATATTTTGAATTTGATTTTTAAACAAAAAGCTAATAAATGGTAATACAATTTTACATACATTAGATCCCCTTGTACGCCCTCTGGCTGAGATACGACGACGCAAGTCCTCACGCAACAGGCTCTTTAGGGGCGACACTTTGATAAGCGAGGAGAGGCTAGAAGAAACATCGCGCTTGTCGTTCCCATTAGCCTCCCCTTCTGTTGTATTAGATTCGTCTTGAGCGTTTGGCTCCTGAAATTTTTTATTTATTATACTAATAAATAATACTATCTCAACATTTGTAAAAACTTCACAAGACATCATAAATTCTTAGATTTACAGTAGTATTTGAAAAGACTAACAGACTTGTTTTTATTTGCATGAAGATATTCTATTTTTTAGATAACTTTATAATGTGTATACTAAAGACAATATCAGAATATATAACTCATTTTTAGGCTAAATTAAAACAAAATAAATATTTTAATTCTATGTAAAAACTAAATGCATTACCTGCTTAATAGGTATAAGAGTGATAGACGGTGTTATATTGGTAGGAAGTCCTGTGGAAAGTGAACTGCTGGCTACTGCACTATCACCAGACTGTGGTGAACTTGCTCTTTCGCCATTCATGCGAGAATCTATAGTCAATAATTTACGTTTAATATTGCACATTATAAAATTTTTCAATATAACTCTCCTGTGACAAGTATTTAAAAAATTAAAAAAATTGCACATAATTATTATCAAATAGAATAGACTTGATTCACACATATTATCTCCATTATCAAATTCACTATAACAAAATCTACATGATAAAGAAGTTATAAAAATACCTTGATGATTAGTCTGCCCAGGTGAGAATGTTTCATTATTATCAGCCATAGATATTTCCACATGGGGTGTGAGGTAATGCATGGGGGGTGTTGCATTATCAACTGAACGGGCTCCATTGCTGTCTCCGCTGTCTGAATATGCTGCAGCAACAGATACTGAAAGCCCAGAACCCAGTGCTCCGAGAGCTGTGATCGCACTAGGGTCCATTGTACCATCTGCATATGCCGCATTAGCTATACCGGCCGCAAGAAGTGACACTGAGTTGTGGCCTGGGCCAGGGTTATCTAGATCTATACCATGTCTGTAAAATTGTTCATTATTATTTATTTATGTTATAACTACTGGTTTGTTATTTAATGTATACTGAATGTAATTTTGAATCACTATCTGTAATAAATTATAAAAATCTATTGTCTAGTCCATTTCTAGCCTTATACATTGTACACACTATGGTTAAAACAAAGAAACTTATTAATGTAAACAAATATATTAGGGTATACATTAAAAAAGTTTAAGAATACAGTATTAATGTTGATACATATATTATGCTGAGAAGCTTTTGAAATGTTGGGAATAAAAATCAAAATATATTCACAATCCGTAAAGATAGTCTTTTAATATGTCAAATATTTACGTAAATTTTAGAAAGTCTTATGGTGTTTATGTTCATAGACTGATAGTCATCATCATTATGAAAATTTAAGCCAATCACATGTTAAAAGAAGGACTATATGTATTCCATTGTAATTACCTGTTATAGAAATGGACTCTTAAGCTCTTCATGGTGGGGGCACGATAGCTACAAAGTGGGCAAGTTTTAACAAGGTCATGTTGTCCAACATGTTCATTTTGGAAGTGTGCACGCATGGCGATCTGTCGTTGGAAACCTCTGTTGCATATTGGGCAATGATATGGCAAGCTTTTTGTGTGAGTTGTGAAATGTTCAGCCAAGTGATCTTTTCTGAAAAATCTCTTTTGACAAACACGACATTCATAGGGTTTAACCCCTGTATGTCGCATTTTATGTCGACGCATATTCGCGCCATTTGAAAATTTCATATTGCACACATCACATTCAAATAGTTTTCGATGAGGCCTCGCATCCGTGTTCTGTGCTGCCGCAACATTGTTGTTGTCGGGTGAGCACTGTGCCATGTGTGTTGTTAAGGCACGAGTGCTTAATGTACTAAAGCTATTGCACGTAGTACATTTTAATAGTGTACCACTTCCCCTTTTAGGAGTTTCCTTACTTGCTGTAGGTGTTGCCTGAAAATGAAGTCGTAATTTATAATAGACTAATGTCATTACCACTAATAAGTTGCTAATGGCTATTCAGCAAATGAGGCATGTGTGCATTAATTTGATTGATTTTGAAATATCTGATTGTCCTAATATAAATAAATAGTTTTAAAATGTTCTGTCATAGTAAAAATAAATTGTCCTAAAACTAAATAAACAATTTTACAAATAACTTCATAGATGAACTAACAGCAGCTCTCACCACATTCTAAAGACTAGGGAAAAAAATCTTAGATTTTATGTACTTATTACTGACAATTAGAATATATTTCAACTATTTTATAGATTTCTTAGAAATTATATATTTTCCTGCAGTAAAAAGTATCCTTAGTTGACCCAGATTGTCAGCTATCATCATACTAAATTTCATCAATATCTGTCCAATGGTTTACTCCTGATGCGGTCACAGAAAAACAGACAAGCAAAAAATCTACAAAGTATAACTTTGACCTCTGTATTGATCATAATTAATATTTCAGCAGTAACATGCTCACTTGGATAACCGAGTGATGCGGATTCAAATCCGGGTCTAGCACCTCTGATATTTTCATGTGCAAATCATTTCTATTATGATTATCACTTGTCTTACAGTGAAGGAAAACATCGTGAGAAAACCGGCATGTCTGAGAAAACCTAGCTAGTTTTCCAAAGACATGTGAAGTCCGCCAATACGCACTAGGAGCACCAGCGAGGTGGACTATGGCCTGATCCCCCTCTTACTGAGGGAGGCCCGTGCCCAGCAGTGGGATGTTAAAAAGGGATGATGATAAAGCAAATAAATCAATAAAAAAACTTATATATCAAAATAGTAACATTCCATTCAATTCTATTGTGTATCTATGTTGTAACTTATATAGATGTGTTGTCATCATTCTAATTAAAGAATTAGAAACTCTCTAATTTAAATTTGAGAACACATAAATAGAGGTACATTGGAAATTATGTAATGTTATGCCTTAATTAGTAAATCAGGTATGTCTTAATCATCATAACAATAAGCTTAATGATAAGCAATTACAATTACCTTTATATTAAAAATATCAAGTTTTTAATCAATTATATTTTGCAAAAACCTAATTCATGATAACAAACCACAAATTTTTATCAAATTAAACTCCAATAATAAACAGAAATTTGTTAGACTAGCAGATTCTAATGTATTTTATTTAAGGTCATGAGATAATATCTTACAATAATAAATGTAAAATTTACCAAATATACATTATTTTTATTAAATGAATATAAAATGCATTATATTTTTTTGTAATATATTAAAAATATCTGAAGGTTGAAAGGCTTATTAAAGTATGTAAAAATATTTGCAAAGTTCTACTTAAGTAAAGTAATAAATAAAATATATTATGTCAATTGAATACTTGTAAAATTATTTTAAATAAGAAATTATAGTACCAACCGGTTCATTTTTAACAGCAGTCAAATTTGGCGACACGGTGCCAGAATCGGCCTCTGTTTCCCCTTTTGATGACATCACATTAGGTCACGATCTATCTGATCATCACTCTCCCGCCTCGTACGTCTAAAACGCAAACACACGTTAACTTACAATTTTTTACAAAACAATTTCAAATCACTATCCAAATAAGGCTTCACAAACTAGAACTTCACATAATAACACATTCTGAAAAGTATGGCGAGGTGACCCATTTACGAAAACATACGAATTATCGACTTACGATATATTATTTATAAAATAAAATAATTTTATCCTATGCACGTCGCATAGTCGTAAAATTAAATTATATATCACACCTTCTAAGCTAAAAAACACAAAACATCACTCACTTGATAGCCCGTCTTGATACGTCGACAGCCAGAACAGCGGTATTTTAGGGAGAGATCGCTATGTGGCCTAATTCAATGCTTGAACTCTATGCACAAAATACGTGTTACACGAATAACTGTAAATGCACAAATAAGTGGGCCCCCACCATTAGTTTATGTTAATTGGACATTTGATAATGTTTATCACTTTTTATTTATTCTAAGGAATTCCCATGTTCTAAAATGAAATCATTATCATTTTTAGCAAACCTTTACCCATTCTGTTACACTACTTGCTCTTCTACGAATTACGATGGTATGATTCGGATAAATAAAGCAGGTGATTTTTTTTATATTGCAGCACAGGTCACCCAAGACATTTATTATCTCTTTTACGCACTTTTGTAAACACTAATGCAGGAAAGGAAGATATAGTATAAATCGGATAAGTAAGAATCCAATATAATCAGCTGTAAATTTTGATGACCATAATTGTTTAAAATAAAATGTTATTTTTTTAATTCACATTTAAAGTTTTTCTAACAGCTGTTTCGTTTATAATACAGCTACTATTCCTATTTTCCACTAATCTTTTTACCCAATTCATTTAAACAACATTGTAGATGAACTTACATAATCTGTGAAGAATATAGATTATAGATTTTGTTTCATTTTTGAAGTTCACAAAATCTGTGAAGAATTAACATTCTCTTCAATTCTCTTTGAATTAAATTAAATATAAACAATTGTCATTTGTCAATTTTTAAAGTTAAACATTGTCAAAGAAACAAGATTTTTACGCACGAACACGATATCGTCATCACAAATTACAAAAGCTGGATAACCCATTTTTATAATGTTGTTATTGTCATTAAAGTATTTTCCGTTATCATGAATCACCATGATTTTTAATAAAGTTTCTTTTGTTAGTATGATATAGAAACATAATATGTTAGATTAATGATTGTAAGGTAAATTAAATTAATAAAATGTGTTCAAGATCAGTAGCAACGTTTTTTAGTCAATGGAGACTTTGGATTCGTCCTATCTTCATTGCATCATATGTTCTATTGGTGATAGTATTAGTACCATTGCTTATTATTCATTCAATTAACAATGGATTTACTAAATCAGACCAAGGTACATTAGTTGGAGGTGGTTTTGTTCTTCTGGCTGTGCCAATATCTATATGGCAGATAACTCAGCATATTGTACATTATACCAAACCATCATTGCAGAAACATATTATCAGGTATTATTTTACTTGCATTTCTGGTTTAATGTAGAGTTAATAATTTCAAATAACAAGGGCTATTTATAACCATAATTTCAGGATACTGTGGATGGTGCCAATTTATGCACTCAATGCCTGGATAGGCTTGGAATTTCCAGAGCAGTCTATTTATATGGATGCTTTAAGAGAATGCTATGAGGCATATGTAATCTATAACTTTATGAAGTATCTTTTTAATTATCTTAATGAGGATCATGACTTAGAGGCTGTTTTAGAAACTAAGCCTCAAGTATATCATATTTTTCCTCTTTGTTGCTTAGCACCATGGGAAATGGGAAGGTAAAAAAATAAAGATATTAATTACCAAACAAATGATTTCTAAATGTTTATTGTTAATATGTATTAGACATTCTTAAAATATTCCTAACTGATTTGTCTTGTTTTAGTGAATTTGTACATAATTGTAAGCATGGAATTCTGCAATATACATTAGTAAGGCCATTGACCACCGTTATATCAATGATATGTGACTTATGTGGTGTATACGGGGAGAGTGACTTTAGTCCTAATGTGGCTTTTCCTTATATCATAGCTATCAATAATTTTTCCCAATTTGTAGCTATGTATTGCCTAGTTCTATTTTATAGGGCAAATAGAACTGAATTAAAACCAATGAAACCTATTGGCAAGTTTTTATGTATAAAGGCTGTCGTGTTCTTCTCATTCTTGTAAGTTACATATTATTTTTTTCTTTATATATCATATAAAAAGTGAACCTAAATAATGTAGTCATAAATATAATATAATTCTAAATAAAATTACTTTTTCAGTCAAGGGGTTATTATCAATATATTGGTATACAGTGGAGTGATATCAACTATATTTGATATTTCAGACAAAGACAAGATAAAAATAATTTCTTCCAAACTGCAGGTACTGATTATATTTCTTCATTAAAAATATATATTAAATATATATTTTTTGTTTTGAATATTAATTACACACTGAATTTATTTCCAGGATTTTCTTATATGCATAGAAATGTTTTTAGCAGCCATTGCACATCACTATAGTTTTTCATACAAGCCATTTGTGTCACCTCTTGACCCGTCACCATCTTGCTTGGGATCTTTTCTAGCTATGTGGGATATTTCTGATGTGAAGAGAGATATTTCTGAACATCTTGGAGTTGTTGGTAAGTCAACAATTTTAATATAATATATTTAACAAAAATTATATTTAGCACATATAATATGTACATATTATTTATCTTTTATAAATTCTTATGAAAATTTATTGACTAACTAAGGAGTAGATGAACTTTACCACCACTTTAAAACTAATATTATTTTTACTGCAGTTGGTAATATATTCTTTTTAAAGGTAAATATTTCATTTATACTTTAGATTATGTGGGATAATCTTTACAATTAAAAATGAAATCTGTTATTTTTCTCTACCAGGGAGTTCATTCAGCAGGCGATTGCGTGGAAAATCTATGTATCATATGGCAAGAGGTTGTGATGAAAGCTCCAGATTAGTAAGCGAGCCCATGACTTCTAGCTCTGCACCAAATTTGACTATTGAAACTACAGAACCTACCGTTGAAGTTAGACCGACTACATATGGTTCCATTGAAAACACAGTTTCAGGTTCAATGAACTCTGATGAACTAGAACCTTTAATTGATTCTGACAAAAATGACCCTAAGGTATAAATTATGTGATATATTATGGATTAAAATTACTTAAATTTCTAAGATATACTAACCTATTATGAACAAACTCTGAAAAGAAATGATTGAAACTAAATAATTGACGGAAATAGTTGTTTAGATCTGAATTTGAGTGATTTTTTGCATTTCCAATAGTAATAAAGTATTATTTCTTGTACTTAAGCCAAGTTTGATTCTGAATAATTAGTATTCTGTATTCAGAAAATAGTATTTCAGTACATGATTAGCCTGAATTTATAAATAAATATTAAAAAAACTTATTAATACATGCTTATGTTGTCTCAATAGCTTATACTTTATTAAAATATTAAAAAAATATAAATGGACTAAATTAGAATAAAGGAGTAATATATTGTTCATATATACTATACTATATATAAAAGAGTATAATATCCTACCAAGATTAATAATTTATAATATTGATAAATCAATAGATTAAAGTTAATAATTCAATTTTTTTTTTAATCACCAGCACTTTTGATTGCTTATGATTTCATCACAACAATACTTGTTATTTTTATTATAATATACATTTTATTACATAAGTTTTTTTTTTAAATCTAACTTACAATGCCAATACATTAAGTATTGTATAAGTGGAAAAATTTACCATATATGTAACTATAATTAAATATAATATATACAAAAAAGCTACAGTTTAATTGTTTAAAATATTGCTTTAAATATTATGTTAAACATATACTTATGTACTATTCGATTATTAATGTCTTATCATATAGGTGTTGTATATAGGCTTTAGAATAAATTACAATATGTATTGCTTTGCAAGTACAATAATACCACCTGTATATGATGTGGTCTAAGTCTAACTTAAACAGATTGCTAGTAATATAGATGGATCTATATGTTAAAGATTGATTAAAGAAATGTGATATTGATTTATATTTATATATTGATTGTATTGTATCTGTTAAGTTTCTAAAATAAAAGATATTTCTCTAAATATTTTTTTGTATTTCTAAATTCATTACCCATACAAATATATAATGTAGCTTTTATTTAATAAAAATACATAATCAGATATTTAATGTTCATGTGAACTGCCAGTTGACAATTATTATATAGTTATACATCAATGGATTGATGTCCACTGGCCTACGATTTTATCCATCGATCGCCAATCACTACATAGTATAAAACAAAGTCGCTTTTTCTGTCCCTATATCCCTATGTGCGCTTAAATCTTTAAAACTACGCAACGGATTTTGATGCGGTTTTTTTTAATAGATAGAGTGATTCAAGAGGAAGGTTTATATGCATAACTAGCAGATCCCGCGGCTTTACCTGTGCTAAATCTAGGGAAGAGCCCTAGCGAAGCGAGGGCGAGTCGCTAGTACTATAATATAAGGAGTAGCTCGCGTGGGGATGGATATAAACTATAGTCTGTGTGAAAATTTCGATATCACGAATCACGATTTTTTCAGAAAATTCAATTACCCTTTAGTTTCAATGGACTATAGTGGTTAGTTATGGTGGAGGGCTGAGGTAACTAACAAAAAACAACCGAATTCGACGTCCCGCGCCCCGCGTCTTACCACCAAATTGGTCGATAAATCGCCTCTGCGCAACTTGACAGCCAGCGTTCTTTTTACATGACGCGAATTATAGGTATAGCTCGTGTCACGGAATAAGAACGCTGGAAGAAAGAGTTTACGTATGGGTACATTCGCGCACGTAAATACTATTTATATTATTTTATTTTTGTAATAGCCTTTCGCTCGCGACGTATATTGGTTATTGGTAGGTAGATTGAAAAATATATAAGATAGAATGTCATTACATAGAATTTTATTAATTAATTAAATATGTTTGATTCAGTGCCCCGTCCTTTAGCACCAAATATATCAATAAATCGCCTCTGCGGTGCTTGACAGTCAGCGTTATTTTTACATGGCGCGAATTATACTTTGTATTTTTGTCCCACATGTTTGAACCTCTACCTCAAATTCTAGATATACTCGTAGGTGTAAACGTAAATAAAATAAAAACAAATTTTGTTTTGTATCACAAATATATTAGATATTAATTTGTATACATTATTGATGGATTGATTTGTTCTTGTAGAACAATAGAATTTATAAGAATACTACCTATATGAAACGAAGTAATTATAAATTTAATAATCCATATTAATAAAATAATATAATATGATAATTAGTTGTATTAATTAGCATAATCTAATGATCCTTAACTATCAAGATGCATAAAAAAAGTTATCTTAATTGTTAATGGAATGTATTTTTATTTCAATATAGACAACTTACTTTAGCCTGATATGTTTAAGTTAGAATTTCTGAATTTTTCATTAGACTCCTTTTTCTTCAGTTTCTTAAACATATTATTAATAATTAAAATAATTTATTTCATCATTAGATAATTTTATTGTCTTGTCCTCAATAACTTTTTTGTATCCATAAGACAAAAAGAGCGCTATTCCGACTAAATTATATTTCACTTTAAATTACAGTGTGAAATAACGTAACATAAAAATTAAATTATTTTAAAAGTATTAACTATTTAGACTCATCTTAGGTGAAGTAACCTTTACTACGTACAATAATAATAAACAGTAAAAGCCTCTCTATTGCTCACTTCAGACTTTGAATATTCGTTAATTTATTGCATCATTTCGGCTTTTGTTAAAATTTTCGAGAGCATTTAATCCAGCTTTTATACTGTTCATTTCGATTCTGTTCCATAGAGTCCCCATGATCATACAATAAAAACAAATACCGGTTATTATTATTCTTAATATGTCAGACAACACATTATTAGGCCAAAACCCTACAGAACCTAAGAGGAACATAAACATTAGGCCGCCAGTCAAAAGAAATAGTCTTTTTGATTTTTTTATTATATTCATTGCTTCTTTACATACTCTGATTGCTTCTTGAATGGTTTCTTGAAATTTTTCATCTGCACTCAGCTTTCTTGGTTTAAATTTATCATTTAAATTAGAAAGTTTTAACTCTAAATAAACAGCATTGTGGTCGGAGTAAGAAAATGATTGGCCTGGTACTCTGTCTTCTAAAGGATTTCCGAAATTGATTACATCTGCCTGTAAAATTATTACCTTTTAAATATATACACTTACAAAATAACTAAAATAGAAAGATAATTATTATTATCGCAAGCCTTATGAATATTGCTATAAAAAGATTGGGCGCTTATCAAATTCATCATCACGTAGCAGTAGTAGCAGTTTCCTGCAGTAAAAAGTATCCTATATATTGACCTGGTTAGCTAACTATCATCATACTAAATTTTATTAAAATTTGTCCAGCCATTTATTATACGTATTGTAATGTGGTCACAGAAACACAGACCAAAAATATTAAAAAAATATAGATGCAGCTTCTATATCATTAATAATTACTGTTACATAATACTTTCTTTTACGGTTTCTGGTACGGTTTACGCAAATATTTGACATTATAAATGAAACTATCTTTTTGGATTTTATCGCAGGAGAGACCGTGTCTCTCGCGACCATTATTGCTGTAAAGCATTCGAAACGTCGGGAACAAGTCAAAATAAATCCGCTACAAAATCCGAAACAATAGTTTCATTAAATTACTATTTCAATTTAATTTTCCGAAAAATATTTAATGTACAGATTCTAAGACGAACTTCGAATTTTATTATAGACTAACAATACGCGCGGCTTCGCCCGCGTTCATTTTTTTAATCGCTACTAAACTTCATTCGATCACTGCTGGGTTGAAAATTCTCCAAAATTACTCCAGCTTTAAAGCTGTCCAGCCATTTATACATATTAATATACTCCTGAGCCGCGCGGCTACTTATTTCTTAATATATTTTGTGCGGCGAGCACTTCTCCTCCTCGCCTGTTATTGTAGTTTTAGTAGAGATGCTTATTTTTTTCTTGCGATTAAAATAGCCTATATTAATCAGTGATAATGTAGCATTCAAATGGTGAAAGAATTTTTAAAATCGGTCGAGTACTTTTTGAGCCAATTCGTTACAAACATACTACTTACATTTTTTCTTTATAATATTAAGTATAGATTATAGTTTTGATAAAATGTTCAAAAATGTTCAATATTTATTACAAAGTTTGGTTTATAATTTACAAAAATCGTACCTTTAAACTAGGGTTTACATGAAAGAGAATATGATCTATCCTCTTTCCTTCTGGACATGTTTTAACTAATTTTGTATCAGAGTAACTGTTGTTGATATTATCACAAGTCCCTGGTACTTTTTCAAAATTTTTTGTAATATTGTCTAAGCTGCCTGGGTCAATGAGTGCAGGCAATTGAGTGATTAATCTAAAAAAATATCTGTTAGTTATTATCAGAAAAATTAGCACTATATAGTATACTAGCATCACCCGCGGCATTCTAAGGACCGGAAACCAAATTCTTTCTGAGTCGCACGGTATGGTACCTCGCAGAACTAAGGCCCATCCTTCCCGTTTTTTTAACATTTTTCATTCATGCTCCGCTCCTATTGGTCCTAGCGTGATGTAATAGCCTATAGCCTTCCCCGATAAACGAACCATCCAACACAAAAATAATTTTTCAATTCGGACCAGTAGTTTCTGAGATTAGCGCGTTCAACCGAACAAACAAACTCTTCAGCTTTATAATATTATTATAGATATACATTGTATATTATGCACAATATATTAGGTCACCTAAAGTTGTATTTTTATGTTGATTAAAATAACTAAAAAGCTGATTCAATAAATTAAATAAATAAATAATAACAGCATACAAAATTCTAAAATCTATATAAAATTATATCTTATATCTTTAATCAATATTAATGACTGCTAATAAAAAAATATACCTAAATGATAAGTCACCGGGTGCAGCATTTAAGTCTCCAGCCAGAATAGATATATCAGCTGGTGAAGATGTAAGGTTTACAAACTCTGCAGTAGAATATGCTTGTAATACTCTGTGTGCTATATATATGTCATCTTCATGATATTCTGCATGTAGCTAAAACATGTTAATATTTTGTATTTCAATACAACTGGAAACATAACTTGGCTTTTAAAAAATTAAAATGTATATGTACTTACATGTGTACAATAGACATTAATAAGTTTATTATTGCATTTTATTCTACACAACCCAACTCCTTTTCCTCCAAACCAATCACCATGATGTATTTTGTGTATGTAGCCATTGAGAGGCCACTGGTGAAAGAAAACATCCTGAATCATCCATTTTGAGAAAACACATAGGCCTGAGCCAATGACACCACTAAAATAAAATATAACATGAAAAAGGTACCTTGTTTTAGTACAAATTTTAGAGAAAATGGTTGCGGATTACAATCGTTTGGCAGGACGAAGGCAATAGGAAGGTGTGGAGGGATAGGGGAGATGCTCCCTATTATCCCTATACTACTCTTATTACAAGGTAATACATAGTTTCTGAGAAAAAAGACTTTAAATGTGGCACTTGGCGGCCGCTGCCGCGGCACGAACGCTTCACTCCCGTCAGTGCGATGTGGTCATATATCTAACCCAACCTAACCAACCTAGAAAAAACGATTTTTTTTAAGATAAACCTTCTGAACCTATGTTATCCAAATCGAAAAAAAAATGTTATTTATGATGAAAGCACTTTCACACATGTCCATAGAAACGCAGAACTAAATATGGCGATTGGCGGCGTTAGGATAGATCTTAGGTCTTTGTCTTACATATATACAAAATTCTATTGATTATCCTTCTCTCTTATGTAAAGTTTTTATTAATTTTCTCCAAAAATATGAATTACCTTGTGTTGTGAATGTTATTATTATGATCAGCTGTTAATAAACCTCTACCTGCGTATAACTTTCATTCACCAACTCCTGCCAAACGATTGTAAGCCCAACCCGAGACAATTTATTACAGGAGCGTCAAGAAAAATGCAAATAATAAAACAAAAACATTAACAATACAGACCTATAGAAGTAGTGTGAAAACGGGAGATTTTCTGATAGCTTATCTTTTAAGTATAAAAAATCCTTTTCACTCCAAATTTCTTGCAAACATACAATGTTGTGAGAGGCTTGTAATAAATATTTAGCTATGGCTTCTATTCTTTCTTTTCTGTTTTTTGAAACAACAGGAATACCCCTTTAAACAGAATTAAAATTTATTAGTTGTACTTCTACTTAACGATTACTTTACACAAAAAACAAACAGATACATACCAACAGTTTAAAGTAAATATATTTATAGTAGATTCCATTGTTTCCACTGATAGATAGTCAATAGTTACAAATTAATTGAATTAACCCTAGGCTTGTGCTAAGGCTAAGCTACAAAAGTAGAGTATATTCTAGATTTATTCTTGATTCTAATGTACATAAACACTTCATTCAATTATTCATTCACATTCTTAATGTTAAAAAAGTAATAGAATATTGTGTTAATCACCTGTTATTCTCTGATAACAGCTGATGTGAGATGTCAAATTGATTATGTGACGTGAACTGTCAGCCGCAGCTGCTTTTGACATTGACATTTGACAGTCAGTCATAATGGCTGCGTTCCGTACCGCCTACGCTGCGTTACAATTATTGCATTTAGAATATGAAAAATTAATATCTAAATATTTTATTTTACATGTCTTCTTGTCTTGTACAGAGTACAGACCAAATAAATAATGAAAAGTCGTACACCAGGTATTATTGTTCTGTGGTGTACACTATACCTAAGATTTTACATGTAGGTACCTACAAACCTTCGTAGTAACGATTGTTAAATTTAATATCTGATTTGAATGTCTCTCTGCACCGTTGGCAAAATAATTGACAAGAAATATATTTTTGTTACGTTTCGAGTTGCTTTTTATCAATTTCATGTAACCAATTAAAACGAAAAAATAACACTTAGGTTTACTGTACACAAGCTTTGTTAAAAATCTTGCCAATGCACAGATATGGATTTCATAAACAGTTATTTTTAAACGCATTTATACCTCCAACTCAGATCAAGTAAAAAAAGGTAGATAACGCACCGCCTACATTATTACTGAAGCCACAAAACCATGCTCCTTCATGTAAACACAGCACACATATGCACGAAACCATGCTCATTTTCGTTAGTCTTAAGGGTCGTCATGCAGTAAGTTTGCCTAAAAATGCCGTCCTGTGTAATTAAATGGTGTAATTTAAACAATTTAAAAGTGAACAAAAAATCCGATGGAATATCGTTTCTCATATATAAGTACACACAAGACTATACTATTTTATGTTATTTTAACATAATTTTGAGGTTGTTTGACATAAATAATGATAATGTCCCAAAATGACGTACGGGAGAGTGTCGACAGGAGTTTGTATTTCTACTGGTCAAAAAATGTGGGATATATAGTAGGTAAATTCATAGCAAAATAATTAAGTAGACATTTAAATTATTATTAAATAATTATTTTTGGTTTATTTTTTTTAAACTTTTTATATTACCTTTGATGTATTTTTCAGCCAAGACTATCTATTCAAACTATTTATAAAGTGATCCTACACGCCTCCTACATATTTAAAATCTTATCTTATCGTAAATAAAAACAATACAAACATTTTATTTTATTTATATCTATTTTGATATTATTTTATCGCATATTGCCTATATTACAGAATATTAAGGGGGATTTTTTGTCAACACATCAGTCACGCACACATACTTAGAAAAGTGGTTACACTTTACTAAGTTTTTTTACTTGATCTGAATTCTGAGACCTCCAAGTTAACCTTATACAAAATCAATAGAATGAAATATATTCATATCAATTGTGACTTCTACTAATCGTTATTTAAGTGACTTACCAGCATATTTCACTATAAATTATATTTACCTACAATATTATGTTTTGGTATATTAAAATAAATAATTTCAGAAGCATAAAATGCAGATCTTTAATACCTTATTAACAGACGACTTTAAAAACAAAATAGACAGAGTGTGCAGAAGTTAAAAAAATAAAAAAAGAACCTTATGAGAACCTAAAAAATAAAATGATTTAATATTATTTATCATATAATATTCATATAATATTTTTATTATAATATTCATTTATTATTTTATTCTTGTTATTGTCCTACACACTCATTCTATCTCATTCTCAATCAGCATTTCACAATTACAATTTAATACACACAAAGATACAAGTATAGGGCTAAAAATTTATTCCTTGTCTTATATCTCTAGTTTCATCAGCAATTTGCACTATTTAAGAATATGAATGATATTTATAGTATAGATAAAGTTATTTCAGTTGGAAGATTGACTTCTGTTAATTTTTTATATTAAATTTGCTGCAGAAAGACATGTTTCATTGATAGAACTTTCATTACTCAATATACAGATGTCTCTAGTAACAGTTTTGTGAGTGTCAGTTCTCTTTTCATTTAATGCTGTATCTTTTAAGCCATATAATACATCGGTATTTGAAGAATTGTTTTCAGTGTTATTGTTAATTTTGTTTTCAGATGAGTTAATAATTTGCTTAATATTACTTATATTATCTTCATGAGCATCACACATTTCCTTAGAATTATTTGTTGTTTCACTGGAAAAATTATTAGATAGGGTTTCATTCCCAGAAACGATGGTTTCTTCAGTAGTAGATATTGCTTCATTTTTTTTAGTTGTTTTAGTGTGTTCCTCTTTATTAACAATTCCACCTAATTTCATTACTGATGAGGTTTTCAGGGTGTTCCGGTCCTTTCGTGGCTTTCTTATTCGAGTTTTTGTTTGTTTTTTATCAATTAATAAGTTTGCTGGCTGATAGTGTCTTGATACATGTTCATTTAATTTGGCCTAAAAAAGTTTTTTTTACATATTGAAAACGCAAAACTAAACAAAAATTATCAGCAATGTGCTTTAAAGTGTGTTGTAAGTTAAGAAAAAAATAAATAGCAGCAATTTGTTAATGCTATAAAACTTGATTAGATTTGCTTGGATGAAATTTTGTACATAGATAAGCTATAACACATAGGTAGTAGGTACCTTTATGGGGTTGATAAAAGCAAGGGTAAAATAAAATCAAATATTACCTTGGTAGATAATTTGGCTTCACAAAGTGTACAATTGAATGTCATACCCTCATGTTTTATTAAAATATGTTGTTTTAAATTACTATATCTTGAATAATGTCTGAAAATAAAACGGTCAATAATTTTTTTAAGGTTTTTAAATTATAATATACAAAGACAATTAAAAGTTATAAATTTAATAGTGTAAATTTTATAGAAGAATTTTAAACATAGTCTTTTGTTTCAATTAGTTTAGAAAGTCCACAAATTCAGTTGGAGCTCTCTTCAGACAACTGTGGGCTAACAAAAAATATGTCTTAATACTAAAAAACCCATTTGAAGAGTCCAGTTAGTTTATTTAAAAATATGAAAAACCTGTGACAATTTTGATGTGGGCAGTAAAACATTTTCCTCGGTGCATCAGGTATATGTTTCTTTACATGTCTAATTATATGTTGTCGCTCTTTAAAAACTTTGCCACAATCATTACATATGTATTCTGTAAAAGATACAAATACATTATTCCATAATGTATTACATGTATTCAAATAATCATTATCTATACACAAAATTAGTGTATAAAACGGAGGCAAAAAGCATTAAATATTCCATATTACATATAAACAAAACCTGAACCCTGGTGATATTTCTTTTTATGTATCATTAAATCTGTCCATCGGTTAAATTTTATGTCACAATGCTCACAAGTGTATGTTTTGTGGTTTCTCATGTGCTTTTTTTTGTCATATAAAGTAACAAACTCTCTATCACAGAGTAGACATCTGTAAAAAAATGTAGGCTTATTATTAAGTTGTGTACTATTCTGCTAATATTTTCAATCTCAATCAAAAATAGTTAAATTTTTAAATAATATATTTCTATATTTCTATCTGGGAACCCATAATGAGAAAACCACTTGACAGATTTCGACAAAATCTGTGATAATCCAAGCATTGTTTGAGGGTGAGTCTATAAGGGGCCCTATATATAATTAATATTAATATTGCATTAAGGTTATATACCTGAATGTTTTAATACCATTGTGAATATACATATGGGCCTTAAGTTGGTGTTTCTTTTTGAAATATAATTTGCAAATGTCACATGTAAAGGCTTTATTATTTTCCATATGACTTACTTTCATATGCCTCTTTAAATTTTGTCTGTTTGCAAATCTTTTCAAACATTTTGGACAGCTAAAAATTATAGTAATATCATAATTTGACTAACTAAGGAAAAATAATATTCATAGGCAAATTGTATTTAAAACAATTTACAAAGTGATACATACCAGTGCAATATGTCCATTTCTTTCTCTTTATGGGCAGTGTTGATGTGACGATCTAAATGACTTTTACTTGTATATTCTTTTGTACAATTTTGGTGAGTACATTCAAAGAGCTTCTAAAAATAACAAATCCACTAATTATATAAATAACCATTAATTATAAGGTCTTTAAAATGAAGTAGGTAAAGATATTTAACTTACAATATCAATATGAACAAGTCGATGCTGAGCAAGTCTATACGGTCTATTAAATACTGCAGTGCAACCATTGAATGAACAAGCATGCTCTTTTTTATTTTTTTGAACCGGTGAATCCATATTAATTAAAAAATTTAAACTAATAACAAATTAACAGTGATAGTCAAACTAAGTTTTAAATAAACGGAATGAAATAATATGGCTAGTTGATTTTTCGTTCTTTATAGTCAGCTGAAAACTTTTCATAAAATATAGCACATCCATTTAGATATTTAATTAAAACAAATTAATATTTCAAATCGTTAACTAAATAAACTTAACCTCAAAGTGATTCAGTTGTTTTTTAAATTTATCCCCAACAATAGGGAAAGTATTATAGTCATCTATGAGGGAAAGGCAAAGGACTACAGTCCATACAGCCTTCAAAGTGATTCATATTTCATTGTTGTTGTTTTTAAAATTTATCCCCAATAGGAAAAGGCAAACCGGCAAAGGACTATAGACACTGAGAGGTCAGTGACTATAGTCCATACCAAAGAGAATGTAACTATAATAGTTCATACAGCCTAGTCTAAATTTCAAAGTGATTCAATAATTGAAATCACAACGATTCTATAGAAGTTTCACTTCAAAAAAACCTTTGCAAAATTCAGTGACCCAATTTAATGCTAGCGTACTAAACTCTCATCCGCCCTCATCATATTACTCGAATTTATTTCATAAAATATGTTTATTTAAACGGTGTGCTCAGTGTGCACTGTGCTGTTCCAGCCGATAGCAACGCTATTAGCTGCGTTAAAGTGAAACTTGGAAGCTTATCACACAAATCGTATACCTACCTAAATCTCTTACTACCGAAATTGAGCTTGTTGCTCGACTGTTTTACTCGACCGTGTAATGAACAATTGAAAATAGACTTTTGAGTTTTGTGTTCTGTGGTTTTGACACTTGACAGATGAAGAGACAGATTCATTCATTTTTTCAAAATAAATAATGCGACGTTGGACTTATAATTTTGTGAAATTTTGAGTGTTATATATATTAATTCCTTATTTTTTAATCATAACTATTGCAAACAATATTCTTTATGAAATTATAATAATATTTTTATTGAAGCCAGCTGACGAATATAAACAAAGGGAATGTCAATAGGATAGCGCTGAGAGCTGCAGAAAGTTCCTGTGATTTAGTTATAAGCATAATGGATGTCGATGGTTCTTCTTCTGCTGGTGAAAACCGCCAGAATCATGAAGAGATAGATCAAAATCTTCTCTTGCAATTCAGTTGTATGAATACTACTGATAGGGAAGAGCTTATTGGACAAATGCAAAGGCTATTAGGACCTAGTTTAAATTATAATACTGCTAGCTTTTTCTTGGATATGAGTAATTGGTAAAAATATTATGTAATTTTATAAACATATTCATGAGTAATGAACAAATGTTCATCTATTTTACATTTTGTCTAATTTTTATCATTTTAGGAACTTACAAGCTGCAATATGTTGCTATTTAGATTATAGCTTACCTTCAAAACCGCCATCTATGTCATTAAAAGCATCACAAAGTCAAGAATCTGCAGTGGGTCCTGCATCTTAGTAAGTCCTTGAAATAATTATTTATTACATAAATAGGATAAATAGTATCACATATGACCATTGTGAATAAATATATGTTTTCATTGTTATGGCTCTACTTGACTAATATTAAGAAAATGACAAAAATTTAAATAATTAAGCAGTATCTGATTACAGTTTTGAACAAAATTGGAGTATTGCCAACACAGGAACTGAAGCATGGCCTGGCAGCTGTAGGCTAATACAAGCAGGTGGGGAGCCTCTAGGAGCAACACCAGTATATGTGCCACCTTTACCTCCAGGACATTCCACTAATGTAATTATGAAATTGCAAGCTCCAAGTGTTGCAGGTGTACATAGAGGATACTTCCATTTGGTAACAGAAAAAGGAGAACAAGTAGGAGGTATGTTTTAGTTCCTGTTTAATTTATTTCAATGACTTTTAAATCTGTTCAACACCTCTATTTTATTATATTATTAAACAATATATATTATTGTATATATATATTATTATACAAATATTATAATATAAAAATCTTATTTTGCAACTCATTAAATGATGAACAGAATAATATCATCTCTCCCGTGACCATGATTGCTGTAAAGCATTCGAAATGTCGGGAACCAAAAATCATAATAAATCCGCGACAAAATCCGAAAAGATAGTTTCATTTATAGAGTGTATATTATTTAATTTATAGTTACATTCTTCTTGTAGTTGTTATTATATAATATTATTGAAGTATCTAACATATCTTATTTTTTTTTTGTAAAATTTAAACTGATAAAAAAATTAATGTTATGTCTGTTTTACCTTATTTTAAAATAAAACAAAATAAACTAAAGTGTCAATGTTTATTTGCAGATACTTTATGGGTGGAAATTACAGTAGAATCTGAAGTAACAATGGCTCTAGCAGAGCAACTAGCTGCCTTACCCATACCTAGTAGTAGATTGGAAGAGTCAGTACCGCAGGTATTTATTGTATCAAAGTGCTTAGTAAATATTCCATTGCTTGTCAATTGTTGTAATATTTAATTATTCAATAATTTTATTTTCAGGTGCCATCTCAAGATGACCAAATGTGTTGATAGTAGTCACATTTGCTTTTCTTTATTAATGACACAATCAGTCGTCACAATTGACTCCTCCATTAAATCAATGGTTTTATTTTATAATAATTTTAATTTTAATGGGATGAGTGATAAAAAGAAAAGTTAAAGCAAATGCTAAGTGTACTCATCCCATAATGTAATAAGACTTATTACAATGAAGTAATGTACAAATGCAAATCAAATTTTGTTAAATATCTAAGATAAGAAAAAATATGAATTTGTTATTGTTAAAATGTTTACAATTATAAGAAAGCAATTTTAATAACATCACTTAGCTTTAGGTATGTATTGCCATTAATTTAATATAATTATGGGGGTTTTATTTTGTAGTTCTACATAACTTAAATAAAATAAATATTTGATAATATAATTTTTATTATTTTAATACCCATCGGATTTAATTGCTTATCTTATAATTTAACAAATATTGTAGTTTCAGTTTTGAAGGAGTTTTATAAACATGATAAATTATTTTTTTATAATTACCTATAATTTTTTTACTATATTTTTTTTGTAGTCTTTATTTTGTATAACTCTTGAATCTTGATACTATTTTTGTTTGATCTAAATTAAGAATTGTTTAAATATTCTTACAAACATTATTCAAACTAAATGAACATATCACACAGCCATTTCCATATCAATCTTTGGATAAGGGTTATAATTTTTAATGATGAAGTCTTCATATTTAAAGTCATCAATAGAATGAATTTTCCTTGCAAATTCTAAATTTGGAAAATCTCTCGGTACCCTTTCTAATTGGGTTTTCAAAGGTTCCATGTGATTGAGGTATACATGAGTATCACCAGTTGTGTGAATAAATTCTCCAGGCTAAAACAGATAATGGTTTAATATATTAGCTGCCAACATAAAAATATATAAATGTATGTATACTGTTATTATATATTATATACTAAGGAATAATGTAGTTAACTAGCTAAATGAGTAGCTTTATTTTGCTATTAAATTCTAACTGGCTTATCTAGCAAAAATTTTAGTAACAACATGTAATACTCACTTTTAAATCAGTAACATGAGCAATCATATGTGTCAGTAATGCATAACTAGCTATATTAAAAGGAACCCCAAGCCCCATATCAGCACTCCTTTGGTACAATAAACAAGATAGCTTTCCACTGGACACATGGAACTGTGCTAAGCAATGACATGGTGGGAGCGCCATTTTACTTAAATCTGATGGATTCCATGCGCATATCAACATTCTTCTATCACTTGGATTGTTCCTGGAATGTTTACAAAATTTAAGTATGGGAAATAGAATATTAGAGACTGGTTATATTAACTCTATATTTTTTATTATGAAGTGTTGTATGTTTGATTTATCTTTATTACTAAAAAATTAATAAATTTATTTTTATAAATTTGTAATAGTCCACCACGCTGGCAAAGTGGTGGACTTCACATGTCTTTAGAAAACTTGCTAGGTTCTCTTAGACATGCAGGTTTTCTCACAATGTTTTCTTTCACCATCAGACAAATGGAAATCATGTTAGGAGTGATTTGCACATGAAAATATCAGAGGTGAGAGATCTGGATTTGAACCAGCATTTACTTGGTTAACCAAGGGAGTGTGCTACCACTGGGCTACCACAAATATTACTACATTAGCTAAAATTTAATTAAACCTAGTAGTAATAGAATAAAAAATGCACATTCACTCAAATTCAAAGCTTACTTAATAGTGTTGATGACATTTTGAATTTGATCAATTCCTTGTCCTGTGTAATCAGTATTTGCATCAACATATTGGGCTCCACTATGTCTCCACTGAAAGCCATATACAGGCCCAAGATCACCTAAGCAATCAATTACATTTAAAAACAATATAGAGAGTAGTTTTTATGTGACAAATTATTAACATAAAAAAATATCTCATAAACTAAAGGTAAAATCTACAACAAATTTTACCTTCCTTCCTGTCAGTAAATCCTAAATTATCAAGAAATGCTCTAGAGCCATTAGCATCCCAAATATGCACTTTTTTATTTGCCAGGACATTGCTATCTGTGGATCCAGAAATCATCCATAACAGCTCTTCTATTACACCCCGAACAAACACACGCTTTGTTGTTAGTAATGGGAGTATGTTGCTGCCTAAGGAATATCTTTGCATGGCCCCAAAAATAGAAAGGGTACCTACACCAGTCCTGTCCACCCGTTTATCTCCTGTAAAGGTTTAAAGCAGATTATTCTTAAGTTTAATTTCTAAAATTTTTATTTCAAAGATAACTTTTACAAACTTTACGATACCAAAATTCAATACCTGTTTCAATTATTTTCTTTACTAGGTTTAAATATTGATATTCCTCATGAAATTGTGAACCATTTTGTGCCATTATTGCTAAAAACTCTCATATACTACTCTGTTAAAAGTGACAAATAAATTCTACTTGAACTCAACAACAAGATTCCTAATAAATGAAATAGAAAAATCCTAGAGAATTCAAAACAAATAATTAAACTTAAAAGTCAAACACAACACAATCATTACTATCTTGAAAATTTAAAGGCGCGGGAAAATGCTCATGTCATTTCATGTTTTTTTACATTACGGCTTTGGAAGCGAGTCATTTCGACCATTTCGACTGGCAGTGTTTAAAAATTAAAAATTGAATAATGACTCTGAATGGTTTAAAATTAATGCTGGTGTCCCACAAACTTGTTATGCCCTCACCCATAGTTTTAATAGTATCAAAATTAAAAAATATTTATTTATAATGTTAAAAATCTGGGAATATTTATAATTGACCAATATTTATTTTGGGGACTGCAAATAAGTTAGCTGAGATGCTTAGAGAGTCAGTCGCTACAATCAAAGAGAGCTCCAATAGAGTGCCTTTAAAATGGGATTAATTAAAAAGTTATTCTATAGAAAATCATCTTTTTACTTAGTTTTTTGAAATTTCTCGCTAATTTAGTTACCACTACCACCAGTTATATGATGGGGGAATATATTTTAAGGTAATGGCTTCAGTCCCAGGTTATATATTTTGTAATAGATAATGACGTTTATGGCGTTTTCAGTTGCTATAGCAACCAGAGATTTGTTATCTAAAAATAAAAATATTATTTTCATAACTGTAAAGTTTAAAAAATATAACTTTATTTTTCTATGTAAAAATCGTTTAAGTGATTTGAGATAAGATCTGTTTTTTATTCACATTGTATTTAAACAATCAAAGCAAGTTATATAATAATGTTGATATGCGTATATTGTACCTTACTTAGGTCTAATATAATTTTATAAAATTGAATATTTTTCAGAGGAAGAAAATGCCCATTTTACAAGCACCAAATGTGGAGCTTGGTTCTGCTCCACGTACCCCAAGTGTGATTTTGTCACCGTCCCCTTCAGAAATTTCAAGTGCTAGTTCTCCAGAACCACAAAACATTCGCGCAACTCCACTTTTTAGGTGTGCAATTTAGTGTTTCTGTATTCAATTTATTATGATTATTATCTTTTATTTTATCGTTTTAATAATTGTTATTTATATACAATACATTTTAAAATATATTTATTTACCTGTTTTAAAAATAAAACTATGTCTAAAGGGTACTAACGATGCCCCCTCCAGAACCGCAACAACCCCCTGGTCAAGATGAATTAGAACGTAGGCTACCTGGATATAGACGTATTGTAATTCCCCGTGAATTAACACTTATTGAACTTTTGGTAAGCTATTTTAAAGTAAATTTTATGTAAGAATCTTGGCGGTTTAATTATTAATGATATAAACATAAATTTTAATAAGGTAATAAGATATACATATAAAATTGGACAACATTGAAGACAAAAGATTAACAAACTATTATTATCTGAGTAAAAGTATGCTAGACACGTATTTTACCAAATAGAAAATACTTCAATATGTATAATAGTATTTCTTGTTCCCTACACATACGGTCTATGTATATTATTGAATTAAATACCAATAATTATGAAAAGGATTTTTGTGATTAATGTATTTGATGGTGAAACTATAGTCAAGCCCAAGTTATTGTTATAGTTTTCTGTTTTCCTCAAAATGTTTTAAACAATGAGACGAAAAAATATACCTATAATTTGGACACTTTTTTACACTTACCTTTTTCGCTTATAACACGTCTATTCATTAGCTACTAACTAGGTATAGAATAGACATATTATGTTCTACAGAAACAATCTAGTGGCGTCACAACGGATGAGGAAGTATTGACAATTCGAGAAGCAAAACTACGGGTAGTGGCGGAACGTGTTGGTTTACGTCGGTTAGATGTGCTTGCCCCACGCTTGCGAACACTGGTTCTCGATGGGAGTGCTATATCATCCCTACGGGATCTTGGGATTGGACTTGTGCATTTGAAAGTAGGCATTTCTATTGTACAAGTAGCGAGTTACCGGCATATGTAGGTACATGAGAAATTTCTATTTACAAACAACGTAAAATGGAGAGCACTAGCTAGATCAAATAAGTCTTGCTTAAATTCGTAAAAAGTTAATGGTTTTAGCAATGCTAATTTAAAATTTTACGAAACGCAATGTGCACTCTACTCCCGACTACTGTCACACTCATACTTTGATGGGACGATAAATATATTCGACTATAAAAATATTTTTTTCTTATGGTAAAAAGGGGGCAAACGGGCAGGAGGCTCACCTGATAGGAAGTGATCACCTCCGCCCATGGACATCTGCAAGCAGGCTTGCAGATGCGTTGCCGGCCTTTCAGGAAAGGGAGGGGTGGAGGAGGGAGGGAAGTGGGAGGGAGGGGGGAACGAAGGCGGAGGATGAAGGGAAGAGGCAGGGGGGAAGGAGAGTGGGCCTCCCGGACTCTCACTCACCGGACGAAACGCGACAGCATAGCTGCCACTTCACGCCGGTCTTCTGTGAGAGAGTGCCTACTAATGAACTATACGGGGCGTGCCGGCCCATTCGGCTGCTACCCGAAGGTAATAAGCATGGCACTACCAACTTTAAATCTATAGCAGATAGCTGTACATATTATTTGGGCATGATGACGAAATATCGGCGGTATTTTGTCATCATTTGTGATAAATCTCTAACTGATTATTTAAATTAATCTAACCGGGAACTCAACCCGAGGACCTTCTGCACCCGTTCATGTTTTTCACTAGATCACCAAGATAGTTAAGGTATTATATTACGAGTATGTATGATTTTATCAGATCATTAATTTGATCTTTTTTGTGCAGTAGCTATTATACTACAGGGACTATCTTAATGTAGTTAATCTAAATAGAAACTCGTCATCAATCTCAACTGCAAACTGCTAATTTAAATTGTAAGGACAAAATAAATAGTGAGACGTTTTGTTATTTTATTTGTAGAGTCTTAGTGTCAATCGGTGCGGCTTAACGTCTTTAGACGGTGTTTGGGGGTTGAGTGCGTTGCGCGAGCTACACGCAGCTGGTAATCGTCTTCGTGACTTACATCCCTTAGCAGCTTTACAAAAATTACATACTCTCAATTTAGCCGAGTAAGTTTCATATGCTTTCCACATACTTTTTATAGTAAAATAGAAGTAGATCAATAAATTTATTTTGTAGTATATTTAGTTATTTCATATTTGGTTGCATTATCTACTTTAAGTGCCTAATACCTGACTAGTGCTGATGTAAAATGTGTTATTTTTTAAAATAAAATGTGAAGAAAGTCAAGACAAATAATAATTTATGTATCAAGTTTCGAAATTTATCTGCGTATGGATCTCACTGATACCAACCCACTGGCCACTGCGCCAGAATTATTAGTACATCTAGTGCAAAAAATATTTCTTATAAATTTCATAAGAGTGTTCTGGTGATATAGATGCAGGACAGTCAGTTTTCCAGGGCTGGATTTAGGAGGTCTTAAGGCTCTCGCAAGTTTGTATGAAAATCCTTCATTTTTGAGCTACAAACATTAAATTTGGCAGGGATTACCTAGTATGTGATAAGATTCAACGTCTGTTAAATTGAATTTTATCGTTATCCCTAACATTTATGAACATTATTATTTTAGTAATCCTATAGAAGAGTCAAGTCGTATTTGGACGCTTGGTGTGTGCAGTTCCTTACGTCGTCTCACACTGTCTGGTACACCTCTAGCAGACACAATAAACTATAGGTCTTTTATAGCGTCAGCGCTACCCACGCTAGTAGCTTTGGATGAATTGGCGCTGAATGACGAAACAGGTATTTTTCACTTTCATATTTCCTTATCCTTATTTAATACAGTCGACTTTAAGCGGAATTTTAAACATTTTTAATTTTCTCTGAGACTGTGCAGTGCACTTTAACCAGTTAGCGAACTTGCAAATTAAGGTGACGGTAGGTCGATACTAGGTTGTACGTACATAACTAAGCAAAACGCATTTTTTTTAAATAATTTATTTTACTATTATTATTTCATGATAATTTCAAGTTAAAAGATAAATTATATATTTATTATAGATGAATGGATTGAGGATATTCCATCAGATGTGGATAGCAATAGTGACATAGAAACGGACATTCATTCATTACCGATTAGCGATGATAAACCTCAAGAAGAACCTCAGCCTGGTCCGTCGAAAGCATCCCAGGTATTATGGATGTATACAAACACCTAATTTTTAATGTATTTTATCGAGAACTAAATAAATATTTTTATATTTTTTTAATTTAAATTATTATTGGGCTTACATTTTAAATAACTATAAGGTGTAACTCAGTTACTACTACCTACTCTGCCCTTTCTACCTAAATCGTAGGTGTAACTAACAATAAGGTTACTCCTTTCTAATATTATAAATTTGAAACTTGGAATATGTCTGTCTTGTGTATCTTTGTCTATTTTCAATGTTTGATTGGTTGGTCATTTTGAGTTCAATTATGTTTTCTTATTGATTGGCTTCAAAGCGTGTCTGTTGAGCACAGATTTTTTCATCGATGTTACCTGATGGAGAAGACACATAAAATTAATTGAAAAGCAACAATTACTGAAATACTATTACTGAATTACAATTACGTTTTCACTGTCATTTGCATTAAATATTTTTATCAGAGTATACAAAATGAAGAAGAATTGAACGCCATTTTTAATAAACCGTCTCGAATTACACGTCATCGTCCAGCCACTACTGGATGCACAGGATCTCGACCGCGTTGCGATCTACCAAAGAGACCACGCACTGCCTTAGACAGAACTATTGATGCCCCAACGCGATTGCAAATTATGAACACTCTTTTAGGTAAGGGAGGGATATGGTCTAAATAATTTTTTTTCAGCTCTTTATAATCGAAAAAATCAGGCTATCTATCACGTTGGGTAAAAGTGGGTTGAAGGACTAATCAAATGTCTTTCGTTTGTTAATTATCAAGTTAGGTTCCCTTAAATATGAAGGTTTTTCACGATGTCTTCTTTTATCTGCCTTATGATAAAAGTGGTATTTGGAAAATGATTTTTATAAGTGGTAGGAGTTTCATAATTTGAAAGTAGGCTAACACTGTTAATGGAGCTATTTATCAATCGATACAGAGGTAAAAATTACCTACCTATATTAAGATTTTTTTATGCAGGAACCAAGCTAAGCATTTTTTGGAAATCCGTAGAGACGCTACAGCGTGAAGGAGTAACAAATATATCTACTCTCTATTTTAAATCGTGATTAATTCCATCTGTATATATACTAGTATTTGCCCGCGATTTCTCTCTCTTACCGTTAGCAAAAAGCAGTCTTTTTAATCCGTAAATACGTATAATCTATCAAATCCGACGAGCCATTACTGCGTGAAGAAATTGTAAACACGCTCAACAACAGTCACGAACTTTCGCTTTCATAATGTGATAATATTACAAATGTGAAAATGAGTTTGTTTGTATATTTGTTATGTCTTGTTACCTAGATATATGATACGCCTGCTAGTATAGAGTTGATTGTAAAACGTTTACAACATAACTTTCTAAGTGTTTTCCTAATTAAGTAATGTTTTGTTAAAGATGATGAATGGCGATGTAGTGGAAGTAAGCTTACATCGCAAGGGGCTGTGTGTGGAAATTTGGCGAGGGCTCTGAGGAAACAGACCAAAGAAAATCTTCACAGCTCCAGTGAGTGTTGTATAGGTACTTTATGTATCTAAGAGAAATTTCTATTATTTTTTAAATATGAACAATGGACAATCATGTTAAAATTTAAAGAGACGAAGTATTAATAACTTACATGTAACCTAATAATGTATACCCATGCATCCATAAAAGGTACATAATATATCGTATAATAATAATCTACCAAGCGAAGCGATACGACGCGACGCGACGCGACGGCGAGTAGGTAGCTATTATGATCCTAAAATAGACCGTTTATTATTATGAAGATATTTTTTTTGCTTGATTATATATCTGTTTTATTCATAGATTAAGTATAGGTACCTACTTGTTATAAAATTAGTTTTGTATTATATTATTGCGCTTTGAGTAGAATAGAATATGGTGAGTGACACAGCTCACTACATCTATGTAGTAACATAGGCACCTATTTCCCGTATAGGTAGTGACGTTATATTTTTATAGAACTAGTGGAGCCGACAGACGTTGTCCTGTACACATAGAAATTTTTTATAAACTTTTGCCCTCCGTGAAATGTTTCAGTGTGCATGCGAAAAACAACGTTGCCTAGCAACGACTTATTTATAATTGAATATGTCATTTATTGTGCAAATGTATAAATAACTAACAAATTAAAAAAAAACATATTCTAGTTCACCGAATTGTGAATCTAAACCATTCTCGAATACACTCGAACACACGCAAAACATTTCATCAAAATCGGTCCAGCTGTTTAGGAGGAGTTCAGTGACACAGGGGAGACCGGTTACAAAAGTAACACTTTGTAGTTTGACCCTGATTTCTAGTTAGTTATCCTATTTTTATACTAGCGGCACGCTATGATGGCCGGTTTGACGTTTGTCCGCTCATGAAGTTCCGTATTAATTGATAACGACTTTGAAGGAAATAATTGTATTACTTTATTGACGATAGTATTGTGCAGAGATTCATAAATTTTATCGAATGTAGTTTTAGGTTTAGGACTCAAAATTTATTTATTAAATTGATTTCTAAAATGTATGCAAGTGTAGAAAAATCAGTTTGCACCATTTAAGGGGTGAATGTACTTGTGAATATGAACAATTTTCACTATGTGGACAAACCTCTGAAATCGCAAAAAAATATCAGCTGTTTCATACAAAAGGTAAAATTTTTATTTTTATATGATATATACCACAACTCGGCATTTGGTTTTCTAAATTGAAAATTTTTAAAAATGGAATCTAATACGATCGTCACATAGGATCGCTGGCTAGCACAACTACTACCTCCGGCAAACTCGCGTCAATGCTCAATGCAAAACAAAGCAGTTTCGAATTGACGTTGCTTCGAAAAGTATAAACTGTCAGTGCAATGCGATTGTGATATAGTTTTGACCTGGCTTTGGATTTCAAATATTGATACTGCATTACTGTTGACCCTTGCTCGTTAATTTGGACTCTGTTCAAGCCCTTTGTTGTGGATTTCGTCGATATGACCGAACGTACGCAGAGAACTGTTCTAAATAGTCAGACACGTGAGTTCGTAATACGCCTTCGTAACTATTTCGATCGTGAAGCTCAAAATGGAGGGCCAATTTTACCTATAACGTCAGTGGTTGAACGCGTAGCTGATGCGCTTAATATTGGACAACGAACTGTTAGACGGATAACTAAAAAAAAATATGGCGAGACTGGCACAGAAGAAAATAAACTTCACACACCAAAAAAGAGAAAACGAGCAAAACCAGTCGTAGGCATCGATAGCTTTGATGCCGATGCTATCCGAAGACATGTTTACGGCTACTATTTACAGAAGGAGTATCCAACAAGAAAAAAGTTGGTGCATTCACTGAAGGAAGCTGGATTATTCTTCGGTGGGGAAAGTTCTTTAACGAAGATTTTGAAGACCATTGGATTTCGATACAAAAAATGTAACAAACGCAAAATATTGATGGAAAGATTTGATATAGCGATGGCAAGGTATACTTTTTTACGGCAAGTGAAAGAAATCAAAAATTGGCAAAATGTTGTGTTCTTGGATGAAACATGGCTTAATGCTAACCAT
The DNA here is from genome assembly GCA_905231865.2 of Boloria selene. Lineage (NCBI taxonomy): Eukaryota > Metazoa > Arthropoda > Insecta > Lepidoptera > Nymphalidae > Boloria > Boloria selene. Next base: position 5,024,062 of record HG993137.1, on the reverse strand, counting down.
ACTGTAGGCCGTTCTTGGAACGATGACACAGCAGCATCTACTTCCAAAGTTCCTGTAGGAAAAGGATCGCGACTTATAATTTGTCACGCCGGAACCATCAACGGGTTTGTCGAAGGTTCTCTCATGGCTTTTGCGTCAAAAACCACTGGAGACTATCATGAAGACATGAATGGAGAAAAGTTTACTGAATGGTTTACCTCAATGTTGTGTAGCCTCCCTGAACCATCTATTATAATTATGGACAACGCCCCATACCACTCGATGCAAATTGACAAGCCACCTGCCCAATCCCAAAAGAAAGCTGATATCGTCGCATGGCTTCGTAAAAATGGCGTAGATGCAAACATGAATATGTTAAAAGCGGAATTAGTACGTCTTTTAAAAGAAAACAAACCAACCAAGATCCGATACGTCATTGACGAAATAGCATTAGAACATGGGCACAGAGTTATACGGTTACCGCCTTACCATTGTGAGTATAATGCGATTGAGTTGGTGTGGGCTCAAATTAAGGGATATGCTGCAAGACACAATACAGAACCCCCATTTACCACAAAAAAAATGCTAAAATTATTAGAAGAAGCTTGTGAACATGTGACTAAAGGAGACTGGGAAAAGGTTGTGAATAGAACTGTTAAATTAATAAGGGAAGATTATGAAAGAGATGTGAAAATAGATAATATTATAGAAAACGAACATATAATTATTAATGTAGGTGATGATAGCAGTGACGACAGTGAAAATAGTAGTATGGACGAATCTGATTAATTATGGCCTTTTGTGGCACCTTTTTTGGTATCTTTTGTATTCATATGTTTCCTGTGTGCATATAAAGTATGTATATTCATTTTCATTCAAATATTCAGTTCGTTCAAATAAATTAAATAAACATATACATTTTTGTTTTATTAAACCTATTTAATCAGGTACAAAAACAAAACTTAATTGTTTTTTGTTCGAGAATAAATTGACATTCCACATCACTATTGTAATGTGTCAAACCGGCCATCATAGCGTGCCGCTAGTGTAGTGAAATAAATATAGCAACATAAAATTTCGATTATTTTCTACAAATATGTAATGTATCTAAATTTACCTCATTATTTGATGTTTATTATGAACTACAGAAAATTAAAAAAAATGTCGGTTGTTACTTTCTTCCCCGAGGGCAGGGCGAAAGTAACACGGTGTGGGTCGAAAGCTCAGACCAAATAAAAAGTATTTATTTGGTCTGAGGTCGAAAGTAACATAATCGAGGTCGAGGTGTATGTAATTAAAATGAATTAATGCAATATCAAATTAAGTAATTATTTATTAGAAAAGCATGTTTTAGTAACATACATGTTAATTTGTACTTTTAACATCTAAATTATAATTCTTTTATTCATAAACAGTATAAACAAAATAAAATTAAACAAAACAAAACTGTTATTGACTTCTCCTCCGTTACTAGAATAGTAATTCTTCACGTATCATGTGGTCTTGATCGCTTCAATGGGAATACAAAAAAAGGAGGTATATGTCATCCTTGATAAATTTCTAAATAAATGATGTTTAGAATCACATATTATATTCATATAGGTAATACAGTATAGTATTTTTAAATTATGTTTCGATCAGTACCTAAGTACCTACATAAGTTACCTATTAAAAAACAAGTCTAGTACATGTAATAGTAGGTAGTCGAAAAAAATAACCTTAAGAAGAATAAGGTTATATAAATACCTACATATTATGACTGTTTTGAATTTTAAAATGGGCTTGAATACCTCAATTTATTTTAATTGGGCGGCTTATTACTTCTTCAGATTTTCCTAAAGTAAGAATTATCCTATATGTTGAGTCGCATAACCAGCATACCAAATTTCATACAAATCTGTCCAGTTCAGTGGTTTTCTCAAATCAAATATTCTTTATTCAAATAGACTTTTACAAGTTCTTTTGAATCATCATTTTTATATTATTAAAATTAAATGTCAGTCTAAGTCTGTGAGTAAGCTACCACCGGCTCGAAAAGCTGTTCTGCTGAGAAGAACCGGCGAGAAACTCAACAGTTGCTCTTTTCAAAATAAAATATTTGGTAAAATATATTGTATTACAATATTTATCTATTTATCCTACGTGAGACACAACCAGACATTAATCCCACACATTTACATATACTAATAATTCCGTGATGGTGTAGTATTCTCGTGACATGATCACAGAGTGTGACAGATATAATGATTGTTACAAAAAAAAAATTCGAAAAAAATATTCAATGTACAGATTCGGTTCACTTAGAATTTTGTAACATGTAGGTACGATATTGAAAAAGTGATAGTAAAAGCTCGTGCATGAATACTATATTCCTATTAATGTTACATGATTATTGCATGATGTCGCTATTGATGTCAAGATTTCTCTTTTTAGATACTACATAAAACGTCGTTGTTGATACTTAATATGTGACTCTTACTTTTAACATTCTTACCTTTTCTAATAACCTCTGACATTTACTTAAGTAGTACTTGCCTACTTAAACAAAACATTTTGTACAATGTTATTCCTTGTTGATACTTATTTCAAATTCTATATATATTTATAGATATAAGGTAGGTATATACTTACTTCAAAGTCTGTCTGTATTTATAGGTATATCTTTACGGTATACTTTGTTTTTAGTGGTTAGTACTGGCTTTTCTACCTGGTGAGTTGTGTGTGGTGAGAGAACCACAAAACTACCTGTTACCTACAGATGGTATGTGTAAAAGCATTTTCGAACGAAAATTAAGAAAAATATATTATATATCTCTACTACTCTACTGAGTACATTCAGTTGTTGCAATAATTAAATTAGCTAATTAGCTATAATTATTTCAGTGGAAACGGAATTGGAAATTGTAGAGAAAACAATGAACGAAGCTTGTCGCGCGCTGGCCGCAGAGATACCGCGCGCTCCTGTCCCCGCCGACTGGGAGAAGTTTAAACGAGATACCGGGTAAACATTGTATATAGACTTTCTACTAACAGCCAGATTTTGACGTAAAACGTTTTAAAATCACACTTATGCATACCGAGTTTGGTCTGAAAGGGACTAACGAAAGAGGTTACGTTAGGTTGTCATAATAACCGTTGTTATTTTTTATACATGATATTGTTCCGTTGTTATCTAGAAGATTACTTTTATAAAAGCTTCGAAGATTGTTATTTATACTATTTATATTCGAATATGCAAAATATTTAATACGAAATCATTAACACAAATGACTTTCTGGAATACCTAGACGTTTCACATTAAAGCAACAGCGGTGCGGTACCGTTCCTTTCTGATTTTTTAACATTTTTTTTTGTTTTATTTAAGTAACAATAGCTTTGTAATCAAATTTTAATAGGCGATTTTAACCTACCTTTATAATTATGCGAGTACACGCACGCGTACAAGCGTCATTCACAGATCTCTTTGTTGAGTAGGTAATTTACAAGTAATATCGTCAAACAATAACCAGTTTTATCTTTTATTTACTAATACTTATAATAAGTTATTTGCAAAGTCAAAGGCATTTCAATTTCTATAGAACCTTATAAGGTACCTATACCTACATACGCATTATTAAAAAACCGTGATAACTTTACTTGTTATATACCTACGCCTACGGATGGATATAATAAAACTTCAAGATAATAACTGAAAATAAACTTAATATTTAGTAATTTAAAGTTTTGTTACATCAATTTTATTTTTAAATTCTTTTATGATAATTGTCAATAGTATGGAAATTGGAAACGTTCGCATGGAAACTACCAAATGCTCGAAATACTCTGCTGAGAAGAGCCAGCGAAAAACTCAACAGTTACTCTATTAAATTATGTGGCACTATATTTAATAGTAATAATTTACTGTATTACAAATCTAAGACCAGACTACACGAGGTAATATCGACATATGTATCTGAAAATGCAGGAAAACCAAAAACTATCCGTGGACCGTGTCCTTTTTAACCGACTTCAAAAAAGGAGGAGGTTATTAGACATTCTCATCCGCCAAGGTCACATAAATACATACAACCTACAAAATAATAACCTACACCATTACAACAAATTATAAAAATATTAATATAAAAAGCTCATATATCTATATAAAAATACAACCTTATAATAACATAAATGATAATGGTGTGCAAAAATGGAAACCGCTTTCTAGTTACCGCCTTCTCATTGGTTAAATATGTAGGTACACCTGTTGGAATTGAACCCCGTACTTTTGCATTCTGTTAATAGTAGTAATGAAATAAGCCATTCATAAAGTTCCATTGTTGGACATGAGTAATGGGTATCTCTACCTATAATAATAATCAGTTCATAGTTCAACACTCTGGCCTAGTGAGGGTACTTGCAGATTTTGCATATTTGTTAAGAACTTGCTATAACAGCTTAGACAAAGATTCGAGAGCCGAGATTTGAACTTCACATTACTACGTACGTTACTAAACCGTTACCACTGGGTTACCACCGCCTTATATTAGTATTTACTAGTTTGTAATAGTAATAATATTATCGTATTTATTATGATTTTCAGAATTGAAATAGACATTGATTTCAATGAAAGGCCCAAAGAAGCAGATCCTTCAGAAGTGATTGAGCGTTTGGAGCGTATAGAAAAAGAAACAATGGAGCGACTCAACAATGATAATTATAATGAACCTTCTAACATCAATACGTTCTCATCAGATCCTTCGAGAATATTTTCTAGAGGTATCACATCTGATTACAACTTGTGGAAGGAAATAGAAGATTTGGCTTTAGATGATCCTCCTGATGATGTGAATGATTTGTTTAGAAACATAGCTCCAGTTATTACTCGTCGACGACATATTGAGGACGATTCAGTAGGATAATATACCTTTTTTATTTTTGGTGATTCATTATTCTTAGAATTTTAATTCTGTTATGTAATTTTGGCAAAACCCAAGGTCCTAATTTTTAGAAGAAAGTGTTACAAAAGTTAAATTGTTATTAATTGTTTATTACATGTTTATAAAAATAATATTTTAATTAATTTAAAAATTTTCTGAATTAAGTAAAATAATGTTAATTAAGTTCTACGAAGTGTTGTCATATTATTATACCTTAATAAAAATTAAATAGCGCTACTCTGGTTCATACCTACTTTAATTCATCATGTCTCTTATTCATAATAATTAATATTTAAACTAATTTAATTAAAGCTACTAATTTAATTTAATTAAATTTAAGCTTAATAACGAAAGCTCTGAGAAATATAAAATATATAATATATTATATTTATACATTGCTGAAATATCTAAAACTAACCCCTGGTCTGCATTTGAATTATATATATAGCAATATACTCTATGGCATTTGACTTGCTAAAAAAATAGTTATAATTCGCTAATGTCAAACCATATTTTATTCATTTATTTAATATCAAATCACTAAGTAAATTTAGAACAAGCTGTAGCAAGCCTATGCCATGACAGCCGGCCGCCATGTTCATTTTTGTCTATGTGTGAGTGTAAAATGACAAGGATCCTTGTCCTACACAGACAATGGGTTGCGCAAGGATCCTTGTTTACACAAACGAGGGGTAGATGAAGAGACATAGATAAAGGTATAACATAACTTGTCTTTTGTCTATACGAAATATAGGTGAGTTTTAATAACGGTCCAAAGACTCACTATAACACAAGGTAGTAATGAATTAAGATGAACCTATTCATTCTCACTCATAATAGGTATTTTCTCTTATGAATCGAGACTTAAGTTTTGTAGTGAAAACAGAGTAGAGGGAACAGGGATGGACCTAACAATCCTAAACGATCTATAGGTACATACCTATAATAAAATTCTTGCAGAGTCGAATGTATGTATTTAATAAAAAAAATTAAATCTTATTGAAATAGTAATTATCTATAGTTTTATTTTTTATGTTTTGTAGGGTATCACGAATAAACCATCTGACAAATTTTGATAAAATTTATCGACTATCGTGTTATGATAGCTATTAGCAGCTTAGGGTCAACATAGAGAATACGTTTTACTAGAAATAAATATCTCTGAAATCTGTATTATCCGTTAAATCGTATTTAAAGAACATACCCGAGCGAAGCGAGGATGAGTCACTAGTTAATTTACCCTTGTATTGTGTATATCGAGTAAGTACGCTTATCTCATTACGTCGCGATTATTTAGTTAGTTCACTAGTACTCAGTACTCACAGTAAACTATCCGACGTAGGTCGCAATCAACGTGTGCGTTGTATGTTTAAAAATTTAAGCCGTTTTTATTAAAACATTTTATCATGAGTTTAGTGACAATTGGTTATCGTTTCGTTTTGGCGAACTTAATTACGTTAGTAGCTGCCTTATACGGTTGTTTTCAGATAATAATCAACATCCTGAAAAACCCCTTTAAGAACCATTGGCCAACTAAACTTAAACTGGAACCACCAATAGTCCTCTCTGATCCGAAGTATGGAGTACATAAATATATTAAAGCAAATGTAAGTATATCATCATTATCATTACATAATATAAAATAAAGTCTCCTCGCTGTCTGTCTGTACCTATGTAAGTTTATTTAGATATTTAAAACTACACAACGGATTTTGATGTAGTTTTTTTTAATAGATAGTATAGAGTAATTCAAGAGGAAGGTTTATACGTATAATACAAGTGTGAAGCGCGGCTTCGCTTGCGCTAGATTCTTTATATTCCTTTTTGTATAAAGGTTTGCTTTAATTAAAAAGTTATTAGTTTAAAGAATGAAACATTTATAATTATAACTTTACATATTTCTTAGACCACAGATTACTTAATAGTTACTACGCTTAGACAAAGATTCTGAATTATATATATTCTGAACGAAACATCATGATTAACAAAACTTTAATAGAAACATAAAGAACATTTTTGCAAAGGTGAAATTGATTAAAATATTTCCGCGTAACAAATCAACTCAACAAATGGACTCGATGAAAAATATTTTCTTTTACTCCTTAAAGTGCTATCTTCTTTCTGCTTTGCCCAAATCATTGGCGGAGGTTTTAGCCAAGATGTTCTTCTTTGACCCACACATCGTTTTCCTTGGATCTTGCCCTGTATGATGAATTGTAGTAGATCGTATTTTCGGTTTCTCCCTATGTAACTGCGATTTTTAAGCTTTCTATAAATAATATTTTACTAACATCTAGGTATTCCCCATCCAATTATGTAACCTCAAAGAGCCGTTTCTAGAAGCCGCCTTGTGACCTAGGTACATAATATTTATATATCTTTATAGGTTATAATATTTATATCTTTTGAAAAAACCTATTTAACGCTTCAATTATTATTATTAAAAGACAGGCCTAATGTATAATTCTCCGGAAGAAACTATTCCAGAAAGCGGAACGTCTTACATAATATACCTTGTATTTGTTACATATTCACTCGTTTCAGTATATTACGACTATGCAATATGCATACGCATTACACGAAAAATGGCAGCAACTGCGAATTGCGATGCACCGACACGCGTCTAGTAAAAAACTTTCAAACTAAAAATAAAATTAAAAAAATAGTAATAGAAAGAAATTTTCTTTCTCTTAAATAAATATTTATTTTGCAATGATTGTTATTATTATACCTGTTAGAAAACTTTCCCAGTTTCCCAGATGAGTTTTGGCAAATTATAAAGGTGTAGATAAATATTATGTATGGGAACGTTTAACAACGTTTAGTGAATTAAAATTTTTTGAGTTTGAAAATTATCTAAGCTGTCCAGATTGAGAGATGGTTATTATAGCTATCTCTACTTCTTCTTTACTAAGTACGTCTAACTTTTTCTACCTGTAGGTAGGTAAGTAGTACTTAGGTTACTACTGACTACTGACATACCAGTGTACTGTATGGGTAATCACTAATCAGCAAAGAATCTTATTTTAATGTTTAAGTGTTCCTACACTTTATTGTACTTTAGTATATTTCACACTTCATTTTGTTCATAATATTGCGGCGCAGGTCAAATGACAAGGTTCAGGGCTAGTTTTCATGCTTTGCAAGCTATGATGCATTGGGCTCCAATTAAAAATAATTAAATGTTGGTTCAGTTGGGTCTCGAACTTAGACCTCACTCTGTAACTGATTTAATTCGAATTTGTTTAGCATACCGTTGATAGTATAGTACCTACCTATACCTATTCAATTGTTATTATGAAGGAATTCATTTCTTCCAGTCTGTGAAATTACACTACGTAGAAAGCGGTGATCCATCAAAACCGTTAATGCTGTTTATACACGGATTTCCTGAGTTTTGGTACTCATGGCGTCATCAAATTGTAGAATTTCAGAAGGAATACCGGTAATTTTTTAAACTACTTATTATGAACTATTTTTACTCGATTTAAGCGTATCTCAAAGATTATATCCCCTTATAAAATCATGCACCGTCTTTGGCTTTTCTTATTTAATTTCTTAAATATCTATCTGTCCAAGAATACGGAAACTTTGAGTTAATATTTTTATTTTTTTTAAACAAAACGAATTTTTAAATTTCATATTATGTTATGACAAAAAATTTTAAGCTTTCTAATAATTGTTATACTTTAGATGTGTAGCTGTAGACATGAGGGGCTATGGTGACTCTGAAAGACCTGAAGGCGTTCAGCATTACAAGATTCAACTTTTGGTGGATGATTTAAAAGATCTAATTCATCAATTAGGTTTGATTTTTTAATATTTATTTAAGGATTTGTTTTTATTAATATTACTGGTGGTGGTTAAACTTTTTAATAAACTTACATCAGCTCAATGTACCTGCTATAAAATTATGATCTTAAAAAGTCTACAAAAAGTCCGCAACATCCGAAATTTTATGCTAATAATGTCTATTTTCTTAGGTGAACAAGCAATAAAATATATAAATGGTTTAAAATTAATAATTTATTTATTTTATTCGGCGTAGTAGGCAAACGCTTTTACTATTAGGTTATTTTGGCGGATTTTTCACCACCAGGCTTTAATAAATAATAATTGCTATACAACACATACAAAGAAAAATTGTAAATCATGAATTTATTATTTTTCAAGGTTATGAGAAGTGTATCCTCGTTTCACACGATTGGGGCGGTGTGGTCGCTTGTAAACTACGTGACACATATCCCAATTTACTGCATGCTCTTGTTGTATTGTCAAGTGGTTCTCAAGATGTTTGGTTCCAACAAATATGGTCTACGAATGAACAAAGGAAAAAGTCTTCGTAAGTATATTTTGTGAATATTTTCAACTTAATAAATCAAAGTTTCATGGTAGGTAGATAATGTTTGTTCACCTTCTCGTGGTTGTGGGGTCATTAGCGTCCGGCAATCCATCCGAACGCGTTTGAGAAAGAGTGTTTCTTGGCTAAGGATCTACTTCTTTAATAGCAGATAACAGTTCTTGAGGCGTAAGCTCAGCTTTGCATTTGTGTGAGTGATAGCTAAAAGCCAATAGCCGCGCATCAAAAACCAGTTAAAACAGGTTTAAACCAACTCGCAACGCGCTACGCCTTCGGTCGTGCTTATCCGTAAACTGCACTCACACAAATGCAAAGCTGAGCTTATGCCTCGAGAACAGACACTTGCCGCGCTTATGATAATTACAGTAAGTCACATTTTTGCCGATATTGAGTTATGTACATATTTCGAATTTAGAGATTTGAGTTCTATATTTCTGTATATTTAAAATGTGAAGATGTGGCATAGAAAATCAAATAAGCTTACTTAAGCATAATTACAGTACAAAGAAAATCTTTTACCGCCATTTTCTCGAAAGTGTCTCCAAGGCACTTACTGTATATATCACAAGCACGGCATATTACTGTAAGTTTATACTTGTTGCGATTTGCTTCGGCTGACCTGCCGTCGCGTCTTGGTTGAGTGTCTAAACGATCTTGCATGCCGTACTAAGATGGGAGAGGTTCTGTTGAGATAAGTGGGCAGTTGTAGCTTCGCCGGTGAGTCTCATATAACGATGTGTATGTAGATATACAGGTAGTAAGCTTAAGAGCATTTTCCAATGTTAAAAAAAGAGAATTATAGGGTTTGGCAAGTCATAACGTAATACATTTTTACTATACGATCATATTCGGTGTAGCTAGATTTAAAACCTGAACTTGTTATTTTTATACAGTGGTACTTTTGACAAAATGATTTTCAATACGTATTATATTATATAATATTTATATATATTTATACGTATTATATATAAAAAGTGATCTTAATTAAGATCACTTTATTCTTAAAAAATATTATCGAAAAAGGTTTGGTATAAACTTTCTGATACAGGTTCGGAAAAAAATGCTTCAGCCATTACTTGTCGGAGCCCTAAAAGCTATGAGGTCTATTGATATAAATCTTAATGACTATTACACAATTTTACCTATTATTTCCTAACTAAATTTTAATATAAATTGTATTAAGAATTTATAATATTCATTATGAATTACAATATTCTTTCAGGTACATATTCCTGTTCCGATTCCCAATATTACCAGAGTTGTTATTACAGATGAATGACTTAGAATTTTTAGAAATTGCCCTTGAAAAGAAAGCTGGCAAAATTTCTGATACAGACATTGAGTGCTATAAATATTGGTTTGGTAAACAAAGTAAGTATCTGTCATGTACTAACGTATTAGGTACCCATATAAAATAAGGTAATTACCTATTTTGGTGCAAATTTGGTACCTATGAATTTTGGAATATTAATTAACATGATACATGATTGTTTCGCAAGAAAATCTCGGCTTAGCCGAATATAAGCTTTTGCCAAACTGACGGGTTGTGTCTTTGGGCCACTGGCTAATCATCTATATTATTTATGTATGACTTGTGCTTCTGTCTATAAACATCTATATTTAATTGACTTTAGTTTAATACGAATATTCTATAATGTACACAGCTTATGATTTGGATCTAAATAAATTTATTGAATTTCAGCTGGCTTAACACCACCGTTGAACTATTATCGCGCAAACTTTATCTATTCGTGGTCAGAAAAAAAACACGAAGAAAATATTCCATTCTTATTTGCTCATGGTGAAAACGAGAAATACTTAAGCCGTTCTATTTTGGATGTTATGAAGGAAGAATATGTGAATATTGAAACTGTAATCCTTGAAGGTGCTGGACACTTTATGCAACAACAAGAGCCAGAAAAAGTTAATAAACTCATCAAAGACTTTTTAACAAAGCATAAATTTTGAATGAATGAATATTGAATAGTACTTAGTGTTTGGATAGTAAAATATTACTATGTATAAACTAACAATTTTAGCAAATCGTAACGATTTAGGTCCGATTTAGTTGATATATTGCTATTTTATTAAAATGTAAATAACAATATAGTACTTATTCTTACATCTGCTTATGTGTTGTTATTATTATAATTTATATTATATTATTATATTACATTTAAAATAATCATTAATTTATTGAAATCCTATTTTTTTTTAAATAAAGGTAGGTACAGATCTCGAGGCGTAAGCTCAGATTTGCATTTGTGTGAGTGATAGCTAAAAGCCAATAGCCGCGCATCAAAAACCAGTTAAAACGGGCTTATACCAATCTCGCAACGTCTATCCGTATCGTCGTGCCTATCCGTACACTGCACTCACACAAATGCAAAGCTGAGCTTATGACTCGAGAACTGTACCTAAAGCGTAACCTTTATAATGTTTTATGGTATTCTGCAGTCTACTTTATGATAGTGGCAGTTTTAGCAAAAACAGCAGTGTTGCTTCTAAAACACACTTTTATGTAAAATTCAGTATGGCGAAATACCCGACGGATGTACATGTATTATTGCTTGGCACGCTCTGCGGCCTGAACGGCTTGATGAATTTTATCTTCAAAAATGTACTTAAGATTTGTATTAATTGTGAAAGTGACACCGGGTATAAATTTTAAATCACAACACAACATACCTATTTTCATTTCCAAAGTCGCAAGTCCAAGAAACGCAGTCGGGTTTTTATTATTTGTAGTAACCGAGTTGCATCCGTGCATAGAAGTTAGATTTTTGGACGATCGTATCAAAATTTTAATGAAATATCGATACAGTAGTCGAATCTATAATTCTTATAATTTTTGTCTGGTTTTCTGTCTGGGAAGACATAATGAGAAATCTCTGGAGTCTGGAGTCTGAACTCTGAACAGATTTTGACAGATTGGCCAACTTAGACTATTCTTAGAATAATTATTATAAATTCTACCACGATTCCACAAAGGCAAAACTGCCAAGCCAACTAAAATCAGCCATGGCGCTGCTCCTCTCTGATATCAGAAAAGTATTTGATACAACCAACATGTCACACTGGAGTCAGCAGTGTGCGCTGTGCTGCATCGAGGTAGGCCGCCTTCTTATGTTTCTTGGTTTTGGCCTTGGTCTTGGACATTGCCACACGCAAGTAAACAAACTTCAGTGATAAGTATTTTTGCAGTTAAGTATAACTTACAAGACCTGCGTTGACAGACTAATCTTCACGTTGTGTACATTGAAGATTAGTCAGTCAACTTAATTACTATACAGAAAAAAAAACTTTCTAAGCTAAGTAAAGAATTTACCAGTTTAATATAAATTAAATTGTGAGAACTGAGAACAAAGAAAATATATACTTTAAACCTTTGATTATATACATGTCTAGAGACAGCATTGAACCGTACCGAACGGCTCTAAAAAAGTCTACTAAAATTGGTAGACTCGCTTCTCACCTACGTCAGTGTCATTTGAGCCACTAGTGGATAACAAGCTCGCGAAAAAAAAATTAATTATGCCGATTTGTGCTATCAAATTGTGTCGAAATTATGTAGGATAATCGTATAATAACACCAAGATCACTTTTCATCGGTAAGTTATGTTATTTTACTACAATTTTTTAAGATAACATGGATTTTTAATTCGTTCTTATTTAGGTAAATTTGACAAGCCTGTGCTGCCAGCTTATTACTAGGGAAATTATTGAAATAATAAATATTATTATTTATTTATGTATTTATTTATTTATTTATGTAGGATTACCAACAGTATATATAAGTAACATTTTTAAAAAATAATAAAGTACTAAAATTATATGACATTGAACATACATAATTAGGTGTATGTAGTTTATTAATTATTTAATTAGATTAAGTTTTTACAAAATAAAAATTAGTTATTAATTTCTTTTGTCTTTTTTTATATTCAATATATTTAATTTACAAATTCTTAACTATTATAATTATTTTATTTACCTCTTTGGGTAAAAGCCTTCTCCAAAGCAAACCACTTATTTTTATCTTTGGCGGCGTTTAAATAAACATCATTACATCTTCGTAAATCATAAAATGATACAATAGTATATATTGAGTTAGGTTTGTTACAAAACCGACTTTAATAACAAACACTAGAAATAATAACATGATTGGTGTAATATAGTCGATAGTACGAAAATATATGATGAAGCATCTATATTCTATGAAAACTACCAATAAAGTATTTTTTACGTTTTAGTGTGTTTTTATCAAGACGTTTTTTTAAGTTTTTATTTCACGTTTTAGTGTACATTTGTGCACTATAGTAAATATCCTGACTAATTTTCGTAACAATATTTATTTGATCACCCTCACCAGTCACCACCACCTATATAAAATAAATGAAATCCATCCATATGAATAAATGAAAACAGTAATATGGCAATACTAGTATTTTTTTATATCCTCAGGAGTAATCATCATATTTTAATTATTACAATGGACGTAGTTATGCAGAAAACAGCCATCTCACAATTTTTCCAAAAATGAGTTATAAAAGCAGCCCTGCTAATTTAGACACGGCGCATTTTTTAAAGAAACACCCATGTCGATATCTTTAATAATTTCGGAGATAATAAGCCGTCAAATCCAGCCATTCAAACAAATCCATTTCGTAAAAAACAGTCAGGTTGGTGTCAAATGCAGCCAATTTTGACACTAACTAAAATACTTATATTGCAGAAGTCAGCCTACCGATATGGTTGTTTTTTACAAATTTCAAAATGTTAGAAGATATCAGTGTTCCAGTTACGTAAGAAGCAGCCAGTCTATGATGGCTGTTTTCTGTAAAATAGATATTTGTTATTAGTGGTAGTTGGCTTTTTTTATTATTATCCTGGCTGTTTTGTGAATTCAAATATTTTTGATTTTATAACACGATCTCATTATTATTTAGTAAAAAAAATCTGTTTAAGTAATTTAATTAGGTAAATAATTAGTTTCATTCACATGGGCAAGTAAAAAGGAACTTATCTGTTGACTGTTACAATATATTATATCGTTTTCCGCCTACTTATAACTACTTACTTGTTTACCGAATAAGATTTTGCGTGCGCAGCAAATAGGTTATTATATTTTTGTTTACCCATTAGAAAAAAAAAGTTTTTGCGCAAATATAAAATTCAACCACAGTATGATGTTTTCCGTGTTATATTCTGTAAAACTCTCAAAATGTTCAACTAAAATCTCATGGACAAAATTAGTTCCCAAAAACCTTTATTAGACTTAGCCTCTTTGGCTCTATAAAAAGAGGAGAAAATAGGATGCCTAGTGTGCGTAAACAATAAAATATAAAAGAATTCATTGATAGAGAGATACAGATACTATAACATCAAAGTTAAAACACTAAAACACTAAGCAAAAGATACGTGCAATGTCTGCGATACCTTTCGCATCGAATTATAAAATGCAGGAAAAAGCGGTGGGGATGTTAACTCTGTAAGAGAAAAACACAATTTACATCTTCATCAGGCTGAAAGAGCAAGATCTCAATTACAAATAGATATAAACCTAGCTAAAAATCAAGAAAACATTGAATGTTCTACATTTGATATGCAAAAGACACTAGCATTACCCCATATTCAAACAAATGTAATATTTTACAAAATACAAATCTGGCTTTATTACTTGAGAGCGCACAGTGCTAAATATATCCAAAGCTGTTATACATGGATAAAGGATCAGGCTGGACATGGTGCACAAGAGGTGGGATCGTCTCTTCTGAAAAACGTAGATAAGAATGTCCCTGATCAAAATAAAAATATTAAAATTACTCTTATGATGAAAGTAATGCCTGAAATAAACAAAACCGGGTGTAACATTCAAATTGGTCAGTATAGGGAAGTCTCAAACTATAAGACATATGAAGATCTGTTCGGAGATACTATGTGATCGATTTTAGTAACAAGAAAAACTACATTAATACTGCTTGTACTCAGCTCGAAAATCGAAGCCGGAAGTATGGAAGAACAAAACCAAAACTATTTCTATTTAGATATCGATTGTGTAGGTCTTAAGCTGTAAATGTTACTATGAAACATGTGCAGGTCTCATCACATCGATTGTGTTACTAGTAATATTTACTGCTTAAGAACTACACATCTATGTTTACATAGAAATAATGTTAGTTTTATTTTTCAAAGCGTCCGGGTTCGATTCCCGAGCTGAGTACAAGTTTTTTAAATGTATGAATGCAGTTTTTCTTGTTACTAAAATCAATGACATGATATTTAAAAACAGTTATTCGTAATGTCAGACTTCGTATGACAGATTTAAATGTTACACCCGGTATATGCGTGATGACTACATTCAAATTATGGCATTATGTACTCGTAAGAAGAAAAAAACCTCTCAAAATCTATCATGATTTTATAAAATCTAATAACAATTCAAAAACAATATGAAAATATCAAAATAATTATTTTATTACATATGTTGTATTATGATTTTTGTTACTTACTACAGGTTTTTTGGCTGTTTTTATATTTGTTTTGCTGTTTACAAATAACTCAAAACACAGCCAACTGGATGTGGCTGGATTAAGCTTTATTGTGATTACTGTAAAATATGCTATTTTGTATAAAACAGCCACGTCTAAAACGTAATTATTTGCTTTAATAGCAACAGTTCAAAATACTGGATAGGATAAAAAAATAAACAATACTTATATATATATTTTTCAATTTCGAAATAACCAGAAAAACGAAACGTAACAAAAGTGCAACTATCAACAGTAAAATGCTTATATCTCCGTTTGTACTTTTTCGCACATGGCTGCTTTCTGCATAACTAGGTCCTTAATTATCTATTTAAATTTTTAAAATAATTATTTTATTTAACCTTCATCTTATTAAATAATGGGAGAAAGACTTGGAGTGGGTATCCCGAAACACGCACACCTTGACAGATTGACTTCAATAAGTACACGAGCTGTACTCACACATATTACGTAAAGTGAGGACGTTTTCTGCGCGTCGTTTGTTTGCATTGCTCAATCTAGACATGTATATAATCTAAGCTTTAAACATTAGAAAATATACATGGTAACTTTGATTGGTAAAAACGGTAAACTTTTAAATGCTTAAAGCTATATTACTTTACTCTATGATGCTTAATTCGAAATATATGTGAAGTCTGCCAGCTCGTATTTGGCCAACGTGTTAAAGTACACTTACTGAAGGTTTATCATGATGACCCAACCATATTATGGCTAATAATTTGAGCGGTATACCGTATAGGTAATCTGACAACTTTTTTAAAAGATAGTTCTTCACAGAAAACATTTCATATATCATTATACCTAACTCTAATTATCAAAATAAAATTTAATATAAGTTACCAAATTTGATTTACAAAAGCAACTATTTGTTATAAACAAGTCGGAGCTCGGCTTACGAAAAGCGGGTTGGCTTTAGTTAACGGCCACACGATTTTGGTGTTATGCGGTGGTGGGTGGGGAAGGGGGTGTTGTGTACTACCCGATGGTATCACTCCCGCGGTGAGGAAACCAGTAGTTTTTTATGAATTTTTTAATTTTATGTTTTTGTATGCGCATAATGGAACATTTTTTCCAAGTACAGCCCGCGCCAAACTTTGTGACCGCCTTGAGTATAGTCGCGAGTCCGAACTTGCGCATGGTACAGTCGAGTGGGCAATACGTAATCAACCAAACAATTTTCGTTTTCTAACATTTTTAATACTTATTATATTATGTCAATTTATTTTTATTTGTTGATTATAAAGTTCGTGTTTATTTCATAGGTTATTTTATTTAATTTAATATACAATGTATGTGTTATTTGTAAAACATATAGGTTAGGTAATAATAGGATAAATGTAAATAAAAAACATTAATATAAATAAAAACTATATTCACAATGGGGCCACACCTTCCATAAAAACATCTCCCTTACTAGTGGATGGTTCCGCATCCGAATCACTCTCTTCCCAAAAAATATCCAAATCTTCTTCATCTGATTCATTATCGCTCACGTGAATTATTACAACGTCCGGTAGGCATGTTTATAAACAAATAACAACGAGTAACAATAACAACAAGTAACAATAACTAAAAACTATAATAACAAATTAACGAAACGATCGAACGAATTTTGAACGCTACAGTACTCTCAGAGCTCACAAGTGCGTGATTCGTGTACGGACGTAGCACTCACACTAAGGCGTGGGTGCCAGCGCGCGTCGCGGGTGAGCGGTGCGGGCGCGCGGGGTGTGGCCCTGCCCCCAAGCTCTTGTGCGTCCCGCTAATACCTGATTTTGTGTTCTGCGCAATGCAATGAGCCTAGTTCGGGACGGCCACAAAGTTTGGCGCGAGGTATAAAATTGGTTTGGTAAGTAAAATGGAACGTAACTAAGAGTGTAAAACATATAAGTGTTCTGTGGAAAAACATTATATTTTGAGATACAATACCACATACCACAGTATCTCAAACAAAAAATTGAATTATTTCACAAAATGGAGAATAGTTTTATATCATACTAGCTGACCCGTGCCCACTTCGTTGGACATAATGTTAATAATCCTTTTTTAGTACAGAGTGTTTAAATAATTTAAATTATTTTATTTATATTAAAAATTAAAAATTAAATTATCTATACTAATATTAAAAAAACTACTTTTTGTCACTTAAATATAAAAGTTAGACATATGCTGTCGTTGACTTTTTTGTAGGCATTTTTCAGTTCCACATCTTTTCTCTAGAACTCAAAAATATATCTTTCACAGTTAAGGCAGCGTTCGTAAGAAACGCTTTCATTCGACCGTTTTTTCTCCGATTCACTTTGCAAAACGGACTACCACGTAAATTTTTTTTTATTTTTCGGTTTTTTATATAACCTATGACACTCAGCAATAATGTGGCTTTCTATTGGTGAAAGAATTTTTAAAATCAGTTCAGTAGATCCCGAGATTACCCCTTACAATTTAACAAATAAACAAACTTTACTTCTTTATAATATTAGTATAGATAAATTTACTGTGTAAATACTTATGTTAATGAAAAAAAATATTGTTTAATTTTTTAAAAGTTAGTAAAAGCTGGTCAACATTCGAGTCCCCTTTCATTATATAATTATGTTTTATCTATGTTTTAAAACAGAATATAAAAATTTACATTCACTTATTTATAATCTTTGTGTACGCTATCAAGGTCATGTCATAAATATTACCTTAATAAATTGAATCGATATAGTAAATTTGTTCCTTCTCCTTCACACTTGCTTTAAATTTGTATTCTTTGGATTATCGGATTTTAGCCGAAGGTCAACTATATTTGGTAGAATTATAGACAGCTCCCCAATGAAAGCTAATGGCTGCCGAACACTAATCACGAAACAGCTGATGTGCGTCGTTTGGGATTAAATATTAGAATTTGTGTTTTTACTGGTTATCGTCTGTAATTTATTAGATGATACGTTACTTGTGTCACTATATTGTGTGGATTTCAGGGTCTGTGCCGTGTAATTATTTTACAAAATGTATACATTCAATCGAACATTTTGTAGATTGTTGGTCTTTTCAGATGTCACTGACCATACAACAAATTATTTTGGATGCTAAAAGATTAGCTGGTCGTCTCAAAGAACGTGAGACAGAAGCAGATGCATTGTTGACAGAAACTCAAACAGCTTACCGACAAATTTATACTATTAAACAGGTATGTGACTTACACATAATAACTCCCTAATTATTATGTCAATTTTCAACTATGTTTTTGATATAACAATGAATATTATCAATGTATGCGTAATTGTATGAATCAAATATTAAAAAAAAGAAAAATATTGAAACAGTTATAGTATGTGTACAAGTTGGGGATTATCGTTTTAGTACAAAGAGGAGGTGGATACACTTAATGAAGCATCTCGAGAGAGACCAAGAGGGGAACTTATAGCAAGCATGGAGCGAGAATCTCGTTTAATGAGGGATGTTCAAAGAGAAAATGGAGAGCTTAGGGCTGCTTTGGAAGACCATAGGCAGGCACTGGAGTTCATCATGTCAAAATACCGACAGCATACTGAAAAGAGAGTATGGGAGTCACGGATAGATTTTACTGCAGCTATTAATGAAAAGCAACAAGAGGTTTGTTGAATTTGAAATTAAAACTCTATTTTAATTTTATTTCTTTCTGTATAATAAGTAATGTACTAATAATTGCATGGTGTTATACAGCTTAATTAATTTTTAATGTCTAAACTTATATTTGTGTATTCTTATAATCTATGGTAAAGTGGCTCAAGTGATTCTTTTCAATTGCAATTTCATTTGCACTAAATTAGTGTTTTAAATAATCTTTTACATACAGAATAGAGTTATTTTCTTTAGAGAAACAGTATTACAGTACATTTAAGTTTCCATAATTAGGAATAACATAGAAATCATTGGTAATAGAAACAAACAAATGTTTACCTAATAACAAACAAAAAAAAATTAAAAATATTAATAAAAATTAAAAGAAGTTGAAATAAAATAAAATTATTGGATTTCTCTATTAATGGATTTCTTAAAGTTTATAACAGAAATGTTCATTATATACTTGAAGTAACTATTCTAGTCAGTAGTCACAACAGGACCTATGTAGAAAGATAGATTATAAGCTAGTTTTGTCTTGGAATAAGGTAGATCTCTATTACAAATGTGGGAGGTTGGACATCTAAAATGATCAATTTTTGATCTACCCACATATTGTTTTTGAAAAAATGAAGATGTATAATTTGTTATTTAGAATTCAATAAACTAAATATTTTTTGAATAATTGAATAATGAATACATTTTTATTAAAAATAAAATGATTATTATGACATCTAATTGAAGTGCACTCTTGAATGAATAAACATTTGATTCAGAATGAAGCCTTCTAACAATGTTATATTATACTAGCTGTACCCGCGGCTTCGCCCGCGTTCATTTTTTTAATTGCTAATCAACCTCATTGGGTTGATCTGTAGGAAAAAAAATTGTCTAAAAATGAAAAAAAAATTAGGGGTGGACTACCCTTAACATTTAGGGGGATGAAAAATAGATGTTGGCCGATTCTCAGACCTACTCAATATGCTCACAAAATTTCATGAGAATCAGTCAAGCCGTTTTGGGAGGAGTTCAAGTTCGAACCCCGTGACACGAGAATTTTATATATAAGATAAAAATAAAATATATCTGAAATGTAGTTATTTAGCATTTTATATCAAGATTGTAGTTTAAAATAATTATAATCATAATACCAATTGCAATGTGTATGATGATTGTCAAGGCACACTAAGGAGATTACTAATACTATTAATGATAATGTACATGTAGCATGTGAATAAATTATTTACATTGCAGTTATTGCACTCTACATTTATAGACTAAATAATTTATTTGCATACAGGTAAATATTTAATTACATTATTAGACACAGCACCATCTAGAGGCCCAAGAGCCAGCCCTCCGTCTTAAGTTCCTTGGTAAGCTGCAAGCTTGTGTTACAGATACTACATGTATATAACTTTAAATAGATAGATATTATAAATAAAACATCCACGACAGGAGTACAAATATTTGTGTTCAGAGAATGAATGCCCTCAGCAGGACTCGAACCCGCGACCAGTGGCACAAGCAACTTGGGTCACTACAAACTGAGCCAAATATGTCATCATAAATATGCATTATATCAAAATATAATGTACTTATAAACTTTTCCAGCTGATTCGCCAACAGGCAGAGAGGATCAATGAAATGACAAGCATAATGTACAAAGCAGTCAACATGGATGAAAATGGGGACACCAGGAAGCAGGAAGAACTTTACCAAAGGCTTATTACTGAAAATAAGGTTAGTAAAATTTATTTATAAAATTGCAGTTTAGTGTTGTTTCTTCAATTTTTATTTATTTATAAGAATCAGTTATTTTAAAATTTAGCAAAGGTGTTAGTTGTTTTATTTATATCTTTTTAAATGATACAATTAATGTAAAAGTATCAATGTAGCCACATTCCTTATTACTTTTCTATCTCATTAAGTTATACTTTTATTATATCTTAGTGACGTCACATTGCACAGCTAAAGTTTTAGGCGTCTAGCAGCTGTAGTCTTTCCGGAAACAATACAAATATGCAAACATTTACAGGGTCTCAGGGAGATGTTGAATCTGTCAAGGAGGTACGGCTCAGACAAGTCGCACGGGCCTCCGATGGAGGACAAGGACGTACAAACAGATGGGCCACCCCTGTCAGGCGCGTGACGTCATCCGGCCAACCCGCGCCCTCTCTGAGCCCTCTAACCTCTCACTCTCACATGTGGACTGTTTCTAACTATTGGTGTACATGTGTCATTTTAATCATGTGATTATTGTTTTACTCTCTTGTGTGCGGACACAAATGTCACAATTTCAGTATACAACATTCATCGCAGATTTTGGATTCTTAAGTCTTTTGACAGTGTGTATCTTTCATATTTCAAGTAAGGAGTGTAACAAAATTACAATGAATATATTCATATATTTAAATATAGGTCTATTGCTATATAACTGTTTCTCTATTGGTTGTACTTGATGTTGGTTATTGTAACAGAATATAGTATACTGCAGTATAGTGCAGGGGCTTTTAATAATAATTATAATTGAATAGTTAAAATTCAGTAATGTTTATCCTTATATTATTCATTGCTTCATAATTTACTGAAGTTTAATATTTTAGATGATAAACTGTTTTAAAATTTCTTGTATTAAAATGCATTTTGAGACTTATTTGTAATTTGTGCAAGTTCTTATAACTTATAATAATTTTCAATTTCATTCATGTAACATGTTATGCTAGTTTTTTAAATTATAATGTGCCTGTTACACAAAGCATACAATTCAAATTTTTTTATATGTCATGTTTGAACCTTCTTTCAATAAAAGTACTATTTTATGATCAAAGATTTGGAAATTAAAAAAGTTTATAATATAGGTAGATGTGATTTGTAATGATGTTCGATTAGAAATGAAGAAAAGTTCCTCTTGAGTGTACAATTAATAGATATTATTATTATTTTATAATTTTCCTCTAAATTTGCAAATATTTTATATTATGTTGAAATTTTAATTACTATTATAGATTCAATATATTAATACTGAATAATCAAAATTGATATGTCGAGTGAAAACAGGCCATATGTTTTTATACTTCTACGCTTCTTTAGTTAATAAAAATATATTCATTAAATTTTAAGGGTTTATAAAACAGAATTAACTGTCATGTAAAAAAGAATTTATCAGATCTTAAACATTTTCAGAAAAAAGCAACCTTTTGTTGACAGTTAAATTATTTTAACTTTATATTGCTCGACTTTTTTAAATTTTAATAACAAATTATGTATCTTTTAAAGTTTTAATGTCTTATTTCAAAATTATTTGAAGCATTTTAATGTAAATGTAATTTAATTGTACTTATAAGAACGAAATTTGTGTAAATCTGGATTTTTATGTTCACTTGTGACAAATAGATTAAATGTCAGTCATTTGCACTATAATGATGGATGACATCTTAAAAATTTTCCTCAAGTGAAGATATTATGTAGTGCGATATATTATATGAAATATTTTTTCATGCGAAAATGCTTTGGGTGTTAGAAAATAATTGTAGTTAACGGTAGAGTTTTTGTAGATTTCGTGATTGTCAATCACGCTAGAGCATGCAAGCAATACACTGTGGAATGTTTCATAGATATAGAAATAATGTTAAAGGACGTTATAATTATACTCATAATAAGTAAATTAACCGTCCTTCAGGCTTTGGCGTGCACGTTAATTTCAATTAACTTGTGTCAAATGTCTTGGTATTTTATAATGTTTATAAAAAACTGACTCTTATGCTACATAATTGTTTATTATTTATAATGATTGCAGATAAGTGATTTCTAAGCTTTATCGGTCGCCAGTTTCGATATAGTGAATCATCGATGTTGTATGATTTGTGTCGTTATGTCGTAATTGTCAATGAAAACAATATTAAAATCATTCATAATTATGACGTAACGACACAATTCGATGTAATATCGAGGACATAACTATGTCGGGATTACTGGCCAGTTTCAAAATTTTTGCATCAATTAAAAATTAAATTTTAAAAGTATTCTTGTTAAAAAAGATTAAACCAATATAAATAGAACTTTCAATAAGCGTTATAAAAAACGTATGTTGAAAGTTATAACTTACATGTAATATATTAGATATGCAAATTAAAATGTAAATTTGTGTAGCAAACTATTTTTTCAACATAAGAGGCAATCGATGAAGAAAGAAGTGTTTTTATATTGTATACCCAATTACAAACAAAAAAAAAATAATATTAAATTAGAATTCACTTTATATTAAATTAACTCATGATTTAACTTGTTTCTATGTAATCATTATGTTCATCCAATATTGAGTTTTACATATTACAATATGTTTAATTATTTACAATAAAAGAAATTACAAGTAAACTTAACTATATGTACAAAGCAAATATATACTTAATATGTTTTAAAAAGATTGGTAAACTAGAATTAGTTCGTCATGCGAGTTTCAGTTTAGATAATACGATCTTACTTTTGCACTATGTCCTTGTCCATTATATTTATGTATGTATCCATTTTATGACAGTATTCGGTAAGTTAATTATGGAAGCAACTGGTGGTGTAGTTTCTCTAAAATGTACCTAGTGCCAATTGACTATGGGACATAGCCTAAAAGTGCCACCATCTTGGATCTTAAGTGATTGGCAACTTGAGTTGACTTTGATTGAGCAATTTTGCTTTTTATTCACAGGACTGATCACAATTAATTTTTAATATTTTTTTCTAAGACGTTGGCTGATTGACATTGAAGTGTAATAAAATGCTTTAACTTCACTCATTTGTAATTTAGTTTCAGGGGTCACGTGATCATACTTATAGGTATACTGCTGTGCCGCTTTATGGAGGCGGTTTTACTTTTCTCATAATTGACAGGAACTATGTTACTATTTGCCATAACTAAGATACAAAACACGTGATATCATGTTGTTACGTATTAATTATTGTATTGCATAATGTTACTTTTTAATGTTACCCGTATTTGTTACACAAACCAGTACATAGCCTTAGTTTGACTTTGTTAAAAGTTTAGCACAAATAAAATATTTTTTTAATTATAATTTTTAAAATCAATCTTATTTCAGCAAAAACATTTTCATGATGTCAAAAGCAATAATGTAATTCTTATTCGTGGTCCACTGTAGAGAAAAAAATAAATAAATAATTATATAATATTAATAATATAATTATTATGTTTAAAATAGACATCGGTTTATACATTATATTGTCAAGAAATATTTTACAGAGAAATAAAACTCTTTGTTGGTTAGATATATTACACATTTTTGTCCTCGACGTTTTGTATACTTTACAATAAATAGGGCCGGCGGTCTCGGCATCGATATTGTGTCGACTTGTGTCGTTACGTCGTAATTATGAATGATTTTAATATTGTTTTTATCGACAATTAGGACGTAACGACACAAATCGATACAATATTTATGACTTAACTGTGACGTCAGGACTACCGGCCCTTGATATTACTACAAAGACAAAGTGTACAGAGATATTTATGTAGTTAATGTTAGCGGCGGTAAACCCATAAAAATCAAAGCATTCGAAACATCAGAAATAAAATAAAACAACAAATAAAGGAAACGGTTTTATTTAAAATGTCAAATATTCGCATAAAACTATGGAAGTTGCATTTTAATTTTAAATTCCCATTTATGAGCTGAACTCAGCTGCTTTGGCTTATGTAAGAAGTGAGGAGATAAAATTGGCTTGTTCAGGCTATAAATACCACACGAACATTGGAAGCCTTTGATTTGATTTGATTTAAACATACATGTACAGACTTATCCGTCGGGCGCGAGTCATCGGGTCCGTGATTTCGCTATAAACGTTACCGGGCATTAGCTCGTAATTCAATCTTATACTGTTGTCTGTAAAAATATCTGACAAAGTAAAAATCTGGCGAGCACATCTGTCGTTGGGTGATCAGCCCCTGTAGACAAGTGGCATAAGCGCTAGTAGAATAGAATAATCAAAGTATGGGATTGACATAAGCTTACGACTAGTGATTAGATTCAACGTATCGAATTTGTAATTGGTAGCCAAATGTTGATATAATCTATTCGAAACGTCAGATTAGTACATAATTCCCCATACAGATTGAAGCCAAGTGGCACTTTTGCAAACGAATTCTGCTGTTAGCGTACGGCAAGGCGTTAGCGTTTATCGAAATAGAATCGACACGGAGCGTTTGCCATTTGTCTAGAGGGGCAGAACTGCCTGCTCGGGCAAGGGCCGATCCGGTGTTTTTGAGCATGGGCAGCGGGCAGGCATATCTATCTGTTCTCACCATACACCAGCAGTTTTGCCTGACAGACAAGTCTGTCATGCAGATCCGACGGGCATATCCGTACGCGTTTCGCTAGCAATTTTCAAAATTAATATTGGCTGGATTTATTAAATTTAGCCCTATATGTATTATACTTAATAGTTTTATTCCAAATCGTGTAATCTGATGTCTACATGTTAACTCTTGTATAGACTTAAGTCCTGTTTTAATATTTTGAATCGATGTAAGTATTAGCATTATAATTATTGCAAAGTTCCATAAAACTTCTCATCTAAGCTCGGTGAAATGTATTGAGGGTATAATATTTTGTCACTTTATTTACTCTTTCTTTAATTAAATTTGAAATTTTAGTGATCCGTGTTGGTTTTTCTTGACATACTTTTTTAATCTTTTGTGGCTTTAGTTTATTTTATAGCACTTATAGCAATGTAAAGCAGTCATAGATAAAAAGGTATACATATTGGTACAACCGCATATTCATTATGCTTGTGAATTTGTATAATTCAAGATATTTTTTTTTGGATACATTTTTGATTCAAATGATAAGAATGTATATTAAATGTATATAAAACTATAATTCTCTGGTAATGTCATCGTCAGAATTTAATAATACGATAAATGGAGCCTGTACAGCAGTAAAAACAAAAGTCGGGCACACGTAATTTGTTTATTTTACATTGTTGGGACATTATTACACAGCGCCATCTAGTTCCGTGGTAAGCTACGTGGCTTGCGTAACGGATATCAGATAGCTGATACACTATAAATATCACATATACGACTTAAATTAAATATGATAGGATATTCTCTATCGCTGCATCTATCTTATTCTTTTATTCTGATAAGTATAGTTATTTCATCAAAGTTAGAAATATTTAATTTTCTATTTTTAACCTCCCTTAGAATTTGTTTACTTTTTAAAATATGTAGTAAAGGTATACATGTCATTAAATGACATTAAACAGCTAGAAAACTACACAATTGTTGTGGTTCACTCCAAGTTCAAAACCATAGTGGATATGCTTTGTTTTATGTTATTGTTAAAACAATCAGAAATGGATTTACCTCAATATTTTGCTATGCGAGGTCTTTGTATATTAAATAGTGTAGAAATATTAAGTTTATAGAATGTACCTACTTAAATATACTAAGTATAGATTAAATTAGTATCTAGACAATTTTTACAATATACTTTTCAAAATTTATAAAATTAGATATTAAATTTTGTAGTGTTGCCGCGGTCAAACCTTGGTTTTAGTGTTGTTATAGTGATGGGATAAAAGGATACAATAACTAGTTATTTAGAAATCAATTTAATTTACGAATGACCATAGACCACAAACGAAAAACGATGTTCAAGAAATGTCTTACCAATTTCTTTGGTGAATAGAAATTAAAAAAAAAAAATTAGATGTATTGAAATTATAGAAGATACATAAATTAGTTTCCACTTGTAGAGCAAAATGTAGTCCTAAATTTAAGAATTATGTATCTTAAAACTTTAATTCGCAAATATACATTACTATAATAAACATTGAGTTTGTTTTACCTCTAATCTATCACTTTTATATATTTGTAATTAAAACACATCAACCCAATTATCTACAACTATAGCTAACTACTATAATACACACTTAATATAATTAACTACAAATAAGCATGAAATATTGTATTTTCTAAAAGAGAACAAGTATAAAATATATTTTAAAGTATATACAAAGCTAAATGTAAATTAAAGACAAGGTTTAAATAAATTGTATATTGTTTCTTATCAAATAACACGTTCACATGAACACCACCACAATTTTATTTCTGGATCATACTCTGCTCTGAGTGTATTCAACTGGAAACTTGAACGAATGCTGTCCAAGAGCTTGGATGTTAGGAAGTAGACCGGCATTTGGAATTATGTTCCATGAAAGGGTTAATGTGACATTTTTGTGACCTCTGCAAGACAAAAATATATTGGGAATTAAAATTTCACAATAAATAATATTAACATTTAAATATTGGAGTATTATGTGTGCAAAAGTATGTATCACTAATATGTTAATATTTTAGTAGAGATTATTTAAAACTCCTCATTGCTAGATGGTTTTGAATATTTAGAATACAGATAGTCTTTGATCTGAACATGTTAATATGCAGTACACACACAAAAAATACTCAAACAACAAAATGCACTTGAGGAAAGTGAGTGTATTCTCAATAATTCTATAAAAACATAATTAATTTCTCCTATATACCTATTATTCATTAAGAGACAGCACAATAAAATGGGCATGTAATTGAGGACAAATATTAAATAAACTCTCATCTCCCACTATCACAATCACAAACATGGAATTTGAGTGAAGCTATTTATAGCTACATGTGTTTATTTCACTTACTTCAAACCATTTCCATCATCCCAGAAGTAATATTTGGTGTTCATGTTCTTAAAGTCTAGTAAAGCATTCTCCCCTCTCAATATTATTTTGTCCCATAAAACAACTTGATTTAATTCATTGTTTGGTGTGACATACTCGGCTGTGAGATACAGGAATAACTGCTTAACATTCCAGTTGAAGAGGTTAGACAAATCAGTTTTGAGATCAAATGTTAAGTAACCAAGATCATTTCTTTCCCTGGAAGCTCCATAATCTGGAACATTTTTCCTGCAAAAACGAGTGATATTTTTGTTAATTGAAATTGTGTACTTTAAGAGATTTCAGATTATAACAATTTATTGAGGATTGATTCAATGATACAACTACCAGTATTGAAACAAGAAATGGAAATATATTGAAACAAGAAATGGAAATATGAAATATACGTAGGTATATTATAGGTAACACTATTAACAAATTGTGTTTACAATAACTAATATATATTTGTTTTTACTTACACGACGACTTTTACAGTATTCATTTGAGCTGAAGTTCTGTAATCCACAGTTAATGTGGAAAGAAAACACAAAAATGTTAAACATGCTAGAACACTTAGAGTGTAAGTTAGTATAGCATTTACTCTTGTTAAAACAGAGTACATTTTGGAAAACTTATTTAAAGCGGTGGATACAAAATTCCACCGCAATGGAAGTATTAAAATTTGAGTTTAGGATTAGATCGCTTGCTGTTAGCGTTGACAATCTCAGTAGTGACAGTTGAGACACGTCATACAATCTTCGTGTACATGTCGCAATTGTCAACTATACAAATATAAGCTTTATTCAAAAGGGATAAGATCTAGTTTTATTTTCCATGAGCAGTAACGTTCCATTCCACGAAAAATAATATATTTTTTGTATAATAAATATAATATAGTTATGTAATGTTTTTATGCTAAACAAAATAATATTTCAAAAGTCGAGAAAATTATTTTTAGATTAATGTCAATAATATGGTATATTAAAATAAGGAATATTAGGTTGCAGTTTACAATCGCTTGGCAGGAGTCAGGAAGAGGGGATGCATTAATGGTTGTTAAATTTTAATTATTTTTTTCAAAAATATGAATTAACTTATGTTGTGAGTGTTATTATTGTGATCAGTGAATAAACCTCTATGATATATATAAATTTCACTCACCAACACCTGCCAAGCGATTGTAAACCCAACCCAAATATTATTTAGGTAATCCTGTGGTACACGTATATTATTATTGAAATTTGTGGTATGAGGATTGAGGAGGATATCCTGTGAAATCCTTTTTCTAACGTTGGGATATTAATTTATGGCATGCCACTTGTATACAAGTGGCATGCGGACTCACTGGCAAAGTTGTCAGTAGCGGGGCATTTTCGCACTTAAGTCGTGCTAGTAAGAGTTATCAGTTAGGTATGTATAATTAATTTTAAGTCTCATCTTTCGTGGTACGGTCTGTACTATCTACTATACTCTAATGGCATTTCTCCTGTTTTATTATAATAGTGCGAACTGTCAATTGCTACTGCAACTTGTAGGTAAGCCGTAATAAGAAAGTTCGTACTAAAAAAAGTATATTCTTTTAGTAGGTATACTGAAATTAGACTGACATTTCATAAAGATTAATTTCTTAATGTATTAAGAGTTAAGTCGAATATTCATCAAAAATCAGATTCTCACCAGATTTAGTTTTAGGGTTTAAATATTCATGTTGTAATACTTATTCCTAAAGTATGGATTATTAAAACGAATTAATTAAATACGAAATTATTATATTTATTATAAACAATACCGATGTATATTTTCTTTTAAATTAAATATTTTAATAGTTAGTACATTAAAAAAATTATAATCGTGATAAGAGATAACACTGGTAATAAATAAGGCCGAGTTGTAGAGTTGCAGGGAATGGCACCCGGGATGCTGCGACAGAGACATACTCTGGTTGAGTAACTGCCTCTTGTTTGTTCGTAACAGCCGTTGGTGATAGCCGTATCGTTTGCATCGATTGCTCTTGTACACATATATGTAGAATTTTCAGCTGAAAATTACAAAAACATAATAATATTTTCAAAGAGCATTTTATACATACAATATTTTTTCCAACATGACAAGAATTCCAAAATACTAAAACATGTTAAGGTAAAAGCTAAGAAATGTTGCAAAAATAACTGTTAACGCTTCTTTGTTTATTAATAGCCGACCCGACCGATGTTTTCATCATTTCATTTCCATAAAGTTTGTCTATTTTGATTTCAAATAAAATAAAGGGGGTAGCAAATAGTATACGGAGGGAACAAAATCCTTTACAAAAAAGCACTTTCAGTTTTCCTGAAATTCTCAATTTTCGTATTTTCCTTAATACTTTGTTTGGACTGTAAAGACCATTTGTAAGAATAATTTAATTGCCGAATTTTTAAGTGATGTGCTTATCACCAAAAAGTATCTACCTATTTTATTTTTATTATTTTTTGAGTCCCATTGTATTTGAATTTTTAAAACGGTTGTTTATGCCGTCGACTAGGAGAATGGGGTTTTCACAAAACACGGTTTATCATTCTGCTTATTTAATTATATAGCTTACCGTGACCATTAAAATAATACGTATATCGGGCGCAAACATCGTTTTCGGCGAGCACACATGATGCAGTCTCTAAATGATGGGTCCATATGTATTCAACATCTGGCCAAGATCCATCGTCTGAAAATGAGAGGTAAAGAAATAATAATTATAAAATATATTAATTAAAGAAATAAATCTTAGTCTGATAATATTTTGTACAAATGAAGGCAAAACTTTGCTCAACTATTGATTAGTATTCAATTTGCAGACTCTACCAATTGAACTTTCTTCATGGACTATAAGTTTGTATAACATTACCCTTGTCATTATTTTTATTTTGGTTCTACTTTGCCTAAAAAATTCTTGAATATAAAAGGAGTTGTTAAAAAGTAAAACTGTATAGCTTTTAGAGCTTTTACTTTTATTCCAGACGTAATACGTCTTTAACTTTACTATATAAATAGGAAGCTTAATTTTTGCTTATTTATTATACTTTTATTTTTAAACGATATAATATAAATCGATTTGTAGTTTGTTCCGTGTCTGCAAAGACATGATAGAATAAAAAAATATCATCTGCGTTAAAACGATCCATCAGGAGTTGCTTGTTTTATTTTCTTATGTTATGAATATAATAAGTTTGATAAGTAATAAGTATTACATATATATTAACTATATATATAAGTCATTATTCATAAATTTGTAAAGTGGTATAAACAGTATTTTACACTTACACGACGCAACCAGGGGCAGCTCACAGGGTATATTCTGCACCAACCTCGTAGCATCTTGACATGTTGCGTTTAGAATTACACTTTCATTGTTGTACCGATGGCCAAGCCACGTGAATTTGAAACAACGGGCTACATCTCGTTCATTAGTTTGAGCCGCTATAAGGATTCCGCCTATAAAAGTATCAAAACTTTGAAAAAGAGTAAAGACTATAGAAGGATAGTGATTAAAATCACTTATATTTGTTTTCTTTATATTCCATAAATGCACTTTTTCTTTTTTTCTTTATGACTCATGGACTGAAACATTTTTGACAAAATGATTCAGTCCATGAGTTTTCCACCATAATAATAAATTACTTCATATCACAATTGAAATACTTACTAAAAAGTGTCAGAATCGCTAATATTAATAAAGTTTTGTACATTACGCACAATCCTTAATAGAATTTCACGCAGAACACAACTTTATTTAGATATTTATAAATTAGAACAAATAAAAATAAATTATTAAGATTTTGTCGCAATTGTTTATAGGTTATATTTTGTTAGAAGTAAATCATGTTATCTTTTAAATATAAATACAATACGAAGTATTCATAAGCTTATCGTCTTTGTTGATTAAGTCCTACCGATATTCAAAGACTGATTGTAATGATTTTGTTATAGATAACCCTTATCAAATTCCTCTATATCGCCGAATAATTAATGCATAAATCATTGCTGGTTCTAATGATATTTATAATTATTGTTATTGTGAGAAATAGTGATTGCATTTAATTTTTTTAAATATTTATGTACCTATACCTACACGCCGGAGTAAAAAGATCATGGCGGTACAGAACAAAAGAGAAGAGGACAGAACAGAACAGAAGTAGACACTTACTACATCGGAATCAATAATTAATAAAAATTAAATATAATAATGACATCTGGAGTTTTTTTTCAATTAAAAACTGGTATTGTGAAAAACTAAAAAACCTTTCTAGTGGCACTATATTTGTATGTAGATTGATTGTATAGTATGAATATTGCTATGCATGAATCTGTTCTATTCTTTCATTTCTATTGTACTCTCACAACGTAATTCTATTGTACAGTGGTTTTACGAGATAAAAAATGTAAGGCATTGTCAATTTACATAGCCGTGTGTCGGACGAGCAGGGCGTATTCCAATGAAATTATTCCCTTTACTCCATCGGACGATAAGCCGATTTCGTCTAACCTCGTTCAATCAGCGCGCACTGAACTGCACCCGTATAGATTTATGACGTTCAGATACTGCACGATTTTAAGCATTTTATTCATAATCTTAACTTGGATGTAAATATTGTAATAGCTTTATTACAATAGGGCTAAAATAAGCTAGATGAGCTGCTTTTGACAAGCTACTCGAGAGCCTAAGACTTAGAAGAAACTAAAAGAGAGCACGGATTTTGCGCAAAACCTATAAGTAGGTATACAGTAGTTATAACATTATACTAAAGATCTTTTACTCAATGGCAAAATTAATATATGTAATATGTTTTTGATTGAAGGACAACGCCATTTCTATAATACATAAATGTGCAAAACATACAGTTATTAAAATAAATGTTAATAAGAGGTAATCATAGTTACTAATAGTGTATATATTATTTATTAAGATTAAATAACATTAATAATATTAATGTATTTTTTTATAAAATAACTTGCAATTTAGTTTATTTGTCTTACAATTAAACAAATCTGAGTAGAACTTCAACCCGTAAGTTTGGTGTTGTAATTATTACTCAACATAAAATAGTTGGCCCTTAGAATATTTTTTACAAGAATTTGTGTAGTGACTTTTTGGTCCATAAATGTTGTACTTTTAAAAGAAGTTTTTTTAATATTTACTCTTAAAATCACATAATTACCTATTCCTGTCTATCGATTCTGCCTCAAGCTTTTAGTACAGGATCGTCATGTCAAGGGGGAACAAAGCCGTCATCTGCAGAACAAAGCGGATGCTGCAAGCATATCTACGATAGTCACTACATAGCTGAGATGTCAATGACATGAAATATCGACATTTCGGCCATTGTTTCACGCGTCAATGGCGATTTAACTACTTATGTACTTGTAGCTTGTAGTGTGAAAATGTATGTGTTGTATATTTTAATAGCATTTTCGACCTAAAATCTTACTTAACGTTTAACTAAACGTTAACTCTCAAGTAAACAACAAATTCAATCTATACACGTTACATTCTAACCTTTTGTTTTCATTCGTGAACTTATACATTTTAAAGCCTTTAAAATTTACTGCGAGCTTTGGACGGTACATTTGATATATTATAAGGCTGTTTATTTACTTTGCGTGTTTAGCGAAAGCACGAGTACGTGTTTACACGAAGTAGAACCAACTTTAGCGTACAAGTTATTGAATCTTTATTTCCCTTGCTATTTTTCTTGCACCAAGTTACAGATAAAGATACTTTGTACTTGATTATGAAATATGTATGTGTTTTCGAAAGATTTGTCTTCTGAGAACTAAGAAATGAATTGTTTATGGAAAAATAGCTTTGCTTTATAGTCATACTACCCTTTCCCGGGGCTCCGCTCGCGTTCTAAAGGCTGAAAATCAAAGAAAGTTTTTTCTCCCGTTTATGCAACATTTTTCATTGATGCCCCGCTCCTATTGGTGGCAGCGTGATATAATATAGCCTATAGCCTTCCTCGATAAACATACTATTCAACACAAAAATAATTTTTCAATTCGGACCAGTAGTTCCTGAGATTATCGCGTTCAACCAAACAAACTAAGAAATTCTTCAGCTTTATAATATTAGTACAGATTGATTTAGAGAGTACTACCTATATTTTGTTCAGAGTTTTTAAATAAATTTAGATTACTTGATGTTTATCTACACAATTATGAAAGTAAATGGTTAAATTAATATTTTAGTTCATTTAATAGTGTACCACAAATTTTAAAATATTTTACATTCATTAAAAGGGCATTTCAGCGCAGAAGTATATATAGTGTTTATAGAATATGTTATAGTTCTGTTTTCATTAGTTTCTGCGGTTGTCTCGTTTATATTATTTTTGTATGTCTAGGTTGAAAGATTGTAAGCCTTTCTCAGTTAATAATTATCTAAAATTGCATTGATATCTGTATTTTGCTATTGTAAATTAAGTACTATGAATTATGATTTCTCGAAACATCAATAAACCTTTATTTACGTCATAACGCGTAAATATATAAAATTCAGAATATAAAAATAATGCTACACAAAAAATATGTCTTTGAGTTATTTTAACAATGGAATAATAGATAATAAAATAACCATAAATAAGGTTTAGTAACTTTATAATATTCCATAAGTTAATATTCAAACTGTTTAGTATACAAAGTTTGTTTAATATCTAGCCTACTTCAATATTAATGTTCTAAGAAAAGTGAAATCTAAAGGTTAATATTGCTTATTAAGTTAACAAAACAGCTTCCATTAATCTTAGTTCCATAACTCAGGGCCTCTTTGTTTCTTTCGCCCCCGTTAGCTATGAAACGGCTTTAATTAAGATATCATGGGAAATAAACTTCGCATCTTTTTGAAATATAAGACGGTGAACAAAAATGCCTGTTGTGAATATATGTAATACTCTGTTTATTAACGTTCCATAGGGACATTCTGACGGAGTTATGCTTACCGTTAAAACCTATATAAAGCTAAGATGGAGTTGGTATTAGCCGCCCCAACGTGGGGTTAATTCTTGAACTACGCTTTCGACGAGTTGCCGATTGTGAACTATAATTCGGTAGTGTGTCACAATAAAGTAGAACAGGCTACATCTATAAAAAACTAGATTACTCGAAGATAACTGTCTGTCTAAAGACCAGTGTTACCTATGTCTACTTGCCTTGGAAGGGCTCTCAAACCTTGGAAAGTGTGGAGTTCTTATGTGCAAGCGCAGTATTTATCTATGGTAATACTTTCTACCTGTGTACTCCTTAGGAAATCCTGCAGGGTTCAGTGGTTTATTCTACTTCAACATGTGGTGATTATATCTTATAACCTAAGATATTCACATATATACGAAGTTAGTATACGGTAGTTTTGTAGTAGTTCTTAAATTATTAAGCAAAAATTCCTTTACAAATATTTATTTTTATAGACCTGTCAAAGCAGATTAAAAGGGTCATTTTTTTATATTAACTACCAATAGTTTCAGAGAAAAATGGCTGTGTCTGATATGATGAAAATCTGATATGACGAAATTATAAGTGCAAAGTTTAAAGCCTTTTGCCTGCGCAATTCCAAATTATAGCACACATATTAGGTACACAAAAAATTAAAGATTACGAGTATCTAACGGCAAGTTTCTACCGAATCTCTAAATATATCAATTTTTCTTTTAATATAGATACCAACAGTAAAAGAAGTACAGTCTATTTATTTGTATTAAGAAGAAATTCACAATTCAAAAACATTTGTATGAAAAAGTCTATTAAGGAGAGGACAAAGAGTTCTCGGATAAAGGTCGAACAAATAATTGTCTACCTCTGGTTTAGATTTTTATTTCTACTAGTCTTACGTATTAAATTAAAAGAGCTTTGTGAACATAACATGCGTGTTCAAAATTAAAATATTTTTAATGAACTTTTTGAATTACTTATATTTTATTATTTATGTATTTTCCATTCAAATATAATTTTAACTAAGTATACCTGATTAAGAAAGTCATTATTTCTAAAACTTAGAAGGTTAGAAAGAAAACAAAGTTGCATAATATCTTTTAATATGAATCAGTTTATTTAAGCAAATTAAAAAATATATAAAAATACAATTCCTTTATATCTATATTTTCGGCAGTATTCGTCTTATCACTATTTAATACGACCTATTTACAAAATAGAGTAATATAAATTACGAGTATTTACAAAGCATTTACTACAGTAAAGTAAATTGCGGTACATTTTTAGACAATACTACTGTCTTATAATATAACGACATACCACATTTCAAACTTTTATAAGAAACCGGAGAAGAAGCTTTAAGTTTCATGCACTTTCAACGAACGCCTAAAATCGTGAAACTTTACGGCTTTTGCATTGTTATCCTCTTCACTCGCGATATAGTTTCATCACACCACTTTTTATAGTTTTGTTAACATCACAACCACTTTCACTAATTTATTTTTCATAAGACTACGTCCAGTTTATCTTATCCTACATATGGGAATGGAGCAAATGGTGATGGGAAATATCCTGGAAAGCCGGGCGCCGCGCTCGGTTGTATTGGAACCGAAGACGTAACGTATGACGTTAGCACTGTAGGAACTACTTTAGTATTGTACAGTGTTGTGTATACAGTTTTGGCACCGAAAGTTAGCTTTAATACTTGGCTACTCGTGGCAACGACTTCAGTGTTCAGAACAACTGGAGTCGAAGTTATTGTAAATTGTTGTTGGGGATACAGTGGGTTCAAGGGTAAAGCGGGCAAGCTGCTAGTTCCTAATTCATACTCTGTTTTAGTTATAGTCGCGACTGGTCGAGAAATCGTACTTTGGACGGTGTTTTTACCATCAAATACGGGTATCACATGGGATTCATATATTGTTTCGTATTTGAGGATGGGCTTAGATGTTGTCACTACATTCGGTATTTGTGCTGCTGCAGCTGGATTTAAAAGTCTCAATAAAGCTAATTGCTGCGCTTGTTCAGGTGTTAAAGCTGGTGTTACAGGATTTGGTGGCTCTGTAACCGGGCTACTCTTTTGTCCATGTGCTTTTTTAAGTCTTAAATGATTGTCTCTATACTTATCGATTTCTGTTATATCAAAGTCTGATCCGATATTAGCAAGATCCAAATCTGGAGGGAATACTCTCCGTGGAACGCCATCTTCATCTTCATTACTATCACCAAAATCTAATTCCAAATGAAGTTCTGAGCCAGCTTCATCAAGACGACTATTGAACTCTTTCAATGTCTTACTTGGTATGAATTGGAAGAAATCCATTGGTGGTAATGTTTTAGTTGCTGTTACAAATCTAGTTATTTGATAAGTTTGGATAAAAGTAAGACTACTTGTTACATTAGCATCCCTTACTATTGGCAAAATATGGGTTTTTAGCATATTCTGTGTGGTACTAAATGTTTCAGTCACAGTTTCTAATGGAGGAGTTTCCACATCAGACGAAAGAGTTATTGCGGGTAGAGTTGCTATACTGGAATCTAGAAAGTAGTGATCCTTTCCATATGGTGATGCTGTGGCTAATATATTCTCAGTTAAGGGTTCGTTAGGATGAGCTTGCGAATTAAGTGGCAAAGCCGTTGGTTCGATTCGTTTTTCTATTGTCGTAGTAACAGTTATAATACGAGTGTTTTTTACGCGTCCAACCTGTAAATAAATAAATAAATATATATATTGTTTTTGGTGACATATATTGTAATTTACAATAGTAAAATATAATTTGATGGTTTTACTTATTTACTTACTTTTGGGTAAAAACGAATTAAAAAAATAAATAGTATAATATATAGTTTGTCCATTTTGTTAATGGTTTTTTGACAGCTCGCCGACTGACAAGCTATAGTGATGACAAAAGGACGTAATAATCGATTTCTCTTATTTTTTTAAGTATAAAATAATATTTATTTTTATATTTATTAATATGAAAATAAATATATTATCGTAAAAATTAAGTGTGGTGAAGAGAACTAAGAGAATCATAATGTGATTCGGGCCGTGACATTGTATATTTTGATAATTTATGCACATAAGAGTTAATAATTAATATTATAACTGAAGACTCCTCATCGGACAAATCTAATATAAATGATGATTCTGACGAATCATGTTAATAAAAGGAATTAAACTATTTTAGTTGTTTTATTTGTATGCCTTATACTAAGAAGAAAGTAAAATTTTACTATTAACTTTAATATTTTAATTTATTGGTTTAAATCTTATAATTTTTTTGTCTTCCTTATTAAATAACATTAAAATATCATTACACCTTATTTACATATTAGCATTGATTTCTATCGATTATTTGTAATCTGTGGCACAATCGTAGTAATCGTTATGTGTGGCACAGCAATAAGGGGGAGTTGCCCGTCCATGAAGTACAATATTAATGAGTATGACATTTTAACTTTAATGGCTAACCATTAAATACGAAACTTCGTGGGCGTGAGCTGTCAAAAAACCATTAACAAAATGGACAAAGTATAATAGCATAAAAATTTTAAACTATATCTTAATATAAATTGCAGTTTTACCTGAAAAGTATACGGAGACCTGAGTGTTGCTATTTCGTAATAAACATCTCGAAAATCAGCGGGAGTCGATATTTCCACTTTGAGTGTTTCAACCGGTGGCGATTTTTCTATGGAATTGTCTTCAGTGTCATTGTCAACTAATGTTCCTGGACCACTCTGTGAGCCAGATAGTTCTAAATCATTATCTGATCTCGCTTGAGGAGATAGATCATTAGATGATGGCTCTTCAGCGCTCATTGGAGTTGTTTGATCATCGTCATTCATTTTTCTTATAGTAACTTTTGGCTTAGGACTGGTTTTATATTGCCAGCGACCGGAACTCTGCTGTCTATTAAGCTTGAACTTATAAACACTTGTTGCAACCGGCGTCACTTGCTCTACTGCAGTTGCTTGTATGCGAGGTTTAAATCCTCGTTTTGATTGGCTGTCATTATTGCTAGATGGAGTCACTGTTGTTTTATGCCCAGAATTGCGATTACTTTTGCGTCTATTTGAAAACGACGATGAAGATTCACTGAAAACAGACATGGTTGCCAGTTGAGGAGATTTGGCTGGTCGAAAACGTGTACTGAAAACGGAAAATATACTTGTACATTATTTGACTTTACCTCACAATTTGTTAATTATGCAAAATGACATTGAATAATTATATGAAATGATTAACTACCTGACGATCAGCATATAAAATAGTGCGTGATATTTTTGTTTATCTAAATGGCTTATATTATGATATTTCATTTGAACTAATTAATTGTTCAATGTAAGTCGTTTTTTTTCTTTAAACTTATTATGATGGGTTAGTAAGGTAAAGCAAAGCTAATGTGTTGTTTTCCGTACAGTTTCACGTTTAGATGAGTGAAAATAAGCACGAAATAGTATTATACATACCTCTGACTTCGTTGAGACTGAGAACTATTTCTGTTCTTAAATTTTTTGCCTTGGCTAGGAGGTGGTGATGGTGTATTGTCATTCTCATTATTTTGCGATCTAAGACGATTTTTGTAAGAGCTTCCATTACTTGTTTGCCTACGGGTTGTTTTACTAAAACTACTATCTTCATCAACTACTGAAGGCGTCGGTTCTAAATTATGGCGATGATTTTTTGTGATAGCCGGAGCAGCGGTTTTTAATATGCGGTGTGATGGACTGGGAGAAATTTTGGCTTTGTGGCCAGATTGTAAAATTTTTGAATTGCTGTTTAATACTTGAGCATACTTTCCTGAAATATAAGTCCCGATTACGCTAGTTTCATGGACAGTTGTGAGACCATCTTTAACTATCGTTCCTCCAAGAGTAGTAACAAGTCCAATTGGGTGTTCTTCATCATCGGGCGGGGGAGTCGGTTGATGTCTATTTTTAATGTTATTTTTTGGTTTCGGGCCATGAGTTTTTGATGGACGTATATTAATAACTTTATAAGTTTCTTCTACAAATTCTGATGGTTGACGTGATAAATAATCATATTCCGGCTCGCCTATATTGTTTGATACCAAAATTGCAGGTTCGTCATCATTATGACTGGATTTAATTTCGATTACGCTGTTCACTTTTGAGTTAACTATTGAAGATGGAGCGGGATTTTGCTTTACTTCAACTTTACTACTGACAATATTTGTCACACTTTTTACTACTTGATTTTTTGACTGTTGCTTTTTAGGTTGAGATGATTGTTTATTAGATTTTAATAATTGCTTAGCAATATCATTTTCTATTATTTTAGATGGCCCTGCGACAACTTCGACTTTTGAAACGATTTGTTTTATGTCCTTGGCAACTAATTTCGGTGTATTTGATTTTTTTTCTTCTTTTTTAGGAGAAGAGTTAATTACCGAAATCGCACTTGATATACCTATTGACACTCCTGAGTTATTTGTTTCAACTTTATCTAATGTTTTGCTAGGCTTAATTGCTTCTGGTTTCACATTGTTTATTGGTGGTGGTTTGGTTTCAATAATATTTTCTTGTACAGACCTCTCTGTTTTCGGGGGTTCTAGATTTAAATTTAAAGTTAGATTATTAAAGACGTAATGTTATGTAGTATTTATAATTTAAATAAACTAACGAAAGCTAAGATTAATGCAAACAAAAAAGCAGAATAAACTCAATTTATAGATTAATTAAAACAAGATATTAAAAAGTCAGTACAAACAGTAAAAAATCGTTAAATTTGAAATTATACAACCTGGTGGTGGTGCAGATTGTGGCGAGAAAACCATTACAGTGTTTCCTATCGTAGTGGTAAAATCTAAGAATCCGTACACCGTCTGCGTAATAAAATTGCCGGCTGGAGCAGGGTTTGCTGCTTTTGGCCCGCCATCGTAGAATGGACTTTGAGCTAAAGTTATGGTACCTGTAATCGAACAAATAAGCGAATAAATGTGGTGTACAAGTGTAAAGCAATACGTACTTACATATTTATCATTTCAAAGATTTTTTGTTCATTTTGCTACGTTTATATTAAAATGTTGATGTCGGCATAAATACGAGTATAGTGTACCTTATATTAATTTTCTGAAATAAGATTTTTTACACTTTATCATGTTAAATATTGACATTTATGAGACAAGTATACAGGTAGAGTCATTGACAGAGTTACTTCAAGGCTGTTGATTGGTAAATCGTCTGTTACAAAACCTGGATATCGCTTCGAGATATGAAATATACGTGCCTTTTTAGTACCTGTTATTGATTTAATGGCGTGTGAACTCGTTTACTTCAATGTAAAAAACACATAATATATATTGGAGATTTTTTCTGTTTCACAATATATAATTTCTATTAATTAAAAAAAAAGTAAAGAGCACATTTTTAGAAAGTTTTCATATTAAAACTGTTTTTGTAACAAAATTTGGGCTAGGGTTAACTTATCGTGCGTTGCCAAATACAAATTTATGTTGCATTTTCGCATAGAAATTGGATAACAAAATTCTGGCGAGGTCGTGTCGCTATATCCTTGTTACTTCCGGGCCATTTGCCATCAAGTGGGTTGAGATAGTCTACCTTAGATACGATCGGGATCGCCGCCCACTCCAATCTATGTGTTTTCAATTACTTTGCCCAGAACATTTTCATCCGTTCTCCGTTTTGTATGCATCGTTTGTTCCGAATAATATTTTCGGACCTAACTATATCGCCCAATATACAATGTCCCGTCGTATTTTTTCAAACATTTTAAGACGCTTTGAATTTTAAGGCCAAAATCTCACAATACAAGGGTTATATATCTTAAAAATGCGTTTAACATTTATTAAACAATGAATCATAC
The DNA here is from genome assembly GCA_905231865.2 of Boloria selene. Lineage (NCBI taxonomy): Eukaryota > Metazoa > Arthropoda > Insecta > Lepidoptera > Nymphalidae > Boloria > Boloria selene. The sequence goes on along the minus strand of HG993137.1, from coordinate 4,982,140 downwards.
TTACTAAAGTGGGCTGATATCGCCAAAAATATGAATATCCGATGATCCATTGCAAGCGTTTCTTGTTCTTCTCTTTAGATATCACGACTGAAAGATGTTGTGTTGATATAGCATTTTGGAAGTAGTAACTCTGGAAGACAGGTACCTGTAATAAATTTTCATATTATAAATACATTAATTTATAACATACAAGAAATAGTTAACTAATTAACTAATACATGTTACTAATCTATTCAATTTAATTATATTCGTAACTAAGCATTGTATCATTATACATAATTAATCAGTTATTATTTTAAATTATAGTACCAACATAATAGTACCTAAATTATATTCTGATGGACGTATCTACATATATACATTATACATATGTATATTGTATTGTAATTACTTTAATGTGAAGTGCTCTTATAACAACGACCCAAACAATAAAATGTAGCAGTGCGTGCAAGCTGGCGCGTTCGCCGACTATTTCAGCCGCTGTTCCACAGTACAAAACCAATACCGCCCTCGAATAAACATATTTGAACGCATTCATTGATTTCAATGCAATTTCAAATAAAAATAAAATGACAATTGATGTAAATGTAATATCGCATCGGATAAAACTATCGGCAATGTGAACCGTCAGCGTTCGCGGTTGCTTCTCATTTCAGCGGTTCGATTCATTCGGTTAAATATATAGCTTTAGAATGAATATTTATTCACATTTAATGCTTCAATCTACTGTGGTTTTGAACTGATTAAATATTTTACTATGTTTTTCTTTACCATATTGTGTGCTTGGTATCTCGCTGTGTGACAAATGTTCCCGAAAATAATATCAAACAATACATTAAAAAAACTAGAAGTGTCGGAATAATTAACAAATTAATATTTATTAATGGCAGAAATAAATGTAGTATAAGCTAATTGGTTTGCAAGACCGCAAATTGTTTACTATGGAAATCAGTTAAACCGAACAACAGTCCTAAATAAACAACATTGTTTATCGTAATGTATTGTTTTAACATTTCAATAAAAGCGTGTACGCTAAAGCTTTTGCATTTACTTTATGAATAGATTGATTTAAAAGTGTGTGTAAAAATCATAAAAATAAAGAATAATAAAGAAATTATTAAATATAAAAGGTAATGTGTACGAGTAAGGATTAATGACACCAAATTCTTAGCAGAGACGTAAGGCGCTTATAAGATATGCTATGACTTTTTATAAATTATTTGGATTATTTTTGTTTTTAACTTTTCTTTAAACCAGCATTTGTAAAATTATAATATTGATTAGGAACCATTTACCAATTATTAATCGAAATTACGAGGCGGTAATATAAGCACTGTCATTATCCACGTATAAATTGTAGGCTCATGCAGTCTGCAATCGGAACTTGCTAAGCATTCAAATGCTTTCAATACTGCTAGCTATGGTGGGCTGACTTGACTGGCACAATGGATGCCAATTTACGAGGGAATTCGGCTTGGATGCTTCTGCCAACGTATTGAGCTCTGACATGTCCCGCCAAGAGGCCCATTGAATTATCCATAGCTTAGCGGACTATTGTAATTAAGTTATACGAACATCATTTGCTTTGATTGAATGTTGGACGCATAGATTAGAGAAGAATGGAGTGGATCATTAATATAGTAATTTTAGAATAAGATTATAAAAACACTAATTAGCTATTAGAAAATTTTATTAAAGCATCATTTTATTTACGTCATCATTTAGTAATTGTTATGATTTAATCATTAAATTATTTTATAATTAGGATGCTCTTCAACAAATTACGTTATATTATTAATTACGTTATTAAATAATTATTTACCATAGATTTTAGATTGTTAAGATTTGTTTTTATTGCAAAATTTTCAGTACACACAAAATAAAGCTTTTATATTTCTACAAACTATTTATTTTTCTAATAGGGTAAAATTGTATCATAGACTCAAGTTCATAAGTCAATGATAACGCCCTATTACTCGGTATATTTCACAAACAACTACCATTAAGGTAAAGCGCAGGTGATAAATGAGTAAATTGGTATACTCTTGGACAATCTCGTGTTCTCTTTGTTCTTTATATGCCTACTATAATCAGTATTGTAACCTATAAATAAAATTGATGTGTCTGTTTTGAATTTCTAATTTATAGCTATTCACTAACTGCATATGAAAGTATATACGGTACTTACATCAAAGATCTATTTTTTTTCTGTCTGTTTGTTCCGTGTAATCCCTGAAACGATTAGACCAATTTTGACAGGACTTTTACTCCCAAATAGCTAATGTTATAAGGAGTAATTAAGGCTACTTTTATTTTATTAGAAAATTGTATGAACCGTTTCTTTTATCTTACATCCAGCGAAGCGGACCGGGTTTGCTCGTAAGTCATAATTTATAGCCTAGAAGTATTTATAGTTGGACTAAATTACTGAGATAGGTTTCGGTTAAATAGGTATGTTTGAATACACGAGGGCATGTGATGAGCAATCTTAATCAATGCGGGTCAGCCATTTTGCGGTTACTGCCAAATAGCAAAATGCAGGTTTGGTGAACATTTTGCTAATCATTAGAGTGATCGAAAATTTCAGTTGGTTTTTCATTATTGTAATTGATGTGTGTATATAACGAATGTGAATTTTAATTTTAATTAAATTATGAATTCATACGAGTATTTTGCTGATTTTTGAGTGGACTGAAGTATATACGATAGTTTATATAGTAATTTATTATTACAAATTTTGTTTTCTTTAAATCTCAATACAGTCGTAATATTTGCGAAAACTACTACGTCTATCTTTTAAGCGAATATAATTAGTAATATAAAATACAATATTCTTTTCTTTTCTACATTAAAAAATATATTAAAAATCATTAACTTTTACGATCAGCCTGTAGATTTTAATCATCTTCAGAAAAGACATAAAAAATGGAATTGAAATGTGCTTATGAAAGTGCATAGCTAGGCAAGGGTCGTAATCTCTTGAGGAAAACATCATCGAGGGGTCGACAGTAAGCTGTGAATGTGTAAGCAAGTCTGTGTGCGTGAAAGGGCCGGTGTGTACTGTTTGCTCGCGAGATGGGCGGTGATGGCGGTAATGTTTGTGGCGGCTCTTCCGTCTGGAACTATTCATTCAGCTGATGCATACGTTATTAATGTACGGATAGCGAAATAATGTTTAAATAAGTATAATTTATGGTTTTATCAATATTATTACTATGTATTATGTCACAATTTAAACTTATTGTAGTTTCTAATAAAATAGTATTATACTTCATCACCTATATATTAGATTAAGATATACCCTTAAACTTGCCCTTTACGATTTATTAGGTACATTAAAAATAATATTTAAATTTGATTGAATCATAATTTTAAAAGACATTAAAGGCTTGTGTAAAAAATATAATATTATTTTGGTAACTGAACATTGTTAATATTAGAGATTTTGCTCTTTATACGAGTAATTGTATTACTGTATCATAAAGATAAAATTATTGCCTTTTTGTTTCTTGATATCAACCTAAAAGCTCTAAGACATAGATTCTGAGAACTCTTCGACCAACAGAAAGCTGCACTATTTCTAATAATAATTGTTGATTTATTATTTTGATTTCAGTATGTCTAAGCCAAAGGTATTTTTCAATAAGAATTATTTTTATTTTTGTTCTTTTAAATAGTCCTAAATCAGTCTAATCTAGACTAACTAACTTCATTGCAAACGCTACAAGTTGATATCTGACCAACTAGGTGGTTGGTTCATCCCTCTATTCAAACAAAATTTAATGAGGCGTACGGTTATACAGAAACGTGAGTCTTTAGAGATCATACGAGATCAACGATTCATTGTGTTCAAGTCTATGAAATTGCTATAAATTTTATATAGGCAATCTATAAAGCTTTCATAATGATAGAGTGGCATCAAAAAATAATATTTTGTAATTTAACTATAGTTTATTACGTATATTACGTCATTTATTAATGTCGTAAATAAAGTATAAATAACATATTATTATACCAATTTTATTATACCAATTTGAAAGTTAACCAATTCTTCCCAAACAGTTTAGTTAAAAGTAAGGGACATGGAACAGTAAACATTCCTTCTCATTTCATATCGGCCATATTAGCTCTCAAATATATCGACAGTCATGGCGTAGCAGCTGTGTTACTTCCATACTGTATTTAATATATTACTTCGCTTATTAGACAGACACATTGAGTGACTGAATAAATATCGCTCATGAGATCGTTCAGAACGACATTCTTACGGCCTATATATTCAAATGTTATATAATAATATTAATATTTACTAACTAGGTGGTGGTTTCGCCTGAAGCGACCTGAAGCGATCTGTGTAAAAAAAGCTTAAATACAATTTATATATAACTAAAAACGTTTCTTTAGGGATTGAATTTAAAAAGCCGCATGCTTTTAGAACCACAAGAACAGGAGTTCTTCCGCATATAGTGTAAGAGTTTTATAATGTTAAACAACATAATAAGGTATATCAAACAAAGTCAGTTTGTCCATAGTTATTGTTTTATAATTTTAATATATCTACTATTCCTAATACTGCAATCATTACTAAACCAACTATAATTATTTATAGGAATATTGATTGCTTCTTCTCACATAATATTTAAAATAATACTGTGCAGATATAACATTTTTCCGGATTCCTATCACATAATAGGGACTTAAAGCGGGATTTCAGAGAATGTTTTATGAGATTCTATTCAATACAGGAAGCGTAAGCCTCTTTACAGATTTTTCAGACATCTTATGAAGGCTTTAATCTCCGCCTTGGAAATGTGCACGTGGAATACTTAATTTTCATCTTATTTAGATAAATTTAATTAAAAATCCGAGCTACTTAAAATTTTATTGATCTATCGACTAATTACATATTATAAAAATTGTTATAAATTATAAGAACATTAAAGTATTTAAAGATCGTACAGTTGTAATCAATCGAAGCATTGGCAATTATTGTTGATGTTCATTTGCTTTTATAGAAGTTCAATGATGCCTATTCTATAGAAATTCTGGGGACGGGTCGATGAACTCTTTAAAGGAGATTTTCATCGCCTCACTGAAGTTGAAACTTTGCTATTACCGTAAAATGTTATCTGCATAAAAAAAATGATTTTTTTTGTCTTAAAGTAAATTGAGTTTCCGAATAGAATGAAAGATATCCAAACATATCTAAACCTAATATAGCCTGTTATAAATCAGTAATTTCATAGGTAATGGGAACTTAATTTTTCTTCCTTTAGTTTAGCGTCTAGTAACTTTGACTCTTATGTTTATTTAAATACAAGCTGAAAATTCTTTTAAGTGACAACGAATGGGAAGAAAGCTCTGTGTTTGTACATCATTGTGTTGTGGAAAAGCTCGAAACGAATGGCCGATAAAATTTATGATGAAAATTTCTTATTGTATTACAAACATAACCATTGTGAAATTTGTAATCTAACTTTTAAGAGGGGACGTTTTGAGCTGATGGAGACAGTAATGAAGTATTATATTGAAATGCGAATTTATTGGCATATAATATAGGTATTTTTATATTTGATATATTATCACTACTGTTTTTCTAAATTTCTATTTTAATTAAGTATAGTGTGTGTTATTTTACCATATATTTTATTCATTTTTACATTTTATAATATGTATGTATTTAAAAATTTTATATGTGTGGTATATGAACTATCGGGTATCCATATCACAAGCCTCTTAGCTTACTAGCTCTAGCTTAGATGGCGCAGTTGTAATAATGTTCCAACATATTTATTTATGGTTCGTACATATAAATTTTCGAAACATTTCACTTAGTGTTGCTTTAGTTATGATAATTTACAGACGAAAACCTTTTTAAGCACCTTTATTTTTAACTTAAAGTATTGATTGAATTTTATTCTTATACTAGTTCGTTCCAATACACAAGACTTTTGATTTAATACAAAGTGAATATACAATTGAATTCACAGTTTCTGTACAATATTATGTTCAATAAACAAGCTCTCGAGTAGGTTCGACTTTGAGACGTAGGTTTTAGCTTCGGAAATTTTATTTGAGTAATGTTATTTATATACAGCTTAACCCTATTCCTTGTGGGGAACACAAAGGAGACTTAGCTCTCTTTATATATATTATAATATATTTATATAAATATATATTATTATATTTTCTTGTGGGCACAAAATGAGTTCTTAGGGTATATTTTTCTTTGTTTAGCTCGAAGCGTGACAATTTGTAAGTTTTACATAATGGAAATAATTAACTCTAAACATTTTAATAATGTAATAGTTTTTTCCTGTAAATTATAGTTAGTAAGAAATTATTATTATAGAATATTTAAAGCCTATACTCATTTGTTTGCGATATAACATATGCGATTGAATCCTGTTTTAATAATGATTAATGGTAAGTAAATTGATATCCCAAGTGAGAAAGCGAAACACAGGCTAGTTGACGCTCGGGGTGTTCAACAGCGTTTTGGCTGCAACCCAGACACGTTTTGCATTTTATTCAAAACGTTGACGTGAAGGATAAAGTTTTATTATTTTACTACTCTGACGTGATCTGCATGCATCTGACTCATACTCAGTGCATTGATATGTCATATTCTTATAGTGATTTGTATTTCTTCCTATAAAACGTAGTAAATTGTTAACACCTTCAAATTGTTAGCTTTACAAAAGATATTAGAGCCGATGATAAAAACAACTAGATATGTGTATTGGATAAATGTTTTAATAAGCATTTCAATAAAAGCATTCCTTTTTCACTTTAAAGCAGCAAATCATCCTATTTTTATACTAAAATATATTTCAACAAAAGATTGAATTAAAATAACCTCCATAGGGACGTGTTACATAAGACTAGGCTTCAAGACGGATCTAGATGTCAAAAAAAGTAAGTAGTCATTCATCAACATTAAGCATTCCATTAAAATCAGGAGTCATCGCGTGACTCGGATGTATTGATAATTTTGCGTCAGTCGCGGGACAACTCGAGGAATTTTAATCAGCCCATGGTGATGTCCAAAACGATTTATGTTTTGTTTATTCGTTCACATCTCGTTTAAAAGCAAATTCCTAAAAGGTAAAAGGTCCAATTCGTGTTTGCCTCCAAACATCAATTAAGTATTATGAACACGAAATTTATTCACCATTTAAATAACATTTTAACTGTATCTCAGCTTAGCCTGCCGTGTAATGGTAATTTTAATTCAAGCGTTATATCGATAATATGAATTAAAAGTACGTATAAAAAGTACTTTATAAGTATTAATTAGGTCAATACACCTTATTACATTCTAAAATATCAAGTGTATTAACCATCAACCACATAAAAAAATCATAAAATAACTTTTTAATTATATTAATTTATAAAACAAAAGCTCTTTTTATAAACATAAAATACAAAAGCAATACCTTCTAATACAAGAAGTTGAAAGTTTGAATACTTGTAAGAATTTAGTAGAAACAACGAAACCGCAGGAAACATCCTTAACATGATTTAAGTTGGTAATTTCGCAAGCAATAAGGTGTTCTGATCAGCATCGCAATGAGTCATGGCTTGAAGCACGAAGGGCGCGGCACTGAACTGTCGAGATAAGAACAATAGATGCTAAACGCGCACCCACGTTTCAAATTCCGAAAAGATGATAACTCCTACGAGTACGTACACTTCACTGAATTCACACGAGGCTTTAAATGTCACATTATTCCCCATCAATATATTTTATAAAGTTCGTGCTCCTTTAAATTATTTGAATTAAGCTTGCTTTAGGTATATAAGTTCAGTGACATCAAAGCTTTTTAGCCGATTTCTGAAATTAATGATTACACTTGAAATATTTACTCCTAAAGCTCTATTCGATTTTGCTGTAAGAAAGTATGTTCTTTATAATATTTACTAATATAACAATATACTTTCATTTTACTTACATAAACAATACACTTTGTATTTCAGATTACAGGACAAAAAGCTTTTTTATGAGATATTTTTTTGGTTTTTTGTTTTTTATAAATCTCTCTACCATAATAAGTATTTGTAGTTTTAAGAGAAATCTGTACTTACACATTTATATAAAAGTTAAATATATGACAAAAATATTTTTTTAGATTATTTCTAAGCGTACTCTGTGTGAAGATGTAATGGAGACGATTACGCCGTACTATCGATTTTTTATTATGGTTGAAGCGGAAAATTTGTTCAAATGGTATTTCACGGTAGATTATTCGTGAGCAGGTCGTGAGTGGTTTAGATTATTATATATTTTGGGTATTTCTGGCTATTACAGTATTTGATGCCGGTATTGTAAAGATTCTTCATACTTTTTACAAACTTTTACAGTAACGTCACATTACGCATGATATATTCTGAATAAGTACATTAACTTGTTCATGCTAACATTTTTATATAGTCGTTTCTTTTATCACATAAGGAAAATGGAGCTGACAATGTTTTCTGTGAAAGAGAAACTGAGGGAATGTGACAGACTAACACAAATATCCTTTTAACTTAAAAATTAGAAATGGAAATTTTCAAGAAGTCTGAATTCGTTGCAAAAAAGAGTTTCTGAGGAGCGGATAAAATTATTTCTAATTTGGTCTTTGTTAGAAGCTTGAAATTTATCGTCTTTCTTCTCAATCGAAAACGAACAAAACATTTAAGAGATATTTTTAATAACTTACCAGCAAGTAACATTATTTATTTCATTTTTTATGGATATTAAATAACACTCACGTGAGCTCTACAGAAAGCATAACGATTTTGCCATCTCAACTGACAAACTTACTCTAACTCGTATAACGTTAATAACGAACAAAATTAAAATAACAACAAACTTTATTGAGCTTTCTCTTTTACTTGAGGTACGTCGATGCTTTAAAAGTTTTCATCATCAATACCTACTTCAAATGTCACTAAGCTAATTTTAATGTGTGTGTGTGTTAATACATTAGAACTCTACAATCAAGACCGCCATGATGGCTATATTTAAGTAGATGATTTAAAATGTAGGTAATCTAACACTATCTTACATAAAAGAAAATAATCACAGCCATAGCGTGTTTTATTTGTTTTATTCTCATTTCAAAGCTCGTCCTTTTCGTGAAACCTAAAAACGACTATCTGGAGTGTAGATTTATGTTTACACAGTAATTTAACTTACAATATGGGTATTTGTTAACTTATTAATAAGATGTTGCTTAATTTTATGAAATTCTAATATAAACTACTTTGTGTCGTACTGCCGTCTAGAAGTTCTGGTTCATATTTGGAGATGGCGCTATGTGCTTAGAGCAGCAATTTTAATTAAAAAAATAAAAACTACTAAAAATGTAAAAATCAAAGCTTTATTAAACTTTATTAATTTAAAATATTTTGTGTTGTAATACACAAAGCAAGAAAACTTTCTTTCTCGACTTACGAAACTTTTTATTCAAGCATTTTAACATGAATAGGCGACCTGTCGTTTATATTAAAATAGATATAGATCCTAATTTCATATTAATTTTAAAAGTTTTCACTGCATGTTTTTCTTAGAAAGCATTTGTCTTCAATAGCACCTTAAGAGGTAAGACTGCGGTATTATCACGGACGATCGATGTTCCCTCGCGACCAGACAAAGGACAGGGGAATATTGTTTGTCACAAAATTTATTATGGCGGTAGACAGAACGGGACTCGGACGGGGCTAGTAACATATCCTATATATCACAGATAACATTGAGGCTCGAGCGCACTGGCTTTTTATTCGGTCCGCTCAATGGCGTTTAACGTGAGAAAATTTATAGGTGTTCGCTTTACATATGTGACATCTAAAACTGTTGCACTCGTTGTTATAAATTTAGGGACAACTATTATTTTGCTGGTTTTAATTAAAATTGTTTTTTGTAATTAAACTTTTTTCACATCACTAGTAACTCACTCACCTTCGACACTAGGAGTATTATAAAGATTCTTTCAGCGGTTAGTGATTTTCGTACAAAATAAATAGATATTTTACTGAATTTTCCAATTTTTTTATATATATATAGATAAAAAGAAGAATAATTGAAATTGGTCTAACAGTTTGAGTAATAGTAACAGTAATTGTTTATTATATGTATATGTAGGATTAGTAAAATGAGAAGTAAACCTCATTTAGTTTCTACTATTATTACGCGTATGACGTATCACATAATTTTTAAGTGCGAGTATAACTTTAACAAACAGTATATATGGCATAAATCCAAGTTATATAAGATATACAACAGGATAGTACATCGTTAGATGTACCGGTGTAAATTCCAGTTTGGTAGTTCATTTTTATCGCACATATAAAACTACAGTGCGCGTTTAGCTTAACGATCTGCCGAGTCTTAGCGCAAACATATTTTCGTGGCTTGCCGTTTCTACTGTCTACAATCTTTTATCAAATGTCTCGAAGAATATCTTGTTTATGGTCCGTGCGAACAAGTTACGGGTGTAATATAATTTATTTCCAAGTAAACTGCCTTGGACGTAAACAAATATAAGTTAGTTCGTACATAACTAAGCCTCATATTCTCTTATCAAGTGGAATCTGCTCTGCGCCTTTTATTTTACTGTATTAAATTAGTCGCTCTATTTCGGATTATACTGCCACAAACGCTGGATAAATAATTTTATTATCTTTTTGTATGATATTTCTTAAATAGCAAGATGACGATGCAGTGTTTGTAAGAATTTAGTTTATGTATGTGGAGACTATGCGTACATAGGTTATTGTAATGTAAAATTATGTAAAATTTCTATAGGTATACATCGATAGATTTTTTTTAACTATAATATATTTTTGTAAATAAAAAAATAATCTATTATATGATAGGATTTTTTATGTTGACTTGCATTTAAGCTTCTTTTTCAACCAACTTCAAAAAAAGAGGAGGTTTGAAAGATCCTCCATTTATAATACTAGATACTCATATAATTTTTGATATGATGTGTATCGGCTGCAATCAACTTCAAAAATATCTGGTGAGGTATTTATGATAAACAAAAATTACCAATAATTTACTTATTACTATTTTTAGTATTTTTTTATATTGAAACAGTTTTTTTTAGGAATTTATATTAAACTTTCACAATATGTATATATTATATGATATATATTATTATCTAATGATTAAAAAGTTACGTATTTTGAAGAATATAAAAATATTACGAATATAAGTACTTGATTGAATTATTGTAAATGATGTTTAAAATTATATGTCAAAAGTATAATGAATGAACTCAATTTAATTTGAAACTGAGTACGATACGAGTGAGATTCTAATATAGATTGCATATAAATTTACGCCAGGTTTCATTTTTCCTTATCATGACGTTAAGCCGAGACCCAGGTTTTGAGTTAAATTATGGCCCATTATGAGTCCTAAAAATAAACGTTAAACGATCATTCACCGAAGGGATCGTTATACGTTATATCACATTTTTTATTTCAAAGAGCCCAATAAAAGGGAGGCGTGAAAATCACCTTTATTTAAATTTTATTATAAACAATAAAATATGTTACACAAATTGATTAACTTAAAATATTTACTTTTAAATCCTAAATGAACACTTTATGTTATGAATTTTAATTTATAAAATATCTTCTGCATTAAACTGGAAAATGACTTTGTAGTCATAATAAAGTGTGGAGTAATGCATCTTCATCGTCATTTTTATAACTTAGTACGTGCATATAGATTTGCTACAATTTAATAGGAAAATCTTTTTAAGAGGAATAATTCTGTAATATATTGTTTTTATATAACGCGGCGCACGCCAATAAAGCTCCATGGCGGTACGATTTTTACCGCCATCTTTATTTTTCATGCAATCAACTTTGATGAACGAAATTTGACATCTAAACCTTTGACATTAATTATTCCATTTTATGAAAATCTCCAATCGCATTAAAATCTCTTCATTATTTTTTGAGTTCATGGTGAACTAACAGACAGATAGACGCGGCGGCTTTTTAAATCGGGTAAACTTATTATATAGCAATAGTATAATATTTTTAGATTCAAGTTGATTTTGCCATGAATTATTAAATTTACCTTCCTATTCACCAGATTCATCGTATAAATATTATCTTTGAAAATAACATTACATTTAAGCTTGAGTTTAATAAACTTTTATGAGCAACAAGATAAACTTGTCAAGATAATAAAGCTGCATAGTATATGATTTATGTGTTGTTAGAAAATAACGTTATTTAATGTCAGGAAATTGTTACACAATACAAGTGCGGAAAAGCATTTCTGTAATGAAAACTATGTACCTTCGTGGAATATTTTAAGGAACGCTCGCATTCAATCTTATTAAATCAGTAAAGTGGTTGTTAAAGCTGTCGGTATAAAACGTTGCTGGTATTTTAATTTTTAAAATCAATTTTAATCAATCGATCAATCAACTTCACTAATAAAAACATTTAATCATATGTATTGGTAATAAATAAGGATAAAATGAATAATTCACTGCGCATACAAAGTAAGAAACAAAAACTGGTCCATAGTGGCTTCCTGTATATCTTTGTTATCTAGAAACAGTAAAATCTTGTTATATCACTAAAAAGTAATTAATTACTTGCTCCAAGAAATCTTTAAGGCTGCGACGAAGGTTGGCATTCTTTTCTACGTTAGCATTCTTTGCTGAATAATTCATGTGCATTTAATTGAATAACATTTAAATTCATTACCCGAGCTATTCTTATTTATGGCAGTGCTCTTTAGTTTTCAGAGTCGTGTTTTGTGTCTGCGAATTGTAAGAAAGGTACGTACAGAGCTTTAAATAAAACATTAAATATAATTTGATGAAATGTCTCAGTAATGGGCTGTATCAATAAGCTGTCAAGAAAATAGACATTATGATCTGTTGTCGATTTATCATTCTCATTTTCTTAAACGAAAGCGTACTTCAAATTTGAAATTTGTCTTGAGTAGGTATTCATAAAATACGTCCACATCGAAATATCATTTGTCAACCACTTTTAATGGGGATATTCTTTCCATTTATCTGTTTCAACAAAATTTTGAATTTCAGATTACAGTCCGCGAGCGGGCGGAGGGGTGGCCATTAATGGATGAATAATATCCACTGTAGCATAATGGAATTCCTATTATATTTTCACGATTTAATGTCGTCGAATGTGTCGTCTAATTTATATATTCAACAGTTACACGTGTACACTCAATTTATATAGCGTTAATGGTCCTCGTACCCTTGTAATAATATGTCATAGAAAGCGGACTAAGTTTAGTTTGCGTTCAACTAATTGGATTTGGAGCTAAAGGGATGGAATCGTGCGAACACATATTGTCTATATCAGTTGATTACCTTATTCAATGATGATCACAAGGCAAAAAAATGTTAATACTATAAGAATATGAACATGATGTCATCATATGACACTGCTTTAGTATATGGAAAAAAGTTTTAATAAATATGAAATATATATGTTATTAGTCCACAAGTCTTATCTTTTTTTTAAATCAATTATTCTCTATTCTACATGATAATGGGGAAGTAAACTATGCCCAAACGGCACGCCTATAAGCGACAGAACAATATAAACATACATTAATATGGTACGCATTAAGCGACAAATGGAATGGATTATAAATAAATGCTTAAGCAGACGAAAATATTTTACATAAAGAACAAACAACTTGTTTTGTTCAAAGTAGAATGCTAGCGAATCGTTGTGTCTCAGAAACTTATACACGTGTACTCAACCTCGATTCAGTATCCTGTAGGACACTTTGTCTTCTGTCTGAATGTTAAATGAACTATTGTCGCTGTATATATTTACCGAACTCGGATTTGAGGAAAATGATTTTGTTTAACATCTTCAAAGACGGTGACAAATGAGATTTTAAATCGAGAAATATACATAATTTGGCTATATAAACTATATTTTAATTAGATACCAGTCATTCACCCTTGCTTCTCTCAAGCTTGTCCCTAAATACGTTTGATCGATTAGTGATTACAAAATAAACATTGCTGCAAGTTTCGATTTTCTACCTATAACCAAACAAAACAAGGAATATTCAAATCGGTCAAGCTATTTGATATTAAATAATTATGAATTTGTGTTTATAGTTATGCTTTAGTTGAACAACTAAAGTAACTATAGTTGTTTTATTATAGAGACAAATATTTTATCATTTCATAATCCTTGAAAAAATAAAGAAAACTATATCAGAAAAAATACTTACTGTGCTGACAATTTAGCTAATACTTTTGTCTCTACGAGAGAGGTTCTTAAACGGTTAAAGGCTAGAGGCATATTTGTAGCTACGGCGAATGGAGCTCACGTTCCAGTTTCATTTGCAGCGCGCACGTTGAGTCTATTCTGATCGGTGGACATTGGACACGTTCGATATCATACAAACAAATCGTTCCAATAATGGTTATTGTTATACGGTTCCGTAAACAAATAATGGTGGTGGCACCATAATCTTATGTTTATATATCAGTATGTAATAATGATATTTTATACCAATGAATACATCACTACATAGTATAAAACGAAGTCGCTTTCTCTGTCCCTATATCCCTATGTATGCCTAAATCTTTAAAACTACGTAACGGATTTTGATGCGGTTTTTTTAATAGATAGAGTGATTCAAAAGGAAGGTTTATATGCATAACTAGCGGATTCCGCGGCTTTGCCTGTACTAAATTTAGGGAAGAGCCCGAGCGAAGCGAGGGCGAGTCTCTAGTATTATGATAAAATATGTATGTGTATACGTACATAAAGCCTTTTAAGTTAAAACGAGAAGGGCCTTAAAATTTTTCCCATATAAGGAAATTGTGTATTCTACTTTTATTTTTTGTTTTGCTGTTTATAATACTAAGATACGATAATAATAAATATACTGGAAAGGTTAAATTATATGGTTACTTTTTATGGTTCAAATGATAGAGATATTTTAAAGGCAGATTAGACGACATAGGCTTTCTGATCCCGTCCCGACCTTTGAACATGGAACCTAAAAATTAATAATGCATACCGAGATCATTCGAAGTTGGGGGTTTACTCTCTATTATTATTATGGAATAGACACAAAGAACTTAGTCATATATTATAATTCTCAGACATTGCGTTCGGTAGGCGAGTTAATGTTGCCATATGATGTATCTTAAGCTTATAGAATAAACATCTTCGAAAAAAGCGTTTACGAAGACTTTGTACGAAAATTCAAACATACAACATTAGATACTACTGGAGTTTATATTTTCTTTACTAGTTAACTATGTAGAGAATAATTATTTATTTCATACTAGCCGTTTCCCGCCCGCTTCGCTGGGCGAATTGGCAAAGGAAATAAATTACATTTTATGTTTCATTTTTATTGTTTTTTTAATATTTTTATTATTCTCCTTTTTTTCTATTTTCGTATGAACATAAATAGGCCCCGCGGATAGAACTGTAAGCATCGATATTGTTTAGACTTACACAAATTCCGAATTCCATCGATTTTTCTCACTAATATTCATTGTAACTTTCAATGTGCAATCATTATAACATTTCCGTGCCTTTCTTCCAAAAATTATTAATAATTGACATGAAGAAAAAAATTTGAAATGAGCATTGAAAGTTTAAGTTTAAGTCATTGCAAGTCTCATATGTGAAGTTGAAATCTGTCTAGGTTCAAGTGCGACGAATTTTCTGTTAACTAAAATTTTCTCCGTGACATCAATTTTTTATAGAAAATTAATTGTTCATGTTTTTTATGAATTTTATTGGATTAAGTAACTAAATTTCTTTTCCACATCTCAAGTGCTTGGAAAATGCATTCATTTTAATCTGTTACATTTCCGCGATCCCGCAATAAAAGAATTCGTCGGTTATGTAGTCTGCAAAAGTAAAATGAATTTTTTTTGAAGTCGGTTAATGAATGTAAAATTCTTAGTCCGTTGATTGGATAGCTACATGTAAAGTTCTTTGGGGTGGGATATCGTAAAATTTGTTCATAAATCATTTTTACATCACTTATAGAAAATTCCTACAAAATTTGGAGCTTGTAGGAGCTTTAGCTGGAAAATTAAAAATATTAATTGTTAATACCCACCCCCGCAACCCCCTGCGGGGTGAGCTATCGTAAAATTCGTTCATAGCCTCTTTCTACACCTCTTACAGAAGATTCCTACCAAATTTGAAGTCTATAGGAGCTATAGTTTAAAAACGGGAATCGTTCATTGTTAACGCCCCCGCAACCCTCTTTGGGGGATGAATTTCTTAAAATCTATTCATAGCTGACCTCTACATAGCAAAAGTAATATTCCTACCAAGTTTCACGTTTCTAAGTCTTATGGTTCCCGATATTTCGTGGTGAGTGACTATATAGATGGGAATTCTTCGATTATCATCGAAATTTTTAACTTTTTATCGGAATTTTTAAAATTTTTTTTACATACAAAACTTTTTCCTGACAATTCTGAAGATAAAGAAAAAAAGCCCAATTGGTCCAGCCGTTCTCCACTACCGTGAGTAGATTCTTAGCTGAATGTAAAAAACCATAATCCGTTTAATATACTCTGAAATCCATGAAAACAAAAGAATCAAGAGAAAATGCTTATCTTTTGTTTTTATTAGCGGAATAAATGTTCATAAAAGTAAAACAGCAATAAAAAAATGAAGGAATGTTGGAATTCAAAAAATAGATAGCCATAAACCATCTAGGATAAATTTCGCATCGAATGGTGGTAGTTTCATGTCGATACGATCAGTGGTTTAGGCGTGATTGAGCCTCAAACGAAGACCATTTTCATTATATATATATACTAGCCGTTTCCCGCCCGCTTCGCTGGGCGAATTGAAAAAGGAAATAAATTACATTTTATGTTTCATTTTTATTTTTTTTCCATATTTTTATTATTCTCCTTTTTTTTTATTTTTGTATGAACATAAATAGGCCCCGCGGATAGAACTATAAGCATCGATATTGTTTAGACTTACACAAATTCCAAATTCCATCGATTTAGCCTGTATCTTCCATCCAGGTGATTTTTCTCACTAATATTCATTGTAACTTTCAATGTGCAATCATTTAAGTTAAAGTTAAAGTCGTTAAAATCGTTTAAGTTAAAGTCATTGCAAGTCTCATATGTGAAGTTGAAATTTGTCTAGGTTCAAGTGCGACGAATTTTCTGTTAACTAAAATTTTCTCCGTGACATCAATTTTTTATAGAAAATTAATTGTTCATGTTTTTTATGAATTCTATTGGAATAAGTAACTAAATTTCTTTTCCACATCTCAAGTGCTTAGAAAATGCATTCATTATAATCTGGTACATTTCCGCGATCACGCAATAAAAGAATTCGTCGGATATGTAGTCTGCAAAAGTAAAATGAATGTAAAATTCTTAGTCCGTTGATTGGCTACATGTAAAGTTAAGTTTTGGAAACCTCTCAATGACTTTTTCTCCGCTGCCAAAAAGACGATTGTTGTAAGGAAATACACAAATATCCCTACATACACGAAGATCCCCACCAAATTTGGAGTCTGTAGAAGTTACAGGTTGGAAATTAAAATTTTAGATTTTAACACCCACCCCCGCAATTCCTGTCGGAAGTAGACTATATTGAAATCCATTTTGAGATGATCTTTATGTGAATAATAAAAGATTCCTACCATATTTAGAATTTTTAGAAGCTATATTTCGCTTATAGAAAATTCCTACAAAATTTGGAGCTTGTAGGAGCTTTAGCTGGAAAATTAAAAATATTAATTGTTAATACCCACCCCCGCAACCCCCTGCGGGGTGAGCTATCGTAAAATTCGTTCATAGCCTATTTCTACACCTCTTACAGAAGATTCCTACCAAATTTGAAGTCTATAGGAGCTATAGTTTAAAAACAGGAATTGTTCATTGTTAACGCCCCCGCAATCCCCTTTGGGGGATGGATTTCTTAAAATCTATTCATAGCTGACCTATACATAGCAAAAGTAATATTCCTACCAAGTTTCACGTTTCTAAGTCTTATGGTTCCCGAGATTTCGTAGTGAGTGACTATATAGATGGGAATTCTTCGATTATCATCGCAATTTTTAACTTTTTATCTGACTTTTTTAAAATTTTCTTACATACAAAACTTTCTCCTGACAATTCTGACTATAAAAAAATAGCCTAATTGGTCCAGCCGTTCTCCACTACCGTGAGTAGATTCTTAGCTGAATGTAAAAAACCATAATCCGTTTAATATACTCTGTTGAAATCCATGAAAACAAAAGAATCAAGAGAAAATGCTTATCTTTTGTTTTTATTAGCGGAATAAATGTTCATAAAAGTAAAACAGCAATAAAAAAATGAAGGAATGTTGGAATTCAAAAAATAGATAGCCATAAACCATCTAGGAAAAATTTCGCATCGAATGGTGGTAGTTTCATGTCGATACGATCAGTGGTTTAGGCGTGATTGAGCCTCAAACGAAGACCATTTTCATTATATATATATAAAAAGATAGATAATAATCTTCTCCTATTCTTTATAGTACTTGAAGGACGCCTTAAAATAAAATCGATTTGCAACATTTAAATAAAATGTATTTTATTGAGTATTTTCTTAACACTATATGGTTAAGAACTACTCTTGTGTAATTACATATTATGTATAATAGAATACTAATGCACTTTTCGTGTATTCAGATTTCGTTAACACGTGGAGCAAACAAATATTTGCTAAAATTACATAAGTGCTAAAATATGAGTTATTAAATAATACCTTAAAAGTAATCGTTAATTGACCTTTGCTTTTGTAAGGTTTGAGGTTTTTATTAGTCTCTAGTACCTACTAGTAGTTTTATTTAATTAATATTATCAATTTAGTACGATTTATGATCTTTTGAGTTCAACTGCGTAGATCGTCCTCGAATCAATATGATGGGGATCGGGTCATGGCCCACCACACGTCCTTATAAAAACTTGCACGGCTCTTTTAGATATACAGATTTCCTAACGATGTTATCTATAACCGTATCATAATCGGTAATCATAGAAATGTTTCACATATGAAAACTAGACGCGAAAGTACCTACCCGCTTCACTCGATTTCCCAAACAATCGCTTTACTGATGGGCTGCCACTATTTAACTGTTGTTATATTTAAAATTCTTATAATAGACTGAATGTAAAAGTAAATAAACTGTTTCGTGGCATGGCTTGCATACGAATGACGAACGATTCTAATTTTACGGCGTGATGGAGGCTCTGCTCATTTTCCTGACTGTTGCGGATATTTTCAATTTTCTCCACGGAGCCTACTTTTTATTAGTTTCTGTTTTGACTGGAATACTAATGTGCTTATGTTAATATTCATGTTTCGCGATACTTTGTTTACTTTATTTTGTCTTTCTTATTTGATTTTATGTTTCTAAGTAAATATTTCATTGTTAGTAATTTCTTTAAATGTAGACGTTTAAAATGTATATTTATGTAATTAATGTAAAAATTAATGTGTATATTGGTATTGTACCACCTATATTGTTATTTAATTTAAGATATATATTGTTATTTTTATAAGTATTGTAATTGTAATGTCCTACACATTACAATTACTCTATTGTTGACGTCAAAAAATACCTTCAATGTAGTATAGTATTACTTATATTAATGAACAAAATTGTTAGGTTAGATTGTACATTTCAAAATTATAATAACATATTTAACTACTAAATTCAATTTTCATCGATAGTTACAAAGTGGAACATAGCGCGGTATAGTCATTAAAATTAAATAATTATACCGTCCATACGTTTAATGTGAAGCGCTCGTTCAATAGACATGTTAATCTGAAAACTGACGTGCAATTTAATTAATTGGTGGAAAAGCAGAATGTAAACAGTGGTGTATCCATACTTAAAGCAGTAACATCACTCATACGGTATTAAACATAAATTATTTCCCATTGATATATTTTTTATACTATTATTATCAACTAGCGACTGACCCTTGCTTCGCTTGGGTTTATTCCAGGGTATGTTTTAGTGATTAGTGATCCCCATACAAAATAAAGAAAACTAAACTGTATAATTTATAAACTGGACCAACGGCTCTATGTGATATTCAGCGGTGTAAAATAGTCTAGTAGTAGGTAATTCTTATAGCTGTAAGTCCGTTTGTTTGATATAAAAGCCAATATTATCAGTATCTGGCAGGTTCGTTTTACCAAATAGAGTGAAGGTAAAATTGCAGGCACAATAGCGTAATTAAAGCAGCACCTAATCTTCTGTCTCCAGTTCAGCTGACACCACAGAGTTAATTAGGTTTTTGATGAATTGCCCGCTTTTGTGAAATGCCTGCACATAAGTGAACTTTGCCATTAAGAAAAATTAAACAAAATGGTAGGAAAATTAAAATGTTGGATGAAAGCACGTAAGTTTTTAGTTATTTTTATGATATACCTTTAGGACTTAAGTTATTGAATTTTAATCGTAGTTACCTATCCTATAGTGATGGTATAACAACAATGCTTATAATTAATATTCAAAAGCAAACCGATAGTTACAAACACAATTCCAAAACATATTTTGTACACGTTAAAGCCAGAACATATAACTAAACTTTCATTAAACTGTTATTACATTTTAATTTAAAGCTATGACGCACTTTGTGTTATAAATAGTAAAACATTTGCGCACTTTATTTATAATATGGTAGTAAAATTTGTAATTCAATAACGTTTTAAATCAAAATATCAAAGGGCTGGAGACCCAAATATTTGCTAACCTCGTTTACATAATGGTCAACATGGTAACAAAATTATAAGCTTTATAGATCCTTATTGAGGAGAATCCATCGACCGTATCCTTCGGTATTTGACGCTACAAATGAAGTTTGCAATGTACTTTTAATTATTTAGTAAATTCACTAAAAAGACTTGAATAAATTTTTAAATTCTATTATATTTATAGCACTAGGTTTATTTTAAATTCAGGCTCTGAACTAACTTCTCGTACTTGACGGTAATAATCGTATGTAATTATTACTTCATCGTGAGGAAACATGCACATCTAAGAGAACTAGCTTTTTAAAGAAGTGTGAAATCCGCCAACCCTAATACCAATTCCTCTCGTATTAAAGGGAGACCCGTGTCGTGTTCAGAACTAGGAAGTCAAAAACGACTGATAGCAACGACGATTATCAAGAAAGAAAACTAATTGTTAAATTTTAATGTATATATATTTTAAGACTATTGAAATTTTAATATCTCTGCCTCAAATATGGCGTTATGTTGTATATACAAACGAATAATAATACTAAGACGTAATAAACTCGAATGCGTCAGAGATAACCTTTGCCCCAATATTGTGATTGAAGCCTAATAGAACAAGGTTGTTGTTATTGTTAATCTATTGTTAGCGGAGGAAAGCCCCAGACGATCCCATTCAGAACAGCTAATCACATCAAACGGTATAGACAACTTGAAATCAATTTAACTTCCAATTAATAAGCTTACAGAGCCTATTCAATCAGTGATACAAACGTAGTCATTGTAAGTAAAAATTATTCCTTAAATTGCGTTGATTAATTGCGATGCATTTTGCACAAGTTAATTTTCTACTTATTGATGAATACATAGATTGAAATGTCTGTTTACGGTTGCAGAGCTATTACAACAAGCAATTATAATATTAAAGCCAGTATTAGTCATATTTATGTCAAAATAAGTAATACAAAAATAGTGCTTTTCTTATCACCTGATCATCGCCATGAGCCAAGTTATTAAGTTAATATTTTATGGTGAAAATATTTCTACTGGGTTTCAAACATTATTTAGAAAAATAATACAAGAATACGTAAATTCAATTATAAATTATTATATTCATATACGTAACATTTAAAATACGATTTTTTTGCCTTATATTATAAGACCTTTGTGTATTTTCATTTAAATTTAAAGAAAAATGAACAGATTCAAAATTTTAGATGCTATAAGGGCTAAGGGTAAGGCTAAGGGTTGCTCGCCGTTTGAAAAGAATGCAAAGCATGTTCAAAGTAATTTAATACTCACAGGGTCGTATCGGCTACTCGGGACTATAAACTCTTTAATGTGCCCCCTGCGGTCGATAACGAGTGTTTCTTGGGAAAATTGAATGTAGCACGCCCCTGGGAATCACAAATATATTATCAGTCAAAATTGCAAACCATTTCGTATAGCAAGTTGTTTTTAATATCCTTAATATTTAAAGTAATTATTTGATGATTTACTTTATCATAATTTGATGTACAAATTATTCTTTTAAAGGAACGGATAATAATTCTAAATATTTAAATATTACCCAAATATAAAAATTAAAGCTTTTAGTTCTGATTATTGAAGATTTCATTTTCTTGTACGTACGTGCACGTTTTAAATACATTTAACAATGATTCTATGCCACGACTATCATACAACAAAGGTCAGCCTCGATCAATCACTTAAAATAATAATAATATTATTTCACATCTCCCATTCTTCGCGTCAAACATATCTTAGGTGTCAAAGTGTGATTTAAGGAACATCACGATTTAAAATTTGAAGCGCAAAAAGCATTTTGTTTTGATAATTAACCCTGTACTAAAAATTCTCACGATGGTTATCACATTTACATTTTTTGTTATGTATGTAAAAATCATTTTTTAGTTTAGGGATTTTTGACCTTCAAAATTAAGAAACTCTTAATTTTGTTGTATGTTTTTTTGCGATCTCTATTATCCTAACTGATCCTTCCTGATGATCCCATATAAGTTATTATTAATTTTGTTTTTAATTAAGAAATATACAAGTGCATGTGCTTAATATTGTAGATTTATTTTATAATTTGATTCATAAAAGCTTTTGCCGAGTTTGTCTGTCCATCCGTCTATCTGTTTAACCACTCTGTGTTTACATAACTTTACACGCTAAGCTGGGCACAAATAAACACTATGTAAAACATGCTACATCAAATTAGCTATTATGCATGAAGCATTACTCAGCAGAATACGGTTATCTATCCCACAGTCTGTAACCTCGAATAAACCAATAGGTCAAGGTGGTGTTCCTTCATTGTTTTCTAAACGCCAGGGCGTATTTCTATTACTGCTAAACATTGTGATCGATCATTTCTGCTTAATTGGGATCGAGGTGATTAGCATTCTTCACTGATCTAAGGCTTAAGCCGTTCATTATTTTCTTACCTTAGAGGTCAAAAGTCAGCTATGATACGTGACGAATCCGAACATTTGTTTCAAAGTTCTTTAGGGCTCTGATGTTTATTGATTGCCAGTCGTATTTCACCTCTCATGATATCAGTATTAAGTTGATTATACACGAATCCTTGTTTAACGCAATCAAATGTTACGGATACTATAATCGTTCTTGCAAAATTGTAGGTAAATCGTTTTGTAATAGCATATGGGTGTGCCATAATTTCTGTTTACTGTTAAACAATAGAATTGTATTAGCTTATTAAGTATTCCAGCTTATATATTTTTTTTTCAGTGGCAGCAATAAAGCTTTGCACAATTATTCAAACTAATGTCACTTCGAAAGCTTAACGGAAGCTCTTATTTTCATTTAATTTTTTTTCTTCGTGTTAATTAATGCTATTATTCTAATCAACATTTTTCCTCTTCAGATCCATCGTTAAGTTGTGCGCAAGATTTTGCATTACATTACTTTGTAAAATGTACTTTATATATTAGAAAATACAAAATAATAGTTCCATAATAATTACTAAGTTAATTGGTTAGTACTTCGTTAATAGGCCAGGGAGTAAAATATATTTCAAATATTAATATTTAAATAGCAAGATTATTAAACGAAGGATCAAATTAAGATTATTCCCAGTTGTGGAACTAGACGTCTTTATATCTTTTGTATTCTTTGAAAGGACTTTTGCAGGTTATTTTGCTGCAAAGTGCGAGATATATTCACATAGAAAAGTGGTAGAGGAGGCTTCAGGGGATCTGAGCTGCTTCCTTATCTCATTTGCGTGGAACCTACATATCATGCGAGGAAACGGTGAAGTGGGATTTATTCAGTAAATTTATAGACTAGTTTATGTTTAAGCGGATGAAGGAAATAAGAATTATTTATTTCATGGCTACATCCAGAAGCTTTATGATTTTAAAGCTTATTAAATTTATGATAGTTTTTAATTTTATTACATTATAAATTATGTTTTTTATATTTGTATTTTTATACGAAGATATCTATTTATATATCTATTATCTGGTTTTTAAAAAGTAGAGGCCAGTTTATTTTAATATAATGCTTAAATTACCAAATGAAAAAAACTTCATGGCAATAATATTTCATTATTATTAATTACAATTTCACTACAGTATATACGAGTATGTAAAGAGTGGAGTATCTTGCGGATTCCAGGTGACGTTTCAGACCTGGGCTACCTGAAAACGGCTGAATAGATCTTGATCAAGTCACATATTTACACAAAAAAAACTAAATGTAAAATAGCAGATCTGTTTAAGCGATACGATGCTACAGACAGAAACAGACCAGTTTTAGTTATAAATTCTCTCTTTTGAGTGGTTAACAAAAATAAAATAAAATTAGATCAACAACACAAATGAATTTGGTTAGATTATGATAATTTAGAAATAACTATATTATGCGGTGATAGCAAACCTATTTAGGGCTTGTATAGATTTTAATTGCATATTAAATAGGCTTTTAACACTGCCTAATTATTTATTCGCTTGTTTATATAAATATATTGAAATTTTATTAAATGCAAAAGATAAAATTTCATTGTTCAATCAGTTTTCTGTTTGTAATTGAAATTTTGTTTAAATTTTAATATATAATACTTTATTATGTGTACAATGTACATTATAATAATATTTATTTGCTTTGTATATACAGATAATTCAACATTAATTATATAAGTTTTAATAATTTAAAATATAACTTTTTGGGATCTGAAGTCAATGTGACAAAGTACCCCGACATATTTGATGTCAGAGATTGATGATCATAAGTTTATAAGTTTGTTTGTTTGATACGGGTTGAAATATTTTTGGAATACATACGGTTATATATTTTACAGATAAGCAGCCAACATAGAGCTTTAAGCTCCATCCTTATAATGTACTTATTCTATGTCATCATTGATTAAGTTTAAATAATCGTATAATAAATTATACTGATGTGTACAAACTTTTAAATGTCATTTTATTAAACAAATTAATATTTAGTTTCTACTCATACAATTAATATCTTTACACATATATTACTAGTGCGTTAATCGCTAAAAACATATTCCGAAAATTACGAACAATCGTGTGAACCGTCAAAACGTTCTCAACTTTATAATAATATTCTTTATATTGTTACTTTTTAATTATTATGTCAATAATATAAACAATATAAATTATGATTTTCATACTTGTTATGTATAGAATTGTCACGACTGTAATTTATTACGGAGGTACTATATATACATCATGAATTGCTGTAGGTGGTAGTAATTTATTACATGACGTCTACAATGCACTTGACGTTCCAGTAAACGGTGAACAAGCGCAAAAAAATCTTTTACAATACTACTACAAAACTGTTTTGGTTTTGCTGTTTATAACTCGATTTGATTCATTAACTAGTTGTAGAAATTTCGCTTCCCTAGGGAACGTACCTAGGTATGTACGTTTTCTAAAATAAAAGTAGTCTAAATTACTCTTTATAACATTAGTTATCTGCCAGTGAATAACCACATCTGTTTTGGAGATTAACTGGAATAAACAGACAGACAAATGGACAGACGACAGACAAAAATAAAGAAAAATAAGTCTTTTATAAATACCGAATATTTTTCGATGTGCATTTATTAAAATGCTGTTATTTTGATTAATAAAAACAGATTCTTAATTTTTTTATACGTATAGGAAAATAATATTGAATATGATTTATTCCAACGTACTAAACTTAAGTTAATACGGTTACTTAGATGTTCATATTATTAGAAAGGCGGAAAATGTAGCTATAAAATATATATTTATTTTTTAATATATCATCTATATAGGTTTAATGGTACTTTCGACGTAGAAAGTTTAATTATATTGTCATTTAAAGATCTTAATGTACTTGTGCGTAATTGAATGTGTAGGAAGAGTGACTAATGAGTTTATGCACGTAACTGATCATCTGACGACAAGCTGTATTGCATGAGATGAGGAAGAAATACTTCACTGGTGCACGCTACTACCGGATATCATATTACGTGTGGTTCCGATGCATAAAATAATTTATTAATGCCGTGTGACTAACAGTTTTATGATTTAAATGAGATGTCAGTATATTACATAACGGGACTAAACTACACGTTTTAAAAGTTTATCTTTTGATTTTTTAAATCTTCATAACATAAAATTAAAAAATATACATATATAATAAGTTTTATGTAACCAAATAGTTCTTATACAGTAAAATAAAAATCGTTTCGAGTAATTGTCAAGTCATATTCGCAGGTAAATATTCGAACTTAATAGAAAACATAAGTGCTTGTAAACAAACCGAGTTACCATAATAAATTAAAAAAATAAGTTACCAGACTAAACCATAGACTTAGTTTAACTTTTAATAAGTATAATTAAATAAAATATCTTTAGTTATCAGACAAAAATTTCTTCGAATAAGAACCGTCTTTCTGAAATTTATATAGGTACCTAAATTAAGAAGTTCATATATATACGTACACGTGTCGATACTTGTCGACAGTTAAACACTAAGTTTAATTGATCGAATTTAAATCCCTATTACATCACAAATTGTGGGGCAAAGAGGAATATAAATAATTAAGTTCATAGATATAAACACAGTACTTGACGTGGGGTTCCAAATCGACGCAATGTCAGATACGAATGGATTTCGCGATATTTACAGTAATCTCTACCATCCCTTCATGAATAATTTATCTGTAGCAGCGACAGTTAGAACGCTGTAATTATGTAAGAGCTGTCGAAGTATAATTACAGAGGAGCGATACAGATAGCAGGCGATATTTGATATTGCTCGAGGAAAACATGTAAATGAAAGGATCTGAAACACTTTATTCCCAGCTCGCTTGGGTTTATTTTTAACATATTTATCCGTTGCTTTGTTTTACTATCAAGGGTTTTTGTGGGGTTATAAATTTTTATTTAAGTATGAAGCTAAGTTATTATTATAAAAAATATTGTTGTAATAATAATCAATTTTTTATAAAATGCTAAATCAAATCTGTACATTAAATGAATAAACTTTTGGAAAAATTTAATGAAATAGTCATTATTATAGATCAGTAGATCGAAGTTTTTAGAATTTTTATCTCTTTGTGTGGGGACGTATCACGAGAAAACCACTAGAATGATTTTGATAAAATTTTGTTCGATTACCTGGTTATCCGGGTCAACATGCGGGAGGTTATTTCATCTCTGAGATCTCTATGCTATTCTAGTAGGGATGAGAACGAGCGCTAGGTAAGAAATAAGATTCAAAATAATAAAATTAATTTAAATTACAAATTTAGAAAAGTAATAAGACACTCTTGACTCTTGAGTAATAATCGTACAAACAAATACTTCAATATATTGTGCGATAGATACTTACACTTTTACTGAGTCTGATATCAAACTAACATTCTTCAATTCAGTAATTTACTGTAGTACGTACCTTTACACTCATCTAAGATTTGTTGCCTGCTCAGTCTTAAAAATTGATAAAAAAATTATATAAAATTTAATTTTTCCCTTATCTATAGATGAATTTATAAAGCAAATCTTTACTTTGATACAGATTTGATACAAAAATTGCAAGATTATTCGAAACAAATACTTGCTTGTTTAATTTTTTAAGATATAAAACCATAAGCTGTGCAGAAAATTAGTATTAAGCTGGTCATACCGCACAATATATTATGTAAGCATAATTTAAATTTTATTCTTCGTCACGCGTGAGTCACGACTGCATCATTATTCCCCGACATGCATGTTTCCAGGCAGACATAATGTAGTTAGGTTACAAGGGTCCTCGCGGCCCTAGATTTATGTTCGCTATGTCAATTATGTTGCACTATGAAATTTAAAGTTTTATTAAATCCGCAAGAGCCTGCAGTTTAGATATGAAAATTTTATCGTATATTTTTTTTCGAATTGGCTTATGAGAGTTTGCACAATTTTCTGATATATAAATAATTACTTTGTTTTGTCCTGACTATATCTCGTGTGTTTTCTCGTTTAGTTGGAGCAAAATCTAATTTATGTGAAGTCAAGTCAAAGCTTATATTATATTGGAGGGTATATATTATAGAATTATTTATTGTGATAAAATTAAAAAAAAAACAATAAAAAATAGCACTTGGTATATTTGTATACTTAAATGGCAAAGGTCAATGTATACAACGCATCTGTGGGTATTGGAAGGACACACATATTTAAATCCGTTGAAGGGTCTATGTTATATACTATGCGGTATTTAAAGGTGTCAAGAAGTAGTTAATAATAAAAATTGCAATCCAATTAAAATTTTGCACTCTCTCGATAGTATTCGTGCTATATCGAGAGGCATAATCAACTAAAGCGCATATATAAGTTTTGTGCGAAGTGTACATCGAAACTCATGATAAGCACTTTATATATCAGAATAAAAAATCTATGTCTTCTGAGGATAATGTAGCCTCGGTTTATATCTAGGTTTATAGGATTACGTAGTTTAGTGGCTTAACTTATATTTTTCCTAATAATAAGTGTATATAACTAAAATACTTCTAAATATTGTTCAGTGTGGTAG
The DNA here is from genome assembly GCA_905231865.2 of Boloria selene. Taxonomy (NCBI): domain Eukaryota; kingdom Metazoa; phylum Arthropoda; class Insecta; order Lepidoptera; family Nymphalidae; genus Boloria; species Boloria selene. The sequence goes on along the minus strand of HG993137.1, from coordinate 4,953,353 downwards.
TAGAGTGAGCACTGGTAGGTAGCATTAAGCTATCTAAAGTAATAACATAACGGGGCTTAACCGAAACTTTAGTGTGAAAACATCGATGAGTTATCGTGAGCTGTTCAGCGCTAACGACCCGATATGTTCGATCGTGCATCTCATTACTTGGATATGAGTTTTCGATAAATGTCGAAGGCAGATAGTAAAACACTTTAGAATATTGTTTCAATAAAATATTGGGTTTGCATGTTTAATTTGTTCCTGTACTTTTTCTTAAATAATAAAATATGTAACGTTCCTTTCTACGGTTTGTCTCTCGTGAGAAATCAGAGGGAAGAATCATTACTGTAATTCCTTAGAGCCTTATATTTTTCGTCAGATTCGGGACGTTACTCAACATCGCTTTGATTTAAACAAATCGGGATATCGTCAAGCTTCCACGACTAAAGTAAGGTACATAATGTACAATGTACATACATATTTTATATTTGTTAACTTATGTAAATTGACAATGAACGGATTGCCCGTAGGGTTGTTCATGTTTTTATTGAAATATTCTTATGTTTAATACAGGTACTTTATCCTAACCGTTTTCAGATGCAGAGGTCAATTTTACTGAGATTAGCCTAGCACGTTATATTGTCCAATCACAAATGTACTCTCTATTTCATTAAGTCCCATTTATGTAATTCCCAAGTATTTCGGTGAGACGATCATTTAAAATGACTGTTGGGAGATCAAATGCAACGACGACAGCTTTACGTCCAACTATCCAACTTCGGCTTGCTACTGAAGCTTTAGTTATTATTAATTTTTTTTCGAGATTTCGAAAACTGTACCCGTATTCGTGTTGAGCGTGAGAACTAAGAGGTATACTAAATATTATAATTATTAAAAATAACATACGTATAGAAATATCGCAAAGAGCATCCACCTCATGCTATACACATACGAAGGGTATATTTTTCCATATATAGATAATTACTGAAGAAGTTGTTTCCGAAATTCAGTAAATGAATAGGCCTAGAACCAACGTTAACAAGTCAAAGCGTTGTCTTCTATTACCCATTGACAACATAATGCCGTGGATGCCAATCAATACCCGTTCATATTCATTTATCCATCCCCTAACAAGAGAATGGAGTGATTTCTAATTTTCTTTTATTATAGAACATAATGGTCTATCCATTATAGTCGTGCATCACTTATGCATAATGTTTTGTTTGATCATGTATAATATGAATAGTTCGCCTTAGTTCATTTCTATACCGTATTATAAATATATTCTCAGATCTTAAATCTTCTGTTTATTGTTACTAAGTATAATACTAAAAATTATATTATTAAATGTATGCTAATGTTTCATGTTTTGAATAAAACTGTTGGGATTCCCTCTTGACCATATTTGCAGTAAAGTTTGTCTCTGATGTTAACATCAGAGACAAAAAAATCTATTTACATATACGAGTACATATATGTATAAGATAACATGTATTTTAAATTAATTGTAAAATATTTAGATTTCTAAAATTTCTCTATGCACATTATTTATACATACCTTATGACGCGAAGTTTATAAGTGTCTCTAAATACCCGAAGTCTTCGTATATCTGTAAGAAGAGACCACAAAATAATTAACAGAACAGAAACATCGATTCTTATTGTTAAATACAGTCCTCAAATCAAAATGCACGCGTCGAACGCTTAAAATCACCCGTTTGTGCTCGCAATAATTCTTTAATGAAATTGCGTCACGCATTTCGATTCCTGTCAGCTTCGTCGGTTCATTTAGTGGTCATTATTCCTGGGCACGACTCGTCGCTGGTCGCCTGTCAGCCGCGCATGTGTTTGTGATACGTAAATCATTGCTCTAGGGCGGCGAAATATGTTAAAGTACTTTTTGTTTTCCTGTTTTGATGTTTTCATTATTTTAGGGTTCCGTAACTCAAAAGCAACCCTTATCCATCTGTCTGTTTATTTGTCTTACCCTTTTTTCTAGGGAATGCTTTGAGGCACCAAGTAAGGGGATAAAAGAAACGATAAGCGTGTTTAAACTCAAAAACATGCGATTATAAATTATCTTAATAGATGATGCTACGGAACGGTGTGCGAGTCAGACTTTACACATATCCGGTATACCGATTTTAATCGATTGTCTAGTGAATTACTAGCGGAACCCGCGGCTTCGCTCGCTCGAAAGACAAACCCGATCGGGAAGTGAGGGATTTTTTTAATAAAGTTCGTAAATTGTTTGATACAAATATAAATTATATAATAATTAGTTCATTATGTTCTTAAATGACTTATTGATCTATCAACTCAGAAACGAGGTGTCGGCAAATGCAGGTTAGATACTACTTGTTATGAGAACGTTCACATAAATTACACAGAAATCCAAAACACCGTTAAGAATAGGTTGACGTATTATTGAACTACATTATAGCGCTCATAACTTTTATATTTTATGACGTTATAAAATAAAATAAATTATTATTTGACTGCTGGATGTGGTTGAAGTGAAGATGACTGTTTGTCAGTATTTTATTTTGACCATAAACTTGTTTGTCGCACATTCGGTCATTAGGTCTTTTAGAAGGAGACATTAAATGTGTATTCATTCTTTATCACGAAATGTGATGCTACCAAAAACCTTTATCGATAGGTATGGCTCCATCACTACTGTTACAGATGTACACACTGATACGCATAATGTTGTACGGTTGATTCGATGGATTAGATAGTTGATTAATCAATGTATGTGATTTGCCTGCTGTCTAATAAGTTAAACTTTTGTGTAAAATATTTTGTGTTAGGTGAAGTTTATTACAACAATAATAGATTCTTATTCAGTAACGTTAGTACCAGTTTTATAACTTTTAATGGTTACGGTAAGGTTTAATGAAATTGCTTTACGAACGAAATATGATCGTTTTATACAAAAAAATCATATGCATTTCATACTTTGAAATTAGTTCTATTATTCTTAAATTATTACACAACTAAAGTAAGTTACTCGTACCAAAATGATACCGAGATGTAGTTTTGAATTAGAACGTCGCAAACTAACTGAACAATTAATAAAAATAAAGTTAATAAAATGACCTCGCAATATCAAGGAAACTAACTATCCCAGAGGAAAGTTCGCTATCATTCTTTGTCCTTAGTTCCAGCGCATTGTGCGACGACCCGAGCTAATTTTCATGCGATATTCAACTTACTCGTAGCTACCCCCGACTTTCTGACAAAGTCCGACTTGTTACGAGTTATAAGTTACGAGTCACCCTCACTATTATCTCGTTTCAAAGTTCCAATTCTATTGCGTGATTTAGATTTAGAAATGATTTAGAATCGAGTTTAGATTGTGCTACCGCCAGATGCGTACGCTTATTCCGCACTTACACATTCGCTACGCTACTGCTTTTGCACTTGTTACGAATCAATGATAAATAGCTTTTCATTTGGTATTAATAATCATATTATATACATAAAATTTCTTTTTAGGACTACTTTAAACACTATACGGTATATAAATTTCACCATGGGACTCTTAAACATGGAGAAACTTTATGTGTGCATTTGTTATTCTTTCACGATAAAAGGGCTGTACCGTTTTGTATGAAATTTATTACACAAAGAGACTATATAGGGTATTATTAGGCACGAGGAACGCAACAGAGCAAAAGGAGTCTAAATTGCTAGTCAAATAATATATGAATGCAGCTACTTATGCTTCCATCTTTGATTTATTAGATTATTACTCATTTTTATTGCTATTGTGACTAGGTACGTGGAAAATTGGTGTCGCTGATTGAGTTAGGAATGGCTTAGCAATGTATTTCGCAACTGGACCGTTGCCGTCATACTGTTCACTGATCATGTATTAGTAGGCAGAGCGCGCGAGTATGTAGCCTTGTTCTAACTGTTGAGTAACTCTTCATTGTTGAATGCGCTTTGAATACGTCTATGTATTATTGTATAGTTTTAAATTTGTTTCTATATATTTGAATTAAAAGTAAAAGTGGTTAAATATAAAACGTAGTTTCTTAGTAACTTTATTACATATACATAATAGCACTAAAATTATAATGTTTCAAGATGTAGGTACATAAACCATGATTCGAACTTTCTAGATACTACAGATTAGTCATATATATTTTTATGAATTTAAATTTGTCGGTATGTATTATTAAGCTTAAGAACAAGTGATTAAATTCAAATTAAAGTTTTTTGTTGTAGTTAATTAATTCAGAGCTAATTAATTATTCATTCAAATCTTTTATATATTCGTATAAATAAAAAATTAAAGCTCGTATTTCTCGTTTCAGTGTAAAGTAGAGGATGTTTAAGAGGTACAGATCACATAAAAATGCACATATGTACATACGACGATATAAGTACATTACAAAATGTATCTCCTTACTTTACCGTCGATCGTAGAAACCGACAATCTTTACTAAAACATATTCAAACATCTAAAAAACTACCAAATAAAATTTTCCCATTCGTACACGTATTGGAATTGCATAATAATTAGTACAGACTAAATTGTACTAAAGCAGATGCAACTATACTTTCGGAACTATTACCTAGCAACATAGAAACAAACGAGTGAAGTTTTTAAAGCACTCGCCATAAAGGTTATAATACTATAGAGAGCCTTTACGTGTTCCACCTTTGTAGAGCGAAACTACATTGTATATAAATAGCTGAGTCCCCCAACGCAAAGCATCGCTATGCACTTGCGGGGGCAAAACTCAATTAGGAAGTATAACCTAGTATTTAGTAGTTTTATCTCAAATTTACCTTTGTACCGAGATTCGTTTTGTTTATTTCTATACCATGCGAAAATACGTAAGAAAAATACAAACATATAAACACATTCACTAATACATGCATAAGCCCTTGCAATAAAGGTTTTAATTAAAAATTAATACTATTAATTGGTTCCAAATCTTATAAATTATATTATTATATTTGTGAAGTATTAAGCCCTTTGTTAAATGTCCCATTACTGGAAGGCCCAGAGCCTTCAACACGAGGGGGATCAGGCTATAGTCAACCATACGAGGCAAGCGCGGGTCGGCATATCTCATTTGAAAACTTGTTAGGTTTTTCAGACAGATTTTGTTCCTTGTAGTAAGAATATAATCTTAGTAGAATATTTAAATTTAACAATAAATGATTTCTACCAAAAAATCATACCTACAATACAATAGAAAAAATATCCTAATAACTCTGAAACAATTAAGTTTAAAAGTAAAGTAAGACCGCAACACCGGATGCAGTAATGGCGTGTTTAAAAAGTGTTTTAAATAATTTTCGAGCTCCAATTCCGTTTCGCTGACGAAAAATTATTCGTTAATTAATAGCATTGTATTTTACTATATTTTGAATTTTTATTATATTAAAATTATAAAATCATACTTGAAAAAAGTAAGTTAACTTTAAATTTCACTTTCACTTAAGGCTCAGTCCCAGGCCTTTGAAACGACCTAACATGCAATAAAGCCTTTATAATCATACAGTTGCAACTAAGTAGAGAATGTAGGCACTATTATACACTGTTTCTTAAAGAAAAAAGTTAAAAGCGAACTTATTTATTCGTTATACGTATACGTTTAAGACAAATCGATATTTAAGATTTGAATCGCCACAGGTAAATGCACGTTTTTACTTGAATATGAACCAAACCCATTTTCGAGAGCAATTTATTGAGTCCGTAAGCTGAGAGTCGTACGGATGAAGCCAAAGAAATTACTTTGAACGTTAACACCGACTTGATTGCTTTCAGAGTGTAGTTTCCGGGATTCACTTTATCAAAAGACCGTAGTTAGTGATGGCTCGCATCGAGATAATTCGAATTCAACCTACGATGAAACGTCGATCGCTCATGTTGTGATTTTCTTTGATGTTTTCATAAATTTATCTTTACTTTATGATTAGGAATCGTTCTAATGTTATTTGATGTATTTATATAATTTTAAAATTGGTCCTACTCCCATTAATTTTAAAAATTAAACCAGTTACATGTGAGTTTTGTGTGAGAGTATTAATACCACTTTTGACTGTAAAAGTTTACCAATTCATATTTTCATTTCCTTTAATGTAAATGAACAAACTATTCAAAAATATATCAATAAAAGTCATATCTACATGTAGTTTAAATTCATTATGTTTTGAATAAACAACAGCTTTAAAATAATCGATTCATCCCCACACTAGTTATAGTGTTGTCAGTCGAAAACATTTCCACTGGTTCAGTGTAAACGTGACTTTACTCGTGTTGCCGGCTAAATTATTTGGATTCAATGCAATGAATAGTAAATTGGCTTGGCTTTATTCGGACGGTTTAAAAATTGTTATGAATTCACAGCTTACTCCATTTTCTCCATTTATGGAATGCTATGAATGGAAAATATTTATTTTAAAATTGAAATTTTCAATGACGTTATTTCTTGGTACCTTTTTTAGCAATTACTTCGGTGACATCTAGAGCTTTAGTGTTTTTTATTTACATTTACTGCATGTTTGAAAATTAAAATTGTTAAGTCTACGAAGGAGCTTATGGAAAATAAAATCTGGGCTTCCTATGTACTTTTCCTTGCTTAATGTAATGCTTTGCTGTATTTTTGCAGTTTTATAGATATTAATATTTTAAGTTTGCATTATGATAATAATACCTACTGTTTTTTTAATATAAAGATTTACCGGCGATTAGTATTAATTTTAAGAACATATACACTTAATGATATAGGTATAAGAGTATCTACAGTATTCCTACTCCGCTTTTAAATGGTGTTTTTAAAGAAAATTATGTAAAAAAATGACAACTGATAACATATTGTTACAAGGCATATTATATAATATAATATTTTGATAACAAATTGTTTTATCGCAATAGCGGAGAGGATCCTCGAGCGCACGTAATTCTTCTCAGTCCGCATACAAACAGCCCCTAAGGAGGCGACAATCCTCTCCGCAAACAATAAAAATATACATAAAAATAAATTTGGTACTTCCAAACCGTCGACCGTGAGGAATATGCGTTATTTGACAGTTACTGACGGCTCGACTATCAGATACTGTTATTTCTTCCCATATATGCGAATATAGTGGACTACGTGTTTTTGTGATATGGTATGTATAAATAAAAATAGCAATCCAAGTATATTTTAGATTCTGTTTCATTCATTTCGTATGAAGTAATTCAGTAGTATAAAATATAGTCTGCTTTTGTGTTATTCCCTCCCTGGCTCATCAATTTTTTCTATGTTATATTCATGGATATTCACAGTAACTTCTTTAAAAGGGACAAACAAATAAATAGAATTTCACATAATTTTTTCACTCTATACTTTAAATGAATAATTTTGTTAAACTACTTTTCTTGTATATATTCCATTGAACACTATACGCTTACTTTAAATTAAAAATTAAATCAAAAGAAAAGGTAACTAAGAAGTGCTTTTATCGAAGGAATTGTAACAAAAATGCATCTCCAATAAAACTATCGCCTACAGTAATCAAAATTCAAATAACAACTGATGAAACAAGCTAACATTGGCGAGGTAGGGAAACATAAGGCACGTGTCGAAACTTCCAATACAAATTGCATTGTAGCGCGACGCAGCTCTGGCATCGTCGCTGAAATTGGATTGCGTACTGTCTAATAATTCTGATCGTGATTGTCGATGATGATATTCGTCACATGTTAGTGATAATTTTCTATAGTTTTTTACAATACATAGAATATATATGTATATAGAATATAGATATAAATGTGTCGTAGAATAATAGAAAAGATGCATATTTTCTTTTCTTCTTGTAGTTTCTTTAAGTTGTATTTTCAATTTACAGAAAAATAACACTCATACATATATGTGTTATTTATAAATTTTGTACCACCTGATTTTGAAAATCTTGTGATATACAGTAGTTTTCATTTCTCCTCCTTTCAATCCTCCATACAATAAGATTAAATGTGTAGATGTGTGTCTGTTTGTCTGCCTGTGACATTGTAATACCCAAACAGCTTAACGATTTTTTTGGAAGGTAATTTGAGTTATTAGCAGAAAAAGCTATTTTAACATTCATATAATTTTTGGGTTTAATATATATATTTTTTAAATAAGAATTCGCGTTGTTAAGTTCTGCATGGGACCAACATAGTGATGTACTGTCTTCCTGTAAATATCCATATTTTAAGGGGACCATCTATGTATATCCGCGAGTGGTTACTGAGTACTGTATTGTATGTGAGTACAATAAAAATAAGCGCAAATAAATGAATAAAACAAATACATATATCGATTTATAATTCTCAGTCGCTGATAAAAATGTTATGCTATTCGAGAAATGCCATGAATGGTAACGAACTTTTATAAAAGTGTTATGAAAGCTCATCAAAAATTATGAATTGGAATCGGTTATTGGAACTATATTGTAATTGGGAATTCGCAGCTGGGTATCCCCTTCAAATGTACGCGCGAATGTTTTTAACGTTTAATTAAGAATGGTTGATTGTGTTGTCAGCCATGTTTGAAGCAACTATGAAAATAAAAAAAAGCTCTTCGCGAAACACATTTTAATATATATTTGTCTATCAAATATCATTTTGTGATAAAATAAAAATAAGCTTAGTTATCCTTAGTTACTCCGTATACCATTTGCTATCTGCAAGTGAAAGTCCTGTCAAAATCGGTCCAGCCGTTACAGAGATTAGCCGGAACAAACAGACCGACAGACAAAAATTTAAAAAATAGATTTTTTGATGTAAGTACCGTATATACTTTCATATGCATTTAAGTGAAAAGCTGTTAATTTGAAATTAAAAACAGACGGTATTTTATTTATATACGTACTGATTACTATATGTTTAAAGTTAAAAAACATCTGAAACGAGTGAATGATGAAAGTAACATTTACAAAGTAACGTTTTGTTTAAAACAATACGAAACAAAAACGAAGAGTAATTTAAATAAATGATGTTTGTTTGTTACGTACCGCGGGCGTCGATCAACAATTTTTGATTAAAAGCCGCGGGTGAAATTTCTTATGCATTATAACAATATAAAATTATTTTTATACATGATTATGGGGGTTATTTTGTAAATACTTTCATTTTATAGAATATGCGATAAATTAAATTCATACAAGTTAATACTAAGACAAGTTTATTATCCATTTCGCTCGTATGTTAACGGAGACAAATAGTGGTTTACTGTCACTAGAGGTAAATTAATTACTATTATATTAAATTATTATAATACTGTATCTAATCTGTCATGAAGTGTATATTATAAAAGTTATGTTATGTAAGTAAATAAATTAAATAAGACTAAACAAAATATTTAAACTAGCATCTGTCATATTCATTTACAAGATATATTTAAAAAAATCATCAAATTATATTTAAACTAGCGACTCACCCTCGCTTAGCTCGGGTTCGTCCCTTGATCTAGCTCGAGCGAAGTCGCGGATTCCGCTAGTGTATCATACACAAACTATTTAAACCTTACGCTTGAATTACTCTATTAAAAACACCGTAGCGTAGTTTTAAAGATCTAAGCATACGTAGGGACAGACAGACAGCGGGAAGCGACTTTATTTTATACTATGTAGTGATACGAGCGACTCATTCTTGCCTCGCTTGGGCTCGATTCTATGTACGAGTACGTTTTAAGTTTAGTAAAGATGGACCCCTTGTATTGAAGGGAGGTCCGTGCCCAGCAGTGGGATGTCAAAAAAGGGCTTATGATGATAGATTTCACAAAAATGAGAGATCTTACCGCAGTAAGAAGTATTCTATATGTCGGCCTAAATTGATAAGGTTAGGTTACTTTTTAACCCGGAAAATTATGTTCACCGTGGTAGTTTTTGTTTTTCACTAGGGACGAGTTTGTAGTATAAATAAGAACATATTTAATGTACAACAATTTATATTAATACGACGCACGAAAACAGCTTGTCATGCTATAACTTAATTAATTATCTTAATTTGTCGAGTTTAGGTTAGGATTAGCGCTGCCTTAGAATAATAGTTGGTCCCAAGACGCGAATTGTTATAAGTAATATAATGTACGTGGGAAGGTCCCACGGTGTTGCGGGCTACGACCTAATTGAGTACGCGTCGTAGTGATAGAGCACGGGTTTTGCAAACATTTGTAATAAGCGTGGCTATTTCCAGCTGCTCTCTTAATGTGATCTTTACCGCGAAATGTAGGTTGATAGATAGCCACGATATGGGCCAAAATGCTAGCGAAATAAATACAGGCTGCGAGTTTATTTTTACTTTTTGAGTAAGCGGTATCTCTAGGAAAAGTAAATATTTTACAATGGACTAAGTATAAAATTTGCGCCATTTACTTATATTTTAAAGTAGGCTTGATTCGCTGGGCTTTTATTATTTTCTAATAAAATTAAAGTGAAAGTCGGTTCAGCCGTTTCAGAGATTTGCTAGAATCAACAGACAGATAGACAAACAGACACCCAGATAGACATACACTTTATGAATATATTTTTTTATATAAGTACAGTTCGCGTCACGTAAAAAGAACGCTGGAAGAAAGTGGTGGGGGGTGTGTTTGCGCATCGGTACATTCGCATACGAAATTCCTAAGCCTATTCTTTTATTTTTGAACTAGCCTTTCGCTCACGATGTTTATTGATTATTGGTAGGTACATTGAAAAATATATTAGATAGAATGTAATTAAATAGAATTCTATTAATTAATAAAATATGTTTGATTCAGTGTAAAATGTTTAATCTACTTACAAAAAAATAAATTAATTCGTTTAATATATTTTTTATATTATTAACAGCATTATGATCAGACTCTCTCTTTATAAAACAATATACGTCAAAAATATTTTTTCACTATTATTTATATAAAATCATTTCGTAATTAATAACTTTTGTGTGCGCGATGGTATTTTAAACTGACAAACCAATAGCGAGCCGAAAAGCACGCGGCGCGTGTCTCGCCGTCCCGCGCCCCGCGTCTTACCACCAAATTGGTCTATAAATCGTCTCTGCGCAACTTGACAGCCAGCTTTCTTTTTACATGACGCGAATTATACCCTATATACTTTCATATGCTTTTCGTGAAAAGTTTTTATTGATAATTTTATTTATATAGGTATAATGATGTCTATAGATATATTATTTACCTTATAACTTTATTCACTACTTTTTGGAGGAAAAGTATACATGCGCAAGAAAGTATCTGTCAAGTTCCTGTCTATGAAAAGTAATTTAATATGAATATAGATAATAATTACATTACGATTCAGACTACGACATTATCATGAAACCAACATCATAATTAATATGTTTTGCGCTTATAGTTTCCTCACATAATTGCGGTTAGGTAAGCGCCCTGCGATGTGAAAAATCTCTATTCTCAAGGCGATCGTTTCAGTTTCTCTACTAGATTAGATGCTACTACGATTAATGCTACAATTAAAAATATTTATCTACCAAATTTCCTCTTACATTGTTTGGTAATTGAGGGGCCGAAATCATGATTACCTTCAAGTTCTCGGTTGAACTAACCGATTACTAGAAAATTTTGTAATCTACTAATTACAGCAGACCCAAATACCTGGCAGTGTTGTCAAGATGATGAGCGTTCAGCCGTGTAATCTTAGAGATTCGACGAAAATTGCTTTATTGAAAATATCGTATTAGTTTAAGATACGCTCCGTAATATTTTAATTATAACATGATAAAATTAAAGTGGCTTTTCTTATTTTAGTATAATAAATACAATAAGGAATAAGGTACCATTAAAGAAAAACATTTGTATATTTTTAATGAGTACTCTTCGCTCGGATTCATCCCTAGGTATGTTTTAACCCTTAACCTTTTTCTAAAAATTTTGTAGCCTTAATTACTTAAAACATAGTTATTAGTTAGTGATAGTCTCGTCAAAATGGTTACAGTCGTTTTGGAGCTGGAAAAAACACACAGTTTTTCATATAATTACCGTATACGATGTCTTAAAAAGGTAACTGATTTTGACGTGACCTGTAAATAGATTTTTCAGTCTAATTTTACTTTAATATAAAAATATATCGCTTTTATTAAGGCACAAATAAAATATTTTGACATTTATTAATTTAACCTTTACTAACTGTAATGTAAGGATACTAACAAGGTATTATCATTTTCAAACATGATTACAACTTGCCCTAAAGTAAAAGGAAACATCATGTCTGAGAACTTAATTAGTTTCCAAAAGACTGCATTTGGCCATAGCATAGATTATATGAATAATGCTAAGTTCATAGTCAGTTCAAACACATAATAGAACATAATATTATGCAAATGTCTAAAAATTAACTAAGTATTCTTTATAACTCTACCTCTTCAAACTAATTATCGTTTATAAAACAATGAAATGTATTCTTCGTTCTTGACAATATTTATTTTATGTGTTTGTTATGTGAGACCAAAGTTATTTTTTTGTAAATCTTATTATTCGCAAAAGATGCATGTGAAGATAAATTTAAATTAAGCAAATTCTTATCTTAATACGAAATTCGATCTAAATCGTAAGTACCATTTCCGAGATATCAGAATAAATTTATATATTCGTATACGAGAATTGCTCATTTAATCTTACAAAGGAGGCAACGTCGTACTTTGGCAAATGTAACTTACACTACACACAAGACTATGTTTGTATTAAACATACGTTCAACAGTTTCAGCATAAAGGAGTTACAAAAATTCGTTTAATAAATTCACTTTAATACTTCAATATTTTTGTTGTAAGTTCGAGTGTTCAGCTCTTTTTAAACGTCCCCCTACTGGTGACGAACCACCCTTCAATACGAGAGAGATCAGGCTATAGTCCACTACTTGCCAAGTGCAGGTTAACGGAATGCACATGTCTTTCTAAAACTTACTAGGTTCTGGTCCAGGTATGGGAGTTTCTTCACGATGTTTTTAATTAACCGTAAGCCATATGGTAATCATGTTGAGAATGATTTGCACGTGAAAATATCATAGAGGCGAGAGGATTTGAACCCGCTGCATTTGGTTGTCCAAGCGCGTTTATTCCCACTGTGCTTTCGCCTAAGTTTGCCCTAAGTTCCTATAAATTCGTACGTAAGCAAAAATTTCATATACGAGAGAGAGAGAGAGAGAGAGAAAGATCTACAATTTACTTTAAATGTAAATACAGCAAAAAAACAAATGTTAAGTGTATTTTCGTGTGGACGGTTAATAATAGAACTTACATATTTTGTTTAATTAAATAATTAAACAAATTCCCATGTACATACTACAACTAGATAAAATTTAAAAATTATAATTTAAATTACTGTGACTTTGTGTTTGTTGAGTAAATACAAGGTTAGCGATTGTCATAAAACTTAACTGCCTATTGTGATAGAGAATATTTTAATAAAATAATTTCTAGTATTGTATACATGAAAAGCTTTTAAATACTAGGTTTTTATGCAAAATTCGAATTTCAATTATCGCGAGGCTCGTTAGGTTTATTTTGTTTATATGCGATGTAGAATCCTATTTGCACGTTAGGTCATTGTTATTTGCGCTTAACACTCTATGCACGTAGATGTGTATTATGTGGTTAGTTCACAAATGACCATGTTGGATATTGAATCGTGGAAAATTTATATTTACTTATAAAACAGTAATTTACATATATTTGGGCTTATTTGTACACGTACGTATTAACGGATGTTTAAAATAAGAAACTCGTGGAAGTCTTTATTTAAGATGATTAGCTTTAGATAACTTAGCATATTTTATTAGGCTGTTGACTACATTAGAAATGTTTCTTTGTTTAATTTATACTAGTCTATTTTATTACTATCTTTTATTTAGTCCGTTTATTATTCCACAGCTGGGTGTGGGCTTCAAAGCTGTCCTTTTGCAGGTTGGCTGATTTCATATGTCTTTCGGAAAAGCTCTTTCTGACTTGTTTGGTTACACACAATTTGCTTTTATTTTAGAATTTAGTGCTTGACTGTTTTGACAGTCGTAATTAGCAAGCGTAATTTAAATATGAACAAACATAATATGTTATAGGAAGTTTAATAAAAATATTTCAAAACGTAATGACAGACTAACAAATTATTTTTATTACAACATTACATAAAGACAGTAAATTATAATTTATGCGAATAAGTTGACATTTAAGAATAATTTATATTAAAGTTCATCGAGAATAACCCTACAAGTACAATGTTACGTTTCGAGGCAAGGATACGCTTGTGAAGCTAAATCTTAAACATATTTAGTTTCATAATGGTCCTCAACAAATACTAAGAAGTATGCATGGATAATAAACAATAGTATGTCGTTGAATTTCGCAATTCAAAGGCAAAACCTGTATGTTTAGTCGATATAATATCTTGGCTTTAAAGATGGACTATGGACGGGAGTCGTAACATTAGCTACATTTATATGAAGTATGGAAATGTTTGCGTTGTTAATAGTTTTTTTGTTATGTTTATTTTATTTTTTTACTAGTTACTCACCCCTCACTTTGGAGTTGTCACTAGTAATAAACGAAAACTAATCTATCCAATGGGAACCCTACCTATATAAAGGATAAAGATCTTTGTGCATACAGATATATAAGTATGTATAGATTATAGTAGTAGGATTTCATACAAACAAATTAAGAAATAAATTCGTTTCTGAGTTGGTTGAGGGTTATTTTTGTGGTAAACATCTGAATGGTAAATTAGTCCCATATGGAAATTTAACCTATTACTTAGGAAACTAGGCAATGCCAGATAGATGTGTCTTAATCTATTATTATAAAGCTACATTAACAGTTTTATGAAAATTAATGTTAATGAAAAAAATTTTGCTAAAATATATTTTGCTATGTAAATGAAAATCAAAACTAAGAGTCATTTTAAACGGAAACTTTGTTTATTTTTGGAGATCTAACACTTATCTTAAAATCTTCATTTAAGGACAATGAACCTCTATTCAACTGACGAGTATTCTTATAGAGCCATTCTTTGAGACCCTCAGTTAACTTTAAGGGTTCTTGCTGTTATAAAACAAAGGAGTTGTTATTCTGTTAAGAAATTATATACACAAAGCCTGCTAGGCTTTGTGTAGTGTTTCTTAATTTGTTTATATTAAATGATTTAAAAATAAATAAATAATTAAAAATAAATAAATTTAGTTAAGGCAGCAGGTTCAAATCCTGGGTCTCACACCTCTGATATTTTCATGTGTAACTCACTTGAAGTCCGCCAACCCACTTCCAGCCATCCATCCATCTCCACCCATCTTGCCAGCATGGTGAAATATATTGAAGTAACGCTTTTTTAAACGTTGGGAAGTGCATTCGTGCGTACCACCAGGTGCTTATGTGGGACTCACCGGCTTATAAGAAGGCAGTAATACCGACTAAAATCTAACAAAACCTCCTTCAGTCTTAATGGATTAAGTAAAGTTTTACATTTGTTTTATTAATAATTCATATAATCAATAATTTTATGAATTATCTATTCGAGGTAACCACAATTTATTTAAATATGAATTAAATTTTACTCATATTTCTTACATGTTAAAATAACGAGTATATTATGCTAGGCAACCGTTATTTAAGGTTGAACCAAAAAACTGAAATGACTATTGAGGTTTATGAATAGTGATTTTAGGCAATAATAATATTAGTCGCAACTCTCACTGGCGCTGAGGGTGTGAAAATATGAATATTTTATTAAACTACTGTCATGCCATCCCTAATGGCACAATAGAATTGTTATATAAATAATATTGTACAATATTATTTCGCCAAAGTGTAAGAGAATATTAGATTTTTGACATACAAAAAAATATATACAAGGAAGAGGGAAAAATGAAATGAAAATGACAGAAATATTTATATAAGAAAAAATAATTCTTATGTATTAATACTGACTATTGTTCTCAGTCTCCATTCATTATATTAATGGTACAATAAATGAACAGCCAAAGTCGTCCCTAATGGACATCCTGAGGGTCATCCCCGATAGTATAATATTACCGAAGTACTAACATGTGACTTTAACATAAGTATATACATATATATAAAATGTGTCGATATTTAAGGATGTCTGTTTAGATAAGAAAGTAAGCAATGGAATTTTAAATAATAAAAATTTTAGCATTTTACCACATTTTAAATTATGATTTAATTCATAGATAGTCTAATTCATCGTTAATTAATATTACTTCATATGTTTATATTTACATTTACCTGAATAATGTATTAAAATCCACAAAAATGTATATGTACGTTTAAGGATAGTGCTTTCACCTTGTGGTGGAGGAGTCAGTAGCGTCCGGCAATGTGGTCGGGTGTGAAGCCAAGAAACGTGCAGGGACGGCCCACTTCGTATATGTTAATGCATTTTCCATCGTTAAAAAACCGATTAAATTATAATATATTAGTATTTAAGGGAACATCATTGTAATCCAATAAATTCCACTAAAGCGTAAAGTTCACTCAGAAGCATCTTCGACAGCCGTTACAAATATAATTAATGGTTTCAAACGTCTTTTACATGTGACGGGGAAATTAATTTTGATATCATTAAAGTGTGATTAAATTGTCAACACTCACCGCTTATGGAACAAGTTCGAAATATAAGGGATCTTAATGATGTTTATAGGAAAGCATCTTAATTACTAAATATGTCGCATTATAGGTTATAAATTACTATGAAATGAAACGAATTTACGATACTTGTTATTAAGTCAGTAATTTTATTACTTAATATAATATATCGCATAATGAAAGAGTATTAAGTTATGGAACTTACAATTGTAGGACGTTACTCGAGCTTTTCAATATTTTTTCGAGCTTAAAGGTAGCTTAAAGTTATTTTTTGATAAACTATAGAAATACATGCCCCTATAAAATTTATACTTACAACTGAATCATGGTCATGTCAAGGGATTAGAAAACTTTTGAAGTGCTAGATACTAGTGACTGATCCTTATTTCTTGAATGTCTCTAAGTACGCACTAATATTAGTATATACTAAATTGTATTCATAAATTTGTATACATACACACATGCAAATTTTCCCATTTATTTCAGTAGTTCGACAGATTCGTAGTATAGTAGTAGTTATTAATTTGTAAATATAGTATTGTATAAATGCCGACCTAATGGCCGACGCTTTGGCTGCCAGCGATCGTGTGCGTGTCACGGGGCCTAAATAATGACGCCGGGTGACATTTAATTTGGGGTACAAAAGGCTCTTTATGCTGTTTACCCTAATCCATTTATCCTTGCCGCCCCCCGCTCGGATAATATTGACAGCAACCTTTCAACTTTGCGCAGCTTAATTACATTAGCGGATTCCTTGGTCAGCTATTGTTTGATAACACTAATGTTTCCGAACTGCTGGGCAATATTATTTCGAAATGTTTTATTAATTACTAGATAACCTGGCAATATTAATTGTTAGATGTCCCGGCAGTCGTTGACCTGTCCCATTTCCAATTTAATAATGACTCGCGTCTCACCCTCGATCCGTTCTGTTTCGTCCCTCTGTAGGTACGTTTTAATGGCACGTATAGATTTCTTAAAGATAAGATATCATCCCGCAGTAAAAAATGACCTTTATTCCCGGCGAAACAGCTTTTATCATACAAAATTTCATCAAAATCTCTTTAATAAGTTTTATCGTTATTTTATTCCCTGACACGGTTAGACAAAATTCAAGAAGCTATAGATTCGGCCTCTTTATGAATTAATCATGGCTTGATTTCAATGATATTTTACTTAAAATATTGCATGTACACTGTACTGATTCCGCTCAGTTAGAATATTATTTTGAACTTATGAACTTTTGTAAAATGCCAAAACGGTCCCTTTATTCACTAGTGAAACAAAGAAAAATTTTTTTTATCATATCCATATTGGAAATACAATAAAAATTTTTCTTAAGTTATCAAAAGCCAAAAATTACATAAAACTACTTCAATTAATGTGTAATTATAATACTTGTCATAATAAGTCATAAATCTTTTTAATGATCTTATCGTCACCTCATTATGACCATTGTATTGTGATTGCAATCCTATTAGTGTGAAACTGTGAATAACAAAACCGAGCTGATTGAAGATGACTTATAGCTGAAAGCTTAAAGGGTCCTTCAAATACACCTGACTCATTGATTTAAACAAATGAATACTATGAAACACTTTGTCTATTTAAATATGCTTTAATGTCCTATATATACTACTAGCGACTCGCCCTCGCTTCGCTCGGGCTCTTCCCTAGATTTAGCACAGGTAAAGCCGCGGGATCTGCTAGTTATGCACATAAACCTTCCTCTTGAATCACTCTATCTATTAAAAAAACCGCATCAAAATCCGTTGCGTAGTTTTAAAGATTTAAGCGCACATAGGGATATAGGGATATAGGGACAGAAAAGGCGACTTTGTTTTATACTATGTAGTGATGATGATGATGAGGATATATAATTATGAGGGAATATATTATTAAATAAAATATTTTATAAATTAACATAACACCCTCTTTGATAAAAGCCACTCATAAATTTGCGCATTTATAAAAATAATGAGATATGGATGCTTTTGTAGTTTAACAATAACAGTCATTCCGTCAGTCAGAAGTCGTGCAGTAGTAGCCTACACCTAACTCGCTTGGAAAAACGAATTAAATCCATTCAAAACTCTTAGTCTGTAAATATGCTGTCTGAAAGAACCTAGCAATATTTCGAAAGATATGTGAAATCCACTCGTACTTTATTAGCGTGATTGACTATTTTCTGATCTGATGTATTGAATGGAGACCCATGTCCAGCAGTGGGACGGTAAAAGGGATAAATACAGTTAGTCATGCTAAATATTTAACATTAAATATATAAAATCATAAAATGAACGATATTGGTTTTTAACAACCTGCTTTAATGGAGCAATTTCCTCATATAAAACTTTCCATTAAGCTTCGTGAAAAATCGCCCCATACTAAATTCATTAATATGGTATTATAAAGTGTTCTGGAATACCCCCTGAATGTATTTTTAATCAGTATTTAAACGTTTAATTAAACCTGGTCGAGGGATTTTATAGCAATATCGAAAGAGATTATATTTCCCGGAATGCGCCGCCATTATTGCTATTATATATCAGGACCGCGGTTAATGCCTGCGCCATTACCACTGACAATATTGAAATTTTGTATGTATAGTGGCAAACACATATTTTATATTAAAACTTTAAGAACGATTTTATTACTGTGTAAAAACGTATTTTTCCGGAGAACAGCTCGATTAAAATTTTTTGCTTGCTTCCCGATTACGTTATGTGGAGATAAAATTTAAGGTTTATTCAAACAAGATTAAGGGCCGTTTGAGAGACGAAAGTCTTGTTACTGTCATATTTTGTATGTGTATACAATGTAAGGTTAAACTGAGTGGATTAGTTAATCTATAATTTTTATTACGGTCTTAAATACGGCAACCGTTTCTAAGTTTGCGAATATTTAACTTGTATTTTATTAAGATGTGCAATGATTTAGAAATTACATAATATTATGAGATGGTGGGAATTTTTTATTTAAATACTACTGTGAACATGCTTGCAATGTTTGATTGTACACATCATCTTGTCTTAGCCCGCTAAAATAAGATCTAAGCCTGTGATTTCTTATGAGACGACCGTCAGTTATTATAATAACTTGTTTTGCTTCCATTAAATTATACCCATGTCATATGACAATAAGAAAAACCTATATCAATCTCATCCGAATCGTCTTATAGTAAAAGTTTAATAAAAGTAAGTAAATTCTGTATGTGATACATGCACAAGCTAATAATTTAAAAATTACTATCTGAGTACCTATTTTAAAATAACATATGAACAATCTATTTATTTTATAGATATAAAAAAAATATGTTGGGACATTATTAGAACAACAGCATCTGGTTCTGTGGTAAGCTACGAGCCTTGTGTTACGGATACCAGATAGTTGATATGTTACACATATATAAATTTTAAATACATACATATTATAAATATAAACACCCATGACTGGAGTACAAAAAATGAATGCTATAAGTGGAACTCGAACCCGCGATCGGTTGCGCAAACGTGTCTGTAGTTTTTTTTAAATATAGTATAATCTCTTTAGGAGCTTGTACTTTGAAAAATAAGGCACCAGACAGACACCCTCTAAAAATTAACGCTAGATTAAAGTAAATTAAATTAGCTTACGTTCTCTTGAGTAGTAACTTCAGGATTCTGAACTCTACGGCTTCTGGAAAGCAAGAATTAAATTATAAATTATTTGATTTTTTTATATTAACATAATTAACAACACTAATATCTAAAAGTTGTCATAGTTTGTAAGTCTATCTGCAATAGTAACAGTTTTTCACTCTACAAGTTTTACTTAAAGCCCATTTATAATAAATATGTCCCAACATATTCATTATATATGTACATTAATGATAAAAGGTTGGTTTCGAGGAAATTAATTTGATGATTCGCGTGAGTGAACTGTTGAGGGCGCGTAGGCTTTGAAGAGTAAGTAATAAGGCTCTTTGTTCTTTCAAGCATTTAAATGATGCACCATTTGTGTTTTAAGATTTCTATTTACAGAATTTAATACCTACTATAAAGAGTGGAAAGGCAGTGATAGACCATTGGTAACGTGCTATCTTGGATAACCGAGAGGAGCGGGTTCACGTCCGGGTCTCGCACCTTTGATATTTTATGTGTGAATCATTTCTAACATGATTACCACTTGTTTTCCAATGAAGGAACACATTGTGTGGAAACTTACATGTCTTAGAGAACCTAGCAAGTTTTCGAAAGACATGTGGAGTCCGTCAACCCGCACTTGTACAGCGTGATGACATACTGAGTTGCATTTCGGAGGCTCTAAATAGTGACTGTGTGCTGTACTTATCTTTTCTCTTGCGTACTGTACGTATTTTGTGAGGCATTTAAAGTTTATTGCATTTGCAAAGCATTTATTAACTAACTCTTAAAATTCAAAATTTTTAATTCAAAATATTTATTCAGCATAAAATTATTACAATTCTTTACTGAACGTCATGAGTCTACTAAGAGTTAGGGAGAAGGCTCTGACCTGTACAGTACAGGTACTTATATATACCTACCTATTAAAAAAAAACTGTATGCTATAGACCCAGCGGCCTATGTAAACGATCTACGGTTTTTTATAATTATTTTTTTAAATAATTTATTTTAAATAAAAATCAGTCTCCCCTAAGACCATGATTGCTGTAAAGCATTCAAAACGTCAGGAACCAAAAATCCAATCCAAATAATCAAAAAAAAAATGTTTAATTTATGACATCAAATATTATAATTTAGAATGTAAGAAGTTAAGTGTTCTTATGTAAATAATTCATCAATAGAAATAAAGAAGTCCTCATTAATCTTATGCATATTTAGGTATATTAATAATCAAGTTCATTTCTATATACGAATAGTTCCTGTTGCTATGGTCTTAAAGCTTTGCTTCAGCGAAATTCAAACGGTAAAGTTCAATTCGAAGTCCTTTGAGAGTAACGTACGAACTGATATGGTGGTAATATAATTGCGAAGTCGTATTTGAGTTTGGAACATGATGGAAGCAATAGGTCCGTCGGGGCTGGGTCGGCAAGCGTAGTGTCACAACTAGCGAAACCGAATAATTCATGAAGCACAAGAGGGCGGCTTTGGAGGTGTTACTTGTTTGGTAATTCTAGTACGATGAAATTTAAATTTTATGTACCTTATGATCTTAATAATAAGGACTATATTTTAAATATAAGTACTTCGATCGTCGCCTATTGTAAGCATCGACTCATTGTGCCATTATTATGCAAAGACGACCACCGATCGACGAAATGTTTTCTCGCGAATGCTGAACTACATTTCGGTTTGTTAAAAGGTTATTAGAATGTAGGTCTCGTAATACCCCCAAGGTAAGTTGGGTTTTTGGGATTAATTTTATACTTCAGTCATTGTCGCCATGAATTTTAATATTATTTTTTAATTTTATAGCTTCTAGCTAGAATAATTTATAACACGCAATTCTAAAGTCTCTTTAAATCATAACATTTAATACGAAATTTCAATATACGAACTGTCTTTTAATATATTAATCAATAACATTTACTATGGTTAAGATATTTTACTTAAATTCATTTATTTTTGTATTTGTAAAAATATAATATTTACACATAAGATTTTATATAACCCATAAAATATACAAGACAGATCGACCGCCTCATTTTCCATCCACCAACCTCCGATAGTAATATATCAAGACTAAGACATTTTTTGGAGGGAAAAGATTATAAGGTAAATATATTAAAAATTCCACGCGATGCGGCATCCTAGCCTTATTTATGTTCTTAGGTTCAACCACAAAATATAAAAAGTAAATATTAGTTTTGCATTTAATAATAACGTGTTAGGCAATAAATACTTGAAAAGACAATCGACTTGAACAAAATGGGGTAACTTCACTTATAATAAATCACAAAGTCATGGTAGTTTTGCAAAGTTCAGATTAACTTTAAAACAAAATAGATGAGATATATAATGATTGCTTGGATATCCGAGTGATGCGGGTTCAAATCCGGGTCTCGCACCTCTGATATTTTCATGTGCGAATCATTTATATCATGATTACCACTTGTCTTACGGTGAAGGAAAACATCGTGAGGAAACCTGCATGTCTGAGAAAAACCTAACAAGTTTTCGAAATACAAGTGAAGTCCGCCAACACGCACTAGGCCAGCGCGGTGGACTATGGCCTGATCCTCCTCGTACTGAGGGAGGCCCGTGCCCAGCAGTGGGACGTTAATAAGGGCTCATGGTGATGATATAATGTTGTATATTATTTCATAGAAAAATTAAACATTTTGTTCACTATTTTTATATCAAGTTAATTAAAGCAGTAATTTGTAAGATTTCCCTCAAATCTTGAAAAACTAAGCTAGAGGCATATCTAGAAATCTTTAACACACTGAACTTTAATAATAATAAAAAGCGTTCGTTTCCCCTTGGTACTAATATAAAATATTATTACGTCTTCGAGTATAATCGCGTATAGCAATAAAATTTTAATTATATTACATAAAAAATGCACTACTCTAAATTAACAGGCGTCGCGTGAGTTTTATGATGTATGAATGTGAACAAAGATACATCGCACCGCTGGGAAATATTTTATTTTTTAAATAACAAAGCTTTTACATATGACATTTTTTCATAGCTATATTATATAACTTTTTTCGTATTAAGCATACATTATTTGTTTTTATGTAATAATTTTAGGGTAAAACACATTTTAGAGCTTTTAAGGTTTTTTATATGTTGGATTTTGGAACACACTTACAACAGCGCCATCCAGTTCCATGGTAAGCTACGATGCTTGTGTTACGGATACCAGATAGTTCATATAATAAATATATAACTTTTATATATTTATTATACATACATATTATAATTATAGACACGAATGACTGGATTACAAGCATTCGTGCTCAACAAATGAATGCCCCCGGGACTCTAACCTGCGACCGCTGGCGCAGAAAGTAGGGTTACCAACTGAGCCAAACGAGTCGTCAAAATGTTAGTTATTAGTCAATTATTATTAACTCAGTCGCAAAGTTATTAAATAAGTTCCTTGTTAAGGTACATTTTTCTTTTTTTTCTTTTATAATAACAAATAAATAAGATTTATTATCAAAACAATAAAGATAAGTGAATGAAGACATAATAAAAGTTAACATACCTTTCATTATAGCTTCATGCTTAAAGCTATTGACCTCCATCAAAACGGTTAATCATGTTAATTAATTTGTATAATAGCCATAACAAAGTAATATGAATGAATTTCATGTACATACATAAGTATGTATATTAGTAAATGTTCCATTGGTAATCCCATTAAGCATTTCTTAATATTTTCAGAGGATATCTCGTAATTCAATTGTTACCTTCGCTATTGTAGCCATCTTATACTTAATTTAATTATGTATCTAAGCACCAATCTAGACACTTAACTTTATTCTTCATTAACTATACTATTTTAAGTTCGAAATTGCGTTATATTGCTTAACGTAGCTCACCCAACAGAGCTTTTGTTATAATTTACTTTTTATTGTAGAAAAGCGACTTACTCTCGTTTCGCTTGAGCAAATCTTTTGTATTTAAATGGTAAGATATCCATTTAGCCAAATTTTAAGACCGAATTACGTGTTTCAATAATATGTAAAAGTAACTTATATTGAAAATATATGAAGTGTTAATTTTCAAACCATCCCCTATTCCATCTCCAGAGCTAGCTTTAAAATTTAAATTAGAATAGTTGTTTATTTTCAATCACAAAAATTATTTACAATTTTGGAGACTATAATTTTATACCAAATAATTTTTACGAAAGCTATTTAGTTTTACTCCTTGAACATGAATTGATATTCTATAATTCCTTTCTTAGTAGACTTAGCTGGTTATAATGAACATACTTGCCTATCTGTAGCATTTACAATTTCTGAGATTAAGTTATTAATCGGCGAGCAATACCACTTGGCATTTGGCTTTTGTATGTTATAATAGTAAATTCTATTATTTGTATTTCATATACGTGTTTTATAAATATCTAACGATTCTTCGATTCAATAATCGAACTCACGATCTCCAACGTTTAGCTAAAATTCATGGGCATAAAATAAATATACCATAACCAACAATATAAAAAATCAAATAACAATTTATTTCGACGTCTTAATTTAAACATGAGTATGGTTCTGTAACGCGTGAGTTATTCGAGTTGCGTCGATATGTGTGAAGTTATGCATTAATAATTGAATGTTGCCTCGATTGAACACCTGATATGAAAACACATAATCCGATACAAATCACATGCATTCTAATGTAAATTTATCGTTTGGTAAATTATGTTTATGAGATGTTAATAATACGACACTATACTACACTCGCTTCACTCGGCTGCGTTCGTGGGGACGCTTTAAATAATTATGTAAGTAGTTACTACCTATGTAAGCCTTCTTTTTTTATTCGCGAATCATTCCTTTATTTAAATAGTCATATTGCTCGGGCCGAAGATAAATCAAAAAAACTAGTCCAGTCGATCTTGAATTATAAATGGTGTAACCCGGCTTTGTTTTAAACTGTTATTTGTAATTCACCGAATTTTCTTGATGAACTGAATGAATAATTTAAACCTATAAGATAAGTTATTTAGATATTTCTTTCAATTAACACAAAATTAAACGTTAAATAACAATAATCAAACAAAAGTCTCACATGTTATGTCACACAAAACACTTTGTTTCTTTTTATGACATAATATGCCATAAAACTCTCCTTTACGTTGTGTATATGTGACTTTTAGTTTGTTTTAACAAATCATATGTACATATTTAGCATACATATACTATATCTAATATATGAATATCTCGGGTCACAGTGCTTGTTATCGTAGTCCTCCGAAACGGCTTGACTTGATTTTTTTTTGTATTTATTGGGTAGGCCGTAGGTTTGAGAATAGATCGTTGTTGTTTTCCCCTATGTGATAACGGTGGCACTCTTCGATTCTTAATTTTTTGACCAAATTTTAATATAAAATAAGTCAAAAATATTTGTAACCCTAAATTTCCATCCTTCTACCACCTATCCGTATTTTTTAATAGTGATGAGAACGCGGGCCGATCCGCGGGAACTGCTAGTATCATGATGAAAATATACAAAGGTAAACTGGTTATATATAGGTACATAGTGGAACCCGCGGCTTCGCTCGCGCTAAATCTAGGGACGATCCCGAGCGAAGTGAGGGTGAGTCGCTTGTTAAGATAAACATTTCCATCATACATTTCATATGTATAACTCTAGCGGTTTTGGCAGCGCACGCCAGAATAGCTCGCAGATGGTAGATTTTTTACTACTTACTTGATACTTATCGTCATATTTTGGACAATTCACACAATATCTTTATAAATTGTAGCCTATGTGATATTCTGATGTATAAGCTATATTATTGTAAAGTTTCATTAAAATCCATTCAGTAGTTATTACGTGAAAGAGTAACAAACATCCATACATCCATACTTACAAACTTTCGCGTTTATAATATTAGTATAGATAATATGGTTTCAGACCTAGACATTCAGTAAATAGGAAAATCTTTAGATAGATATATCTATTTAACATAATATAATTTACATAAAACGTCTATCAACATTAAATTCGAGTGACATTTTCCTAAAATTGTTATATTGTGAAACAGCTGTTAGTGTGAACTTTTTTACCTGTTTGTGAGATGGGTGTAATGGACGGGCTCAAATCAACCGATAAGTTGATACAAATTATTATTGATGTTTATCGCCCGCCGGCGACAAAACACCCGTGTAACAGTCTCCTACCGTCTCCCGTCACTCATCGGAAATTTTTCATCCATAATATTAGGGGACCTTGTCAAATTGAAATTTATTGCACACGTGTAACTTCTGTTTATGATTATTAAAATTGTAATATATTTTAGGCCTTTATGGGCTTATTATTTTTTAAATAAAGACGGCCATTAGGTTTTTTTTTAAATAACAAGAACGTTACCATTATTCTCTATCTATAGTCAAACGTTTTAAGACTCAAACGACAGGCAGAGTCACTAGACACTAGTAGGAAAATACGAATTTTATTTTCTAACTGGCATTTCCCGCGGCTTCACACGCGTTCTAAAGACCGGAAACTAAATTCTTTCTGCGTCACGCGGTATATTACCTCGTAGAACTAACGGCCGCCCTTCCCGTTTTTGCAACACTTTTCATTGATGCTCCGCTCCCATTGGGCGTAGCGTGATGTAATATACACAGCCTTCAGCCTTCCTCGATAAACGGACTATCCATCACTTTTTTCAATTCCACGAATTTTTCATTTCAGACCAGTAGTTCCTGAGATTAGCGTGTTCAACCAACCAAACAAACAAACAAACAATCTCTTCAGCTTTATAATATTAGTATAGATAGTAGAATCTAAACCAATAAACACTATACCACAGGAACTACCAATACTTAATTATAAGTTTTAAATGAAATGTTTTAGGTATCCGCCCCTATTCATTAAACCAAGATCTCTAAAACAAGCCCCATTAATTACCTTTACCATTGTCATTGGCTATTGAATTGTTCCACGCCTTTATTTATATTTAGTTATTAATGGCTTCTTGAAATTTAATTTGTGGTTTAGAATGTGAGATGAAAGATAATAAAATAAAATATTCTACACTAGGTATGTTTTTTTCATACTATATAATGTTTATTATTTCCTGTCTCAGAATAACATACTGTTTAGAATTTTTGTAATAGCCGTACGATTGCAGAGTCTTTTTGCCTCCTAGACATAAAAGTCTTGTTAAGGTTTTATTCAAAACATAGTTTCATATATATGAAAATTTTTGCCAAAAGTGACCAATGCGTAAACAAAAATTTATCGATTAACGAAGTCATTATTTTATATTACCGATTAAACATCGATATTTTACATACAATGATTGCATAATGTGACCTGATATAACCTTCACCTAGCCACTTGTGAAGGTAATGTCAAAGGTTGTGGACATTTAAAAGTATTTGAATTAAAATATATTTTTTATAACTACGATTTGCCTATGGTTTTGTCTTCTTGGATAGTATACTACTTAAAAAATGTAATCGTATTGAAAAATACACCTTCTATTATTCTAACACATCCATCGCAATCATTAAATATATATCGTAATCATAAAATTAATTTTTCATAAATGTTTAAAGTCCCATACGTTTATTTTAAAATTGAGTTTCATATTTAAATGGCGAGACATTATTATAATGGCACACATCAAAGCCAAAAAGCAAGGGATTAACTTAATTTAAAAGTTTAAATTACAACCAATCATATTCCAAACTCATTTGTTTACACCACACTTTTAAACAAAGGGTAATCTAATATTGGGATCGTAATAAACGACAATGATCATCTAATGAGGCCATTTATGTCTTATTTTAATTTGTGAATCATCATCAATCAATTGATTTCATTAAACGTAATGGTGTAAATGCTTAATTGTCATTATCGATACGAACTGTATGGTTTTATAAAGCAAGTAAATATTTGACATACTGATTTTTTTTCTTCCTTTAGTTATTGAAAAATAAACACCAATTTAAAAGTTAAATAAACAAATAAATAGCTTACTAATAATCTATAATATAAAAACTAATGAAATCCTAAAGTGGAGCTTTTAAAAGACTGAAACCATCACTTTCATGATAGCTTACATGCAACAATGGACTTGAGAGCTTTACAAGATATGCTTAGTCAGAGTGACCTAAATACCTTTAGACTATTGGTTAGAGGGTCATTGATTGACAATGAACTCAAAATCCATCGATTGGACCAGCAATTAAATAACTATCTATTGTCTAATATTCATAACAACTCCACGCTTTGTCTCGACATGATCGATTTATGAGGACCATTGTTAAACGGTAAATATCAAGTCCTCGAAGGTGATCAGCGAAAGAAAACAAATATGCATTGAGAGTTTCAAGGCGAAACGTCGTGACATTTGCAAAGAGTATTTACCTATATACAAAACGTAATGTCTATATCTCGAATAACAGGCAAAGTGGAGATTATTATCTAATAATGCAGCAAATCAATAAGATTTAGCATCTTACTCGTACCATAATGTTTGATAAAGAAATAAAGACGTTGTCACACTACAGAATTTATTTGTTTATATTTTAGATTTTTAGATTTAGATATTTGCTTCTTGGTTATGTAAGTTAACCGAAAATGTGCCATCAAGTTCGTCTCATTAAATGTAAGCAAGTAAAAAAGTCAATTAAAAGGTGTTTTTATTATCATATTGGTTACCCGTAAAATGATTTTGTACATAATGAGGTAAATATTTATATTTTACTTTGTATGACATAATGACAAATATGAGCGTATCTTAAGTTTTTTTCTATTTTTGATATGACGGTCGTCTGTTAGTCACGATCTGTGTTAAAAATATATACAAGTTAATAGTCACAATAATTTTCAAACTATTTTGGGATTGATTTACCTTGAAGGCTAAACCTTATAAGGTTACCACGACAAATCTTACCTTTATAAGCTTGGTCTTTAAAATTATCGCGATGTTACAGCAATTAGGAGTTTAAATATGGGTTTTATGTAATAAAAAAGTCTTTCCATTTATTATATCCAATTAATCTTATTTCAGATATATTAAGTATATTAGACGACACGCGCTTGCTGCGCCAGTGGTGGCGGGTTCAGGTCTTGCTGGGGGCATTTGTTAAACAGGAATGTTTGTACTCCAGCCAGAGTGTTTATATTTATAATATGTATGTATTTATAGATATGTAGTATATCAACTGTCTGGTATCCGTAACATGTGTAGCTTAACACGGAACTAGATGGAGCTGTGTGTAATAATGTCCAAACATATTTATTTTATATTTTATTAAGCCGAAAAGAACTTTTATTTGTGTATTGATACCAGTACAAATTTAAAAAATAAATTTTTGCCTTGCATTTCACATTATCATCTCATCACAGAGAAATACATAAAAAAGATATGCGTTGAAAATCGCGGGAAAGAGCTAGTTTTTCTTATAAATCTCAAAAAAAACTTGAGAAAAGTTTAAATAAATACGCAAAATAGTGTTTGTTTATCTGTTGGTTCTTTCATTTATTCTTCCTATATAAAGCATTTTACCATATCATCAACATCTTTTAACATGAGGAAAGTAAAGGAATGTTGTATTGTAAATGTAAGAAAAATATTCTCTTCGTAATCCTTTTGATTTTATTTTATTTTGAAAGAACAAAACATTATTAATTGGTAATTAGTAGCTGAAAAAACAATGTCAAAAAAACATTTTAATTAAATGTTATAATTTGTTTACTTTTGCGTTCACTGTCGTTATTTGCTTAAGGCTGTTGATAAAGAGCATGAACTCTAAAACATGAACTAGGCACGTGTACCAAGATTGTTATTCTAAATATGAGAGTAGGTATATACTATACGAATGTATGTTACGAATAATAAAGTAAATTATAATTATGTCAAATACATAGTACTATTTGAGTTTACTTAAGTTGTCACCTTGATTGGAAAAGAGGCGGGAAAGAATTTTAATTAATAAACTAATTCAACATTAGTTGATATAATTGAACCTTTTCGTAATTTTGTTAGAGTCGTTACTCTGAATCTGTGTAAAATAATAAAAACTGTGTGCCGTTATATCAAATTTTTACTTGACCTACCTGACCTACTTTTGAAATATTCTCGCAACATTTAAATAAAATAAAACTAATATAATAAGCCTAGAAAAAGTATTATTTATTTGCGACTACAATTAAATACTCTCTTGTATATATTTTTTCAAAATTCAAATTTATCTTTGTAGTTTCCAAAAAGAAATTATAATTTTCATAAATTATGTAAAGTATCTTTATTAGTAGCAACTGTAAAGTCAGTGGGCTGCGGTGCATTTGAGTGTCAATTACAGCGAAATGGCGCGTTATGTAACTCGGGACCTTGAGGCTTGACCGTAGTCGTGAGCGCGTTGACCAGGCGTGGCCCAAGCACGAGAGAGAGCGGCAAATGTTTAAAATCCATTCACTAATACTCACATAATTTGAAAATCCTTTCACTAATCTATTATGACTGAAGGTCGTCAAGTATTGTTAGTAAATATGTTTCTAGTTTACGAACTTTAAAATATTCGTAAAGGTAAGGAATTTTAAAAGGGCAATAGTAAGCACTTTAACTATTGCCCTTTCACTAGATTGAATTTAATACCTTCATCGAACCATACGTTGTTTCAAGGACATCAGGGTAAAGATACTACTTGAACTATGGATTGGTTTTATTTATATATCTATTGCATATATTTATGGTGTGACATATAAAATATATGACGCAAAGTTTATAAAATAATGTAAATAATAACTTTATTTCTCTAGTACATTATGAGTTCCTTATTGCTACTTTAGTGTTATTGTCATCATAATACGTATAATGAAAGTTAATGTATAAAAAAGCAACGCGGCCGCTTTTGCTTGTGCCACTTTGTATAAGATTATATAGTCGTGTTAGGAACAGCTTTGACTCATGGTTTGAGTTTATATTTAAGATCATAGCATACTAGTCATGTACTCCTCATTTTGTTCGCTTCAGTAATATTTCAGGCTGAATAAATGATGCTAATGATACGTTTAACGTAGCTTTCTAAAGCTGTAAAAATATTAAAATCAGTTTAGTTATTTCAGAGTTTATCAATTACAAACAAAAAATCTGTCTTTTTAAATTAGTATAGATAAAGATTGTTATATTATGTGAGCTGGCTGTCGAATAACTAATTTGCAAAATATGAGAGCTTTTATCTAACAACTATATTGGGCTAATAACAAATGTTGCGCAAAAACAAATTAATTATAATAATAACAAAAATGATAGTGCATACAAAAAAAAATTGGGATTATAAATAAGTTTCATTGTAAGGCATATATACAAAATATATTTTACGACGTCGCGCTTGTCCTTTCATCTGATTAGGTTTTAAATTGCTCGGCGAAGGAAAGAAGAAATTTACCTTGAAAAATTATTCAAATGTATGTGAACAGCCTGACTGTGGAACTAATACGTACTGGTTGTATTGAAATTTGTTTCCATAACTTATCATTTTCGTCAAGTTTAACAAGTGGTAATTTATTGTTCGTTCACTTGTTAAGGTGCTCTCAGTTCTGTAAATTATAATACACTCTCATATGCGATTATTTCGTGTTATTTTAGAAACTGCTTGAGAAAATTTAGTTGTAGGTATAATTAATAAATTATGTACTTAAGATTTCGATATAGAAATAAAAATGTTACAGCAATAACTCTTCTTATCGCCATTTTGTAGGTTTTACACAATATAAGTGTCTTGCCAATAATCTATCACGAATAGAAGTTTATTTTATGAAATATAGGTCATTTGCAAGACATCGCCTCTGTAGTTTACTACAGTACTATTAAATGCAAAACTTTGTATGTCTGTTTTGTATTCTCTTTCAACTTGAAACTACTAGACGGATGGTTTGGTTTTTAGTACAGAGACCAGAGATTGTAGTAATATATATGCGACTGTTAGGCACCGATGACGACAAGTTTGACTCAGCTGGTGGTGACCCTACTTCCTGCGCCAGCGATCGCGGGTTCGAATTCCGCTGGGGGCATTATTTGTTGAGCATGAATGTTTGTACTGCAGACTGCATGTGTGTTTATATTTATAAAATGTATGTATTTAAAATATATATACGTAATATATAAACTATCTGGTATTCCAAGCTCAAGCCTCGTAGCTTGCCACGAAACTAGATGGTGCTGTAATAACCCAACATATTTATTTATTATTGATTTACCTAGGGATGCACCCGAGCAAAGTAAGGAAAACTTGAAAAAAAATGGCACTTTTAATTATGAATTAATTACATTTATGTCCATCTTAGCTATTTATGTGTATCATTCACATCAATTTTGCGTCAGCTTTATTAAATAAACAAAGCACATATCTTAATCTTCCTCTCGTAATAGTTTGAGATTCAAATACTCATTACAACGCTTTACATTAATGTGCCGTGTTATTATGGAACAGACACTCCAAACTAATTGTACACTTAAGCAAATGATAAACGTTTCATTCATTAATTAAAGTGATTTTGATGATAACCACTCTTGACACTAGTTTTATCGATGAAATTAAATCTTAATTAATAATATATAGAAGAAATCCTTGCTTGTTGGTTTGGTTGCAATCGATGAACCCTTAAACTGTTAAGTGGATTTTAATAACCTTTTCACTATGGATCTATTTATATTTAGTTGCATTACTTACAGGGAGAATATTTTATTTTATTAATTAGGTATAAGTTTTTCTATTCTTACTTGAGTATGAGCAGCTATGAGATTTTTTTTATATGTTGGGACATTATTACAACAACACCATCTAGTTCCGTGGTAAGCTACGAGGCTTGTGTTACGGATGCCAGATAGTTTACATACTACACATATATTAAATTTAAATTTATACATATTATAAATATAGAGATAAATGCATGTTTATAATATGAGTTAAATTATTTGAAAACGTAGTCACGGAAATGCCTAGAGGGTGAAACGAAAATGGGTCGCGAAAAAGGTATATTACGACAATGAACTCTGTGTCACTAATATTAAGGTATAATATATATCTAGATAATAAATGTTGATTCAGGATGTTTCTTTGCGTTGTAAGCAGCTAGATAATACGGATATAGACGTCCGGTATATTAACGTTACGCTGAGTTCTACCAGCCCGAGTAAAACTAATTTAATTAGCATGTGTTGCGTATAAAACTTTATCATGACTATTGTAGCCTTGTTGTGCATTATGGATGGTTTTACGAAATACGTATATTATCATTTTGAAAGTAATTACATATTTCAAAATAAATAACTAGGTATCATATTTATAATATTATTCACTGTACGTAAATGGGAAATTAGTTTTGATTATTTGTTTCAGGACTGGACTACATGAAAATGAATAATTAAGTTAATAATTTACCAAAGTCACCTCACCCTCGCTCCGTTTGGGCTTATCCCTGAATACGTTTTAACGGTTGTACAAATTTCATAGAGATAACCAGCTATACTAATATTAAATATCATCAAAATTTGTCTAGTGGAAAAAATGTTATAATATATGATTTTAATCGAATTTTACCAAAAGTAAAATTTACGTAGGCATCAATCTCATTGCAGAGACTTACAATATCGCACCTCTGATTTCTTTATATTCAAATCATATTTAACGTGATCACCAGTTGCTTTACGGTGAAGAAAAAAAACTTCAGGAAATCTGCATGTCTTCCTTTTTCGAAAACAATGAGTAGTCCACCAACAGCAACAAACAGCAAATTAAGTACAAATAAAAATAATAATCGTGATAAAAAGTTTTATTAAGTAATATGTCTAATAATAATTAACGAGTAGTTACTGTAGGAAAAAAAATGTTCATTATTACGCAATAAAATTGCTTTTCTAGGCAAATGAGGGTATAAAAAGTTATTATCTAGGCATTATCACTTTCTAATGAATACTTGTTTTCTACCAAAGTATGTGATTGAGACTCGAGTTAAATATAGGTGCGTCTAGTGGACAACGACGTGTCAATCGTTTAAGCATTATAGTAAAATATTCATGCCGTTTAAAAATTTAATAACTTTCTACAATTTTCGCATACACTTTCTGCAACACCAAACAAATCTTTGGCGAAAGATATTTTTAATAACATATTCGAACTTTATTAGTTATACTAATGATAATGAATAGTATACGTCATGTGCATTTTATTATTTTTCAATTCTAATAAAATTTCTATAAACTTTTTTAGTTTTTTAATAAGATTTTTTTATTTTTTGATATTAGTGTTAATATATAGTTAGTTATATATAGCTATATTTAATAATCAGTGACTTGCTCTTAGCCTCTTATTTAGGCTTTCGAGTAATAATAATAAACCGACTTTTCTACGTAAAATTATCGGATTTTCAATTGATTACAGATTAGTTCTAAAGTATAACAGAATCGTTGCCCGCAGCAGTAATGCGGTTAAGCTTATTACGTTTGTAGATCTTGGCCCTGACTCGGAATGCATCGGAAAGTTATTGACTTTTGATAATGAAACCAGTTTGTGGATATCTGACCGAGAGCCGAGTACGCGCCCCAGTTCAATACCAGTTAAGCTTGTATCTAAGCACTCTCTTTCACTTACTTTTATAAGATGTAACATACATTACTTGTTTTGTTTAAATGTTTCAAAGTTTTAATGAAATAAATCAGCAGTGTACGAGAAAATTTAGAATTTTGTCGCATGTTTTGTATAAGATTTTAGAACCGAGTACCGCAATGGCTTGTGGTCAAAGATAGCGCTTAAGTAGCCAATTTATTACTAATTGCTACTGCATTTTTAATGCTATAAAATAAAAACATGTAATTTTCTAAATTTTCAAGTAGAGAAAATAGTCGGTAAGGTTTAATATTAGTTGCATTTAAATGAATGTATCGTATTGCATTAAACTTGTGTTTACGGAATTTTAAAATACAATATGTAGGTAGTAATTTTTTGTTAAATATATTACATACTAAACATAATTTAATGAAAATATAAAAAATATTTGATTAAATTATCAAAAACGTTGTCTCGAAAGATATATTTAAACGTGCTATTCTCTAGGCTGTTTAAATCAATAAGAAAGCTGTTTTTCATTCCAAGGTGTCATCGCGCTAGGACTCTTTAAATTAAAGGATTTAAATAAATGTCAAAAAAGTATTTATTCTTAATATAAATGAATGATCTAATTTCTAAGTGAGAGAATACGACATAATATGTGTTTTAAGTACCTTATACATACGTAGCTTTTTTAAGCAAGGCATGATTAGGCAGGGGACTGTGAGCCTTTCTCAATGAAACATGAACGATAAACGTCGGAACGATGTCGTTACGCTAATGGGATGGATAGGATAGGATCACTTTTCAATGCATTTTAATAGATATACCGATTTAATTATATGTGGATCATCGTCGTCATTTGTACGTGGAGGAAATCTTTGGGAGAGTTGAGACGAGATATATTATATATGAATCTGTATTTTTTTTATAGTGTATTGTGTATTTGTATTATGTAAAGTTGTTGGTAAACCTAATAAAGAGAAAAAAAAGAGAAAAAGAAATTTAGGTATATATTATGTACATGCAAATAGTGCCAGTTTTAACTCTACGGCGGCCCCTATAATAAAATAATAAAATATAATCAAATAACCATTCATTAAAAGAAATATCCATTTATAAACAAAACTATTATTTTTAATACTTTCTTAGATTTACGCGAATGTTTGAGATTATAATCTTTCGAATTTTGTCGCGGATTTAGTTGGACTTTTGGTTTCTATTATTTTTTTTATTTTTTTAGCCTTTTTATCGGCTAACGGCGATATCATAATCGATGTTTTCAGCAATATTACTTTTCATTGACAAAGTGCACTGGGCCCCGCCAGTATCCACTAACGACGCTCGGCGCTCTTTCGTTTCCGGCGCCCTGGGCGGTCGCCCAGCCGCTCCCTACCCTAACGCCGGCTCTGCATACAATCAACCAGGTAGCGGTTAAAAAATAATACCGAGTACTCTCCACTATAAAGTATCTTCTTAGTTATCTCTTACTTATTCCACCACGAGGAGCCAGAAGCAAAAACAATTTATATAAATAGATGTAATATCGAAATATCATGATGTAAGACTAGGTTAAAGGTATACAAATAACAGAAATATTTGACACGGAAAAACCTGTGGCTTTACGATCACGAAAAGTTTCGCAAAGTGACTTGTTGCTACCAACGATCAGATTTATTTTGCAAGACACTTAGAAAATAGTTCATAATTTGATCTCTCTGATTTATTTTGTCCAAGGACTACTAAGTTTCATTGTTAAAGTATTACCTATTGGATATTAATGCCTAGGTTTTCTAGAGCTTGTGCAATTTCCGCATTAATATTTCTAAAATAAAGATAAGATTTGAATTAGTCTTCTTAAAGTTCCTACTTCTAATTTTAAAAGTTGGTGTTGGAGTCATATATTATAATAAAGTTTAGTAAAACTTTTCTAAGCAGGTACTTAGTAAGTAATGATGTAACAAAACTTTGCATACAAATACCGTGAAATCGTGAAGTGTGACAACAATATTTATATTTACATAGTAAAGGTAAAATTTCCCACTTTCACGTACTTAGTAACCAAAGGGACATGTATATTTTTTTTTCATCTAATCACTATGTCAATTTTCAACATTCGTTGTGGGTACTTTACTTTAAACCGTCGATTCAATTTATATTTTTTATGGTTTTTAGTACATAAGGTTGTGTTAGCAATATTTTTATCTTATATCTAATTAACAATTTTTAACACTTGCAATAACCGAATATTTGTATTATCGAATATGCTACAACAATATCTGTCTATAACTGATAGTTTTTTAACATGCCTTTTTTCAAAGTATTATTTTTATCGATGCAGAGGCCTATCAAATAATCTATAGTTTTTTAGAATTATTGTCTGTATGTCTGTGACTACATCATGAAGAAACCACTAAACAGGTTATGATGGAATTTAGTATGATGATAGCTGAATATCCGGATCAGGATATATGATACTTTTTACTGCAGGAAACTAGCTCATTTTTGAGAAATCTCACGTAACCGTTAAAGACCAGCTGTAAAACATCACACGGTATGTGAATTCTAAGAATTTAGTTTCCGGTCTTGAAAACGCGGTTGGAGCCGCGGGAAATGCTAGTATCTTTATAAATAAGAAAAAATAAAGGTTTATTTTATTTCAATGTGAAATAAAATCAAAGTAATATTTCCCCAGAACGTGTAATAAAATACTTGAACCTAAATAACATTTATGGGGTGGAAGCTTGTTCCGCTAATAACAGTTCGCCCGTGATCGCCGGCCCGGGTTTCAACGCCATGTAATTTGTTTCTAAGCAGTTGAAAATAGTCTACTTTAGTCTAAAAAGGAAATTCCCAGAGAAATTCTCGTCTAGCAATAAACTGTTACTTGTTTAACGTTAAGAAATGAGAGGATGCGAGACGCGTCTTGAGTCGTAGTTTTCTTAAAGTTGGTTAGGTTGTCGGCTGTGGTGTGCATTAATAAAGACCTTCTACACCTCGGGCGGGCAATCTCGGGATGAGATGGTTTCAAAACGAGCCTGCACCTCAATGTTTTAAAGGCTGTCTTCAAGTTTATAATAAAGCTTTATCTCACCGAGACTCGTATAATAGCTGAGATTGAGAATTGCGACATACGTGGCGTTTTATACATGATTGATTTTAAATAACAAGTAGTATATTTATGGTCGTTTAAGAAATTATTTATTTAGTGAACAATTTATTGTTTTTTAATATATTATCGTATTGATAAAAATATTCAAAACATGAATAGTACAAAGGCAAACTTAATTCAGATTTTTTGGTTATTTTAGAAATTCTATTTTATTTAAGAATATGCAGGCACTAAAATAGAATAGGGCACAAAGCTGGACTTAACGAGCTGTACAGCGTTTAAACTTTAAATTCTTCGCGCGCCAACAAAACTTAAACAAATAGATTAACATTTACAATGTCCCATTCTCTTATATCAGTTCGCTCATTACTTTAATTATTCTCTACATGACCTCTACATCGTAGGTCAGTGGAAATTAAGGTCACGCAATTAATTTGAGATTTGAGTATCGATAACAAAAAGCTTACTAAACACTAACTAGAAAATACATCTTATAGTCAAGTAAATTACATTTAGTACCTACAAGTAACTTCTGTATTTCAATACAGCGCTATACTTAAGCTACATTGAATTTGTTCGTTGATTTCTTTGTCTGTACTTCAGAGAACAAATTGCCAAGTAATATTGTACCGAAAAAGAAATGGATAGACAAAAATAAAGTTTTTCTAGAGTTTTTTATATTGGTGTAAAAAAGTTCTGATACAATACAAATAAATTATAGTTAGTTATTGAAGAACTTCGTATCATAATCAATATTTTTAGAGTTCTCTTAATAATATTGAACGAATACTTGTTGTTATTTATAACTTATATTGTTATAGATAAGTTTTTCTTCATAAGAAAAGCAATATAGCGTACCATTCATTTATAAAAGTAGATGTACTTTTAGCTAAGTATATGTAAGGGTGCCATTTAATAATAACTTGCCCCTTGATTCCCAATTCTTGAATACAATATTGTGTATTTCGCAAAAAGTTCGGTTCTCCGGGTGACAATGAAAGTCCTTTTTAATATTCACTTCGGCTGCTATTAAGAGTAGGCACTCGTAATATTATATTTTATTTGGAGAGCTCTGATTGAAAGTATTGAGGCGTGACAAAATGTTGAATAAAATTTTCAGGTAGGGGAAATGTAGGGTCGTTATATACCGCCATTGAAGGCTTTAGGAATTTAGAATTTCATATTTCC
This sequence comes from Boloria selene, assembly GCA_905231865.2. NCBI lineage: Eukaryota > Metazoa > Arthropoda > Insecta > Lepidoptera > Nymphalidae > Boloria > Boloria selene. The sequence continues at coordinate 4,914,257 of HG993137.1, read as the reverse complement.
AAGTTATGCTTCTAAAGGGACAACTCTCTTTTGAGGTATAATTAATTAGTTTTTAAAGCAAGTAGTTGCTTACGTTCATTACAATAGACTTCTAATGAGTTCGTTTTAAATTAAAACCTCAAGTAATAAGCAATCTTGACTAAATCAAAAAAATGTTTTCATAAAAAATAATTATTTAATACGATAGTATATAATTAATCTAATACTTTATATAATAATAGTTAATTAAAGCGTAAAGTTGGCAAATATCGTTCTCAAATGACGCAATAATAATAAACCAAGAGTTTTGCGAAATTTTATAGCTAGCAAAATTGGAGTAAGCACGGAGCACTTTCCTATGGTGGCATTGAATTTTAGTGTTCCGTTTTAAGTTTCATAAACATTACCACGTCATAAGCGAATTTACAAATATAATTGCGAGCTAAGAGTTACCGACGCATGAAAATATTAAGGGACGTACGCGTGCCGTTAGGCAACATATGTCGAAATCTTCAATATTAAGTGATAGACACTAATTTGAATTGGCGCAACATTTTTTCAGGCGTAACTAATGTATTTTTTGCTGATTTTACAGCGAAATTGACTGTATCATTATTATTATTTTTTAAAAAAAGGTAAATTATAAGTTTTTTCGAACTAGATATTATATAGTTGGATGATACTTACATGTATATAAATAGGTATATACATATATAGGTGTGTATGTATCAAATCTGTCAAATAAATAAAAGTAAGATTATAAATAATTTAATTCATTAAATTAATATACATATACATAATAAATAAAATAAAATAAAAAATAAAAAAGCCTTTATTATTCCATTGGCATGTACATTTGTTTATAATAGTAGTGGGTAATTGCTAGTCCGATATAAATGCCACCTGGACCCCTCCTCGGGTGAAGGCCTCCTCCAGAGAATTTATATACATACTTCAGCCCTTTTTAACGTCCCACTGCTGGGCACGGGCCTCCCTCAGTACGAGGGGGATCACGCCATAGTCTACCGCCCTGGCCTAGTGCGTATTGGCGGACTTCACATGTCTTTCGAAAACTTGCTAGGTTTTTCTCAGACATGCAGGTTTCCTCACGATGTTTTCTTTCACCGTGAGATAATTAAATTTCATTAAATTCATCATCATCATTATCATCAACCATTAAATTAATATTTATCATTATTACCGTAACAAATCATGAAGTCGCTCTGTATTTCGATGAGATGTCAAACTCGTCTACACAGATGTCAGTATTAGCACAGGTATGGCCATGTTTATACAACCGTTACGCTTCACCACTTTGCAATTTGCCCGAACTGAGGTTTTTGACCTTTGGTTTTTACAAAGTAACTGGATAGTTACTATGATGTTTTAGCTAGGCCAAAATACTTTTCTAATTATCAAATAATTTAATTTGTTTTTCGAGGGTTTTAAAATAATATTAGAATTAATACTTTCTTAGGTTTACGCGAATGTCTGACATTATAAATGAAACTATCTTTTCGGATTTTGTCGCGGATTTATTATGATTTTTGGTTCCCGACGTTTCGAATGCTTTACAGTAATCAGGGTCACGGGAGAGACTAAGGTATTAGACGTCTCAGGGGGTTATATACTTGTTACAGACAGTGCCTACCCACAATTTTTTACAATTATTCAAAATAAAAAAAAAATAATAATAATATTAGACTTTATAAAATTAAATGAGCTCTTCTTGTACATGTTTCTATTTTATTCCATGTAAGTCGGGAACGATTTCAACCATTTGTATATATGTCAATTTTATATTTAAAAAAAACAAACTTTATCGGAAGACACTCGTAAGTTAGGCAACTTTTATAAATAAATCTTTACATATCTATACAGTCTATACAGTTACAGCAAATTTAAATGTCTGCATGAAATGAGCAGAAAACTTTAAAATTCTGACTAGATTTCTTAAGTAACGTTTACATTTTGAGGTTCACATGTACCTATTCATATTAATAATATTAATAATACGTTTTTCTTAAGAAGTAATGACCTAAGACATCAGAATATTGTATGTAAGGTCAAGTGACTATTTCTTACAATCGCGTAAACGAAGGATATCAGCGCATATCTAATTATGACTCAATCGCACTACACTACGTTAGCAAAGTTTTATATTATTCATGTGTTTAAATCAAGAAATATTTCACAGCAATAATAACTTTTAATGTATTATTTGCACAAGTTTGATATTTATCTATGTTCTTAGCTTCGTAAGCGTTTCATTCTTTTGTTCAGTCAGAATCAGATAGAAATTAAAGTCAGAATCAATGTGATTAGGTATATATTTTTTATCTATTAGGTACTAGCGACTCGCCCTCGCTTCGCTCGGGCTCTTCCCTAGATTTAGCACAGGTAAAGCCGCGGGATCTGCTAGTTATGCATATAAACCTTCCTCTTGAATCACTCTATCTATTAAAAAAAACCGCATCAAAATCCGTTGCGTAGTTTTAAAGATTTAAGCGCACATAGGGATATAGGGACAGAAAAGGCGACTTTGTTTTATACTATGTAGTGATTATTAAGTAGTAATAGAAAGAGAGGCCTCTCTCAATCATACATTCCCTCCTGAGAGAGAAAAGAAGAAGGAGAGAGAAAGGAAGAAGGAGAGAGAAAGGGAGGGAAAGAGAGAGAACGATAGTAAATACGGAATAAAGCTTACACCCCATAATTTGTATCTATGATTTTTTTTGCCTTGAACATAATATTATAATTGTGGATTGTAGTGATACTCGTAAATCAAAATGCAATGCTATAATTATGTAAGTTCCTGATTCTACATAACAAAGACAAAAAATATCCATAGAAGTGTTAATACATACGTATTATGTACATAATGACTGCATAATCTGACACCTTGAGCTAAACTAATAATTTCTAGCGTCACTTCCTTTTCCTGCGCTTTATCGTTAGAAAATATGAACAAAATGAAATGATTTCAATTCTTGCCCAGTGAGCGTGAAGGCCGGCTTTTCTATTTCTAAGGTCAAGCACAAGTTAGTTTTTTTTCTTTTTAATGCAACTCATTCACTCCGAATACCTTTTTTGATTGATTTATTTTGGTATACGTGGATTTTTAATTGGTTCTTTTTCTGCAGACATATTGTTTTTTTTCTTCCAAAGTTCCAAAGTTGACATTAAATCTAACTAAATTATGTTTTTTTCTGAATTTAAGGTGTTTAAATATTAGATAACAGTTAAAATTATAATGCTAAATAAAGTTCAAATTAATATGTTAAGTAGCTTAAAAATATTATGTAACATAGTCTACTTTTAAGTAGGTAAGACTATTTGCCAAAAGACGATGCTGTTTTTATGTAAAACTATTCGCATAAAAGACAAGCAATGTCGTGTTCAATTATATTTTTATTTATTTTACATTTATTAAAAATAAAAGGCCTGAATTTTTTTTTGTATTTTTATTAAGCACTTTAAAATATTCTTTAATTAAGACTTTATTTCATAAAGCTAGGTCAGGTACTTTTAAAGATATTGAAGATTTTCTAACCGACCCTTTTTCTTTGCAGAGCATTTCATTTAACAATTGCAAAAACTCATTTGAAATAATGAGACTTATTTTGAATAACCATAGTTGAATAAAGAAATAAACTAAGATTTTTATGGCTTAAAATCAACTAAACTGAAATTCTTTTTCTTTTAAGAAGTTAAAGTTAAGTTGATTCTATAACGAAAGGAAAATTAAAAGAGAAGATTATTTATTTAATTCTAAGATAATAAATATGGCTTTGCTAGACAGGAAGAATACAAAGCTTTACAACTTAAGCATTGATGTACATATTACTACAATGTTGATGTACATATTAATACTATGATAATATTACTACAATTAAATGTGAATTTGCACTTATATAGAATTACTTAAATACATTCTTGTATCATAATTGGCATATTACACTATATAATTATAAGTGTCGGTACTTCGTAGAGGCGTAGCGTTGAGCGACTATAACGAGATCACAATTTTAAGGCCCTAATAAGCACACTTTCAATTGAAAATAATTATATATTTTCGATTATAGTGTCAATTACATTTGATATATTAGATTTTGATTGACAACGTATTCATTATACTGAGTATTAAATAAAATAATAACATTGTATTATCAACTTGCTTAAAATATAGCATATTGGTTAATTGAAGGTTTCTATTAATAATGCATATTGATTTTCCAACTGATATAGGTAATAGGTTGTAAGAATTTAAGAATGCTGTAAGAATTGCAATTAAAGAGTAATTTTTATGACTTATTCAAACAATATCAAAGCACACATAGACCTTCTTAATAGTTTACAGAATATTTGTGTCCGTTATTCGATTAATGTGGATTATATTGGTAATTTTTTGGTTCACACGATATAAAAATGGTATTTTAATTAATATTGTGTGTTAATATTATAATTTTATAGAAATCATTGAGTACTCTATCAAGAATGACTCTTTGCTATTTAAGGTTACGTAATTTCGTTATTGTAAAAAAATAATTACAATTAAATCATTAATTCTAGAGTTTCTCATACACATTACATTGTTTATTTTTAAAAAAATATTTCTTTACTCCTGATGTAGAAATACCAATAAGTACACATACATTTTTGTCTTACTATCCTTAGAAGCGATTTAGAAAGATATTTTTTTCTGTATAAAATTCTATTCTATAATATATTTCACTGATAAAAACTTTCATAACGCACTTTGAGACGATTACTTGAAAATGAAATAAACAGTTCAAAGCATTCAGAAATAAATAAACATGACACCTTTTTATAGTATCACGTCAATTTAAATTATAAGTAAATGACACGACTAAATGAAAGCAGGTGAAATAAAAATAAGCGTTTTGGTTCAATTCATGCTTAAAATCAGACTTAAGCGTATGTTTGTATAACAAGCTTTATCACTCAATTTATAAAAGACAAGTTAGAAACGAGTTTCGTAAGTTACACTTTTACTTTTAAATTTTATAATGCGTCCGAATGCCGCGAGTGAAAGTGTCGCGTCGTTTGATGTCACATTTCGCCATAGCAATAACTTAGCTTGCACAATACCATCGCGACTAATTTTAAAGTGGATCTGTCACTTGACTCCTTATAGGAGTTGGTGTTTAAGTGTAGTATATCAAAACAAGTCAGCTTCTTATAATAGCATATGTGCAAATTGTAAACTAATGTAGGCGCAGGGTAAAGCTCGTAAACATGAATGTGCTTTGGTTGCAATTCATTCTGATAATGCTGCTATATAATATGCTGAAATTGAGCAGGAAACTAATTTGGCATATTTAATACTTATACGTTCTTATAAAGCCCTTTTTAACGTCCTACTGCTGGATGGTCCACCGTGCTGGCCAAGGGCGGGTTGGCGGTCTTCACATGTCTTTCGAGAACTTGCGTCTCGTAAGTTCCCTCAGATATGCAGGTTTACTCACGATGTTTTCGTTTACCGTAAGACCTTTGATAATCATGTTAGAAGTGATACGTATATGAAAATATCAAAGATGCTAGACCCGGATTTGAAGCTGCTTACTCGGTTATACAAAAGAGAGAGAGAGTTACCATTGGGCTACTATTCGAATTCGTTCATTGAAATAAAATTTTCTATAAATTTAATGAATAGATAATATGGATGTGCCGATTGAGCTTTTTTACATACTAGTATAACTATAACAAGTTATTTAATATATAGGGCATAGTTTTTCTGTAGTTTCAAATTGTATTGCCTAACATCTTTTATTCTTAGGCACTTAGATTTATGTCAAATGTACGAGTATTACGTTATCGCACGTTTGAATAGCGCAATGTGTCTAACGAAATGTCTGCAACATGAGTTTCTGTACAAAATTTTGCGAAGCTATTGTCTTTCGATATATAACAATTGCTTCATTGATTATAATGGATTGCTTGATATGATTAGGCCTTTATGACTACTATTACAAAGTTGTAACTTCGTTCACAATATTTCAAAGAAAATAAATATTTTTTATGTAGCGCTTTATGAGCTAAGTTCATGGTAGTTTTACTAAAGCTACTGTAAACGACGAGCATAAAAGTTTCAATTAGACGTTATTTAAAAAGTATTTTAGAAAATCGCCTATTTTTCCTTCGAGTATAACTCGAAAATATTATTTATTAAGTTAAGAATTAAGTTATTTTATAAAGCCTTAAACAAAAGCGTTCATTTAAACATGTTTTCTTATAAAAATAGTAAGGTTTCAGTTTTATTCAAGTTAACAAAATTTTCCTAAAAATAGCATCTAAGGTCATTTAGTCTAGACAGCTGTAGACTCATAGAAATTATGAACTGACAAAAGAGGCTACTAATCATTATACCTACATAATTTCTGAAGCGGGCTCTTTGTCTACTCAAATTACAACAAAATTTATTTTAAAGTATGTAAAGTAAGTTAATTACAAATACCTAAATGAAATTTACAGTAAATAATTCTGATATTTTGTTCTGACATAATATGAAAAATCAACTGACAATCAATGCGATCGTTTTAAATGATAACACTGCCTTTACACTGAAACACGTTTTTGTACATATTTGTATTCTTTTCAATTTGAATTTTATTTTTGCTTAGAGCCTCATCCTCGCTTCACTCGGGTTTGTCCCTAGGGGGTACCTTTAGGGTAAAATTTTTACAAACTTTGAATGTGTTATTTATTTATATCTAATCAAAGGCCTAAAAAATATGTTTTAAGCTTTTAGTTTTAAAAAAGACGTATTCATCTCCTATTTTAACCACTTACAGTCTTTTTTTTACCTTGAAAAGTAGCCTATGTACTTTCTTAGGCTATCTCTGTCCTAAATTTTATTTAAATCGGTTCAGTAGTTTAAGTGTGATTAAGTTACACAGATACAGACAGATTTACTTTCGTTTTTATAATATTAGTAAGGATTTAGGATATATAATAAATGATTAAATAAATAAAATCAAGCACTAGTCAAAATAGCAATTGCGCATACACAATAAACAAGTAAATGTAGAGAGCCTACATTTAATAATAACAAAGTCTATAACACGACAATAAGAAGCAGTTATTATAATATATTCAAGGCAATCTCCCCTGTTTTCTTCTAATAGATATATACCAATTGCACGTATTTTCCGCATTTTTGTGTAATTAAATGTACTATAACAAGTAGAGCCTTCACTAGACTTCCATAACACCTAAGGCAATCTCTTCCGCCAAGACCTATCGTTTTCAATTAGTCATCACACCTTTAGTCGTGAGATTATAATCAATATTATTAAAATATCTTTGTTTCATTCTATATAAATATTTATTATAATGGAAAAAGCATATTTTATGGTGTAATTGTAATTCTTATTACGAAATACTATGTAATTACTCTGGAAAATCTTGTGGATTCTGTAAGTGTTTCTTAGTAAAGTGGTGAAGTGCTATTCAACGTAATTTTGTAGTTCTCAGAAATAGTATGTTTTTGTTTGCTTGTTAAAGTAGTGGCAATTATCATCGAAACTACTAGACAAAATTGTTTAAAAGTACGAATTATATTTGCCATATTTACATATTACAATACTAAACTAAGCTTATTTTATAAAACTCCTATCAAATAAAATATCGTCGTAATATTCGTAGCTATTACCAAAACCTTATAAAATTTAAAAATCGTACAAGAGCTTTATATTTCTAAAGTTAATCGTCTTCAACGTCAAACCATTATATAACGCAATACAAATAACATCAATTCCAAGATTCGATTTTTCAAAGGAGCAGATTTCCCTACCTTATTATATCTAAATTAACAAAGGGCATGTCGGTTTTTATCCCGAGGCGAAAAGGCGAAATCAGAATTCCTCCCGTAGCCCTTGTTGACTCGCTCCACTGAAAAATCGTTCCTGTGATTTCCAGCCAACAATAATTTATGTTCGACAATAAAATATGATGGATGGAATTTACATAATCTGATTGTGGAGCCTGCGTCCCAATTTTAAAATCGTTCTCGACACATTTAAATATGTCCCCTCAACTCTTGTTCAGTTTAATAATCTCATATTTTTCGAATTATATACGTAATGCTGTGTGTTTAATTATATTTTATCTTGTTGATTATCAAGTTATAAATACTACGCACTTATTAAATCGATTCTTAATTATTGTTTATGCGCGTAATTAATTGGCAACGAATATTAAAAAACAAAGATAAGGTTACGTAATTGCGTATTTTTTGCTGCACCTAGTGCTGACTGTTAAGTGTTGACTGCATAAATTTTTGTTTTATTTGAAGTTTTGTAATAGAAAACGGTCGGTCATTCTTTTCAATAAAGAAAATAGAATAATTGAATTTAAAGAAATTAGTATTTTCATTCACGAAGACTTTTAGAAAGCAATAGTTTGATAGATATTTTTTATATGAATGATTAATTTTCTTTGAGATTTAACATATATATTGATGATGATCGCAATATTTATGAATGTATATTAGCATATTGGTTATATCATAAATGCATTATAAGTTTATAATTGATTAAATCGAGTTTTGAAACTTGTTCAAATTGTAACCTCTTCTCTTATAAAGAAGTTTTCTTAAATATTTGTTATTACGCGACGAAATAAAACGTACGTCCTAAAGCCGACGATACTTATGCTTTTTAGGATTCCATAGCCTAAAGGCAACTGAACCCTTATAATTTCATATTGTCCGTCCGTTCGTCGTAAAATAATGTGGCAAAATTTTAGTAACATCGTCTGATGTAACTGTTATTTTCTTCTCGTCCATTGAATAAAGTTACACTATCTTGCTAATGTTTAAATACAAACGACAGTAAAATCGAAATGCATTGCTTTTGTGAGTATATTGTCTTTACGTCAGTAAATAATTGTTACTTCTATGTCTAACACGCCTCGTTAACTATTACCAACTATTACAAAGTAGTAACGCAGGCAAAACATTATTATATGTTCAAACAGATCTTCAATATTTACTTTGAAGTTACTTAACTGTTATAGAATTACATAGTAAAATGATTACTTAATATTACAAACACGAAGTCGTTGTGTTGTCCGTAGTTTTCCTGTTTTAAGTTAAAACGGACCAAGAAATATTTTGTACTTAATTTATTGGTGGGCTGGAGAGTGATATAGACTTTAGCTATTTTATATAAATATAACGAATAAAATATAAAGTTATTATCATGAAACAGCCAAGGTGTTACTGATATTTTCATTAGTAGGTACAGTAAAGTTTTAATATAATTTGAATTTGCTTTTTGAAGTAACCCTTTGGGCCCTATTTGTCTTTCATAAATCATAAAAACATACATTAAAATGGAAAATATTAGGTTTAAAAATCATATAAATCTGGATTATGTACTGAAAGCGTTACGTTGTATTTTGTAGGTCGCGTAAACTTTATATGCGTAACGTACAACTCTCCAGTAAAAAATAATGGCATTTTCATGTAAAGCAATTTGTTAAACAGTTTTACTTTTAAACCTTTCAACAGTGAAACATACTTTCTTACCTATTGAGAATACACACAGCATATTTCTGAAAAGTCATTATGTCCACTGGAAAATTTCGTGAAGCTAAAGATTTCTCGAGCATAGTATTTTCATAGTATATGTACATAATATATTTCGACATTTGTAAATAAATTTTGAATTGATCTATACCGTTCATAATTTCCCAGGAGCATAAGTAGTTTCTCTGAAATGATTCGAAACATACTTGTAATATCCATCTGTATTCAGTAACTAGAACTTTCAAATTGCATCGAAGTTCCATAACATATTACTGATATTACAACATCAAACGATGCGTTATACAACTAAGTATAAGAAGCAATGTGGTCAGTATCCAGTTGTCTAATTTCCCGAGGGAATCCCCCTGTCCAGGAATGAATTGAAACGTTCTTACTTACATGTCGTAGCACTCTACCGTAGGGATCAAATTACTTTCATAAAAAGAATTAAGTATAGCGCTAAGAAACAGATGGCTAACTCTGCTTCACACGATTTTTACATTTTAACACATTTAATACAAGATTTTTCTCTGTCCATTTTACTTTATAGTCTTGTTGCAAATATTTCTATACCCAAAAGTCTTCGTCAACGTCGTTTTTATAGGAAATCAAATCTTTGACATCAAGTTAATAATTTCGATCGATTCATACTGTAATATAACTTATTTTATTAAAAAATATGTTGTTTTATATTAGATGTGTTTTCCGCCAAGAATGTTCTTGCGCGAGAAAGAAAAGATAAATAAATCGTGAAACCAAAAAACTGATTCTTCTTTATTACATAATGCAAGGATTTGAAATAGAGTATAATTATTATGAGAATTTTTGTAAATTATTGATGATATTTTTTTTAGATTTAAATGTTTAAGCTATAATAAGCTCACTAAGTCGAATAAATAAAATCTAGTTGAAAGATCCGATGAGCGATGCAAGCAAGGCAAAATAAATATGAAATTCAATTTGACGTAAATCCCCGATTTAGATTCACGAGAAATTTAATAAAGGTTCCCCGATGATATTAAATTTTTTACGTTTCGATCAAACGTTTAAACGTTCGAACACGTGTCGTGCTTAGTTGAAATCCGTTATCGGAACGACTCTCAAAGGATTTAATTTCCTGTCGGCGAAATGAAAATCGATTAGTTCGATTTCCGACGGCCGCCGGCGCCGAGGGTCGATAGTTTCCTGCCTGAGCTAAACTTAATAAGACATGCGAGTTAATCTAACTGGGACACCCACCTCACTTCCTAACCTGAGGCTGTACCTTCATACATCAGGACGTAAATATGGCCGAGTAATTGAAAGGGGTTAAGTTACTATTATTGGATCTTTCGAAATATTTGAAATTACATTTAAAATACATATTATTTCAAGTAGGCACTTCGAGGAATACCTATTATTAAATATTTTTAATTGTACTTTGATGCTGTAAAACCTACATCAGTTATGCCATTTAGGCGTTTTATTGTAAGAAAGTAGTGTAAGGTATAAAGAAGGTCATAGCTTATTAATGACCTTAAGCCTGGTCTCTAATGATTCGGAGGGTTGAAAATATTATCTTTATTTTTATTTTATTGATATTATTACTATTAAATGAAAGATGGACAAAAGTACTTTTGATATGACTATCTCTACCACAAATGTTAATATATTTTCATCATTCAGACATTGAACCTAATAACTCAGTCTATACAGGCTCTATCCAATAAGCCCCTCGTCGTTTGGTTAGAATTACATTTATCAATTTGTTCTCGTAGGTTAAACTGTCTTTCATACTTAGAACTTGTAACTTAATATTTCATTAGACCAATAACCGAGAGATTCTGCGGTTTTTGACTTGATGGAGCACGTGGCATCAATTATTTTTGACAGGCCATCTCATGTTTCATTAGCTATCAAAGTTAAGTAATAAAGGTTATTATGTTAGTGTTAAATTTAGTTTAAGTAATGGTTTACTTAGCGATTAGTGCTTACTTACCTTAATTAATTTTCGTGCGCTGACTGTTATTATCTGAAAAATAAAATATTCATTATATCAATCGTTTTTGTTCACAAATGTATAACTTTACCGTATAATATTGTATATGGTGGTATATATTTGTACTATATACATAAATATATATTTGAAATGAAAAAAGCAAGTGTATATATAGTTAAATATAATCATATTTATTTATCATATAGTTGAATACTTTTATGTATACTATTTACTATGAGTTCTCTCTTAAAAATAATAAAGATGAACATATTAAATTGGATGTAAGCTAAGACATAATATTATTAATATTAGATAAACATAAACTAGAGTTTGTTATTGCCACTACAAGTCTCATTATAAATCCAGGCAACAGCAAGTTTGTTTGTACGTGACTTAGCTTCAAATTTATATTTTAACATTTGCAAGAACTCTGACTCATACTATAAGAACAAAACATAGTTTTTACTTAATCTCAATGGTTAATTTAATAACATCCTTATTAAACTGGTTTACTATTTTTTTAAAGTAGGTACAAAACTAGGTTATGATTCAACATTATAGAAGAGTAATATTAATACAATACCTACATGATCACTAAAAACATTATTCAATTAATATAAAGTTCTCAAGGTGTAATTATATGTTTAAAATTGCAAAAAACAAACCTGTTGCGAAGTCATGAAACGTAAAATAACAAGATTATTTATATTTAGTTTAATATTTATCTATCTCTTTTTTCGTAAATAGTAAATAGGGCTTAAAATATAAAAAAATACCTTTAATAAGTTAACTAGCTAGCTATAATAAGGACAACACGAAAACATTAGAAGAAAATTAAACTTTAAGACGTGATACAGATAAAAAAACAATCAACAGTGAAAGGCCTTCTCGATCTCACTAAGATTTATAATCTTTTTCTTTGCTCTACTCCCTAATCGCGTTATAACTTTTTTCACCCTGATCGCAGTTGACGCGGGAAATTAGATTTAGAATTACATCCTACAAGAAACATAAAATATGAAGCTTTAATAAACACAAGGAGTCATAACAAATAGAAGAAAAAAGATGTAGATATAAAATGTTTGTACTGGTTAAAACCCTCTTTACAATATATACTAGATTTTGCGAAGCCCCGGGTTCCGCTTGTAAATGTTTATATAAATTTGACAAATTATATACTAAAACTTTCCTCTTGAATCACTCTATATATTAATAAAAGCCGCATCAAAATCCGTTGCGTAGTTTTAAAGATCTAAGCATACATAGGGAGAGACAGACAGCGGGAAGCGAGTTTGTTTTATACTACGAGTATGTACCTAGTGATATTGGGCTAGCTGTTATAGTCTCTCAAGAATAATCATTGTCAACAGTTTTTAATAACTATACTTTTATAAATTACTAATTAGGAATTTATTCTCTACACTCCTTCTAATCTAATAATATTGCAGTACAAATATTTTACAAGTATAATTTAAACTTGCGAAAGCTGTTGTAAAGGTTATTAGTTTATCGATTGATTTTTAGACTCAATAGACCATTTACTGTTGGTATCTATGTATATAATAAGTGGCATATAAAGCAAAAGCCATCTTTAATACATATAATAAAATTCTAACTGAATCGAATCTGTAAATTATATATGTTTTGAAATATCTTTTTCAAATACGACGAGATTAATCGACGACACGTTTGGCTCAGTGGGTAGTGACCCTGCTTTCTGCGCCAGCGGTCGCGGGTTCGAGTCCCGCTGGGGGCATTCATTTGTTGAGCACGAATGTTTGTACTCCAGTCATGGATGTTTATATTATTTATAATATGTATGTATTTAAACTTATATGTGTAGTATATCAACCTTCTAGTATCCATAACACAAGGCCACCTTACCGTGGAACTAGACAGTGCTGTGTGTAAATGTCCCAACATATAAAAAAAAATATTAATATTATTGATGCCGAATCTATAGTGTTTAGAGTTCGTATGTTTGTTTATCTTTGTCTGTGATCCTGAAAACCACTTTACAGAATTTGGTGGACTTTGGTAGTCAACATATAATAGGCTATCGTTTACTGTGGAAAAATATTATATCTAACTAAATATGAGAAATCTAACTAAACCTTAACGCACCCAGCAACTTGAGCAAAGTGACGGTGAGTCAATACAGTATGTTATATATATGCTACGTGTACTTTTTTGGTATTTATATTTTAGTAGGAGTAGGAAAATTATTATTTTATAAATATAATTTAAACATCGTAGGGTTATGTATATCTTTGTATTAATAATCGTAGAATGTGAATGAATACGAAGTATTACATAGCGAAGTTGCATTATTCAGCCACAGCTCGTGGCAGAGCTAACCGCAGCGAGTGTCGCCCTAATTACAAATAATGTTCAAATTAATATGCATATTTAGCACAAAGTGCATCAATTTATTACGTTATTGGACTTTCTAACTATTATTATCATATCGGTGTATAATGTTCCAGGTAAATTATAGCTTCATTGACAATGGTTTGCGAAAAATTATTCAATTTATTTTTCATTTTTAAATGCATTTCTTCTTCCTACCATCTCTATGCTGACGACCTGCAGTTGTACAGACAAGCCTCGATCAATGACCTTTCTACTGAAATTAACAACATTAATTTAGACCTGGCGCGAATCAGTGACTGGGCTGCTGCTTTTGGATTACTTGTTTATCCAAATAAGTCCCAGGCGATCATTATCGGTAGCAGACAATTACGGAACAAAGTGAACTTCCATAACTTGCCTTGCATCACTTATGAGGGTACGATAATACATCTCACCGAAAAGACTAAAAATCTGGGCTTGCTTATGGATTGCCATCTGTCTTGGTCGGCGCACGTGAATGATATTAGCAGACGTCTGCATTTCTCGCTTCACTCGCTCAAACGCCTACAAAGTTTCCTTCCCTTTAAAACAAAAATTTCCTTAGCCCAATCCTTACTACTTCCTCTTTTAGATTATGCTGATGTTTGCTTCTTAGATGCTACCGAGGAGCTGCTCAATAAGTTAGATAGACTTCAAAATTCATGTATACGCTTTATTTATGGATTACATAAACTGGACCATGTAAGCGATTTCCGTCTTCGTTTGAAGTGGCTCCCCATTCGCCTTCGTCGGAATATGCGCATACTCACGACCCTATACACAATTTTATATAATTCGTCCCCCACGTATTTACGCGAGCGCTTTCAGCTGGCGATCCCCAGAACCAGACCTGCGCGGTCATGCGTTAGGCTAAAAAAGCTTAACATACCACCATTTAACACTACTTTCTATGAGAATTCATTCACAGTTCAAGCAGCAAGACTCTGGAACTCTCTACCCGATGTGATTATTGATGATAATCCATCGCTAAAAGTCTTTAAAACTCGCTTGAAAGAGTTTTATCTGAATCAAACAACATAATTTTCTTATTTTATTTTGGATATACCTATGCATGTATGTAGGCACGTATGTATGTATTTATGTATTTATGTATGTTATGTGTATGTATGTATGTATGTATGCGTATGTATGTATATATGTATGTATGTACGTTTGTAATTTGCACTGCACCTTTTTCTTGATAACTATGTCCTTCTCACGCTCAAGGGTTTCTGGAAGAAATCTCTTAAAGAGATAAGTCACCCGTTGTACACAATGTCTCCGCTTCATTTATGTATTTTTCTTTTTCTTTTGTGTGGTACATAAATAAATAAATAAATTTAGTTATTTTTTAAGTCTTATTAAATGATTATATTATGAAAATGTCAGTGAAGTCGAAATATTTTGATTTAATCAAACACAGCAATCATACGATGAAGACCATAGCTTTATATAACATTTTATTAACATTTAAACGATTCAGAATAAGAATGTATCTAAGATTTATTTGGTTTATGTAACAAAAAGTAAACCAAACCACAACCTTTGACCACGAAATATTGTTAGTCAAAATAAGGAAATGCAAGTTAATTTACATGTGATTATTATTTTTAATATAAAATATATATTCAACGTTGGACGTTGCGTAAAATCAAAGGCACTTGGGTTAAAGTTTAAAGTTCAAAGAGAGAGAGTCGCATAATGATATGCTTTTGTCATTAGGTTGGAAATGTATGTATATTTCAAATATAGTAGCAAAAACGTTGATATTTCTAGTATATAATTATACTGTTGTAATTAAGTAATAGATATTCTTAATAGTGTCTACAGGATCATCTCTGACAAACTTTTTCTTGTTTAATAAAAAAAAAAGTTTTGTTTATCGTTAATCCATAGAAGGTACATATATTAAATTTGCCTTACACAGAAAATTATCATAAGCCGATGCGCTATTTTACTAATGTGAAAATTACTTATAATAACTTAAATTAATCGAATTATTCTCTTTAATAACCCGCATCGAACCATAACAAATTTCATAATTGTCTGCTGTAATTGTAAATATAAGTGAAAGCATTAAATTAACAAGTCACGCTGAGTTTTAACGAAAATTGACCATTATTAAGAAAAAATGTTGGTACGAAGGTTTCTATAATAGGAAAAATCGCAATTAATATCGCAAATAGAAATATTTAAACGTGTGACATTCATACCTTTGTTGCTGTAGAATATTAAGGTTTCTTAATCAATGAAATAAAGTTAAATATACAAAATTAAGGGGTCAAGCATGAGTTTATTTTAATTAAAGTTTGCAAAGTCGCGACACTTAACTTTACTGTTAATTAAACTTGCTTGATTCAATGAAAATGAGAATGAGTTTCGAAAATTAATCAGTAAGCTCTATTCAGGAAAAAGAAACTTCTAAACGGAGGGATGAGGCGAAGAAATTAAAATTTATTCTATCTGAAAAGTCAGAGAAGTTGATTAGCATAATACAAGTTAGGATGAAAACGAACGTCTCACCTGCCGCCCGCAAATCGGTCAGTCTTGAAGTTTTTCTGTTAACGTTTGAAACATATGGATCGGTTTTGTTAATTATATTATATTTATTTAGTTTTATTTGATTTATTTGCGATAATAAAGAGTGTTGGTACTTATATTAGGCCAAAACGTTTCTTTTAACGATCAGATGCACTGACCGTTTAAATACAAGTATTTCTTGTACACCGATTTCATCATTAATTTTTAACCTGTACTTTAGTTTTAGTTCAATATTACTGCAGCCACATTTATAACATATTGAGAAGACCACTTTGATCAAACTTCATAGTTCTAAACTTTAGAGGTATGAATATGATTAATATCCCTCAAGGGTATAACATCTTGTAGAACGATATTCCACTCTATTCAACATAACATATACAAATGGTGTACCTTCTAGTTACTTAGTCGGAATAAGATCTAAACTAGGCTGTATGTTTTGATAAGTTATCCTTCCATATAGTTATACAATTAATATGGCATTCCTTGGAGAGAATCTTGATTTCTCTCAGGAATCATATTAATAATTTTATAATAATTTAATAATTATTAATAGATCTATACTTAGAAATGGATTGGAGCTACAATGGACTAACACTGGTCGACGTAGCAAGGGCCGACCTCGGCACCAATCCCAAATATAAATAAATAAATTAAAAATAGAAATGGATAGCAATATATTCTGTACAACTTTTAATCTCAGATTTGCGATTGCGATTGCTATCTCTGAGATTTTATATCTAAGGGTGACAAGCTACTGCATGTTAAATATGCTGAATTATATAATATAATCTATCTATATATAGTATAGTATATAGTACAACTATAGCGACTCGCCCTCGCTTTACTCGGGCTCGTCCCTAGATTTAGGGCTAGCGAAGCCGTTGGTTCCGCTAGTTATACATATAAACCGTCCTCTTGAATCACTATCTATTAAAAAAACCGCATCAAAGTCCGTTGCGCAGTTTTAAAGATCTAAGCATATATGGGGACAGCAAACAGCAGGAAGCGACTTTGTTTTATACCATGTAGTGATAGTTCAAGATGTTTACTTGGTCGGATCCAACCAACGCATTGTATATAGATTAGGGAGTTCAAAATGAATTAAAATAACAACTAAAAATCAAAATGGTTTTATATAATATACTTGTCATACATATATATTTAAAACATAACCCTCTTTTTTCGCCGCAGCTGGCTGAAAATCATTTACCTAAACAAAATTTAATTAACAATATATAGTATTTACAATAATAATAGCAAAAGCCCTTATGACAGCTTTCATTGGATCTGTTACGTATGTATACGTCAAACATTCTTAACGTGTTCCGTCCGGGCCTTCCTGTAGTACCTGTTTGGGCGCGGCTTTACTACAGCTGTTTTATAAGGATATAATATATTACTGCAGTTATCACTACCTTGTGCCACTCTTACTTAGGCTTTATAAATTATACTGAATTATAACATTACTACCATTTTCTAAATACATATTTTTAACTAACACTACGAGGTAAGGGGTAAAAGCTGTATTTTTTTGGTATTGTTAACTATTATCTAATTGTTGGAGCCTTTTTAAATATAATAATTTAATTTTAAAATTATATATACATCATTTAACTATAAAATGTTTATATAACTGGCAACGATAATATATTACAAAGGTTATTATTTAAGCATTAATAACTAGTATTTGGTAATGGAGACAGGTTAAATAATACACTCATGTGGTTTGAAATTAAAGATATTATCAACATTAGCATCCCTATAGTATTAAAATTAGCTAAATATACTTTATAAAGTTAATTTATTACCAAACTTATCATATCCATATTTTCTGTTCGCCCGATCTTAACATTTTATCAAATTTAATTGAATTCGAATTCAGACTTTAATATTCAATACCTTATTGTCATAGTAATTCGTTAAAACTTGCAATTTAGTTTCAAAAGGCAATTGAATGAAGTCCTGAAGGAATAGGAATCCGAATCAGAGTCTCAGTTTCTCACAAAATTTTAATGAGAATTTCGTATCTTATTGCTCGAGAAATAGGAGGATCTTTGCGTTGATTCATTAAGTTTTACCTGAAGTTACTCCAATTACTTATACTCGATAGCGTATTATTTGTTCCCGTGAGTCAAATTAAAACATAATAGCTTCAAGTTTGCCCGTTTTGAAGTTCCGACGCAGGTACAGATTGAAATTATTACGTGGACCAGTCCAGCATCCCTGGCGTTAACGATAAAACTCCACGATTTATTTCTTTGCCCACCTGTCGACGGCAATTGTTATGGAAAATTCTGCTTATAAATCTAATTTAGAATAAATTTTTCGTATTCTGCAGGCATTTACAGATTCTGTCCTTGTAACTTTAAGTTTCGACGGATCGGACTTAAGAATATCAAATAACCCTCAATTAATAAACTTTGCGTGACTAATAGTTAATAAATAAATATCAGTTTAAAAATAAACAAATCATAAATACGTGAAGTACACACGCAACTATGAAGTGAATTGAATATCGATGTGAAGTTGAAAGCGTTATCTAAATATTTTTTGTTTTGATGTATAGGTATGTTAACCTTGCAGTATTTCATTCAGTAAAAAATATTACCATGATGTCATATTTATAGTATATCAGCTACGAGGAAGCCTGTACTGTCACGACTGCCTAAATAAAGGTATTACTTAACGTTGCGCGTGCGCAGCGTGACGTGACCTCACGCTTCATATGTGGGGTCGTTTTTGTGCCTCCTTTTTACATAATGGGTATAGACAAAGGTTAGATAGCGTGTTAAGTGTTTTAATTCATACATGTTTTATTATCATATTTATAAGTATAAATACATTCATCAAGGTATTTTTAGGACAATTGTAAATAATGAGGTCATAGGTCAAAAATGATAATTACTTATTACTTTATAAATAACTTTATATGAGTTGCTAATACAATTACTCTACGGAATGCATCATGCAATCATTGTTTCTTAATGTTTAGTACATGATATCTTCTCTTTTAAAAATAATAGAGAAAATATAAGTAATCTTTATTCTATATAAACAATTGTATGGCCCATGAAGTATTATTTACCTACTTAAGAATTCACCGTGACCGTTCTAGTGACTTTTAAGGGCAATAATTAAAGCAATGTCAGTATGTGCATGTTTTATGAGGTTTTTGTTTAGTAATTCTAGTGCAAGGTTATGTGGTATGATCTGAACATGAGGTTAAAATTATGACGTGAGAGCGAACTTGCTATGACAAAAATGCACAATATGACCAATAATGACCGATATAGGCACGTATTTAATAATATTTATAACTAGCATTTCCCGCGGCTTTGCACGCGTTCTAAGGAGCGGTAGCCAAATTCTTTCTGAGTCGCACGGTATGGTACCTCGCAGGTCTAACGCCCTCCCTTCCCGTTTTTGTAACATTTTTCATTGATGATCCGCTCCTATTAGACACAGCGTGATGTGATAGCCCTCCTCGATAAACGGACTATCCAACACAAAAAAAAGAATTCAATTCGGAGCAGTAGTTCCTGAGATTAGTGCGTTCAACCAAACAAAGAAACTCTTCAGTTTTATAATATTAGTGTAGATATATAATCATTATTTTGCAAATATTCTGTTATATTAAATTCCTTTATAAAAATTGTGTATATTTAACGGTATACTAAATAAAATATGTTATAGTAGAGTAAGGTGTATAAAATAGATAGAGCTAGATAGAGATTTATTTGATAAAGTGAGTTTTCGTTATAAATCACATTCTAAAGAGCTTATAAACTGTACTTAAAGCATACATTTCTGTCATTACTATTAAATTTGTTTGAATAGACGACTTCCTTATAAAACATTTCATTCCTATAAATTAATAATGTTTTCTAGGAAAGTAGAATATTTCTTAAAAACTGCTAAAGATTATTCATAAAAAATAAAAAAGAATAATATTATGAGTTTTCAATATAACTTTTTGATGAGAGTATAATTTTAAAATATAACAAGTTAAGTAAAACATGGGATATGTGTAAATCACTAGTGATATAACGGAATGTGATAATTTTCTGGGTCGACATCTACATGTAACTAGGAAATGCACATATCGTGAATGACAGTAATCTTTTAACGGACTATGGGTTGTCAAATATTATAACTATTTACAATTATGTCTTGACAATTATGTCTTGACAATTATGTCTTCATAAATAATAATAATAATAATCTTTATTTATAAAGGTACAAACCCAATTTACAAGATAATAAGATAAGAAGACAAATTATACCTATAGTATGCGTATGTTATATGCACATATTATGTCAAAACATCATAAAAACAAAACTCAGTTGAATCATGAATGTTCATCACAATAAGTGCTACATCTATCTTATATCTATGAGTCTATCAGTCTTTAAGTATGGTTATAATTAAGTTATAAGATAAAACTTTTAATAATATTTCACATAAAGTTTTCCTCTTAAAAAGTTTTTCTAAAAGTTTTTTTAAAACTTTGTCGTAAGTCCGAAATTAAATTAAATTTAATTTATAAATCTTGATTTCTGAAGAAGTTTGAAGAAGTTAGTTTGAAGATATAATAATTGAAATGATTTTATTCGGTATATTTAGTTAACATTGATTTATTTAGCACTCTATCGCGATTCAATCATTCAGACCAAAGATCGAGGCATACACTAAATAAAATATTTATTCAATATACTTCATTAGATGATCAAGTTGTTTTTGTGGCCTCAGATTATTTTGCACGTTCATTAATATACGTAAATGGACAACAACGTAATATAATTGACGATGCGGTAATCCTACTTTGATGATTTTATAATTGAGTTCTTATATAATATACAAGAATTCAAGGATTTGTTTGTTCTGTTTTAGGACCCATAAAGGTAATCAACGAAATGATCATAATTTTATTTATGTTATTCCTTGCATTTTGACAAGAGCATGACTGTAAAATCTTGCTTAATTTTTTTTTATATGCAAGTGCTTATAATAGAAAAGTGTATAGTATTATACTAATATAGTAATAATGTTTTTAAAAATTAACGATGAAATTTAAGAACTTATACTACTTTTTAACAAAGTTACATAGTTTTTAATTCTTTAAAAACATATAACATAACTTCAAGAGTGCTTTTTTGAGATATACAATATTATATTTATGAACGTATACGTTTCGAGATTCGTCCGATAGTGTGCAAAAGAAAGCGGCTCGACATGTCGCTTGAATGGTGCCGGAATGATGCCAGAGAGAGCGACACATGTTATT
This sequence comes from Boloria selene, assembly GCA_905231865.2. Taxonomy (NCBI): domain Eukaryota; kingdom Metazoa; phylum Arthropoda; class Insecta; order Lepidoptera; family Nymphalidae; genus Boloria; species Boloria selene. The sequence continues at coordinate 4,892,527 of HG993137.1, read as the reverse complement.
GCCACTAATGTACCGACATGCGAATCTAAGAAAGATAAACTCTGAACAAGTTAAAGGAATTATGTTAGAGCCAAAAAAATGTTATATAAAAATCCACTTTATGCTGGAACATAGATCATTTATATATTTTTATTTTAGCTATCCCAAAAGCCGTTATTGTTGTATATTTGTCTTTTTGTTTATGTGTTATGTGATTTGTGGTATTTAAATCCGTATAAAAAGTAATAAAAAAAATCTATTTTTTTTAAAAGGCTGGTATATTAGAACATAATAACTTTAAAAACAAGTAATTATTGAAATCGGTCTATTCTGAAGTTATATGCTTACCAACTAATATCATTTCATTTTTATTTCTATTCCATCATTTTTATGTAACACAACTATATTAACTACGCTAAAAAACAACGATTTTATAATAAGGCTGTAAAGTATTTTTACGTTTATTTAAAAAGAAGGATAACAATGTATAGTGTATTTTTTACTACAGAAAATAATGGATTTAAGCTTAACATTCCTTATCGTAGTACCATCCGAATGTTTTATTAGATTACCGTACGTACTCATTGCAGTGAGAGCGAATGCGCAAGAATAAGTTTATATATTCCCATTGCGTACGAGATGCGTGCGTTGAGAGATCCAACAAGAGAGATCTAGATCGATTTACCGCAAAGTTACCATCAGTTACACAACTGCGAACCATGATTTGCATCAGATTTGTAATCGTCGGTATAATTATTGTATAAGAGATGGAAAAACTAAATAAATCCCATGGAAACGAATGATGACACGAAGCAAAGTTTGATTATAATGACACTAATCATCGTTAAGCCAATACCACAATACCTTCAATAACCGTTTAAAGGACTACTGACAGTCAATTTAGGTCATGGTGCAGTTGCTATTATAGAAAATTGTAAGCGCGTATGCGTAATTTTAAGTTTACTGCATATGAATGTAATAGGGACCAAAGATTTTTTGTTGCAAGACAAATTGTAAGACGAAACATTTGAGATGGAACATATTAAGTATATTAATTCACTTTAAGTTTTAAAGTGCATTTGTAGGCAAACAGAGCGGCATTGAAATTTTAATACATATAAATAGCAATATGGTTCCCTAAAGAACATTAAATTAGATTGTCGAGGTAAGTTTGTTTTATGCAAACTATGCAAAATCTAATTTGAAAACTTATATCGCACATTAAATTAACTTTGAATATCTAGGAAGATGTAGTATGACATGTTTCTCGTATTGGAGAACCTTTAATCTTATCTTTTTAAGTGATTTTGAAATAGGAAAATGTTGACAATGCCCCATAGATTTCCAACAATCAAGTCATAAATTCAATCTTTTTGTTATTTGCATTAAAGCGTTCCAGTTAAGCACAAATTACTTCGTCAATGAGAAGGATTAGTCGGAACAAGTCATGCTTAACATTAAAAGCAGTTGTCATTACAAATGACATAACTTATAATTATTTAGATAATTTGTTATAACTGACATCGTTATGTAATTGATAGCGACGGTCATGGTGTCAGTAATCAAAGGGCAATGGGTTTAATGAATCGGTCACGCTTTCTCTATGTTTATTTAAATGAGCGACGAGTTTTTAAATGTCATTTCGGTACTAATATTTGTTCATGCCCAATTTTTAGGGTTCTGTAATTAAATAACTAAAACGGAATATTTAAAATGTCACAACGTTTCTCTTTTCGTCTCTTTTACCAAGAAAAGCAATAGCAAAATAAGCATTTTTTATATATTAAAACAAAAATCGGTCAGTTTAGTTAAAAACGAGTTAGTAAATTGTAAGTAAAACGTATTATTTATAAAAATCAACTTAATATTAACTAATTTAAAATACTACATATATCCTTGACACAGAAATAAAACAGAATAGTATTTAAATATCTAACAGTAGACGAATAGCGATTCACTTTTATGTTTGTATTTGTTAAGTAGCTCTAGTTTCCAGTTTAGAGTTGCCAAAGAGTCGGTAATTGCAATGCATTTAGGACGGTCGCTGGACATCGGTAACGTCGTTCACGCTGTTCGAAAATAGCTCGAATTGAATTCGTATTTAGTTCCACTTTAGTACAAAATAATATTTGCAATATTTATATAGTTACCTACAAAAAATCATTACACTGCTTATTTTTAATAGTAATGTTATGGTGAAATAATTTTACATTATCTATTTTAACCGCCTTGGTAGTTTGATACCTAAAGAAAATGGAGGTTCTCGTTCGTATCTCGGGTCGGGTTAAGTTCAAATATCAATTTTTTTGTTAAAAAATCGACCTTGCCATGAATATCACATAAAACTGCACCTGACTATTCTTTGTTCGATTGTACGCTTTTTTTTCAAAAGGTTTCAAGTTATTCGACAGGTATACAAATTTTTTATAAGAATCAGTTCTATAAGACAATAAACATTTTATAATTATTATCAACGCGCTAATCTCAGAAATTACTGATCCGTACCAAAAAATTTTTTTTGTGTTGGATAGTCCGTTTATCGAGGAAGGCTATAGGCTATATTACATCACGCTACGACCAATAGGAGCGGGGCATCAATGAAAAGTGTCGCAAAAACGAGAAAAAGAAATATTTCTTTTGATTTTCAGCCTTTAGAACGCGAGCGGAGCCACGGGAAAGGCTAGTATATTATATGAGGATGTACTTTAAAGTGAGACTAAGATGGAATTATTATTAATTTAGTTTATTTTAACATAGTATTGGTACTAAGTTCAGAATTAATCGTGCTCCAGTTAATTTACCAGTTAATGCCAACGGCTACAACTAAATGAAGTTGTGTCATTGCAATTAAGTAGCGTATCAAATGCTTAAGTTTGGTTTATTGTTTGTGAGTTGTGTTAAGGGCCAGCTTAGTGCCTAGAAATTTCCTTTGGATATGAAAACTTACATTTTCAAGCTAATACATATATAGACTACGATCCTTAAGTACATAAATACATTTTGCGAGTGAAGTCGCGGGAAACTTCTTCTTAAATTATACATATTGATTTTTTTATTTAAGTGACTATTTAATAGCTAACCAATTTGAAGTTAAATTAAACAGATATCGACCTCCATATAAAATAATTATCTACATACTCGTAGATTAAATGATGATTATTTTCCGTTTAAATCTTTATACCACATATGGAAATAATATACTCCATGAAGTTATAACATTTTAAGAGTGAGAAATCACGCAAATCACTTTACCATTTAATAGTAGGTCTGTTAATAGTACTTACTTTGGTGTATTGTAATAGAGGGTAAATAACTTGATTGTTTCTATTAAATATTAATTAAATGGATTAATGGCTTGCGATTTTCTAAAAATAAAAAGAAATAAGCAAACTTTACTCATGAATGATTGCGTAACTTGAAAAAATTATAGCTAAATAGATTTTTTTTAATATGTCAGTGTCTTATTTGGTGCTGATAACTAAATGGATTGACAAAAAAATTAACAAAAGAGTCAATATCAGATAAACCGACGAATCTTATTCGTCTCTCGATTTTTCGTGATTTGTCAATAGAAATTGCATTCAATTGGCACGCTTCGGAGCCGACAAGACAATTAAATTACATTCACAATATAAAAATATGAATACTACAAATTTAGTTTTGTTTATAACATTTCATTATAGGTACATCAAAATACTTTAAATATTTATCGTTAGTGTAAATTTTATAACAATTAAATAGATATAAGTAAACTCATTATTAAAATTATCTTAACATATTTAAATAGTATATAATAGCATATTATTAGTTTTTAAAACAAAACATACGGTCGCTTTCTCTGGAAAGTCTTGGCCGGAACACGACGCACTCACTCGCGCATAACTTACTCTTTACAAGAAAATTGCCTCAAAGACATTGATTTAAGAACATAAATATTATATTTTATTATCTTAAGGATATATAATCAATGACAGAAAACCGCATGTTTAGAACTAATCGGACTACTGTTATCATTGGGAAAGATTATAACTATGTTGCTTTAACTCCTTGATCAAGAGTAAAATAAGTAGGTTACTAAACGAGGTACCTTGAGAAGTACCCATTGAGTTGAGATACTATGATACACAACACGTATATAACGTTATATACGAGTACATACAATAAATAATAATAAATACTAATGACTAGAGTACCTGAGTTTCTTTCGCCAGTCCTTCTCTGATTAGAGGTTTCTTCTTTCCGAACTGGTGGTAGACTCATGACGTTGAGTAAGAAATTGTAACAATTTTTATGCTGAATAAAACATTTTGATTTGATTTGATAAACATTAATCACAAATAATAACCCTCAGCAGGACTTAAACAGATAACAACAAATAAAACACAGTAAATAATGTACCAAACTGATCCAATATTGTCATCACTAATTTTATAATAATTATATAATCTAAAATATGAATATCATTATAAATATGGATATCATCTGAAATATGATATAATTATTTAGAGAATTAAAATTGCCATAGCAAATCGAAAGTCATCAGAACTTGTCTTATACAGTTGCTTATTCACGGTGCTTTGATTTTGCTAGAAAATCTTGCACGTAATTATAATGTTTTGTTAACTATCACTACTTTAGTTAACGTCAGTAACGTAATATGCGTTAAAAACCAAGTTTTTTTTGAAACAAAATTAGTTTATAATTAAATTAAATATTAAAAATTAATACAAATTTCTAGAATGAGTATATATTTTAATAGTACATAATAATATAATGTATGTAAATAAAAAGTACGGGTTAACTGATACATCAAGCGTTGATATTAGTTTGCAATATAAGCCATTAGTCAAAAATGTGATCCAAAATTACTTATCTTTTTAAAATATATTTAATCGTTTTTATCGATATTTTAAATTCTTTATTTATATTTCTGTTTAGGCTATTATAATTTTGGCCTCAATTGACAAAATTTGCAGAAGTATTTTAAATATTACCTTATTTTACATTTAACCTTTACCAAGTAAAACCTTTACGTAGGCACAGAAAAGTAGATTGCATTAAAACCGGTTCAATAATTCTCGTAATTGGTGCAATCATAGGCATACCAAGGGATTATAGTTGACACCAGCATTAGGGGTTGCACTTGCAGTATTCGAATTAAATATCTTTGTGAGAATGGATTTTTTTCAATTAAGACAAAATACCGTACCTATTACTAATGTAAAAAAATTGTTGTTAGTTGTAAAGGGAAAAATATTTGTTTGACTGAAATCATCTGATTAATCCCCTATACTATTAATTAGTAAGTAAAATAGGGATCTGTATAAGACAAATAAAAATAATATAGAAAATGAAGGTTTTAATAAGCTTTAAGTACCTACATATTTAAATTAATTGTTCAATGACTTAATCTTATTTAAATGTAAGTGAATTAAATACATCAACTTCAGCCCTTTTTAACGTCCCACTGCTGGGCACGGGCCTCCTTCAGTACGAGGGGGATCAGGCCATAGTCCACCGCGCAGTCCTAGTGCGTTTTGGCGGACTTCACATGTCTTTCGAAAACTTCTTAGGTTTTTCTTAGACATGCAGGTTTCCTCACGATGTTTTCCTTCACTGTTAGACAAGTGGTAATCATGATAGAAAATGATTCGCACATGAAAATATCAGAGGTGCGTGACCCAGATTTGAACCTGCATCACTAGGTTATCCAAGCGAGCGCGTTACTGCTGGGCTACCACTGCCTTCATGAATTAAATACATGAAAATCTAGTTTTTGTTTAGGGCATGATCTCAGTACTTGTTACAAAAAAAGTACTAAAATGTTTATAATGTTATAGGATGTTTGTAAAGGTCAAAGATTGATTCCCACACTGGATGAACCTTTGTATTAAAAATAAAAATATTAATGGCTGTTTATCTCGTTTTTTACAATTAGTGCTTATTGAATATTGTCTACTGCAGTCGTTCTGTAGTGACAGTATCCCAGAAAGTACTCGTAAAACGGAAAAGTTTATATGTAGTCATGATCTTTTCATTTAAAGATGCGTGAATATAATAACATTGCAACATACTTTAATCATTTTGTGATATCATACGAAGTTTTTACTTATAATTACACGTTACGAAGGCAGGTTGAACAAGTAATTTTAAACTCTTATAAATATTTATGTAGTATATGATGGGTATTGTTGTTCTGAAAGTGTGTTAAGACGGAATGATATTTTAAGATGACGCCAATTTTTGTGAAAACGAAAGTGGTTATCAGCAAAGAGATTTACGGTTTTACGTAATAGTACGGGTGATCATGATTACTACGATCAATAACTGAATGATCATTCACGTGAAAGTTGTATGAAAATGTTTTTATTGCTTCTAAAAAGTACAATTAAATTAGCCTATGGCTATTAAATTACTTCGTATAAACTTATGTAACTGTTCAGCACATTCATTATATGTAGATAGATTTTTTTAGATAATTTTATATAACTTGTAATTTTTATTGCACTCTAGTTTCTGTAATAGCATAACATTAGGTAAAAATTTAAATTTTGAAAGGTAAAAAGTAGCAAAAACGCTATGTGTATGTATTTTGACGTATTAAATTAAAAATGTGAGGTTTATGTAACGTTTGCATCAGTCGGTAATCGAACTGCTATAACCAATTAAAAGTACATACCACACCTTTTGTAAATTAAATAATAAGGTACTTTAATGAATGTCACTGAAATATTTTTGTACATATTTCTCGCTTATTTACGCCTCGTCGACTTAACTCAATGTTGATGCATTTTATACTGTGTAATATATCACCACGCGTGGATTGCGCTCAACAGGAATGTTTAGAGAGTGCTATAATTGGATGAATGCATTACAAAATGATTGTTGTTAGAAGATAATCTTATATATTACAACATATGAGCTGGAGTAGTTTGTATATATTTCAATAGATTTGCTGTATACGTATATGTATATTTCATTTCAATGTCAATTTTATTAAAAAAAAATTAAAACTATTCGAAAAAGAAAGGGATATAATCGAAATGAACGCCAAAATGTATAATAATATGCCAAAAATTAGTTTTATCTTAGTAAGAAACAAAATATTAAGTATTGAGCGTCTACTACTTGTATGTAGAAAATAAAGAGACCCCTCTTCGGTGAAGTAGACTAGAGAAGTATTGAAAGGTAAGCAAGAGCTATATTCTTGCTTACCTTTCAAGAAATAAAACACTGAAGTCTGCTGTACATCTTGTTTGAAAGTTGTCGGACTGCTTCCAGCTCATCGCATCTCGCGAAGCTAAAATAAAATGATACGGCCAGACCAACTCCCTAAGTAATGGGCCAAGAACGGATGGTCTCAAGTAATCTCAACTGAGATTAAGTCTCGAACTTACTGTATCGAAGTGCATTATTTCGTACACTCGACTTCCGATCGTTTTCAAACTACACTCAAACAAACTTATTTTTATATTTAAAGTTAAACAATACAACGAGAAAGCTTAATCCACAGTAATTTAACGTTTCGTACTTCTAAAGTTAGATGAGTTTTTTTGCAAAATTTGGCGGTTCCTTTATTAGTATGCCAAACTGAACCTATACTTGTAATAGAATTTTTTGTATCTGAATTCTCCCGAGACTCGATTATGGAGTATTTTCTATAAGGAACACTATGCGAATACAAATTGGGTGTGAGATAAAAAATCTAAAAACAAGTATATTTGTAGTGATGTTATCGGTGTTAACATGTGTTTACGGTGACTTGTGGCAGTAATGCTTTCGCCTTTCATTTTTGTGTTTGATCTATCGATTGTCTTCGTTTATTTTGATGTATTTGTAGGTCAGTGAAGCTAGCCATCCGTAGGCAATCATGCCTGAGTAACAAACGTGTTTGCAGCCTCCTTGATCTTGACATAGATTGAAAGCAAAATAAATCCTTTTGCAGCTAAACCTGTTTATTAAAAGCTCGCATTTGCAATCGTATAGATATCAATACTCAGATATTGTTGTTTAGTGACATATAAAGATGATTTCCTTATATACAAGTATTTAGACATTTTTTATACAATAATTGTAGAAGCCAATAAATCTGTTATAATCAAACACAGATTATTATGTTTATCATTCAGTATTGTTAGAAATATTCAATAAAAGTAGGCTCTTAATGTTGATTCAAAGAAACTTTTTCAGATTGAAAAAAAAACTGAAGAAATAAATACAATAGAATGTGTACCTATATATTTATTACAACATTTAGTGTTATAACAATAAGAACATGGAGGCGATAAAATTATTGCGATTTGATATTTATCTAAGATCACTTGCATTATTAAAACAGCAAGTCAATAAAAAGAATTAAAAGCAAGAAAATGAAAAGATCCGTTTGAATAGACCGTTCCCATCTTATCTTTTGTAAAAATGTCATCTAGAGTTGCTTTACGTAATTATAAGGTTACATAAAGAGTTGAACTGGCTCTATTTGTTGTAGTTGTACTGTTAGGAGGGTAATAAAAATGCATGTGGTCTTTATGTTAACATGTTAATGTAGAGTAAGTTATGTAAATGTGTATTTATTATAATTGTACAGATGTAAATGGTGAAACTGTAACTTCAAATTATCTTAATATGTCCTCTTATAGAGTACAATTAAATGTACTGGCATTCTCCGAAAACGTTTATTTTCTTATTATATTGTTCATCCCTGGGTACGTCTTAACTGTTAGTATCGATAAGGAACTAAAGAATATAATCTATAATAGTAAATTATTGATCACTGCAAATTTTCATCCCACTTTTAGCGTCTTTAAGAGATAATTTCCGGGATAAATGTACTTTATATCCTTCCCAGGGTCTCAAAGGTTTAGTGGATTTTAATTTTTATATTACATTACAAGCAACATTAATGTCGCTCTAAATATTTTAAACAAGTTATGACATAGGTATTTGTATAAGATCTTTTAAAGAAAATATGTTTTATGCGATAACTTTATTTTATTTTATTTTTTATTTTATTTTATTAGACCACCAACAAAGTACTTACAAAATACATGAAAAAAAATTGTATATGGAAAATAAAACATAAAAAGTAGTACCTTAATTATAGGTGATAACGACATGAGAAAACAAATTAATATTTAACATTAAATATACCTAATAGGTAAAATAACAATATTTCAACATAATACATTTAAAACCAAATATTTTACTAATATTATAACATATAACATTATGGATGCATTACGTATAATAAGTAGAGGTCTATGGGTTTCTTCGTATAATGTCAAGAGCGGAAAGACCATATTGGTCCACTCGACTTGGAAACTGTCTCCTTAATTAAAACTATGTAATGTTTACTACATATTAACCTAACTAGGTACATATTAATAGTTTTGTAACTACATGGATTCGAGGCCACATACTGACATTGTAGCAATAGTTATTATAATGACTACAACTTAGTCGTTTTAGATGAAGAATCCGTTTTGTACATATATGTAAAATAACATTAATTGCAGAGAAATCCATAAAATATTAACCACTTCACAAATCCACTTACTCGCTGATTATTGTGAAATCTCAGGAAGTATAAAGGTATAAACTTGAAAATTGGTTGGTTCTTAATAGAGTGTGAACATCCGCTAAGAAAGTAATCGAAGTTCGTTAAAAAGAGGACAGAAGTTCGTATTAAAGTCCGTTATTGTTAAATAACATATGAACTGCGGACAATTATTAATATTAGTAGCATTTGTAATACATACTACTACTACATATAAATTATAATTTTGATTACGGTCGATATTGACTATAAAAATGTAGATATGAAGAAATTATAATTTTTTGTCTCTAAAACACTTTCTGAATTTAAAATTCATGTAAAAAATATACAATCGTCATTTAAATTTACTTTTATACACATGAATATACCTACAAAGTATTGCCTAGTTTACTTATAGTTTTATTTAATATCCTCTTAGTTGGCCTATCAATATGCTATGACACTGCCTCGAAGGTAATTTGTTATTCACACAACATGGTCGAGACACGATGTTTCAATGTCGCAATTTAAGAAAATTACTAAATTAAATTTATTAAAATAAACCTTTTAAATCATATACAGGAATAGACAATTTATTTATTGACAATAGCTCCTTTATCGAAAACCTTTTGAGATGTCGATTTCAGTTAGTCTGTAACTAAAGAAGAGCCTTTTCTTATTCTTGAAGTCGTATTGTGGAATTATTTTTGTTTAGATTAAATATGAATAGAATAATTTATTTGGATGAATTTCCATTGCACTATAGAAAAAATATTGTAAGTTATCTATACACATAGATTTATATTTTAAAGTTTTTGATTACTAGTTCTCTTTGATTTTTATTCAAATTAGAGATGTAATTTCTCTCGCAAATACATAATATGTTCATAAACAATAAATTATCTCTTTAAACGGTTCCTCGAAACAAAATTAAGCGTATACATGTCATACAGTATTTTATTTAATCTTGAAATGTACCGTTATGTTACATGGACCATCTATAAATCCGAAGGTATCCACACACCATAAAGTAAGTACCAAAGTTAGTATTCAGGACATGAAGAGGCGGGAGGAGTGACCTTGGGTGCAATGACTCCCTCCGGTCGGACTGGTACCAAACCATTACGAATGCAGCTAACTCAGAAAGAAGTTATGCTAAATTATATAATGACTATAGGGAAATATTGCAATCTAAACTTTTACAGAGTTGGCAAGTACTTACAAAATTGCTTCACTAAACTTCCCATGGGTCTGAGTGACTATAAATTATTTTCGTAAATTTAGCATTAAGTTTTACAATTCATATTCTTTGTAGTAAAAATGGAGATTTTTTTATTTAGATAAACTTAGTTCAAAAAATATTTTAAAGAGTTAGTTCTGGATCTTGTTTTGCCCTTACAATTAGTTTTCAAAGTAAGTATCTAAGTTATATGGAACCATTGGTTTAACTAAACTGTTCTAAAGTAATCGGATAATAATTGGTGAATGCGGCACGTGATAGTGATATACATAGTATTGAACATACGCTCGAGTTGAAAAAGTTACTTGTAATAATGTACCTAGATTTTTTTGTATTTGAGCTTCGATGGTTTCCTTTTACGTATAAATTCCATTTTCATAATTGTACCGATCGTAGGTTGTTCTCTTTATTTCCATAACAAATAGGGTAATAAATAGCAATTTGTTAATATAAATAACTTAATAACGAAATAAATAAAGTTATTATTGCTTATTAATTAAACTATTTATATTTGACAAAGATAAATTGTTACAAGATTTACATGGCATTTAAATATATAGATTTGATATAAGTTATACTCTAACGAATTTATGTATAGGTGTATGGTATTAATCATAGTTACTATGCAATTTGCGGCTTGAGTTTTTGCGGCAGTTAGATTTTTCTTATTCTTTTTTGATTAAAGAAATCTAGGATGAAAGATATAAATAAAAAAGCTGTGTAAGTATAGAAACCTACGAACTCGTAGTAAGTAATTTTGAAAAAATAGAATTTAAAATTTAAAAAGCAACGAAGTTGCTTTTTCCGGGGAACTTTGATTTTGTTTCTTTTTTATGTAAGGGTACGAGTAATTATAAGAACAACAAATTAATTAATAATTTAGATTAATTAAAGTTTCTTAGAAACTTGTAATGTTAAGGATAAGTGTTCTTAAGGTGTATTATGAAACATAAATTGTTAAATATTTCAAAACTTTATAATAGTCTAAACTGTTTAAGTGGTATAATAATTTATTTTGATATTTTAGCAAAGACCGGTAATTAAGTACTTAAAAGTTACTGTTATTTAACTTTAGTTCTTAATTCTTATGGTCAATATTTTAAAAAGTACTTGGTATAACCTAAATTTTAATTATTTTATAATTTTTGTTAAGAGAGAATTTTATGAACTAGCAACTTACCATCGCTTTTGGTGCTTAAAATTATTACAATACTTAATTACTACAATGAAAAAACTATAATTAAGCGTAAATCTAGATTCATGGTTGTGTGCCTTGGCAGACCTGCCGGGTCATCGCGCGGAGCGTCGTATTTGAATTCGCAAGCGATCCTGCCCCATTACGACAGGTGATGGGGAGCTTGGATTTGAGAGGGAAGTACTGGCTTGCCAGTGAGTCCCTCATAACCAGCTGATTTCTACAGGTGGTATGCGTCAATGCATTTTCCAACGATAAAATAACTGTCGTAGCAAATTAGATCATATTTTATGTTTTATATAGCTGTTTTAGGATGATAGAGTAAACTACACACACGTACATACGTACATTTACAGTTAGCATTTAGAATGACAAAATGATAGTAGTCAGATGACTCACATTGAAGGGATTAACAAATATTATAATATGTTACGTTTTTTTACACAAGTCCTAATATTATGCATTGACTAACTTTCGCTTGACAATTCGTGTACACTGGCATCGCGTATAATAATTATTATTTGCGTCAGAATACTGCTACGTGTGACTTATGTTTAATAGTTAGGCTATATAGGCGAACGTAATGGACGCAAAAGACATTTTGCCTTAATATATTTTTTACAAAATTGCTTCACTAAACTTCCCATGATATAAATACTAAGTTTTATGAGAATGAAAGCTAACATATTTATGAAAAGAAAATAATGCATTCATATTTTTTACGTATTTTATTTTACTTTGCTTGGAAATCAAATCTATGACTATACGACATAAGAACTATCACCGATACAGTTTATTTTGCGGGACAAATTCTCTACTAAAGGGGACGTAGGCAAATAAGAGTTTAATAAAAACATTTTTATGTAGCCATTTTCATATTTCCGCTATTTTTCTGTTAGTATATGAAAGACCAAATTTATAGTTTGCGCGTTGGTCGCGTGTACAGAATAAGTTATGGATGGATACTTTCACAAGCACGTTGCAAATCTCCCCCATTTATAACCCGATGCGTTCCGCGACTCTGCACGATTACACATTTTGACATTTCAATATGAAATATATCAATTTTAAAACTATAATTTTAAAATATAATAGATAATATATTTATTAATGTTTCTTATGCTAATAGTCTCTTCGCGCGTGAAAGTTATTACATAATTACTATTTGCGTGCAACTTCATGTGTTAAAATGAGTTTACAGTTTCTTCTCAACTTACCTTTAAATATAAAATCGAAATGTCATTCACCTACTGACTAAACACGCAATATCTAAAATTTCTTGATATATGGTACTATAAGTAGTTAGTTCAAAGGTTAGAGACATTAGCTTAGAAGAGTTTTATGACAGCGTCAAATTAAGATAATTTTATTACGAGAAACAAAACGATACGTTAGTTTGGTTACATATAAATAATCTACTTGGGAGACCGTGCTAATATGTAAAAATATGAATTAAAATATAGAATTTAAAATAATAAGTTTTTTCTTTCCTACTACAGGTTTCATTTATGTTGTTATACTTTTTATTTGAGTTTTAAATAATATTTTTTTATTTCATTTTAGATTTACATTAGGTAGTTTAATTTATAGAATTTTTTAAACAGATCTAACTGCCTTAGTCTTATTAGCCATGGTTATGAATTATGATAATTTATGTTATTTAATATACGATGAGTGGTTTCTTTTTATGTAAAATGATTACTTCTCGACAACGTTATACAAAGATTACTAAAGTAATAAAGTTCTAGTTAAAAATGTATTAACAATGGGTACAAAAAGGGACAAAAATAAACATGATTGAATCTGTTTAGAGATCGAATCCTTTTATAGCACTGAAACATATCAGTTGAGGGCTTTTGAAAAAAGCTGATTTTATTATATTTTGAAATTTGAGATAATATATTGGTAAGGAATAAATTTCCTAAAATATACCATTAGGTCCAATGTTAAAGGATTTATTGGAAATGTGTCGTGAATTTTATCTTGCAAATTACTGGGGTCTTTGTGATATCACTATTTCTTAAATTTATGGGAGACGATAACAATTTTACCCTTCATTGGTTTAAAAATAAACTTGTGTTATTCTATACTTAGTTATATATTTTTATACTGTAATATACTTATGAGTTACTTTTACTTATAAATTGAATAAAAGGAGTTCATATAAAATAATATAAGAATAATAAAATTGTACTAACACTAGAACTACTTAGATACGTAACGTTTGTGTCATGATAATCTATATGAATAAAAATGAAATGCTGTTCATCTGTAAGCGTGTTTGTTGAGACATGAAAAAGGCTGGAACGATGTATTTTTTTAATTTTTAATTTACTTTTTATTGGAATTGGGAAAATGGGGGAAAATCAAGAGAAAAAATCTTATATAATTTTTGTTTTTCTATTGTTATTGGTGATTAAATTCAAATAAAATTGAAATATTCACAAGCCATAGTTCATTGTATTAAAATTTTATGTAATACATATTTTTTATGCATTTTATGCAGTGGTAGCCCATTGGTAACGTACTCGCTTGGATAACCGAGAGATGCCGGTTCAAATCCGGGTACCTCTGATATTTTTATGTGCGAATAATTTCTAACATGGTTACCACCTGTCTTACGGTGCAAGAAAACATCGCAAAGAAACCAGCATGTCTGAGAGAAAACCTAATAAGTTTTCAAAATACATGTGAATTCCGTGAACCTGCACTTAGCCAGCGTGGTGGACTATGGCCTGATCATGCTCAACAAATGAACGTTAAAAAAATGAATATAACTACAGCGAAAATTGACATATTCGGTTTATAAAAACCAATCTTTTAATTTTTCAAGATAGTGTAATTTTTACAAAATTTTAAAAAACACTATAGGTAATTTAATTACAAGCGGTAATTGAGGCATCACTATTCAGCAAAAATATGAAACATTGATTACAAAATAGAATATAATTATAAACTTTGTTTTTTATTTTACCTTCAATAATAATAGCCTTTATGCCTAGCAACTCTATGAATATTCATGAAACAAAATAATTAGTTCACTATTTGGTTAATATAATTTGGAAATGTTACATTATTATTTGTTTTATTTTTACTAAAATACTAACTATTCACCCTGACTTTGCACGGGTTCGACCCTAGTAAAAACGTAAATAAATTATTCCCACACGAATTATACATTTTCAGGGATAAAAGCTATACCTACTATGCTATTCCAGACTATAATTTATTAAATTTATTTATTTATCCCTTAGGTTGTTTTGACGTGATTAAGTAACAATCCTAATCCTAACTATCCTAATCCTAACTATCCTAACTTCCTAACTTATATAATATTATAAATGCGTTCAAGTAACTCTGTCTGTCTGTCTGTCTGTCTGTTACGCTTTCACGCCTAAACCGCTGAACCGAATTCGTTGAAATTTGGTACACAGATAAAGAAGACCTTCAGAAAGGACATAGGCTACTTTTTATCCATGTAATCCCACGGGAACGGCAACTACGTGAGTGAAACCGCGGGGCGCAGCTAGTTATCCATACATACAAAATTTCACATTTATCATATTATATAAGTAGGTAAAATATTATAGTATTGTGATTGTATGATTTAACTAAACTATTATCAAACAAAACTCTACCAGTTCATATTTTGATGTGAATAAGAAGTAAGCTCTATGATTTTCTAATCGAAAATTAATTGTGGCTTCATAAAAAAATATAGTAACGACGAACTTTATAGCTTTACATTTATACTTAAGGTTGTTATGTTAGACAGCGTATAAAAATAATATAGATAGATTTGATAGGTTATTAGTATAAACGAAAGTCTGAATATTAATTATTAATTATAACTTTTATGAATTTCATTAAATTGTTATAATATTTTCAATTATTATATTATAACACACTTCATATATATTCTATTGAGCTTAAAACTGGCTTAGCTCGTTTGAATAGGTTTTATAATAGTCGACATTTTTCCGAGTAAAGTGTACCTACAAGTACAGTCTCTCGAGAAATCACGATCGCACTAAGGTATGCGCCTCGCGAGAATAATGGAAAAGGTTAATATCAGTCATTATTTGAAAGCTTTAAGAATTTACTCGCTACGAAACTAATTCGATATTACGATAAATATGCAAGAAATGCTTTTTAATATATATACTAATCGAACAAATATACTGTGTATATAAGAGGTGCTTGACCGCACTGTCAATAATTTAATAAACTGAATAATTTCTGTAATATAACCTTCTAATATTACAGAAATTATTCATATATATGAATCAAAGTAGCTGCGTCTAAAAATTACCTACATCAACCTACACCATACTACTGCATCTACATGATAATGATGAAAAAACCAAACAAGTAGATTTAGTAGGTAAATAAACAAATAAACAAGCACCGATATTAAAGTAAAAAAATGTACCTAAATCGATTTAAACAAGCTATTATATATTAATAATATCAAACGTGTTTTTTACACTACCAATATTTTATTATTTTGCTGTTGAATAAATACAATTATAATCTTATAAAAAATGTATTTATTTTATGAGTCACTGTATTTTCTAATTAATTTCAAGGATTACATGTTCCCAGTTCCAATAAAAAACAAAACGGAAATGTAACAAAAAGTAATTTTTCGCTATATTTGTATTTTGCTATTATAATAACAACGTTAAAAAATATAGGTATCTATAAGTTATAATGTTTTATAATTAATTTTAATCAAATGCGATAAGACGTGTTCCAATAAACTATAATTCTTGTCATAAATCAGCGCACAAATTAAATCGTAGCTAGCAATCGTCTATGCTAATTATGACTAATCGAACAAATATACTGTGTATATAAGAGGTGCTTGACCGCACTGTCAATAATTTAATAAACTGAATAATTACTGTAATATAACCTTCTAATATATTATGGTCTAGTGATCACATTATTTACATTTGGCAGAAAAAAGATTTTTGTATCAATAAACAATAATAAAGGAATTTAAACATTTTCTAATATATTTAATTTAATTTACAGATGTCTCTTACTGTTTATTTCCTTGCGATACTTGTAAAAAAGAAAAAAAATCTTTGTTTGTCAAATAGAGAAAGAGAAAAGACAATCCTTATGTTATTTTTATTTGTATAGTATATACTACTTATTACGTATCAATTGATACATTGAGAACAATTTTTTATTTCCCATTGTATATAAATATCATTATTAAAATAAAAATAATTTAATAAACAAACAATTAATTAAAATTAAATTGTTTATTATTGCATAACACCATCTCTAGTTCTTGCTTTCCGTTCGTGACAGTGAGAGTATGTTTTAGTAGGTCGAGCTCACATCTCTTGTTTATGTGTGGGATATTTAAACCAAGAGAAAATTCACATACGAACTACCGTAAATTATTTTTGAATTGTATTAGAAATATCCGTTAAATAATTGAAAATTATATGTAATTGAAATATAGCAAGTTTCCGAAATCTCCAATATTGGGGTCAGTTTGATTTATTACTTACAATTAGCTACCCACGATAATCAACGGATACTATGATTACTTTAAATTGGAAAATTTTGCTGAGGTATGATTGTTATTCTACCTTTACAACAGAAATTTTCGAACAGATTTTACATAGGTAATTACTTCTACGTAGTATGAATTTATAATAATATTCCCGTAATATAATTTAAAATAATATTTTTTATTTCTATTTTTTTATTTAAAGTAAATATATTTAAAAAAATGTTATAACCGTAAAATTATCCATAACTTTCATTTTTCGCCATCAATGTCTAAATTATTCAACCGCGGTTTCGCGCATTTTAGAACAGTGCTAATAGGCTTTCGTTATGGCCCAACGATGTTACATATTTCGTGCGAACCGTATCGGATGTTACGAAATGACGAAAAAAAAATTTATCGGTTGTTACTGGCATGCTAATTTGATCGTTGCCAAACAATTTTTCAGCAATGAGTAGATTCTTTTTTGCATTTAATACTTAAAAATATTTACAAATAATAATTATTGTAATATAAAATAATATAAATATATAACCAAATATGTTGTTGCTTTGTTCGTATTCGTAAATATGTGCAACAAAATAATTTATTAATATCCAATGTTAATTAATTTAATATTTATATTATTTACTACGCGTCTCACCCTCGCGTCGGTTTAGTCCCTAGATCCGCAGGTTCTGCTAGCAATAAATATAGTTATTCAGTGATAATGTAGGTTTCTAATGGCAAAATAATTTTTGAAATCGGTCTAGTAGTTATGAGTTTATTTGTTACATACAAAAATACAATTTTTAATATTAGTATAGATAAAAAAAATATAAATCCAAATTAAAAATTGTCATTAATAGGCGCAAGTAGAATAATTTTATTTAATAATAAATTCAATAGGTAATAATTACTGTGACCTGAGCTATATAATAAATTCATCCATTAAATAACTTTAAAGACTGTTTTATATCGTAGTTGCTTCTAGCAATTACTATACTTAGAATTTATCGTCAAACTGGTGTATTATATATTTTCTATTTTTTTATAAATACTCTCTATTTTACTTATTTATTTATAAATTATCGGTTTATTGTATAAGTAATAATAAAACTTTCTTTAGCGCATTTAAAATGACTAAAACTTTCATTTTATTTCCGAGACGTAGTTGCAATATGCAAATTAATATTATAGTTACGTTTTCATATCATTGATATTTAGACGCTTCTCAAAAAGGAGATGTGTTTCAAATAATAAATACAAGTTATGTTATTTTAAGTTTAGATTTAAGAAAAAAAAATAATGAATAAAATTTGGGTTTCATTATCATATAATATTTTATGTTAATGACAGCTAATGTACCGTTTATTGACACCGATTAGTTACAATGTGAGTTTTATTGATCAAAATATGTCATATATATTTTTTTCTTTTCAATGTTCTGTTTTACTAATCATTTATTACTGTGTCATATTTTTGTAGTCAATATTTAATATTATTAAGTATTTCCATTGAGCTTTACAGTTTTAAACCTATATATTAAATTATTATATTATATATATTATGATTATTAATTAAAAATAAAAGTTTTCACTATTCTAGCTATAGCATTAATTTTAATTATTTAATAAATAAAATATATCTTATAGAAAAAAATCTACAAACGTTATCTTAACAATAGCATATCCAATGTAAATCAATACGCAAATTAAAATAAATAAGCATATATTATAAAGAAAACTTACCTTAAAACAGATAAACTGAAACACACACTTAAAGCACAAAAGTTCAATAGCCACAGTTCACAAGCTATTTAGAAGCGCGTATTGTCGTTCGAGTTACTTAGTTCGTTCTCAGCCACTGTCGTTGTAACACTGAGCGTAACGGAAGACCAGTGCGTGCTTGCGCCCGCGCAACTTAAAAGTAAAACCAAAACCATTCGCCGTATATCAAAAATATAACCGATCTAACAATACGTATTAAGGTTAAGGATAAAATAGTAGCAATAGGAATTTCTCGATATTCGATTTGCTATACATTTACTAAGTTGCGTACAGCTAATTGTTGAAACAAATGAGAGCGTGTGAGCATCATGAAATAGATAGTAACTAGATCTCGTGAATTACAAAAGAATTACGATAAAACTTAATTTATCGGTGAATTACAGAAATTGGATTAATGATAAAATTTTGTTGATTACAGCACTGTTATTCCTATACCGGTAACCGTAGTTAAATATCGGTTAATGTTTAGAAAAATATATTTTTTTATGATCTCTATAATAATAAATGGCGAGACGTTATTTTTTGTTCGCTCTATGTCTATAAACAAAAAAAGGGATACATATGGAACTTATATCATAGGATGAAACGTGTTTAGTCAAGATTTTAGTACCTACTAGTATATAATGAATGTAAAATAAAATAATTTGGTCACCGGTCTTTAGAACGCGAGCAGAACCGAGCGTAATGTTAGTATCATAAAACTGTTTCTATTGTATTATTTTATCTAATTTTTATTTCTTCTAATCAGTATCTTCTTTCAAATCAAAGATTTCATGTTTATCAGTCAGCGATGACAGCTTACTTTGTGTATGAACAAATAAAAAGCAAAGTGAACGGTTGAGAACACTATAAAGGACAATAATAAGTAAATAAATGTCGTAAAATTGGTATCGACATTTTATGAGACGTCGGTGGGTCGTTTTTAGAAGTTCATAGTAATTTTATGAGGTGCTTAATGTCACATATTACTAAATAGTCATAATATTCAATATTGATTGAGATTTTAGTAATATTACTTTAAAATTTACTTGGAAGATGTCTAATTTTACGTTCTAAAGTAACATTAATGACACGCTTAGCTCAGTTTGTATTTGGCTTGCTGTGCCAGCAGTCGCGGGTTCGAGTCCCACTGGTAGCACTAATTTGTGAGCACACCTTTGTTATCCAGTTATAGGTGCTATCATACATGTCAGTAGTGTATTTATCAACTACTTGGTATCCATAACACAAGCTTTATAGCTTTCCATGGAAATAGATGGCATTCTTTATTAATTCTCCTACACATTTATTATTTTTTGTAATGTATTTGCAATTACACATAGATGTCCCACGCGAATAATGATGATACTAATAAGGAATAGACAAATCTTTATGAAATATAATGTGAATATTTTTCTAGGTCGCAAAAATATCTATATATAATCTATATATATAAAAATGAATTGCTGTTCGTTAGTCTCGCTAAAACTCGAGAACGCCTGGACCGATTTATCTTATCTTAGTCTTGAAATGTTCGTGGAGGTCTAGGGAAGGTTTAAAAGGTGAACAAATATGAAAAGCTCGGAATTAAATAAAAACAGCAATTTTGTTTTTCCTTTGACGTGTCCCCCGTCGTTCAGAAATCAAATTGAAAGAATAGTTTTAAATGAATAACTAATTACGATTTTTATATCTTTCAACAACATTCACATATTTATTCTCAGGAGGTTAAAAGTAAGCTTAATTTTATTTATTTTAACTAGCGCAATCCGTGGCTTCGCTGGCACTAAACTAAGGGTGTCGCTAATAGTAGTAATATAAAAACTGTAACATTCAGTTAGCTGTTGCTGTTCGGATGAACTATCACGGTTTATTTGTGGTATACAAAATAATACTATCTGTATTTCGTATACCATAATATAATTCTTCTCAAAACAATTAAGTAGTAGTCAATTTATAAAAAAGTTGTTAATTAACCTTTACTAAAAACATTTTATCATAACTTTTTGTTAATACAGCGTGAATTGCATCATATCTTTATATAGCGTGCTATAGCTTATGTGAGGTCATCTGTTAACTTAGCAACTTCATCTACGACTAACCAAACTGAACTGTGTTGTTTATACAAACATTAATTTAAGTTTATGGGTAATGCTTAATTTATATTGTTTCACATACTTAAGCCGAAAGCTGTACCTTATTAGAGTGGCTTAATAATAATTAAAAAAAAATATGTCTGTTTTGACTAATTATAAGTAGTATTTTTTTATTATATTAACCAAGTTTTCTTTTTATAATGTCTTTTAAAGGTTTCTTTTTGTGATTTTTAAAGAAAAATAAAAAGAGAAACCTTTCGGAGGATATACTATTTACACGATCTGTCAGAGTAATCGAATAAAAGGTACATCTTCTCCAAAGTATAAATCTACCTTTAACGATGGATTTTTCTTGAAATTTATTTGGACCAGTCTTCATTAAAAATTCACGAACATCGGTTCAATTTTGGCGTTAAAATACTCGTACAAATAAACAAATACCTGATTGAACATATATTTTTTAGTGTTTGAGAACTTTTCAAGTAAAATGTATTAGAAGATATCTTTTCAACTTTTTTGCTTTATTATACGTACAAAAATATTTTAATAAAAAGTTTTTTTAAGACTTACTGTTATTGTTAATTTCTCTGCAGCACCTTATATTTTTAGAATACACTACGAGTATCTTCTTCAAGGGTATTTTTTTTTCACCTACTACAGTATCAACTTGACTAATATCGAATTGTATTGTCATTTGATTATCATACCTAATCATACCTACTTATTACATATGGTGAATTATAATTTAATATTCTTTTTATAATTATTTCAT
The DNA here is from genome assembly GCA_905231865.2 of Boloria selene. NCBI lineage: Eukaryota > Metazoa > Arthropoda > Insecta > Lepidoptera > Nymphalidae > Boloria > Boloria selene. Next base: position 4,870,429 of record HG993137.1, on the reverse strand, counting down.
AATTCCTTTCTTTCTATGGCGCGTCAAATATAAACTGGTACATTATATTACGTAGGCTATTTTTTCTATTATTTTGTGAATCAGACTATACATCAAAACCTCGATTATAAACTACACGCTAAAAGATTACATACTATTGTTGGAACTGAAAAATTTGCAAGGCATGTATATGTTTTTCGTACAATGTTTATTTATATAACGCCCAAATATTTACGAATGGTTTTTATTTTTTTCATTCAACAGCATGTTTCTGAACTTGTTTTAACATTTTAATATATTTAATAAAAGATTTAAATTTTGCGAGAATTTTGAATATTTCCAAAAATATAATGACGCAGTGTAAACAATTGTGAGTGGGGTCGGCAAAGGCTTGAAAGCGTTGACGTTGTCACAGTAAACAATTAAGCCGGAAACGAAATATTTACAAATAATTCTGATAGGAGCTTTTGTACGCAATAAACTTGGAGGGATTCGTTTATTTTAACTGTTTATTTCTGAAATTGTATCATTAAAAACGTAAGTTGAGATTTTAAACGAATTTGTTAAGCGTTATTATTATTATTATTTATACATCAAAATTATTTATTAGAAAATATTTTTTTTTTAAATACTTCATCTTCGTATTTGATGTAAAATTAATTGTATTACTTCTTAACTTATTTCACAGTGAGCTCAGTAAAAAATAATAAAGGTATGTAGGTACATATTATCCAAGCTGGTTCCAGTTGGTCATACAACTCTTACAGACACGCCATATATACAAACACAATCTTGTTCGTCCAAGAAAATCTCATTACTCGGAAGGATTGTAGCCATGCCACAGCTTATGCAGGCTTCCTCACTGTAATATTATTTTTATATACTAATAAATAGTAATTGTTTATATAAAATTTTACGAAACATATCTAACGCCTTGTTAAAGTAAAAATACTTTTTTAAAGAGAAATAAATAAATAATTAGGTATTCCTTTTTGTTTTCTTTTCGTTTATTTTCCTTCAAAATATTTTTATATATATAATTTCAGTATTAAACGTTAAGTCACGCGTTTTAATAACATAATACATTCCTACATTAAAATAATAATTAAAATAAATTAATATTACAAATTGTGAACAAGCTGTCTTGGGGTTGTGACCATGCCTAGTGTAATACTGACCAATCTGGGCATGGGTGTCAGATATTCCGTCAAACTTATGATGACCATATATCCACGTCCCCTCAAGTTATTCTACATCCGATGTGACGCTGCTTAGTCATATTTCCTAAAAATATAAATGCTACTAGGTTATTAGCACTAGATTACTTTTCCAAGGCATACGGTTTCGGACAGAAATACACAGTATATTATTTTAATATGACATTATTTTATCTCTTCACATAGTAGTAAGATATTACAAAATATGACTAAACGTTATAGCAATTGATGATTTTGTTACCTTTTTCAGTTTGAAAAATACTTCTTAGTGAATAATATAAATAATTAAGGAGATTTCAGAAAAAGTCCATAGATTTATTTTCGAGTTATTCTCGGTTTACATTATTAGAAAAAATAACTTTTCCTTGTAAAATACAAGTTTTTATCTTGAAAAATATATAGCAAGAAGTGAAAGCTTTCCAAGGATATATTTTAGTAACGTTATCTTAAAGTTCAATAGGTGTAACACTAGCTCTAGACTGTATCAATTAGCCCGGTACGTTGGAAAAGTGGCGATACTCACGGTCGCGGTGATTGTTGAATCATTTGCAATGCACATACCAATATCGAGCTCTTAGCATATTATTACCTAGCGTTTGGACTAAAGTAAACTAACAAGGAACAGAGAAATACAACTACAAATTGTATTTTGAGCAATATACGTACTACGTATCATTAAAATAGTGCTGTTAACTCTATTGACGCTCTCATGTTTTGCCAAAGTTTTAGCAATGTAAATTGGTTATGATATTTAATAATATTTAATTTCGAAATTATTAGCAGGAAATTATTCATTTATGGTACTTTGGTATCAAAAGGCAATCTACAGTATAGTTTTGTCGTAGATCTTTTTAAAGTTAGCTTTACATTCGCTAATTGTGCTTTTCTTTATATATTAATTTTTAAATTATTATGAAATTGTTTCTTTTATACCGCCTTTTTTGTTATGTTATCTCATTGAAAGTAAATTTAAAACAAGACTTGCTATGTATTACTACGAATATAACAACGAAGTGTTTTATTTCAGCAATTTTAAAACTAGGGTATTTTAATTAAATAATTAAAAATATTAAAATTACCATTATACTCATTTGCGAACTATTAAATGAAATACCGAATAAAGTTCTCTGAAAGCAAGATTCATTATTATATTTAAAGTTTGTTTATGTTAGTCATAATCCTTGTTTGGATCGATAATTAATTTTCTTTGAATATAAGACCTCACGACCTTGTCATGTAATGATGGAGGTTTCAGTTATACATACTATAAGATAATGACAATATAAAACCTTAGAAAAAATATATATTTTTTTTATATTACACATATTTAATGATATAATTAAAATATCATTTTAATTATTACAATCTCATATTATATGTTACAATATGAAGAAATAATGGAAATACTTGTTGTTATATTATTAAAAATTTTATTGCTTCCGTTTGTTGAATACTTTATAAAAATATTTACTACGATGCTTAGTTATTAGCTACTATTATCGTATATATGTTGAATGTTGAAATAATAGTGATGAACAAATAATAAAATATTATGATAAATATATATTATTATTATTTAACACCAATACAGCCTTCTTTTCTTTGATGTCCAGGTACAGTGCTTTTCCATTCAAAAACAGACCTTTAATATTTTCACCTTTATTTTTTAAAGTTACTTTAAAATTACTTTGAAGTTTAAAAAAAAATCCGTTAAAATCGTTTCAGTTATTACGAATGTAATGGCAACTTAATACAGACTATTTTTACTCTTTTTTATTTTTTATCATTACATATATGAATGAATAATGATCCGTGACAAAATCCGAAAAGATAGTTTCATTTATAATGTCAAATATTCGCGTAAACCAAGAAAGTATAATAAATGAATAATGTTTAAAATAAAATAAGTAACCAATATTTTTTTTAATTTATTAAGAAGGGATAGTTTTTGTTAAATTTTTCATGAATCATCACTTAAAGTATAATTTATTCTTAAGTATAAAAAATGTCTGAGCCTTTAAATATAATAAATTGAATAATTAATGCAAAATTAACTAGTTCGAAATAAAAAAGATCTTTTAGTCATATTTTTTGCGACATATACGTTATTCTTGAAGCCAGTGCGTCCCGATCCAAAACATCATTAGACGATATCCTCTTAACGCCAATTAAAACAATTCGGTCCACAGTCACGTTTCCGCCTACGTGACCATTACTACTAACTACATACAAACAGCCAGTTAAAGTTAGGCGTGTCTTTTACACTTCATTTATTTGAGTTAAAAAAGGATTTTTCGTTTTGTTCATTCCAATAAACATTAAGATTTTGACTTTTGTACGTATGTTTGGACTTTAGTAGTAACAGTTTTTGATGAAAGATATCTACTCGCGGTTTTATTTGCGAAAAATATATAGATAATAATTAACTACTTTAAAGTGGTTCCTTTACCGTTAAAGTTCCGTCTGATCTGTTTACTGGTTATAAATAATTATAAAATACAAAATTATTATTTTTAATTTGACTGTTAATTGTATTAGTTAAGTAGTAGAGTTTAGTAGTAAAAAATTAGGTTTAGTTAGTTTAAAAGCCTCTATACGATAAGATAAAAGTAACTATCGATCAGTATCGGATCAGATACAAATGTCTGTTAGGCAAATAATATGAAATTGCCATGTAAAGCCAGAAAGGTGCTAGAAGGAATACTTCGGAAAACTTTCACAAGTTTAGGTTCCGTTTCACCAAATATACGAGTATATAATATTATACAAAGAAATGGGTAAATACACAATTTATTGTCGCTAATCACTAAGTTACGATAACACCCGAATTATTCCTATAGCAATCTAACTTCTAACAACAAGTTCAATATTCGGCCATCCAGCTTTCCTGCTCGCTAAAAAATAATGCAATTATTTTACATTAATACGAGTACCTACTTATGATTTAACAAAAGCTCAAAATATTCTATTAAAGCTAACATAACATTGTAAGAAAGCTTTAATTTTTTTGAACTAAGCAACTTGTATTCAACCTTTTTCAACATACCAATGCTGGGCACAGGCCTCCCTTCACTACAAGGCTGGATCGGGCCATAGTCCACCACACTGGCCTAGTACGGGTTAGCGAACTTCACATGTCTTCGAAAACTTGTTAGGTTTTCTCGAACATGCAGGTTTCGTCACGATGTTTTCCTTCACCGTAACTAAGCAACTGTTGATGCAAAACTATCAACTTTTTCAGAGCCTCTAAAAAGTCCATTACAAAAGAGCCATTAACGCACGAAACCGATAGCAGCTCCAATTGCGAATTGTATTGACAAAATACAATGAAATGGGCATTGAGTTAGTTTCTTAACTTTTAAAATTATGCAAATGTAATAGTTTCACGGTAATGTATTTCATATGTGAATTTCACAACTTAACCTTCGTGCTAACCTCAGTACGTGACAGTATACTATCTTAACCGTAATTAGTCGTAAATGGGTCAAATGCGAAAGATTTGGAGATAAAAAGAGCAAAAAGTTATCTGTATTGATCATCGCCATCTGTACCAAACTAAACGTTGCTAAAATTAAGTCTTTTACTAGAAACTTTTACTTGAGTGACTAATTAGTAAGTAGGGTGACATACTTATGAAATCTGGTAAATTCAAAAAATGTATCATTTTTAAATTAGTTACAAATGTATGTAATAAAAATTTAAAGAATGCTTTATTGCTTCAAATTTGGATGGTCTAGACTCTAGGCATTCAGTAATATATAGTAATACATAGGTATTACTGAATACTCGAACACTATTAATTGAGTTGTAAAGTTATAAAGCGGGTAAAATGCTTAAACAGTAGAATAAGACATAACTTCCGTATTAAACTTTTTCCGCTTATTTTTTAATTCTGTGCTAGAATATAGAAGTATAACGCAAAATATAATTCTTTGGTTGTAATTAATGAAATTATATTTAAATTATAAATTGAGCTTTCGGGAAAATTATTAGTAATTTAAAATTTTTTACATTGCTTAGTAGTTCTACAAAGTACGTGGTAATGTAATCGGTCAGATTACTATTTGACCTATAAACTGTGTATGCAAAAAACATTTCATATGTTTCTTGTGTTTCTCTTTCTTCGTTGCTGCGTAGAAGTAGATACGACAAACTTTTTTCATAATAATAATATGTAGATATTAGTAAGGTTTCAAGACCAGTTAGTTCATGGGATTTCTTGAAATAAACCTCTTAAACCAATACTGATTTATTATTTTTAGTGCTTATGCTAAACCCATAATTTTAAACTTTTTAGTCATATCGGTTTAGACTTATATTTGGAAAAAAGGTTTATTATATACCTTTGCTCGAGTTTTTATTTGTAGTCGTTTGTTATCCAATGTGGCATTTTTATCAATGGAAGTGAATTTATGTCGGCGGATAAAGCATTTCAACAAAAGAATTACAATAATTGTATTAATTTTTGTTTAAAATTTATTATTATTACCTTTAACTTTGTGCCAGGTAAAAATATTGTCAGCAATAAAGATATAAATTACATAAAGCATACTTTTCATTCAATAAAATTATATCCATATCATAATTTAAGATAACCTGCTAGGTACAGGTTTTATGACTATAAATTAGAATTTGTTTGTTTTTATATAGAAGATATTCGGAATCCCCAAACTACCGAAACGACTTTTATTTACAAAAATAATGAAAAACTTCACTTTTTTACCAATCAGAAAAACTTTACTTTTTACCAATCAGTAGCGAAATCGTAGGTAAAGACTAGAAAAAAGAAAAAAGTGGGAAATTTGGATACTTTTTAGTGAAAGAGTAATATTTACCTTTTACAAAAATTTCACCAAATATATTAGTAGTAGAATAATACTATATTATACTTATACGAATTGGTACCAAAACTATAAAATATATATTAAACGATTTTTATTAAAACGATATTAAAAAACACGTTGGTCGTTGATTACCTGCTTGACACAAATGAAGCATAAAAATCATTGTAAATAACGATTCGAAGCCTTCAGCACTAAGCGCCATCGAGGCTGATGACACATTATTAACATAATAGTTAATGATTTTTATCGCCATATAATGATATATTCGTAGTAGTGTGTGTGCAACTACTGGGTTATTAATAATACTAGCATTGCCCGAAGCTCTGCCTGCTTAGCTGATTTAGTATTTGTAACCAGAATAACTAATAATAATATATGTATTAGGTACGCGTGGGACTTTAACATGTATGTTTCTAAGATTTCCATATTTCGGTGCTATTTGTAGAAAAATCCAATATTATATGATGTTGACTGTATTAGACACTACTATTTATTTTACTTTTAAATACATATTAAATATTTTTAAAAACATTAATAAGCCAATAGCCCCATAAGCCTAACTATGTCATCAACCTGACTGTGTAATACACACAGTAAAAAGGGGTAAGTATGTTATACAACTTACAAAAGCAAGTTTAATTTATCTTCTTTCTATCTAATCCAGATAATATGTATTGCATATAATAAAAAAATTTACATGCCGCATAAATTTCGAAACCATCCAATTTTAGGTTCTGAGTAGTTCTGCCTCCCGCAAATCAATCAAATCAAAATATTTTATTCTGCATAAAAATTGTTGCAATTTCTTACTGAACGTCATGAGTCTACCACCAGTTCGAAAAGAAGAAACCTCTGACCTGAGAAGAACTGGCGAAATAAACTCTAATAATATAAAACTAATATTATTTTTTTGGTGAAAAGATTCTTGGTTCAAAAAAGAAATTATTCGATAAGCACATTATTGCTATATTATGTTATTATATACGTATGTAGGTATACTTAAATGTACTTCACGGTCTTTCTCTTATAATTAGAGGCAGTTAGTAAATAATTGAAAGAAAATATTTTACATACATAATACTTGAGTTATTAACCAAGATAATTATAGGGATTAGAAATATGAATGACATTTAATGAATCTCTTATCACCCACATAAAGTAGTTGTAGATAAACGTAGGTAATCCTTGTAAAAACTAGTATTTAAACATTTTTACAATTGACTTTTTTATATTGTATCATCGATTTGTCTACGATGGAGAGGACGGTTTTAATTGCACTTTTATTTTTTTGTATCTGCTGTAATGGTGGGTAGTAATATATTCGTGGAATCAATAATACAATATTTTTATATGTTGATTAAGAATATTTATGTATTTATTTATATATTGCTTTTTATCCTACTGCTGAGCTTAGGCCTCCCTCAGTACGAGCGGTACTATCTTTTCGGATTTTGTCGCGGTGTTTGTTTTTGTTGCTGTAAAGCATTCGAAACGTCGGGAACCAAAAATCATAATAAATCCGCGACAAAATCCGAAAAGATAGTTTCATTTATAAATATATTGTCAAGCATTTAATAAAATCAAACAATCTAAAAGAACTTTAACGTTAAATTTAAAGTTACTTTGGTTTTAGATGTCATAGCCAGAAGGAAAGTGTATCACGGTAGAAGTGCCAATAAGATAGTAGGAGGCTACAACACTACAATACAAGATGTACCCTACCAGGTGTATTTGCTACTGCAGTCGGGAAACGATAGTTATCAATGTGGAGGATCGATTATAAGTGAAAAATATGTTTTAACAGCAGCACATTGCCTGCAAGGGTAAGACTTGTATTATCTCACATATATATGTAATATATTATGTATATTATTTTATATTAAGGTATAAATTATGTATGTATATATTATGTGTTCCTATCTTTATTTTCTCCAATTACAATTAATATGTCCCAAATTATTACACTTAGCCCCATCTAGTCCAGCAGTGGGACGTTAAAAAAGGGCTAATGATGATGAATGATGACTTACATCAAAACACCATTTTTTTATTTTTTTTCTGTCTGTCTGTTTGTTCCGGCTAATATCTGAAACGGCTGAACCGATTTTGACGACACATTTTCTCGAAGATACCTTATGTTTTAAGAAGTAACTTAGGCTACTTTTATTTGATTATAAGTTTTTTTAACTTACGCCCAGCGAAGCGGAAAGGGTTTGTAATAATATAATTTACTTTATTAGAATGGATAGAGTAATAGTACGAGCAGGAAGTACTGTGGCCAGTAGCGGTGGTACCCAATATAATACGAATATCTTTAGTCAGCATCCATTGTACAATCCAGCTATTTTCGACTACGACGTCGGGGTGGTAAATATTCCTGAAGGGATGACGTTAGATGGAGTGAATACAAAGGCAGTTCGATTACCAAGAATGGGTACCACTATTAGAAATGGTACTAATATTCTGGTGACAGGTTGGGGAGATACTTCAGTAAGTCATTTGCATATTCAAGTTATTATTTTCGTTTTTATATATTTAATTTACTCTAATACTATAAAGGTAAAGTATGAGTGTTTGTACACCACAAACTACTGAACTAAATCCTGAAACTACTGATCTGATCAGAAAAAAGAAAGATGCCGTCTTAAATATTATTTTTACAGTCAGAAATAAGACAGCAGAGGTCAGTACTAAAATTAAAACTAAAAATTAGAAAACACTGTTGCAAAGTTAATTGTTTTTTTACGTTATTTAGTATATTAGTCTATATGTGCATATCTCATGTGATGTTTCACATGATGTCTCATTAATTGAGTATAAATGCAATAATAGTATGTGATAAATAAAGCTTAAAAAGTGATTATTTTCATCTAAATTCTAAAAGCTCGATTATTATAATATGCCATTTCTCTAAACATTATAAAAGCGAATAAGTCCATCGGCTGATAAGCGATTAATTTTATATAACAACATTATTTTTTATTTTAATTGTACTAAATTTTATTCAAAGCTTTAAGACGTGAATATTTAACGACCTGTAAGCTTGCATGACGCAACCACTAGAAGTAAGAAGACTTCAAAGACAGACTTGTACTTATGATGTTCTAAAACCCGTCTAAATATCTTTAGCAACTGCATAACATGCAAATTGCAAACAGTTCAACCATATATATATATATATATATATATATATATATATATATATATATATATATACAGATATACCTACATAAATCAAAGTTAAAGTGTGAAGGCACTAACCCATTTAAAAAAACATTTCGTATTTTGGTACAGGTATCAAATTTCATCAAAATTCAGATTCAACTAATCTAGAATTTTATTATAGATAAATAAAATATGTTATGATTTTAGACAGCCAAAATGTGACAATTTACCGTTTTTTATAAAAACATTTAACACCTAAACGGAGTTAAAATGCATCAATTAGCTTTTATCATAAAATAATTCATTAAAAAGAATTCTATTTTTGGAAATATAAAATTTCAAACTTTGAAATTCCACTTTTAATAATAGGAGAACGGTCAGACGAGTGAAAATTTAATGGCAGTGCAAGTTCCAACTGTATCTCAAGATGAATGCCGACAGTCCTACAGTACACTTACGTCGAGACAATTTTGCGCTGGAGTGCCTGAAGGCGGGAAGGACTCTTGTCAGGTATTAGTATTTCTATATCTAACTCATTTTAATTAGTTATATTTCATACTTTTTATATTAAATCACATACACAACACACTAAATTATAACTTATTTATTTTATTTTGATGTACTAAGTCAATTTTCCTAAATTTAAATTAAATTAATTTAATTAATACGTCGCCTGTCATATAAGGCAGTAGGTACAAGTATATTTAAACTATATAGATGTAGCTTATATTGAAATTATTTCTGTCAAAGTATATTAAATCCTGGAAAAAATGAAGGTCTGACGATATTTGAATTTGCAATCTTGTTAGGCACCTGAGTTCACCATAAGCATAGATGTCATCATCAACCCTTTTTAACGTCCCACTGCTGGGCACGGGCCTCCCTTAGTACGAGGGGGATCAGTCCATAGTCCACCGCGCTGGCCTAGTGCGCGTTGGCGGACTTCACATGTCTTACGAAAACTTGCTAGGTTTTCACAGACATGCAGGTTTCCTCACGATGTTTTCCTTCACCGTAAGACAAGTGGTAATCTTGAAGGAATCATGATAGAAATGATTCGCACATGAAAATGTCAGAGGTGTGAGACCCGGTTATCCAAGCGAGCGCGTTACCGCTCGTCGAGCACAGATGTCAGATCATATAAAAATCGTTATCCTATCAAATTAGCTTATGAATAGGCTTTGTAATAAATTACAATAAACAAATATTATATATAAATTTTGTTTTTTATTTCAACAGGGTGATTCTGGAGGTCCTGCAGTGTCCACTGAGACGGGGCGTCAACTGGGAGTTGTTTCATTCGGAAGTGGATGTGCTAGACCTGGCACTCCTGGAGTTTATACAAATGTAGCAAGAGTAAGAATGTGGATCAGACTTGCTACTGGCGTATAATATTTTATGTGTGAATATTTTTAATGTTGCTAATGTTTAATGGCAATTAAAAAAAATTATGATTCTGAACAAATATTTAATGGGTTATACCAATTTTTTTAAATTTATGGAATTAAACTATGTTAATTACTATTTTCTTTGGAGACTTAATTACTAACGTTTACATGTAAAGTGTTGGAAAAATTAAAAACCAACTTGGCCCACAGTTCTTTATTCTCCTAACGTTTAACATAGTATAGTTATATGTAAATGGTTGATGCGTTATGTTTTTGTTTTGGTAATATAAAATGTACCTACATTTTTAGTTTATTTAAAATATAGAGGCACTATTCACTTGTATCGTTTACCTTAATTATTATTTGTATAGATAATAGATTTTAATAATATATTTGTTGAATGGATTATTTGTGTTTCATTAAAGCATTCATTTATACCAGTTACGAGCAAGTGTTTAGAACGAAGTGAAAATAAATAATTTGATAAATTTTAGAGATAACATATTAAAGTAGAATTTAACTGTCTATATTATAAAAAAAACTAACCGTTTCCTAATTATAGATCCTATTTAAAAGAAGAAATTATGGTACTAAACTTGTCTTTGCCAATTTTTGTCAAATTTTGGCATTTACGTCCGTAACTCTAGTCATTTGTCTAAAAAGTACTAAAAAATAGTAAGTTCAAAGTAGTAAATTCTTTAGTAGACACTGTTTGTTTAAATATCCATTATCCACTCCATATATTGTTGTGGCTGTCATAGTAGGATTTGGGTTTTAAGAATACATTTTTTTTTAAAACTTGTATTAAATAAAGGAATAGCACTAAATGGTTACTATTTACTAATTATTTACCCCAGTAATTTAGTAATTTTTTGAATACTCGTACTTGTACATTTTCCATCATAGTCTACTGTGCAGTGGTTTTTTTTCAGTATTTTTTTGCTGCCTTTAGGCATCACTAATTGAACGCTAAGTTAATTAGTAGTATTGAACCAGCGAAGCACTAAATTAGAGCAAAAAATGTGTGATTGTGATGATGTATAAAGTTCAATAGAGATATAATTAAAATAATATATTATATTATAATGTCTTAAAATTTTAACAACTTGCTATTTTATCATATTAACTAGCGACTCGCCCTCGCTTCGCTCGGGCTCTTCCCTAGACTTAGCACAGGCAAAGCCGCGGGTTCCGCTAGTTATGCATATAAACCTTCATCTTGAATCACTCTATCTATTAAAAAAAACCGCATCAAAATCCGTTGCGTAGTTTTAAAGATTTAAGCGCACATAGGGATATAGGGATATAGGGACAGAAAAGGCGACTTTGTTTTATACTATGTAGTGATGATACAATTAATATTGGAAGTGGCAAGGAGAGTGGGCCTCCCAGTCTCTCACTCACCGAACGAAACGCGACAGCATAGCTGCCACTTCACGCCGGTCTTCTGTGAGAAAGTGGTACTATACGGGGCGTGCCGGCCCATTCGGCTGCTACCCGAAGGTAACAAGCATGGCACTGCCACTTTGGAGTATGAAAAAATGTATTAAATGTATTAAAAAATCTTTCAATTTCAACATAATATTACCTGTTTGATTTTAATGTTACCTATTTCTTAAAACAACTTGTTTTTCACAAAAACCGAACGTAGGAGGAGACTAATTCTGAAGGATTAAATATTTACTAATAGTGACAGATTTCTTTAAATCAGATTCATCCTTTACTTATATTTAATGCTTACGTAAGAAAAAAATAAAGCGAATAGATTTTAATGTCGTTTAAAAATATTTTTTTTTGACACTAAGAAGAACACACAAAACGTTTAATATTTAGAAATTATATTTCTTAAAATTAGCGAATCACTCCTACTTCGCTTTCGTTAATGGGCAAGCTTTAATTTCGTTGAGTAGCACTAGTAGAAAATTCTTTTTCCAAAATACAAGTACCCTAAGTTACTTCCCATAACATCAGCTATCTGTCAGTAAAAGTCCCGTTAAAATTTGAACAGCCATTTCAAAAATGGGTAGCATAAAAACTGAACAACTTTAATCCGGCCCTGGCATAAAATCTGTTCTTTGCGGATGTCTACTACCTCCCAGCCAAATTACATATTTAAATATTTAGATATGGAGATATCTGGTGGATCACTAAGATCGTTTTTGATCAGTAGTGTGGGCGTTATATAGATTTACATATAAAGCATTTCAAAAATTAATAAAAACGAAGTAGGGAGTGGTAATTGAAACACAATTTTACGCTAAAGAAAATCGTGAAGAAGAAGAAGTGAATGTCTGAGATAACGAGATAAGTTTTCTAAAGGCATGTAAAGTCCGCCAATACTCACTTGAGCAGCGCGGAGGACTAGAACCTCATCCACTCATGCTTAAAGGGCTTGGCCTAGCAGTGGGATTTTTTTTAAAAAAAAAAGCTAAGGATCACAATTTAAACGATAAACTTGAAAACAAATATCGAAAACTGTAAGATTTTGTAGTTACATTTGCAAGTGAAAAAAAATTCTATACATGATATGTATTTTCATTACAAAAATAGATGTTCGAGTTCTTGGATGTAAAAAATACCTTCACTCACATATTTACTGGTATAATTATCCGGATTACATGTATGACACTTAATGAATCTCTTATCACCCACATAAACAGTTTTAAATAAACATTGTCCTTGTGAATTGCACTATTTAAACATTTTTGCTATTTATTTTTTTATTGCGTCTCCAGTTCGTCTAAGATGGAGAAGTCAATTTTAATAGCCTTATTACTTTTTTGTTTATTTTCTAATGGTGAGTTAAAAATATTTTGATGGTAAAATTTAAAGGTATACATTATTACATTTAATATAAATTAAATATTTTTAGATGTGGCAGATACCAGAAGAGTTTATCACGGTAAAACTGGCCATAAAATTGTAGGGGGTTACAACACTACCATACAAGATGTACCCTACCAGGTATATTTGCTACTGCAGATGGGTGCACTGAATTATCAATGCGGAGGATCGATTATAAGCAAAAAATTTATTTTAACAGCAGCTCATTGTTTAACCGGGTATGAATACTCTGTGTTATTTCTTATAGTATATATAAATTCTCCTATATTTAAGTAACAAACATACATATTTATAATTTTATTTATAAAAAAGCCTATAATGTTAATGTTACAAATGTATCCTTCAATTTTATTTATCTAAATTAATTAAATTTTAAAGCTTATTGTAATTAATTAAGTCTTTAGGAACCTTTATCTTAATTTCTATAAAAAAACAATTTCTTTTAGAATAACAAGAATATTTGTAAGAGCTGGAAGTACTGAGGCCGATAGCGGTGGTACCCAATATAACACCACTATATACAGACAGCATCCCTTATACAATCCAGCTACAAGTGACTACGACGTTGGTGTGATTTATATTCCTGGGGGAATATTTTTAGATGGGATTAACACAAGGGCTGTTGGATTAGCAAGTAGATTCACCACTATCAAAAATGGCACTAATATTCTGGTTACTGGATGGGGAGATACTACAGTAAGTTGTAGTAATATAAACATAGCATTAAAATTATCAAAAATTCATGAAGTTTTTATTATTTATAGTATTGAACGTTAAATTAATATGAAAAATATTAAAATCTATTTAAAATAAGGAAAATATACAACATCTTGAAAATTTCGCTTTCTTCTTTATCTTGATAGGAGAACGGTCAGACAAGTGAGAATTTAATGGCTGTGGAAGTTCCAACTGTATCTCAAGATGAATGCCGACAGTCCTACAGTACACTTACGTCGAGACAATTTTGTGCTGGAGTGCCTGAAGGCGGTAAAGACTCATGTCAGGTATTAATATATCATTTATAAGAATGCACTTATTACCAAGTTATAATGAATTTGTCCACAATATAAGTATCGTAAATTAAAACTACATAAGCTACACAGTAAATGCGAAAGTTTTTCGTACCTATGTAGATGAATGTGAAAAATGTTTGTGAAGCCTTCACTCTGAATAGACGTCACCGTAATATGACTAGGGTAGGGTAACACATATTATGTTATGTACCATATCTGGTAGGCACCCGAGCAAAGCGAGGGTAAGAAGTAGTAAATTATTTGCGATTCCACAAACAAGAAGTATGAGGGATTAACAAAGATATTATATTGGCTGATATTTGCTAAAATAAATATGTAAAGATGAACAAAGTCAATTTTATTTATATTACATTAATTGTAAAATTAAATGTTCTAATTAAATTATTGAAGATACTTAATCTGTTATGTAATTGTTTGAACAGGGTGACTCTGGGGGTCCTGCGGTATCAACTAAAATGGGTCTACAACTCGGTATCGTTTCTTTCGGCAGTGGATGTGCTAGACCCGGATATCCTGGGGTATACACAAATATACCGAGAGTACGTACATGGATCACACTTGAAACTGGCGTATAATATCAATCCAACTTCTTCGAATTTATTATTTCTGTCCTAATTACATAATAAAAGTATCATCAAAATATATATTTTAATTAGTATATCGTGTTTAATTTACTATAGTATAGTAGTATTAAAGTGACCTTAATGTAAAAATCATTTACAGAACGACCTAAATTGCTTAATGATATTCTGTCTTTTTATAGTAAATTATTATACCATATGAACATAATTTCTTCTTACTTTCTATTTCTTACTAAAATACCACTATTTAATCATGGTGCTAATGGTGTTAATATCCTAATATTTAGTTATTTATTTTATGATTGTACCGTATTTCATTTCAGTTAATATTACGAATGCTTAAAAAGAAAAAAGGAACGGCATAAAAATTAATTAATGTTTTACTTACAAATCTTCTAGTAAAATTACGTACCCGTAAATAGTGTTACTTTTTTGTCAAGACAGACAATCTCACTAAGATTAGTCATTTGCGTGAGAGATAGATTTCGAAATATAATATATTGCACAAATATGACTATTAATACAGATGTACGTAATATTCCTTCAATCTCACAATCTGATCGGGAATCCGACGACCGTTGGGGCATTAGACGCAGGTCAGACGGCTTTACGTGCTCTCCGAGGTACATGGGTGTAATACATGAACTTCCCAACTGAAGATAAGACAAGATGTTATTTTGGAATAGTTTAAGAACAGAAATTTAAAATAAATTATCGGCTCGATATATTATGATTAAATAACAACTGAAGTAATTTTGAATACAATTTAATAAAATTTGTTGTTTAGTCATGACCGCTTATTTAACGATAATCCCGCTAGCCTCACTATATTTCAAATAAAATGGTTTAAGATATAATATTATTGAAAATAGAAAGAATTATGTATTAAAATAGTAACTTTAATATTTATAATATTGTGGTGCAATGACCTCAACCGAGAAGCTTACATTTTAAAATATGTAATGTAATTAAAAGCTTTCATTGAACACTCATTCATCAGTTCATTTGAAATGAAACCAAATAAACTTATATATACACACACATATATTATTAGGAAACACTAAACAGTTGAATGTTGCTTAAACAAGCTTTATTGTTATCGAACTACTTGTGCTACTACTACTACTACTACTACTACTACTACACACAAATTAACAATACAATACTAGAGTCTCACCCTCGCTCCACTCGGGTTTGTCTCTAGTTAGCTGTTGAACGCACGAAGTCAAAATTGTCGTAATTTTTCCGCAATCAATTTTTTTCAATTTTTTTATATTTTCTTCCCACAAGAACCTTCTACAAAGAATAGTAAAAACAAAAAAAACGATGATTAACATCGGCAAGTTCATTCTCAAGTTATGGACTGGCCAAGAGAATAGGGCTTTCTTTTTAAATACATAGGTATGGTGATTCTTAGTCATTATCTATACTGATATCATAAAGCTGAAGAGTTTGTTTGTTTGTTTTTTGAGTGTGCTAATCTTAGGAACTGCTGGTTCGATTTGAAAAATTCTTTTTGTGTCGGATAGTCATTTTGTCGAGGAGGCTATAGGCTATAATATTACATCACTCTACGACCAATAGGAGCGAGACATCAATGACAAATGTTGCAAAAACGAGAAGAATTTGGTTTCCGGTCTTTAGAACGCATGCGGTGCCGCGGGAAATGCTAGTAAATAATAAAAACAAGATATCAAGTATTTTTAAATAATTTTCTAACAAAACGAGATAATATAACACCAGTCACTTCTTTTTCTATTTATTCTGTGGTAAAAGTAAAAAGATTGATTTATTTTATTAACTACTCGTATTACTTTTGCAATTTTCTCAACTGTGATTTCTTTATAGCAGAACTTGCGTTTTATTTAGTTTAGAAGATGAACACGAATAGTAAAAAAGTAGTCAAAAATGATATTATTTTAACGAAAGTGGTAGTGCCATGCTTGTTACCTTCGGATAGCAGCCGAATGGGCCGGCACGTCCCGTATAGTACCACTCTCTCACAGAATACCGGCGTGAAGTGGCAGCTATGCTGTCGCGTTTCGTCCGGTGAGTGAGAGTCCGGGAGGCCCACTCTCCTTCCCTCTCCCTCCCTCCCCCTTCCCTCCCTCCTCCGTCTTCGTTCTTACCTCCCCCTTCCCTCCCTCCTCCCTCCCTCCCTTTCCTGAAAGGCCGGCAACGCATCTGTAAGCCAGAGTTGCAGATGTCGATGGGCGGAGGTGATCACTTCCCATCAGGTGAGCCTCCTGCCCGTTTGCCCCCTTTTTACCATAAAAAAAAATATTTTTTTAAACAGTAACTTAAAATTGTACTGATTTCTTTAGTAGTACTAAGTTGAAAAAAAAACAAAAAAGTATAAGAAAACATTTAATACTTACATATAAAGCATATGCAAGGAGGAATAGGTTTAGGTTAGGAGGTATTTAGTAAAAACATTGAATGTGATTAATATTAATATCCATAAATTAACGTAATTAGGCAAACATCACGTATTAGGTACTAGGATTAAAACATAATATTTATGTTAAGCAAGGTCGCATGTATTGTTTCCCATGCGCCACTGCTGTGATTGAGGGACTCATTAGCGTCTGGCAATCCAGCCGGACGCGAAGCCAAGAAAGCACACAGGGAGGTCGCCCTCTTCGGTGGGCGGTGGATTTCTCCAGGAACTTCTCTGATCGAGTGGACTGTAGAGCAACGCCTTGGCTGCTTCGGCAGACCTGCCGTCGTTGTGGTTGTATGCTTAAGCGATCCTGTAACGCCCCATTAAGAGGGGGGAGGGTTTGTTCGGTTTTTGTGGGTAGTCCTTGCTTTTCTAGCTGGTGAGCCCTACCTAGCCTTTTACGTACATGATGGCATGTGTAGATACATTTTCCAACACTGAAAAAAACATCGTACGTTATGTTCGGTATTGTACAAGTATTATTATCGGAAATAGTAAATAGCTCTAAGCGTTCGACTTACAAATAGATATTTTTTATAAACAAATTATTTTCTTGTTGTTAAGCGCATAACTTATCTTCTAAGAAATATTAACTTTTTTCGCGACCTAATGGCTTTATAATAATGTTATGTGAATTTTAAAGAGAAAATTAAAATATATTTCAGTTTGAATTCTTGAAACTTAAGTATAAAAGCATTGTATTTTCTCATATTTCCATTCAGTCCTCTAAGTTCCTTAGCTCCAAACATGAAGATTCTTTCGGTCTTATTTCTTTCTGCATTTCTGTTTGGAGGTCTACTTTTAAAATAAAATTATACATAACATTTTTATACTTCATACTAAGAAAATTAAAATAGCTATTTATGTTGCTATTGTCTTATAATTAGTGTAATAGAATCGTCATCTTCATCTTATTCAGATGACAAGAGGCTAAAAAGTTTTATATTCGGCCTACTTTTCCAACGATTATAACATTTTATACCTGTTTAATTGTAGAATATATTGAATGGTAATATTATTTATTCTATATTCTTGCAAATGATCGAAGTTTTTTATATTTTCAGATGTATACGGTAAAAAAAATAAGCATTATGGTGCATCCAGACATAACAGAATAGTTGGTGGTTACGATGTGACGATTGAAGAGTTTCCATATCAAGTACTCCTGGTCGTCGAAAGGGATGGAGAAAATTATGAATGTGGAGGATCCATTATTAGCACTACCAATATACTTACAGCAGCTCATTGCCTGACCAGGTATTATAATATAAAAAAAGCCCAGTGGTGATGCTTAGGAAACCGAGTCAAGTGGGTTCGAATCTTGGTTGTTGCACCTATGATATTCTCATATGCGAATTGTTTTCAATAACAGCTGAATACAAGCAATTTAAAAGTACTATTGATATTATAAAACTATATATACCTATAATTTTATAAATTCGTTTTAATATACAATTTTAATAAATATTTAAAATGCTACTGGAGATATTTATTATCACGTAAAAATGAAAAATAAATAAATAAATGTAGGTGTATTTTGAGCAAAGAATACAAACGTTCAAGAGTAAGTTTTTTTCGAAAAAAGCCTACAAGCTCCATGTGATGTTAATTGATTGAAAAATGGAATTATTATATGAAAACATATCTTAACACATTTGGTTTATTTTACTATATTTCAGAGCATCTTCCGTTTATGTAAGATTGGGTGCCACTTCATCTAACGATGACGGGGAAATAGTTACATCTACAAATTTCACCCTTCATCCAAAATATAACAGAAGAATATATGATTATGATGTTGCGATAGTCACATTGGATAGTCCGTTAGAAATAGATGAAGTTAGGACAAAAATAATACATTTGGCTGAAGAGGGTAAACAAGTACACCCTGGACAAGACGTAACAGTTACCGGGTGGGGTGCTACCTCAGTAAGTAAAATATAAAATATTTGATTATTTTCACAATTTCCTATAGTTAATTAAACTAATAGTTAACCAAATCTAAGCACTAGACAAATCTATGGGCATACAATATTGATAATGTCTGCAAACTAAAGATATTGAAGAACAATAAAGAATGTTAATACAGCGACTTGCAGTCGCAATTGCTACTACAAATTCTAATAAAAACTATTAAAATTCAGGAAAATGGTCAAGGAAGTGATCATTTATTGGCTGTTGAGGTACCCGTTGTGTCTAATGATGAGTGCCGTAAATCTTACAATAAACTAACTGAAAGAATGTTCTGTGCCGGTTTTCCTGAAGGAGGCAAGGATGCGTGCCAGGTACGAAATTTATAAATAAGGTGGCGTCTTTCTTTTTGTTAAATTGAAATATACAACTCTAAAACGACCATCTTCAATCAAAATAAAAAACATAGGAGTGGATCAAAGTTTTAAAGTAAGTTTTATAAAACTAGTCTCTGCTGATTATTTCAAGCATCATGCCTTTAGGGCAAACAAGTCTCATCCATGTACACATAATCCATATACAGTAACATGTATTAAATATATGTACTTCATTATTCTGTAGCTTGGGCTTACAATTAGTGGAAGAGAAGATGTTTCTCATATTCTCTCACCGTCTTCCACCGTCCTCTCCAATCATTTTCATGATTTTAATTGTTATTTTTTTAAAACAACCAGGTAAAATCAATCTAATCTTTTAAATTGGGATAAATCAGAAATCGTTATGATCGAAGAAGTAGTTTCGACTTCATTAAGGAACAACATCAAGAAATTTATTAAGATTTAAAAATTAGATTTTGTGACTGTATATTATCAGCACATTTCTTAGACTATTTATCTGAGCTTATCTGCAAAACCTTTGTTTGATATAAATAATTCATGAATCTTTTACGAGTTTATAAAGGCTATAAAGGGGCGCAGTGTGCTCTTTATGTCGTCTTAGTATCTCAAAGGGTTCCAGAAGAGATTTAAGAATAGAAAATTGTATAAAGTGTAAATGTATTATGGTATACGTGATTATATTCCAAGGATGCTAACAAATCGAGTTTAGTACCATTTAATCAATGTTACTTAAAGTAACTATGTGGTGGCTACAAATTTTTATATTAATGTATTACTTAGAACATGATTTGTTTTGATTTTCTAACTAGTTTTGGCGCGAGTAAATTATGCAAAAATTTGACAAATTATTACTCTCAAACCTTCGTCAAGAACCACTCTATCTATTGGTGAAAACAACATGAAAATCGGTGCAGAAGTTTTATAGTTTATCGCAAACACACAGACAGACATACGTGGTGGAGGACTTTGTTTTATAAGTGTATGCTATATAATATAGCCATTTTAATATTCCTTGATGCGGGTACGTAATACACTTTATCTCTTAGTAAACAAAGTTCAGTTCAGTCCCCATTTTTCCTCCGGTTGTTAGCGTTTTTTTTGTTAAGTAACTATTGACGAATTTTAATGTTTTCAATTTTTATGAAAAGTAGTAACAATTTTTTATATAGACAGGAAATTTTTAATAATGATCATAATAATGGTTAAATATGGTCGAATTTCAACCATTACACAAACACTAGAGCAATTAATTGTAAAAGTAATCGTGATACTTAATAAGTATTTTTTAACTTTTTTTAATCAGGGTGACTCCGGGGGACCAGCGGTAACAAAGTCTAATGGGATTCAAGTTGGCATCGTATCCTTTGGCGCTGGCTGTGCGCGTAAAGGCTACCCGGGTGTTTACACGAGTGTTTCCAGTGTTCGCAAATGGATTAAAAAAGTTTCAGGAGTATAATTTTCGAATATACAAATATGGATTTTGTTTCATACTTATTGAAATATTTATTGGTATTGTGAATGATTTCACTATTTTAAAATAAAGGCACTGTTTACTTAAATATTTCTTTTTTTATTTTTAAAAGGCTCATCTTTAGCATATACAATTGGTTATAGTGCTAAGTGCTAGTGAAAATAATATAAACGTAATAAGGTTGTTTCTCTTAGTAAGTTTTAATTTTTTGAGCGGAGTCCCAATTATTACACCAGCTTACACCACTCTTATAAAATCAGCTATCGGTTGATCGCGTAGAGGTGGTACAGTCATTTCAGAGATCGAAACAAATACACGGACTGGCAAATATTCCAAAAATTGTCTAAAAGT
Source organism: Boloria selene (assembly GCA_905231865.2). Taxonomy (NCBI): domain Eukaryota; kingdom Metazoa; phylum Arthropoda; class Insecta; order Lepidoptera; family Nymphalidae; genus Boloria; species Boloria selene. The sequence goes on along the minus strand of HG993137.1, from coordinate 4,848,803 downwards.
TAAAAAAAGTGCACCATACACATTTTCATATGGATTTAGTAAATATTTGTTATTTCGACATTACAAATAGGCACTTCGATTTTATTTACCTTTCTTTATTTTAAGTATAGATTAAAATAATAATCTAATTAAATTGGTATTTCATGGACGTAATGAAGAAATTTTTAACTAAATTTGAACAGAGTTTGTGAAAAGCAAAAGGTATTATTAAGATAAGTAAGTCGATTAGTGAATACTACTAAAGAAATGAGAATTTAAATGAATAAAGTTGGATGTGACGGCAACTTTTGTAATTTCGTTGAAAGATCCAGGTGCCTGCGTCTCTGCGATTCGGCTGACAATATCGCGACTAGCTGACGTTTGGCGATAAGGAGTTACCCGATTTTGGGATTTGTAAATATTCTAATCTACTATTTAATTTTTAAAATTAAATTGGTAACATTCATATAAATTACGACTTTGTTTTAAGCAGATACAATATTTTTCCTATTTAAATAAAAATTAGTCATTTACTAAGTAAGGTAGAAAATTGCAGACGGATGGAGGGAAGATAAATGAAAATGTAATTAAGTAAGAGGAAAAGTTTTAAGGTAACGTTAAAAGTTTCTTCGTTCCTTTTATTTACTTGGACTTTTAAATAATCTTTGGATTTGTTTGGACTTTTACAAAGAGAAACTGAAAATAACAAAGTAAATGACAAGAGTACTCTAGTTGTTTATTTCCGAGTGAGGAAAATTCGTAGACTTCAGTCTTATGTTAGTAAAATAAATATCGTGGGTAGTGTGTCAGTTTTCTCAAGAATAAGGAATAAGGCTGGAATGTTCATTTTTTACAGGAAAAACTTTAGTATATCAAAAACTTAGGCTTATTTATCAATTTTGTAAAAAAAATAATAATTAGAAAATTAAAAATAAAACAGATTGGGCAAGTTCCGAACTACCAAACCACTGATATATTATTTTATTAGTACAAATAAATAAATTAGTATATCTTTTTACTTACACCTGATGAGTCATTTTTTCAACAGTCCCCGCTGCTTGAGTATTGGAAAAACAATAAAAATAAAACTATATATACAAGTAATAGTAACATCTAAGAGAGGGCTACATTTACAACAAAATAATAAATTTAACAATAGATGAACCAAAATAACATTTAATTGTAAGAATTTTAATTGCATATTTATACTGCAATTTTTTGATACTAAAAGATTACAAAAATCCTTTAAGCCAATACAAAGCATAGTGTAGTACATGTGGCGTTGCAAATCCGAGTTTCGTTGCAAAACAGGCTTCCGTCCTAATGAGAGGGATTTAGAGCGTAAGCCATCACTGCACTACCTCTTGATGGGGGAACACACGCCTTAAATCTGGATATCTTGACATTTTCCTGTATATCTTGTGAGTGAAAAAGTTAAATTTAATAGTAGACATTAATAAAATCAATGGAAAATTGTAAAATAATGGATAAAAATTTCCTTTTAATATGCATATGCCATTGTTTAATTAATTCGTATCTTGCAATATTAACAGGGACATTCTCACATTATATTTTTTTTTATGGTAAGAAGGGGGCAAACGGGCAGGAGGCTCACCTGATGGGAAGTGATCACCTCCGCCCATGGACATCTGCAAGCCAGGCTTGCAGATGCGTTGCCGGCCTTTCAGGAAAGGGCGGGATGGAGGAGGGAGGGAAGTGGGAGGGAGGAGGGAACGAAGGCGGAGGATGAAGGGAAGAGGGAGGGGGGAAGGAGAGTGGGCCTCCCGGACTCTCACTCACCGGACGAAACGCGACAGCATAGCTGCCACTTCACGCCGGTCTTCTGTGAGAGAGTGGTACTAATGAACTATACGGGGCGTGCCGGCCCATTTGGTTGCTACCCGAAGGTAACAAGCATGGCACTACCACTTATAAAAAATATTGCATAATAATTATTTTTTGGTGCTTACGAGCCGCTAATAGATATATTTCGTATACAAAAACATAGCTATATTAACTTAGCAAAATTTAGTCCTTGAAAGTTAATAAAGCTTAAATAATGTACTTAGGTTTTGAGTAAATTGAGATAGAGTTGACAATAATTGAGAGACACTAAGATCATATTCTTTTGTACATTATACGTGTTTAGTTAATTTCTTGTGAATATTACGTAAAAGTATAAAAAGAAAAATATTTCAAAAGTAAATTAAAAAAGTTACAAACGAACATAGACATTAAAAGTAAATTTAATATTCGCGTACATTTATAAAAGTATTGTGTATCTTTTGTCAAAAATCTTTTCTTTATAATTAAGTCTTTGTTTAATGGAAAAGCTATAAAAAGGGCGGATAATTTCATCTCGTTGATAAGTTAAGAGATTTAATTTCCTTTTTCGGAGAATTTGATGATAGAAATTTGACATTTCAAAAGATTAAAAGGTGTATTTATCTTAATTAGGAAGTGAAAATCTTTCTAATTTTAGATTTTAATGAGAACTTTCAATACTCAATTCAAACACCATTTTTAAAGGGATATTTAATTAAATTTCTATTTATATTTTTTATGTGTAAACATAGCTACGATGTTTATTTTACTTTATTACGGGAATATTTGACATTTTAACTACTACCTTTTTGGATTTTCCGCGGGTTCGCATTTATGTGCAATGAAGTGAATAAATCTGCATATTTTATTATCAAAAGATCATTTTTCGTTGTGTTTTATCTTTTTTATGTTTTAACAAACAAATACCTTTATCATAATATAGTTCGTACAATAAAATAGTGGAACTTGCCTATTACGCATTAATGAAAACACGATCTCGAATATCCCTCGGGTGTCTGTGGTATAGTTATTTTAAATATTGACAAAAAATGAGTATATCATATTATTTAAAACAAAATACCTCTATATCATAACTAACAACTCTGTCTTTTCATCCCCCCCCCCTTTCTACCCTTTTTTCGCGTTAAAAAGTCGCCTATGTCCTTTCTCAGGCTCTAGTCTAGACTATCTGTGTACCAAATTTAATTTAAATCTGTTTAATAGTTTGGGGTGAAAGCGCGACAGACACACAGATAGAGAGAGAGAGAGAGAGTTACTATCGCATTTATAATATTAGTAAGGATAGCTAGCTTTTTATACCTATATTAGAGATTCTATTTAGAGAATTTATTATACTCGTAGTGCGACCAGACATTTTAGAGCAGCATACTCGTATATACACATATTTATACGCAAACATTATTGTATACTATTTATTTCTTTTGCTATATTTAATGTGCAATGGAAAGAAATTCGACTAATGGGCGTTCAGGCTCAGGACCGAGGGGTTCAACGTACTCTATGTACGGTGAAAGATAAAAAACCTTTAACTACCCAAGCCTGTCACTGAAAATTATTTTATAAAAAAAACAAATTCATTCGCACCCAGTACATGATAACCACTAAACTAATAAGGTGATCAAAGAATGAATATATGTGATAAAGAATACGCATTCGCTCATTATACCACTTTTATAAAATTCACTAAGAACCACCTTTTTCATGTTTTGCCCAAACCTATACACCTTAACTCCTCGCAAAGTATTTTGAAATATACGGGGAGTTAAACTCCGTTGAAATTCACCTTAAAGGGCAATTTTTGTCTTATATTACTTTTTTATTGCGAGAACTTGTTCTTTGTAAATTGTGGAACTTCTATAAGAATAAACAAGATGACATCAAAGATTCTTTGTGTTAAGTTGTGACATGAATATTATACGATACGAAAGTTAGGACGAAGAAGTTTAGTGAGATAGTTTATTTTCAATTTACACTATAAAGGTCTTTCAGGTATAACACGAAGCAACTTTTAAAAGTTTGCATATAGAATACTTAATTTCGATATTCATTATAGACGAGATGAAGGCATAACATTTAAAGTTTCTTGTCAATTTACTTCGTGTACTCTATATTAAAATGACTTTTAGATATTATGATTAGCAAACTAGTCGTAAAATAAATTGAACGGTTTCTATAATTTTCTAGTAAAATAAAAGTAGCTTAAGTACTCCTATAATATTAGCTATCTGCGAGTGAAAATCTCGTCATAATCGGTCCAGCCGTTTCAGAGATTAGCCGGAACAAACAGACAGACAGACGGACCAAAATTTTAAAAATAGTTTTACTAACAGTCAACAGACACTTTAATTTTCAACCGACTTCAAAAAGGAGGAGTTTCTCAATTCGTCTGTATTTTTTAATGTTTTATTTATATGTACTGATTGTGTATTTATAAAAGAAGCTATTTCTTGTTAAATTCTGCGAAAGTAAGGTGACACTTTTGATTAAATCTAAAGAAATTTAATCGTAGAAAATTTTTTATCGCAAAGTTAATGTAGTTAAAACTTATCTAGCCATTAGATAAAGAACAAGAAAAGTCGATTACACTAAATTACCACAAACACTATAAGTCCAAAAGCAACACAAAATCATTAATGAAACATTTAACATTTTGCATTAAATAAAATTAAATAGCTAGCTTATTTGGCATCTGGTTCTGCGAGGCGAGCTTTATGAGGGTTAGTTTCGAAACAATCCCACTAATATTGCCCGATATCTAACAAAGCAAAAACTGCTTAATTTATAGTTCAAAGTTAGAGGACGATACGGAGTGGAAAGTCATTCAGTACTATTCCCTGCATAAATTTAGGGGTGAAATAAGCTACAATAATAATATAAACGGGTTATTAAGGCTGTCGACTATTTTCAGCTACCAATGTGGCTTTAAAGGGCGGGTTTTATTAAGCAGGCGCTATGTCATTGAGTTGTCATCATATTTAACTTTTATTAATGTAAACTATTATATAAACAGCCTCAAAAAATGTTCTCAAAGGGAAGTCTGAAGTCCTGTAACACAAATCAATACAAAATATATTTTAAGTAAATACGTTAAAAACAATAAAGCAATACTGATCAATTGAAACGGAAAATATGTCAATGTTATAATAACTTTTAATTTATTTCTTTAAATATGCATTTTTTTTTTGTTATATCTACCATCTTTTATCAAAATTAAGGTTGTTTATTACTGCCCTGTTACAGATTTAATGGTAGTAATTGATTTTATATAGGTTTTAGCTGTATTAAATTAATTTACCTCATCTATGATTTTCTGTACCCCACAAGTGAGCCATAAGAATTTTATATCTGTCAGTCCTTTTCACCGGAACGGTTAAATGGTTAAACGGTTTTTAGATAAAAAATAAGATGTGACTTGAGGTACTGTTAGGCCCCTAGCTGGTATCCAAATGAGGGTAAATCCCTAGTATGTGTAATGTGTATAGTATTTAATTTGTGTAATAGTATTTAAATAAATAATTACAGTATGTATCACTCAGAAACTTTAATCACTCTCCGAGCAATGTCTATATTATGCCTTAATCTGAGAAGAGCTAGGTAAAGATTTTAGTTGGAGTTACTTTTAATTGGAATAGTTATATCGCTCTTATGTATTTTGTAAATTCTTTTTCTTCTTTATAACCCTCTAAAATTCAACATTTTAAAATTTAAATAGTATTAACACCTTGACCTTGATGTATTCATTTAAATTTCCGTTAATTTCTTAACACGAAAACAGAGGTCCATGATAATTTTTGACTATGCTTTTCTGTACGGTAATGTTAACTATAGTAGTTAATTTATAGTAGTTAATTTTATTTCTTTCGTATTGACAACTACGAGTATACTTTATGTATAAAACAAAATCAAATAGTTACGAGTTGTAACCAGCTGTAATTAAAATGTAAAATATTTATTTGCACTAGTTTCGACTGATAGAATCTAAATATGCTATGATTCTTATACACTTATGTATACAAAATCTTACTCTCAGATTAGTTCTCATAATACGTTCTTAAGTTACGCAAATATTTGACATTAAAAATAAAACCATTTAAAAATATAGTTCCATTTATAATGAATAGTTCTATTACAGTTGTACAAATGTAATTTAAGTCCTTTAGATATACATACGAGTATTAGATGCTGTAGATTCTTCAGAATGCGAGCCAGGTGTCCCCGGTTCAATTCCAGTTCAGGGTCAATGTTTATATTAACTATACAGCTATTTAATAAATATTCAGGCATTAATGCGCAGCATAATTTTTGAGCGGACATATTGCACCCAAAAAAGGATGATACGAAAAAAGTTTATGTGCTAAGTAATATATTTTTTCATTTTAATTTACTGTAATGGTTGTTCGTTAATTATTACAAGTATAATATTTTTGGCTTATTTATTACTTTAATATTTCGACTTTAAAGGTAAGATGATAATATCTAGAAATTAATAATATAGATTTAGTGAAGAAATAGTTGACCAAGGCTCTGTCACTAAACAGTAAGCATCTGATTTTCATAGACAAATAATAAAGGACGATTGTACAGAAAAGTGTATGCATTAAAGATAGAGATATTAAATATTAAAAATATACGTAGTGACTTGAGGTTTTAAGCCCATATAGAAAATATCAAAATCAATTCAGCCAATTAGCTTTCTAATTCTAATCATAGCAATTAATTTATAAGTTTTAATTTAAGTTGTGAGCTTAAACTAACGTTAAGATGAAGGGTGGTATTTTATAAGTTGCATTCATGCAGCATGCTTACAATAAAAGGTCAAGAGGTAAATCTAACAATCGCGTCTAATGTATGCGGCCATAAAGACACTTTACCTTGATTTCGCTGTAAAATAAAAATGAATTGAAGTGATAGAACCGTTTTGTATTTGAAGGGCATTTTAACTGCTCATCTGTTACCATAATAGTTGTACGAGGCCTTAAACAAGACATAATGATAGGCCTTTACAATTACGGTAGGATAGATGATCATTGTACAATATAATTATATAAAGAACCAATATAATCTCCATAAGTACTTATTAATTCATAAGAAGATGTGATTGATATTGAAATTAATGAAAATTTATGTTGTAATTGAATCTTTGATAATAATCTATGTAAATAATTCGTTTAGGTAACTTGTAGGTAATTCTTATTTATCATAAATATTATATTATGTTACATTAACTAACTTTTTAGGTTGTTTGTTCGTCCCTAAGTATCTGAGCGTAAAATATACATTTTTATGTCTAAATAAATAAGTATGTATATTGTTTTGTAGTTAAATTTTAAATTCAAAGTTGATATATCAAACGAAAGATCTTTTAATTCTATTATAAAGAGTGCAATAGCTTATGTCGTATTAATTACATTTGGATTATTTTAATGTTAAATAGTCAATAATAGTCAATTTCCATTTACAAACAGGATTTTCGTGTTTTACTGAAACTATTATTGTTTATGGTTTGCACAACATATAAAAGTGCATTTTAAAAATGATGTTGCAACACGCCGACTGTCTTTCATGTTTCATGTTCTTTATTCTGTGGCTTTTAGGCGTGCCATTTGGGCACAAATTACTTCGCCAATGTCGAGTAGAATGGAAAAGACACACTGAAGATTGAGAATTGCTCGGTTTAAAAAGAGATATTCACACTGAGGAACTTATTTGTTAAATTAATGAGGAATTTTATTATATAATCTGTACCTACAACAAACAAGACGTCACAATAAATTACATGTAATATTAAATAAATATACATAAAAACAGATGTTAAAAGAATTTAATTAAATGTGTTATAATAATTACAATTTGATATTATTACCTTTAACATATTTACATAAAAATCTACATAAGGGACTGTACACAAACATTAACAAACAATTAACATTAACAGGACGAGGGACTTTTGAAGGGAGGACGTCATATAAAGGATGAAGGAGTTTAGAACAACTAAAAAGGATGTGGGATAAATTGCCTTCGTCTAGTCCACATTCACACAGGGAATGATCCCTGACTCTGATTTTAGCCAGGTGAACGGGAGTACATGCATGTCCAAGACGAATACGGCTGATGGTGGATAATACCCAACGTTCTGTCAGTTTGCAACGAGAGAACCAGGGATGTTTTGGTATCTCTGGCTGTATTTCAGCATAATGTTTACCTTTAAAAGATTTTGATGAGTTCCAGTAACAGCTCCATTCTTTGTCTAAATGTAATTTTGCAACTGACAGTAGATCTTGGGCGGAATTGGAAAAATGTTCTAAAGAACCACACTGTATAGCAGCCTTAGCGCATGAATCTGCAGTAACATTACCAGCAATGCCTGAATGTCCTGGGATCCACACTAAAATTAGAGCTAAACCCTTACGGTGACATGAGAGCAATGCTTCACGAATCCTCAAAGTAATCGGACATCTTGATTTTTTACAAAAAGGGCTCTCTTTTAAAGCCATCAAACAGCTAAGTGAGTCAGAAAAGATTACAGTCTGTTTGAAGTCATGGGAAAGGGCGAACCGGATTGCTTCTAGCAGAGCAACAGCCTCACCTGTGAATACCGATGTTTGGGGTGGGCATTTGAATTGTAAGATAATTTTAAATTTTGGGATCCAGCACGCTGCACCAACACAACCATCTTGAGAGAGTTTGAAGCGTCAGTAAAAATAAGGAGGTGGTTTGGCCAATTTTGTTGGACTAATGATTGAAATTTTGTGTTAGTGTCAGATGCTCCTTTGGTCAGGCCAAGATCTGTGATTATATGAGGAGACATAATTAAGGCGTTATAGGGGGTGCAAAAAAGAGGATTAGAGGGAAAAGAAGAAGTGGGATGAGGGAGTCGGGTAAACCTAAAAAAACTTTGTAGCAAATATGGAGATGGTTTATTGTTGGGGCTGAGTTCAGATAAAAGTCGTAATTTAGACCATAAGGGGTGGGAAGATATCTGTAACATTTTAGCCACGTAGCGGTCAGACAGAAATTGACGACGAAGAGGAAGAGGAGGGTCAACGCACTCCACTTGCAAAGCATTAGTTGGGGAAGACCTCATAGCACCTAAAATCAACCGAAGGCATTTGTATTGAATTTTATTTAATTTCTCATTAGCTGACTTATTAAAGGGGTCCATCACAAAGAGTCCATAATCTATATGGCTACGAATCAAAGAGCTGTACAGTAGTTTAAGAGTATAAGGGTGTGCACCCCACCACACACCAGAAACCGCTCGAAGAGCATTGATGCCCTTTTCGCATTTTTTGCTGATATATTCCGTATGAGCAATTCCGTTCAGAGTTTTATCTAGTACAATGCCAAGGAATTTAACCCTATCAGACATTTTAATAAATTTATCCTCACATAAAAGATTAATGTTAGGGATTGATCGCTTTTTAGTGAAAACGACCGCTTGACATTTATCTACTGAAAGTGACAAGCCGTGATCAGTCAGCCATTGGTTTAGATAGTGCAAAGCAGTATTTAAACGGTAAGAGATGTCCTCCACAGATTTTGAGCTGTAATAAAGGACAATATCATCAGCATACTGAAGAATGTTACAAAAATTGTTGACAGACAGTTCGAGGTCATGAGTGTAAATGTTGTAAAGTAAAGGGCTGAGGACCGAGCCTTGAGGAAGACCTTTCCAGACAAGTCTGGGAGGTAAAGTAAGAAGACGGTGTTTAATAGATATACTTCTACTGGACAGCAGATTACATATGAAATGAACCAACCTCGATGGTAAACTCAGCTGATGCATTTTCTGCCTGAGCAACGGAAGAAGTACATTGTCATATGCAGAAGCAATATCCAAGAAAACTCCTACTAAATACTCTCCTTTGGCATAAGCTAGTCGAATGTCTGTCGTAAAAATGCTGAGACTATCAATTGTGCTAAAACCCTTTCTAAAGCCAAATTGAGAGGGCGCTAAAATATTTCTGCTTTCCACTATCCATTCCAGGCGGTATTTTAAAAGCCGTTCAGTAATTTTTGCTAATGTAGATGAAAGAGCAATGGGACGATACGAGTTTGAGTCTGAGGGACATTTACCAGGTTTCAAGGCAGGTATAATAATTTGAGATTTCCAGGATTCCGGAATAGAGCCTGATTGGAATATAGTATTTATTAAATTAAGAAAATAGTATTTAGCATTATAATTCAAATTTCCAATAAATGAATAAGGAATACCATCTTCACCTGGGCAGGTATCTTTTAAACCCGTTAGGGCATTTTTTAGTTCATCAAATGAAAACGGAGCGTCCATCTCATTCAATGAGAGAACTAAAGGTGTAGACAATAATGACTCATGAGAGGGAACAAACGGGGGAGCCAGTCTGTCGGCAAAATCGTTAAGCCATTCGGAAGGGTTATTCGAGCTAGGACTTGTAGGATCATTAAGAGATCGGCGAAAGATCTTAAGATGTCTCCAAACAAGAGACGATGGAGTTCTAGGATTAAGGGATTCACAGAAATTGACCCAACCAAGCTTTTTCTTTTTACAAATCAGTCTTCGAAATTTTGCATCATTGCGTTGAAATTCTTTAAAGTTCTCCTCTGTCATCGAGGCTGAATATGACAACTCAGCAGATATTCGTCGATTGAGGAAATCAGTGCATTCCTGATCCCACCAGGGATTGGAAGGCAAATGATTTTGTGAGGAACGTTTCTTAGGGATATGGGAGTCAGCACTAGCTAAGAGACTTGAAAGGAATCTATCATAGCAAAAAATGATATTCTCATCACCAATAGTTTCAGGAAGAGATGCCAGCATGTTATCAATAGAATCAGCAAATTCTGACCAATTACATTTTTTTAACTTGTACTTAAGCAATGGATTAAGATTTGGGGAGGGAAGATATTTATTATTAAGTGATAACATGATGGGGAAATGATCACTTCCATAGGAGGAGGGAAGAACACTCCATGATAATTGAGAGGAGAGGGATGGGGAAGAAAATGATAGGTCTACCGCGGACTTGGGGTTCTGATTAGGATACACTCTACGAGTCGGTGATCCATCATTGAGAATACAAAGGTTGAAATCATCAATCAAGTCTACCAGCAAAGGGGAGAATCCGTCACAATAATAACACCCCCACAGAGTGTGATGGGTGTTAAAGTCACCCATTATCAGAAGAGGGCCAGGGAGAGAAGAAAATATTGCCTGTAGCTCAGGAAGTAGGGATGAAGAAGGGCGTGGAAGATAAATAGAAAGAAATGAAATATTGAAAGCTCTTATAGCAACAGCGTTAATCTGTTGACTATGAGGGGGAAGAGGGATAAGAGAGTAAGGAATTGAGTGCCGAATAAGAAGGGCACTACCTCCATAGCCATCATCCCTGTCATTCCTCAGACAGGCAAAGCCTGGGAACCGAAAACGGGAACCAGGAATCAACCATGTCTCCGAGATGGCAACGATGACAGGCTCATGGAGGGAAATAATAGAGATGAGTTCATGCTTTTTAGGACGGATACTTTTACTGTTCCACTGAATGAGTTTCAGAGGAGCCATTATTCAAGGATTGAGAGATTTGAAACAAATTATGGGCAACGTTGGACGGTATAGTAATATTTTCATTTGATATAATACTAATTAAAGTTTCCATAAGGGAAATTAAGAGGCTGGATTTTGAGGTAGAAGTTGGGTTATCTAAGTTACTATTAAGCGCACATCCATTAGCAAGAGAAGAAGAGCAATTACCGATAATAGTTTGGTGAGCAATTTTATCAAATCCCTTTGAAAGAGGAGTTTGGGAGCGGGGTGACCGGAAAACAGTTTTGACATATGATTTCTTGAGAGACTGATCATTAGGACTGGCTTGTAAGATGGGTACAGGAGGAGGGGTAAACATTTCTTTGGCAATGTCTGCATAAGTGCGTTTCACAGGAGGAAAGCGTGATGATGATTCCATATATGAGATGTTTTCTTGTGACATCAAAGTTTTAATGTTTTGTTGTCTTTTGAATTCAGGGCAATCCTTGTCAGTTGCAAAGTGTTTTGCTGAACAATACAGACAGGTGGAATTCTCCTTTAAAATATCACAAGCATCCCCTGTGTGAGACTGAGAACATCTAAAACATCTAGGCTTGGATCTGCACTGTGTTTTTATGTGACCAAAACGGCAACAATTTAAACATTGTATTGTCGGTAGATTATAAGTTTCAACAGGGAGAGAAGAATGATATGAATATACTTTTGAGGGAAGATATTGACCACGGAAAGTAAGGACAACCGATTGTGTAGGAATCCAAGAAACTAGACCTTCATTAACACTCTTACGGTTTAATCTTCTAGCTTTCAAAACTTGACCGCATCCAGAGGGGAGTTCCAATGAAGAAACGAATTCCTCCATTGACCATTCCACAGGAACTCCTTTGACTAAACCCATCCTTGTCACATTAAAAGTAGGGATAACTGCAGTATATTTGGAAATGGCTAAGATGGGGTTGGATAAAAAGTTATTTGCTGCTGATGAGGATAAAAACTGGACTTCAATTTTGTTTCTACCTATATTCTTAACACCATCATTAACTATGTTTTGAATTTTATTATGATGAAGAAATTGGCCAAACTTGATTGCCCGGATAGTGGTTCCTGCTGCTGGGTCAGGAATTTCTCTAGATACATATACAATAAAGGGGCCCTTGTCATCATCTGAATACAATTTAGTACCTAATAAGAAAGGATGAGTGTAAATGTGCTGAATTGAGGGAGTTGCTGAAGATGGGTCAATAATGGTTTTTTTGTTCAGAGAGTCAAAGTTACTAGGGACTTCCTCTCCCAGACGTTTACGGGACATAGCAAGTTGCGGAAGTATTGGAGAACATGGGTCGGGTGGATCAGGCGGGGGATCAGGTTCCATGACTATATCTTTAAAAACTAAGTAATAAGACAAAAAACAAATATACAATACTTACATAAACCAATCACCAGGTTAGTAAACTAAAAGAATACAATTAAATTCACTTCAAAATAAAAGAAAATTAAGTTTTAACACACGAATCTCACAAACACGTGTATTATCCACAGCTAACGAAAGCAAATCCCCGACTGTCTTAAACGACCGATAAAATAGTATTAATATGTATATAGCAGGTAGCATTATATTGTCCAGTTTGCCGTGCTTTACATGCTGCCTTTTGATTAGGAAAACGATGATCAGAGCAACGTAGCAGTTATGTAATTTTAGTTATAATAGTCAATGCTAATAGTTATTTGCAAGTAAAGTGCTTAAATTGTTTTACAATTTGTCCAACAAAAACGTAATAAAGCAAAATAAAAGTATATCACTATTTATTTATTTTTTGAATAAAATTAATATAAATAGTTAGGAATAAACCTACTTTCAATTTACTTGAGTTCTTCATACACCATTATTTGTTTGAATTTTATATATATTTGAAGTATAAAGTGACAGCTACTCAATTACGATTTACGAGTATCTAATGGATTAAAGTTCGCGGATCTAATTGCTTGATGGGCTATCGATATGAACCTAATGGGTTTAAAAATTGCTCTGTTCAATTAAAAAATACGATATTGGGTATCCAGTTCTAAAGGAGACGCATAAAATTATAATATACCTACATATTTCAATTGGAAGAAAATGTATATCGAAATAATTAAAGCCTTTATTTGGCGTTAAATTCATACTTTTACTCTTATTATTTCAGGAAAATCTGACTTTCAATTTTCACAAGTTGCCAGTTATCATGTAAAATACTCCAATTTTATTTCGTTTAGAAAATTAATTGTAAAATATTGTATAGCAACTAATTTAGTCATCTACAAAGATAAAAGAGTAATGTGTAGAGCGTGCATAGTCCATAATTCTGAAGAGCCATTTTTGTTCACATTAATTGTTTGTGTGGAAATATATATCGATTACTTTATTTGTAATAATAATTAAATATTTACTAATATTCCATTAAACAACAACGGAAATTGTAAATAAGAAATTTACAAGAATTTTGATGATTTTATTTATAATTATAATTATTTTAATTATATTGGCGACTTTTCAATAGTAAAAGCTAAAAAATAGCTTTTAAAAACAGTAACTTATAACATAAATACATAAATATATGGCTATATCTTCCAAATAGAACTTTGAACAGGACCCCTTATTTTACCGAGAAACAAAAAAGATATTATAATGCATGAGGGCATTTTCTATTTCTTTCACTTTGAGAGTCCGATCGAATGATATTTTGAGAAGACTAATGAGAAACCAGGCATTGTACGCCTGTACGTACTCTTTTCAACATCCCGACTCTAGGTTGTAGGAGAATTTGTAGGGTGAATAATGTAATAACTGTTTCTAATCCGCAAAAGACTTATTAACTGACGTTAAATATTCTATAACTAGACAGTTAATATTTTTTATGTATTAATTTAATGGTAATAGTGTCTCATTTCAGTTTTTGCAACACTTTTCATTCATGCTCCGCTCCCATTGGTCGTAGCGTGATGTAATATAGCCTAAAGCCTTTCTCGTTAAACAGACTATCCATCGCAAAAAGAATTTTTCAATTCGAACCAGTAGTTCCTGAGATTAGCAACCAAACAAACAAACAAACTCTTCAGCTTTATAATCATCATCATCATCATTAGCCCTTTATAACGTCCCACTGCTGGGCACGGGCCGCCCTCCAGCCATATTGCAGCTTTATAATATTAGTATAGATTAGTTTATAATGCGGTTGACACAAAGTATTTGCACAAGTCCCAAACGTGGCAAATTTCATGGAAATATGAGAACTTATATTATTTTCTCGTCTTCAGCTTGAGTGGAATATCCAAAGTTTTGAGTGCTAAGATAACAAGAGCGAATGTTTTGAATAATGCAAGCAGTTATATGCGGTGAGACGAGGTGTCGACAAAGTTGCGCATGATCACAGATATTTTTAAACTTTTTAATTAGATTTAGAGATTTTAAAATACAGGGCAAATGACCAAATGATGTTCTACTTTCTATTTTAGTTTAGAGCAATGAATTTTAAAATTTGAACTTAAACATTTCTTTACGTCAGGATAGTACATTTTATTAAAAATAGGTATTCGATAGTAACGTTTACTGGTGTTATTTATTTAAAAAAAAAACAATTTTCACGTTTTACCATTACTACAGTAAAATAATAAAAAAGCTATATCACAATATTATCGCCTAGAGTCTAGACCAATTTCGCTAGTGGTGTCAGCAATATGCACAAATGTATGCGAAACAGTATAGGAAAGTAAGTGCATTTTCATAGGAAGAAATATTTATTATCTTTTCATTACTTTTTCTACTTTCACTAAGCTGATTTTGAATAACTTTTCCTATTTCTTCAAGAAAATAGCAAATGAATGTTTATTTTTAGATTAAAGTTTAGAAAATATTATTTAAATGTTCTACAAATAGATCTAAACTACCGTCTCTAAAACAACAAAGAAAAATTATATGCTTAGAAATAATACAGCTCAAATAAACTTTTACGTTCTTTAGAAACGCCCGAAGCTTACGACGAGCGTTTAATTACCATACGAGGCTTCTCACAGACGTCAAAACTTCTTGAGAACATAAGATGTAAAATATAATAATAACTAGAAATAAAGCAAAAAATAATATTCTATTAATATAGTCCCCTAAAATATTTTCTTTATCTTTTCTTTTTGTTTCAACATTATTATTTTTTGCACCTCAACAGTCAAATTTAGTGGCAAACAATGTCATATAAGGTGTTGAAGCTTAGAAGAAGGCTACAATATTTAGGTACTATAATATAAAGAAGTTCTAAGTAAGTTAATTCTGTACTGTAGTAATAAAGTAGGTAATATGTTATGGAAAAGCTATTTGTGAAATAGGCATTGTTATCGATACAGAGTGCGAATCTATAGTTTTCAGAATTTTCATCTGTTGGTCTGTCTGTCCGTTAAAATGTGTCCAAGGACGAAGCCGGAGGGTGAGTCTATAGTTGATAAATAATGTTTTAATAAAACATGTTTTGTAAGATAAACTCGAAACGACGTCCAATCAAATATTTGAAATTGGGGACAAACAAAAAGTAATCATTTGGATAGTTTTATTTGAATAGCTGATGAAGTAAAAGAAAAGTGATATCCACAAATAATGCTCATTCCAATAAGCCTTAGTGCGGAAATCACCCTATAAAACAGTTGAAGGCAATAACAAAGTAGTCGGTATCAATTTATTTCTTTACGATTGGAGATGAAAATCTACACCACCAATAAAAAAGGGGCGAAGTCTATTTGATAGTAAATTTTAGTTTATTGAACTCGGTCTGTATTGGCGCCGTAAACATTCATATGCTGTTTCCACACTAAACAACAATAGGTATAATTCATGAAAAGCCGTTGCCAAAACATAATTTAAATATTACTTTGTTTATACGGTATAAAGGAAACGAGCTAAATATATAATATAGCTAGCTGCTTTAAAAATACTAGTATTGTATATTAGATATTGCTAAGTTCATTTTAATGCTGTTTATTAAGGAAAAACTGTATTTGATTGCCATGCGAAGTAAAATAAGTACGTGCGATAAAGACGTTTTCATTTTGGCGGAAACAGTATCAGCTGAGTAAGTACTTTGTAATTTTACTAATCTTCTAAGCCATAATGCAATTTTGACTGAACTTTTCCATCAATCAATCACCATCAAAAGTTTAAAAACGAAAAACACAATTAAATCGCATATAAAAGAGGTAAAAATGTACACTACTTGTATCACTCTAACAATTAAAATTGTCACGTTATAATATGATAAAATCCAAAAGAAATTATATAAGTAAAATCTAGCCTATAATAACTTATACAAAGCATGTATTTTATACAATTAGATTGTATAAAAATTTACAAGTCAGTATAATGAAAAAACTAAAAAAACACGACTGCATTTTAAAATTACCCTATAATATATTGTATTCTGATTCAAAGTTTATATCCGGTGTAACTATTACAATTAATACGAATCTAACGATACCTCTGAAGCTAAAATCCATCGAGCCATTCAGGCCGCAGAGAGTGCCAAACAATTTTACATACATACATACTCTGGAAAAACATAACCCTCATTCTGACGCAGTCGGGTAATAAAAAGTATGGGAAAATGACGAAGTAGTTACAAGAACATTATTAGGTAAGCGTGTAAATAACATGGTATTGACTATTGACACATTGTCATTGTTATTACTTAATTTTAACAATAGACACACAATAAGCAATGGTATGAAAAGTGTGAAAATATTTTTTGTACTAATTCATGTACAATAGAAGTAGAAACTAATGAATTCGTTAAGTATTGTTTTAGAGGAGCAGAGGACCTCCAAAATCTTTTGTACTTTTGTTAAACAAATATATTCGTAACTCGTAAGGTAGAAACATGACCTCAATTAACCTATAATGGCGGGTTGAAAACTGAAAGCAAGTGGACATAAAGGGTTCCACGTTATATTTTCGTCATATTCATAAGTTAGTCATTTTATTATTTAAGAGAATATTCTATTGTACGATATAAATAAATAAATAAATAAGATGTGACACTGACACAGCGCCATCTAGTTTCTTGATAAGCTACGAGGCTTGTCTTATGGATACCAGCTAGTTGATACACTACATATATACTTATTATAAATAAATACACCCATGACTGTACAACCATTCGTGTTCAACAAATGAATGTCCCCATCGGGAATCAAACCTGCGACCACTGCAAGCAAAGTACACTACGAACTGAGCCAACGTGCCGTCATTGAAGAAAAGTAAGCAGGTATTTTATATAACCCGCAAGATAACAGCTATAGCTCTAAATTAGTTAAGTTGTGAAGTAGACAGGACACTATATAAATTCTCCTTTTCATCGATATTTTATAAAAGCTAAATAGTAATTATCAGTTAGTATTTATTGGGTAACGTCAAAAGCTCCAAAAAATTGTTGCTGAATCGAAAATTCATTAATGATTAAGTGATATTATTTCATATAATAAAGTTTAAGATGTATTTATTCAGTGTATGCAAAGTTATGTTGGTAACATATTATGTTTGCATAAAGTTATTAATTTAACTAACAATAAAGCAATAATTATATTAGCAATAAAATAAGTAATTTTAATAAAATTATTAATACTGTTAGTATTTTATTATCCATATTCTAATCTTCATAAAACGCATGACACTTAAGTAATAAACATACTTTAAGTTATGATGAAATAATAAATGAAACTATATATCATAGAGCTGCATATTTTTATGTTTATTTTTAACCGCGTATGTAACACAAGTAGCTTTAATTTTTTAATCTGTCTGTGGTAATTAACTTTACAGCTTGTCTTATCCAGATGTTTAGTAATATTAGTAGTAGTAGTATTTTATGAAGATCTGTCCGTGTGTGTGAAAAGTTGTGAGCGAATTTGAATTAAGGAATATTCTTCTTATTTCATTTTTTTCTTCTTAGTTAATAAAGTCAGGCAAAGATTATTAAAATTTAATTCATATTTGACTCGACCTCGACTTGGCAATTCAACCTAGCACGAATAATATAAAATATTATATACTAGCTGACCCGTGCCCACTTCGTTGGGCATAATTTTAATAATTCCTTTTTAGTACAGAGTGTTTAAATAATTTAAATAATTTTATTAATATTAAAAATTAAAAATTAAATTATCTATACTAATATTTAAAAAACTACTTTTTGTAACTTAAATATAATGCTGCCGTTGACTTATTTGTAGGCATTTTCAAGCTCCACATCTTTTCTCTTGAACTCAAAAATATATCTTTCATAGTTAAGGCAGCGTTCGTAAGAAACGCTTTCATTCGACCGTTTTTTCTCCGATTCACTATTAAAAACGGACTACCACGTAAAAGCCTATTTATTTTTCGGTTTTTATATAGCCTATGACACTCAGCAATAATGTGGCTTTCTATTGGTGAAAGAATTTTTAAAATCGGTTCAGTAGATCCCGAGATTACCCCTTACAATTTAACAAACAAACAAACTTTACCTCTTTATAATATTAGTATAGATTTACAATAAATACACCTGGATAGAGAAATTTAAAATAGAAAGGCATAATATTTATTTAGGTAGTGTAAAATAACTATATGCCTTTATCTACTAAAAGTGTAGTATAGGTTCCGCTCACAAACATTTTGTGCAGTAGCCTATTCGTAGGACAGCAGGCAACTGTGCGACGGTGACCTTATCAATGATTGATTGTGACAAATTGCACATGCTCGGAACATTTTTCCAGTCGCTATGTTGAAGATTTAAGTAGAGATAAATAATATGAATTGCATGACAATGGAGCGTTTACTGTTGATTAATTGTTGGTAATTTATGGCGTAAGTGTTAACTTTTACACGATTAAGTTTGCAAAATTTGAAAGTTTTGGTAATTGGCTTATAGACATTTGAATTTAGGATAACTTAAGCAGTGCAATTTAATTTCAGGTCTAAAGCTAAGTGCTACATATATATTTAAATATATAAAAGCGAAAGGCCATTCAGCGGAACTCATCACGAAAATTCGAAAACCACTTGACTTATCTGAAGATGAAATTTGGCAGGGATGTAGTTTATAGTTAGTAGTTGTCCACTAGAAGCGACAGGGCCAGATCAAGATCTAATGGCTCTCCTAAAAAAAGTCCTACATTTTTTGTGTTACAAACTTTAAATTTGGCAGGAATCACCCAGGGACGAACTTAAGCAAAGCGAGGGTGAGTCGCTAGTACAGTATATTATTATGTTTAACGTATTTATTTTAGAAATAATATTGTTTCTCTTTCGAATTCCATTCAAATCCTTAACCATTATATAAAAAAATAAACACACTTGTTTTGTATTTGTTAAAGTAATAGTTCAATTTAACTTTAAAGTAAAGTTTCGCAAAAGCTATACTTTTACGAAATATGCCAATCTTACAGCAACTTGTACCGCTCCCTAAACACAAAGGCTTGAGAATCGCCCTTTGATATTTGTTTCGAGAACAGATTACTTTCTCGCTCTATCCTTGTCTTTATGTAATAAGAAAATAAAATAACTCTGTAATTATGATTACATATAATTTTTTTGACGCCAAAAAGTAAAATAAAAAATATAGTTAGTAGGCATTAGCATACATCATAATCTAGTTTCATGGTTAGCTACAAGGCTCGTGTTATGGATATCAGATATAAACACCCATGACTGGTGTACATAAACATTCGTACTCATAATGCAAATGAAAGCCCTCAACGGGACTGAAACCTGCGACTCCTGGCACAGTAAGGTCACTGCATACTGAGGCAAACGTGTTTGTCTAGAACTAAGAGGAAATGATAGGGGAAATATGGCAAGTAAATAAATCTTTTTAATATTTTCCATTTTCTTAATTAAGTTAAAACCAAGTACGGTAAATACATAGTTTCAAATATTTAAATAAATTATTTTTCATACAATAAAGTATTTTACAAAGCAGTCAATTCGGCTGGTATGTTAATCTAGAAGTTAAGCCTACGAATGTCGTCCTTATATTAAAAATACGTCATGTTATTGTCTTATTTTGGCTTTGTCAAAGTTTGGCATTTGTAACTGGCATTCAATATGCATAACGGGTGACGCGCGAAGGATAGAGTGACGTGTTATCAAATATTTAGAGATATGTCTATTTCAGATCTACTTTTCTTCTGTGACAGCATCTATTTTCCTTATGTGTCCCACTTTAGTGAAAGCCAGCGTCCTTCAAAACAAATATACCTTTTAACAAGATTTATCTTTACAACTTATTATCAAACACTTATTTTAACAATTTTATTCCTTTACTCTAGTTTACAATTTCAAAAAACATCCAAACATTACAACTCCTCGCCGATCAAATGCCCATCTTTTTTGGTTTCTTTATTTTATTTTTATTCGAATATTCTTTTATTTCTAACATTCTCTTATAATGTTGACTGCCAGTTTTACAAATTATTTTATTTTACATCAAAATAGCGAAACCTTACACTTATAAGATTTTTTTTGGATTGATTACAACGTTATTGCGAAAAAATGCTACAAAATTGTTGTAATAATAACACTTGTTTTCATCATAACTTGTAACTTATAAACTTCTAAAGGTCAAAGCATAAACTAAGCTCTAAAATTTCTGCTGTGTAGATACTTATTCTACTGGAGAAGCGTCATGAACTAACATGTAAATACAGTTAAAGCCCTACAACTGTTCCCATGCCGCAGAAACCCTTTAATGCTATCGAACTCGTGTGATCGTGATGCCCCCACGTCGTGACATGCTCAATCACTACTGTCGGTCTTCACTAAAGTAAATCGCTTATTATTCTGGAGATAAAAACAAACTATTTAACCTCTTTGCAAGTTCCATAAAAATAGTTTTTTAAGTGGTATTTTATTTTATACCTTAACTTTACTTATTTTATATTCGGTTCAACAGTTTGTATCAACAGTTCTTGTGTATCTTTATTATTGTTAAATTTTATTTCTTATATCTCAAAATTCTTATATCTGCTCTAACGATTTTGATCAAATTTTTTATTTGGTCAATTTTGCTTTTAAACTTTATATTATGTAAGTGTATTTTTTTATAAAACGCCAAACTCGGCCGCCGTACGGATCCTAACATATGAATATAATTAAAATCTTTACAGCAAAACTTGAAATCTATTGCAACACCTGTAAAATTTAAATTATTTACCACTAGCGTCAGTTACGGGTTCCGCTAGTTAAATAAATTTTCAACCTCCTCCTTTTTTTAAGTTGGTTAAAAAGTATGTGTAATATGCCTATGTTACGCCTTATAATATTAGCTATCTGCGAGTGAAACTCTCGTCAAAATTGGTATGGCTGTTTCAGAGATTGCCCGGAACAAACAGACAGACAAACAGACAGACAAACATTTTAAAGTTTTTCATATGCTGTGCTATGCTTTCATATTTAATGAAAAACTGTTAATTTGTATTTGTAAAAACCGACACTCCAATTTATTTATATGTATAGATGTATAGATAATAACGAGTAAAATTATATAAAAATTAAATGGCATAAAAGTAATGTTTTACAGCTTAAGATAATGCCCATTGAATATAATTATACAATTCGTCTAAAATTTTGTTACTGTTATTTCTTCGAAGTAAAAAAGGAAGGTATATCTCATTATATAAACTAAATAATGATGGCCTATATAAATAAATAAGAGGGAATAAAAATATTTTTGCTTTGATTTGGAAATAGCTAATTGCTTATTCCATTATAATTTGAAATCATTGCGTACTAGAATTTGATTCAAAGTATAAATTATGTTTCTGTTTTCAATCTCATTTTGAGTTGAGTTATTCTGTTAATAATCTATAATATTAAACACCCGTAACTGGTGTATAAACATTCGTTCTCATAATGCAAATGAAAGCACTCAGCGGGACTGGAACCTGCGACTCCTGGCACAGTAAGGTCACTGCATACTGAGGCAAACGTGTTTGTCTAGAACTAAGAGGAAATGATAGGGGAAATATGGCAAGTAAATTAATCTTTTTAATATTTTCCATTTTCTTAATTAAGTTAAAACCAAGTACGGTAAATAGATAGTTTCAAATATTCAAATAAAGTATTTTTCATACTTAACAAAGCAGTCAATTCGGCTGGTATGTTAATCTAGAAGTTAAACCTACGAATGTTCTACTCCTTATATTAAAGATACGTCATGTTATTGTCTTATTTTGGCTTTGTCAAAGTTTGGCATTTGTAACTGGCATTCAATATGCATAACGGATGACGCGCGAAGGATAGAGTGACGTGTTATCAAATATTTAGAGATATGTCTATTTCAGATCTACTTTTCTTCTGTGACAGCATCTATTTTCCTTATGTGGGACACTTCAGTGAAAGCCAGCGTCCTTCAAAACACATATACCTTTTAACAAGATTTATCTTTACAACTTATTATCAAACACTTATTTTAACAATTTTATTCCTTTACTCTAATTTAGAATTTCAGAAAACATCCAAACATTACATACAACTCCTCGCCGATCAAAAGCCCATCTTTTTTGGTTTCTTTATTTTATTTTTATTCGAATATTCTTTTATTTCTAACATTCTCTTATAATGTTGACTGCCAGTTTTACAAATTATTTTATTTTACATCAAAATAGCGAAACCTTGCACTTATAAGATTTTTTTTGGATTGATTACAACGTTATTGCGAAAAAATGCTACAAAATTGTTGTAATAATAACACTTGTTTTCATCATAACTTGTAACTAATAAACTTCTAAAGGTCAAAGCATAAACTAAGCTCTAAAATTTCTGCTATGTAGATACTTATTCCACTGGAGAAGCGTCATGAACTAACATGTAAATACAGTTAAAGCCCTACAACTGTTCCCATGCCGCAGAAACCCTTTAATGCTATCGAACTCGTGTGATCGTGATGCCCCCACGTCGTGACATGCTAAATCACTACTGTCGGTCTTCACTAAAGTAAATCGCTTATTATTCTGGAGATAAAAACAAACTATTTAACCTCTTTGCGAGTTCCATAAAAATAGTTTTTTAAGTGGTATTTTATTTTATACCTTAACTTTACTTATTTTATATTCGGTTCAACAGTTTGTATCAACAGTTCTTGTGTATTTTTATTATTGTTAAATTTTATTTCTTATATCTCAAAATTCTTATATCTGCTCTAACGATTTTGATCAAATTTTTTATTTGGTCAATTTTGCTTTTAAACTTTATATTATGTAAGTGTATTTTTTTATAAAACGCCAAACTCGGCCGCCATACGTATCCTGGTATATGAATATAATTAAAATCTTTACAGCAAAACTTTAAATCTATTGCAACACCTGTAAAATTTAATTTATTTACCACTAGCGTCAGCTACGGGTTCCGCTAGTTAAATAAATTTTCAACTTCCTCCTTTTTTTAAGTTGGTTAAAAAGTATGTGTAATATGCCTATGTTACGCCTTATAATATTAGCTATCTGCGAGTGAAACTCTCGTCAAAATTGGTATGGCTGTTTCAGAGATTGCCCGGAACAAACAGACAGACAGACACACAGACAAAGATTTTAAAAATTTTCGTATGCTACGCTATGCTTTCATATTTAATGAAAAACTGTTAATTTGTATTTGTAAAAACCGACACTCCAATTTTATTTATATGTATAGATGTATAGATAATAACGAGTAAAATTATATAAAAATTAAATGGCATAAAAGTACTTCTTCGAAGTAAAATAGGTAGGTATCTCATTATATAAACTAACTAGCCGTTTCCCGCCCGCTTCGCTGGGCGAATTGACAAAGGAAATAAATTACATTTTATGTTTCATTTTTATTGTTTTTTTTATATTTTTATTATTCCCCTTTTTTTTATTTTCGTATGAACATAAATAGGCCCCGCGGATAGAACTGAAAGCATCGATATTGTTTAGACTTTTGAAATGAAATTTAAATTGAAATGAGCATTGAAAGTTTAAGTTTAAGTCATTGCAAGTCTCATATGTGAAGTTGAAATCTGTCTAGGTTCAAGTGCGACGAATTTTCTGTTAACTAAAATTTTCTCCGTGACATCAATTTTTTATAGAAAATTAATTGTTCATGATTTTTATGAATTCTATTGGAATAAGTAACTAAATTTCTTTTCCACATCTCAAGTGCTTGGAAAATGCATTCATTTTAATCTGTTACATTTCCGCGATCCCGCAATAAAAGAATTCGTCGGTTATGTAGTCTGCAAAAGTAAAATTAATGTAAAATTCTTAGTCCGTTGATTGGATAGCTACATGTAAAGTTCTTTGGGGTGGGATATCGTAAAATTTGTTCATAAATCATTTTTACATCACTTATAGAAAATTCCTACAAAATTTGGAGCTTGTAGGAGCTTTAGCTGGAAAATTAAAAATATTAATTGTTAATACCCACCCCCGCAAGCCCCTGCGGGGTGAGCTATCGTAAAATTCGTTCATAGCTTCTTTCTACACCTCTTACAGAAGATTCCTACCAAATTTGAAGTCTATAGGAGCTATAGTTTAAAAACGGGAATCGTTCATTGTTAACGCCCCCGCAACCCCTTTGGGGGATGAATTTCTTAAAATCTATTCATAGCTGACCTCTACATAGCAAAAGTAATATTCCTACCAAGTTTCACGTTTCTAAGTCTTATGGTTCCCGATATTTCGTGGTGAGTGACTATATAGATGGGAATTCTTCGATTATCATCGAAATTTTTAACTTTCTATCGGAATTTTTTAAAAATTTTTTACATACAAAACTTTTTCCTGACAATTCTGAAGATAAAGAAAAAAAGCCCAATTGGTCCAGCCGTTCTCCACTACCGTGAGTAGATTCTTAGCTAAATGTAAAAAACCGTAATCCGTTTAATATACTCTGAAATCCATGAAAACAAAAGAATCAAGAGAAAATGCTTATCTTTTGTTTTTATTAGCGGAATAAATGTTCATAAAAGTAAAACAGCAATAAAAAAATGAAGGAATGTTGGAATTAAAAAAATAGATAGCCATAAACCATCTAGGAAAAATTTCGCATCGAATGGTGGTAGTTTCATGTCGATACGATCAGTGGTTTAGGCGTGATTGAGCCTCAAACGAAGACCATTTTCATTATATATATATAGAATAATGATGGCCTATATAAATAAATAAGAGGGAATAAAAATATTTTTGCTTTGATTTGGAAATAGCTAATTGCTTATTCCATTATAATTTGAAATCATTGCGTACTAGAATTTGATTCAAAGTATAAATTATGTTTCTATTTTCAATCTCATTTTGAGTTGAGTTATTCTGTTAATATTTTGTATTAATTTTTTATATAACTGTTTGCTTAAGCAATATTAAGAATCCACTCTATATCAATTAAGTGTGTTCAATCATAGTTTGAATAGTTTATGTCGTTTGACATCAAATGAAGCATTCGAGAGGTAATTTATGATACTTCTTACTACATTGCATTGCTATAAAGTTCGCCAATAGTAGGATGAATCAAAGTGCGACTTTAGGTGGAAACTTTGTCTGCAGATTATTCATGCCTTGTCAAACTGATCCAGACAATTTAGCCTATTAACTGGTTAACGTAGAGTTAGTCTTAAAACAATATTCTCGTATATTGGATTTTTATAAAGATAGAAAACGATTACATTATACTTAATATCTAAAGAATATTTTTGCTATGCCTCACTCAGTGTATTAAAGATATTATTCTCTGTTACTAACAATATTTATCATAATTTCAGTGGATTTCTTGCAAGAGTTTATAATATATGTACTTATAAAAACTTTGTCATGACTAACTATCATTTGTACATTTACAGCCCTTTTTAAAATTAGAATATCTTAAATCGAATTAAGCTGATCAAAGATCAAAAACAAATTAGACAGAAAAAAAATGTCAAGTCAATTAGCTGAAAATACCAATGTATATAGTTAGTTTAACTATTATTTTGTTCGATTTGACTTTGCTGTATGCCTCCTTGATATAGAAAATAATTGAGTTCTTTATTATTATTTAATTGACTGAGTTATTGAATAATTAGGTTATATTGAAATATACCGGGCCTTTAATTTACAAAGGACACGGTTACTGCACACATTAAAATATTGACTGTATATAAGTAGTTTGGTCATGGAATATGTATTATCTTTAAACAAACGAATTTGGCAATAATAAATTATTATTATTGCCAAATTCATTTGTTTAAATGTATCCTAAATTATAGGTCTAAAATAAAATTAATATAGCGTGACTAATTATTTATAAAAGTTATTCCACCGCTAATATATTTAGTATAATACATTTATTGTTGAATAAAATCGCTTTAATGAACTATCATGACTATGAAGTATCATCATATCATAAGCAGCCCTTTTCAACGTCCCACTAGTGGGCACGGGCCTCCCTCAGTACGAGGGGGATTAGGCTGTAGTCCACCGCGCTGGCCTATTGCGTGTTGGCGGACTTCACATGTCTTTCGGAAACTTGCTAGGTTTTCTCAGACATGCAGGTTTCCTCACGATGTTTTCCTTCACCGTAAGACAAGTGGTAATCATGAAAGAAATGATTCGCACATGAGGTGCGATGCGAGACCAGGATTTGAACCCGCATAACTCCAAGCGAGCGTGTTACCGCTGGGTTACCACTGTCTTTGAATGACTATGAAGTATAATCTATCGATGTCTTACGTGTTTTTATCAAAAATCTATACTCATTAAAACTTATATTACCGACCTATTCCATTGTGGGTTAAAGTATTATTTCTATTTTAACGAAAATGTATATACTCTATATAATTTGAAGCAATATTTTACAATAAGTCTTAGTTGAACTTTGTTCTTTTTTATGAAAGTTAGTAAAGTAAGAACTAAAGTGGTTTTAAACTTTATTATGTTTTAAGTTAAGCTAAGCGTTTAACGCTTTAACACGTAACTTGTATACTGTTACAATGTTAGAATGGTATCCGAAGAGCTAGTTAGTACAATTATTATCAGTTAAAAGCTAAAAACTAACTTAATATTGTGTGCATAGTATTGACGACACATTTGGCTCAGTTTGTAGTCTGTTAAGTTCTAAAAGTTAAGTATTCATTGCAAAGCAAAAAGAGTAGTTATACTTATCTTCTCAATAAAGGTATGCTTAAAGTTTTTGTGTTATGAAATTAATTTATACTAAGCTAATTTATAGGTAATTCATGGGTTTAGTAGGTTTGAACCATAAAAATACCAGTCCATTGTATAGTAGTAATATATATAGAAATGTATAGAACATTTTAGTTCATTTATACATAAGCATTTCAGCCTGTTATTGGATTAGAATAACATTTGCATATCACTATAGTATTCTACAATTAGTTGATTACATGACGTTGGCTTAATTGTTTCTGAATACATTTACTGTTCAAACCCTTATAATGATTAAACAACCTACGAGTATCCATTACGATATAGGTTTATCTCGAAATTACTGTTTTACTGATGGAATCACTACATAGTATAAAACAAAGTCGCTTTCTCTGTCCCTATATCCCTATGTATGCTTAAATCTTTAAAACTACGCAACGGATTTTGATGCGGTTTTTTTAATAGATAGAGTGATACAAGAGGAAGGTTTATATGCATAAGTAGCAGATCCCGCGGCTTTGCATGTGCTAAACCTAGGGAAGAGCCCGAGCGAAGCGAGGGCGAGTCTCTAGTAACTTATATACGAGTAATTAATTGGTATTAGAAGAAAAATAAAATATACGTAATATACGTACATAAAGTTAAAGGTAAAGTGAGCTTGTAACATCAATAAAACAGCTTTTTACATATTATTTAGCATAATAATTACTATAGATAGAATAGTAAATATGCGGTTAAGATAGCTATGATGGTTGATCCGATGAAGGTTAAGATAGCCATGATGGTCGCCAACCTTCGTAGAGAAGTGGCACCCTAAGAAGAAGAAGAATATATCTATCCAATGTAATATTAACGTTGATCTCTTATATCTATTCGATGAATCCGAGCCGAACTAGGGTATGTCGCTAGTATAACATTAATAAAGTCTATTCAATTCAATTCTTTATAAATAGGCTTGATAAATAGATATATAAATAATGTACCGCTACTGATATTTGAAATAAGATTGTTTTACTATAATATTATGAAAGAAATAAAACGATATTATGCAATTTTATAGTACAATTTTTCAACATTGAAAAAAAGTTTTTAAAAGTGAACAATGAACATATTTCATAGTGCATACTTATAATATGTATCTACAAGTACGAGTAAAAGTGCATAATATTACCATTACAAGACTATATAGTATACATTAGCAATAAACTAGTACTTTTGATTCGTATCCGGAACCGTGGATTACCTTGTTGGGGGAGTTTTCAATGCCTTCGTCAGAATTATATAACCAACTTTAATGTTGTTTGCATTCCGAATGCAATGGGGAGATAATTTAGTTTTGAAATTAGAAATTTGTGGTTTATTGTGATTAACTAAATTGCGGATATTACTTTAATATTGTTAGTAAAATCTCATCCTTTTATATATATCTATAAATAAATTACTAGTTCTAAGAGTGCAAGAATTTTTTTAACCCCTAACGCAAAAAGGAGTGTTATAAGTTTAACGTGAGTATCTGAGACATAGTAGCTACCGACGAATAAGGTAACGTAAGTAATTAATTAAATATAGAATGTCTTTTTATGTATTTTTTTTTATTTTTGTATTTTTTTAAAGAAACAGTTTTTCTTTGGCATTTTTAATAATACACATCTCGTATCTTAATTAAAATCATTAAAATGTTCTTTGTTTTCATCGAAATTATTTATAAATATCTATGAAAGAAAACTTGGCCTTCAAACTTAAGTCTCATATAAACAATTGGTTCTACAATTTTAGTGTATGGCACAAAACTGTTTTACACTGAGCCTTGTTATCGTTCAATGGCCTTTGTGTTTAATACATTTTATTACAAGCAAAAAATCTTTAGCAATTATGTTCAAATGGAAACAAACGAGTTTTGTACCTTTATAGAACTTTTCAACTAGCAATTAGGTGTGTTAGTTGTAACTTGTGGTTTAAATTTTAATTATTATAAGAACTTAATTGGGACTTTTTGTATTTTTAAATTAATTGTGTATTTTCAGTTTTATACTTTAAGTGGGCATATCGGGTAGAGCTTTCGCAATTACTATAATTCTACAGTATATAAATTCAAGTAATCATTTCTTTTATAAATTTTACTAATTTATAAGAAATAAGTACAAATAACGTAAACTTTTTAACAGTTGTATCTAAACATTTAAATTCAAGTTTGGACTGTTTTTGAATCATAATCTGTATTGGTAAAATGGACACAAAAGCTTTTTCTGTTGATGGATGTGTCATGACGAAACAAGTTGGCAGTTTGTCGATGCTAATTGATTTACGCATGAACGTTACTCGATATGCACCAGTTATTTCGTTCCCAACAATTGTATCTGCACGTGCCAAGATTCGTATGAAATAACGAAAATTTAATAAAAATATTTTTAGCGGAAAAAGGAATTTTCTATTTTAAAATCAAGCTTAATAATACTTAGATGGTTTTGTATAGCTATAACAGCTTAAATAAGCTGTGGTTAGACATTTATGGCAATTACGATAAGGCACGCGTTAAAAAGGTCGTTAAGATATCGATAAAAATCGTTGTAATATTTTAGAACTTTATATAAAACGGTTTAAAGTTTAAACTTAATATTACGTTTAATTCTGGTGTATATTCTTGTATGTTTCATAAATATACTATTATAAATGCATTTGTGTGTGCGTATGTTTGTGTGTATTTTTTATTTAATACTTCCTTAGATTTACGTGAATATTGTTTCTCACACGATTTTGACGCGGATTTATTTTGATTTTTGGCTCCCGACGTTTCGAATGCTTTACAGCAATCATGGTCACGGAATAGAATAAGATTTGAGAGGTTTCAAAAGCATCATATAGCTTTTACAGTCGACTCACACAATTAGCTAAATAAAATTGAAAATAACGGGGTGGGTGCTCTAGGTGGGTCATTGTTCCTGGTACTTTGCAGATAGCCGATTGTTTCCTTTGGAAAAAAGATGGAGGAGGTAGTACTTGCTTTGCCAGTAAGTCCCACATAAACAGTTGTATGTACATATATGTAGGCGTAAATGCATTGCACAACGTTAAAACGATTTTTCTTTCGAAGTTTCTAGTAATATAGTTATAGTGGTAATAGTTTAATTAAAACTATTACTTTAGGCCTATTGCTATAGGTATTATTTATTTTGTAATTTTCCTACTAGAGCTCTTCCTTAATTGTAGCTTATAGGCACTTAATTAGAAAATTGGTTCCAATTTAAGATTGGCAATCGTTTAAAATGAAACACATGCAATATAGGTAATGGTTGTTAGTAACATTTATACGGCAAAGGTAGTGAAATACAGTAATTTACTTACAAATGTGTCCTCTAGTATAGCGAATGTCAGAAATGTTTAATTATTTTGAAAGATATATAAATATATATTAAACCATACATTTTAAATTATGTTATTAAAACTTGCAAATTATGCAAATTCTAATTTCATGGGTACCCATGGTTGTGCAAGTGCATGATCTTATTTATATTAAATCATAGGGTTGGGATTTCTCCTGTATCTTTTATTTTATAACATATATATTTCATAATAATAGACAGCAAAGATTTATAAAAATTGTCTTAAAACTATTTTCTGGAAATACTTTTCGTATATACGGGATGGAATAGACGAACAGGATATGGAAGTAAAATTGAACCTTAGGTTACCCTCAAAGAAAACATTTCAAAGACTTTTAAAGAATTTTCAATAGAATAATACTGATATTTGAAAAAAAAACAGCTTTTATTAGTCGGCTTCGTACTAACTAAAAAAGCAATAAAATAAACTATATTTAATTAATTAACTCCTTTGTCTATTTTTACGTCAGACTTGCAGATGTAAAGATATTTAATTATACATTATTCATTGTACATAGAATATCTCTCAGTTCTTCTCCATGTATTGTACACTGTACGCTGTTAATTTAATGTTAAATATGAATATACCCACTGCCTATACAAATTAGATGAAATGTGGGCGTTCTATTAATTAATTTGAGTTAGGTTGATGCTGACAAAGCTGCTACCATTAAGTTTCAAGTAAATTGTTTGACAAGTCCGTTTATGATATGGCCATATTAAAGATCGTGCTCTGCCTTACCGTTGTAATTAAGTGATAAAATATATTTTATAGCCATATGCTATTTGTTAACAATTTATCGTCTACTTGATTGATATTGATAGTTGGTTATTGATAAGTTGGCAACATTTCGTAAGGAAAATTAGACACGGTAGAGTGATTACTACAACGTATTCAAATTATTCTTCTAGGTCATATTTGAAATATGAAAATTATATTGTTAGAATATGCTCTATTTGCAGCAACAACAATTACACATAGCAACTATTATAACTATTTTATTTCTAGCACAACTAAAGGCTTGAATTAAAAGCGAAATCCAAGTAATTTAAAATTGTTATACCAAGCAAATTAATCACTGTGAAAACTCGTAAAAAATTAGGTCTCAAATAAGTGGGTCTTAAATCACTGAATACAGGTTTGGTTTTATTACTTTGTTATCAGATACCATAAGTAACGTAACTAGCAAAAAGGCAATGAACTTGATAAGTGATTATAGTACAATTTATTGGGTATTACATGATGCATTACTGATATATCAGTGGGCTAATAATTACGTATATTTAATATTAATAATGGACTTTACCCGTGGCTTTACTTGTTTATGTGTGATATATAGCCCATCTCAATAAAGGCTTGTTAATGCAAAAATATTTTTAAAACCTATATAGACACGCGTATTTTTATCAAGTGGTAGTGCCATGCTTGTTACCTTCGGGTAGCAACCGAATGGGCCGGCACGCTCCGTATAGTTCATTAGTACCACTCTCTCACAGAAGACCGGCGTGAAGTGGCAGCTATGCTGTCGCGTTTCGTCCGGTGAGTGAGAGTCCGGGAGGCCCACTCTCCTTCCCCCCTCCCTCTTCCCCTCATCCTCCGCCTTCGTTCCCCCCTCCCTCCCACTTCCCTCCCTCCTCCATCCCTCCCTTTCCTGAAAGGCCGGCAACGCATCTGTAAGCCTGGCTTGCAGATGTCCATGGGCCGAGGTGATCACTTCCCATCAGGTGAGCCTACTGCCCGTTTGCCCCCTTTTTACCATAAAAAAAAAAAATAATTTTAACATACGAGTACATATTATGTTTCGCAGTATTATATAATCCTACAGATGATATTCAATGCTTACAGTATTGCATTCTTATTTAAGGGTTAACTATTTAGAAATTACGTTATAAGGTAATATTAATAATCTCTTTGACCTTGAATGACCTAATTTATAAATTAGTAGTGGTTCAGCGTTGTAAGCTTTACACGTGCAAAAACTCGCACGTGCGTGAATTAATTAAATTAAGATCTAATGGTATTAGGCTAATTTGACATAAGTAAAAAGCTTTACCTGCATGTAACTTACTTTAACTTAAAAGCTTTAAAAAAGCGTTTTAGTATGTAATAAAAGTGTAAAGTAACCGCAGGGAAAATCAGGTAAAGACTAAATAGATAGTAATATATCAACTTTAGTCACGATTGTTCTCTCCGCCAAATTCAAATCATTAGCAGTTTCTATTATAATTGTGAATAATTATTAAGATAAATCTGTTTGTCAATGCCAAGTCAATTCTCTTGATAAGGTCCCCGTCGTTTATTTGATCAAATTTAGAATTATTATAATAAAGCCTTCACTTAGGCTTTACCTCAAGAATTTATGTTTGACATTTAGACGCTAACCTTAAAACAATGAATAGTATCACAAAAGGTGACTGAAATATATAAAGTTATTTATATTCAAATTCGGTGTATAATTGCTATGAAAGAAAATATACATGTTAAAGGGTACACAAAAAATATTCTTTGTTTTTTATATGTATTTGTGAATTCAACCCCTACAACATTTAAGAAATAGCGGCTTTTAGAAATGCAGATATACTCTATTTTTATATACCCGAAAGTCTTGTGCGGCTGATGATGTGTTAGCCCTGGGTTCGAGTCTTACGTTGGGCCAAGTTTGTCATTTTGTTTCGTTTGTTCCTGATAAGAAATTCTCAGTAAAAGTTGGAAGTTTGATAGTAGTATGCGGTATTTCGGCTAGAAGACTGGAAAATGCACGTAAATTTAACAGCTGAGCCAAATTGTTGTTCTACTGGAGTTTGAAGAATACTGAAATAGAAGAGTGCAGATCCGTGTTTGCATCAATACTTTTTTTCTATATAATCTAAATATTCTTCTTTCTTATTGTCTCACTGAGTTTAGTTGCCGTCATCAAAGATGAAATTTGTTGTAAATTTTTAAGTATTCGAGTAGATCTATTATTAAAGATGTTAATGATATGAATTAATCAAAATGTATCTAGTGTTAAATTAAACTTTCGATTAAGTAGAGCAAGACGTACTCGTAGCACAATCGCAGACAACTTTTAGGGCTAAACCTTGACTGGATACCTGTTACTTACTTATTATGCCAACCGAATTTGATCCATGACCTATAAATCCGAACTAGTTTTGTTAAATAACTACGATGAAAAAGGGTGTGAAAGAGACACTAAAATTCCTTTTACCGAGATATGGAATTAATTTGATTTTAATTTTAACTTTTTGACTTTATTTTGATTTTAAATTGTTTATGATTAGCCATGGGGTAAAAAAACACAAAAGGGCCAAAAGAGTAAGAGAGAGTAAGAGTGAAATTAATCAACAAGGCAATCCTTCTTTATGATGATCGTTGTAATAAATATGTTGGGACATTTACACACAGCACTATCTAGTTCCACGGTAAGGTACGAGCCTTGTGTTATGGATACTAGATGGTTGATATACTACACATATATAAGTTT
Source organism: Boloria selene (assembly GCA_905231865.2). Taxonomy (NCBI): domain Eukaryota; kingdom Metazoa; phylum Arthropoda; class Insecta; order Lepidoptera; family Nymphalidae; genus Boloria; species Boloria selene. The sequence continues at coordinate 4,814,451 of HG993137.1, read as the reverse complement.
AAATACATACATATTATAAATATAAACACCCATGACTGGAGTACAAACATTCGTGCTCAACAAATGTATGCCCCCAGCGGGACTCGAACCCGCGACCGCTGGCGCAGCAAGTAGGGTCACTACAAACTGCGCCACGCGTGTCGTAATAAAGCAAGACCGTCCATTTGAAAACGATGGATGACGAACGACGTGGTATTCTTATTAAAAATGATATCGAATAATGAGTAGGTACCTAGTAAGTATTACAGAATTGTTACTGTACAAAAAATCTTGAAAAATAAATATCAGTTAACGTAAACACACAGACAGTGGTAGCCCAGCGGTAACGCGTCGCTTGGATAACTGAGTGATCTGGGTTCGAATCCGGGTCTCGCACCTCTGATATTTTCATGTGCGAATCATTTATATCATGATTACCACTTGTCTTACGGTGAAGTAAAACATCGTGAGGAAACCTGCATGTCTGAGAAAACCTACAAGTTTTCGAAAGGCATGTGAAGTCCGCCAACACGCACTAGGCCAGCGCGGTGGACTATGGCCTGATCCCCCTCGTACTGAGGGAGGCCCGTGCCCAGCAGTGGGACGTTAAAAAGGGCTGATGCTGATGATGATGATGAACGTAAATACACAATATGGATGTATTATGTATCTATAATACTTGTATATCAGATAGCAATTATAAGGGCATCTCTGAATCATTTAAGAATCAAATGGATTCAATAAATTATTTAAAATAAATAAATATTTGGTCCTAAAGGACCAAATTATTTTTTATATATTTTAAGTTGAACCGTAGTATCTTTTCTTTTACTAATACATTGCTTATTTTGAAATAGTAATATGCAATTATTTTTTTAAATTGTTCTCCTTATTCACATATTACGATCTCTCAGTTACACTCACTTTAGTTTCTTTGGAATGGGCCAATTGAATAAAACCTGTATAGAAATCAAACCTATTTACTAATTATTAGCTTTCAATGAGTTAAAATGTATTTTACATAGACACATATGGGAAAGCTTTATATAGGTGATGTATCTAAGTTGGCATCTAGTCTGGGTTGATCAAATTTTAGGACCTACCCCATCGATCTTTGTTAGTGACATCGTTGTACAGTAATTTCTGCATAATATCATATTTTGTATAACTAAAAGATTTGTTATAATTATTTTTTATATGGAATATATTTAAAGTTTCATAATTTAGGGAATGCACGTTTATGCACTTATATATTTGTATTTTATACATGGGACTAATCTATTAGAAAATCTTGTACTACCCGCTAAGCCCAACGGAACTTATCTGAACACACTGACAAGTTTATAGTTGGGTAAATCGTGGTAAAAATCTCGCGCATACGTAAAGTCCGCAAACACGCACTAGGCCAGCGCCGTGGACTATGGCCTGATCCCCCTTGTACGCCGAGGCCCGTGGCTAGTAGTGGGACATTAAAAGGGATCTAAATCCAAATTTTTAACATTCAAGTAATAATAATAAATTTAATATTTTACCACCACAAATTCGCATGGCAAACAACCTAACTATTAAGTTAGCTGTTAAATATTTTCAACAATTACCTACTTCTATAATTGCTAGTGAGGCCAGCTGACCAGCTCCTTAAAGTATTTGCCCTTGACTATAATTTACATTCAAATTATATAGCGATTTACGAATTGCATAAATTTTAGCTATTTTGAGGTTTATGACTTGATTTGGTCTAATTATTATAGTTGTAAGTATAATAAAGAGTCGTAGAATAATAGCACCGGTGTGTAATTAATTTTTTTAAGGTCAAAAGAAAAATAACTACGACAGAAAATGTTTTTAATAGTAGTGAAGGATAGATATAAATGTGAGTTACAGTTATCTAAAAGTTATTTAATATTTATAAAAAATATTTTTATTTTTATTACGAGGTAAATATTAAAAATTGAAATACATTAACAAATATAGGTATTATTTTTCATTAATGATCCCTCAACTTTTTGTGTATCAGTTTGTGTAATTATACAAAAGTATAAGTCGAGTATTCATAAGTGTATTACAAAAATACAACTAAGCACGCTTAGCTCAAGAAGAAAAAAAAATAAATAAGTTAAGATTTAGTATAAAGATATTATATAATTATTATCGGTGGTCATATTAGAGGTGGTAGAACTTCGTCAATCCTGAAGAGTTCCAGTGCATAGGAATCACTTCCTTATCTATTTCATCCGCCAAGCAACAATTATTGTATTGTTGTGTTCCAGGTAGAAAGCTAAACCACCGCAATTACAGGCAAGAAACATACCTAAGTATTATTATCATGTTAGTCCATATAGTGAGTCTGTTTATCACTATAAAATGTACCTATAAGAAATAGAAGTATAATTTAATAGCGAAAACTTAGCAAGTTTTCGAAAGACTTGTGAAAACCAGCCCAGTTTTGGCCAGTGTGGGGGACTAGAGTCTGAGCTATCTCGTATGGAGCAAAATACATATTATTATTAAGTACATATAATATTTAAGTAGTAAGTGTTTTATATAAAACTCCAACTTCTTATATTTTCGTGTTTTTATCAAGCTAACTACAACAGATCTTGTTTACCATTATAATAGTTATCTTTATAAGATCAAATTACCTCGTTTTGAACATATTATTGACCTAGGAAATAAACTAAAGCGACCTATGTGTCATATATAATACAAATGCAAGGTATTTTTAAACGTATTAAAATTTAAATAAATATCTATACAATAATAAAATAATAAAACTGATGAGTCTTATTGACCTTTTAATCTACAAGATAAGTAACATGGCATCAAAGAGAATTTATTATAATTTAAATTTAAAATTTTCTATGATGGAAAACTTGGTACATTTGTTTCAAGTTTCGTTAGTTCACAGCAACAGTTACATTCTGAACCTGTGGCACTCCTGCACTCGAGTCGAGAGCTCTACAGTGGAGCCGTCCGTAAAAAAACCTTCAGCTTTAATTGGATTGCCTTTTATTAGCGTAATAAAATTGGATTTACTCCAACCTAGACGTTACGACGCTACGATGATTCCTATTCTCAATATTTTCGTTGTAAATAGAAGGCTTTATTGATATATTGGCAATAAATTTTCTTCGACATCAACAACAAAGTTGTTAAATATATGCCACCTTTCTATCTAAAAAAATATTCGAAATCTGCAAATAATGATCTAATGTTTTAAGTTTTAACGTATTAAAAGAGAAGAGAATCAATTATTTTTCAGGTGAGGATATAAAACAAAAGAAATAAATTAGATTATGAGCGGAATCTTTGTAGTAGTGGGAGGTAAAAAGGGCCGAATGAGTAAAATAGTTCTTAACATTGTTCTGAATCTGCTGGAATCTAATAATCCGAACTATCAGACTCTAGGAGAAATATTTAATACTTGTACTAGACAAAGTTACAACAATATATTATAATGTTATACACATACACATTCACTTAAATCCATGTATCTAAATTACTGGAACTGTGTTCAGTCTAATACATTACAAATTGTTCCAACAATCTATCGTACATTGATCGTAAAATATCAGTAACCAACAAACCTATTGTTTACTAAAATACCTATATAATTGCAATTCAGTAATCTATCTAAATATTGAATAATAATTATATACGTACTACAATCTGAAACTGATATTAGCAATGAGTAATATTATAATGCACTTTTCCATTGTCAACAATTCTACACATCTCATCTATAAGTAAGCCCAGTAATGTAGTATTTAGGGTCTCGTACCTCTGATATTTTCATATGCGAATCAATTCTAATACGATTAAAACTTGCCTTAAGACGCCTGAAAATTCAATAAATAATCAATATATATTTGACTCCACAAAGTCCAAAAAAATTATAATGCTCACACTTACCTATACATACTATAAACTACGCGACAGATTTTAGTGCGGTTATCATAAATAGACAAAGATTCAAGAGGAATTTGTAATATGTTGCCGTAAAAACCATACTTTTGTTATAATTGCCTATCTTTAGGCTAATGAGTTAACTCCAAAATAGCACCTTATTAATTTCTTACTTTCAGGCAACTTTCGGAAATGTTTCATATAAACTTTAATAACGTTACAACAATATGAACATGGAGTTAGTTTGGCGCTAAGTACAAGCTTGTATGGATAATAGTCATAGATCAGTAAGTGCCATACAAGTGCCACGAAGTAAAAATTAATAATATGAAATTTTAACATTTCTTTTTTCTTATAAATATTATTATAATTTAAAGGTGTATTATAAACAAAATATGTAAAAAATTCTCAAATTAATACATTACTTTATTTACTTATTTACTTACATATACTAATAGAGCGAATTAAAAAAGATTGTATAGCCTACAATGTGAATCGTATCATGATTTTAAATATTAATTTAAATTTTTATTGTTAATATTCTATGTTGAGCTTGGATTATTCGCTCGAGGCACATAAGAGCCCACACCGCGGTAACCGTCCGCCACTATTAAAACTTTAAATTGGCCGATAGCTCACGCTTGCTCTACGGTACGTATTTATCGAAATTATGTTGTTTACACTCAAATTTATATGCAATAAATCATTCAAAATATACATAAATACTCAACCATACTATATAAATTAAGGTAAAGGCACCTAATTCCGCGGTATTTTCACCTAAACTAGAAAGAACTTTATATATTAAGCATTTACTATATCTTTCTGCAGAATTCGCTATTTTTATCAGAAGTATTATTTATCTAACTCTTGAAATACACTTACAGTTTAGCAATAGAAAATTTTATATTATCTTTAATTAATTAAAAATGTGAAGAAGTCGAGAGCACCTAATTGCGATGTAAAAATCCTAATTCCGATGTATTTGGTTCCTAATTCCGAGTGTTCAAAATACAAAGAAATGGAGGTGGGGAGAATAATACATGGTGTTCAAAAATCAAGTCTATTTATTTACTGTGGTCTTTAAATCAGTCTTCAGTCTTTTATGGTAAAATGACACCACAACATGTAATTTATTTAGATTAATAATATTATTCTATGTAAATATGTAAAAAACATAGGAGTAACTAGTAACTATATATAATTAATTCGTTAACAGTATTTTTTGTTACAAATAGATACACTACTACCCTCATTGATTGCTGTAATAGCATTTCGGAGATCTTCTTCCGTGTGTTCTTTTGGCTTCATTATCCTACAACAAAAATAATAATAATATCAATATTTAAAATACTATGAGCCCATACCTTATGAATTTCTATAAAAGCTGCGTAAGATAATTAATGTAACAGGCAGTTTTTCAATGTGTCATGATAATTGATTTTCAATTTGTTAAATAGGCAGCGATTCGAGTACTAAGAACTATAATACAAACATTTGAGAGAGCAATAAATGAGATTGTTAACTGTTGAATATTGTTTTCTGGAAACTCTTCTGAACTTTTTAATACTTAACACACTGTATTTTACTTGTGTGAATACCACGAAATTAGGTGCTCATAGAACCTTATTCCGACTTACATACATCGGAATAGCGTTTTATAATACCATATCACATTTTTTAACTCCGATTATTAAAAACCAAGAGATTTTTCAATATTTTATAAATAAATGAATCTTTAATTGCAATATCTTAGAAAAAATACATAGAACACAAACAGAAATATATCAAATACATTAATAATACAGTTTAATGTTATTAGTCTTTCCATATAATAAATTAATAAAGTACCTAAATAGATAATCTTTGATCGTGTATAATTAGTGAGTTTGACGCCAAAACATACATCGGAAATAGATTTTTATATTTATTGGCCATTTAATTAATCAAAACCAAAACAGTAAATTTTGTAATTATAAAATTACCATCAAAATTTAAGGAAAAGAAAACGTCTATGAAATCGCAATTCCGTGGTATACATCGGCATTAGGAACCAACTAAAATATTTGGCACCTAATGCCGTGGTATTTTTAAACTTTATTTACTCTTAAATTGTTAAGAAAAATACACAAATGTTACGTGTTTTAAATAAAAAATATAACTCTCCTACTATTTTAATCTAAACATGTACTCATATAGCATTAAAATATCATCTAAAACACTATTTAGTAAAACATAGTACTTACGTGCGTAAGGTCCAAAATGTATGGAGCGTGCGTTCAAGTCAGCTGCTAGCGCAAAGTTTACGCATTATTTTAAAATGTACACACATTAACACTCTCTTTTACTCATATAAACACGAACAGATAAATTATGAATTCAATATGGTATCTTACACACAAAAAGAACTTGTAAATCACTTGAAATCACTGTTTGTTTAAATACCTCGGAATATGGTGCCATTTTTAGAACCCCTCGGAGTTAGGTGCCTTTACCTTAAATCCTCAAATTTTAAATATGTACTAATAACTGTTTGCTTTATCAAATCACTAAACAAAGCGTTCTGTCCAACGAAGACCATCAATTATACAAGTTATGAGGATTACTTTAGAATTGTTCATTAAATTGCTGTAATAAAGGAAAAATAAGTTAGAACACTTATTAAGCCACTCTAATCAAAAAAGTCGTCTAAACTTCAGTAAGATATATAATCTTTATTTAATACTTTCTTAGGTTTACGCGAATGTTTGACATTATAAATGAAACTATCTTTTCGGATTTTGTCGCAGATTTATTATGATTTTTGGTTCCCGGGAGAGACCTCCAGTGACCATGATTGCTGTAAAGCATTCGAAACGTCGGGAACCAAAAATCATAATAAATCCGCGACAAAATCCGAAAAGATAGTTACATTTATAATATAATCTTTATTGTTAAATGTTATTTAATCCAAAATGTAAATTTTGAAATTTATATTATGGGTAGGTACTAATGTTTTAGATAATTACAAAAAAAGTAAAACTCACTAGATAAATTTTGATCGGGGTGATAAATATTATCCATTAGTCAACATATAGAATACTATTTACTTCGAAAATATTCTGAAAAAAGTATACTAACCGATGAAATATGTCAAAACAACAGGGTGAATCCGAGTGTAATCAGGAATTTCTTCAGCTCATGTATTATTTGTACTAAATTTAATCGAAATAAGTCCAGCTTTCTCAATATGATGAAATAACAAACATACACATACAAAATTTCCATATAATAGTAGTCTAAAATAATAAATTATTTTCTTCTCTTGAAAAATGTACATAAAAATATATTTTAATAACCAAGATGTGTAAGATAAAACGGAATTCTCGCTAACGATTCTATTATAGCTGGCCAATTTACAATAAAATATCTGTAAATCCCTAAAAAATCTTAACAGCATCTAAGCAAAAAATCCTGCAACATTAAACGAGACCACCTTAAAAGGAAAAAGCAACGAGAGAAGGTGGCAATTACTTGCAGCTTTATTTCGTGGAATCTTTGTATTAAGTTGGATAGTGTTTTTTCTACTGGAGTCTCGAGAATATTATCTTAGCGGTGCTCTCACAAGATTAATGGTAATGGGTTCAAAAGGCACGAGGTGACGCTACGCCGAAGGCGAAAGGAAAATATTAATTCAACTCAGTAAAGAAATTAACTCGCAGCCTAGCAGGTGCGGCTTGCAAGTCCCGAATAAAACCTCCGGAATTATACCCTTAATTTACCTTTATTGCAATAATGGCGAAAGAAATTCGAGTCTGCTAATAAACTTTAATATGCCAAGAAAATTTGTAATTACCGCCTGTAATTCCCCTCCAAAATTAAGAAATGTTGTGACCTATTTTGGAGAAGTATAGTCTTTAATATTGGGTTTCATAAAACTAAGTTTCGATATTTTATAATGAAACAATCGTAATTTTCTATTTTTACTATCTTCGAAACGATAAAATTAGTAAATGAAGGTCTTTGGTGTAAGTTAATTAACAACTTCAAACTAATATCAAATTCTAAAATAACAACAAATAGTTTATTCTGTAGACTTAGCAGTAATCAAGTTCGTATTAGTTACATTAGTACATCCATTAATATTTTAGAAAAACAAAAATCGTACTTTGAAGCCTCATAATTGAATAATTACATACAAATACTTTCTTAGGTTTACGCGAATATTTGACATTATAAAATTTTGGTTTGAACCAAAAATCAAAGTAAACCCGCGACAAAATCCGAAAAGATAGTTTCATTTATAATTACATAGACTTGATTGGTAAATTATTTTTCACATCAAATTGAAAACCTATAAGATCATACTGCTTTTCTTAACAGGATAGGCAAAAACATTGCTGGGGATCTTTCAGACAAGCATGTTTCCTCAAGCTGTTTTCCATGACCCTAAAACCAGTGGTAATAATGTTAAAAACTATTCGCACATGAAAATATCAGACGTGCGAGACCCGGATTTGAACCCGCATCACTCTGTTATCCAAGTGACCAGATTTCCACTGGGTTACCACTGTCCTTTTCCTTCAGCAGTCGCTTTACGATACAATTATTGTTACTTTTGATTTTCCTTTCATAAACCTACGTATGTTTTTAGGGTTCCATACCCAAAGGGTACAACGGAACCCTATTACTAAAACTCTGCTGTCCGTCCATCTGTATGTCCGTCTGTCACCAGGCTGTATCTCATGAATTTATTTTTTTAGATATGTCTAGGTTTCCTTATACTACTTCCTCTTACCATTGCTCTATAAATTAATGCGTAACGCTAGCTTATATAATAACAAGTTTCTATCTACTATAAATCAGCTGTTTATAAAAAAAAGTTGTTAATGTGGTCAGAGGAACTAAATGGCATTACGTAGAGTATCAGTATAATACATCCGATTGTGAAATAACTTGATCTAAAGTATGTAAGTAGGTAGGTTTATCACGGAAAGTGGTCTGTGGAAAAATTGCTTGCCGAGGTCAACAGGATGCGGAGAGGACGTGAAATGTACTATGTTAGTTTGTCATTACGTCTTTACTAGGTATAGGAAATCGTTAGGGTTCTTAACTTATTCTATTAAAATATTTGTTTTTTATTAGATTTATATTACCTACAACACCTACAATTATAGACTCACACTAGAAGATAAGAAATTATTTCAAAATGTGTCTAGTAGTTTGCTCGTGAGGCGATAACAAACAATTAACTAAGTTAGAATTTAATTTTATCATATTATATAGATAAACCATATACATAAAATAACTTCTATTAACATTGATGTCCAATGATAAACCAACATTTAGAATAAAAACTCTTTTGGCTTATTTTTAAATACCAGACGATACTCGCCAATAAGCAGAGTTATTTCATATTTAAAAATAAATATCAGTACGAGTATGTAGAAAAGCTGCTATAAGAAGTGTATAAATGTGAAAAGCGAATTGCCGACGTAAAGCGAGATGTGCGCTCATTCAAAGGTTTTCACTAATGAGGAGGGTGAGTGAAAATTATACCTCTCTAAAAGAAATTTCGCTACATCTATCTCTCACTAAATGCGTGCTACATTTTAAATGCGCCCATTACGAAATATTTTTCACGCCTATCTGGTAATATCGTCCACATTAGGCTCTTTTGGCGACGAAGTTGTCAACTTGAACCAAATGAAAGCTGAAATTAGATGAATGAAATTTTCTGTTAAAAGTTTTACGAGAGGTTACATTTAAGTGGGCAAGCAGTCAAAGAGTTACGCTGCCAAATTTAACGTTGAATTAATTAATCATTCATTTAAAAACTCAAACGTAATTAATTTGCTAAATAAATTTAATAACATTATATGTTTAATTTCATGGCTTCATTTCCATGTATATAATATGTACGTACTCATAATGTTTTTCTCTATTTATCCTTATCGTTATTAATATTATAAATGCGAAAGTAACTCTGTCTGTTTTTCGCGCTCTCACACCAAAACTATTGAACCGATTTAAATGAAGTTTAGTACACAGATAGTTTTGAGTCTGAGAAAAGATATAGGCTACTTTTCAAGACGAATACAGAGCTGTAAAGGGTTGAAATTGGGGTTAAAAAAACTTCTAAAATATTAATATACTGAGAATAATAAATAAATATAAATATGTTGGCTTGTGTTACGGATACCAGATAATTAATATACTATATATTTAAGTTTAAATACATGTTACATATTATAAATATTAACACCCATGACTAGAGTACAAACATCAGAGTTTTACAAATGAGTGCCCGCGCCTCGAACATGCGACCTCTGGCGCAAGAAAGTAGGGTCACCAACTGCGCCAAATGTGTCGTCAAATATTCGAAATTATTTAAAAATGTATCTAATAAGAAATCAAAATTAGTTTTTAAAGTTTATTGCACAATTGCTTAAATTAAATGTCAGTGTACGAAATTACACCATCTAATATCACTAATATCATTATACAAGCGTCCATACTAACCACGAGGCGAGAACTCTATGCACAGTACCCTCGTTAGAGGGGGTCATTTGCCTTTTCAACCCCCCATAGCTTAATATGATTTTCATACGTGATACGGGCTTTTGATTACAGCGATTGTGTTTTAGTGCTATACTGGTGGTAGGTTGTGACGTATACGTGACTTAAATGTCGTTAGGATGTTATATTACGTAGTTAAAGTTACCTGTGGTACCTAAGAGTATGTTGGAATTAGTACTCTTCTTATTATAGTAAACGCGTTTTTGTTTATTTGGCAGCTTTCATCTGTACGTATGTATATGAATAAAAATATATTTTATCGATTTAAAGTTGGACGGTATTTTTTTTTCTTACATTGTTTTTTTTTATGGTAAAAAGGGGGCAAACGGGCAGGAGGCTCACCTGATGGGAAGTGATCACCTCCGCCCATGGACATCTGCACGCCTGGCTTGCAGATGCGTTGCCGGCCTTTCAGGAAAGGGAGGGATGGAGGAGGGAGGGAAGTGGGAGGGAGGGGGGAACGAAGGCGGAGGATGAAGGGAAGAGGGAGGGGGGAAGGAGAGTGGGCCTCCCGGACTCTCACTCACCGTACGAAACGCGACAGCATAGCTGCCACTTCACGCCGGTCTTCTGTGAGAGAGTGGTACTAATGAACTATACGGGGCGTGCCGGCCCATTCGGTTGCTACCCGAAGGTAACAAGCATGGCACTACCACTTAATAAATAAATTAAGTTAATCTTTCCTTTTCAATACAGCAAATAATAATTATTTTTTGTCATAAAGTAATTCCACAGTACCTATATTTCCTACTGTTGAAAAAAATACTGAACACTCTAGTATGACTAAAGAAAAGTTAAAGAAGATATAAGAAATAGATGTAAGAAAGATTATAACCAAAAGGAAAAAAGATTAGTTCAAGTAAAATTTTATGGATTTTAATCAATTCCTTCATAACTTAATATAAAATTTAGTAATGAACCGATATGGATTCTTACATGAGGCACATATGATCATATTTGCCTTCGTATTCATAATTATAACTAGTAAATAACTCGTAAAAATGCCTACTACTAGTTAATCTAGTTCAACGCTTGTTTTTATATATTTTTATATAACTTCTCATATACTTTTATTCTACTTTTTATATAAATTCCATAGATAGACTGCTTCATTATGTATTTCCGTTAGTTGGTTTTCAGTTATACTTATAAACTACGGTCACCAATTTCTTAAGTTTATTACGTATCGTTTAACAAATTTAGCACGTAGTTCCGGCAGTTTAGATGTTGTTTAGGATTTTAGGTTTTTGGATTTTAGTATTATTTAATTTTATATTTCCAATCTTATATTCCATCATAAAGAAAAATAATAAACATAAAGAAAGCCACGAAATTGCAATCGTCCAAAATGAGTAAAACAATATTTGAATATAAGTACATAATATGAAAATATTTTAAATATCTCAAATGTCGATACGAAATCTACCGATTTGTTTGAATATGTACGTCACGTGCAGGATTATAAAAGCTTTTCCAATTTTCTGTTGCAGAACCTCTCGGGTCTCACGGCGACCACGTAGGCATTATATCTTTTGCACTCAGTGCATGGAGTGGTTATACTCGAGCAACATCAACATCGATTACTTTACAATGCTTACTTGTAGTATAATTTTATAAGTAAATGAATACATTTTAATGATACGAGGCAATTACAAAATACATCCTTTAATATGATTTAACTGATTAGTTTTTTTTTATTTAACTCATTTATTCTGTAATAAAACATGGTATTGGTCCAGGTGACAAACGTGGTAAGTGTGTAATTGCTTATTTTCGCTATTAGCATGTCATGCAAAGGACTTGCATACTACTAATGAATACAGTAACTTGTATTGTATGTATAACTTATTATGTGTAGGTATATTTCTTGTGACGTTTAAAGTGATTTAAATTTTAGAGAGCAGATACCAAAATATATTAAAAATACCTATAGCTTTTGTGTATTGTCATAGTAAAATATTTTAAGTATTCCCTTTTTACGAATAAAATATAAAAAATAATATTTTTTCACTTACCAAGCTTGTCTTCCAAACTAATGTATGTAGTAATCCGATATTATTTTCAAGAATACATAGAAGCTATTTGAAAACATCCACGTCCCCTATTCGGATCGTTGAGTTTCTATTTCATAAAATAAATGTTGTATACAGAGCCATAAAAGAATATCATCTATGAACTATTATGGCAAAATATCACTCTACTCATTTTTTATTGTTCTATTTGTTTTTGATGGTCATAATTCTTGAAGTACCTGAAGTGGAAAGCATGTTTGCTTAGTCAGCGACAAATAAAGGCATAAAGCACACGAAAATATATTCTTTTGTGATTTCTATTCAAAATGGGACCGTTTGTTGTTTTCGTTCATACAAATTCGGAAATATAAAGCAGATATTAGTTACGCCCTCTGGCTACCCTACCGCTTCATACTTCATCGTATGTAATTTTAATTTTAATGTTCCTAACAAAATTAGAATTAATTTTCGAAAAATGAATATTACGTAGTTATTTATTTTATTTACTAAATTGTATTGAATTTTATTGAAACTATTAAAATAGTATATTTAACAAAGATGACATGATTTATTTTATGTACATATTATTTTCTATTTATAAATTAATAATATTTTCATTGCTATGCACTTAATATCAAGAGCTTAGTGTATATGGAAAATATTTGCTGAAATAAGAATTTGCACATGCATTGCATTCTTTTGGCACCCGCTGCGGTCGCATTCTCTCCCTTATAAATCAATATCCTTTATCTTCGTTTATATAAGGATGGAACAAATACTGATAATTTAATTATTAACAAGCGACTCCCTTCACTCAGGTTCATCTCTAAGTATGTAGAACTAAGGACGTAAATTTTTTGAGCGGAACCCTAATTGTTTTTTTAAAATAAAAGTACCCTAAGTTTCTCTTATAACGTCAGCTATCTGCTAGTGAAAGTTCCGTCAAAATCTGTCCAGTCGTTTCAATGACTAACCGAAATAAACAAACAAGCATGTTAATTTTGTTTTACATAAAATACCGTATACAATTACATATAGGTACTACATCAGTAAAAAGCTTATATGTTGAATTTACAAACATACACCTTAATTTTATTTATCAATATGTATGTATACATAGACTTTTAGCTAAAGGTAAATAGTATTATAAGCTAATGGCTTAAGCTTAATTATTATGCAGTAACAATAAAATACTAAAAAGTTTACGAGTAAAATAATAACGACTATTCTCTTGGTTTATCGCTTCATATTTACGATAACTTGCTGATATATTGTGCGACGCCTTTTTTACAATCTGTTAAAGTTACATCATATTCATAAAGTTGTCAGAATTACAACACCGTGCCAAATTAAATTATTATATGGACACCGTTTTGGGGCTAAGTATCCTTCCCTTTAAATTAGGGTGCTTACAAATTACATTCGTATTGGACAGTTTTGAATGAAATTTAAGTTTTGCATATTGTTTTAATAGGATTATTAAATAAGTTATCCACCTATTTTCCACATATATAAATATTTATACAAATCAGATTGCACTCAAATCGATTGTATGTTTTTTTTGTGTTTTCATATTAAAAAATGGCGTTGAATAATTATAATTAAATAGTTAAACAGCGACGAAAATTATTTAAATTTATAATTAACATTTTAATTAAAAAAAGTTAACGCTCATTAAATATTATAAATAAAGCAATATTACATTATTTCCTCTCAAATATTATACAATCTTTAATATTTTAATTTGCAACGTAAATGACAGTTCAAAAAGTACACGTGTTTGGAATACCCACAGAATAGATGATAGATTTTACCTACTCCGTTGGAATACCCTTCCAATAGACACCAAAAGGTTACATAATAAAGTTATATTATATATAATATCCTTAGTGTCTTTATGTATTATTTACCGAGCTTCATCTATGTTTGTATATAAGTATTCATTTATTCATGTATGTACGTTATGTACACTTATATATTGATAAACGTTATAAAAAATTAATTGAAACGCATTGTCCTTTCATATCGGACACTTTTAAAACTACGCGGGCAATTTTTACAATGTTCATTATTCACTTAGGCCATAACATATATATACATATTTTTTGTAGTATTATGTACGACAAAGTATTTATCTATCTATCACATTATAATTAAATACTTAGAAATAGGGAAGCATACAATGTTTTAATAAGTAATCAGCATCAATACACATCCTTATTACTAACATACTCGTGTTACAACGAGTTATATGCCATAAAAAGGTACATATTAAACGTTTCTTCTATATAAAATCCGGCTGACAATATTTTATGGCATGTCCTAATATTATGCAGAATAATAAAAATAGACGTTAAATTGCGTAATGGTCATAAAGTTTCTAATAAAATTTGCGTGTCAATGCTGGTATATGACAATAGGAGTTTATACTTATCTAGTCATAAAATCACAGAGGTCAACATGGTTTATGGGAAAAATTAAAAAAAAATCTCAAGGTCTCTCTCAACTCTTCAATTTTTTGAATAAAACTGGCCTGCAATTGTGTAATATATATTAAATATAACTTATATACTACAACTTATGTACTAAAGCTTATACCCGCCTGTACATGTAGGTTAGTATATTTGATGCATTTATTTGAAAATTTTGCATTTTGCTATTATCTTGCTTCGGAACGTCGGGGTTGTGTACTATAATAATCCTGCGGTGCCCCATTGAGACGGGAAGGTTTTAGAGGCTAATACTGTCTTTTGTAGCGTGCAAGTCTCCATAACCACCTTTATATCTGTACTATTAGACTTGTAAGTAGTATATTACCAATAACTTATTTACCAATAAAATGTCGCTATCATATAATATCACATAATTTTATTTGCAAAAACTGTAATTTTAATTTCTACTATATTGTATCCAACATCATTCTTATTATAACATTCATTAGGCGTACTTGACCCACTTTAAAATTTTATATATATTGTTGTCGTTAAGAATGCGAGCATTGATTACAAAAGCAACTAAAATATTACAATAATAAAAATGAGAACTATTGCCGCGGGGCGTAAGTTTGTAATTTTCAACATACTTAAATACACACATAGTTGTTACGTATGGAAATAACTTCATATGAAGCTTATTTTTTAGTTTATAACAAAATTGAAAAGACTATTCGCTAATACTTTTATTTTATGAAAAAAAGTAAATTAAAATTATTTTGGTCCGTCTTCATGCGCGTATTATCATTGAAATAATTTTAAAATGTTATTTTTATATTAAGTATAACAAATAATTTGGTAGAAACTATGAAGTGTCCATAAATTACTTCAGTTATGATTAAGATCAAGTATATAATGTTTTCATACATAAATATATAAAAATACACGTGATTAAAGCAAGCGAAATAGTTAATGTTCTAATTAAGCTATTATTACTAAGGCTTTGATCCTTAATGAAACCGCCAGTGCTGGAGCGGAAACTTATTGCAATCAATCTCATTAAGATTTCAGCAATATCATATATACAATCTCTTAGTAAGTATGATTTTCATATCGCTGGTATAGTGGTTAATATGTACGGATGTAAATGAAGGTCTTAAATTCAAGTCCTTATTGGATCAACTATGGTTACTGTTTTTGAAGAGAAACTTCTTTCGAATCGTTGTGATTTCAAACTCGATGAAACGAAAAAATAAGTCCATAGAGACACAAACACACAAATGTATAGGATTCAGTCGGCGAGAGAATGATATAGAACACATTGGACGTTCTCGTTTTATGTACTTATAAATATACAGTTTACATGAAGCGACTGTTCATTTTTTCAATACTTTTCAATAATTTTTCTATCTTCCTTTTCCCCCCTCTAAGATTAGTATATTAAACGAGTACCAGTACAAGTACCAGGCACTCAGAGACGGGGAAGAGTTAGCCTTAGTTAGATCTCGCCCACCGCGAGTCAGTGACATTTCTAACTCTATCTAACTCGTGGGTGTCACCTTCGCATCATCCCTCTCTCTCTCAACGAACTTAGACGGGGTTATTTAGTATAAATATGAACGAAATTTAAAAATTAGTTAGCCAAAGAAGTTTTATTTCTGACATGTGTACTTTAGTGTACACACGCACTTTTTTTTTATTTAGAAATATTATTTGCACCGGTCTGCATTTACAATTGTTAGCGTACCTCTGAGCTCGGATCGAGTTTTAGCTTTAGGTGCTGTGTCTAATCACTTACCGGTCGGAATGGAGAGTGCGCGTTGTGTTTGCGAGCATTTGTGCACTAGGTATACCTAGCATCACCTGCGAAGTTGGCTAGTCCAAACAAATTAGAACTAGGTAATATTTTTATAAGAAATTTGAATTTCCTTTGTTATTATTTTTTTGTTTTTTGTTCACGCTTCTCGTAGATAATTATTTTAATTTATTTTTGTCACTTATAAAAAACTTGCTAGGCTTGTAAATAGTTGAAAAAATCCGAGAAAACAATAACAAACGTATATTTACGTTAAATTTTAGTAGTTATAATATAATTTTCGCATTCGTAGATTTTGTTACCTACGTGAATATATGTTGGGGCCAATCAGGTTCCATTACGGTGGCGCGATAACAGATCCATCTATATTGCAGTGATGGCCGTCCACCAATTCAGTGTAGGTATAGTTGGTTTTCCGAAACACTATAACAATTTGTTTTTGTAACTGGCAGCGTTCTGCTTTTGTTGTGGTGTATTCAGTCTCGCACTAGGGATTTCGACCACTCTTCAGTATAATAATGAAACTTTGTTTGATGAGTCGAAATCGAACATGATTATTTTTTTCAAAATCAAAATCAAAGTTTCATAAATATTTTCCATTAGAGAGAGCTAATAGTTAATAAAAAATTAAACATGTAATGTACATAATGTATTTAGCCCTTTCTTTTAACGTCCAATAACCGCGCACGAACCTCCCTTCAATGCGGTCTTTTGAAAAACTTAATAGGTTCTCTCAGACATGCAGGTTTCCTCACGATGTTTTCCTTTACCGTAACACAAGTGAAAATCATCAGAAATGACTTGCACATGAAAATATCAAAGATGCGATACCCGGATTCAAACTCGCACTACTCGTTTATTCAAGAGAGTGCGTCATCACTGGGCTACCACTGCCTTACTGTACACTTTCCTTGAAACGATATTAACTTTTATCTCAATATAGATTACAGGAAGCTTGAAACAATGTACTGTCAAATTAATGGAACATTTATCTATCCCTGCAGTCCTCTAACTATCTTGTCACATCGTAATTAGACAAGTTAATTAAGCAGCTTACTACAGCTCGACGTTACATGCATTCGGGCGCCGTCGCTAAATAGTGGCGGTACTTGCATAATATCAGATGAGTTTACTGCATAAATTCGCTTTCGTAGTATTATTACGTCTAAGTGCATTGTAACAACATATACCCTTTCTGCTGGACACGTCTGCGTTTTCGTTAAAAGCAAGTATTAGATTAGATTACATTACATTATGTGGTTATAAGGACTAACTACTCCTATTTTAAACTAAAATTCGAGGTCGACTTTGTACGCTCTTGAATTATTTCTTTAAAATCCTGTAAATCATTTATTATTAATTCAAGAACATTTAAAATTTTATGTTAAAGGAAATTTAATGAAAAATAAATAAATTTGACGTGGTTTGATGTTTAATCATGCAGTAGCATATAAAAGGCTTTTATCTTACGTCCGATCTCTTTATTATATCGGATTACGATGTCATTCGACCACATGTATACAGGTGTAAGTTTAAATATTTTCATAGCTTTACTTAAATAGTAACAAGAACAAATAGCCATTAAAAAGATTAAACTTAGGATGTAGGTACTTTTAACGAATTATGTCCCTTAGATAATAAATTTTTATGTTTGTATATAACAATATACAAATTTTAGTCATATACTCGTAAATATTATTATAAATCGTATTTCTTACATAATTTTACTTATACTTAAAAAGGTAAAATAGGCGTGTGTGAAATTTTTTTCATAAAATAAGTGACAAAATAAAAAAAAACATATATATCCTTTTAGTTAACATATACATAATATGATATGTTAAAGAAATATCGCTTTATAGAAGAAGCATGGTAGTTATTTAAAGTGTTTAGAATTCTAATGCTATTAAATATTCCTTACAACTCGCTCATACATGCCAAGCGTGTCGTAAATTCAACTTATAATAAAGTTAACTGAGCTGTTTACCCCTTTCCTTAACTTTTCATGTGTATGTTAAATTATAATACAAATAATATTTATTATAGTAGGAACCACCTTTTGCTTATTACTTCAAAGCAAAAGTTATACATAGATACATATACACATGTATACTATGGATCGTAATTACATATTAAATTTATGCGTAATTAGGGAGATGAAAATTTATGGTGTACAGATCGGTGATGGAGTAGATAGAGAAACACCGACAGCCATGTATTTAGCCCTTTTTAACGTCCCTCTGCTTGGCACGGGTACGTAGAGTATTGAAGGGATCCATAGTCCACCACGCTGTCCAAGTGTGCGTTAGAGGCCTTTACATATCTTTCAAACATAATATACTGGATTCTCTCAGGCATGCAGGTTTCCGCACGATGTTTTCTTTCACCGTAAGACAAGTGGTACTCATGTTAAAATTATTCGCACATGGATATTAAAGATTTGAACTTGCATCACTTGGTTATGTAAGCGAGCGCGTTACTGCTGAGCATACCGCTTGCATACCGCTTGTCTCAGTATAAAAGTTTTTAAAACACGGCTAGAGTTTGTTTGTGTTATCTTATCGTACACAAAAATTAGCAGTCATAAAATAAAACATTACTAAACGAGATAAATTAAATATCACCATATAATAGTCCGACGAAGACAAAAATTGAAACGTATTTTCTTTAAACAGAAAGTAAAGTAAACATTTTCCTTACTCGACTTTGGGTTCCTAAAAACAATTTCTATTTTGAGCATTGGATTAGCTAATAAAGTATCCGCTAATAGGTAGTTAGAATGTTTAGGTTTATTATAATTAAAGGATTAAAAGAAATTCTCTTTGAACCTCGTTGAAATAATGTACTTATAACGATTTAGTATAATTTTACAACGGTCCTCCCTCTTTATGTTTGAATTGTATTTCATCATGTTAATAAAAACTTTTAAAGCAGACTAAAACTTTTAAAGCTCACAAAAAGATACTCATAAAAATTTGTTTAATACAAGTTGTTTCAGAAAATTGCACTAATTGGATTAGTTCCCCAAGCATAATAAATACACGTTCTCAAGCGACCACTTATATGTATACTTACTTACTTCAGCCCTTTTTAACGTCCCACTGCTGGGCACGGGCCTCCCTGAGTACGAGGGGATCAGGCCATAGTCCACCGCGCTGGCCTACTGCGTGTTGGCGGACTTCACATATCTTTCGAAAATTTGCTAGGTTTCTCTCAGACATGCAGGTTTCCTCACGATGTTTTCGTTCACCGTAAGACAAATGGTAATCATGATAGAAATGATTCGCACATGATATTAGAGGTGCGAGACCCGGATTTGAACCCGCATCACTCGGTTATACAAGCGAGCACGTTACCGCAGGGCTACCACTGACTTTACTTATAAAGAAGAAGAAAACTTATATACAAACTTATAAAGATGTAGTAAACATAATAGAGTATTTGAAATACAACGTCGTCGTCAACAAGTTTATAGCGCAATATACAATTTTCCAATTGGACCGTTGGCACTTCCACATATCTGTGTTCCACCAACGTCGTTCTTCTCGCACGAGTGGCCTACAAATCACTACTATTGTGTTCTTTCATATTTGTTTGCAGTTAAAATGTTGTACAGCTGCGAAGCAATCTCCAACGAAATTGAACCGAAAGTGGAATTAGTTTCATTGACAAAGGAATTTATTGTTAATAATTTTTGCTATTTAATGTAATTTGCGCTAGTTGTTAAAATAAACTGAATCAAGTTGCTATTGTGTAATATTTTTTTTAATTATAATATGTCTAGAGTAAATTCGAGAATTGTCCTATATATTTAGTTATTATTAATAGATGTTATAAATAGAAATGTTTATAATTTGTATATAATATAATATTATATTATTGAGAGAGTATATTACTCTCTCATACTGAAGCGGCTGGACGGATTTGAATGTTTGTACATTATGTATATTGTATGTCTATGACAAATATTTTATTGTTAGGCACACACCCAAGTTAACTCTTTTTTAACGTTGGTAATGAATTTTATTTAAGCATACCACCTAAATGCATACATGTAGGACTCACCCACAGAGCCAATACCAACTACCCACTAAAACCCAACGGAACCTGCCTTGTCGCAGGGTACTTTAACATTCCACTATGCTAACAGGAGGAAGTCGCATGGCACACCGCCTTGCGAAGTGTCCCATATCCAAGTGCGTTTATAGGCTTATACCCGTCTGGATTGCCTGATGCGAATTATGTAGTTCCCCACCATGACAAGGGAATACATTCGTTTAATATACCTACAAATAAATGTAACCGATAAATGCTAAATGCAGATAATAATGTCCGCAATGCAATTAACACTAACATTAATCCTTTTAGACCATTATTAATAATATCTTCCTAAAAGCTTTTATTAAAGTAATAAACGACGATAATAGTAGACACGAAGTAATAAAAATCAATCATGACCTATTAAATGTTTTTGTCCGTTTTTTTAAGTTCTCGTTATACAAGACTATCTCGGCTTCACGAGATTACCTGGAAAATACTTATTCTCCGCAAAATAAAAAATACTCATTTCTTTTTCATTTCTTTCTCGATAAAGGTATGAAAAAAGGATTGGTTTCCCGTCATTATAGGAATGAACCTTAAAAATTTCAGCTTCTTCGATCCAGCGGATTAGTCGGATGACATAAATTTCAATCTATTCTAAAGGAGTATTCGTTTTTATAGATATTAAATAGAAATTAATTTAATTAATAAAAATCGCGATAAAATTTAACTAACTGTAAACAATCAAGTTTAATTATATATTATAATAAGAATGTTCAAGAAATGTAATATTGAAATTTAGTTTGGTTTTGGTTGCTTCATTTTTTAAAATATATACTTACTTAGATGGCTTTAATGTATTATACTTATTTCGAAACCACAAATGAACAATATTTAAAATTTAATTTATATAAAGTTTTTGTAAATTTTTCAACCGTTTCAGTTCGTGGTTCAGGTCATTTGTCTGAAGAAGAAAAACAAAATAGTTAAATCAATGATTAAGAACCCTGTTACAAGCGTTCGGATTTTATTTTATATAAAAACCGGCAACGGAACTATCATTTATTACGAAGACCTCAAAGACTAGCGAAGCACAAGTTCCAGACAGACACTATTAATCGTGGACCACTTAGATTCTGAAGTTCCGGACAACAGTGAAACCGAATTTATCGTAAATTCAAAAGATATGCCTATTATTTCAATTCGTGATTGATCCTTGAATAAAAATTCACTTTATTTACATCAAGACTTTTATGGGACGATATAAAATTTTCCAATTCAATTGTTGGCACTCTACACAGGCATTACTTCGTGCAGTCACAAATCAAGTTTGCAGACATTTTGCCGGCGGCCATCTTGGTTTTTCGCGATCGCTTACTCTGAGACCGTAAGTTAAGCACCGTGAAATACAATACAATAAACCTGACCTATTATGCACCGGCTTTGCATCATTTGGCGAGATTTCCTTTGAAAATTATTATGCCCATTATTTCTCTTGCGGTAATTTCCTAGAAAATGTTGTATTTTTATTATTTTAATAAGTTCATATTGTAAATTAAACTTAAACTTCAAAAAGGTTTTCCAAATATTATAATATTATATACTACGAGTTTATCAATAAATAAAAAATAATGAATATTGTAACATGCTCGTTGTTTTGATTTATGGTCATGATTTATGATTTATATCATGGTACATGATTTATTTCATTAGAAGTATATTTGGTTCTGCATTCTTATTTAAAATATAAAAGTATTATTATAGTAGGTATTAATATGTTTACTTTGCATAATGTGTTTGTAAATGAATTTAATTGAGTCTAGAGAACATAATAGCAACAATGTACGATAGATTGCACACATGTTCTGAATATCCTATCTCTAGGCGAAGCCATCGTACAATTCGTGAGTGGTAATCCGTTAGTATATTAAAAAAATAAAGTTTATCCATACTAAACAAACTAAACTAACTAAAATTATTTAGTATTTCACTTAAACAGCTGCACTAATTTCGATAAAATTTAGAAAGAATTGTCTTTGGATATAGACTATGTTTGAACTAAGAGTATATATCTCTCTTATCGCTCGCTTAGAGCGAAGACATAAAAAAATAAATATTTAATACATACGTACACATCTTTTCACATACGGTACACTAATTTCTATACTAATTTTTATTGATATCCAAATTCATACATATCTCGTCACAACCTTATACCACACCATATTATGATGGGCTTAGACGAGCGAAGCCGTTTTGTTAAAGCAGAAGACGGAGATTAGGTTTTAGCAGTTATAGAAGAAAAATAAAATTTAAGCCTGTGAGGCCAACATAACCACTTGTATGCACGCATTAAATGCATTTTCCAATATAAATAAGGTAATTCTGTGTAATATATTCAATTCATATTCGTCTTCTCATTACTGAGTAAAAGACTTACACTCGCATCTAAAATAGCCCGATTAACACAATATAGTTTTATAAATAAATAATAATAAATAAATAATAATACATAAATAATAATAAATAAATAATAAATATATTGAGACATTATTACACACAGCACCATGTGGTAAGTTACGAAGTTTGTGTTACGGATACCAGATAGTTGATATACTTACTACTTATATAAGTTTAAACACATAGGTACATATTATAAAAATAAACTCCCATGACTGGATTACAAACATCAAAGTTTAACAAATGGATGACCCCAACGGGACTCGAACCCGCGACCGCTGGCGCAAGAAGGTAGGTCATTAGAAACTGCGCCAAGCTTCTCGTGAAAGTCAAAAATCAAACATCAAAATATTCACCTTATATTAGTCACGTGCTAGAATTCGGGTCACCGACACTCAGTTAGCGCCATAAATATTCCATTAGCACTCGCCAGGCCGCGACACTCTACACTAACAGAGCCTATCTCTCGTGTCATCTTAGGATATAACGTTGTTAGTAGGGTTCACCCTCGAGGGAGTCATAACTGATTGGTATCTGTTTCTTCGAGACACCGCTCAAGGGCAAAAGGGGGTAAATGGTCGCCTGTTTATAGTACCAGTACATATATCACGTTTTATATTTAAAAATTTATTATTGTTCATATTATTAGACAGTAATATATTAATAATTAATATAAAATATATGTTTAAAATAATGTTTTTTATGGCAGGCAGTGGTAGCCGCTCACTTGGGAAACTAAATGAAGCGGGTTCAAATCCCGAGTCTCTCTGGTATTTTTATATGTGAATCTTTTCTAATATGAATATAACTTACCTTATAGTGAAGGGAAACACCGTGAAGAAACCTATATGTCTGAGAATACCTAGCAAGTTTTTGAAAGGTATGTGAAGTTCACCTACCTGCACTAAGCGTTGTAAATCCTTGACCTGAGGCCCTCGGTATCCAAGGGAGGCCCGTGTCCAGCAGTAAAATGTTAAAAAGGGTTGAAATCAAATAATGTTTATAAATAAACTAAAATTATTATAAGCAAGATATTTTGTTTTTCCTTCATCTTCTTTTATGGATCGTATTGGATAATCTGCAGATTATCGTATAGCTTATTGTAATACTAATATTATATGATATATTTTTACACAACTAAAGGAAACATTCATAATAAATAACTTATTATTATTTCACTCAATTATGAGAGATAAGTATGTTATTACTATTAATACCATTATTTACAAACACCTTATTAATCTATATGTAAAAAATACTTTATTTATTAGTAGGTACATACTAAATTATTATAAATGGTTTTATTTTATTATTTTTTAGTATATGATAGAAACATAGCCTTTCAATTTCCGAAAATATAGGGAACATTTATAATTCACAAGCAATAATACTTTGAGCTTAATATCAACAAACTGTTGTAACTGTGCCAGGTTGGCAGCTCTTATGTAAAACATCAATAATTGGCACCAGGATACTTTAATATTTTACAAATATTTGGCTGACGTGCATAGAAAACTTTATTTTCATACGAGACTTTGTGAGGAAATAACTTTAGTTTTCAATATCGGTATTGACTTAAATAAACCCGGCGAACTCTGTTCCTTTATTTACGGAACTTCCGCCAGAACACAAATTACTGATTATTGATTTCTGACAAAATTTATAATTATCAAATTTCAAACATACTTAACCATAGGCAAAATTACGTTTAGCTGTCATTTGTGTTTTGTTATTCCATGTCAGATGCGTTTTTGTTATACCACGTTTTATAGTGACTTGTATTCTCTTTGACGTTTTATGTTACGTCACACGGGAACGGGATAAAAAGATATCCTATGTCCGTCTCCTGGTTCTCAGCTACCTCCCTACCAATTTTCAGCCAAATCGGTTTAGCCGTTCTGAAGTTATAAATAGTGTAACTAACACGACTTTTTTTATATTTATGGATATTTAATAAAATATGCTTTACTTTTTTACATGGACTAGTTTTAGACGGCATTGATATATTAACTAAGTGTAGCATAGTACAGTTTTGTACTTTTTTGACAGCTTATCATCAGCTGACCTAAAGCTTGATTCGTATTAGTGAAACAAAAATATTTATATCCAGTGGTTTTATAGATTATTACCTAGAAAAAAAATAATTGAAAATAACTCAAAATATCTCAAAACCCCCGTACATTTTCTGGTGAAGTTTCCATATCTTTCTACCATACAATTTTACCTCATATTTGTGACTTCGCTGCGTTCAATAGAAGTACGTGTTTACAACAAAACAAAGGGTGACACGAGCCAAGAGCCTACTACTCAAGTAAGACTAGGCAAGGAACGTATTGCTAAAAGCTGCTACCATCAAACGTGCACTGCATTGTGGTCGCTTTTACTGGAACACGTTGAAACTAAGCGTAGAGTGATATATGTAAAGTGCTGTTTCAAATCGATGTAAAAATACATCTCTACAAATCTTAATTTAGACAAATTTCATTTCGTTAAATTTTTGATGGATGTAGATTAGAAGTACACTAGCGACTCTAGATGATTTCTCTAGATTTAGCGCGAACGAAGCCGCAGGTTCCACTAGTAAATTGATCCATAAACTTGACAAATTGTATACCTTAATGTTCTCCTTGAATCACTCTATCTATTAAAAAAACACATCATAATCCGTTGCGTAGTTTAAAAGAACTAAGCATACATAGGGACAGACAAACAGCGGGATGCGACTTTATTTTATGCTATGTAGGGATACTGTCTTTCTGTAACTTTGCTGGTGGACATTGATAATTGCGACACAGTTTTTAATTTTGGTAATTATCACCGTAAATTCTGTTTTTTTGTTACACACTCGTATGTACTAAAATTTTAATAAAGATTTATTATTATTAAACATTTATTGTTTTGATTATACTTTTGCTTTTATATACTTATCTTATTTAAATATATGGTTTTTATACCTACCTTATATATAACCTTTTTTGCTTGTGTAGAGTATTTGTGTTATTGTAGTGCTGGTAAGTTACGTTAATTTTAGAACCGAGTCTTAAAACGTATTGTCTATCAATATGGTGTCATGACTTAATTTTCTTAAAATTTTTATGTTGTACTATATAATTTTATTCTTATAACATTGTTATTAGAAGAGTACAAACAATTATAAATGTGACTTAATCTGTTAATACTCAAGTAATTGATGGATTTCGCCTCGAAAGGAACCTATAATGACTTAATGTATAAACTTTTTATCGCAACTACGGCCTAAGAGCTGTTCAGAAGTTGTAATTAATTTTTAATCCTTTGTCTTTGCTTTGCGGCTTTGCACAATAAATTAATTTTATGGACGCCGGGATCGTTATCACTTTAGATTGTGAAGTAATCGGTTAATTCAATTATGTTCGGTGCCAAATTATGTTTTTACCTAAACCGTAATTGTTTGTTTACCTTTCATCACTTAATTAAACACCTGATATTTTATTGGATGGAAGCGTTTAATTTTATTACAGTGAACTTTTGTCTTTTTACCTTTACGTGACGAATAGACTACAGGCCCGTGTTGAAAAAATTATGGGTCATTTGAACCACCAGGTGACCTATCTAGAACGATATAAGAGCATAAAATAATAAGATTCAGCACTATGCCGTCACTTGTAAGCTGTCCAACTGAGTGTAGGTGAGAATTCAAAAGTACAGGTAGAGTGAGTACATTTTGGTCATATATTTTTGTACGGCATTCTTACCATCGATAGATCCATGAAAAATAATAAGAAAACGCGTAGTGCCGTAAAAAAATGGTGCGCCACAAAGTCGGAATTCTTTTTTATTTTCCGACAATTTCCAGGGTAAATTTGGTCATTTGATTTTGTACGGCATCAGTTTCATACTATTTCAATACTGCTTCTAATCCATTATTCCGCAACGCCGTACAAAAATCATGCGACAAGGGGAAAAAATCGAGGGTTGCAACCCCCTCTCTTTCCGTGGTCCAGGGGGTGATTTGACACAACATAAAATTAATTTATTTTGAAAGTATTTTATGCATAGATAATATTTTTTCATATACCGTACATTTTCGTTGGTCCAAAGGGTCCGATATTTTTTATACGGCATTTAGATAGTTTATTTGTACTAATTCGGACGTAGATGAAGACATTGATTCCGATAACAACTCAGCGGCTGATTCCGATATTGAATAATTTAAAGAAATACCATATTTTTTATTATCATCATTAAATATATCGATTTTTTCTAAAAAATGATTGTTTTATTTATTCACATCATTACAATGAAACAAATCAATTATATATATGTATCAATAATGTTTGAAGTATATATTAAACTAAAAAGTATACAAAATTGTTGATACTGGGATTGGCAGTTTTAATTCTTGGATATAATATACACACCGTTTCAGTTCAGTTAGACGTCATAGTGATTTTATGATATTATCAATTGTTCTCTTCAAAAATATGTTAATGCCGTACTGTATCAGATGGCCATAAAGTACACTTAAAATGGTAGCGTCATTTTCATCAGCCTAAAAGATATGGTCTGCATTAAAATGTACGGCATCATTTTTTTCTAATTTATTTATGTTAATACTATTTAAAACAAGGGATAAAATGTAGAAAACTGCTATATTTCATTAATCTATGATATTTAAACTTTTGCAATAATTTGCAAATTTTCAGTCTTTGTATTTATCTATAATTTTTTTTAGAACAGTTTCTTTTGAACGGCAATACTATATAACAATTGTATTTTACAATATCATATTAAAAATAAAGTTCCCGTACAGGATCAAATGACTGTAGCCTTTAAAAATCAAGGATACGATGAAATTAAGATAATTATTGGTATGCATTCAAATGAACAATCATTTTTTGACGGCATTATTTTTAATAGTACTTTTGAGTGCTAGATAATGTTTTGGAACCGAAGCCGTACTTTTTCAAATCACCGCCTGGACCACGGAAAGAGAGGGGGTTGCAACCCTCGATTATTTCCCCTTGTCGCATGATTTTTGTACGGCGTTGCGGAATAATGGATTAGAAGCAGTATTGAAATAGTATGAAACTGATGCTGTACAAAATCAAATGACCAAATTTACCCTGGAAATTGTCGGAAAATAAAAAAGAATTCCGACTTTGTGGCGCACCATTATTTTACGGCACTACGCGTTTTCTTATTATTTTTCATGGATCTATCGATGGTAAGAATGCCGTACAAAAATATATGACCAAAATGTACTCACTCTACCTGTACTTTTGAATTCTCACCTGCACTCAGTTGGACAGCTTACAAGTGACGGCATAGTGCTGAATCTTATTATTTTATGCTCTTATATCGTTCTAGATAGGTCACCTGGTGGTTCAAATGACCCATAATTTTTTCAACACGGGCCTGTAGTCTAGAAGCTTAAAGGTGGGTTGTGTGTTTAAACTGTATGTATTTCTCTATGTTCCCTTATAAGTGATGTTCTCTTAACCGATTCTAGCCACTACTAGCCATCTGCGCAGGAGATATTATAGTGCACAAGTATGCGCGTAGATCAACTCTATTCCTTTCTCTCTCAAGCTCGGGTAAAACGATTCCTCAACACTATCAGCGAGACTTAAGGAGCTGGACCGACGGCTTCGAGGCATGGATGTGAAATACCACCAACTTAACCCGAACCCAAAAACTCCGGATGTGCAACCGTACATGCTAGTCACAATAAAAGCGAGGCAGTTAGTTCTCTCGTAACTACTAAACTGCTTAGCCGATTTTGAAAGTTGGTGCCAGCCAAGAAGGACAGTTTTATTTTGCCTTTGCAATGAACTTTCGAACAGATATTTTGATTATATTTACAAATTGATAAATTAATTAAATTGTGTTAAGATTTTATTTGCTTTGGCTGGCACCGACTCCAACAATAACTAAGTAATTAAAATTATTTTTTTCTTTTTAGTTTCGATTTGAAACGTTTTGAAGTCGGTTTTCATTTTTGTTAAAAAATAATTTATTTTTAATTTTTTAGTGGAAATTAGATATTTTGTTTAAATATAATATTGGTAGGCTAACTAAACTACTGCTCCAATAAGTCTGCGAAGTTTTGAGTGAGAGACAATTGTCAATCGAGATTTGTCCACGTCTATTTTTCCACGTAACTCCTAGACGTTAATAAGATTTACCTTTTATTATCAGATCAACCTAATATCCTGAAGGAATACTACTATCGGTTCATAAGTACGTATAATATTAAAATAATTTTCTTTCAACTCCTAACCGTTGAGGAGATATACCTTACATCATCACAAATTCTTGAACAGCTTTATAAAATATACGAAAAACGTAATAAATGTCTATAAAATTTGAGAGTTGCCCTCGATTTCCCTGGGATCCCATCGTCAGATCCTGACTTGGTGACAATGGGACCAACTGGAAACTATACCCTTTCAAACAAAAAAAGAATTTTCCAAATCGGTCCAGCCATCGTCGAGTAATCGGGGAACATACATAGGAAAAAAAAATCCCCGACGAATTGAGAACCTCCTTCTTTTTTTGAAGTCGGTTAATAAATCACACGTTGTTGAGTTGTCCTTATTACGTAAGTGTGATAGTTTCATACGTCAATCTATATACTATAAAATGCAAAAATAACATTTTGTTCTGTTTTATAGGAGTAATTTGCTTTCAAAATACAAATTTCTAGGTATTATTACATTATGTTGTAAGTTTTATTGTAGCTTTCGTATAATTGCAGGTTCGATAAATAAACAAACACGTATTGTGTTATTATATAAGTCGCGTGCTCTAATCCCGATATTACCGCGGTTAGGGGACATTTGTAATCTAATAAATAGCGGCTAACGAAAGCACTGTAGCCATATGATTATACTCATGTGTTGCTGTTATTTGTATAAGCTCTATATATTACGTTGTTGAAAAGTAAATAAATTTGTATTTAAAAATGCTTTTTTAGTAAAATATTTTTAGTACTTGCATCATTTTATTATATACGAACGGGTTTGGTGCGAGTAAAGCCACTTTCCACTAGTTAAAAAAATAAAAATTCTAGAATATAAGCTACAACTTTTTTGAAGTCGGTTAAAAAGTAGCCTAAGTTACGCCTTATAACATTAGCTATCTGCAAGAGAAAGTCCCGTCAAAATCGGTCCAGCCGTTTCAGAGATTAGCCGAAACAGACAGACAGACAACGATTTTAAAAATTGGTTTTTTGTTGTTAGTACCGTATATATGTACTTTCATATGCATTGAAATTAAAAACAGACACTTCAATATTATTTATATGTATAGATATAGATTACACTAGCTGACCCGTGCCCACTTCGTTGGGCATAATTTTAATAATCCTTTTTAGTACATAGTGTTTTTAAGTTAGACATAGGTATGCTGTCGTTGACTTTTTTGTAGGCATTTTCAAGCTCCACATCTTTTCTCTAGAACTCAAAAATATATCTTTCATAGTTAAGGCAGCGTTCGTAGAAACGCTTTCATTCGACCGTTTTTTCTCCGATTCACTTTGCAAAACGGACGTAAAAGCCTTTTTATTTTTCGGTGTTTTATATAGCCTATGACACTCAGCAATAATGTGGCTTTCTATTGGTGAAAGAATTTTTAAAATCGGTTCAGTAGATCCCGAGATTACCCAAAACAACAACAATTTAACAAATAAACAAACTTTTCTTCTTTATAATATTAGTATAGATTAAAATAAAGGCAATTTTAAAAAAAAACTTAATATATATCTATGATAAATGTTATTTGGATAATATTTTTATCAACGAAATAGATACAAAGAACGAGATCATTATAGCTCATGATCGTAAATTAGTGAAGTTCACTAATTTGTTACAGAATCTTTTTGGCAGCTTCACGAGCTTTGCTAAAACAAAAACAAAATAATACATTTTATTTTATCGTAACATTCATTTGTTCCAAAAGAAAATTTAATCTGTAAACTGCTACGAATTTCATACTATTTTCGTTTGAAACAGTAGGTTCTTACTTCTTATTAGTCCCAGCAAATAATATGTAAATATAATATATGTATACGTATAATTAGTTAAAGTTGTAAATGCTTCATATTTTTAAAATATTGGTTTTTCTTTACATATAGTATACATAGTGTTACATAGATTATAACTTTTTGGACTTACCTACGAATATTTCGTAAGAGCGAGGTAATATGGCTACGAATGTAATTTGTGTGTTTTTATATTTTATTATAATATTTTAAAACATTGGATGTTGCTGCTATAATTAAACGAAAATATATTCTACTACATCTATAAAAGACAAATATTAATTATATAATTCATAAAACAGGAGCCTTGAATAAATTATGAAGTCGCAGCGGTCAACGTGTCACGACGCTACATTCTCGAAGAGGTTATAATATGTATGAAAATTTTAATAGCTCACTAACGATAATTATAGACAATCGCATCAAGTTTTAGATATTATATGATTTTATATATTGTCTTGCGAAAAATCTTCACGACATGTCCTGGTTTAACTATCGTAATAATGTGTTGTAAGACAAACTAAAGTATATAATTTAAAGGAAAAAAAAGTATAATTTAAAGCTTTAATAATAATGCTAAATATATGTAAACGCGCAGTATTTGTGTCTGTTTATAAGTAAAAAATATTTGCTAAATTCTCGTACATATTTTAAGTAAAACTTTTTTTGATGTATTTACTTACATTATTTATAAGTGTAGCAATGCATTTTGAATGCACTTTTCAGTACGAAGCTTCACGAAATGTCGAGAATTTTGTATTACATTTATATTATTATTTTATTGTAAAAACTTTATATAGCACATGTACTTTAAGAGTTAAATGCCCATATTGTTGCGGCCTGTAAATACCTAGTAAATAAATAAAATTTATTTCAACATAGAAAGTTATATTATTATTATTTCCTTATAATAACTTATTTATTGAAGACATTGTAGCAATTAAAATTTGAAGGAGTCGCTTGACTTACAATTTCTTTGTGGAGAATAATGCCTTTGTAGTAATAAAATCAGGACAAGTCACCCCGACTACCTCGAAAAGGCACTTGTGTTTTGAAGGGTCCATTAAGAAACTATTTATTTTCTTTCAATTTCTTAGTGAATGAATGTCACTAGTCAGATGGATAAAGTGTCGTTCATATTTAAAACATTTCATTCATTCACTCTATATTAGATGCTGAATATCAATCTACATTATATAATCTAATTAAATCGGTCGCACATTTAAATGCATTAAGCTTTGGAAAAAAGCACATAATTCCAAAACAAACCACAGCTTTAACACCTCAAAGCCCGTTCCCAAGCCTCGTTGACCTAAAAGCTTCACTCATATCTCATACTTTAACTTAGAAATGGGAGGCAAGTGGACAGTGAAGTTAAAAATGGTTGCTTAAAGAACTGTTTTGTATAGTAATAGTTTCGCGAACATTCGACATTATAGGTGAAGCTATCTTTTCGGATTTTGTCGCGGTTTTCATTTCATTTTGATTTTTGATTCCGATGTTTCTTTAAACTATAATAATTACTTTATTTTAAATAATTACAAAAAAAAGATTTTTTTCTTAAATTCTGTTCAGTATTAAAGGATTAAGGCTATCTGATTAAGGCTATTTTAGTATGAAATGATGAAATGAAATAGTAAGCCGCGTATAAACATAAGGAACTATGTATATAAAGGTCAACTTCTTGAACCATGAAATCGTTATACATGAAATGAATTAATTTTACAATCAAATAAACATATAAAAAGTGTTAGCTAAACTGACAACAATAAAATAGGATTTATTTCGTCTTGTCATGTCGGTTTAAGCATGCTGGTAGTCACGAGTCAAGCTCAAGGCTCAAAATTTTAACCAGTTCACCACACCCATTGTTACGTGGCCACAAAGATCTAGGTTCTACAATAGTATAACGTATTTAATTTACTTATCGATATAATTTTACATTCTACCACTCTAAAATATAATTTTATCTTAGATTTACGCGAATATTTGACATTATAAATGAAACTATCGTTTAAACTAAATTAATAACTCACTAAGTCTAAGGCATGTTAAAGTTTATACACTATCAATCTCGCAATATTCCACTGTCCACCACTTTCTATTTCTTTCAAAAACTTAATAAGTTCTCTTATACATGCATGTCTTTCCTCATGATGTTTTCCTTCACCGTAAGACAAAGTATAATCATGTTGATGATGATGTGAATGTGAATGATTCACACATGAAAATATCAGTACTGTTACAGGCAGTTACCGTTTATTTAACAGGAAGATAGAAATAAAAAGAAACAAATGGTTTTAATGAATTAGATTTTTAGATCGAATCGATTCGAAATTCGATCAAAAGACCTCTTCAGTGTTTGAGATAAAAAATATTTTTACAAGTTTAGAAAGGTTAAAATTGAAAATACCGTTTCAGATATGCATACCAATTTTGAAATATTTCAAAAAAGAAGGCAAAGCGGCATCACTCGACGGTGTTTTATCAAAGAGCAAGACAAATTCCATTTGTACGTTGCAGTGCAAAATATTTTAGCGAATATACAAATTTGGGCGTTGCACAAATTGGCCGCCACGTCTACTCCCACAGTTGTCATGGCTATAACAGAAATAGAATATTACAATTGAATTATTTAAATTTAATACACTCTGTAGAGATCTGGAAAATAAATGCCTTCAAAAATGATTATGTAAGACCAACGAACTCAATGTTGGCTTACATCGTTCCAAGATGGTGTGATAATCGAACATAACGTATTTGAAAATTGATTGTATTATCCATAAATAAAGTAGTGAAGTACTACTTAACTTTTATGTTAAATGCCAATGCGGAATTCAACGAATTTTAAGATGAAATGGAAAAATCAATTTTTAACCCGACTTCAGGATTCAAAGAGGTTTTCAATTCGGGAGGACTTTTTGTAAATGTTACAGTTGTTTTGTTACTGCTGTCGTGTTATTTTATGTTATTTTTCAGACATACATTTCAAAACAATTTCTTTAATTATTAACTTAA
Source organism: Boloria selene (assembly GCA_905231865.2). Lineage (NCBI taxonomy): Eukaryota > Metazoa > Arthropoda > Insecta > Lepidoptera > Nymphalidae > Boloria > Boloria selene. The sequence continues at coordinate 4,780,206 of HG993137.1, read as the reverse complement.
GAAACATGTTCACATAAAGCGTTCTAAAAAGAAACTATTTTGTATTTTCAGATATTTCTATACTTATTGTTACCGTGTGACTGGATTTTCGCTTTTTTCTGAAAACCAGCTGAAACTAAAATTGAAAACGAATGAGACTATAGGCGTACGTTTTTCCGATAACTTCCGGAGAGACCGTAGTGTAGAGTTTACATTTGTTAGCTACGAGAACATACCCATATATTATCTATCTAGCTTAATGCCGCAAAAAGAGAAGTATTTTTAAGTAATTAATCTGTTAAGTGCGGGTTGTCGGTCTTCACATATCTTCTAAAAAATGCTTATCTCTCTCAGGCAAACAGGTTTTCGTAAAACGATATCGTGATATCGTAAAAAGGGGTTATCATGTTAGAAACTATCAGAAGTGTGAGACCAAGGATTAGAACGTCTACTACTTCTACGACCACAACCTATAATAGAAAACAATAATTCATTGCACTAAAATTCCATAAAATATCCTAAAAGCAATGCTTTGTTTATAACAATAATACAGACTTCCGCATCACAAAATGTATTTTTAGTAATAAAAACCGAACCGTCGTAATTTACAAGTCCATAAAGTTGATAGCCTCGTAGAATTCGTTGAAACGGAGCAATTCATTGATAATTATGATGCACAACAAAAACAAACCATGAAATATTTTAGCATACAGCTGTTAATGTAATTGTTTGACGCTGAATAGTAAATATTTCCGCGACACCCACATATTGTAATGTTTATTGTATTGAAATTGCAACCATTGTTACGAGCGAGATGCATAATTTCATCATGTCATGCAGGTAATATGATATAGTGTACTAGAAATATCATTTTTTTAGTTACATGCTTAAACGTATGGTTTTAAAAACCTGTAAGGGCTCAAAAGACTTACTAAATGCCATTTATTTATTTTTTCATTTATTACCATCATTTTACTTTTTTTTCTTAAAATGTTAAAAACTTACAACCCATATGTTATTTAAGTACTAAGCAAATAACAAAAAGATATAAAAATATTAGTAACTACCGAAGAATCCGGATTTAAAACTTAATTTGATTCTTTGACTACCCACCTTCCTCATCTGCATTGAATAGAGGTGTGAAACATGATGTCACAATAGAATCTATGATGACAGACAACTTTATTGAGGATCAGATCTGTGACAACCTTAATAGGACCTATATTAAGATTACATAAGAAAAGATTCCTAAATAACTTCCGAGATGATACCATTTAGCAGAAGCTTTTCCAGGAAAGAAATAATAAGAGGAAAAAATATTTAATAACTACTAACTCAATTTTAAGCTTAATAAGCTTTTGAACTTAGTATCATAAGAAAGTATGTTTAACTTAAGTGAAATTAAATTACAAAAATATCAAAAACCTTTATGCATAAAGTGAACTAAAAAGAAGGGAAAACGTGAACAATAAAGTAATCAGGCAGTCGGAGACGTTTTCAGTTCGCGAATCTACTCGTAGCTGCGTATATGTATTTGTCATATACATACATGTCAAACTCAGAACACTCCTTTCAGCTTCATCGCAGTCGGGTAAAAATTTAACAATGTTTTAAGCTATTATAGAATGAGTTACGAAAGTTGAAATTGTGTTTTCCCACCTTTTCTATTTAAGACGGATTGCGGTTAAAACATGGTAACAAACATAAGATTTTCTTAATTATTTTGTTTCCCCTTATAAGTAATTAATTTCGTATAAGTAATCACTGATGATAAAGTTTGAGACATATTTATAAGCCATGGTTTTAATAGGTTCTATGAACACTACTGAAATGAATTAGTAATTATTAATTTTTAACAATTGAAATTTTATTGGTTCGCTTTTTTAGTTTTTATTATATTTACGAATCATTACTTTCTTCAAATTCAATATTTTAACTAAGATAATAGATAAATGTATTTATGTATATAATAATTTTTACTTTCAACAAGAAAATCTCAGAATGTTATATTTTAAATTTTATTTAATTTTTCACTTTTATAAACCTGATAAACAGACCTGTTTTATTAAAACGGAAATTTAATATAATTTTTATCGAAATATGTTATATTTAATATGTTTATTTATAGAATTATTGATATATCTCCATATTAGTAGTAAACCGTATTGCGCATATAACCTTATTCCTGCATATTCAGAAGCAATTAGAAAACTTTCGTACTGATCCATTACGTAAACGCAATGAAAAACAATTTTGCTTCAAACGTAACAAAGTTATAATGCGATTACCTCCCTGTTTTATACATCATAATTTGAGACAGACATGTAATTAAAATTGTAAATTTTCATTTAGATAAGTTTAATATTTTTTAACATGCGTTTATTATAAACATAGTGTGTAATAGTAAATATTTTGTTTTTTTCTTTTAAATAGTGGAACTGTGATTCGGTTTTAACAACGTGAATTCGCTGAGAAAAACGTTTACAAAAAATTGCACAAAGTTAAGTGCTTTTCAGCCCTAAACTAAACAACTTAAAAGTATTAGTTTTAATATTTGTTTGTTGGTACTTTTAAAGTTCTGAATAGTTTTTAGTATGTTTAATTTTTTTAGTTACGGTGAACGAAAATATCCTAAAGAATGCATGTCTGAGAAAACCTAACAAGTTTCCAAAAGACATTTTGTAAAATCCGCCAACCCACACTTGTTCTGTGTGGTGGACTATGACCGCATCCAAGGGAGGTTAGTGCCCAGCAGTGGAACGTTGAAAAGGGTGTTTAATAATATTATGTATACATATTTTTACATTTATATATTTTTACATTTATATAAATAAAACATTGTAATAGATACATATCTAATAACTGTCGTACAATTAAAATCCTTTTTCATCAATCAGTCCTCTTAAATCTTTGCTGACGTATTATCTAATACTGCATAATACCGTTAATCTCAATCACGCTAGCTAGACTATTTGGTTCGTGTAACAAATGATAGGTAATGTGTTTAGTGACAGGCTCTTCATCGCCAACGGTGCACATAAGACTTATAACTTCTAGCCTTGAACTAGTAGCCATGACATAATGCATGTACTATTTAAGGGATATGTGTATAAATGTTGCTATCAATACATCTATACAGATAATAGAAATGGAGCTTCTGTTTGTAAAAAAGACATTTTTTTAGATTTTAATGTAAGTGTCATTGACATACAGATTAAAAATATTTTATAGTAAAGGACTGCATATTACTACAAATAAATATGTTGGGAAATTATAACAACAGCGTCATCTAGCTCCATGGTAAGTTACGAGGCTTGTGTTACGAATACTAGATAGTTTATAAATACATAATAATATTAATAATAATACAAAGATTCGTTCTCAACAAATGAATGCTCGGTTCACTTTAAAATGGACAACCAAACGTGTCGATAAAGTGAAATTCGAATTTTTATTAAGTTATCATATAAAGCTCTATTACTTTAATAGCATATTATCGCTTAGCTGCACCTTGTCAAGACACGGCCTTAAAACCGTCAATTGGTTTTGCCGAATTAAGTTTTGCATAATGATGCATAATTGAACTAATTCCAAATCTTAGAGACGTCGTTTTCAGATTGTTTGTGGAATGCTGATTGTTTTTGTGATAGAATACGTGGTTTTTGGTGTAATAATGTATAATCAAGTTGAAATTGGCTTCTTGATGAACTATAGTGCTTAAATTGAGAAACTTAATGGTTTTCTATTCATTACTATTAATTTAAAAATAAAACTATCTTTTCGTATTTTGACGCAAATTTATTTTAATTTTAGGTACCCAACGTTCCGAATGCTTCACAGCAATCAAACGTAGATGAATATATTTTTAAGCTATTTTTGTTTTAGATATTGTATCAATAAGTTATCCAAACGTCCATTTGGGCAATTCTTTATAATATGTTACTCAGAGATGGATCCCAACTGGTGCGTTACATTAAACACTTGATTCTCTTAAGAGGCCAGTACTTGTTTGTTGGATATCATGTATGCTTTCCAAAGCTCCGTACTTCTTCCAGAAAAATCTATAGAAATACAAATAATAATAGTTTTTCATTGTATTTTGAGATTAATAATGTTATCAGATAGCTAACATGTGTATAAATTCCATAATTAAACAGGTTGACTGTAATTATTCTCAACCAACAGACAGAGCTTACTATATGAGATAGCTGTTAACCTATACGTTAGAATGTTATAAAACTCGTCACGAGCTTAAACCGAGTTTAGCATAAAAATAAATATATTAATAGGTACAATAAATAAGTAGGTACAAGGTAGGTAGCTCAGTAATAACGCCCTCGCTTGTGAAGTCGAGTGAAGCTGATTCAAATACCAGACGAAACGTTTGGCGCAGTTTGTAGTGACCCTACGTTCTTGCGCCAGCGGTCGCGGGTTCGAATCCCGCTGGGGGCATTCATTTGTTAAACTCGAATGTCTGTACTCCAGTCATGAGTGTTTAATTTTTATTATATTATGTATGTATTTAAACTTATATATGTAGTATATCAATCTGGTATCCGTAACACAAGCTTCTTTCGTAGCTTACCACGGAACTAGATGGCGCTGTGTAATAATGTCCCAACATATAAAAAAAAGAAAAAAATACCAGGCATCTGCAAATTATTACTAACATGATTACCGCATGTCTTACGGTGAAGGAAAATATCGTGAGGACGCCTGCATGTCTGAGAGAGCTTAGCACGTTTTCTAAAGACAAGTGAAGTACCCCGACACGCAGCACTCACACGATGACATTTAAAATATTAACAAACTTCTAAAATCTTGTAAAATGCGAAAAATATGGCGATTTTTTTTGGTTAGTACAGGGATGTATTTATAAACGGGTTTATATAAAAATAGTATTATATAATAAAGTGACGTTATATTATAAAATGTAAATAGGCTACAATTACAATTCATTGCAATCATTCAGTCTTTTGATATATGAAACTTAAATCGAATAAAGCTCAAGCACACTAAATTGGAATAGAAAACAGTATTTTACATTTTCTTTTACAAAATAAACAAGGGACTTGGCAACTCGCGAAGTGAATATATTTCACTTAAACGCATCTTCAAATTTCATAACTATTCGTACTTGTTTTGAATATAATTGTATAGCTAGGTTTATAATATTTATGTATATTGAATCTATCGTGCAAGTGGCTATATTGTGCATATAACTTGTCATCCACGTCGTATGCACTACCAAATATTACTATTAAATCTAAACTCTGATATGTTTATTGCCGCTCTACTCTTAAGATGAAGTTAAGATGCTATATATATCCGAATCTGTCGCAGCTTCACAGTTTGAATGCATGCAAATGATTAATCTCTCCATTCCACGCCTTCGCTCGGTTAAATAAAAAGAAACTATTTTAGTGCTTACAGTGCGTTTAGATTTACGTGTAATTTATCGTTCAAGAACTTTAAGCTATATAAGTACATATATACGCATATATATATAGATAGCCTCGTAATTTATTTATTTTATATACTTTTTGACAAGAAAAAATTTACTAGAGATATCAGTGAGGGAGCTGAGGTACAATTAGTATATTTATCACTGGTCTTTGAAAATATTAGTTTTATGTATATGACGGTTTCCTCATCATTGTCGGAACTTGTAAACAACCATCGCTTTTCTACGGTATTTTAAATTAATTCTCAATTTTTAGTAAATCTCTAAAGTTCATACATGTAGCTTCTTCTTCTTCATTTTTCTATCTCATTCCTAACTTTACTTGTGGTCGGGCTAACTTGTTCATCTGCGCTAGCATAATCTGTCTTGGTTGTCTTGAATGTCAAGCACTATTTTTGCAGAGTAGTTCTCGTTCCGCCTCATCACATAGCCGTACCACCTGAGCAAAAGGGGGCAGCCCTTTGACTTTCTCTGTTACCGGAAACACTTTGAAAGATCCCTTACATATTCGTTTCGCACTCTATGTAGACACGCCACGACGTCTTCCCAGCACAACATCTTTATCTCCGCTGTATGGAGTTGCGTTGTCGGTCTCACAACTGTATTATATAACTTGCTTTTAGTTTTGATAGGCATTTTAGGATAACACAGAATATCAGGCAGAGATCTTCACTTCATCATCGATGCGAGAATCAGCAGCTAGTATTGATCCTAGGTATTGGAAACCGGACAACTCCAGTAAAACAGTGCCTCTACCGTAATCTAAGTAAGTAGTCCATTATTAAATTATTGTTACGTACTACGGGTTCGGGATCGGAAATTAAAAGCGTTCTAGCACTAAAGATGTTTTATTTCTTCTACATAAACCTAACAAGATTTCACTCACAAGCGCAGCTTGTACACAGCACTAGCTCAATTACGTCTCCGAGCACTATAATCCACCACTTTTAATAATTCACTATACTCTTCTTCACTTTTCCACTATTTCGTTTCTCTTCGTAATTTTCACTTAACTCCGAACATCAACTAATCTCTCAACACACTGCCGGCCTTTTTATATGTGTAAATTTAGAAGATTCTAGTATCGAAAATGCAAAATATTTCTAGTAACTTCCAAATCTTTCCTGGAAATGCTTTATCTTTATCTGCTGACACATTAAAATTTGCAATAAACTGTTCTTGTTATCTAATTGTCAAAAGTTTGAAATTGACATTTGCTGTTGTAAAGCATGGTACAAGCGTGCTTTTATGACGGGTACGCACTCTACTCCGCGACATTACATAACATCAGGCTCAAAACGGATCCGTAATACTCTAACCCATACTAGAAATAGTTCACCCACACCTGCAGTGCTACTAACTTGTGTGCAAATGTCTTTATACATTTCTTGTATCAGAGAGATAAAGAGAGGCTCTAGAGAGGTACAATCATAGGTGGATATGTAGAAACATATTATAGCTATCATTCTTAAATAGTAAATAAAATAAAATCGCTTATACTTTCTATGTAACTTAGTTTGATTCCGCTCGCTATTTGTGATACGAAAAATAAACAAAAGTCCTTTAGAAAATGCTTTACCTACTGGTAAACCCCGACCATAACTAAACCGTTATTGCATTTGATATTGAATAAACGCTACACTGTATATTTCCGTGCGTAATTAATAACAGCCGATTTCTTACTGTTAAGTGCTAACTAAATATTAATAAGTTCATTCAATATTTTTTTAGTGAGTCAGAATTATCTTAATTATCCTCTAACTTTTTTAATACTAACCCTCCTAGTAGGTTTGCCGTAAATATAACGTTTACTTAGTGAGTTCAGAAGATTTTTTTTATATTCTCTTTATTTAATTTTATATCAATCTAGGAGTAGTTGTTTTAATTTAGCTTTGCAAAGTTAGTCGTTATTCTAACATCACATATGATATTATCGATCCTTGACCCGGGACTCGAACCCTGGACTTCCCGATATGCAATCGTGCATGCTAGCCGCTACACCGCCGAAGCGATAAATAGTCATATTTTGACACTTACTTATTATTACTGGCCTAGAAATAACATTATCACACATGCAAGCAAACTTTTCACAGTATTTGTAATTTTGATTTATACGCAAATTACCTTTTCAATGAAATGTTCCATAAAATCTCATACCAAGGTCCAAGGCTTCTAACAATAAGGATGTTGGTGTCGAACTTATAAGTGATAAGATTTCGAAATAATTGTACTCTAGTAATTATGTAATATTATCTGGTCAGTTCCCATCGTGTTAAGCTATCTTTATAACGTAGTACAAAACAAATTCAGTTTTCAATTCTTCAGACAATTCAGGTGTAGTTGCTTAAAAGAATTAAGCAAATTCTATAACCACGTCGTACCTTAGCCGCAGTTTTCCTAGCTCTGGCTTAAAATTGTCGTGCTTGTAACGGTATCTGCCTTTGACATCCTTAGCTCTCAATAAAGCCTTCATACCCGTTAAAACCTTCGTCAGAACATCAACCGATTTCATTGTTACATAGTATGGTTCATCTATCCCACTTCTGATGTAAGCACAGGACGGCCGACATCAGAAGTAGTTATAGTAGTGGGCGTGATTATTAATGTCTTTCGAGGGAACACTGTACATTTAGTCAATTTAACTTAACACACTCATAACTAAATACAATGTAAACATAATAAAACATTAAATTATCAATAATTATTTACAAATACGGATATAAGTAATTCGTCGATATTACGTGGTGCACGGGCGGTCCAAATCTGACCTTCCCTTTTCTCTTTTTTTTCAAATAGCCAATTTTTATTCTAATTCTAATTTAATGTCTTTTTTAAAACATGCCAGTTTGTATCACCTTGCTGCCATCGATTCGACGCTTTACAAAAGTGCGATGTCAAAGCTTGATTTCACACTCTGATCCGATAAGCTTACCAAAACCTCCAGATGGCGCACTGAGTGCGCCGTCATATATTAATAATATTACATTCAATAATATAACATATTACAGTGCATGAGCTGACCTTCAATACGAGGAGGAAAAGGCTCTATCTTGCAATGCATAATGGTGCATTGCTTTCTTGGGATTCGAAAAGGTAGATCAAATTAGACAGACCGATTATCTCACAATTTGTTCCTTTGACATATTAGGTCACATAGGTTACATCAATCAAGGTACAGTAGTATATCTAATTAAAATGAAAAGCATTAATTAGTACTACCTTCTAGTTATTAAGGCTATTGTTTAATTAAGATAAAGAGCTCTTGTATTTGAAAACTAACGTTAGTACGAGTTATACATAATAATTGATTGATAGAGAAATGGTAGATCATTTCACATTTTACTATATACATGCTGTTAATATTGATGGAATCTATTCAAAACCCTACAATACTCTAAAATGGGAGGAAAATCAAATTCTGCAGCTACTCAAACACAAATCATGTTTCGTATTCGTATTTCAATACACATGATAAATCGTTTTCTGAATTGAATTGTACGATCAGTTAGTAATTAAGAGTTGATATACTCGTAGTTTCCTGATGAATGTTTTGTATTACCGGCCATAATCTATTTTACTGACGTCAAGGAGACAAATAACGCGCCCACATATAAAAATAATTTATTGCTTTCATGCTCAATGTAAGCCGTTATTAGACGAAGGAAATTGAATAATACAGGGCGTTGTTAAGTGAAGTTTAACCATTAGTTAAACGTAAACGGCTATAGCATGTAAATAGCAAATCAATCAAAAACGTAGCTATTCATTTCAAGAGTATTTGAATATGAATGAAAAAGTAGGTTAAGAATTAGTTAATCTAAATATAGTAGTAAAATTTCTAATCGATTAATTGATTTGATTTAGATCCTAATATTAAAAATTGAATAATTGGTGTTGTATTTAAGAAAATAGCAATAACTTTAAAAAAGTGAAAAAATATTTTCAAATAATATCAGAGATTGGCCTATTCTTTTCGTAGCGGAAGATTTTTTGAAACCAGTGCTATTAAGACTATATTCGAAAATATCTACACAAAAACGTTCATCATTTATAGAAAACTAGCGCCTTAGCGCTCGATTTAGCGCGAGCGAAGCCGCGGGTTCCGATAGTTATACATACAAACCTTCCTCTTGAATGACTCTATCTATTAAAAACAATCCATCGAAATCCGTATCGTAGTTTTTAAGATCTAAGCATACGTACAGACAGACAGCGGAAAGCGACTTTATTTTATATGATGTAGTGATTTATGAATATGAAACATTTCGGATATCTGAACCACACAATGGATCTACAATAAATCTTAACTAGACATTGACCAGAAACGTCTTTACAGTAGACGTAACGTCGAGCCAAAGTGTCACGAGTGAGACACCGCATACGGCAATAAAACTAGATGGATATTTCAGATTGCTGCCAAATTTCGACCTGTCTTCTATCCCAACATAGGTACATTAGGTTGCAATCATTATAAGTAGTTGTAAAATATTCTGTACTTTTAAGTTATTTCTGGTTATAGTTAAAAATAATAAACAATTGATTAATATTTAAGTTAATCAGAAAAAATATTAGTATTTTTTGTTGCACTTTCCTTTTATAGTTATTTTAATAACATTTATGAGAAAGTTATGCTAATTATCAAAAATATGGTAACATGTAATAAGCACATAAAAATGTTATGTCACTTGTTAGCCGTAAATACGAACAAGATAAAATAGTTTACAAAATTTAACAACTTTATCGTATATCAAGCAACAACAAGATGGTCAAATATAATTATGTTATAAGCAATTATATAATAAATGTAACTTTAGTGGTGTTACATTGGTGGGTCTCTCCCGTGACGATAATTGCTGTTAAGCATTCGAAACATTGGGAACCAAAAATCTAAATAAATCCGCGACAAAATCCGAAAAGATATTTTAGAGTTATAATGTCAAATATTCGCGTAAACCTAAGAAAGTATAAATTATATAATATTAAAAGCTCAAATATAATTAAAGTGATTAAACGATTTAATATGCTGCTCTTAAAAACATATGAAATGCTAATTAATTGCACTAATGAGCCGTGAATTTAATTAACATACTCGCTTATTATAACATCTGTTTGTTTTAATTCTGAGTTAATTTGTATGAAGTTGATTATAATAGTCTCCCGTTTTTGTAAATGCTAACATCTAAGATATGGTCTGGTTTAGGCTTAGTGGTAGAAGCTTTCTGAACTAAGCTGTCTTGACTCTTGACGCTATGATCGCGGGTTTGATTCCCTCTTCCTGCATAAATATTTTATACTGACCATGAAATTTTATAGTATTTATCGAAATAAGTACATAATATAAAGTATATGGATTTTATATAAATTTAACAAATACCTAACAAAATACATTCTAGTGGGTGTCGTTGAATTTGCAATGTTATTGACACTTGCAATGTGCTCTATGTAGCGGTTATCCATCCCTCATTTTATTTTGCTGGATACACAAAGTAATACTATCTACATATAAATAGGCAAAGACAAAAACTTCAAAACCTTTTTCTTCACGGCTTGTTCATCGATTTCTGAAGAACTTAACTGTTAACAATAAAAATGATTGGAAACAGTTACTTTTTTTATAATGGATTGGTAAAGATAATTAAAAACCTTTTTCTTCTTAGCTTATCAATCAATGCGTTATTTTAACGCGACTTTCTCTGGTGTAACATTTTAAGCTAATTTTATTAAAAATTAAAATAAGAATTAGTTTCTTGGAAATAACAACATTTTTAAAAATGTGCTCAAGGTCGCACCTAAGCGAAGTGAGGGTATGTCGCTAGTACCTACGTAAAAAGTATTCATGCAAAAAAATTCATATAGCATTCAATGGTCTGTACTAAAATATAATTTCATACAATAAACACGTTGAATTATCCATGAACAAAGGTTTTTATTTCATTAACAGGGTATGTTGATCTAGAATGTGCCTTATAAGATTATAGTTCTAGTAGTATTAAGCAAGAAGTCATTCTAGTTCTAGTAGTATTAAACAAGAAGTCTGGCTGATTCGTTACTTGTGCCAGATTAAAAAAATGTATATACATATATAAATATAGTGTAGATACTACTATTAATACAAATGATTATTTTATGTGCATAAACCCGTTCTCTGGTGATTTTGTTTCTCTTTATCTTCAACGTGGCTCGTTCAAGCATGCCGAAGCATTCCCGTTTATTGTTATTTTCATTTTTATCCTACTCCGATGAAGCAGAAGTAAAGGGTTGCGTATACTGTATAGTGTATATTATATAATATACATATATGTATGTCTAACTTTGTACTTTATATTTTTAACGACGACACGCGTGGCGCACTTTGTAGTGACCCTACTTGCTGCGCAAGCGGTCGCGGGTTCGAGTCCCGCTGGGGGCATACATTTTATGAGCACTAATGTTTGTACTCCAGTCATGGGTGCTTATATTTATAATATGTATGTATTTAAACTTATATATGTGTAGTATATCAACCATCTAGTATCCATAACACAAGGCTCGTACCTTACCGTGGAACTAGATAGTGCTGTGTGTAAATGTCTCAACATATTTATATTTATTTATTTATAACGTCTTACCAATTTTGTTTAAAATTAGATTCGTCTTAAGTTTAAGCGTTATTAATGTGTATTGAAACAAAAATACATTTAGTAAAATATTGTGTAACAAGGAAGTGTCACAAAATTTGTATCCCACAAAAAAACCATACAACAAACGACCTAATTAGTTAACCGTTAATTACTTTGTACTAATTTATATTTGACCAAAACATTGAATCATGTTAGATAAAATCAGAATTGTGGTTGATCGATTAATATCTACATACATTTATTGTAGATATTTAACATATAAATATTTGCTTACTTGCATATTTGCTACATAAAATCGAAGAACAGAAAGAGAATCAAATTAGATTAAAGAACTATTTTACTTGTAGGAACGAAGGTGGCTATAGAAAAGTTGAGAAGTTTTTTTGTTTTATTTATTTTTATTGAAATTGTATGTATACATTCCGCGTCCAATGATGCTGATTATTGAAAAGGGGTGAGCTACTACGACTAGACTTTACGAGACTTTAGTTATAATTTTAGTTAATACTGTATATTTTTAAAATAAATATAACACAGTGTACTCGTAGATGCAAATTATTGTAGACTAAATTTTATAGGCAGGAAAGCTCTCAGGAAATAAGCTCAGTGTTCCAAACAATGAGTATTGTAAATAAAAAACAGTAATCGTTTAGTGATCGTGAAGCACAAGTATTAGAACGGTTCTAATAACGTCAAGCACTTTACTCTTTTATTGCTAAGTTGACCTTTTTATATTATTTTAGATAGTTTTATTTAAAATTTCCAAGATTTTAACCCAAAAGATGGACTTCAATAAGTTTTAAGCACTTTTAGTAAATCTTGTTAGGGGTGGAATTATTTAACTTGATTGTTTTAAAGAAAGTAAACATACTGTTCTGCATTTCTAAGTCACTTTTAACTAGTTTTAAAAGGTTTTGAAGTTCAACAACTCGCACTTGGCCTGCATGCATTGAGGAGATTAGCAGGAACCGTTAAAACAAGTTGAGTGAGATGAGAAATTTATTTATATTTTAAAAATATTTACTCTTTTTTATTCTGACATACTCGTATCATAATAATAAAAACACTTGCAAAGACCAGAGAAAAAGATTTTAAGTGACGCTCTAGATTATTATTGAACATGAAGTGTCACAACTTGAGTAAATTACTATACGTTCACTGCAATGAGCTTCACGACAATGGTTTGTTGCAACACAAAATAATTCGTGATCACGCTTACATATTGCAATATATTTTACTTTATTGTTGCATCGCTGGTATTATTTTTTTCAACTCTAACTGATAATCAAAATCTACGCTTTGTTTATTAATAATCTTGAAATTCAAATTAGGTATACTATTATTTAGATTAAAATTCTATATGTACATTTTGTGCTTCTGAATTTCACAGAAAAATAGATAAATTGTAAAAATGTGATATAGTCCATCCTCATAATATATTAATTGTATAAGTTTTTTAAGTTACATATGTATTACTCTTTTTTAATGCAAAATTGGGTTTGGACGGCGAAAACTAAATTAACAAGGATTGCAAAAATCATTTCCTAAAAAATAAAGGTTTTTCGAAGAAAGATTATTTTCGAAAAACTGTGTTATAAAATCGCAGGTAAAAGTTATTAAATAACAAATAAAGAGATAGCACTCCAAAAATTGCCATATCAATATTTTATAGAATCGAATCCATAACATATAATCGAATTTACCTGCTATAATTATGAGTTTATTGCCTGATATCGCTTCATAACTATAGATGTGACATACATTTTATACCAAACATGTTGTTATTTCAAATAAGTAAATCCCGGTAAGAGCGTGTTGAACACGTTCCACATCGAACGTACTATACTGTATCTCGTATATCTAAAAATATTTTTAAAACTCCATAATTGATTTTTGACTGAACTATATTTATATCAGGAAACCAATTACCTAGCAATATGTTATATTGTCAAAATTAATAGAGCTATCATAAATTATATTATTGCTAAGTACCACACCTATTTTAACATTTGCGTAAGTGTTACTTAGGAGAAAAATCAATGCCATTTAGTATTGGTTGTCATTTTAATAACTACCTTTGGGCAAGGCAGCTGTTAAAATTCTACAAGTACTTACTTCATTTGTTGCGTTAGCGAATTAAGACATAAATCAATTGTAGTGATCAATAATAATGGATTCGATTTACAGGGTTAAGGAAAGTGTAGGCAGATATAATGCATATGAATTGTCAAGGCTAAATGATTCATAAAAAAGACTTTACTACTGGCCAATATTTGAATTCGATCATTTATCTATATAACTTATACCATATTTCACCATTTATCAACGTCAAGTACAATAAGAAATAAAAATAAATACAATAAATGTGTACATTTAAGCAAATTAATACAATTAAGCAATCCTTTTTTTATTATGTTATAAATGGATAGTAAAACTGTATTACAGCTAGACTAGGCTAGGCTAGGACGTGACATAGCTATATAAAACATTAATTTCCTTTACTCATTGACCATAAACTGTAAATACAATAGTTGGTTGCGCATTTGTTATTGAATTTTCCCATGACGAGAATGATGTTATAGTTACAGTCCCTAAGTTTTTGAAAAAAAATGAAATATTAGAAAAAATTATCACCTTTATAAGTGTGGTCAATTTCATTTCCATACTGAAGCCGGTCCCAAGCACCCGGGTTTTAAATATGACAATTTACCAATAACTATTGTAGCTGACTGATAGCTTGTCAGAAATAAAAATACATATTTTTTTAGTTATAATTACGAAGCGACTGCAATATCTAAATTCCATTTGATAAATATTGTAAGAGTACCTATAATAACATATTTTTTAATTTTTTATCTTATATTTGGTATCAAAAAAGCAATTTAGCCAAAAATGGAGTTAGCAGCTATTTAGTCTATGTATCTAGATACGTGGTATATAATGTTTATTTAAATGACGCCTTCACACATATTAACATCAGCAATAATAAGCCGAAGACAGAGTGGTGTGGAGGAAGCTAGTTGACACATCAGTGAAAACCTGTCAAGACAAGCACGACCTTCAGTAATGAAGTACATGAAGAAGAAGAATATTAATGGTTATTGGTCTCCCTTGTAACAAAGTTAAATTATATAAAATACATAATTTATGAAAACATAATATATTAATTGTAATAATTAAATTGTCGTCTTAATTATTTTTCAGTCATATTATTTTGTAAACAATATTATAAAGAAAGGTAGTACACTATTTCTTATTGCTTTAATAATCCAGCAAACAAAAATTGATGAATCTCAAACTACCTCTTAAGTATTAATAGACTACCTGATATTTTCCATTTACTAGCAGATGGCGAAAATGATCATCTAATATTATGTAGGGACTGCGTAGTTGAATACTCAATATGCTGTTTACGTAAAAGGGTTTATTGGTGATAGGAAATTCGATAATACCGCTTGCTTTTGTGGACTTTGGTAATGGTGGAAAATAAATATACATGTTTATTGTTCACTTGTGATGGCTTCAAATTATATTGGGCTTTTTTATTCGTGGACAACATTTTTCTTTTAAAATGTTTATATACTAACCCGTACTAATAATTTTTATTGATTCGAATATATATTACTAGCGACTCGCCTTCGCTTCGCTTGGGCTTTTTCCTAGATTTAGCACAGGCAAAGCCGCGAATCCGCTAGTTATGCATATGGACCTTCCTCTTGAATCACTCTATCTATTAAAAAAAACCGCATCAAAATCCGTTGCGTAGTTTTAAAGATTTAAGCGTTCAAAGGGATATAGGGATAGAGAAAGCGACTTTGTTTTATACTATGTAGTGATTATAGTCCAGTCATTACAGTAAGTTCACCTCGGAATTCGAGATACCCAGCTGTAAGTCTGTAAATAGTTGTATATTGACACCCTAAAAGTTGTCTCAAAACCTACATAGTTAATAAAAATTGACAAATATTTATAATCATTAATATATTGATAGTTCATCAACTATATATGGCGCGTTTTCGTTTTACAGACTTACAGCTGGGTATCTCGAATTCCGAGATTCTTACCTAATTTAAGCTTAAATGACTGGACTATTATTAGGTAATAGACGATAGGCCCACAATGCGTCGTTATTTCTGGTACTCGTACCGTGTCTAATAAACTTTACTGCTTGTATATTTGGATGTTCAAAATAATACTTAACTTTTATTTAATTTGTATTAATAGGCATGGGGATAACCTTTTTCTTTTACCCTTTCCTCTATAAATGAAATTGCATTACGTATATATATTGTATAATATACTATATATTTTTGTGCATTAAATTCAATAGACGTGATTTTTACAAATCGTCGCACCAAAAGTTTCATCATATTACATATACATTTCATCATCATTATGTAATGTAATTGAGAATGAATGATATTTTTACTTTGCTTTTACTAAGAAACACTTTTCAACCCTCATAATTTTACAGTACGAATTTTCTCTATTTCTTATATGGACCACACGAACAAGTCAAGTATTCTAGAAAACTGAGCATTTCCGTGCACTTTAAAAGAAATCTAATAAATATGTATGAAAGCTGGTAAAAGGCAAAAAGCTTATTAAATATGTTAGCTTCTGTGCAGTGGTGACTCGACAAATAAGAAGCAGGTAAATAGCACCCTCTTGCGTCTAGCTCGTTTATTAAATACGTTACGTAAATTTAGCTGAAAGTAGAGTTTTGTGAATAGAACTTTTAAGTGAAATATTTTTCAGCAATTTTAAGTTTATATTACGACCACAATAAATATAAAATTTACATTTCTCAAGTAACTATTATTATAGTACTTTTATAGTAGTTTTTTTATGATATATTTCTACTGTCTTTTGTTTTTTTTAATTATTTTGGTGTAATAAAGGATTTATAAATAAATGATTGATTTATTAGCAATAATGTGTTACGTTATACATTTGGCTGAAATTACATCGTATGCTTATAACGGGAGTGTTATAGATATACGTACTATGTGAGTATTTGTTACCTCTGTTGTGACCCAGTGTGTTGAAAAAATGGGCTGTAACTCAGAGTTTTTATTGTCCTTTCATTTGTTACGTGATTATCACTTGCCTTGCGGCAAAGGAAAATGTTGCGTAGAAACCCTTACGTTTTTTTCCTGTTCACAAGACTGTTTTGGAAATATATTCATATAGGTATGTTATCCTCATATTTTAGACTAGCCATTCCCGCGGCTTCGCACGCCTTCTGAAGCTGGAAACCAAATACCTCTCGTTTTTGCAACACTTTTCATAGCCTTCCTCGATAAACGGACTATCCAACATAAAAAGAATTTTTCAATTCGGACCGGTCGTTCCTGAGAATAGCACGTTCATCCAAACAAACAAACTAACCCTTCAGTTTTATAATATAAGTATAGGTACTGATATTTCAACCGCTAAAGGAGCAATAATCTTAATTAATATTGTTTCATGAATATTTAACTTAGTTTGGTTAATTTTTCAATTAATTACGGCTATAATTGTTGAGCTCTAAAAGTAAAGAGTATCTTTTAATTTAACGTCCGAATAGTTATGAAGGAGATAGCACAATGGCTAATACTTACA
This sequence comes from Boloria selene, assembly GCA_905231865.2. Taxonomy (NCBI): domain Eukaryota; kingdom Metazoa; phylum Arthropoda; class Insecta; order Lepidoptera; family Nymphalidae; genus Boloria; species Boloria selene. The sequence continues at coordinate 4,762,539 of HG993137.1, read as the reverse complement.
AAGACTTATCGACGTGTAATATTTAAACCGTTCGCTAATTGCTTCTGGTGTAAATTTTTATGCGAACTAAGAACTTTAGATAGTTCAATTTAAAAAGAGAATGAAGAAATTTAATTGAAAAAGAGAATTACTGTTATGAAGTCATTAATTTTTTACTACCTATATTTCTGTATTAAAGCTCTAGTAAGCTAAAGTAATAAAAATGGCTGACAGCGTTAATGTTTATAAGCATATATCCGTATTTTACTATTCATCCCCATTTTCTTGCAATTCTTTTTATTTTATACGAGTAGGCATTATTTACTAATCTATGGCAATTGTGAAAACTATTAAATTAAATTAAACCGGTAATTCAAAATTTAATATACGAGTATTTAAATACCCACTAAAATAACTGTAATAATATGGTTAAAATATCGAAGCTTTATTAATTGAATATCAGCAGATAGGCTTTTTAACCAAAAATTTTTGTTTTTATTAGTTTTTGTAACCTTTAAAATAATAATTGTACCATTTGAGAGCGCTGATAGAAATAACTTTGTATGCTATTTTTAACAAACTAATATCCATTACTAGCTTTTACACGTTTTACACAGTAAACTAACTCGGGTTCTGTATCGGTAACAATGATTATTTCAATAAGATATTGCCAAAATACTAGCCTTTCCGCGGCTTCGCTCGCGTTCTAAAGACTGAAAATCAAAAGAAATAATTTTCTCCTATTTTTGCAACATTTTTTTATTGATGCTCCGTTCCTATTGGTCGTAGGATGATTTAATATAGTCTTTCTCAATAATCGGACTATCTAACACAAAAAGAATTATTCAATTCGGACCAGTAGTTCCTGAAATCAACCAAACAAACAAAAAAACTCTTCAGCTTTATAATATTAAGTATAGATTTCTAAGTATGAGCTAACAAAATAAATTAAAATATGTTTATTTTTATATGTCTATAATATAAATTGAGAGCAGCTGCTCTTGTCTTATGTAATACAAATATACCAAATCTCGTGTTAACAATTCAAGCGAATAAATCGTGATGCGGTTCGAAATAAGCACATTTGAACACTTCTATGAATAATATACCCTTTTAGGAGTCACGCTTAATATAAATGTTAAAGGTTGTCGTAATGAACTATTCCGGAAACCTTGGAATGGTCTCGAGATGATTGAAAGGTGCTTCGAGCAAAACGTGCCAAGTGCTTTTGTTGGTGTAATGACCAGTTCTGTTATGTTTTAGCAAATTCTTCCGTATATATTACAGCTACTACTCTTTGAAGAACTATAATTATTTTAGGTAGTCTATTGGTGGTATAAAACCTGCAAGTAAATGCAAATTGGATTTATGCAGTTGAGTTATTGTGAAATAATTTGAAAAAAAAACTGGTAATAATGTTATATTATGTGCTACCTTTTTTCTAAATTATAAACTTTACCAGTCTCTTCGTACCTGTTCTTCTACTTCACGTTGGGAAATACATTTAGGCGTACCTCCTTGATCCATACAATGTGAGATGTCAGTAATACATATCAAAACTAACGTAATCTAACTTGTTTATCGATGCCCCTTCCAATTGAGTACACGAAAAAAATCATTTTACGGGTAGAGTAGGTACCATAAATCATTTTTCAAGACTTTATTTAACAATTTTACTGACGTAAATAATATGTAGAATTATGCTAAATTACATCTTTTTTACTAAAAGTTTCAGAGAAATTATAATGGTTTCTTGTTGACTACGGAATCCTAAGATCACTGTATTCTCTAGGTATATACAATATGTTTTATCTCTAGTTAGTAATCAATTTAAAACGTATGTAGACCGGTATTCGAGCAAAGCTACCGTAAGTCGCAAGTTTATTTTTTCTGTACAAAGAATCCAGGTTTCAAACACTAGATGGTTCATACTGTGCCATAACTGGTACTTAAAATCACTTAACCATTTACAATGACGAAGATCGTCTGAGAGTTACAGATGCTCACTACGAGTACTTTACACTGACGTAAGTTATATAAACATTTCCTTTAACAAAATAAGTTCGAACGTAATTAAAAAATGATAAGCTGGCTTTTCGAATTTGGTCTTTGAAATTATATCTTCCTTTCTAAAAAGGCCTAAGGTAAAGCAAAAAGGGCAAGAGAGAATATCGGATCAATAACATTTATTTAAAAGTTGGAAAAATGATTTTTTAATAATAGCTATAACTACGTTGTTTTTCAATAGCTCAATTATAGTTTTTTGTAAAAAATATGAAAGTGGTTTTTATGTACTAATGATTCTTTAATTACAATACTTATTTTACATAAAAAGTGAAAAGTATATATAATAGTTTCTGAGTGAAATATATATAAAATCAGTGCGTTTCTGCATCACTTGATGTTATCTATTTGAGTAATAATGAAGCTGTTAATACTAAGCGCCGTTCTGCTTTTATCTGCACAAGGTAAATCATATCAATTGTACTAAGATTTATGCATATCAACAACATTATACCTTTAGAAAAAAGGTTTAATATGACTTATATATTTTGAATTAACATACTGTATACGTATTTATTTATTGAAAATCTTATTTGTGTTGGTGGTAACGTGGGTTCTATTCCCGGAGAAAGTGCCCATTGACGAATATGGTTTAGACAACGATCAAAAGTGAAGGAATGGAAGAGATATTCCTTCGGCACTGCGTTGTTTTTGAGGTTGATAATAATTTGTTCAGAAAATACTTAAATATATAAAAAAGTGCGTGTGTACAAAGTACACATGTCAGAAGTAAAACTTGAATTTATATTAAGGCTAACTCTTTCCCGTCTCTGAGCGCCTGGTACTATGGACTTATTTTTTCGTTTCATCGAATTTGAAATCACTACGATTCTAAAGAAGTTTCACTTCACAAATATACGTCTTTCAGGTTCTTTGTGCCGAAGATCTGGAATTACTAAATGGAATGATAATCGGATTGTAGGAGGACAAATCACGTCGATTGAAAATATTCCATATCAAGTGTATTTGCTCCTTCATTTACGTGAAAACTATTACATACTATGTGGGGGGTCTATCATAAGCCAAAACTATATACTTACGGCAGCACACTGTTTAAGCACGTAAGATCAACTTAAAAACATATCCCTTTCATATTTAGACTTTCTAAAACCTTAATTATTGTTTCTTACTAATATTTATTACACCTTGATTGTTTTAAATCTAACATGTCATTCGAAAAGAGTAAAAGACTAATAAAAAAATAAATATATATATGTACGAAAATAATATTATAGTACAAAGTATGTAAGCGAATTTAATTAATAATGTATTTGTATGTGGATTTAACATCGATTTTTGTGCCTAGCGTGATTTTTTTAATGTGTTAAAGACAATATGTCACAAATTGGTAGGTATGTTATAGTAAGGAGAATATTAAAAAAATCTTTTCCATGAAAACCATGCATTTTGCCCGGATAAAAAGTAACCTACATCACACTTGGTACTCTAGACTATAATCTATCTCTACGCCGAATTTCATCCAGATCCATTCAGCCGTTTTGATGTGATTGAGGAAGGAACCATTCATCCACACTTTCACATCTATACTTTGATTTTATAAAGCTGAAGAGTTGGTTTGTTTGTTTGATTGAACACGCTTATCTTAGGAACGACAGGTTCGATGTGAAAAATTCTTTTTGTGTTGGATAGTCCGTTTATCGAGGAAGGCTACAGGCTATAATATGATATCGGCGGGAGCTGACCATCAATGAAAAATGTTGCTTAAACGGGAAGGGCTGGCGTTAGTTCTGCGAGGTATCATACCACGCGACTCAGAAAGAATTTGGTTTCCGGTCTTTAGAACACGTGCGTAGCTGCGGGATATGCTAGTTATAATAGGTAATATTCATGAGAAGAGCATAAAACTATAAGGCATTGGTGGTAAGTTAAAAATGACAAACCAACGCAAATCAGTGAATGGATACTAAACGACACTGACATACGAGTATTAGCAAGCAAGGTGAATATTACGTTTAACTACTTATTTCCCGGTGCTTTCTTCTTGAAAGAGGTATATCTATTCAAGACGTGGGGCTAGCATATACTCGTTAGATGTTTTGATTTCGAATTTTACTTAAACCTATAGTTTTGTCAAACAGTTAGCAAAATTCGAAACCTAGTGTGAAGTACTAAAAAATACAATCCCTAGCGTACTCAAAAATTTTCGTATTAATAACAGATATTTGACTTAATAGATTTGTAATTATTTACCAGTAATTTAATTTATTACATCGTATTTTCAGATCAACAAAAGCGTACATTAGAACAGGATCGACCCAAGCTAATTCAGGTGGAACTGTCTACATTTCCACTAATGTAACTCAACATCCTAAATATAATGCAAAAACCCTCGACTATGATGTTGGGCTTTTGAGGACATCTACTCCAATAACATTAAATAATAAGACACAAGTAGTACGTTTGGCAAATGCGGGTGACACTATAAATGATGGAACGACAGTCACTGTGTCAGGATGGGGTGGCACGTCTGTAAATATTCTTTAAAATCTCAGTAAATTAATAAAAAAAATTAGATTTCATTAAGTTAAGCAGTAAATTATATCCCTTTTTTATATATTCATAAAAATATTCATATTTATATCAAGTATTATAAAATAGTAAATAAGACAAAACATAATGTACCTATCTATTTATTACTTTTATTTATGTTGGTATTGGGCATTGCATTTCAAGCTAATGGATATAATATCAGTAGAGGTAAGTAGCTGTAACTTTTAATAGAAATCAAATAGTTAACTCAAGCCACTTCGTCTATAAGCTTACGCTTTCGCATATAATATAATAATTGATAGTGACCCTACTTTCTGTGCCAGCGGTCGTGGGTTCGAGTCCCGCTGGGGGCATTCATTTGTTGAACACGAATGTTTGTTCTCCAATCATGGGTGAATATTTATGTTATGTATGTATAATAATGTCCCAACATAGTTATTATTTACTTATTTCTATTTAAAACTATAATTTATTCTCAGCAAGGAGGTCCTTTAAGCGAGAACTTAATGTCTATCGAAATACAAACAGTATCGGATAATGAATGCCGTAAAAAATTCGGTTCAGCGATAACGGAAAGAATGCTTTGCGCTGGTGTTCCAAATAGCGAGAAAGATACGTGTCAGGTAACAATTTAAAAATATTTTATTTACTTATTTCATTTTTAACTTTTGCTTTTTGCTTTGTTTTACTTTTCCAGCAATATTGAACTCAATTGATTTTTAGTGACTGTATTAGTAAAATATACAGAACATTTTAGTTTATATTTGCTATATATTTGGCGTTAGTGGTAAGCATTATAGCAGCAGATCAGATTTCTAGATTCGATTAATTGTTACGGCCAATTATAAAAATTTTAATTATCCTGTCGAGAATTTCTTACTGTCTACCCTGAGGAAGGAAATTCGGAGTATTATTAGCCTTAAAGAGCATGTTATTTGGTCTAATGCCTGACATTACTCAAACATGTTGCTGTACTTTAAGGGTACAATTACAAATTGGCCACTAAAGTGGCTTGCATACGAAACAATTTTACGACCAATTTGACTAGACTGGCATTAGAAATTTGTGGTGTGGATAGAAATATGAAATAGAAGATTATCGGTGACACTGTTGCTTGTTTAAAAAAAAACATTGATTGTCCATAGTCTTCAATTTCTTTTTTTATTATCTAATCAACCCTAATGTTTGCTTCTTGTTAAGAGGCATTCAAGTACGTTCAAGAGGGGCATCAAAATAAAACTAAAATTGAACAATCTCCATACACGTGTGGACGGACAGTCAGATTGTAGGCAATTCAATGGCAATGCATTTTTTTCAATGGCAATGATTTTTTTTTCACTTTAAACTTTCTTTTATCAGGGAGACTCAGGAGGTCCTGTTGTATCAAAGTCAACCAACGCCCAGGTAGGAATCGTCTCATTTGGTGCAGGGTGTGCACGTAAAGGCTACCCAGCGGTGTTCAGTAGAATATCTGAGAATGGCATACGGGATTGGATACAAAAAGTTGCTGGTGTATAACTTTCATCAACTTAACTATGAACACATTATGTAAAAATAATCTAAAATTTTGTAGTGTATTCGAATTTTGATTTATGTTATATTAAATACAATAATAAATAAAAGATTTTCATCCATGACTTGTTTTAATTAATCTAAAAATGGACCTTAGATTGCGGTTAATAATAAAAAAATATAATTTATTAAAAAAAATATTTAAAACATAATATACGTATAGTACTGAAATTTATCTGATAAATAAAAAGAAGCCTTGTTTGTCTATTTGTGGAATTGTATAAATTTGAAAAATATTTCGTGAACAAGAAAATTAAATAAAAATCATACCAACTTTTTACTTATTTATTTACTATAAGACCAAATACTCTACTCCTAAAAGTATATTTTAATGAAATCCATATGGTTATTAGTGTTAGTTTATTATTAATATTAGTATCCATTTAAAATTAAGTATCCTTTATAGCTTATTACTATATTATGATAGTCAAAATTAAATCACTAACGTTCGAACAAATTTATCTTAATTTCTAGCCATTTTAGTGCGAAGGAATAGCAAACATACAAACACTCTAACTTTCACATTTATTAGATGAATTCATAATAAACAAAACACTTTGAAAAAAAAACTAGAAAACCCTTTCAATTAATTTCAAACAATAAAATTTCGTTACTAAAATAGAAAAATATTTATTTTACATTGAAGAATTAAAATAGACATACCTACTCGTATTCACGTATTCGTCTAGACTCTAGATTGAGCGTTAACTAAACTTTTCAGGGAGAATGACAAAACTGTAAGCGAATACTAACGTGGAATCTGTTAGAATTTAAATGAACGAAACTGTAGTGGGATGTCACTGTAACTTTTTTAATTTCGCCGGATGGAGCCAGGTGTTTGCGTGGTGTTTTGTGAAAGACAATAAACTGACCTGAAGTCTGGCGACGAGAAGTATTTTTATTAAGGCTTATATTTACACATACATATATTTTACTACAATATTCCAAAGTATTAGGCCTATAAAGATAAAAAAACGAAATAATATTTTATAAGTATAAAAAAAGATAAATAAAAGAACTATTCAGTCTTCAATATAAAATACTATTTATATAACAACACTAAGCCTTTAAATAGATTTTATTTATAAAATTAATACCTATAAGATATAACCTTTTAATTCAGTATTAAGTAACTATTTGAAAAACATGATAATAAAATATTAATACCTATAAGGAACTATATTTTAATAATGCTTTATTTATTTTATTTCTCACTCTCTCTCTCTCTCTTTCTCTCTCTGGGCCAGTCTCTCATGTTTGTGGATGGTGGTTAGCATCGAGTTTGCACCTGGATGATCGGTGATGATGATGACGATGATGATGATGCGGATGCTCTGCCTCCATCGGTTTCTCAGTGTTTCCAATCACAATTAATTTTTCCAAATTGTTTCCTCTGCGACGGTGTGGCCGAAATAAGGAAGGAAGGAATTGACATAATGTGGACAAGCGAGTTTTTATACGGAGTTGGGTAAGGAACGATACGTTGGTGCGTTTTGCAGTCAAAAGTCGGTTTGTCACTTACCATAGGGCACGAGAGGTGAATGTTTTTAAAGACTAATCAAAGATATTAAGTCCAAGGTTCACTCGGCATGAAAATCATATATTTTCTTACATAGGAGATCTAGAATAAAAAAACAATAGATTTAATAATGTAGCGAGTAGTATGTGGACAGTGTTGAGCTTTATAACTTTTTAAACTTTCACGCTTCATAACTATATCATACTATTGGAACCTGCGAATTCGCTCGCGCTAAATCTAGGAACGAACCCGAGCGAAGTTAGGGTGAGTCGCTTTTTTAAGATAAACATTTCCATCATACATTACATATTATGTGTAACTCTAGCGGTTTTGGCAGTGCATGCCAAAATAGCACGCAGATGGTAGATTTTTGACTACTTAAACAATATCGTTATAAATTGTAGCTGATATGTTATTCTGATGTATAAGCTATATTATTATAAAGTTTCATTAAAATCCATTCAGTAGTTTTTACGTGAAAGAGTAACAAACATCCATCCATCCATACTTACATAACTTTCGCGTTTATAATATTAGTAGGATTATATCGTGCTACGGGACTTAACGCCAGTCTGTTCATGACCACGGCTGGTGCAACCCGGTCCTTTAACTAATACACGCGTTAAGTCCCGTAGTACAATATATAATATAGTATTGAGCTTTGTTATCCACTTAATGCGGGACGTTATTTGACTTTTAACTTCTTAATGAAAGCTATTAATGTTCCTATTATACGACTTCTAGTTCGTTTGTTAGGAAATAGCCAATTTAATTAGCATTGAAATTTATACATCAGTCTAGTTTCAGAATAGTAATAATGTAGCATAAAAACTACTTGTTGACTTGCTTTATTATTGTTAAGCACTTAATACGAGTATATGTATGTATGTTGTACAAATCAATGTTTACGTAACAATAATAGGATCTTTTAAAATATAAAGATTTTTCCTATTTCGTTGTTTGAAATATTTTTCTCTTTATTTCGTTTTTAAAGATTGATTTTTGAAGCGAACTACAATTTTTTAAAAGATCTAGACTACTGTTTTACAAAACGGTGATTGACATGTCATTTATCTATAGAACTAAGGTTTCTTATGATATTATCAATAATTATTAATAACTTAAGTATTATACTCACCAATTGAAATATACACTGCAGGCACAGGTATTGCATTTTATTTGCTAAAATTCGTTTATTATATAATACATGTCAATCCCGAAAATGAAAATACGTATAGTTCCAAAAAACTGCGACCTACAACGCAAAAAATTAGCAATAGTAAAAATTTAAAAATATTTTTTTGTTTACCAAGAAATGCGATAAATCCCTTTTGCAAATTATGTTATTTAATTTTGCTACCACCTGATGAAGTCAGAATTATGTTTTCCTTATTATAATTAAGAAATTTCTATTCACCTTGAAGGTACAAAATATTTTTTTTTCCTTTCAAATTTACAACTCATAATTAGCTACTTCATAAGGGTAGGTAACATTATAAGCCTCAAGCTAAATTTCTTTTTAAGATTTTTCGAATCCAACGTAGCGAGATTGCTTGGTAAATTTAACGCGTCTCAATGGCCGCTTGCTTCTACTTTGTATAAAATGGGGGATATGCTATTTTGATTTGATCTAAAACATTGTATTGTAGCGTAAATTGTACGGAAATGATAAAAACATAATGTGGGAGAGGGCGCGTTCCACAAATGGGACTTAAATCGAAACAGGCCGGGATGGATGTTCAATTTAGAACAGCGGTGAAAAAGCTGAAGGATTTCATCACTGTGATAAGATAAGCGATTTAATTTCCTCCTCAGACGGTTTGATGACGGAAAGTTGACATTTTATGAAATTAAAAGATTTATTTATCTTTCTTCATCTAGATTTGTTTTTAAGGATTTAAACATAAGAATAAATTGGCAAAAGTAATTTTCTAAAGGATTAATGATGAAAAAGCTCTTAAGCTCTTCTTGAAGTTTAGACTTTAGCTTAATAATTCTTGAAAATAAGACGTATCACTCGTGAAAATAAGTTATTAAGTAGATACATTATTTTGTACTTTAAACTTACTAAAATTAGTGATAAAAGTAATATGAGTTATGATAACTTTTGGAGAAATTAGCCTAGGATTGATAAATTGTTGATATTAATTGAATGATATTATACTTGTTATAATACTTTAGGTACGTGGCTAATGTGGGACTCACTGGCCAGAAAGGTCAGCACCTACTACCCACTCATTCACATGAGCTCACTCGTCTTAGAGGCGTCACAGTATCGCTTGCGCATTCAACCAAAACGTTTGGGATATGCTATTATTGAACTGGTACGTTATTACTAATCAATATATAAGTAGGTAAAAAATGACAGTGTTGCAACCTAAAGCCTAGGTTTAGTACTGGTAGGAAGAATAAGCGAAGAATATGAAAAAGTTATAGGTACACAAGATGGATATTACATTCAATACAGATTCATAGTGAATGCTTAGCTCTTTAAGGCGTACTCTGAAAGGATTTGAACGTTACTAGAGCAGAGTCACAAAGAGATGCAATTTGCATTACAATAAATTTATATTGGAACTCGAGAGTTCTATGATCGGTTTGAAATCCCGATATTGAAAAGCAATAAACTCTATGTGCATGAGAATTATAATATTTAGTGAGTTACGACTGAAAAGATCGCGCCTTTTTATGTATATACCTATATATACATATACCTTTATATACATATATATAAACATCTTTGTAGAGTACTATGTAGAGATTCATGGATTGAATTAAAAATTGATATTACACTCCTAATTATATAACTAATACACACAAGATGATCTATAAATGCATAGATGGTAAAAATAGTAATCACATTTGTAATTTGTTAACAAACCATACAAATTTGCTTTCTTGTTTGATTTTTCGTCTGTCAAATAGCCATGTAATATAATATGCCCTTATCTATAGTAACTGAAGAGTTTGTTTGTTTGTTTGTTTGTTTGTTTGTTTGTTTGTTTGTTTGTTTGGTTGAACGCGCTAATCTCAGGAACTAGTGGTTTGATTTGAAAAATTATGTTTGTGTTGAATAGTCCATTTATGTAGGAAGGCTATTATAGGCTATATTATATCACGCTACGACCAATAGGAGCGGATCATCAATGAAAAAATGTTGCAAAAACGGGAAGGGCGGGTGTTAGTTCTGCGAGGTATCATACCGCCCGATTCAGAAAGAATTTGGTTTCCTGTCTTTAGAACGCGTGCGAAGCCGCAGAAAATGCTAGTTCATGATAAAATTATAATTAAAAATAATAATTACGATTTAATTCTACTATTTAGAGAGTACCTACTAACTTACAATTTATTTTTTGTTTCCGTATATTTTATTATTAAATCTATTATATTTTAATAAGCATAAAAGGATAATTTACTGTTATGAATTCTAAAGGACAAGATTGACGAGATTTTTTCAAACATTAAATGAATTAGAATGATTATGATTTACAAAGTTACATATGTTTATCAATAAAAGATTATTGACGAAAAATCTTAGTATATTTTAGGTTTAAAGGTAATAAAATATATTTTTTATTTTAATAAATATATATTTCAACTGTATTTGAAGCCGTATCTCATAAAACACGTTAGATTTACAACTATGCTATGTGCAGTCTGATTCCCCACATTATTAAATAATGTACTCTGGAACATTCATGCAGATATGTTTCCGTTCCAGTTAGTAGGTTATATATTACGCGCTTTTAATCTCAATGATTTGAAACTGTAACAATTGTATACAAGCTTGAATTGTTTGAAAATAACTTTCCTTATAAATGATATTATTGACTATTTTTAGTACACCATTGTAGGTACATATTCATAACTTGATCGGTTCGAGTCTCGCTGGGGCATTCATTCATTCAATACGAACGTCTTTACTCCATTTATAATGGGTGTTTGTATTTATAATATATATGTATTTAAAGCTATATGTAGTGCACTAAATATTATCAGGTAGGTATCCATAAAACAAGTCTCGTAGCGTACCATGAAATTTAATGGAACTGTGTGTTAATTTCCAAATTATTTAATCTTAGCTTATCTTCATTCATTAAAGTCACAAACAATGTGAAGTAAGAAATCGACTTTCTATCAACTATCTACTCTATGGATGGCAGTTATGAATGACCAACTCGTACCGAAGCCTAAAAGTCACATTATAAATGAAAAACCGCGGCATTGTCGTAATTGAAAATTCCCCGTATAATATACGACTTGCAATTTCAGAGGCACGGTACCCAATCCGGCTGGAACATTTTTCTTTACGTTTAACGATATTATTTAACGCCACAAATTTTACCATTTTTCTTATAGCCTTCAGAACTCGCAATTTCATTATGATAATCGCTCCTCCTCTCGCTCTTCGAGATATCTGTATTGGGCTATATTTTTATATTAATCGGCTTATTATTTATTAGATATTGGTTAATCCTTTAGTTCTAAACGATATTATTTTCCAAGTAAATACCCTGTTTGTATTTACTTTATTATATAAATTGTTTTTAAGTATTTAAGTCAAGATTTTACTTATAAAATACAATGTACGAGTAATTAAAATCCCGTCTTGTGAATCTGCGATGAACTAATTATTTTGACGGATTTTCTATTACATCATTTAAAAAAAAGATTAGTTGCTATCCGATTATTTATTTCTTTTTATTATAAAATTATGGATTTTTAAACATGGAGACGGATTCTGGAGAGAGAACTTAAGAGACGGCGGCCCTTAACTACAAGTATAAAAGTAAAAAGTAGAAAGTTATAAAAGTGTTGCTAGAATATCAACTTTAATATAATACTAGATTTTTACAATAAAACCTGTTTGGTTTTTGTAAAAATATATAATTTTCATATAAATGTAATCGATGGTTCCCGTTAAACCGCATTTAAAACAATACCAAGTAAACAACTTATTACGGATCAACTAAGCTTCTTAGAAAACATCGAAATATTTTTATCGGCTCTTTCGAAACCTTTTAAAAGTAAACACCTGGCAAATTTCTTTTTCATATTAACTACGAAATTGATTTCTTTTATCAGATTTTGACATTTGAATATTTGAAAATTAATCTTTATGTAAAGCAAAAGACGTTTACTTTTCAACAGACTTTCTAAAATAAGAGGTTTTAGATTTTGGTTAAAAATACACATATTATAAATAAATAACTGCGTTCACTTTTCGGTTCCATCAATTATATTTTTAATAACATTTTATTAGTAGTATGAAAACATTGTCTTTCTGTAAGTAAAAAACATTAGGGGTAAAATATTTTTTTAATAATTTACAACGAGGAAGAATTCTTAATTTAATAAATGAAAGTTACTTCTGGAATGCCTTGTGTTTTTAATTGTAGCAGTATGGTGTCGAGCACCTCCTTGAACAATAAAACTGGCTTAATTATTATAGTTCTATGTCTAAGATATGGAGATGAACAAAATTCTTGTATTAGGTAGTTATTATTATATTATATTAGGTAGGTATTATTAGGTGGTTAGTATAATTAAGATAGAAAGAAAATAAGTTACCCCCGTGAAACTTCTCTTTTTCAAGCTAGTCAGAAATATATGTAGTACTACCTGAAGTAAGTAACATAATAATAATTATTTTTTTCGATGAAAACTTATTTTCAAATTCAACATATTTTATTCAGCATAAAATTATTACAATTTCTTACTGAACGTCATGAGTCTACTACCAGTTCGGAAAGAAGAAGCCTTTGATGAAGCTTGAATATAACTGCGAAAGAAAGTCAGCATGACTAATATTATTTTTTGTCTTAATCTATTTTTTTCAAACTAAATTGAAATTAACAATAATTCTACAGGTTGAATTAGCTTGGAGGCGATCTCTAAGGCGTACTGTCTTCTAAAAAGCTTTAATCGAATAATATCCTTGTCTTTGAAATATCTTTTTATACTAGGATTTTAAGTTGACAACAATAAAGCTTTCCGTTTACCTACTATGAAGTGAGGACGCTCAGCAAACTTTATTCTCGATTACTTCTAACTTAAACTTTACAATGAATTTGAGTAACAAAGGGGTCGCTGTCTCCGCGCACCCCTTATGCCAATTTATTCGGATAGCACCACCTTTTTCGTGTCTTTTTCGAATCAGTATACCTTAACCCCTTTCAAAGTTCCATCTTTACAATATGCGAGGAAAGTTTATTTTAACTTATATTGAGATTCAACCTTGGTAGGCAATTTTCGTCTTTTATTACTTTTTTATGTGAAGTAAATAGATTTTTTCTAAATATTTCAACCGCTCGATGCTTGAATTTGCCATTAACGTAAAATATAAAGCAAAATAGAACAATAGAGTATTTTCCAATGTAATTGAGTATATTAATACAATTAATTGCACGATTATTCTCTACTAGGAAATAATTTAGTCAGGGCTAACGTATGTAAGCGAGATTAAACTAGAGATTTGTAGGAACCCACGCCTATGCATAAAGGAAACCGCTATCAATATATTTAACAGGTTTGCATTAAATGAATATTTAGTCTATAATTTAGCAGGCATTTTGAGATCCAGTTTCAAAATAATTTAATAACTACACTAATGGATCAAACTAAGGTCAAGATTTAAAAGGTTCGTTAAAATGACTATTGAAGTTAAAAAAACAAACATTAGTTTTGAGTTGTTGAAAATAATATGAATTTGTTTACTTATTTGTAATTCTTAGTTCGAGTAATCTACATCAAGTTTTTAACTCTTCTATATTATTATTTCTCTCTCTGTATTATTTTTAATTTTAATTTTTTATCAATTCTGACCTTTAATATTCAAGGCTTTAAATTATAAACTATTTTTTTCTGTAATCAATGCACTCTATTAAAAAATGCGCAAATGTGTACGATCGTCTGAGACGAGACAAGTGGCTAGCCACTTAGACCCAATATTATTATTATAATGTAAAAACATAATTTACTTACTTTTGAAAAAAGCTTTTGCAAGTTCAATATTTACTAACCAATCGTAATATAATGCTTTGTTTATTTGATAAATTAGTTTAAAACTAATTTATAATGTAGTTACATTTCCAACGAACTTCTGCAGCCGTGAGTGAACCACTTCAACAGTTTTCTTATTTATTTGAAGTAAAGTGAAAATCGAATTCTATAAAATAGTTCCGTCAGCGATATCTGCGATATATCAATTGCTTCCTTCACGTTTGAAGATTGAATCCTGCATCGATAAAAAGGGTTGGAGTCTATTCCATTGTAAACTTTAGTTTATTGAACAACTTTATAGAAGCCGTAAAGAACCATGTGTTTCTGATGCAACCTATTGACGTAACAAAATGTTGTTTATATAAGGATTTTATTTATCTCATATGTTTTTATTATTTACTTTCATTAGAATCCCGCTGGACATGGGCGGGATCAGGTCATAGTTCAGCTCGTTGGCCATTTTCTAATATTATTATAATTTTACTATTATATAGTAAATATTAAGGTGCATCCCTTGTAACTAAGCCATTTTTAATATAATCATCATCATAAAAATACATCACATTGTGTATTTAACATTTTGACTGACTAATTTTTCTACGATTTAGTCTATTTACTGCCATGATTCAATGTTAGATCGCTGAATTTAATTTAAGATTTTTAACAATTTAGTAATTTATTAGTGACTTAATATTTAAAATCTTATTATTTGATTGGCCTTTTTCAAAAACATTTTCATTTTTATTACCTTTCCTTATCACTTTATACATTAGGTTTACTTTTATCCGTCAAAGAAATACACACAGGCTAGTGGACTTTTTAACAGCATATGACCTTATCATGTGATTGATAGTGACAAATTGTACATGCCCGGAACATTTTTCCATGAAGTTTTGAGAGATAAGCAATATGAATTGCAGTTTCCATGCAACGTTTATTGAATAATTGCAGTGATTTCAATATTTTTGTGCTTTTAATTATGTAAAAGTAGGGAAAGAAATATATTGGAGGTTTTTTAAAGCTTATTGACTCATTTTTTACATATTAAACTACAATATATTAATGAAATTAAAAAAAAAATACATATACTACAGAACGATTTGCAAATAAAAATTAGAGGTTACCGACATGTGAATTCGTTTCACTTGATTTTCCAAGCGGTTCCAGTTCCGTTGGGCCTTATATTAGGCACTAGCCTTTCCTGTGGCTTCGCTTGCGTTTTATAGGCTGGAAAGTGGAAATTTGGAAACCGGTGTGCCTCCTCTCAGGCGCGGTCGGCCCGTTTTGCACGCGGTGATCATTATTTGGTTGCGGAGTTATGTTAAAGCTATGATATCTCGTAAGATATTCATTGAAATTAAATGATGCCGAGAGCATCATCATCATCATCATCATCCAAGCGTTTGTCCCGGTTGCTGCCGTGGCTTTCACCATCAGAGCCCGGGGTCCGCTTTACTAGTCATCCGCCTCCACTTCGGCCGATCTTGCGCATCCATGTGGGTTAGTCCATTGGCACGCATGTCAGCCATTACGACGTCAAGCCAGCACTTCTTGGGCCTGCCCCTCTTTCGAGGTCCCGGCGGGGGTGCCATGGCTAGACATCTGTTACCCACGTAGCTTGCCGGTCTACGCGTCACGTGGCCGTACCAACGTAAGCGACATTCCTGCAATTTGTCTGTTATGTCACGGACATGAAGGCTACCACGGATGCGGGAATTACGCACGCGGTCTTTCCGCGTGACCCCACACATCCATCGCAGCATCTTCATCTCCGTGACACGCAGTTCTTGCTTGTGTCGCTCAAGCACGGGCCACGCTTCGCAGCCATATAAAAGGACAGGTCTAATGATGGTTTTATAGACCTGTCCCTTCAGTTTGACCGGCATTTTGGGGTCGCAGATGACACCACTCACCTCACGCCATTTTGCCCAAGCCGCTGAAATGCGTGCCTTGACGTCGCAATCGATGTCACCCGACGCATGAAGTATGGACCCTAAGTATTTAAACTGGTCCGTGCGCTCGACCTTGTTTTCGCCTATGCGAACGGACAAGGGGTCGTTGGAGTTGCAGGCCAGGTACTTGGTCTTCGCCACATTCAGTCTAAGACCACCGTTCTTAAGCGAGCTCTCCCAACCCTTCACGCGTCTCTCAAGGCGGTTCCTGTCCGAGTCTGCCAGTGCAATATCGTCCGCGTACATGAACAACCACGGGGGTTGCTCATGTGCATCTCTGATGCTGGCGGATAGTTCGTCCAGTATCACACTGAACAGAAACGGACTGAGAACCGAGCCTTGATGTACTCCGACGGTGATGGGAAAGGGAGTCGTATCGCCAACGGCCGTCCTGACCACAGACTCGGAATTCAGGTACATGTCTCGGACTATATCAATATAAATTTCTGGTACCCCTTTGGACCTCAGTGCCCACCAGATCATCATGCGAGGAACACAGTCGAAGGCCTTCTGCATATCTAAAAAGAGGAGGTGCAGAGGCGTATTCTTCGATCTGTATTTCTCCATGACGGTCCTTAGGGCAAAAACAGGGTCCATGGTGCCGCACCCAGGGCGAAATCCATATTGGCAATCCGAGACTGTGCACTCCTGCCGGATCCGGGAGTCCACAATCCGCTCAAAGAGCTTCATGGTGTGGGACATGACCTTAATGCCCCGATAACCGCTACACTCCTGCACCGATCCCTTGCCTTTGTAGACTGGAGTAATAATACTCAGCCTCCATTGGTTCGGGATTTTACCGGTCAGGAGTGCGCGGTTAAAGAGGTCAGTAAGGGCGCCCACACCACGCGGGTCTAAGGTCTTCCAGGCCTCAATTGGGACTCCGTCGGCACCGACAGCTTTCCGATTCTTCATGTAGTGAAGATATGCCGAGAGCAATTTAGTTCAAAATTAAATATTTGTGATAAGTAACTAATTTATTTAGGCAAGGTTTAAACTAAGTTTATATAACACCTTCGCAAATAATGCATTATCTTAAAAAAAATTTAATTACCATAGAAAAGATTAGGCGAGTCAACCTTAAAAGTCATATGCTATCGTTGACTATTTTTAGACTTTTTTAAGATGAACAATTTAAAACGGAAGCTCTCAAAATAAATATTAATCTCCTGTTTTTGCAACATTTTTCATTGATGCTCCGCTCCTATTGCTCGAAGCGTAGATAATGCATGATGTAGTGTAGCCTTTCCCGATAAGCGGACTATCCAACACAAATAGAATTTTTCAATTCGGACCAGTAGTTCCTGAGATTAGCGCGTTCAAATATACAAACAAACAAACTCTTCGGCTTAATAATATTATAGTATAGATCACTTGCATAGATATTTTAATATACACATAATATAAAACGACTTTGTTGTTTTTATAAGAATATGTTTTCAAGTAAATAACTCTAAAATACATAGGGGTAATAGTGAAGCCATCATCAATTTGTTTCCCAATTATCCGCTAATGGTCGATGCGCGCTGAATAAAGTTCATAGCGCACTCTGAACTAACCATATCAAAATAAATATTACCTCTAGCAAAGCCTGTATAACATAGTTATACGAAATATTACCGTCATATCAAGTCCCTTAGTCGAACCAATCAGGAAAGACTGGTTCCACTAAGGGCTACTGGTGACTTAAAATAACAGTGTAGTTGAAGAGGGTATTATACTTTGCAATGTTATCGATAGATAAGCATCATTATGTACTAATTTAATCCTAAGCTTCTTTCAAGAAAATTTAATGCGCTATTTAATCGCTTTTAATTTAATTTGAAATCTAAAATAGCCTAATATCCTTTAGTTTAAGCGGGAAAATGTAACTGTACGTGAAATACAATTTCAATCGAGTGAAATCTATACAATGAATACTTTTTGAATACTCGACAGATTTTGCTGAAATATAACGATAGCTGCTTAACCAAGTCAAAATAAGTAATATGGAATACATTTACTGCGGGATATTAATTATATTGGGAAATAATCTATACTAACCATTAAAACTGAAGCATTAAATCTGAGCGAAGCAAGGTTAAGTCGCTAGTATATTTATATTAATAGCATGAATAAGTAAAATATGTTGTATAATTTTTGGTATATTTATTAAATAAAATAAAATTTAATCACAAATTCCTTTAACAGTAAAAATATGTAAAGGAATAGTTTTAAACTTGTGGTCTGCGGAGTTTTAAACACTAAGATATCACAACTTCAAGCACCCGGTTAATATTGCGAGTTTTACGTACAGCAAACAACCAAGTACACAAAAGCTCTTGGAATTTTGAATGCTGAGTTTATATATAATGTGGCTTATTGTGCTTCCTTATCTGAAAAATGTTAGCATTTCATATTAGACATTTGGTAATCTTATTTTATTTTCAGGGGTATTTTAAAAAAGTCCATATAACTAAAACTATATTTTCGGATTTTGTCGCGGATTTATTTAGATTTTGGTTCCTGACGTTTCGAATGCTTTACAGCAATCATGGTCACGGGAAAGACGGTCAGTCTCAAAAAAAAAACTCAAGAAAAGATAGTTTAATTAATAATGTCAAATATTCGCGTAAACCTAAGAAAGTATTATGTCTATATAATTTTCTAATAATCTATAAGTGATATTATTGTTGTTATTTTCCTGTAAAATCAGTATATCTTATTTTTTTTAATACACTATGCTGCTTATGAATTAAGAAATAATTATTTTAGACAAGTTCTTAATTGAAGAAAACTATACACTACAATTGTTATGTTTGGATAAAAATAAAAACAATGAAAATATTACAATCCGCGCAGTTGTTTTTCAATGAATGCTAGTTCCATAAATTATTGTAAAATACAGAAATTTCTGAATTTTTTTATCAAGCTTTTTTTCAAATTTTAAGGTCCTATTGTGAAAAGTATATACATAAATAGTCCACATTGATATAGCTGAATAGGTATTGCTTCGTCTAGATGCTTTTCTACTGTCTAATAGTTGCCCATGACTTTTAATCATAGTCTTTGCATGAACCTACTAAATTTCATCGAAATCCGTCGAGTTTTAGCGTGAAAAATAATAAATAGAGAATAGTAGAATAGAAGAATATACACATGTGCACCTTCACACACATTATATATGAACATTTACGTTAACTCATTTATTTTCTAATTTTCTTAAATTAATCTCTTAATGATAGGGCCAATGTTATAAATTACTCGAATAGCTTTTTCTGCACGACAAAAGTCGTATAAATAGGGTAAAAAGCCGCTTTCTCCTGATAGTTGCAAAAACTAAGGTATAGGAAAGTTATTAAGAAATGGACTGAACTATCTACCTTTTGTGAACCGTAAGTTCGAATCTGAGCATTCGACGGTTATCAAGAGCTTAGGAAATATCGCAGGGTGAGCAAGTTTGCCTTCCCTTTGTTACCGACGTATTAAGTTTTAAACTATATTGTACAGTACAATATACAGATTGAAGCGATTAAAATATAAAAAATATCTTATAAATACATTTTTTCAATCAATACATTATGTTAAAAGAGCCATGGAAGCAAACCAACATAGTTTGCGCCAATGGCTTCTCCCGTATACTATATAGAGTGAGATAATTAGTAGCCTATGTCTGCTTTAATATTACAATCTATTATCTATGCCCTAAGCAAATTCCATCATAATCTGTTTAGCGGTTTAGGCGTGGAAAGGCAAGAAATGGACAGAAAGTCATATTTCTTCAAGTTCATATTTGACTATGTATTGACTATACTAGACTATAATATATTATCTGGCTATGATTATATTGTATTTTATTTATAATTTAATAAATATATATTGTATTAATTATTCGTTAAAATAAATAATATTTTATGTGAGTAAGATTTGTTTTAGGTTAAAATGTATAAAGGTTACTCTGTAACCGGTTTCAACATTATGGTAATCCGTAAACTAAGTTGTGATTGTCTTAGAACTGTTCCAGAACGAAAATCCAGCAAAGTGTCGTGGGAATAGGATTAGAGTGAAGTTAGTATTTTCTATAAAAAAACTTGCAATATCATGAATTAAAATATAACCCATTTTCTATTTCACATTAATACTTACCGACGAGTATATAATTCACCGCTCTATTACAATTTTAGTAAAAAATATACTGTTTACTTTTCATTTTATCGTAACCGAAATTAAGGTCATGTAAATAAAAAACAAATTACTCGTATATTATCTTTGTGCTTATGAAATATATGCCCCGGGGATTGTATCCCGGAATAAAAAGAGACCTGTGAACTTTGGCAAGTTGAGTAACAATCGACCATCTAATATAACTAAAAAAAATATGTTCTTTAACGATTGTTGTGGCATCTTATCTAAGCCCCATAATGAGAAGTGTTAACAAAACTTACCAAAATTCTTATTCATGTAAGAAAATTCTTGATTTTATCGAAGTAATAGAAACGGTAAGTTATACAACGTTAATTTCAACTTGTCACTAAACTGCTTGTTAGGTACCAGTTCCATCGTGATAACGCGCGATAACCTTCCTCCTGAATCCAGATCGTAAACGCACTAAAGTTTGTAGCAATTCATATCGTGTCGTGAATAGCTCAAAGCGTTGGAGGTATAATTCATCGCATACACGAACTATCATATCTAACTACATTTCTCAAAGCTATCAAACTTCGACTAGTAGACAATCCAATCGTAGGGTGGGTCTAAGAGCGACTTTTGCATGCAAACTTTGTCTAGAGATTGTTCGTGCCATGTCAAACTGATCCACACAACTGGCCCAATTAATCGGTTTTCGTAGACTTCATATTATAATTTCGCCCCAATCAGTTCTGATACGTAGTCTATGTGTAATATAAATTTTATGATATTGTTATTTATATTAATACATTTATATTAAGAAAATAACGTATTTTTATATATAATAAAAATTTGTGACTAACGAGTATCAGTTTTATTAACTCCATAGGTGTATTAGTATGGATTATAAGTGCTCCTAAATCGTCCTATTAGTAAATTTTTTTTCTAGAATATCATGAGTAGTTCAATAGATTAGGCTTCTACATGAAAACTTACAAACATTGCCTCTTTATAATATTAGTGCATATTTTTTTAATTGTAATATTATTATTAAGTAATATTACGATGTTTCTAAAACATAACCTAAGTATTTAATTTAGTGACATTCCAAGGGTCAATAGACAGTGTCAGTTATACAAATATTTTCAGTATATGCCTCCATAATATATGGAATAAATTGATTTTTATAAGTAAAATACAAAAGCTGTATTTATTATCACTCTTTGGTTCATATAATATAATACTACCAAGATTTATTTTCTTATATAGCACTTTTACGAATCGAAATAAGAATTGAAAACAATATCTTTTACTGCTGCATAAAGTCCAGACTAAACTGCAATTGTGTAGTCAAGATAGTTTATGGCTATCGACATTGTTTGAAAGGTTGTTTAAATGCATTACAGAGTAGTTTATGTTTTATGTTATTACCCCAGATGGGGTCAATATTGATCAAACGGAGGCTTGGCCTGATCTAGTGAAGAACGGTTTTAGATGTTGTCACTCAACCTGTACATTTTCAACGATTATGCGATTATTATATAAGCGACTGTAGATTAGAAATCACGAGTATCTTCTGCTATACAATAATGTCATATAGTAAACGAGGGACTAACCCTTGCTTCACGCAGGTTCGTCTCTACAAAATGTAATATAATTTTAATTCAGCCCTTTTTAACATCCCACTGCTGGGCACGGCCAATTTAATACGTGGGGATCAAGTCATAGGTCCACCGTGCTGGCCTAGTGCAAGTTGGCGGAATTCACATGTCTTTCGAAATTTTGTTCGGTTTTCTCAGACATGCAGGTTCCTCACGACGCGACCTCTCTACGAACTCGTACCTACGATATTATGCATTTCTCACCGATGAGATATTTATAATACTTATTATAAAATAATGTGGCCATATTTTACTTCTAATTTAGTATTTCTTAAATTACTTAATGGCACTTTTCTAAAGGAAAATCCTACTAGAAACAATAATAGCCAACTCCTTTGCAATCGTTTACTTTTATGAGACTTTTACATTTACAACGTACGTATATTATTTTGAACTCTAAAGTGATTTTTTTTCTCTTCCTACGTTAACGCTCATGATGAAATATACCAAGGAACATCCCGGTTAAGCCAACTTTCAATAAATTCGCATTCAATTTTGTCCAACCATTTCGAAGCTAAAATGCCACAAACATACACACGGCAAATTACAGACAGATTTACAGACACGCAAATCAAACTTATAACCCTTTTATTCGTCGGGGGTTAAAAAGTAATATATTATGACAAAAAGTTTATTTATTTGCCGCATACTTTACCCATATTTTGTTTAGTTTAATCACCTTTATGACAGCTATGTTTATAGTTTGCTTACTTATACAACATTAAGCAATGAGTTGATTGCACGATGTCACTGGATATCTTGACTTAATGGTTTTTGATTATCTTAACATGTCTCACATCACACGAGTTATGTTTTAATTAAAATGCAGAATTAAATTATGAAGACGTAAACTTATTATGTGAATAATAATTTAACAAGTATTCTATTTTATCTATACTAATATTATAAAATTATAAAGAGTTTGTTTGTTTCTTTGTTTGTTCGTTTGGTTGAACGCGCTAATCTCAGGAACCGATAGGATAGTCCGTTTATCGAGGAAGGCTATAGGCTTACATCACGCTACGATCAATAGAAGCGGAGCATCAACATTTTTCTTTTGATTTTCAGTCTCTAGAACCCGAACGGAGCCGCGGGAGAGGCTACTCTAGTATAATACGAAAAGAAAAACAACTTAATATTTATTTATGAATAAAATATTTCAGTAAAACTAAAAAATATACATATACCCTTTAAAAAGGTATTTTAGTGAGGATATTTAGAGGCTAGAATGGTATAAATTGGTTGAATGAAATAAAAAGCATTGTTTTCGTTTACTTGTACGCTAAATACTTCTCAGCTACGCAATAAATGATGATGTGGTTTTTACTGTCATTAGTACAATTTCTTCCGTAAAAAAATTGTCTAACACTTAGTACGTAATTATTATTTAACTTAAATGAGACTTATTTCTAGAAATAAGGAACACCAAAGTGACTGTTTCTAACATATTAGTATATGTGATCTTACAGATTTACAATTACAATCTAATATAAATCTACAGACTGCCCATTTGTAGCTTTTATAAGCCAAATAGCTTTCGTATGTTTTCATCAGGTTAACTCAATAAATTGTAAATCTTTGTATAGTTTTAACAAAAATAAGCACTAAATGTCAATATTCATAAAAGAGAAATAAATAGATCTTTATAAATATTACATAGCTATATGTTACATATTTTAGATTTATTTTTGTGACGAAATAATGTTTTGACACGCTTTTAATCACAATGCTCTATTGAAACTACGACTCTCAATTGTTCTATTTCTGCTGACTTGCAAACAAATCTAATAAAAGGAGTTATCAAAGCTGTCAAGGGCAGAACGCAGCAATATAGATAATTAATTTTATTAAGCAGAACGATTATTATTGAAGATTTCTCCAATAAAATGAATAGGCAAATTCATCCGATGATTTTGTATTTCAAGTTAATGAATATTAATCAAATTAAAAGTGTAGAGCGCTCTTAACCATTTGACGATTAACATTATCCTGTTCATTTCAAAATTTAGGAAATTATTATGGAACTTTGTGTCTGATAAAATTTATGCATCCTTTTTTACACTCCCACATGGGCTTTTTTTCAATACGATCAGGCAATTAAAAAAATCTTTCGAAAACTTGTTAGGTTCTCTCAGACATGCAGGTTTCCTCACTTTTCTCTCCTGTCTTTTCGTTTACCGTAAGACAAGTGATAGTCATTTTGAAAATTATTCGCAAAGGAAAATATCAGAGGTGTGAGACCCTATTGTGATCCTGCTTCACTCGGTTTCCCAAGCTAGCGCTCTATCACTTGGCTATCACTGTCTCAAAAAATGCTAGATAAAATGGTTAATTTCATATAGATTTTGAATGAAATAAGATAATAATTCTTACTGTATTCACATGTAAGTACTTAATAACGTTATTAAATTTACGACTTTTCCTTTAATGTTTACGTGATCTAGTACTGTAGGTACTACTATACCACAAATACCTACTATTATCACGTTATACGAGTATATCGATTAGTAGCAGATTTTTTGCAGTTTTAAACTTATTAACTGATGATAGAAGAATTTTAAAGGAAAAAAGTGAGTTAAGATTACTTAAAAATTAGGTATATTTAGTTTAAAATCATTTTTGATAGGTGGTTTAAGATAATAATATTCTATTTTCATTACTTTTGTACTTACACTACTCATGTCTGATTTAGAATTCACATCACCGCGTTTGTAAACTTTTGAAATACACCAGTGAGTTATTTGGACCAACACTCAAATCTACGACTGATTTAAATTCTGGTGATTTAAAGACTGCTAACTTTATCCCAAAATTTAATTCACACAATTAAATTTTGGGATAAAGTTAGCAGTCTAAGGAATTTGATAAAGTGATAAAGTTGTAGCATCCATATATTTACAAAAATAGTGTAAAATATTACAATTCACAAGATAGAGTAAAGGCAATATTACTGTATCGTAGAACGTGGGTTCGATTTCTGAATATGATTTATATTCATAAATAAATATATATGAGTTTAAATGTAATGAAATGTATATTACCAGTTCGATAAATTACAATTTGTTAATCAATAATAGTAAGTAAATTTTAAAGCTATAAAATCTATCAACAAAAGTAGAACAATCTGATAATGATTTATTCATCGGCTGCCAAAAAACTCGTTATTTTATATCAAACCTCTCTAACATAGGTGAATAGTCGTTCATATTTTTTGTTTCGTAACCTAATTAAAGTTACAATGGATACTTAGTAAATACTTTTAAGGCTAAAAATGGACCCCAATAAATAATACATACACCAA
This sequence comes from Boloria selene, assembly GCA_905231865.2. NCBI lineage: Eukaryota > Metazoa > Arthropoda > Insecta > Lepidoptera > Nymphalidae > Boloria > Boloria selene. The sequence goes on along the minus strand of HG993137.1, from coordinate 4,736,871 downwards.
CTATTATGAACGAAAAACGTGATTTGTTGTTACATTTACAATTATCAGCTACACGACGTTATTCATTACTGTTACATAAATCTTTCGTGCTTAGCTCAAAACAAATGTATAGCCATTGTACCAATTATTTAAGCCACTTAAAAGAATTTGTGCCTTTTATGGCTTGTTGGTTTTAATTTTTAGTTTTAGACGGTCAAGCTTCCAAGTTAAGTTTTTTGTTGAATACCCCAATTAATAGATATTTTATCATAACAATTTTAAAGGTTACATATAACATGTTTTTTTAATTTTGATTTAAGATTTTTGGCAATATATTATTGGTAAATAACGTAGTCAATTTAATCCGTTACAGTATGAAGAAGTAACATAATGTAATCTTAGTATAAGAATATATTCAATTATACTTAAAGTAGTAGAAATAAAGTATCGTTTATTTAATTCCAAAACCTTATTTTAGTAACGTAATATGGCTGAAAAGAAAACTAATGTAAATATAGGTATTATATGCAAAATTTTTTACTAATCGACTTGTCATGGTAGAACAAGTTGGCAGTTTGTCGATGCTAATTGATTTATGCATGAACGTTAGTCGATATGCACCAGTTATTCCATTTCCATTGTAACCACATCAAACTTTGTATACAAATAAATGAATGTTTGAAATACGTTCTCAACGACTATTTACGATTATTTTCATTTGTCATTATTACATTAAAGCTAAAGATTTTACATTGTTATGATTTGTTTTTTTCTTCTTTTACGAAATACTTACTAATTGTTGGCAAAAAAATAATTTATGGATTGTTTATTAAAAAACTATCACGGGATCAATTTAGTCCCATTCTAGGTATCTTGTAGTTTCTTTGTATAATATATTTTCTTAATAAACCTAACTAATTTACTTTCATACCTTTGTAAATATACTATCAGACTTCTTCTACTTTAAAGAGCATCAGAGACAAAATAAAAAAAGAACTTGTGGCTTATTAGCAATGATATCTGCTATATAAGTAAAAGGAAAAACGATTAAAAATCACTTCTATTGTTTTTATTTTTAACACGTTTTGTTCGTTTACTCCTTTATTTTATAACTTATACAACTTTAAGAATTAGTAAAGCAATTAAAATTAAAATGCGTACCTTAAAAGTAATTGTCATATCTCGTGTGCATTAAACGAACGTTAAAATTCTCTAATGTGACATTATATGTATAAATGCGAAAACTTGTAATGACGCTCCGCGGGGTTACTTACGCACTTATCTACGATCCTCCGATGACTGCAGACCACAACAACTAGAGGGCCTTTTGGAATCGTTCGCTATCCAAATGTCCCTTGGCACCATGTCTAGTGGCTGAAAAAGATAAAGTAAATAGTCATTGAGGGTAAAGTAGCTAATATTCTGGACTAACATTTATCACTATTTTTATATCACTAATAGGTAGCCCAGCGATCATTAATCATTAATAGGTAGCCCAGCGGTAACGCGCTTGCTTGGTGACCGAGTGATGCGGGTTCAAATCCGGGTCTCGCACCTATTATATTTTCATGTGCGAATCATTTTCTATCATAATTACTACTTACGTCTTACGGTGAAGGAAAACATCGTGAGGAAACCTGCATGTCTTAGAAAACCTAGCATGTATTCGAGACATGTGAAGTACACCAACACGCACTAGGCCAGTGCGTTGGACTATGGCCCGATCCCCCTTGTACTGAGGGAGGCCCTTTACTTTGTCTTTTTAATTAATATCGATGTACTGAGCGAGCAAAGCAGCGGGTAAAAATTGTTTTCGTCCATAGAAATCCTTTTCGAAGTGCGTTAATTCATTATGCGTATAGAGTAGGTGCGGAGCCAAGCTCCTAATAGTAACCTTGTAAAACTAACTCCTACAGACAAATCACTTGGTTTAACAATTATTAAAATATGTAAAGAACCTTTTACTTCGACCTAGCTTTTCTTTGTTAATCGGCAAGTTCCATTATGTGCTATTTATATGCAACATGTATAATAAATGTGCTTTAACTAATCTCATTTAAATGAGTAAGAATAGCTTAACAAACGTAAACTATTTTGCATGTTACATTTTAAAGGTTTTTTGACATCAGGTGGATAAATCGACGATCTATAGATTTAACCGCGTAGTTGTTCGTTTGGCACAGTATATTTTTTATGATTTCTAAAGAGAAAGATACATACTTTACATTAAAAAAACATAACAAGTAGTCATGAATTACAGTAAGTGTGCTTCTTCAATTATTGAATACTACAGCTTACTCATTTTTTTATCACGTCTAAGTAAATAAAGTTGATACATTGCCCATACATATTATAAATAAACTGAACCATAGATTTATATTATTAATAAACCATGACTGTAGAAACATTCGTGCTGGTCACATAAATGATTACCTCCCACAGGACTCGAACCAGCGACTGGCGCAGCAAGAAGGATCTTTACAAGCTGAGTCAAATATAATCATCATCAGCCCTTTTTAACGTCCCACTGCTGGGCACGGGCCTCCCTCAGTACGAGGGGGATCAGGCCATAGTCCACCGCGCTGGCCTAGTGCGTGTTTGCGGACTTCACATGTCTTTCGAAAACTTGCTAGGTTCTCTTAGACATGCAGGTTTCCTCACGATGTTTTCCTTCACCGTAAGACAAGTGGTTATTATGATAGAAATGATTTGCACATGAAAATATCAGAGGTGCGAGACCGGGATTTGAACCCGCATCACTCGGTTATCAAAGCGACGCGTTACCGCTGGGCTACAACTGTCTCTCAAATATAAAACATTATTTTATATTTTACGTAATAAGTACAACACTTTTATTTAAATAATAATAATTACATATAGCTGTAGTATTTAATTAATTATATTTTATTTGATAACATAACAAGCTTATATCTTGTTACGCTCTCATAACGCGCATATTACGCGTACTCGTATTCGCACGTGCGTAAACTAAAAACTGTTAGATTAAGATATTAAGCACTAACCCACTATTACACACTTTAAATTAATCAGTGAAGCTTAACACTAGTATTAGTTAGAACAAATTGATAACAAGATTGTTGTTTAATTAAAACATTATAACATGAATATGTAGCAATTATGTATGATAACTCTATAGTATATTATTTAGACATTCTCGTTTTAATATTGTTACGTTGTATTTAGGTGGATGTTATGTGGCTTGACTTGTTATAGTAAAAAATAACTAAAATTACTCGCAAGAAGCTCGTGAATATAGCTTTCCGACACTTGTCATGTTCTTAAAGCACATTTAAAATTCTATGTTAGATGTGTCTTCATGATTGACAATAGTAGTACAATGGATTATTTGCACTAGAAATCATTTTAAATACTTTATTTTATATGTAAACACTGCAAGTACACCCAGCCTTTGAACACGAAAGATGTCATAGAATTTAAAATATGCTTAATCCTCACTTTCAATTGTTATTTAATGATATCTAAAGTTATCTGCTAGCACGGCTTTTTTGCTTAGCTTTTATAGATATATGATATAAAAAAACCGACTTCAAAACGTTACTAACCAAAACTAAAAAAAAATATTTCAATTACTTAATTATTGTTGGATTAAGTGACTCCTCCTTTTTTGAAGTCAGTTAAAAACTAACTACCATAATATTGACCCTTAGTTTTGTTGGTATTTCTTAGACATGTCTATTATATAATAGAACCTATTCACGGTTATATAAAGTAAATAGTTATTACACCTTTAAAAGTTACCTAACTCAGGGCCAACAAAATCGATGTAAAATTCCTTACAAATGTTATCACTGTCATAATACAAGGCACACGAGTCCTAAATAATTTGTACTTTGACTTTAGGTTTAGAAACTGGAACGAGGCGTATTGCACAATCTCAAGCTATTAGGGTTCAGCCTTGATTGAGCGCCTGTTACTTAATTATTATGCTAGCCGAATTTGATGTAGGACATTTTATTTAAGAATCGTAATCGTTAAAACCTAGTAATTGTTATATATTATGTCTATCTATGGAACTGTAGTAGTCCAATGGCACTCGTTTGGGAAACCAAGTTACAAAGGTTAAAATCACAGGTGTTAAACTTTTCATTTTCTGTATTATTATTATTTGATTTACGGTGAAAGAAAATATTCTAAAAATACTTCATCTATCCTCCTTCAAACCTTCGTCTGAGAGAAACAAGTTTTGCGATTATATGTAGACTCGCACCCGCATGCCAATCCGCACTCGGCCAGTATAGTTACATAATATTATGGTCTAATAACAGATGCCCTTTTGAATATAAGTATAACTTTAGCTACCCGACTGAACTAATTTTGATTAAAATGCTGAAAAAACACCTTTAATCATGACTACATAAGTTACTAGTTTCAGTTCTTCCTCCTCTGAGGCTGAATAAATATTTTTTTCGCCTTGTTAACAGAAGTAAAACTGCAACTGCCAATTATCTTCAATACACAATATTGAAAATATATATAAAGTATTTAAAATACACTTTTCATTTTGCTGATTTTGCAATTAAAATTTTATATTTTTGAGAATGAACAGAACTTACGACATTTAGAGTAAGTGAATGAAATTAATGAAATATATTAATAGAATGTATAAAAAATTTAAATATGTAATTATATCAAGTTGTTTGAAATAGAATGGCGTTTGAAATAAAATTATAAAGCTATCGATTTTTTTTAGTTCTTACAGAATAACGTAGTCCTATCCTATTATCGAATTTTATCTGTTAATGGACATGGACTATCTCCCGTTGTAGATAGTACGAGCAGATACGCTAAGTTATTAAAGCGTATAGCCTGCACAGTGCTCACGAATGATGAAAGTAATTTTACAAATACATGTCTATTATAACTTGACAAATATTCGTAATACACAAAGAAATGTAACATTTTTTGTATAAATGGATCGAGAAATCATTGGCTTAGTACTAGTATTAGAAATATAGTTAAAAAAATTAGTATGTATTATTTTAATCTTAGACAAAATTACTTAATAGCCTTTTCTTATATTTTAATGTAGCGGTAACCATTTTGTAGTATGGGAGAAATTAACGCAACCTCCAATACTATTTACACCAGTTCAAATAAAATTACATGACATGACCTAATTTTTCCTCTTTTCGTATCGAGAGAAAAAAGAAAAGCATATGTAAATTAATTAATTATTCTTTGTTTGCATCCCAATACTTAAATACATTGATCGTAGAAATATGGTGCTGATGCACTTGCTCGTCTGCAGATGCTACGTTTCAGACATATTTACCAAATCAGCTTTATTAAGCGTTAAAAAATATTGAGTTGTAGAACTTGTTTGGTAAAAAAAGGAAAAAAAACTAAATTTCTTCAACATATGTATAACATACTCATAACATATTTATTTATCAGACAATATCAAAGTAATATTGCATATCAATATTCAAATATGTTAAAGGCAGCAGCAATTGTTGCATCGTAACAGCGTGACTGCAGTCTCTATGGCTTTGATTCGTGGCAGTCATTTGTAGTGTAGCTAAGAGCGCCGAGCGTCGCATCTCTCATGAATATTTAAACACTCATCAATGCTTCGGCTCAAGATATCGGATTTTCTGCTTGAACTGTAATATTGAGGCATTCTATATCGAGTACGTCTATATTAGGAATATCATACGGCATATGAATAAACGTTAATTGTTCCACTTAGTTGGTGTATTATTTTGTTATCACTACATAGTATAAAACAAAGTTTCTTTTCGATATCTGTCTGTTGCTATGTATGCTTAGATCTTTAAAACTACGCAACGGATTTTGATGCGGTTTTCTTAATAGGTAGAGTTTTTCAGAGAGGTAAAATTCATATGTAAAACTGGCGGAACCTGCGGCTTCACTTGCACTTAATCTTAGGAACGAGCACGAGCGGAGTGAGGGCGAATCACTAGTGTAATAGTTGAGCACAAAGGGGTGATCGCACGTAATGCTCACTTAAGAATGAAAGTATTATAAGAAGGCTTTTCATTACCGAGGTGTGCTATCTATTCTCTTTATCTCTCTCTCTCTCTCCCTCTCTCTCTCTCTCTATCTTAGCATTTAAACGGATGCACACACATTCATATAAAATAAGATTTTTTCAGTTTCAGAATATTAGAATATGTTAGGTTAACAACTATTTAATATTACTAATCTAGATTTCACGCTTGAATATTCTGCTTTTGTCCCAAGAGAGTTGATGTATCTATAATGATGCCGTCCAGTCTGCTATGTGCATATTTTAAGAGCAATCTCGTATCGATCTTCGTTAAAACATGACACGTATCTTAACTATTCATATCTGTGTCTATTTCGAACTAGATCTAGGAGCTGGATTTCTAATGTACAAGATTAGCGAATATATTTAAGTGTAATTGTAGTATGATTTATTTTAGTTAAATTCACTAGGAACTCACTCTTACTCCGGTCGGTTTCATTACTACGTACATACGTGTAGTATACATTTCTCGGATATGTGACATTTTTCCGTAGTAAAAAGTATATTTCTGTTCTGTACTTTTTTTTTGTCATGCGGTCACAGACAGACAAACAAATAGACGAAAAGACAAACGAAAATTCTAAATACTCTTGATGCCTCGGTTTTGGTAAGATTTCTGGTGACGGCACGGTTTTGGATGGAATTTATTATGGAATTAATAGATGGAAGTATTCAGAATAGTTATTTATTAATTTAGCATACCTGGAGTATAATTTAACCTGTAATTAAATATGCTAAAAGGTGACCAGAAACACAAAATTGTTAAACCGAGCGAGTAAGGTCGTTAGTTAAATATAAAAAAATGAAATAATATATAGTTAAGTTAAATAAGGACGTTAATTAACCAGCAATAATTAAGCAGTCAAACTTCGCCAACCGTTCCTTTTGTGTCGGGAGAAACTTTAAAATTGCTTGGGTTCAACGTTAACCTGGGTATTTAAAAGATCTTCATTAAACCCTGCGTTGGGCATTGACAATGAATGCAGTCGGATGCAATTAGTAACGTGGGGATTAAACGCCTTTTTAACATTTACAGTTAATAACTATAAAACTTCATACTAATTCATTTCTTTCCCTTTTTATAGCCTCGAGACTGTTATAAAGAGAATTTTACTCATTTGCCAGCAATGAATATGAGTAAAATAAAATTATATCTATGGAAATATTTTTTATTTGTACGTTTGTGACAATAGATTCGTAACAAAGGATTCGATATTATTATTAATCGATGCGTAGGTTTAACGGTTATTGTAGATTTCTCAGAGACGCGAGATTTTTCTGCAGTATTCTATATGTTGTCTATATTCTGTATGTTGAACCAGCTATAATTATATAAAACATCATCAAAATCTGTCCAGCCTCGTGATGCGTTCTCAGATAGATGGACAAACAGATAAAATTTTTAAAACTATACATTCGACCTCTGCATCGATAATAATGACAAATTAAATAACAATTTCCAAAAGACATTTAACGTACCTACATATTCGACTAAGAATTTTACTATATTATGTATAAAATTAACATTAAAACTAATACAGCAATCAGTTATAGTTTTAAACAATAAAATATTTAATGTTCGCCCTCGTGATTAGGCTAATGTAGTTTAATTTTCTAAGCTTTTACAGTATATACCCATGATTCCATTTTATACCCCTATTTTATGGGATGGTTCATAAAATACAAATGAAAATGAACTGTCGGTGATTTAGGGGTAATTTATTTCACTAAAACCAACCTTGTGGCGTAACTCAAGCGTTTGGAAGCTATTACGAAAAGACATAAAAAGCATTTGAATATTGCATGCTATTGGTAAAACTAATCAAATATAAAAATTTAGTCGCTCGCTATTTTTTCAGAATTTTTGTACTTGCATTTCTTTTGATGTATTAGTATCTTATTAATCAATTGGAATGTACGTTTGCAGCTTCGAAGTTGAAGTGGGTTCGAGGTCCTGGACAGGCCAAATTTTTTGGTGTTAAAGAATGAATGCTAACCTCAGGGAGATCGAACCCTATGCCGTAAATTGGTCAGGAAGGAATTATTATTAAAATTGTGTTTTTTCTGATGATGGAGTTAAAATGATATATGGTCACCATAAAAACCCTTTCACTATGGTATAAGTTTTTCATTACCAATACATATACTAATAACATTTCAGCATTTAATTTCACATAAAATTACTAAACAGATATACTTTTCTTATAATCCAAAATGTTAAAAAAGTTGATCGATAATTACATACCAAAATATAAACACGTAGAAATAAAAATGAAGCAATTAAGCATCAAACATTTGTTTTGTAACGTTTTATTGGAAAGCACTTTGTTTCCATTATTAAAGTCATTCACGTTTTAACTAGAGCTGAAAGTGTCAAGTCCGACAACAGCATATGATTAATATTGAAAGCAATGACTGTGATTAACGACGAGCAATCAACGGATCGAATAATACTTTTATTCAGAGCGCAGCGATTTTAATAATTGGGTTAAAAACGATAAAATGTGCTCTTTTATTAAAGACTTGATTTATTTTATGTTCATCTTACTTAAATGTAAAATAAGTATGAAATCTTTATAGCCATATCTGTGTGTGGATATTAAAATACTTTTTTTTCCTTATTGGATTTAGGATAACTTTTATCTAGCTGTTATATACATTGTATTCAGCCCTTTTAGTGTCCCAATGCTGGGATCGGCGTCCTTTGAAACATCCTTATGCCTATCAAGGAGGATCAGACTTTAATTTACCGAGCTTACCAAGTGAACTTTTGTTATATTATACATAATATATGCATGTATATTTAATTAACAAAACTAAATGTAAGCCCCGCTTTTATACTACTATAAATTAACATAATATACCATCCCACATATTTATGCTTTATACAAACAGTTTCTTAAAATAGTTAAAAATATGTACATTGCTTTAATATTTTATATTAATGTCAACAAACTTTGTTTTCATAAGGAACTAGGAACTCTAGTCGCCAGCTGTATGAGTAATGAATGTTATGTGCAAGAATCTTGCATCGTAGATAACCGGTATTCCTAATAGTGTAATTACTTCAATGAATGTAGAGATATTTTGTCCTAAATATCACGACGGGCGTTAATTGCTTAGTTAATTCCTTTTAATAGTTGTCTCGTGCTAACATGTTTTAATCAACGAAATTTCATCACAATTTATGACGCACCATAAAAATTAATTGTAGCATAAATAGCAAATATTATACTTATATCAGCTATGAAAATTATATAAGAATGAGTTAATCATATTGGCTTTAAATATTTGCAATTATTGAGTAGTTAATCATATTAAAATATGTTTGTCTATCTATCCTATTATAGTATTTAGTTTTATATTACATAAGTAATATAAAAGTAAAGATATAAGATAATAAGATACATATTAAAGATAAAGTTTTACTATAATAAAATAGTAACTTTTTAAAAACAAAGTATAAAAACAGACTGTAAAATAAAAACACTAAAAAGTTAAAAATAACTGATTGTTACTGTTCATTTAAAGTTTTTATTTGAACATTTTGTATAGATATACTAGTAGTGAAATTAAAAGTATTGTAAAAATTCCGTAGGAACTAAATCAGTTATCCCCCCTATTTCCTATATTGATGTGAATTTTTTACTGATATCTGTTTTAGCAAATAAATAGCAAAAGAAAATATTTGAAATAAATGATTATCATACAGGCAAAGAAATTTATTAGTTCGAGTTAGTTATACCTACATTTTTATATTTAGATGCACCGAGTTGGACAATAATAACCTAACTCGCATCGCTCAATGCAGACGGAAACTGGGGAACCAGAATGATCCATCATTAACTCGCTACGGTGATATTTGCTCCTATTGCAACCCTTTTTTACTTGAGGCTATAAATGTAGGAAAATCTATATAAATCTTCACGGCTAACCGAAAAAATATGATTATTTAGTTCGATACTATATTTTTCATATAGTAAAAAAATCCAAACAGCTGATATTTTTATTTCGAAAAATGCTCATGTAGATCAGAAAAGAAATTTCTAGGTATTTTGGAAAACAAAGTTGGAAAAGATGAGACAAAAACTAGAATAGCTATCACAAGGTTCAGGATTACAGTCATACAGGTTTTTAGAAACATTTTGAACCGGAGGCGCGTTTTTCAGCACTCAATTCGAGTGCTGTACTGTGGAGAGATGCCGGTATAAAAACTCCAGCTTTAATTGGATTGCCTTTTATTAGCGTAATAAAATTGGATTTGCTCAAACCGGACGTTTCGACGCTACGATCGCGTATTCCCAATTATAATAGTGAATATGATTTTGAATGTAAAAGATACGGAAATATTACCTATGTATATATTTATTTTCTCGTTGGTCCGTTTATTTATACTAGAGAAGTAATTTTTAGTAAGATGTTGGTATTAGCTCGAATGAATGACTGCAGATCCTAGGTCCTGGGTTCGAGTCTCGATAAAAAGTGTTTGTAGAAAAAGTAATTTAATTAGTTTATTTATTTATTTATTACATAGGTTTCTAACAGAGCATATATTCATACAAAAGTAGGTGATATACAACAAAAAAGATAAAAAATACTAGACTAAATGATGCCCTAATTAAAAGCAACACTGCATTATTATGACATGACAACATAAATAAAAAAGAAACTTATAGAATAAAATAATAGACTGACATTAGTAGGTAAGTAAAAGTTATTAAAAAGCTAACAAAGTAGGTATCTTCCTGTAAACAAAAACAAAAACTTAAAAATGATATTTACTTCTATATACCATTATAATAAATAATTGATTAACTACGTAATTAAATTAAATTGATGAAGTTTAAATTTAATACTTTTCTTAAATTTACACAAAACTTCAAGTAGGAATAATAATTTTCTGTTATAATGTAATAATATATTATGTTAACTTAAATACTCATAGGTACCTACATGTTATCACAGATGTGTATGATACATACGTAGATCCATTGCACATTTACGTATTTACGTACATACATATATTAATTTATATAAAAATGAATATAAATAGTTTATACTGTTTATTGAATAAATACCTTACATTGTAAGTTTCCATGTAGATTGCTGTCAGTTGATTTTATCTACCAAAGCTAAAATTCTATGAACATTTTCGTTCCAAAATGCTAACTAATTCTTTTCTTATATTAAAATTACTATAATTAAAGAGTGTACGATATAATCTTTAGCGTCGTTGTTTTTTACTTAGCTACTTTTAATGTTTTAATATGATTAATGAATAGAAACATTTTATATAAATCACGCAATCATACAAACTATGAAATTTATCATTGTTATAAGGTAAATAGGATAAGAACGCTAAGGACAAAGCAATATTAACTGTAGGTATATACTTAATACGACAAATTATTTTGACGACACGTTTGGCGCAGTTTGTAGTGACCCTACTTTCTTGCGTCAGCGGTCGCGGGTTCGAGTCCCGCTGGGGGCATACATTTGTTGAGCACAAATGTTTGTACTCCAGTCATGGGTATTTATATTTGTAATATGTATATATTTAAAGTTATATAATATGTAGTATATCAACTATCTAGTATTCGTAACACAAGCCTCATAGCTTAATACGGAACTAGATAGCGCTGTTTGTAATAATGTCCCAGCATTATTTACACGATATTTTATACAAATATACAATAGACATGTGATACATAGCCCAGTGGTAACGCGCTTCCTTGTGAAACAGAACGAAGCGCTAGTGTGAATTATTTCCAATATGATTAACATTTGTTTTACCGAAAAAGAAAAAATCTTGAAGAAACAAGCGAGACAACCTATCGAGTTTTCATAATACATGACGATACGATTGGTGTAGTTTGTAGTGCCCTACTTTCTTGCGCCAGCGCGTTGCGGGTTCGAGTCCCGCTGGGAGCACTCATTTTTTAAACTCAGATGTTTGTACTCCAGGCATGGGTGTTTATATTCATAATATGTATGTATTTAAACTTATATATTATGTAGTATATCAACTATCTAGTATAACAAAAGCTTCCTTTGTAGCTTACCACGGAACGAGATGGCGCTGTGTGTAATAATGTCCCAACATATTTATTTATTTAGGTAAAGTTCGCCAACCGCGTGAAGTATGGCCGTACACAGCAAGAGGACGTTAAAAAAAGGATGAATACAATGAATATACCAATAGACACGTAAATAATATACATATACTTCTTATCCGATAAAGCTAAATACTCCATGTGATTGACTTAATAAACAGTCATGCATGATTACTAGTAATTTGAATCATACCGAACCAATTAATCTTAGAAATCTGAATTTCATGATATAATATCCAATACCTGTAAGACACTTCGTATAAGTACTAAGGTAAGCTTACGTTGAGATGAATATCACTATTGGTAGGAACATATTGAAAGTCCACTTTCGGAATAACTTATTGGCAATATATATTATTATAAATAGTGTTGAAAACAATATCATAGAAAACATTTTAAAGTGCATTCTAATTTAATTTAATTTATTGCGATATAATGAGATAAGTTGAAATATAAAAATAATGTTTTACGCGAGTTATTTTAACAAGAGCAAAGTGATGCTTCTGTTTATTAATATTTTTAGTCATTAGAAATTCCGTTTTTGTTTTTAATTAAACCAATAGCAATAACTAATATAAATGATTCCATTATGAAAATATTAATAGCGACTCAGCCTAGTTTCGCTCGAGTTCGTCACTTTTCGGTACGTTTTAACAGTCAATATGAAATATAAAAGTAATAAGGAATAGGATGTAAGAAATTTATATGTATTTCAAATAGAAATATTATATGGACTCCAGTTGGTAATTGACTTATTTTATTATTTAAAAATTAATTTTAATTAATTAGTTGCTGTTATGACTAAACGAACAAGTGTATATAAGCTGTGTTGCACCGCTACTCCCTCTCTTTTATCGCCTGTCGAAGTTAACTTTCTTAACGCTGTAATAGTTCTTTAAACTTTCCTAGTGCTCATTAAAAACTGAATTAAAATTATAAAGTATAGTGTTCAGTTTTTATTTAATTAGTCCTTATTTTAAGTCCATAACCCAATATTTCCAATACACAGTATATTTACTGCAACATGATATTACATAAAAAATATTTAGAAACCTTTATATACTTATGTATAGTATCTTTAAATTAAGAATCAACGACGCGTTTGGCTTAGTTAGTAGTAATCACATTTACTGTGCCTGCGGTCGCAGGTTTGATACCCGTTGGGGGGAATTATTTATGCGATAAGCACGAATATTTGTACTTCATTCACGGTTGTTTATAACATGCTTGTATGTATTTAAAAGTTATAAATGTGTAGTGTATCAACTATCTGGTACCAATAACACAATAGCTTTTCATGGAACTGTATGGTGCTGTATGTTATTGTTATTTATATTTCAGTTAAGTTAAAGTATGTACAATTTTTATGGATAATATAAAAATTATATAATGAAATACGTAGTGACGTTTATAAAAAAGTAATGTTAACAAAAAAAATAAATGATACGATAACAGCAAAATGATAGCAAAATACTTTATAGTTTATTTACACCTATTCAAATCAATAATATAAATAATCTGTAACGTAACGGCTTGTTATTAGGTACTGCAAAGAGCAAACATAACTGGAGCGGTGCCATTCAAAACGAATGTGTTCATACCATGTCCGGCGGCCCGCTGTCTATTTACTGAAAAAAAAATAATTGGAATGTTCCTGACGAGATAAATTGGAGGTCCGACGTACCCTATGGATGGATCAGTCATTTATTGCTACGGATAAAAATAGTGCTATCCAAATGGAATAGTGGGATGGAAAAAGAGGATTTGCAATTGGATATGCAAATTTTCTATTGTGCGGCCTCTCTGGTTCTCTAATCGTGTAGGATTCAGACGGAGTTTGCGGATTTCAGTATCTAGTCGGTTGAGGATATAATAAGATTGTTTACGAAATATTTCGTATGGTGGTATTTTTTATATGGTTTTGTTTCTGATATACTCGTATCTATTTGTTATGTAATCAGTACATCTGGCTGTTTTTAATTTTGTATTAATAGCTTTTCACTATATGCATATGAAAGTTGTACGGTCAAATCAAAAAATCTGTTTTTAAAATTTTTGTATTTCTGTCTGTTTGTTCCGGATAATCTCTGAAACGGCTAGACCGACTTTGACGTGACTTTCACTCGCAGATAGCTAATGTTATACTAGTAATTAGTAACTTAGGCTAAATTTAATTTTGAAAAGTTATTTATTTTAATTACGGGACTGATTTTTGTGCTAGAAACTTTAAATTTGGCAGTCGTAAATAAGAAATAGATTTGTTTTGAATTTGTTTTTGTATAGAGGGTCATATAACAATGTTATGAAAACAAATTTTAAATTTAAATATAATAGGGGTTGAATAATTTCATGAAATTTATATGAATACTGTAATTTATGCATTATAAATTTATGAATCGCTACAATTGGTCATATGAAATAAACAAAAACTTATAACATACATTTAAATTCAGTGCCTTTGGTTTGTATACTCGTTGTATAAACTATTTAAAAGCTACCTACTCATTTTATAAATTTAGCTATAATAAATATTAGGCAGCTTAAAACATTTCCAAAATAATATTGATAGGCGTAAAATTCCGCGTCAACAAACATAACTAGTTTAAGCTGTTATAGTTACAATTTCGTACAAAATATTTTTTCGAATTACCTAAAATTCACGGTTTCATGCACAATATAGTTACGCTGATCACTGAGTGTGACGTGAGTTAGGTATTTATATGGGTAATAAAATATATATACTGTTATGTGTTTTGATTTGATTTTGAAATAGATTTCATATAATATAAATATAATATTACTACAAAGGCTTACGTTTAACATTTAATAATTTAAGCTGATTCATGTTTCATCCAAATCATTATTTAAAATGTAAGTAAAAAAAAGAAGTATCTGAAAACATTGAATCAGCTATCATAATTTCAAATTTCACCAAAATCTGGCCATTTTTTTCTTGTAATGCGGTCACAGTTAGACAGACAGAAAAAAATCTAAAAATACCGACTACCGTCAGTAAGATTTTCCAAAAAAAAATAATTTTAAAATAAAATAATGGATAATCATAAATTATTAAAAAAAGTTTTAATTTAATAATTATTCATCTAAAGCAATGATATTTAAAGGCTGAAAAAATAAATCTTATTTTAAACTATTAATTATGAAGTACATAACTTTTATTAATGTGACGCTTGGCTCAGTTGGCAGTGACTCTACTTTTTGCGCCAGCGCGGCAGTCTCGGGTTCGAGTCCCGCTGGGGGCGTTCATTAATTGAGCACGAATGTTTGTTCTCCAGTCATGGGTGTTAATATTTATATTATGTATGTATTTAAAATTTATATGTGTAGTATATCAACTATATGGTAATGGTCCGTATTACAAGCATATCTTACCACAGAACTAGATGGCGCTGTTGTAACAAATATCCCAACATATTTACATATTTATTTATAAATAACGATAATAACTAAATATAATAACCTTTTGAAATTGATACAAGTGTAGGCGCCATTTATTTATAAATTCTCTCTAATGGTTTGTGTACTCTTTTCTTGTATTTTTAGAATATTATCAGAGGGGTTTCCGCAAGAGTAATTGATTTAAAAGGTTTGATGTTCCGCTTTTCTATATCGATGAAAATGTTTTTTTTTATTTGGTGACGATATTATGGTATCGAAAAACTGTATATATTATTGAAATATATATGTATACATTGAACTAAAAATATTACTGTCCCTTATTTTTTTCTGTTTATTTGTACTACCTGTTATTAATCTTTACATTGGCACAACCGATTTAATAAGATTCTTAATGAGGATGAACGGATTTTTTAAAATTCTCGACATACAAAATTTATTATGCAAGACACGGGGTGTAGTGAGGGTCGAAGCAAAGTGAAATCATTTAATCACGCCTTTCAAATTAACCCTTCAGGGTTGTATCCTTAATTTTCTTTGAGATTTACTTTTTTTATTCAAACTTAAACAGTTAAAGATAATTACTTACTGTAATTTAATATTAACAAAAGATATAATAAAGGCCGTTAGCAAACGTAGTACAAAAGTGTTGTTTCATTTCTTAGAAATGGATAGCATTAGACATATAAACGGATTTATTACAAAATATGATTGGTGTGTTAACTTAATAAATAATAATAATAAATAAATATGTTGGTATGTAGTACAACAACGCCATCTAGTTCCGTGGTAAACTATTAAGCAAGCTTGTGTTACGGATACCAGATAGTTGATAGTTGACTACATATTATATAAGTTTAGATACATACACAGTATTAACATAAACACCCATGACTGGAGTAGAAACATTCGTGCTCAACAAATATTCATTTGTTGAGCACCGCCCCCAGCGGGACTTAAACCCGCGACCGCTGGCGCAGAAAGTAGGGTCGCTACCAACTGAGCCAAAGTTAATTGGCAAACATGATTAAAAACATAATAGGCAATAACATATATTTACTATTATTCGCCCCTGACATCGCTTGATACGATAGTGAAAAATATATTGTGAAACTTTCAGTCGAATTGTCCCCGCTGTTGAAATTCCAGTTGAAATCCTTTTTTCGTTAAAAATCTTTTTACATTTCCAGAGAAAAATAAACCTTTGCCACTCTCGACTGAATTTTTCTTTCAAGTCCTGTTAAAATCAATTTAGCCGGTTTGATTGTTTGAGATACAGGAACAAACGAACGTGCGTTATTCTATTTTTTTTATATATTTACGAGTACATACTCGTACATACTTATACTTTACTGTAGCTTTGGGTCAAAGCGGGTAACAAAGACAAAAATAATATAGAAAACTCTTATTTTGATGTAAAAAGTGCCCTGTTTTTAGTTAAGTTTATAATTTCAATATATAATTTTACTGCTTTTTATGTTGATGTTGTGGAAAATATATATTTGTATGCTGTGATTACCTATAATTAAAAGTGCAATAATCATGTTTATATAGTAATGTATTTTCTTTTGTATGTAATATATTGTAGATTTTGTTGGTAATTCTAAATAAATAAATAAGCAGTTTTGTATCAGTTAGCAGGTTCAGTTAGCTGGCTGAAAGACATAATCATATTTTAATCGTTGTTAATAATTAATATGATTGGTCAGGCCAGTAGGTTCATATTTTTAATGAGTTCGTAATATTCAATTCCATACAATAGTAATGAAGCAAAAATAAAATTTGAGAGTACACAAACTATTCGAGTCACTTTGAAGACAATCCCAAAAACATTTAAGCAGTGTAAGAAATAAAAATGTCTACTATCAGAAAATATAAAAATTGGCGAAGCCATTACACACTGTATACGGCATGATCCTAAAAAGGCCTGGTAATACAAACTTTATGTTCCATACGTACGTGATAGCACACTTTATTGATTTAAGCTTTTTACTACGTTTGGGCAATATATAAATGTGTTTATGTTTTTATTCTATCTAAACAATTTTGATTATCATATATGTTTCTTTGCAGGTTCCTTCTTAAGATATTTATTTATTTTTCGTATACATTTATTGTTATTCAATTCAATATATCTGGCGTCATGAATTAAAATCAATAGAAAGTGCAAGCTTAACTGTTTTATAGGCGTATTATGTTTGGATCTGAAGACCTAAATCCAGTTTAAATTTCATTACTATTAATTAATCAGTTCGTTTATGTTCTATCATACATAATATATTACACTTACTTATTTGTTCTTGCTTTTTGTAATTTGCTCATTCTAGTTAAAGTGTGAGGGTTAGTTTGTCTGAAATGTGTTACCTTAGTTACTATTTGCTTAACAGCTGTATGACACAATTTTATTGTTTTTTAATAATATTTAAGTTATTCAGTTGTCTATAGATCATAGACATTTAAAAATAACTAATAAAGTAGTTTCGTTTTTTGATAGAATCATTTCGTTGCATATTACAGATAACAAGAAGAAACGTTATCCTAGGTAATATATGAAGTTCTAAATAATACTCGTAGCTATTATAAAGACAGCTTCCTTCCTTATGTTAAGCAATAAATTACATATAAATGATTAATGAATCTGATGTCTTTGCAAAGTATGTCACGGCTGCAATGACCGTCAGTTTGTAGTCTATAGAAGGCAATATTCATACCATATGTTTAGACTAGAAGTTACCTTTTATATACGGGAAGTGAAATTGTGAATATGGACATCTTTGAAAGTAACGAGGTTAGACTAATCGTATTCTTAATTTTAGCTAAGAAACGACCTTAAATACCTAATTTAGAGGGAAAATTCGAATTTATTTATTTAATAATTCCAAATAATTATTTCTTTTGCTGATACCAAGTAGCATTACCATTTAAATTGATAACGTCCGTAAACACTTTTTTTGTATTTATTCAGAAATAACAGCATATTTTAGTACTATTATGATAAGAAATATTGTAAATTAAATATATTTACCCATAAGAAACCTACAAAGCCTATAGAGAATCTAGATTTTAGTACATCAATATAATAAAAAGTATTAACAAACTGAACGGCGTTGCGCGCACGGACTAAGGTATATCACGGGTAGTACATTGTATTGAATACATTTTACATAAAGAGAAAAATCTAAGTAAAATACAGGCATACAATTATAAATGAAAATAAATTTCTATATATAATAAAACTCTTACATAATTTTTTTTCTTGAAAATCCTATGAAATGTATTAGATTTTTTGTCTGTCTGTCGGTCTGTCTTTCAGTGATCACGTCATCACTAGACATACCACAGGATTAGGTTACTTGTATCAATCTATACGATACTTTTTAGTGCGGAAAAATATCTCATTTCTACAGGATACACCTAAGCGAAGCGAGCATTAGTCGCAAAAGTACAAATTGTACAATTCATAAATCAAAAATAGTATACATTTTACACAAAAGTACTTACGGAACGCCACTCAGTCTGCCACAAGAAAAGAATATGCCTCAGTCCTAACAAGTAGCTAAGCGGAATGATATTTTAGTCTTTTTGGTTCTTTTTAGCACTTTTATCATTTGAACCTTAGTATATTAAATTAGATACTTTGCAAAAGTTCAGAATTTTAAGTGAACGAGCGCACCTGACGTCGCTTATTCATATCCAATTTGGAAAGATTATGTAAAACACGGCAAATTGTTTGCGTTTGCTTATAATATAAGGCACGCGCCTTCGTAATAATGTCGTAAATGTTTCAGGACAACAAAGCCAGAGGAAAGTAGGTCCATATATTAAAATTCCTTTATTTCTACCGACGAATAGCTCTCGCTTTTTATACGTAGATTACCCGTGTACGGAATCCAGTATTTCGATCACGTTGAGTATTATTTTACTGGCTTCATGCATTGGTAAACAGTAATATTTGGATGTTGCCCCAATTCGATCGAACTGAATAATGAAGAGATGTTAAAAAAATATATGAAAATTGGTTACAGCAGTATTTATTCACAAGTAACAAGCTATTTCGATTTCAGCAATAAGAGTACACAAATAAGTTATGTAGCATCATAATTTAATACATATAGGAAGAATTACGAGAGTCCGAAGTCGATGCGGAATATACGGTGCCGTTTGAGCATGTATGTCACGTACTGGATTATAAAAGCTTTTTCCAATTCTCTATTGTAGAAGCTCCCGGGATCTCACGGCGACCACGTAGGCGCTATATCTTTCGCTCTCTGTGCGCTTTTATTTTAACGAAATTTGCCCCCCTCCACAGTCACCGTCGATTACTTTCCATTGTCTCCGAGAAACGTATACCAAATCAAATTGGGAAATATTGAAAGGAAACGTGCTAAGCGATCTCTTTATATGCGATACAGATCACTTACCAGTTTATTTTGGGATGCTAGGTGAACTGAGTTAAATATAAATATTATAATTTTGGAAACTTTATAGAACCCATACATCTTAAATAGTAGTATTTTCTATAATTTTGTCAATAATACATTTTATTTTTAGAAAATACAGTTATTATAGCATTGTAACAAAGAACTGACTTAATTATATTACTCTTTTAGCTATTATTCTTTATGTACCTGAAGTGTAAGCCAAAACAAACGACAAATAAAACCATAAAGTACACAAAAATAACATCTCTCGTGATTCTGCCCACAATGGGGCTATTTGTTGCCCTCATTCATACAAATCCGGAAAAAATAAAACAGATATTAGGAGCGCTCTCCGTCCGCTCTTCCGCCTCACACATTAGTGTGAGCGAAAAATGGTCCATTCTTATTCAAATATTTTCCACAATTTGTTTATCCTATCGTTCTGAGGGTAGAATTCGTTGCGATAGAAAATTGAGCCGAATACTAACTAGAGACAAGTAGCTTTACGAAGTTCTATAAATAGCTTAAATTTATTCATGAGCGTGAGAACTTATTTGTCGTTTCATATATTTATTTGCATTCGTACAGTACATATTATAATTTGAGGTTATTAAGTTTTAGATTTCTTATACATATTTATCGTTGATTAAAAATATATAACCGGGATCTACAGTAGTTTATACTTTTCTGCACTGTGAGGGTCTTTAATATTACCAACATATGTATTACATTCGTTTGCATCCAACCTTTTAATTTTCAGAAAAAGATCTTACTTTCCAATCGAAAATCGATCGATCTTTCAAATAACTGATTGTTATTAGGTGTATAGAATATAAAATCAAGGTGGAAAATAGAGTTATTGCTCATTGGTAGGTTAACTTAATGCGATCTTTGGATTAGGTCTTGGACAAATTATTGCTTTAGTATCAATAACATAAATATTACAAATGAAAAAGTTCGAACGAATGGATGTTTCTTATGTTCTTTACTCTCACGTTAGATAAAATTTGTTACTCAGATATATACTCGCAGATATATGCCGTGAATAGGATATAGGGTACTTTATATTTCGAAAAAAAAAATGATTCCCCTGGGATAGATATGTTTTTCTTTTTTACTTGAAACAAATCCGAACAAAGCAATAAAGTGTCGCTAGCTAGGATGAACATATATGCCAGAGGTGTATGTTCATTAAAGGACCTATTTTATTGGTAAATATGTAACACAATAATATACGTTGTCATGTCAAACCTTTGATGTTCGATGTGTCTAATTACTATATTATTATAATGATTGGACTTAAAATTTATAAATAACAAGCATTATTCTGCGGGTATTCAAGTAATTTATGATATAATTTCCTTCCCTAATATTATTCTTTAGTATAATTGCACCGACCCTATGTATTTTAAAAGGCTATAAAGTTTTTTTTGTATTGGACTAGCGTTTTTAAAGTATAGAATTTTAGTATTTTACCTACAAAATATATTACGAGTGTTTTTTAAATTACTTTTAACTTTTGTTCGCTTATTTACAGGCCTGGTTTATTTATCTATAATTTCTTTTTTCATACTGTTATGTAAAGTAATTAAAGAAAATATATCATAATATGAAAATTTACAATCATATAGATGTCGTATAAGACTTAATATATATTCCGATAGCTCCAAACGTCTTAAAGCAAGGAAACTTCAAACTAACTGGCACACATTAAAACTTTGTTGGAATTAAATTTCTCTTGTTTTCCAATAAGTGCATTAAACAAACCACTGAATCAAACTTAAAGTCTTTAGCGAACTGGAACTTTGGTGCCAAAAAACTTGTCGGAGTTTATTAATGCAGTCGAACTGCATTACTTACGCTCAACTTACTTCTTTGTTACAACTTCAGCAAGAAACGCGAACAGAAAGAATTGTGTGAAAAATATTTTACTTAATTTATTGTTGGTTGAAAGAAATTGTACATTCCTATTAGCTTTATTATTTATAATTAACTTTAACGACGGTTTTCATAGTTTTATCCTTTTTTTTATAATTATTTGCATGTAAAAAAATGTATTCAGCCCACTGCTGGGTTCAGGCCTTCCTTCAATATGAGGGATTAGGTTATAGCCATACACCACTAGTTGGTAGATTTCGCATGGCAGTGATAATCAAGATGAAAATGTTGGTTTTCACAAGTAAGCGTGTTACTACTGCGATAATTGTATAATACTCGAATATGCAAAAATTTTAAATAACTACCTAATATCTAAAGTTAATTATATAAAATATTATTATACACTATTGAAGGGTTGTAAATCTAAAAGGTCTTAGTGCCAAGAAATCGAAAATTTTATTATAAATACGATCTAAGTGACAAGCTTAATAATAAACAAAAAAGAAAAAAGTGAAAAAACAAACAGGTTCCATTATAATTTTACCCACACACATGATGATGAAGTTGGTGCCAAAGCAATTATTATATATGTTTTTGTGTTATATCTCGAAATAATTAAATTGGCACTTAAGCCCTTTAGCCTTACAACCCTTCTATTACGCTATTGCTACTGCCTTGGTTGTGTAGTGGCTAGCATGTACGGTCATACATCGAGAGATCCTGGGTTTGAATCCCGTGTCGGGCCTATTTTAATTATTGACTATTTCTGTTTAGTAAGACTCAGTAACAACCCAAAGTTGGAATGTTGATGGTGAGTCAACCCATGCCTCGGAGAGCACGTAAAGCCGTCAGTCCTGCGCCTTAACTCTCACCGTTCGTGTCGAACAATCGTTCCACCGGAGTATGACAGTGATAAGAACAGAGAGTGCACTTGTGTCTGCACAAGTTCACTTGTGCACTTTAATGTATATTATAATATCCCCTGCGCAGTTGGCCAGTCTCAATGAGAGAACATTATTATTATTATTATGCTTTTTACAAATTTCAATAACCTATTGAGAAAACAAAGCTAAGTCATAATTAAGTAAAAGACTTTTGTAACTTCATTTAAAGTGTTAATAAACTAAAATAACTTAAAATATTTTCCCTACAACCAACCTTATAAATCAGGCTTAGTAAATGTGGAAAATGTTTGTTAATATAACAATTTGCACATGCATTGCATTCTCTTGGCACCCGCCGCGGTCACATTCTCGAACGTACAACTCAATACCATTCCTTTATCATCGTTTATAAAAGAAAGAAAATTAAATTCCTTCGTAAAATATTTCATATATCCTCTTATTCGTACACAAAAATTCAAGGTATATTGATTGCTAGCTTATATACGAGACTCTAGCTATCGGAATTTGAGTTCACGAGATACTTTCTGCATTTTGCAAATAGTATTTAATTTCATAGTAACTTATATCTTTAATGATCATTTAGTCGCACTTTTTCACTAATACGACTACTTTATTAGCACATAAAGTTTACAAAGCATGTAGTTTGTATACAAATGTGAGAAAATGATAGGTATTTGGTAATATCCAATGAGACTACCTACATAATATATTAAAAACTGTTTATCCTCCATCAATAGTGATATATCCGTTAATTCCATTATAGTGACTACGGCTTCGTGTAAAATTAGCATTAAAATTTCACGAATAACCTCAGCATAATGACAGTGGACACCAATTCGTACGATACACTTTAACACTATATTTTGATGAACAAATTAATTACCATATTTATCCAAGCAATATTATTCGAAGTATACACGTATGTGCTATTAAAAGCAATTTGAAACATTCCAATAATTTTATTATAGTAAATCGAAATATTCAATGAACTGAGAAACTTAAACGATGCGTGCGATGATGATTCGAAAACTTGTTTTAAATGTTATATTATAATAATTAAGAATATAAAAAAACGACTTGGCCTTTTTATGCATCACTCATGTGTAAATTTACTTTTTTTTCTAAAGTTATAGTTTTCTGATAAAGAGAGTGACGCTAAATATGTATGTATACATACATCTCACGTTTTTACCTGTAGTAATATTATACGTAACTATGTACCTACTGTAAGTTACTCGACAGTTGAATCAGAAACCTATTTTAAATATTTTGCTTATAGTTTGATCCTAGATTCTACGGTTTGATTTAAAGATCCTACATCATAGAAATACTAATCGGATATTTCATACGAGTAAGCATGTAATAAATATATTATTGGGTTTTTTAATCCAATAACGACTCTCGTATATAATTCAACATAAACAAACAAATATGCATGACATGACTCAGAAGTACTATCAAAATGCTATAGCCACATACCCTCAAACTTTTTACTTTGTCTGATTAATTTCTATTTTGATATTAATGTTTGATTTTATTTGTATACACAAAGATATTTCTTATAAGTTTCTAAGTATGCATGTAACATTAGAAATAAAAGAGTTATGACAGTAACACTTTCATATGGCGTGCCAAATCGTTCAACCTTTATTCGGGTAAAAGGGTGGCAATAGGTACAAATTGAGTGTCCGCTGGTGTTTGCTAAGCGATCCGCGTCGCGGTCACGGTTAGCTATCGAGGAGGTAATTCTTGAATGTGTGGAGACTACGAAATTCTTTTATTTGCTGTCTGTCTGTTATAGCATTGGCACAATTCGCTTTGTGTTTCTACTTAACAGGAAAATGGTTTGTTTGATACTTAAACATCTAAATATTAGTATATACTTAGTATTAAAAATAAATGTCTGTACGTTTAACGTTTATCGTAAGATCATATTGAAACTAAAGTACCAATACTGTATATCAGCTATTTCGGAGATTATCGCACAAATATTCATACAAAAAATGAATAAAATGTGTCTTTATAAAAAATGTAGGCGTGGAGAATAATTATGTTAAAAATAAATCGATATATTTTGAATAAGGTATTTGAGAGCTATCAATCATTTTATAATGCTAATATAGATTATCATCGAGCACTTACCATATGAAAGTGCTTTTGTAAATAAAAGGGGCGTTAAGTAAACATTAAACTTAAATGATATATTTCCCTTACGTAGCACAAATATATGGTATTGGAACATTGTCCACGACAGGGTATATATCACCGAGTTTTTCACCTGAAAAACCACCCAGCTACAATAGAAATCAGGCATGGCGTTGAAGGTCGTTTTCTAGTGAATTTATGCTTCTACACCATTATAGTTTACATTCGAACTATAGTCATCAGATTTATAGGGTCCCGGATCACACACGCGTTCACATGGTATACAAATTAGCTGTCTCACGCTTGACAGACGATTGAATTTGTCACAGGACACTCGTGGATTCGTTCGGACGGTCGTTAATGCGAGTGAACTACTGTTTTGCGTATAGTATATCTGCTTTGTTCTATTTAGTTCACAAACACCCTACTACCCTTGCTTAAAATTGTTTTGAATCTAGTCGAGTAATATAGCTGAGTTTTATTTAATTAAGGTTAATCAATATTTAGACTATAAAACAGAACGTTTTAGAAATCATTCTAATACTAAAGCCCTCTACATGTAATTTTACGTAACTTGCACAAAAAATCTAACTAACTACTACCTGTTATACTTAAAAGGTTATCTTTTAAGATTTTTAGATAAGCTCTTACATATAAGCTTTATATACCTCCAATATTATCCTATAAAATACTAAGCAAATTATGTTCTGGCGAATCACTCACAGGTATCATTAAATGCATAAAATTTCATTAAATTGTATTACTCAGCATTTAAAGGTGGTGCTGTTATATATACCTAATGACATATTATCTTCTACATATATACATAAAAATGAAGTTTTTTGTGTGCAATTTTTTTGTGTTTGCCTTAAGGCACACGGAAGGTTTTAATAATAAAATTTCTTAGTTTGTAAAAAACTTATACTAAAGGTAGGTAGGTAGATACCCCAGCAAGGAAGAGGAACTCGAGCAAAGCGAGGGTGAGTCGCTAGTACAATAATATATTATATAACTACCTCGGTGGTATAGTGGCTAGCACGTACAGTCGCACACCGAGAGGTTCTGGGTTCAAGTCCCGGGTCGGGACAAGTTATTCGGTTTAGTTATTGAGTCTTTCTGTTTCGTGAGCCTCTTTAACAGCCCGGAATTGGGAAGTTGGCGGTGTTTCAACCCTGTGCCTCGGAGAACATATAAAGCCGTCGGTCGTCCCACCGGAATATGAGAGTGATAAGAAATAGAGAGTGCACTTGAATCGGCGAATACACTTGTGTACTATAATATCCCCCGTAATTTGTATTACCTGGATATCTTACTCTGAATACATAATTTTAGTTGGTTTTAGTAATGTTTTAAAACGTTATTATTTTTAGTTTGTAAGTCCGATTTGAAAAATTCAGAAGGTATGCATTTTATTGATGAATCCAATTAATTAGGTATTAACATAAAGCTACCTAAGATAGTCCTATGTTTTTAGCATCAGTGCATATAATATTATGTACATGTTAAGGTCCCTACATAATATATATACACCCAATGTGGGCGAAAGAAACTCTATCTGTTATATTTTCACGTCTAAATTGCTGAACGAATTTATAATGGATTTTGGTATAGCGATGGATGGGACCTTGGTAAAGAAAATAGGCTACTTTTTGTAACAAAAATGAATGGCTTATAATACAGGAAAACCAATCTAATCTCAATTTAAATATATAATTCATTATAACCTGTAATTTTCGAATGCATTAATATTTCTTAATACCAGTCAGATTTGAAAATTTGTTGAAATTATATGGCTTATTTTAATAACCTATTTTTAATATTCGACATTCTGAGTTGTCTATCTAATATAATGAACACAAAAATAAACTACGATACACTTTTATTTCATAAAAGCTCTCTATAGTTTTATGTTTTTTTATAAAGCCTAAACTAGAAAGATATGGAGTTAAAATGTTTTTTGCGTCTTGCTTAAAGTGTAGCTCGAAGTCGAGAGTCGCGAACAAAGGTTCAACTTCCGACCACTGACGGTCTTTGAGAAACCAACACATGCTTTTGTTTCTCAAGATTAAAACAACTTAGGACTTGCATACATAATACTTGGATAAAGGAATTATTTGTACGGTTGTATTTGTCAACCTCATGACATCAGTGATTATTTAATAATTGAACAATTACTAGAATATAGATGAATAAGTATTGCCAAAAACTTGATATTTAATTTTGTTGATAAATGTTAATATATGTTCCCGCAGTAAAAAACTTAACCTTCATATCTACCTAGATCCAGCTATCTTCATACCAAATTGCATCAAAATCGATCTAGCGGTTTTCTCGCGATGGCGGTCACAGTAATAGGCAGTCAGGCAAACAGCAATCAGACAGACAAAAATTCTTAAAACTATATTTCAAAGAGCATTTCTCACAAAAAATACAGATTTGACTAAGTTATAATTTTATTATAGAGAGCAAACATGGGAATAAATTGAGTTCTAAAGCGAAGTTGTAAATTTAATAAAGAACAGAACTTACATACCACAAGTTTTAATGTCCATGTATTTTTATAACCCCATCATTTTACCGTGATTAATAATATATATAAACACTAAAACTGCCTTTTGTTTAGGAATTTGAAAGAAATTTCTTTCAAAAATATTCTAATGTCGGATATAATCGAATGTTAAGAAAACAAAATCTCACAGATCTAAGTAAAGTGTCGATGCAAATAGCTTAAATTATTCGATTATTATGTAGAACAAATTGACGATAAGTTCTCAATTCTATTTAACCACGAACGAATCTAGTTCACTCTGCATACAATTTGAATATTAAACGAGTTCATTTGTAGGGTGAATGAAATCGATATTTGAAAATTATATAATCTCATGAACTTTGGTAAAAAAGATATATGTACCTTTAATTTTTTTTGATTTAAACTCCCATATCAGTATTATAAGTGATAGTAATACGATCGCTTGGGATATGCCTGGGTTCAAATCCGGGTCTCACACTCCTAATATTTTCATTTACAAATCATTTCTAACATGATTACTTACTTACGTAACTTATCGTAAGCAACCCTCAGATAACTTAGCAAGTTTTCGAAAGACATGTGCCGTCCGCCAATCCGCACTAGGCCGATATGTTGTCTTAAAGGGAAGCCTGAGCTCAGCAGTGGAATGTCACTAGGATATACGAGTTACGTACGCATTTTTTTATGTTGGGGTTGTGTATTTATGTTTTGGGTAGATTTTTTCTAAATCCCTCTCAAGATGTAAAAATCGCTACTATAATATAGAAACCTACTATATTATCTAATTATACTTAGGTAATATTCTTTTGCTATTACAATGTTCTTTTTATTGAAGACTGAAAAAAGATTCCTCATTTTAATTATTGAACAATATTATCACACATCAATAATTCCTTATTATACTAGAAATACAGTTTTAAATATAATTGAAATAGTATTGTAGTTATAATTGTAAGAACAGTTTCTATGTTAAAGGAAAAACTATGCATTATTCTGTTATTAAACACTTTTATACGAAATGCAAGAGTTAATGATAAAAGAAACCAAAGGATTAAAACAATAAGAACGAGAGCTAGCGCCGCGGGGCTTAAAGATAGTAATTATCTTTCTATGAATATAAATTTAGATTTTAAATTAATACACGCTCTCGAGATGTTCTAATAAAACCAAGGCTTGTCGGTCTTGAGAAAACGATGGTTTTATAAGGAAAATTGCACTAGTGGCATACCAGTGCGTCGCTCACGTATGCCACTAGGTGTCAAACAGTTGTATGGCTATAGTACCTATGTCCGTAAACTTTATTTCATACAAAGAAAATCCAGCCGAATAATTAATATAGAATTAAGTATTAATTTTTTTTTAGAAATAATATATTCCTAGCTTTAGGTGTCTCAAAAAGTGTGATTAATACCTAAG
The DNA here is from genome assembly GCA_905231865.2 of Boloria selene. Classification (NCBI taxonomy): domain Eukaryota; kingdom Metazoa; phylum Arthropoda; class Insecta; order Lepidoptera; family Nymphalidae; genus Boloria; species Boloria selene. The sequence continues at coordinate 4,708,018 of HG993137.1, read as the reverse complement.
AACGAACGCAAACGAAGCTTGGCTGAGTCACTAGTGGTTAATAAAAATAAGGTAATTGCGAATATTAATTGCTTTTTTAAATCATAGTTCATTGACTTCCTAATATTTCAGATACCGTGTACTATTTTGATTAAATTTGACACAATTTTACTAGTCCTTATTTATAAAAACTATTAAGCATAAAATAATAAAGTACATACACATTAATTCTATGTAAACCTTCATACGAGTAATAAATGAATGGGCCATTTTAATGTGAATTTTTCCGTTCGAGTAATATAGTATGAGAAATGTTCCGCAAATATTTATGTCATAAGATATTCCGGTCGTGATACGTTCTAATATTTGTATGCTGATCTATCGCATCGTTTAAGTGTTAGTGACTCAGATTTGCAAATATAATAGAAGTGGTATAAACACTCGTGTGACTATATGTTGCATGTTTAAAAAAATGTAAATAAATTTCTAAATACCTGCTAATGCTAGAACACTATTTTAGACCATCCTTTACATTTTAAAACTGGAAAAAATATCCAGTGAAAAGTAGAACAAATATTTATCATTTTTATAGTTTAATATTAATTTTCATTGAACTTATATTGTTACCCTGAGATTTTATCACTTAATTCAAAGAGACCTGAGTATTGTTTGTATGACCGTAAAAAATAAAAGAATACAAGTAAATTTACATACATTAAGTGAAATTTTAACGATGCAGGTTCTCCCATTCTTGCTATCTGCATACTAACCTTGAGGCATGCATGGCGAAGAGACAATCACTGCACTGCACCTAGCAAACAATGTGAGTTATGGCGTTGGATGGAAGGTCGACTCGTCACGCTTAGGTTAAGGATAGTAGGGTCAGTGTAGATCTATTGGCGATAATATGACTCATTTTACCTTTTATATTCTTAAATACCATAATAATATTATAATCGAACTAAGTAAACTGAACTTTTTCAACTACTTTTATAATTGAAAAAGCTTTAATTTTTTTTATTATAATTATTTTTATTAAACCACTTAAGTAAATGGATGAATTAATTAAATAACTATGGAACAGATTGCCGATCTTTATGCTACTGTAAGACAGATACCGAGTGAAGCGAAGGTAGTAACTTCACAATATTAGTAACAGGCGCTATTGTTACAAAAACTTTAATTATAAAACAAAATTGTACATTTTAAGAAATAAGAAAACTCATCAATTCAATTAACTTATCGTACTATAGAAGTTACAACAGCGAAAAGCTATTATATTATTTATGATTTCAAATGCATTTCATTCCATTATATAGCAGCAAAATTGACTTTTAGTACAAAATTGGTATGTGTTTCAAGACGCTGTTAAAAATTATTATCTTAAAATCAAAACGAGCTATTAAAGCTTAATTAAACTACTCGAACGAATGTTCTTCATTGAAAACTCCTACCTGTTTAACTTATATGGTAGCTATCTTCGAAAAACTAAGTTATTTTAGTGTTTAACTTACGTAAAGAGTAATAATAGTGGTTTTCTTATTGCAACTTAAGCTTTCCAAGTAATAGTGAACATATAAAGTTGTAATAAAATATAATAACTTGATAGAAGAAATAAGAAGCACGGCGTGAGAAATTGTATCAGAAAGTTTGGCACGGCAATTAGGAAGCCATTAAGGCGTTTTGGAAAACTAAGGAAACTTCACTCGACTTAGCTCTAACTTAGTAATTGGTACGGTAATTGCAACAAGTCGGATTTTAAGGTTTGGTAATCAAATGGCTATAATAAAGTGTTTCCTTCTTTAAATTAATTGACTTAACTCACATTATTATGTTACTTGTGACATGTCCCTAGTGACTGTTTTAAATATGTACAATGTACATATATATCTATGTACGAATCCAGTGATATGTCGATAATATCACATAGGTTAGTGTTAGCAAAAAAAATTATAAATACAAAATGCATGTAAAAATGTACCAACCGAACCCATAAATTAACCCCTAAATCATAATCTTTAAGAAATACATTTTTATTTAAGAGCAATGAATGCTGATTGCTGATTCACTTAATTTATCAAAAAAAGGAATACCTATTAGTATTAGATGTTCATTTCGTAAATTTCGATAATGGATTGAAAGTCAAATGCCAAATTCACTTAAATATAAAAAATATTATACTAGATTTATATTTTATTTATTTATATGTTTATTTGATGCGTGTTCAAATCCGGGTCTCGCACCTCTGATATTTTCATAATTACCACTTGTCTTACCGTGAAGGAAAACATCGTGAGGAAACCAGCATGACTGAGAGAACCTAGCAAGTTCTCGAAAGACATGTGAAGTCCGCCAACACGCACTAGGCTATCGTAGAATATGGCCTAATCCCCCTCGTATTAAAGGGAGGCTCGTGCCCAGCAGTGAGATGTTAGACAGTATAAAAATATATTATGAATTTATTTACATTATATATATTCGTACGTCCTAGACATTATGTAAAATAGGTTAAATGAAAATGTGAATACCGTTTTTCATGATTACATCATAATGTGAAATCTTATTAGTTTAAGTACATTAGTAACCTAATTAATTACGAGTGATTAATTGAACCTGAGCAAATTAATTAAAAATAATCACGCAATATTATATTTTTAGACGTCGAGTTTCCACATTCTGTTGGAAAAGCTATTTCACAACGTTTACATAATATTTCTAATGTATTAGTTAATATATTTAGGGTATAAAATAAATAATAAAAGACAATTAATATCTTTTAATTAAAAATAAATATTCTTTAAACTAAAGTTGTAGCAATTTTTAGTATAAAATCGAAAAAAAATGTTTTTGCAAAATTAAGCTCTTTTATTTAATTATTTTTTTAGAAATTATATTATAACAGAGCATAGAGAGACTGTATTTGATATAGAAATGTAACTGCCAATTACGTAGGTCAAAGATTCGGTACTGGATATTAGTATCTATTCGTAAGTTAAACCAAATTAGTTTTATACCAGAATGTAGTCTTTAGAGAATACCCTAAAAATAATGAATATTGAGTGAATTTTATATACTTAATGCATGTTTCCGTGCGTTTTATGCATAAGCTAGTGACTAAAACTCGCTTCGCTCAGGTGCTTCGTAGGTAAAAAAAATCTCCAATACATTGTTCTCATATAGTTTTCATATACTATGGTACACGTAGCTTGCCAATAATACTCTAGTACTAGTTGGCATGAATTTTCAACATCTTTACAGTCATCGTTATATTTCAGCCAATTCACACAAAACCTTAATGAATTATTCACATAAATCTTCCTCATGACTCATTCCATTTGTGAATGCAGCACGGAAATACGTAATATAGTTTTCGATTTAACGCGTTCAGACAGATAGACAGGCAGACGCAGTGGGTAATTTATTTTATAATATGTAGTGATAAAGACAAAACTAATAGCAAACTCAATACAGGAAAAAAATTGATTAAAACACCTTATTCTTAAAAAAATAATATCCGTACGAAAATACGTTTTACTATCACGTATGAAAAGGAACAGGTCGTAATATTAACAAATCATATTTGCCAGATTTATATTGACGGTGGCTTGGATGTATGGAAATGCGTGTCATTGTACGTTCAACAGAGAGCAGTAAACGTGGCAAAGTGATAAATTTGTTACGCAACAATACAGAATTTGCGACGGTGCAAATCATCCAAAATATTGTATGAGATTGAATTTTGGCTTGGGAAATTACTCGATGTTGTCACTGGAGGTAAAGTATGTGGTCCACTGGAGTGAGGCGATAGACAAAGATATACCTAAAAAATAATTTAATAACTATTTTTATTTATTGGGATAAATTTCCTATGCGCGAAAAAGTAGTAACATTTTTATCTATTTGATACTTTTAAACCGACTTCTAAAAATAATTTTTTAAAATGCACAAACCTACTAGTTTCACAATATTAGGTATTATAAGTGCTCCTTGATGAAGTCCCCCAATACAGTAGGATGCATTTTGTGCAACGTTTCGGTAATCTATAATATCTTAGACATTTATCGCTCATATTAAAAGGGTTTAGTACACTTGAAACTTTTCAGCTACAACCTTTTGTATTTATTACGGAATGTTTTGATTAATATACACCATTTCTCTTTTCCATTTCTTTGTAACATTGATCTATGACGCTGAAATGTGTATTTGACGTGACATGTTTAACTGATATTTTTTTCTCTTAGAGAAAACATAACAGATTATATAAAGAGCTTAAAAGAGCTTTGTATAATTTTTTACAAATACATGACACAAAATTATAATTTAAAATAAGAAATGATTAACTTAATAGGTACAAAAATATAATTTAAAACAATAAACTTAAAAATAAACCTTCGAAATGTTTTTATTTTCATTTTTACAAAAAAATGAACAAAAAATTACTTAAATTAATATCTTTCATATTCTTAATATTTTTAAGTATATTTTATTATTATGTATTTACCAATTATATATTATTTTAATTAAATAACAAAAAAAAACAATGATGTTTATTTGCTAAATTCTTAAAATCAATATTTGAATGTTGTAATTCAAATTCCATCTGATATGAATGTGAGAAAATATAGTACATTGTGAAAAATCCTTTGCACCATCTTACAAACTCGATTTGTCCATACACGCTGACACTTAAAAAGTGGTCACACAGTGAGTTACCCTGTGGACAACAATGGTGATATTACTCTTCGCAACGTTGATAAAATGCAACCTCTTTGTCTTCTAGAATCGTGTTTAAAGCTTACATATAAAATTCTGTAGTGATGTGTTAATTTTCATTCTAACAATTACATAAAAAAAATAATAAATGGGACATTATTACAACAGCGCCATCTAATTCCGTGGTACGCTACGAAGCTTGTGTTACGGATACCAGATAGTTGATATACTATACGTTCGTTTGTAGGTGCTCCCTGCCTTTAAAATTTTAGCACAAAATGAAGGACTTTCATACAAACTTACGAGAACCCTTAGACCTCCATGTTCCAGCCGTGTTGCAAAATTTGTTCTTAGTGGACGTCTACTAACTACGTCCCTGCCAAATTTCTTCTTTATACGTCAAGCAGTTTTCGATTTTTCATGATGAGTAAGTGTAACCTTTCGCTTTTATATATTTAGGTTTATTTTTATTTTATTTATAATTTAATCACTGTTGAAGCTGTTTTATATATTATAAATTACTACATAATTGAATAAAATTAAATAATATGTAATTACAAAATTACATCTCGATTCATTCCATCCATACAGTATTATAATTTACTTATCCGACACATTTCCAGCATTTCAACGTGGTTGTTAAAACAATAGCATTAATTCTACTGGTGTTTTAGATCACAATTACGTATGGTAGTAGAATTAATGTTCTCACTGCCATATATTTTAATAATTTTGATATGTGGCTTAATGCGTTACTTGTTCAGTTAATTTAGAACATAAAGGTATGCTTTTAGTTAGTTAGTTTGTTTATTAGAAGACCAAACAGATATATAATGATCTCGTCTCACCATGATTGCTTTAAAGAATCGTTTTATTGAAAATAATATTGATGTATATTTTAATTGTTTTTATAATATAATATATTTAAAGCGACTACGCGAATACCACAGACTTTATTTAGGTGCATTTTAAGTGTAAGTTGTAAGTGCAATGCTAACGACTCCTAGACGCCTAAAAAATAAGTTTGAAGCTTCTACCTTTAAAAATGACGTAATTTCTATACAAACTTTCGTCCTTTATTTCAACCCCTTGCTGACCTTTTTTCGCCTTGAAAAGTAGCCTATATCCTTTCTCAGATTCTAGACTACCTGTGTTTCAATATAATCAATTCAGTAGTTTTGGCGTAAAAGCGCGACGACAGACAGAGTTACTTTCGCATTTGTAATATTAGTAAGGATTACTAAACAGTTGTTTATAAAACTAATTTGTTGAGTCCATATATTTGTTATATTAGAATTATTAGAATTTTATGCAAAATTAAAACTTTTATAAAGCAGTATATAATAATATTTGATTGTCCGTATAAATTTCTAAAGTAGTTCATACCAAAGGTGCCATTTTAAAGAATTTTTTTTGAAGTCGCTAAACATTTTTTTAAGCAAATTCAAATTCAATTCAAATAAAATAAAAGTAAATGATCAAACAACAAAATAAAAGTAAATTACGATCATCAAACAAAATGTAGTGTTATTACGAATACATACTAACGGTTATAATAGTAAACTTTACTCAAATCCATGTCTCCATTACCAAACATTGTTGTACTGTAGTACATATTTTGAACACCTGCTTAGATTGGAACGGTGTTTCCATAATTAAATCGAGTTCTATTACCTCGTTTAGGATCGATTTTGGCCGTCGGGGCACTATCGCACTGGCACTGTCAGCGACAGATTCACATAAACAGTGTTGCCAGTTTCCATTCAAATTGCTCTGATACAATTATAGGGAGGTTTAAAGATAGCTTAATTGGAATTTATTTTGACCTGGTTTCATTTCCTCTTACATTGTAATTGCATTAAACGCATGGTTGAGTGGGCTTCTCATCAGAGTTAGAAAGCTTTTGGAATATTAAAGTATTTCCTCAAATAATGTTATTAAGTCTTCGAGTTTTCCTAATTCATTAAGTGTGGTGACGGCATTTATTGAAATAGTTGGAGAATTTTTATACTTCCTTTTTTTTAAATCTTATATATCTATAGAAGGTTTAAATTTTAAATATAATGTATGAATATGAGTAACTAGGCAGTGGTAGCCCAGCGGTAACGCGCTCGCTTGAATAATCGAGTGATACGGGTTCAAATCCTCTGATATTTTCACGTGCGAATCGTTTCTATCATGATTACCACTTGTCTTACGGTGAAGGAAAACATCGTGAGGAAATCTGCATGTCTGAGAAAACCTAGCAAGTTTTCGAAAGACATGTGAAGTCCGCCAACCCGCACTTGGTCAGCGAGGTGGACTATGTTCTGATCCCCCTCGTATATTGAATGGAGGCCCATGCCGGGCAGTGGGACGTTAAAAAGGGCTGAAGATGACATGATGAATATGAACATATAAGAATATACAACAATGTTGAATGATATTGCGTATCTAAACGAAAGTGTAGTTTGAATAAAGCGGAATGTTTAGATATTATAATACAAATAAGGGTTACTATTAATTTATCAGAGATATGATATTATTATTTCACTATTTCATACGTTGAGCTGGATAAATTTCATCGTAACCTGTCCTGTGAGTGATTTTCTCGTGATGTGGTGATGTGTTTAGACAGACAGGTAACGACTATATTATTATTATATTATATTATATGGCTAAAATAAACTAAAATTAAAAATATTAATATCAATATATTTTTTTTCAATATTATTGATAAAATATTAAATTATATTTATGTTATCGCACAAATTAATAAATAGCACATTTATAAATAATTATATATGCGGAAGCTTATAGAAAACAATCGAATATAAATAATATTCAGAGCTTTGTTCTATTGTTATTGAATTATAATGCATACGACATAGATGATTGTCTTATAAATATGTCAATCAAATATTTTTTACTAACTAAAGCTTTGTAATAAGCACGATTTCTTAAAACCATTAGATGACTATATTGTGACATAACTCTTATTTAACTACTGTACAACAAATAGAAGGGCTTGACCTTTTTAAGTAGTTTAGAGCCCAAAAGAGCTTTAGTGAGATTTAACTAATCGGTTTGACATCGTAATATCATAATATACGTTATACATATACTGTAAGTACATAATGTATTTAAGCCAATGTTATTTTTAAACTACTCAGGTGGTCCTACAATGAATAATATATATTAACATAAACAGCCTTTTTCTTGCCAGTTGAATGAATATTTTTATAAACACCTATAATAAATAGGTACCCGAATTTGAAATTATCTAATTACCTATGTCATATGTGAACTAACAACGGATGGTGATGACTAAACTTAGGTACGTATAGAGCTTTTAAGCTCTAGATCTACCTGAGCTTTGTGTAAGATATAATATGAATATCATCATCCAAGTACAAATATTTAGAAGTGTAAGTTGATCTTAACAAATAAGATAATGAAGGTTCAGCCTTGAGATTAGCTTAAGCTTTTCTGTGAGTTTAAAATCTCACGACAAAGATTTAAATCTATATTATATACGAGTATCACATGTTTATCAAACATTACTTATAATACTCAAAGATAAGGAAACAGAAGTGATACCATTTGAGTAATAAATTCTTGTTATTGTAATAATTTGTAGATACTTGTTGTATTATCAAATAAAGTCCTAAGAATTTTAGCTTTTTTAAATTTGACCAAAGGGGATCTTAAAGTGTGTATTCACAAATACAATCAATATTTGGACACAAAAGGTGAAATATAAAACGGGGGTTTAGCACCATCATTTTTTTGTACTTCTTCACAGAAAGACTCGATAAATAAATATGACCTTTGAACTTACGACCTCCAAACTACTTACATTATATACTTAATATATCTCAGAACTAGGAACTAACTACTATAGAATGTCTCGCATAAAAATCTTTAAAATACTCGTATCATTATGAGTTCAAAGAAAAAAAATATTTTAAAAGAGTGCCCGCTTGCATTTCGTTTCCATGCTTTCGTTAATATGAGGGAAGCTTTTTGGGTCAACAAGAGCGGGGAACGAGCTTTGAGGTGTTAAAGCAGCGGTTTGTCTTTGAATTACGCGTTTTCGTTCTTGGTTGGATATATTTAAATGTACAACTAAAAAACAATATAAGTCTACTTCACTACATAGCATAAAACAAAGTCTCTTTCCACTGTCTGTCTGTCCCTATGAATGCTTAGATCTTTAAAGCTACGCAACGGATTTTGATGCTTTTTTTGATAGATAGAGTGATTCAAGATAAAGGTTTATATGGATACTAGCGAACCCGCGGCTTCGCTTGCGCTAGGGATGAGCCCGAGTGAAGCGAGGATGTGTTGTTAGTACCAATAGGATATTTTAAAAACTTCATAAACAACAATTAAAAAATATAAGTAAGTCTAACTGGTTTTCAAATTCGGTTTTATAATCTTATTTGTTAAAAGCACTGATTCTGAAATTGTCTAATATATGGACAGTGTTATGCTATAGTACTTATACCTTTAATACACTTACATCATGCACCTATTTACAATTGCATAACTTAGCGGTAACCGTTAAAGCAGCATGGATGTACTAAGCGAGAAAGAACTCCCCAACAAAGTTTATATGTGATAATAATTCGAGTTCCGAACGACTATCCTGAAACAGAGCAAATAGCATTTCTAAATTCTGTAGGAAGAGCACTTGAGCTGAAATGTCGCAACTTCCTAAGCACGAGATACTCAAGACGTTGGATTATGCCTCGCGTACACAAACTGTGTAAACGAGTTTAAAGAGAAAACATACGTAAGGATACCGTTAATTTGCAGCGAAAGCTAAATAGAAATCATTTATACTGTGTCAGTGTGTGCCGAGTTTCCTTATTTATTTTGTATGTTTACAGCAAGAGCTAAGAAAATTTATTTAACAGGTTACTGACGATTGGTAAACAGTTTGTGTGTACCTTGATATAATTATACTCACAAGTCATGAATGTACAGCTGCGTTTTGTCGCTTAGCTTTCATATTTTGTAATTCTTTGAAAAAGTAAGTTTAAATAAATAGTCATGTTAGATATATTTTGTAGTCTTAGTTTTTCTTAGTGTGACATCCGTTAGGTTATCCTTGTTTGTTTGGTAAAAGCTCAGCGAATACACGAACAAGCTTTTTATAATAAAACTAAAGCATTTCCAAAAGAAAGATTTTTGTAAAAGTATAAAGCCTTTTTTAAAATACCACTGCTGCGCACGGGCTTCCTTTCAATACGAGAGGGATCAGGCCATAATCCACTACGCTGGTCTAGTGCGGGTTGGCGGGCTTGACATGTCTTTCGAAAACTTGCTACGTTCTCTCAGTCATGCAGGTTTCCTCAAAATGTCCTCTTTCTCTATAAGACGAGTAGTTATCATGTTAGAAATGATACGCACATGAAAACATCAGCAATGAAGCCCGGGATTAGAACCCACAACGCTAAGTTCCCTAGCTTTGCGTTAGCACTGCGCTACTATTGCATTTTTACTCATAAATTCATATATAAATATATATCTATTCGGTTTGTTATTTAAACAAAAACTTATCAGCCGCGCTATGTAACTAATGCAAGCCGTAAAGCACACGAGTGTAATCAGACGAGGAGTGTTGTTGTTTTCTTTAGTTGCCATTCATTTGATTACGAATCTCGTACTCGAGCATGTTGCTAACGGGGACAGGGCACGCTACGGTTTTTACGATACCACGTAAATGTTAATGTGCTTTATTTTTACTGTAATTATATTTTATTTATGTACTGGAAGAGTTTTAGTTGTAACAATAGTTAGTTTGCCAATACTAGCGTTTACACTCGACTTCGAATTTTTATATATGCGATTTTTTGTATAAATGCGGTTATATATGCGAATTTTATCACTGATGTATAAAAATATAAGTATAACACGAAATCTCAAAAAGTGCTCCTTTGAAGGTATATTTCTAATCGGCTACGAAAGGGTTGTTTGAACCAATAAAAAGGGGTTGGGAAAATACTAGTTGGTAAAAAACATTTTTAAAAATAAACTAGCAGTAGTGATCTTTCAGACGAATCTCTAACTGAGAGAGAACTCTGGAAGATTTACACATTGAAACCTGCAAATTCATTAGTTGTAATTAATATGTATTATATACTATGACTGTAAAATATTTTTATTTATGATTTATACAAACATAATATGCTTGTGTATTTTTTAAGCATTTGGTTAAGTTGTGTGTTATGTCTTAAATTCAATGATAAGTATAACTGAAAAATATTTCCCTATGTATTTCAAGAAATTTTAATTATCACTAAGGGTGAGTTATAAATGGCTTGAAATAAAGAATTTGGTGCATATCTTGAAAAAATCTTTATATTACGTATTCTGCTTTAGCAAAGTGGAGTACCTATGAATCAGCCAATATGTGTGTAAGTTATATAATATATTTAAATAACATGTGTTCGATTGGTTCTAGCAATGAAAATAAAAGTTTTATTTTGCAATAACTGCAATTCGGCAATCCCATTAAAATTCGAGATGAATTTTTGAACTGCAGTTAACTTTTATTTCCAGCAATATTGCGTAAAAATAACATACATATATGTACCTATAAATAACCAAACCATATTTTTTTGGTTTTGATCTTACAAATAAAAATTATGAAATAACTAGCGGGTACATTTTGAGGAAATTTAAACTGGATGATGAATAATATTAATAACATTAAAATATCTTATATTTATGACATACATAGATTCTGTATCACTGTACGTAGTATGATGAGAAGTCGCAATCTGCGTCTGTTCATCCAAAATAGATATTTGATACGGTATCAAGATGTGTAAGAAGTAGGGGGTTTGAAATGGCATAGGTATGCACCCGAATGAAGCAAACTTAAGTAGCTAGTTAATACATAAAATAAATCATCCATCCAAGCGCATTGAAATTTTGCTAAATAGCGTAATATACGTTGAGTGTGTTAGGGACTTTCTGACAAGTTCTGGTGCGCGAGTCGTACATTATAATCTATGATTATTCATACAACATATTCAGTTAGGGAGAAGCCAGTTGCGACCCAGTGGTAACGCGCTTGCTTACGTACCGCTGATATTTTCATCATGATAAGACATATCATATCTAAACCTACGTCTGTCTGCGAGAACTTAACAAGTTTTTGAATGTCATATGATGTCCATCAATCTCACCCATACTGGGCCTCCCTTATTTTGAAAGAAGACCCGTGGCCAGCAGACACATTCAATTTAATTTATTTAGTGCATGTACGAGTATCATCGTACACCTGCGCGAAACTCGAGATCGCTATAATATTTTAAAAATTCTTGCATGTATAACCTTTTTACATCCCAATGGATCCTTTTTGATCGAGATCTTTATTTTTTACCTTTGATTAAAAAACACAAAGCGTTTAAAATATGAACGGAGTAATCAATGTAATTTAACTAACCAGTTTCTCGGAAAATCGCTCGCATGTCGGCATTTCTTATAACAACGATATGGTTAGAAGGCAGTAATTAATTACCATCGTCCCATTTTAAACCTTACACGTTTTTAAATGCTTCATTGTTTCGTGATTAAATTTAAATTACGGCTAAATTATTATTTTATTTAAAGATTATGCATGATTCATTTATTATCTACATGTATCATAATAAAGGATTTATTATTATATCGAAAGTGGTGGAGTCGTTCTCAGTACTGAATGAGATATAGAGAATTGAAATACTTTTTCATCAGTTATATCATATTTTCATCAGTATGACTGATCAGTTTTCTCTATTTGAATAGCTTGGTTTTTGGGAATTATTAACCCTAGACACCTAACCTTCGTCGAATCGACGAGTACACAATAGAAATATTGATATTTCTTTCTGACGCGCGCGCCGATTTTAGCGTCGTCGTTTGTCAACTCAGTGTTCGCTGAACTCTCTCGGAAATCGACGGGGTCCTGCGCGTAAGTACTTTATTTTTCAATTTACTATGAAAATAGTCGTCGTTTCGACGAATGGTTAGGTTTTATGTATATGTTTTTTACAACTAGTGCTTATACTTTTTTGCAGCTTTTACTATGGATTCACAGCGATTTCTGACTGATGAACATATTTCGCGTTTATTATTGGGCGAAGAGGATGTTGATGAATTGGAGGAGTTAACTGACAGCGAAATAGAAGATAATGTGGAGGTGGATGAAGCAGAAAGCAACACTCAAAACGACCCTTCCGACCACGTAGGTACTCAAGGTAGTTCTTCACCTGCTTTGCTGGAGCCACAAATACCCTCTTCAGCTCCTGTACCATCGGCAGAAAGCTCAGGTAGTAATTCCAGTATATTGACTTTCTCACAAAGCAATATCCGTAGTCGGTCCCGTCATGTTTGGGCTACCAGCAAAGGGCGTATTTCAAGTAGAACAGCTGCGATAAATATTGTGCGTGTTGCCAGAGGACCTACGCGTACGGTAAGGAATAAACTGGATCCACTTCTACTATTTGAACAGTTCAATGACTAATCAAATACTAGAAGAAATTGTGAAATGGACTAACTCTGAGATTGAGATAAAAAGGCAAAACTATGACCAAAGTACATCGACGCACAATGCTTCTGTGATGGGTCAGAACGTAATGATTCGACGTGACTTTATGAAGAAGATGCATACGCAGTTAGTAGAGCCCTGGCTCAAATTCCGACTAGAAATTCGGACTATGCCCACGCACGTAAAAAATAAAATCAAATATATATTAGGAGCAAAGACTGATGAAAGCCAAGGTGAAGGTCAAGGTGATGCTTGAGGTGAAGGTCAGGAATCATCCAGCAATGACCTTCAACCAGTCGAAGCCCCAAATGTGAGGAAAAGAAAAGTCTGTGGTCTCTGTTCCTACAAAAAAAGGCGCATGACAAAGTCATTTTGCTCAAAATGTTGCACTGCAATTTGTGGTGAACATAAAGTTGATTTTTGTATAAAATGTGGTTCAAAATAATAGTTTTTATATATTTTTCTGAATCTTATGATTGTTATAATTTTTGTTCGCCACAGAAATAAAAGCTATTTTGTGTAATTTTTTTTTAATTTTAATTTGTTTTAGTGAGTTTCTTATTTGATCTCAAAAAACTAGTGCCATATAAAATAAAGTATAAAATAAATATTTCTGTAGTAAAACATAAATTTATTGTTTTATTTACTAAAATAATACATTCTTTATGTATATGAATAATAAAAATATCGAAAACATTTATTATTAGATAAAATTATAAGCATTCAAATTTGGTCGTCGAATCGACGAATGGTTAGGTTTAAAGGACTATGTGCGAAGGTTAGGTGTCTAGGGTTAAAGGAAATCAACACATTATATAAATAATAAATGTATACAGTATCAGCATCACTTTTTGACGAATATTATTTCGAATAGCAGCAATTGTGCTATAAAACGTTTATTTACAAATGTATTCATCCGAATCCATCCAACGAATTAAGTAACCAGCAGCTTTACTTAAAATTAATTTTATTAAATTATAATTTTATAATTAAACTTATGACTACTTAAGACAATCTTCACGAAGGTAAATCTAATATGATCATGGTACGGATTTAGTTATTAAGGCATCTTCAGCTGATCACAATATTGCATCAACTTTACGCTAGATTCGGTTATTTCTTAATTGCTGAGTGGCTGCAACCTCAGCGATCTTCAATATACTAGCTGTACGTAACTAACGTGTAAACATGTACACATTGTACACAAGATTTCGCATAGTTCTGTGATATATATTTCGTATGAGTCAATTTTTCTGCATAAAATTTCGCCACAACACAATAAACACTGGACTGAAACGCCATGTGTGCTAAATCAGCTTCTTATGAAGCCTTAGTTCCGGGCGGGATGGAAAGTTCGGCCCCACAGGAAAAGTTGGCACGTATGCAACACCTTCAAGAACTTACAAATTCTTTAAAATTTAATGCAAGACATATACTATGTGAGAAAAATGTACATAATACTACCTATGTATATGAGATAATTTATGTAAGAGATAAAATTATTTATATTAACTTTTTCTTATCATATTATCATTATCTGTAAGATACACCCAATGCTGGCCGTGGTTATGCCACCTGACTGTTCCTCAAGTGTGGCAAAGCCTAAAGGCGGGTTAATTGTTTTACCTTACAAATAAATGTACCTATGTCTGATCCCATATTCTTTAGTAATTAGTAAACAGTGGTTTTAGATAATTCATACGTAGCTAGATTTGGTTTGATAGCGCATTAATATTTAAAAAATAATTTAGTATAAATATTTCTAAATATCACTTTAAATGTTACCGTTACCGAAAACAAAAAGCTGTAAATAAATAAAATATATATAATAAAAATTAAAAACTCGACTCTGTAAAAAGGAAGCTTAACAGTTGAGAGCCAGTTTACAAATAACAGTACAGTTGCAGATATATTATGTACATACACACATTCAATATTTAAAAACTAATGGTAAGCGAAGCGTGCCTCCCTTTTTTTATCATATGAGACATTCGTATCCCAAAGCACATTCTCGTCAGAATTAGCCCTCGTTTACTTAATACTCGTGACAATCAACGACGGGGAGAAGTTAAGATCAAAGACATTTTATTACATGCTACCATAGATTTACGAGAACTTTTAAATATTTTTTATAAAAAGTTTTCTCAACAAAGCAATTTTCGTAATGTTAATACATAAAAATATAGAAGTAAAAAGTCACTTCTGGATTCAAAAGCATATTTACAAGTATATAAGTGTTAT
Source organism: Boloria selene (assembly GCA_905231865.2). Lineage (NCBI taxonomy): Eukaryota > Metazoa > Arthropoda > Insecta > Lepidoptera > Nymphalidae > Boloria > Boloria selene. Next base: position 4,692,561 of record HG993137.1, on the reverse strand, counting down.
TCAAATTTAAAATTTTAATAAGTAATTAACGAATCATTATTACAATAATCAAAAATACAATAACCTCTGAGACATAAAAAGCTTAGTCTAAAGTAAAAGAAAAGTCTCTAAATCCCAAATGATAGTTTCATTTATTTATTTTTTGTCAAAATTGATTATTAACCAAAACCAACGACCAAAACTTTATTACAGTTTCTCTTAAAAACAATTAACCCTCTTTTTTGCCATCTTGACTCGGGAAATTGTAGATTAGTAGGCGGTGTAGGTTATAATAGGTGCCTTGGTGGGGTAGTGGCTAGCAGGTACGGTCGAGAGGTCCCGGGTTCGAGTCCCGGATCCGGCCAAGTTTGGTTATTGAGTCTTTCTGTTTAGTAAGCCTCAGTAACAGCCCGGTGTTGGGAAGTTTTGCGATTTGTCACCCCCGTGCCTCGGAGAGCACGCGCTGCACTATAATATCTCCTGCGCAGTTGCCATTGCCAGTCTCAATGAGATTGGGCGCCATGGCCGGAATCGGTCGGAGCCTTAATACCTTTAATTTGAAAAAAAACCTTTTAGTATATTATCCTTTTTTTGTTTATATTACTCAAAATGTTACTCGTGTTAACTTAATTTCAAAACGTGGTATCAAAATCTTATACTTTAATACCATTCGACCCATTTGGTACACCTGTATTATCAATCAATAGCTATATAATAAGAATATTTCTGCTATTTTACTTAACTGATTAATGATAGACTTTCCAATTAAGTCCACTATTTTCAATGTAACACGCAATTTAATCATGTGATATGAACTTCTCTGTTGGCCCTCAACGGCACCCCCAAGAAACAGATACCAATCAGTTATTGTCCCCTGGAGGACGACCCTTCTAACAACGTTATGATCAAGAATGATATCAAGAAAAGGATCGGTTAGTATGAAACTTCAGTGCCAGACGTGTGTTAATGGAATACCTAGTACATGACCTCTAACTTTTAATATCTTCACTAAAACAAACTCCAAAATATGTCTGTCTGTTTATTATATTTTTTTCGCATATTAAAAAATAATAACATAACCGTTGACTTATGCTAACTATTTAAATTGTATTTATTTTATTTATTTATTTATTTATATTATTTATTTATATTTGTATTAATTTGTTTATTTATTTATTACTATTAATTTATTTATTATTTATTTTATGGAATTATTGATTTGTTAATTGTTCCTTTGATTATGACAAGTGAATGTTATGTACACTTTTAAAGACTTACATATTTGACGTTTCTTTTTTATAATTTATTAATATTATGTATGTTGTTTGTGTACTTTTATAAATAAATAACATAAATTCCACTTATGTAGTAAAAAGATTATCGATAAGGTTAAATTGTATATTATATTTGTTAGTATTTTAATTTTGTACCTCATTTGTTAGATAAATTAAGGTCATCTAAAATGAAAATCTGGACATATTTGTGACTAACGATGAAAAGCTAGTCGAGTGCCAATAGTTAAATTGGAAAATTTTGTGCCGCATAAAAGTTAACGAAAACAAACTGCATTTCTATAGAATGATGTTCGGTCGGAGGAATAATAAAGATTATTACTTAATAATCTCCATATACTACTTAGTATATATGTTTCAGATAACTTACTATTACATATCTCATTTCTATTTTATTAGTATTTTAAAGAAATTTGACAAACTTTTTTTAACTAGAATACTAGTAGACTTTTTTTTATTATTTTTATCTTTTTTAACTAATAAAATAGTTTAATAAGTTCAAAACTTTAGCTTAAACCTTTTTAAGTAGGGAATTGCAATTTACGTATGCCATCTACGTAATATACATACATACATATATACGTACAGGTGCCAGGTGGAGCTCATCGTCTAAAACGCTAGCCACTAAAACTCCACGGAACCTTCCTAATCGTTATATAAGCTCACTTAACTATACATTGGAGAGTTATCCTATTCGTACGTAAGAACATGAAATATTAAAGTTTAACATTATAGTAAATAATTTAAAATGGAAGCGATAGATATTAACACACAGCAACAATATTTATATTAAAAAATTTACTTCCATGGTTACAAGCTATGTATCAATGATACCAGATAGTTGATACACATAATATATATATATATATTTTTATGGTAAAAAGGGGGCAAACGGGCAGGAGGCTCACCTGATGGGAAGTGATCACCTCCGCCCATGGACATCTGCAAGCCTGGCTTGCAGATGCGTTGCCGGCCCTTCAGGAAAGGGAGGGATGGAGGAGGGAGGGAAGTGGGAAGGAGGGGGGAACGAAGGCGGAGGATGAAGGGAAGAGGGAGGGGGGAAGGAGAGTGGGCCTCCCGGACTCTCACTCACCGGACGAAACGCGACAGCAAAGCTACCACTTCACGCCGGTCTTCTGTGAGAGAGTGGTACTAATAAACTATACGAGGCGTGCCGGCCCATTCGGTTGCTACCCGAAGGTAACAAGCATGGTACTACCACTTTAAAATAATTTTATATATTTTTAAATACACACATATTATAAATATATGCAAATACGTTAATAAATGCCCCCAGCGGAATATGTACCCGCGACTGCTGGCAAATCATGTACGATCATTACAAACTGAATTAAACGTGTCGTTAATAAATAGCATATAAAAACTATATCATTATAAAATATGTTTTGAATTCGTAAAAAGTAGAAAAGTATAATTTTAAAATAATCTTATAGTATTCCTAAAGTTATGTAATTGAAGAAAATGGATTTCAATACATTATTTTATTCTAGTCACACTTTTTTATCCAAACCAAAAACATTGGCAGAAAACCGAAACAAACTTTTCTTATTTAAAGTCCGAAACAAAAACATTTCTTTACATTTAAATCTTGCGGTCATTAGAGTTGAGTTAGCATACATTTTAATATTTCGAGACAGCTGTGACTCTAAAGAGAGGCTTTCTGTGATGTCAGAACAACACTTTTTTATATTTCCTTTTTCTATCTCAGCCGAGAGATTTATAATCGCAATATTCTGTCCGACACGTTATATCTTGTGTTGAGGTAATGTTTTCTTAAAAACTATAAAACGCTCAGCAATATTGCGCTGAGAAAATTCTTAGGTAATTTATGACCAAGCGAATAATAATTTTAATTTCAATTCGGTTTTTTACAACAATAATAATATGATATAGTGCTAATAATATTATGATATGAGAAAAATGTTTATAGAGTTTAATAAGTTAATGTGAAGTTATGACTTCATTTTAACCCCTCGAACAGCGCTAAACCGCAGGCGGTTTGGTCACGTGACGTCTAAAAAATTCCGCTCATAGTATCAAAACCCCTGGCGGCTTCGCCCGAGCATCCCACTTTGAATCCAATTTTCACTAATACAGAGTCTACTTTTATATGGAAAACTTGTGTTCATAAGGTTGACTATTAAATTTTACGTAATGGTAATACTGCGATATACGCGGCAACACAAAAATGACGCAATCCAACCAGTACATTGTGACAGTGCAGTTAGTGCTACAACTCGTTCGTGCGCTCCTGCTAATTATCAAATATAATAAGGTAAGTGCTTTATTAATTAATAACTATTGTGATAATTGTATTCCTTGATAAATACTAAAGCTATTTATAAATTCAAACTTATCGTTTTAGTTGTATTTTTTACTATTTTCGTATTATATAGACGGTCAAATTTCTCGCCTTGTTCAAGTGATTTCCGTGTGAATGTAACTAAATATACGTATTTACAGTTAAAACAAACCCATTTGTTATAAAATAATAAAGAATTCAAAGCTAAAACGAACAAAAATGTTAAATAAAGAAACTTTATATCCACGGCCGCCATCTTGTAGCGGACATTGAAAATTCAATTAGCAAAAGTAGTCTTTATGTGTAAGACAGTGCCTAATGCCTAAGGCCTATAATAGCATCGCAGTCCATATTAGTGGTCAAAGTCGTAGGAATGTGGCATCTATTACATCGTTTTTTATGCTCGATACTTTTATAGTGCAATCTATTTTTAGATTTTATGTTTATATAAAATATTGAATATACGAACTTTTTTTTAAATATATTTTTAAATCTTCTTTTTCTTTTTATATTAGTTAGTTATATTTATAATTTGTATATTAATATTTATATATAATATTTTTATGTATGTATGTAAATGAAATATTTTTATTTAGATTTTATTTTTGTATAATAATATTGAATACAAGAAGTAACCATACAATATTTAGCGAAAACAGTCATTTGTTCAATTTTAAATTCCGTTCCGCCGTATACTACGTGTTTCGCGCGGCTATGCTTATGGATTAAATTTATATCAATAAATATTATAGTGCAATCTATTTTTAGATTTTATGTTTATATTAGTATTTATAATTTGTATAATAATATTTATATATAATATTTTTATGTATGTATGTAAATGAAATATTTTTATTTAGATTTTATTTTTGTATAATAATATTGAATACAAGAAGTAACCATACAATATTTAGCGAAAACAGTCCTTTGTTATAACAAACAAAAGCGCGCGCCGTATACTACGTGTTTCGCGCGGCTATGCTAATGAATTAAATTTATATCAATAAATATTATGAACTTATAAATATAAGTAATTATATATTCGTGTGTGTAATTTGTTGTGTTATTTTTTCAGCTTCAAAATGTGGAATCCGGGAGTGGATTCCCCGCCAAGAACTTTCTTGGACATCCTAGAAGAGGAGGATGAGGAGGAGGAAGTTCCATTATCAGACGTCGATGAGGAGATGGAGGAGCTTTTTGAAGAGATCGAGGTATTTACCATATATTTAATTTGATGTACGATAGGTACATTTTGAACTCTCACTTAATGTCTTGCTTTCTTTTTTTAAAGGACCTATCAGTACAGCCCCTCGAAAGAGGTGATGAGGCGGCCCTGGTGAACTGCGATGAAGAGGTATGGACCATATTTTTGTAATTTGATGTACGATAAGTACATTACAATTTAGACTTTCTAGCTATCACGGTTCATGTGATCCACCCTGGTGACAGACAGACGGACAGCGGAGTCTTAGTAATAGGGTCCCGTTTTACCCTTTGATTGATTCATCTGTATCATCAATGATAACTATTTCAATTTTCAAAAACATTTCAATATACAGAAATATTCGACTGTTTGAATTTTATTATATGTACAGATTTTACTAATAATAATAATAATATTGTAAATAATTATTTTTTTTCTTTTTATCTTTATTGTTGGATTTAATTGTAAGTAAAATTTTACACATCATCTGTGTAAATTTCAACTTTCTAGCTATCACGGTTCATGTGATCCACCCTGGTGACAGACAGACGGACAGCGGAGTCTTAGTAATAGGGTCCCGTTTTACCCTTTGATTGATTCATCTGTATCGTCAATGATAACTATTTCAATTTTCAAAAACATTTCAATATACAGAAATATTCGACTGTTTGAATTTTATTATATGTATAGATTTTACTAATAATAATAATAATATTGTAAATTATTAATTTTTTTCTTTTTATCTTTATTGTTGGATTTAATTGTAAGTAAAATTTTACACATCATCTGTGTAAATTTCAACTTTCTAGCTATCACGGTTCATGTGATCCACCCTGGTGACAGACAGACGGACAGCAGAGTCTTAGTAATAGGGTCCCGTTTTACCCTTTGATTGATTCATCTGTATCGTCAATGATAACTATTTCAATTTTTAAAAACATTTCAATATACAGAAATATTCGACTGTTTGATTTTTATTATATGTACTTAGATTTTACTAATAATAATAATAATAATATTGTAAATAATTATTTCTTTTCTTTTTATCTTTATTGTTAGATCTAATTGTAAATTAAACATTTTATGAACATAAACATTTTTTATTTATAAAACCTCAATACATGTATCATAAGAAATAAATATCGACACTTATCGACTTTGTTCAAATATATGGATGTCACGTCACTACGGCCAATCGTCTTTTTTAGGTAAAAACGCTTGTTTTAGAATTAGTTTGTTTTCCTTTTTTTTGTATTGAGCTGGAACAAAACTTTATATTATTATCATAAATAAACCTTTATAATCCTTATCTAGTAAAATTCAATATAAAATAAAGTAGATTTTATGGAAAAAAATGTCCCTAAAAAAGTGTCTAACTTTTTTTTGCGCTTTTCGCTTTTATTATTCTTACATTAGATATAGCTTTAAGCATTTTACATCTATAAATAGATAAACTATTAACCTAGAAATATCCGTTTACAGAACTAAGATAGGTAGTCTAGTTCTGTTTATATTAATCTTTTCCCGCCGCGCGGCATAAAGTAGCGTAAAACAGTAGCGCGGCGGGTGAGTTTATGAACTCTAATGTTATTAGTATAATTTTTTTGCGTTTCTTGAGGGGTTAAACTAGGATAATGTTATAGGCAGCAGGTACCTACTCCATACATACAATAGATGAATATAGATAGCAAAAGTTAAACAGGACACGTAACCTAATAGGGCTAATAAGGCATGTTGAAAGGAAAATTAAATATAATAATGACATTTGACTAAAGTTATTGACATTAAGTGACCAATACATTAAAATAAAATAAAAATATTACCCAAAGAAAGTCCCAAAGTTCGAATAAATAATATCGGCATTAATATAGCAACAGTGAAGTAGCTCCTTGAAATTTTCGCGTAGCGAAGTGTAAGCGGATCAAGAAGTATGTTCGCTAAGCGTATTAGAAACCTAAACATCGTATAGACAGACCACTAAACACGACCTCTAGTATTACGTACCCGCCTGCCTTCAACATCATATTTAGTGAGCTCGAAGAAGAGGGGCATAGTTCAGTTTTAAATTGACACATCTATGAACGCACTTACTACGACAGAATTAACTGAAGCGAGTAATGTCTGCATTATCAAGCGAGGGTAAACTTGCGCGAGTTGATTAAGCTATTGTGTTGGAATAATTGAGCAGACTTGCAAATCCAGGCCTCGAAAAACTTAGCCAGCCAGTCTGAACGCTGAATGAAGTATTGTCATTGCTAATAATACGGGTAGTTTTGGTTATCCACTGACTCATTGTTTTATATATCATTACATTAGACATTGGACCGTGAAGAAGACATACAAGCATGGAAGATTCGTTTTATGAAAATTGAGGCTAATAGGGTCAGAGGAATATGTAACAAGGAATGCTTTCATTTCTAAACGTCTCGTATATCAAATACTCTTTTTTATTTTATTTTTTGTGTTGGTAAGTCGGATCCGCCCGTGATTTATGCATTAGCAAAATAACATTACTTAGTTATTATAATAAAAAGATAGCATGTATATAATTTTGTGTTTCATTAATGATCTTTCGCTTTCATAAATATAGATGTACAAAAGAAATAACATTTGGTTCCATATATTAAGCCTTGATGTGATAATTTAGACTAATTACGTCACTGCCAATTACCAGTATACTTTTATTCAGTCAGAGATTTATTATTAACTTTATTAATATTACATGAATAAATCAAATAACGTTACAAATAGGTTTCGCAAATGTACAATTTTACGTGAAGTCTGATAAATTTAATTATTAAAATAAATATGATACTTCCATTTGGCTCTGTGCCGAATGAATGTAACGAAACAAAAATTCTTTTTTTTGTAATAAAAAAACTGTTACAAGAAATATTTTGTTGAAGTTCAAATCTTTATATTATATAAAAAATGAATCCCTATTTGCCTTGATCACGTCATCACGCGTGAGCCTCTGGACCGATTTCGCTACTTCTTTTTTTGTTGTGTTTGTTATTGTCAGGAGAAGGTTCTTATGAAAGAAAACGTTAAGAAAATTACACAGAAATTAGAAAATATAAGAAAACTTTATAAAATGAACGACGTTTGATTATGTTCATGAAAATAGTTATTATGAATTAAGCCTGCAAATAGATGGGCGGTGCAAAGTAAATATAAAAATCTCACAACACGTACCTAGAGACGAACCCGAACGAAGCGAGGGTGAGTCGGTAGTATGAAATAAACATACTCGTACCTTACAGTAAGGGACAAAAGGGTCACAGGGGTCAAATTTCAGATGTCGTCTGGGTCTGTGAGATGAAATTAAACCTCTACCTTGTGAATCAACCCACACGCAATGAACCCTTATTAACATGATCTTGAAAATTTTACCAAATATTTACAAACGAAACCATAAATATATACCATACGAAAAACGACTTACTTGACACTTATCGTCATATTTTAGACAATTCACACAATATCTTGTGTTTTATGATGTATAAGCTATATTTTTGTAAAGTTTCATTAAAATCCATTCAGTATTTTTACGTGAAAGTGTAACAAACATCCATCCATCCATCCATCCATACTTACAAACTTTCGCGTTTATAATATTAGTAAGATATATACGTGATACTAATAGTCTTTCTAATGTAAGTTGACACTATCATCAGAGTCTGAATATAACTTATTGAAAATTAAATATGACATTCGTAAATACATTTATCATTTCCAATACAATACAGGCATAACCCAAGGGTCTGGGTTTAATATTCAAATGCGCACTCATAAAGCGCCTGCCACTTCGAATTTACCTTATTTACTTGTTGTCTAAACAGTTAGTTTCTATTGTTGCGAACTGTTTCATACAATTATGCATTTTTCACTTGATCTTAATCTGAAGAGACGGAGGTTTGAATATTTCGAGTAACATTAGAATAGTTGCTCCATTAATGTCAGTACAAATTATAGAAAACTTACTTTTATCCCATAGGCTAATTTTATGTATGTTTTGAAAATCAATTGGGTTTCATTGGACATGCAAGATTGTTAGCGATGTTTTTTCTTTGAATAATAAGGGTAGTAATCTATACTACTCTTATATAGCTGTATGAATGCGCTAATCTCAGGAACTACTGGACTGAATTGAATAGTTCTTTTTGTGTTGGATAGTCCATTTATCGATATGTATAATGAAAGGCTATAGGCTATATTACATCACGCTATGACTAATAGAAGCGGAGCATCAATGAAAAATGCGAAGTATCATACCGCGCGACTCAAGAAAAATTTGGTTTCCGGTCTTTAGAAGGCGTGTGAAGCCGCGGGAAATTCTAGTTATAATATAAATTAAAATATTATACTTCAACACGTAGAGTTTTATGCAGTTCATTAAATTTCCAAGCGAGCTATTTCTTTTTATATGTATAGGAAAATATACAAACATTAACAATAATAGAAATATTTTAAGCCCTAAACAATTATTCAATTGCTTTCGTAGATTTTACGTGGACTTTAAACGATAATTTGCCACGCCATTGATTTTTTTAGTTTTACCTTATAGCAAAACAAATTTATACTATTCAGTAATTATAGTGCGGTAAATATTAGAAAAGCCAACAACTGTACAGGAATATTAAGCTTTGCGAATCCCGTCTTTAATGAGGCTTAGCATCGATTCCTCGCCCTCCACACAAAGAGAAAATACAAACTTGAACTTAATCTCATCTGGCAGATACTTGGCTTACCTTTGTTCCAAAGCTACGATACAATTTAGAAGATAGTGGACAGTCTAACGCGGGTAAGTTTAATTCGATTGCAGATATCCTAGTTAATGCTTAATCTCGCCCAAATTATAGAGTTAATCGATTTTGTGTTGCTAACTTTACCTTATTATATAATATAAATAAAAAAAATTATTGTTAGTTTTGTGTTATTATTTACATAATTTTATTAATTGTGTATTACATACGAGTATATTTTTTTTTAAATCTGAACTCAATATGTTAAGTATGATGATAGTTTTTTTTATATGAATACTTGTTTTATATTATAGTAAAAAAATCTACACACAATTTAGAAATAATTAATTTACAAAATAAATTGATACATTCATTAAATAAAGCTATCAAGAACGTCATAGTACCTACCTAAAAGAATTTAAAAAAACTTAGGTATATAGTATAAGCACATCCTTATAATATCCAAATCAATGAATAGGACCAATTTATATATGATTTACAAGGCTTTGTAAAATAAAATGTCTCAAATAACACGTCTTAGATGTTCTTAGCGAGTTATTTGGTGAAGTAAGGCATGAAACTCATTGGAGTGAATCGGAAAATGCAATTAACCTCGTTATACACACATACATTTGTACGTACACATACACACGTGTAGAAGTAATAAGAAAAGTTTTAGTTTAACATTATACGCACTTATTAATTATCAATAAAATATTGAATAAATATACAACTTTCTATTCTATAATTTATATTATTTAAATATAATTTTTAAGTAGTAATGGTAGCTAAATTCCTCAAGCCCAAATAGAGATCAGAAAAATAGGTATATTTCACACCCTTAATAATATTGTACCGTAAGAGTATAAACTATTTTACGGTACTACTACTACTAATCTAGGTGTTAATAAGCTTATTTAGTACTTATAAATTAAAGCTAACCTCTGCAGTTATTGGAGCTAGTAGCATGTCAAGCTCACTGCGGTTGTTACCAGATGACCGCAATTTCTTGCGCTCGACGTAAACTGTCGTACAAGATATTGCTGTATCGATATTGTAAAGCAATTTTAAAAAATTAGAGCCACTCTAAAATAACATTTAAGACGACTAAAATTTTAGTCTTCTTCGTGTTTATGATTGCTATTGAACATTCGTAACGCGAAAAAAGCCTAGAATTAATTATGAGAGCTCAAGTTGAGTAGGAATCCTAAGCCATTACACTTTAAGATATTCTAAATAGATTATTAAATAATAATATAACAATAAAAAGCAGTTAGAGTGTCGAGTCATTTATTTAAATAGCCAGTAGTGCCTCATAACAATTCTTATAATTTTAACTCACCTAGAAAACTTAATAAGCCACAGTGTGAAAAGGTAATAAAATTTTCACCAAAGTAGTTATAACGTAGTATTTTACGATCTTATTTTCTCTCTAATTACTTTAAGTAACATACCACAAAACGTGGTGCAGTAATTACGAACGCCGTTTTCTTGTACATTATTCAAAAATTATACATTCGCTTAAGTTGTCTTTGTTAAGTGCTATTAAAACGATTATATAACTCATCTATTAAAGCCGTTTGCGCCAAACTATGAATAAAGCTTAAAAATATATTTTATAGGTTAATACACTATCCTTTAAACTTTATAAGAGATGATTCAACTGTTTGTGAAAAGTTTAAGCATCGAAAATTTTAAATGGAAAAGATTTTTGCAAGATCAGTTATGCTTCATAATACTTATCTTCTAACACTGACTCATTATTTTTGAGGCTTCCTATAATTTGTTAAGTCGTGTTTTCTTTTATAAAAGTTTTAATTGCTTATGGTTAACTTCACATTGACATAAAATAATTTGACTTCAATATTTTCAATTAAGTTAATTCTTTAAAAACTTTGCAATTGTCTGGGCTTTTACAAAATGTTTTGGCAGCAAAAAGTTATTCGTAGTCGTCAAACTTGTGGCAAGAGCAAGAATCGTCTCTTGCCAAGCTCTGCTCTGATGTATATTTATGACGTCTTTTCCTTTGTCGTTTCATCGTTTTTTTCTCATCAACTTCAGGATCATCATTAATAGTAACGTGTAAATTTCGAGCTGTTCTTCTATCATTTTCAGTGTGTTTAGAACGTTTTCCAACATATTTTATGAACCTTAATAAGTATAGTAATAAGAACATAATTGTTCCGTACCCTATTATCTTTTGTACAGATGACTCATCAGCCTCTTTGTGAACAAGCATTTTGATAGTATCACCCTTTTAATTTAATATACTTTTACAAATATATTTATAAATATATTTACTCAATAGAACTAATTTTTTTTCATTTTTCTGTGTATTGATTGCACAATGACTAAGTCAATTTTCTTGTCAAAAATGTCAGAAATAGTTGTCATATTACATAAACATGTCATGATATATAAACTTTTCTGTAAAAGTAAGAATGATTACATTTAATTATTTTTACTTTTCGATTTTAATTAAATCAAATCTATCCTTCATATAAATAAAATTGAATTGTTTGTTTTTAATTTCAAATTAACAGCTTTTCACTAAATGCATAATATGAAAGTATATTATACGATACTAGCAACAAAAAACCAATATTTAAAATTTATCTTTGTGTGTCTAATATTTGAAAGGGCTGGACCGATTTTGACGAGACTTTCACCTGCAGATAGCTAATGTTATTAACCGACTTAAAAATACGAGGAGATTATATTTTAGAAATTTTATTTACTAGTGAAACCCGTGGCTTCGCTGACGCCAAACCCGAGCGAAGCGAAGGGTGAGTCGCTAGTTCTTTTAGGCAATAAGCTATCTTTTGCCCGTGCCTCGTAAGTCGTAACATATTGGATATTGATTGCTCCTCTTTTAGAGCTGCTCCTTAATAAAATGAATAAGTTGGCTATTGAATAAAACAAAAAAATATATATTTTTATGTCAGAGATTTGCAAGTTCAGACAAGAAAAAAAACATACAATATCTTTAGTTTCATAACATTAATACAAATATATTATTCTGTAATATATTTTGAATATAATATGTAGATCTATGTTTGTTTACATAATAAAGTGAAAGCGGAGATACGAAGCGTGGCTTTACAGTCCATTGCTCTTCGAAAGGGTGCGACGTTCACATAAAAACGAACATAATAGAACGTCTTCAGCACAAAACACCTCACCGTTACGTAACTTAACTAATTTTGTTTCAAATAGTTGCTTAGAGCACATTTCGTGTGAAGGTAACTTGTCATAAGTTTTCAGCAACCGCTATTGTACCAAATGCAATTGTCACATGGCAGTGACAAACTTTATAACGAAGCTTGATGCAGGGCCAGTCTGAAACCGCTAACAATTTAACATATTACATTATGTAAATGTACGTATATAATAATATACCGACATACTTGTAAATTGTAGATGGCTTTGAATGTTAGATATGGAAATTTTACTTAATTTGTATGAAAATATTAAATATATTTTAATTTCACTATTTGGTTCTTAATGTAATTATATCTTATCTTGTTCATTTTACTAGAAACATTTAATAGCATTTGCGGTTAGTATAAGAAATTGAACTCCACTGTTATTAAAATAGGTATATACCTACTTCATTTTTTATTTAAAAAAAATGCCTATTTTAATTAGAGCGGAGATTGAGTACAACCTTGTACCAAGTAGCGGTTTCGCTTTTTTTATTTAAAAACACTAGGTGCCAAATACTTACTCTAAAATAAATGATAAAAATAAGATATAAAGTAAAGATATATTGCATAAGCTACGATCTATTTTCTTGCCTTTCTGTAGTTCTTTTTTTGCCGAAAAAGCCGGACTTTGTGTATTTCGGCGGCAGCTTTTTTGCTTTTATTTCCCACTGACATAGCTTGTATATTACTTCGTAATTTTATCTTATATAGATATCTTCTTATATACATACCTGAACATTTCCTTAGATTTAGATATTGATTTCCACATATTACTAAAATATATCTACCTGTAACAACAAATTTAATATTTGTTAATAATAATATAGTTTAACAAAAAAATATTTACATGCTACATATTTTTTCGTACAATTAGCAGATGAAGTCACGCAATTCGGTTATTTTCATTATAAGCTAATAAATAAAACAAACACGCTTAATTAACAAGTATTTTAAATACACCACATCTCGTAATTACGCATTATTTTAGTCTATCCTTCTATCATTACGAGGTTTTTACTACCGCTACTTAAGGCTCATGTACTAGTCATTTTCTTATATAATAATATGCTTAATGCTAAATGACGTCATTCTAAATCCAACATGGCGGAATCGCAATTATAATTATATGTAACTATCAAAATATGAACTTCAAATAAATCCCGTCTATTTATTACACAACACAATTTATATAAGGTATATACAAAAATATTTTTAAATTGTTTTTTAATAATAATTTATAATTGAATTGAGTTAAAAACAAACTACTTTCTTTGCCAATGCAGTATAATATATCAATCTAGTTTTATTGCAGTATGTGACATTTTGTTTGTGACGCATCAGCTCGATATTGGATCTACTGAATACGTTCACGTGCTCCGTTAAAGAAATTGTAGGTAAAAGACAACAATAGCTTAGAATGTTTTGCAAATAGTTGATATTATTATACTAAATATATTTCTTTGTCTTGCAAAAATCATGTATATATGAAAATTATAATAACGAAAAAAAATATTGTCTAAGAAATCACTTGAACTTAATTAACATTGTAAGGTTCAAATCGTAAAGCTTCTGATCTATATTCTATATATCTAAACATATAAATAGAATTGAAGTGTCTGTTTATAATTTCAAATAAACAGCTTTTCACTCACAGATAGCTAATGAGGAGTAACTGAGGCTACTTTTATTTTATTAGAAAATTATAAAAACCGTTTAATTTATTTTAACCATGGACGTATTAACTAAGGACGAGACACATAAGCTGACGTACCTTTACCGGCCTTGACAGTAATCAGGATATTTTAGGCCTGGCCGTTTGATTTTACGTCAGTCTCAAGCACTTACTTGTCAACAAAACATCTCCCAAAAATGACTAAATGTTCTATTAGATGGTGTAAAAACTAAAGCAGCGGAAGCAGCACTATTTCTTTTCACTTGTAAGTAATATATTTTATTACATTTAATGTTATTTATCACAAAATTTAAGTAAATGTAAAATAAAATTTCGTATTATTCAACTATGTTAAATATAGTCGATATATCTATGTATTGTTGACATCTGACAACCATCATAAAATGGCTGGATTATACCGTTCAAAACAAATGACAGAACCGTCGAGTAAGTCCATTTGACATCGACTAGTGCTTGACAATGTCGAAAAATATATCGATATTTGACGAAATAACTAAGCGAATAATGGATGTTATTTGTACAGTACAATAACATAAAATACTTTTATCGCAGTATCCTACAATCTGATGACAATAAATTTATAATAATATTTTTATAATTAAATAAAAACATTATAAATGCAAAAATTATAATTAGTATGTGTACTTAATTTTTATTTTATTTTAACACATAAATTACACAAAATTTTAGATTTCCTAGGGATCCTTCTCGAAAGAGAAAAGAAATTCTTAACAAAAAATTTGAAGTCTATAATAACTATAATTGAGTAAAAAGTTCATAACAATGTCCTGCTTATTTTCGTATAATTAAAATATAAATACCGGAAGCTTACCCCACCTTTATTCTCCCTTTATTTTCTTTGCCTTACAGCTTATTTATGATACGCCTTTTCTTTCCCATTCGAACGTTCTGGGTTTGATTGTCGGCGAAAAATCAAGCAATATTTATTATTAATATTTAAAATGTCATTGATGTATGTATTTTATCGACTACGTTCAAGCACTAGCATTAGAGTGAATTTTGATGTATTGTGTCAATTCTTTGTGTGCGTTATACTTCAAATGGTTGAAAGTGTTTTCATGCATTTGTATTTTATGACTGGTCCTTAGGTAATACGTCCATGATTTTAACTCACGCCTAGCGGAGCGGGCCAGGCTTGCTAGCTCAACAATAATTTATTGCTTTTTTTTATTTGTATAGGCCTTTTTTCTAAGAATCCCAATTTTCATATATTTTATCCGCTGAGATATAAATAATGTATAATATTAACACCGGTCGAAAGATTGAGTTTGTCCTGCGCATTCGAAGAATTTGCTGAGATGCACCATGCATAGCCGAGTGCGGTGAACTACCCACTGATACAGAATAAATATCCTGAGCTCTACGCGAAGACGTTGACTGAATCGAAATAAGGGTATAAACAAGTCTTCAAGTTTAGAATTTCTTTGTTGAATTGTTTAGCTTAGGTAGCAAAAAATCTATTCACTTTCGTATGCAAAATAAGGTGTACTTCGTGTACGAATATAATATAAATATACTTTATAGTGAAAGCATATGCGATTGCATTTGTTTCTTTACATTAAACTAATAGGTAACTAATCTTTAAAATACTAAATTTATTTAAATCTTATTTATCTCCGTCTTATCTTTAAAGGTACCTAAATTAAAACAACTTTTCTTTCTTTCGTTTTTACTCATATAACTTTATTCTATTAAATTTGTCTATATATTTTCCTTCATGGCAAGGGAGTGCCAGTGAACCCTATTAATAAGAGGAGGTACAGTAAGATTATAATCTTTAAAACGTTTTTTTTTATTATTTAATCTATTTTTAAATTTCAAAACAAAAAGTATACACCAATTAGGATCCTCGTATTTTGATTATAGGCTCACATTGATACCCAACAAGTGTATGTTACCTATGTGATACTATTTGTAGTTATCGAAGAAAAAACTGTCTGAAAAATATAATTCTTAAAGAAAAATGCAAATATATTTTCCTAACAATAATGCCGCTATCATCAAATCTAAAAATAATTCTTAGTTCATACATATTTAATATAAAAGAACATAGCATTAAACTTAGTTATATCATTTGAAAATCTTGCATTTTAAAAAGCTCTACCTGTCATTTCCGATAGCTGAACAATTTAGTTGCCGGACGTTTCCTATTTGGATAAGAACTGGTTCAATTTAAGAGTTTCCATATAGACTCAAAATGTGTTAGGTGGAATCACTTCTGAATTTAAGAGAGCATATACAAAGAAAATCGTCTGTGGTTTGAATTCACGTTATTATATTCGTAACTAAATGACTTAAGAAATAGAAAATATTATTTATATACATGCAAAATTTATATATGTTGGGACATTTACACACAGCACTATCTAGTTCCACGGTAAGGTACGAGCCTTGTGTTATGGATACTAGAAGGTTGATATACTACACATATAAGTTTAAATACATACATATTATAAATATAAACATCCATGACTGGAGTACAAACATTCTTGCGCAACAAATGTATGCCCCCAGCGGGACTCGAACCCGCGACCGCTGGCGCAGAAAGCAGGGTCACTACCCACTGAGCCAAACGTGTCGTTTAATTTAACTTAAAAATGTTAAGACTTGAATTTTTAAATTCAAACATTTTGATTGCTTTAGTTTAGACTAAGACTTTATTCAGCTTTCAATAAATATCCATATAAAAGAGTTTTGGAATTGTTTGAACTAAATGAAACATTTTTAATTCAAACAAAACTTTTGTCCAAAATAAACAATAAAAGCAGCGAGACCATTCTCTCATCTCCAAACTTAGTATTTGTAACTATTTCAGTACAATTATTAATACTTGTACTAGTGTCTCGCCCTCGCTTCTTGCGGGTTCGACTCGTAGGTACTTAATAACGTTTAGTGTAGATTTCTTGGAGATATCTGTTGATATAATCAGGACGTTAAAAAGGACGTTAAAAAGGGCTGATTACATCAATTGATTCAACAATCTCATACGTATTCATTTAAAATATAATTTTGTACATATAAACTCAATAAAGAAGCCATTTAGAAAACTAGTAGAGTCGGTCGTTTGGAGAGTGATTTAATAATAAAATTTCTGTATGGAAGAGATGCAGGAGTTGATAACTGCATTAGCCGCTGCCATAACTTCATTGTTTTCGCCATGACTGATACGTGCATTGGATTCGCGCTAAATTCAGTTATTTAGTGTCCGGGCATAATGCTGACTTTGAAGAGAAAATTAATCTCTTTTGTGAGAATTACTAACTCAGTTATGAATGTGCGGACAGTTTTTAAATATATTATGATCTATTCTTGTTTTCTATACCTACTGATAAGTATTTTTTTTAAATCTCTTGGCTTTATCTAGCTTATATATTAAAGAAAATAATATGAAATTTTAATGATAACCTATGCTGAATGGTTTTCAATCCCGCTTATCTTCATTACCGAAAATAATATTTATAACTGCAAGATCAAGTAGTAGTCATATATTGTAATATAGTACTAAAGTTCATTATACCTAAGCGTTGATGGTGAATATATTCATTGGATTGCGTATCTAACCGGCCAAATGGGACATAACGTAACGCCAGCCAGCTGTCAGTACAATTAATTCATAATTTCCTGCTTCGTTGGTTTGATGTATTTCGGATACTAATGGAAAACATCGAAAATGTGTTAGTCAGTTTTATTTAGAAAAATATACCAATATAAATATTTCAAGGCAGTGGTAGTGCAGTGGTAACACACTCGCTTACGGTACGGTAGCGGTACAGAGTGAAGCAGGTTCAAATCACGTGCGAATAATTTCCAAAATAAAACACTTGTCTTATGGTGAAGAAAAACATGGCAAAAAATCTAGATGTATGAGTGAACGTAAACTAGTGTAACAATAACTATCTTAATATTTTTGAAGGTCTAGAATGTGCGTCAATACAATGGAAATGGCGTTTAAAACAATATTAGTATCTGCTTAGCAATACTATTATAATCATTAATCATAATATAAAATATTTATTATATTATATAATATTTATTTATTAAATGAATTTTACTTGACTGGAGTCAAACATAATATGCTTATCATACAAATTAATACTCCAAGTGGGGCTTAAACCCGCAACCGCTGCAGCGAATAAGCTCACACACACACACTGAGCCAAACGAGTTTTTAGAAGTGTAAGGATATGTAGATAAGATATTTATTTACTTACTGTTATAAATAAAGAATATTGAATTTGTTTATGCAAACGATAAGGTCGAGTCAATTTTATGGCCATTGTTTAAAAACACATCGATATTATGATTTAAAAGGCAGACCTTGGACGGGATCGTGGCTTGTCGTACGTGTGGGAAATTGGTAGTAATGTTTATATAATAGAAATACTAGATTTTACTGTAAATAAGAACACCTAATAGAGTTTGTTAGTTAGTTCTAAACGATTATACCAATTTATTTCAATGCTCTTTTTGTAGCCAATCAATATTTCAATATTTAAAATAAAATAATTAATATTTTAGACTCTTCGCAATACACAAAAAAGCTTCTAATGTATACATAAATATAATAAATAATTAATGATTTTATTAAAAATGGAACGTTGAAACACAGTGAGAAATCTAAGCCCTATTCTATTTTCGATAATCCATGAACCTACATTTAGCTATCTTGGGAACTATGAACTCTAGTGTTGAAAGGAAATCAGTGTAATGGCGTAACCAGTCAAAGGAAAACATCGTGAGGTAACCTGCAAGTCTAAGAGCAATTATTCAAGACTCATGTAAAGTCCGCCAACCCATCACTTGGCTATGGTGGATTATGACATCGTATATGTACATACTATACATGCGTTAAAAAGGTCTGAATACATGTATGATGGTACTGTATAGATCGCAGGTACTAAAGTTTAGTTCAACATAAATATTTCAGATACATGTGATCTTTTACATCTTCAAATATTACCATTTTATCTTGCACAGTTAAACGTTAAATTACCTTACAATTGTGTATTTGTTATTTGTCAATAATGCTTTTTGTTCGCTCACGAACGAAAAATATATTATATTAGGTATCGGAGGTCAAGCGATTGTGGTGTTTAAATGGTAGATTAAAGATAGACATTTTTTGCTCAAAATATCTTGCTATATGATAATAACTAGAGATTGATCTATTTAAACAAAGCTAGTTATGCGGATTCGACAACTATCAAAGCAAACTTATATCAATACATTATTGTTAAACATGACATTTGATAGTGTAACCAAAATTCATCGGGTATTATAATAGGTTTGATTACTGATTGAATTATAACATTTATATGCAAATGAGATTTGTTTATATCTGTCTTAACCCCTCAAGCAGCGCAGAGCCGACTTCGGCTCGGTCACGTGACGTCTAAAGAATTCCGCTCACAGTATCAGAGCCCATGTCGGCTCCGCCCGAGAATCCGACTTTGAATCCAATTTTCACTAAGACAGAGTCTACTTTTGTATGGAAAACTTGTGTTCATTAGGTTGACTATTAAATTTTACGTAATGGTAATACTGCTATATACGCGGCAACACAAAAATGACGCAATCCAACCAGTACATTGTGACAGTGCGGTTAGTGCTACAACTCGCTCGTGCGCTCCCGTTATTTCTCAAATATAATAAGGTAAGTGCTTTATTAATTAATAACTATTGTGATAATTGTATTCCTTGATAAATACAAAAGCTATTTATAAATTCAAACTTATCGTTTTAGTTGTATTTTTTACTATTTTCGTATTATATAGACGGTCAAATTTCTCGCCTTGTTCAAGTGATTTCCGTGTGAATGTAACTAAATATACGTATTTACAATTAAAACAAACCCATTTGTTATAAAATAATAAAGAATTCAAAGCTAAAACGAACAAAAATGTTAAATAAAGAAACTTTATATCCACGGCCGCCATCTTGTAGCGGACATTGAAAATTCAATTAGCAAAAGTAGTCTTTATGTGTAATGCCTAAGGCCTATAATAGCATCGCAGTCCATATTAGTGGTCAAAGTCGTAGGAATGTGGCATCTATTACATCGTTTTTTATGCTCGATACTTTTATAGTGCAATCTATTTTTAGATTTTATGTTTATATAAAATATTGAATATACGAACTTTTTTTTAAATATATTTTTAAATCTTCTTTTTCTTTTTATATTAGTTAGTTATATTTATAATTTGTATAATAATATTTATATATAATATTTTTATGTATGTATGTAAATGAAATATTTTTATTTAGATTTTATTTTTGTATAATAATATTGAATACAAGAAGTAACCATACAATATTTAGCGAAAACAGTCATTTGTTCAATTTTAAATTCCGTTCCGCCGTATACTACGTGTTTCGCGCGGCTATGCTTATGGATTAAATTTATATCAATAAATATTATAGTGCAATCTATTTTTAGATTTTATGTTTATATTAGTATTTATAATTTGTATAATAATATTTATATATAATATTTTTATGTATGTATGTAAATGAAATATTTTTATTTAGATTTTATTTTTGTATAATAATATTGAATACAAGAAGTAACCATACAATATTTAGCGAAAACAGTCCTTTGTTATAACAAACAAAAGCGCGCGCCGTATACTACGTGTTTCGCGCGGCTATGCTTATGAATTAAATTTATATCAATAAATATTATGAACTTATAAATATAAGTAATTATATATTCGTGTGTGTAATTTGTTGTGTTATTTTTTCAGCTTCAAAATGTGGAATCCGGGAGTGGATTCCCCGCCAAGAACTTTCTTGGACATCCTAGAAGAGGAGGATGAGGAGGAGGAAGTTCCATTATCAGACGTCGATGAGGAGATGGAGGAGCTTTTTGAAGAGATCGAGGTATTTACCATATATTTAATTTGATGTACGATAGGTACATTTTGAACTCTCACTTAATGTCTTGCTTTCTTTTTTTAAAGGACCTATCAGTACAGCCCCTCGAAAGAGGTGATGAGGCGGCCCTGGTGAACTGTGATGAAGAGGTATGGACCATATTTTTGTAATTTGATGTACGATAAGTACATTACAATTTCAACTTTCTAGCTATCACGGTTCATGTGATCCACCCTGGTGACAGACAGACGGACAGCGGAGTCTTAGTAATAGGGTCCCGTTTTACCCTTTGATTGATTCATCTGTATCGTCAATGATAACTATTTCAATTTTCAGAAACATTTCAATATACAGAAATATTCGACTGTTTGAATTTTATTATATGTACAGATTTTACTAATAATAATAATAATATTGTAAATAATTATTTTTTTTCTTTTTATCTTTATTGTTGGATTTAATTGTAAGTAAAATTTTACACATCATCTGTGTAAATTTCAACTTTCTAGCTATCACGGTTCATGTGATCCACCCTGGTGACAGACAGACGGACAGCAGAGTCTTAGTAATAGGGTCCCGTTTTACCCTTTGATTGATTCATCTGTATCGTCAATGATAACTATTTCAATTTTCAAAATCTTTTCAATATACAGAAATATTCGACTGTTTGAATTTTATTATATGTACAGATTTTACTAATAATAATAATAATATTGTAAATAATTATTTTTTTTTTCTTTTTATCTTTATTGTTAGAACTAATTGTAAATTAAACATTTTATGAACATAAACATTTTTTATTTATAAAACCTCAATACATGTATCATAAGAAATAAATATCGACACTTATCGACTTTGTTCAAATATATGGATGTCACGTCACTACGGCCAATCGTCTTTTTTAGGTAAAAACGCTTGTTTTAGAATTAGTTTGTTTTCCTTTTTTTTGTATTGAGCTGGAACAAAACTTTATATTATTATCATAAATAAACCTTTATAATCCTTATCTAGTAAAATTCAATATAAAATAAAGTAGATTTTATGGAAAAAAATGTCCCTAAAAAAGTGTCTAACTTTTTTTTGCGCTTTTCGCTTTTATTATTCTTACATTAGATATAGCTTTAAGTATTTTACATCTATAAATAGATAAACTATTAACCTAGAAATATCCGTTTACAGAACTAAGATAGGTAGTCTAGTTCTGTTTATATTAATCTTTTCCCGCCGCGCGGCATAAAGTCGCGTAAAACAGTAGCGCGGCGGGTGAGTTTATGAACTCTAATGTTATTAGTATAATTTTTTTCCGTTTCTTGAGGGGTTAATACATACGGTTAATTAAAAGTATGAAAAATATAGAGGTGTGTAGTATTGTAGGTATTAAAAGAGCGTGATATCTTAAGCTTTTCGGTACATAATTACCTAGCAAATTACGAGTCGGACGTATTTATTTAAGATTTTTTAATCTTATTTTTTAATAATAGATTGTTTTTACTATCGCAAACGCAACTGCTAATGTAAGTTTTTTAAGATTAAGTTAAGTTATAAGCAAAATAAATATCACTTATTACAACTTATAATTAATATATAATGAAATAAACTTGTACTTTAGCTAAAAATAATTAGGTAACATGTGCGCTAAGAAACTGCATGTGCAATGCAATTAAACTGAGACCCCCCGTTAAGAAGCGAGTCACGTTTGAAGTATTTGTGATATATGTTTGTTGGAAACCTAAGTTCTGCCATCAATCAAGGAACGCTACTATAGAAATGTTAATGCACTGCACAAAATCAATATCTATAAACGTCGGTGCAATATTACTTGCATTTACTATGCATTATATCGTATTCAATAGAATGATATTATTCAAGATTTTGATTAATATTCGCCAAATTGCTAACATTATATTGTTATCTATTATGTATGCTTATTATATATACTGTATATATTTACTAATAATATTAAGTTTACTTTTATAGTATCTAATATTAGTGTGTTTTACTAACTCTTTCTATTCCATACCTTCAGAAATGTTAATTATTATCCCTGTTTATACAGTACAAAGAAATCTGATTTGTATGACTTTCATAGATGTAGGGTCCGGGGATGGAAATTAGTGCACGCTTTGGTTGTAATAAGTTTAACTTTATTTGTAATCTCACTGAATTTTAATTAAAATCTTTAAACCGTCCTATCTGTCGTCGTTCTCGCATCGTAATGTCACACTCTCTCGCTTACTCGGTCACGTTCATACACTCATCTCACTCACACAACCTCTATATCTTACTCATCCTACATTCGGCCATCCTACACACTAGCCTGACCCCAGGCTGTCCTCAGTACACAACACTACCCCGGTATTACCACCTATTATATGCAATCAACAACTTGTACAAACTTAAAATTTAACATGCCTAAACAATCCACTTACAACTTACAAACAACTTCTTTATATAAACAACTTAACACAAAACAAAATTTTACAACAAAAAAAATGCTTTTATATAAACCAAAATAACATTCCTTAAAAAGAAGAAAAAAAAAATCCATTTTTTTTTAACATACACTAAATCTTGAAACAAAAATTACACCACTTATAAACATTTGTACTCTTAAACAAAAAAAAAAAAAAAAAACAATTACCTCTGTTAAGTTTGACAAAAACAAAATCAATTAGCATTAGACTTCTAAAAAAAAAACAAAATCAACATTTCTCATCTTTAAATCACTTAAATTCTCTAAATCTCTAAATCAAAGTGACAAAATATAACAAAAACAAAAAAAAACAAATGAATTCCTCTAATCACAAAACATATAAAAACATACAACACCACCACTTAGATGTAAATATAATTAAGTATAAATTCTACATTTACTACATTTAACACTATAAACTTTATTTCTATTTTATATTAAATCACATGAAAGAAAAGGAAAAAGAAAATTAAAACTAATGATTTTAATTATCCTGAGTTAAGAATTTTCAATAACATCTATAGTTTTATGACACTATTATGCAATGGCTTCAACAACAACATTAGATTTAAAATCTTATACAATAAACTTAACATTAACATTAGTAAATAATATATAGCAAAAAATAATAATTTTATAAAGAAATATATAGAATATTAATCCTCATTAGAAGTAGACCATCTTTTCATTAAATCAGCGGAACTAAAAGTCAACCTAGGACCTTCTGCTGCATCATCCATTTTCTCCACCTCATACCTATCTTTACCTTTCACCTTCCGTACCTTGTAAGGCCCAAAATACTTTGGTTTGATTTTTAACCCACTCCCATATTGCGTCCTTTTTATAGCAACCAAATCACCTTCCTTATATATTGTACTCTGTTTTCTTTTCTTGTCATAGCCCTTCCTGTTTTCCTCTTGTACTCGCAATATTCCTTGATGTGCCTTTTCTCTTAACATGTCCCTGTCATACATAAAACTGTCCCTCTCTTCCTCTTGTAACAGCTGGTAAATCTCACAGTCTTCCTTTGTTCTCATCTTGATACCTATCAATAGTTCATAAGGAGTCATGGTGATACTTCTTTGTAAAGTGTTATTTAGTGCCCTTTGCAACCTGCTTACATGACGATACCATAATGCTGGGGTCTCAATACACAATTTAGTAAGTACAGATATAATTGTCCTATGTACCCGCTCTACTTGTCCATTTCCCCTTGGTACACCTGTTGTAATCTTGATATGCTGAATGTTTTCTTCCTCACAATAGCTACTAAATTCAGTGCTTGTAAATGCAGTTCCACGATCTGTTATAACACGAACTGGATTTCCAAAAGCTTGTTGGTGAATGCGTAACTTATCTATAGTCTCTTTAGTTGTTGTACTCTTTGTAGGGAATAACCATACAAACTTTGTAAATGCGTCAATAATCGTTAAAATGTGATTGTATAGTTTCTTTGTATCCATCATGGGTCCAATGTGATCGAGATGTAAAGTATGAAGAGGACTGCTTTCCTTCTGAATTGGATTCAAAAATCCTTCCTGTTTACCACTCTTTCTACTAGCTAACAAACAAGGAATACATACTGAGATAAAATCTTCAACCTTCTTTTCTAAACCTTCTACGTAATAATCTTTACTTATAAGTTCCATTGTCTTTTTCTTTGCAAAATGTCCAACATTATGAGCTTTACTTATAATTTCATTTTCCATCTTTGAAGGAATCACTAATTTTCTGTCCAAACTTTTGTACAATATCCCATTGTCTAAATAATAGTCTTCGAATGTATGATCTTTTAATATATCTGTTATTACCTTTAATTTTTTATCCGTTTGCTGGGCCTCCCTTATACTCCCTTGCATTGTGATTACTGCTATGTATGGGTTACGGCTAAGAGCGTCAGTATGTTTCATTTTGGTACCCTCTCTGTGCTCTATAGTAAAAGTGAAATCCTCTAAAAATAAAATCCAACGTGCTACCTTTGTGGACATAGCAAGATCTTTTTTGTTTAATGTCATTTAAATAGCTTTACAATCTGTTACAATCCTGAAATTAATTCCAAATAAATAATGGCGAAACTTACGTACTCCTTCCACAATAGCTAAGGCTTCAAGCTCATAGCTTGTGTATCTACTCTCTGCAGTACTAGTCTTACGGCTCATATAGTGAACTGGATGTAGTTCCCCGTCTTCACTACACTTTTGCATTAAAATAGCTGATATAGCTATACTTGAGGCATCTGTGTGCAATTCAGTATACAATTTAGGATTATAAATTTTAAGAACAGGATTACTTGTCAGTTTCTCTTTTAACAGGTTAAAGGCTAACTTACACTCATCATTGAAAATAAAATTAACATCTTGTTTTAATAAATCTGTAAGAGGTCGAGCAATTGCAGCAAAACATGGTATAAATTTACGGAAATATGAACTCAAACCTAGAAAACTTTGTAGCTGCTTGGTTGTGGTAGGCTCAGGAAACTTCATAACAGCTTCAACTTTAGCTTGTGCTGGCCGAATTGTTCCATCCTCAATAGTATGACCTAGGTAATCAACTTTCCTCACCAAAATCTGTGTTTTCTTCCAGTTTATCTCAAGTCCATATGCACTCGCTACTTCCAACACTTGCCTCAGGTGATCTATAGCTTCATCCTCATGCCGTCCTAGAATTAATAAGTCATCAATAAATGTGATCAAAACTCCTTTTACTATCAGGTCTCTGAAAATGATATTTATAAATCGTGTGAATACTTTAGGACATATTGCTAAGCCAAATGGAGCCCTTAAAAATTCATATTGCCCTGATGGTGTGACAAAGGCTGTATATTTAATTGAGTCTTCATGGACTTTAAGATGAAAATACCCATTTTTCAAATCTAAGGCACTAAAGATTTTCATTCCCACTAATTTATCCAGTTGATCCTCAATCAAAGGCAAAGGATACTCATCCTTGATTATCTTTTTATTTAATATACGATAGTCTATACATACCCGTAAGCTTCCATCCTTCTTACGTACTAACACCAATGGACTTGCATATTCTGAGTAACTAACTCTAATTATTTCATCCCTTAGCCACTGTTGTATCTGGTTCTCTACTTCAATGAGCTCTCTAGGTGCTAAACGTCGGGGTCGCTGCGCTACTGGCACATCATCTTTTAATATTATACGCAATTGTATTGGGGCTTCTTTCGTTTTATTGGGCTGGTACTGTTGTACTAAATCAATTACCTTATTCTGTAAACATGGGTCGAGACCGGAACCTAAAAAATCGAAATGGGACACGAAACAAGAAATACAACCTAGCCAATCGTCATTAGAAGGTAACAAAGTTAAGTTGTTGTTGTCCATTATCATAACAGCGCTTTGTAAGAACTGCTGTCCAAGTATTATAGTATAAGGCATAGCCATAGTAGGCACTACATAAAACTTAATGTTCGTAAAACATTGTCCATCAATTATAACATTTGTATTAAAACACTCCACAGCTTTAACTTTGGATAGTCCCAAACCGGAAAAGGTTATATCACATTGCTCAATATTCACCCTGGATTTAATCTTTGCAAAACCCTCCGCCTTGATCAAATTCGCCTCACTTCCCGTATCAGTTAAAGCGTCGAATTTGTTATTTTCCACTATAATCTCTTTAATTGGTTTTTTATTTCTCAAACTTACAAAATTTTGTGTATCAGAATTCTTTGTTGACAATATGTTACTGCTTTCATCTTGTAAAGCTACCAACATCGGGTGGGAAACGTCACTAGCTTCACGCTGGTCATTTAATAAATCCACTTTCTTATCTGTAAACGATTGCAGTTTTTCGGTTGGCACTCTTGTAAGATGATTATCCGAACTTGCCCGAGGTGACCAATGCTTCTTTCCGAACGTGCCCGAACTCGCTGTCGCTCGACTTTGAAATGTTGCCGTCTCGTTCTTCCTCGTAGGACACATCGTACCAATATGGCCGAACATGTTACATCGAAAGCACTTTACACCTTTTTCACGATGAGGACATGCACTCGATATATGATCACATTCTCCACAGCTGTAACACCGTATATGATTACCACTTCCACGCCGTACCACCGTATTGTGCGCGTGCGGCGTTGTAGCAAACTGATGATTTTTACTTCTTTTTATATCTTCATAAATTTTTAATTTTAGTTTTAAATCAGCATATGTAGACACTCCGTAAAGCATGATCTTATTTGACGGGTTATCTGGTATACCTTCTACTATATATTGAATGGCAACGTAATCGGATAGTTTACCCCTTCGTGCAAGCTCCTTCATACATAAATAATATTCGTAACAAGTTTCACTTTTATGCTTCTTTCGCTTTGACATAATTTCATGTATCTCTTTAGATGATAATTTATCCGGAAATTCCTTTATCAGCGCGTCCCTTAAGCTTTCATATGTAGTAAATGGTTTCTCAGACTTTAACCATAGGGCAGCCGTCGATATCAATGAACGCCTTGCCACTATTAGTTTTTGCAGGGGATTCCATCCGAATATCTCGGCATTTTCCTCTATTACTGTCGCCCACTGCACAGACGAATAGGTTCTATCATTCCCAGAAAACTTTTGTATAGATTCTTCAGCGTAAAACATTGATGGCGGCGAAGCTATAGTCATGGCGGCGCGTTCCACGTGTTTTTCTCCTTGATCAGTTTTTATTGCCCTCTCCTCCATCATATTTTCTCGTTTTCTTCTTTCCTCTTCTCCGTGAACAAATTTTCGTCTTAAACTTCGTCACTTACGTCGTATACGTCTGGCGTCCTTTCTAGTTACCACTTACCACGTGCTTTTCCTTCTTTCGTCTTTTTTGTACAAATTTATCCAAACCCCCGATCCCGGACGAGCCCCCAAAATATGTAGGGTCCGGGGATGGAAATTAGTGCACGCTTTGGTTGTAATAAGTTTAACTTTATTTGTAATCTCACTGAATTTTAATTAAAATCTTTAAACCGTCCTATCTGTCGTCGTTCTCGCATCGTAATGTCACACTCTCTCGCTTACTCGCTCACGTTCATACACTCATCTCACTCACACAACCTCTATATCTTACTCATCCTACATAGATGTATTGGTAGAATGTCATCATCTTTTGGTAAGTCTCAATTTAGTGATCAAGATAATCACCGACCAATATGATAGAAATATGAAGAATGTGGGAGTTCTTTTCGACGTCTAACAGTAATCAGCTGCCAAATAAATACTCTACGCTTATATCCCACTAATATTATTAATGTGAAAATTTGTGAGGATGGATGGATAATTGCTTAGATGTACTTATTTGTAACTCTTTCAAGCCAGAATAGCTGAACGGACATGCATGAATTTTGGTAAAGAGGTTGATTACCTATATACAAGAATAGCTCATATGTCAGTTTTTATGTAGGAAAATGTGCAGTTTTCTCCGCTAAGCTAATATAATATAATATTTCATATTATATAATACCTCATTTCACTATATAATATCTCATTTCTAAGAAATCTCAACTAACCGTTACAAACCGGCTATAAAACATCACACGGTATGTAAAATCTTTTTTGTTTCCGGTCTTTAGAACGCGGGCGGAGCCGCGGGAAGTGCTAGTATTAAATATTTTATTAATGATTCGTTCACTTGGGCGACTTCGACTACGGTGTGGAAATCGGTCTAAAGAGTATTTATTGACGTTTCACTTAGCCATCTTTAGATATCTTTGTGCACAAATTGTTTTACAGTAGATGTTAAGCGTGCTTTAGACTTTTTGCAAAACTATACAAGCATACATAGTCATGACACTTGGCTAAGTGGAAATGAAAACAAGAAAACAACATTTGTGCTACATTAGGAATAAACTACTATCGCGAGCGTTGCCCAATTATTTAGCATCCTAAAATAACGAAATATAAAGAACTAACTGCTATACCGTTTGAGTGAGAGAAGTATAAAAGTACCTCAAAAACTAAAAGAATGAATCTTCTTACTTTTAAAACCATTTATTTACCATTTAATTTCAAAGGAAAATAGAAAATTAATGTAAATGAAGTTAGATTGTGATGCAAAATTTTGTATTTTTATCGTTTTATAAAATCGCAACTGGAGTGGAGACTGGCATATACCCGATACATAGTGTCCATTCAGGTGGGTTATACGAAATAGAACTATAGAATCTAATCGCTGGACAGTTACGTTCCATTCCAATTATTTAAAATAATAAGAATATATAAGTGTATTCTAAAATTCACTAAAGAAGTACTGTTGTTGACACAGTTTTTTTCAAAAACTTTTATCGATTCACAAACGCTACACACACGATATAAGTAACAACTTATATATAATATTCATTTGTTTACTTACGATTGTCTATCATACCCTATCGATTTGAATACAGTGCTCAATCTTTTGTTTTAAGTTTTCTGTACCGTAATCTTAAATTAGGTTTACAATAATTTTTTTGACAAAGCAGCACAAAAAGACTGTAAATAAATCTAGAATTATTCTCATTAAATCATATGATTTCGGGCGCTAAGATGGAAAATTCGCGACAAGAATGTCGAATTTATTGAATGTCATTGCGTTTGTTTAAATTAACTTCTAAGATAATGAAGCAGCGATAAGTGAGCACAAGATAATATATCAAAGTACATTCCACAAAGCTATTTAAATTTATTTTTTGTATTAAACTATCATTACTCCATAAAAATAAAAGATTTCACTAAAATGTAAAAAACTTTGGGCAAAAAAGCTTACAGATATCTTAAAGTCAAAGGTTATTAACTTAACTCGTTTCTCATCTATTCGTATGATATCATTGAAGGATGATCTCATTTACGGTCAAGTTCAAAGCTGAGCTTAGATACAATCAATCAATGTATAACTTTATTAAAGATTACTAAGAGAACTTATTTTTTGTGCAGAATACATCATGTAGACTGCTTTTTATATGGAATTCAAGATCACCACATATTAAAATAAACCACGTCTGTCTATCTGCCTAAGAGTAATAAATAAACTCTAACACTACCAAACTGATTTTCATACGGTTTTCTTTTAATGAAAAACGTTGAAATATATATTAATTAATAGAGTTTTCTACAAAAATAACTTTTGCATCTGTGTGTTTCACTGTAAAATAAATATTTAATTTAAGAGCTAATACTTTCTTAGGTTTACGTAAATATTCGACATTATATGAAACTTTCTTTTCGGATTTTGTCGCGGATTCATTTTGATTTTTGGTTCCCGACATTTCCAATGCTTTACAGCACACCTGTTCCGAAAAGATAGTTTCATTTATTTAATTTCATTTGATAATAATTAGTTTTTAATATAAATCGAGTCAGAAAACTTCAGTCTTATTATCTATAAATTTTATGAAATTAATATGGTTAAATTTCGCCTTGTAAACGACAATAACTATAAATTAACGTCAAAAATATACAAACATAAGTAATTTGTCACGTCTGGCGTTTAAACAAAATTCGAATCTTTGAGTTGATAAGCACTAAATAGTTGCGTTGTTCAAACTTGCAGTGTACTGTTGATATCATTCCATTACGCCGTCGGGTACTGGCATTTCTGTAAATTGCTACGGAATATCACACTGGACAATTGCTTTGTAATAAAACGTATCTCTCTCAACGTATCTTTAGTCCATTAGCATTAATTTAAATGTATAACTTTGACTTTGTAGTTAAAATCTTTCGAGATTCGTTACGTAGATAAGTGGCATAGTTACTTTAACTGGAGTTCTGGGAATCAAGTACTTTGTTTGGTAAGATTATTTTAGTAGTAAGAGTTCTCATCAGATGCTTTATCCTATTACTTATTATTAATTATCAGACCAATTTAAAGTTGCGTCCTTTCAAAAAAGACAGATCAAAATCAGATCTCTTGAGGTGGAGATATCCAATAGCCAGCTTTTTACCCCTTTTTGGAGTGAATAACCTTTCAATCAAAAATCGATGACGAAAAAACAAATTTTACTAAACTGAAGCAGAGATGTTACGCTCGGTCAATTGGTAGTCATATGAAAATTATTAAATAAAGTAATTACGTAAAGAAAATACGATTCTATTACGCAGAATATGGATTTGAAGTTGCAGTATCCGAACTGATGCAGATGTTTAATTTTCAATCTACTTAATCTATCTCTTTACTGATCCAACCACGAACAGCAGTAATACTTGCTTATCATGATTCATGTATTATTAATTTTTTACGTTTATGGTTTAATACTGTCAGAAAAAAATGCAGGGAACGATTATAATTATAATGACGAAGCGAAATTAGTATTATTTGTATTGGAAAAGAGTAAGAAGTGTTTCTTTAATATCATACAATTAACATTGAGGTTATACCATGGATTAACGTCTTAAATAACGACACAATTTCGTCTCCGATAAGGTGATTGAATCCTTATCAGACCATAGCAGATATATAATCGTCTAAAGCAAACACCTAGCAGTTGTCTGAATCGGATTAGTAGTAATGGTGCTAATACTAAAATGTAATTCATATATTATATAAAATTACCATAAATATTTATTCCACAACAAATAATTTATTCTTCTTTTCATTAATGCTGGCGTAAGAGTTCTTCGTGTATCTTTCCATAGAGAGAGATTTATTGGAAAAACTCACATAATATTGTACCTATCTGTTTTATTTTGGTTTATTAAAATGTTGAAATAGTTGGATACATCTCTATATTGCCAAAATATTAACTGATCCTCACTTTGCTTTCATTCATAGAGCCCAGCGGTAACACGCTCACTTGGATAAACGAGTGATGCGGGTTCGAATCCGGGTCTCGCACCTCTGGTATTTCATGTGCGAATCATTTCTACCATGAGTAACACTTGTCTTACCATGAAGGAAATCATCGTGAAGAAACCTGCATGTCTGAGAAAACCTAGCAAGTTTTCGAAAGACATGTAAAGTCCGCCAACACGCATTAGGCCAGCGGGGTGGCCTGATCCCCTTCGTACTGAGGGAGGCCCGAGCCCAGCAGTGGGACGTTAAAAAGAGGCTGATGATGATGATGATAATGAAAAACAGCAAACTATGTGCTATTTTTTGTCACATACTGGTTCTATAATTTTGTTTTATTACATCATTGAAACGTCTTCAATAATGCATAAGATTTGTAATATATTATAAATTGCATAGTACACCGTAATTGACGCATAGATTAGGTGCAAACCAATCACCACTAATCCACTCTGCCTGCCAATTTAATCAATTATGTTTAGTTTGTGATTTTATTCTTAAGGATGGAGTACATAGTAATATTGTCTCAAACTTAATGAAAATATTAAAAGAACTTACATTTTTTTATTTAAAAAAATAATAAATAGTATTATATGTTATAATAGAATTAGTATCGTATATACTAGCAAATACGGCCCGAATCACTGGCCTTAAGTTAAAAAAAATAAACGTTTTTTATAATTTTCTAATAAAATAAAAGTAGCCTAAGTTACTCCATATAGCGAATGAAAATCCCGTCAAAAACGGTTCAGTAATGGCTGGAGGAGATTAGGACGGACTGACGGACAGACAGACAAAAAATGAAAAAAAAATTTATGTAAGTACCGTACATATTATTATGATTATATTACATATGAATTTAGTGAAAAGCTGTTAATTTGTAATTAAAAACAGACACTTCAATTTTATTTATATGTACTAAATTTATACTTTAAAAGTTACTCCACAGTTCTAAGCTCTACATGCTAAAGCTCGTTTCATCTAGAATTAAACACTTCTAATCTCATTGTGTGACATACGCTTTACTCTAAGCCCATTTAATGGCAGCTGTATGCTCCACTTCCGTGCCTGTGATTCGGAAGACGTGTAAATGCGTAATAATTAATGGTTACATAACAATTTAATATACCTAAGTAGTAATTATTATTATGATTTAAATGATAAACAGTCGGACTATTTAGTTACACTAAAATGTGTTTTTAAACGTTTTCAATTTATAAATTAGCTATACAAATGTAATATTATGTACACACTGTTATGTACTAATAATGACCAGTAAATTCGTTCAAGTTTGTAATGTTACGATAGCTCAGTGTGTTAGGCTGCAGTTTGTATTTTACGTACATACGGCACGAGTTCAAATCCCACGCACGGTTTAACATTTTTCATTTTGTTAGCTATCGTGTAGGTAAGTGTCTTTTTACTAATGAATTTTATGAGGTGGGGATTACGGCACAAGGAGTAAGCCGTGATGTACGTGTGCTCGGTGTCCATATCTTTAAGATTGAGTTTATTCTATTTTATGGTCATATAGAAGATCGTAGTAAGACATATTATATACTTAAATTGATTTATTGCCGTAAAGAAATACGAAGTACCTATATAAGTAAATACATTTGGGAATTATTGTGCACAAAAGGGGTAAGTGTGACATATAAGTAAATATTGATCGTTAGGTACAGCATGACGTAATATTATATCTCAATTTGTGTCTTTTCTATTGTAGCCTAACGTAACGCCCTTAAGGTGCTGTCCTTACTCCATACTTCATCCAAATAAGCATCCCTGAAATCTGGGATAGCCGTGGCTAGGTTTTGGCAGAGTTCCATGCAGAGCCCATGTCCAGCTGTGCAGACAATAAAAAAACTCTCCTGGCGCCCTTCATTAGTTTTAAGTCGTATTATTAAGATATATAAATAGCTAGAATAAGTATACTTTAGTACCTAACCTACCAGTTGATTTGTAGCAATTTAAAATATATAGATATAAATTCGTGCATGCTGTTTTTATTAATAAGTAAACCCTTAACAACACGATAATAATTGAAAAATAATCAAGTTTAATAAATTATATCTACATGAAATATGTACAACAAAAAATTATACCCATCAAAATTTAAAATCTCACACTCATACTTAACTGTTAAGACTTTTAGGGTGATATCAATAAAGCTACCATGAATTAATATGGACATTAATGAATGTGAGTAAATTATAGGACGACGTAAAGGAACTAACCACTACTTCTACTATGTTTAACGTCATTGGGCTTTTCTACGATAAAATATAGACCTATGTAAATAAGCCGCAGGTGAATGATACCTTAAAAGTCAACATAATCGATTAGTCTAAGATCTGAGGTAACATTTTCCTTGGTTACCTGCTTGTAGGGTATATTGCAGAGCAGTTGCTTAATGAAGTACAGTCAAATTTTTAAATGCCCAGTATCTAATTTAGTTTTATTTTATTTATCCAGTGAGCTACTGATTCTAATGTGCTTCATGCTATCAAAAAGTATTGTGAATGTTGTAAACGGGTGAATAACAATTGTATTTCGGATTTTCTACTACACGATATGTAACGATTTATATTGTCGCTTTATCGAAATTGGACCTTTCGAAAACTAGCCTCCAAGCGAAGGCACGTCAGTCATTTGAATGATATAAGATATTATATCTCATATATATAATGTAACCAAATGCTCCTGCCTATAATAAATAGCGATATCACATTCACATCTTTTAAAAGCTCGAGTTTATTCCATAGAAAACCACACCCTGCTAAATGTTGTTCAAAATATTTTTGGGTATATATTAGTTTTAAAGAAGACATAAATTCAAAACTATTTTAAACTTTTTAATGAAAGTTTTTAGAAAATAAAGCCTCAATAACGAGTAGAATTTAACATCCATACGTAATACCATACAGCAATCTAATACATATGTATGAAAGTGTGGAAAAGGCAACAAAAACCTTATTTCATGTGTTAGATGCACAGGCGAGTGGACTCGACAAACAAGTACAAAGGTAGGCAAATAACGTCGTACTGCGTCTTGCTCGTTTATTAAATACGTTGCCTAAATTTACTAGTGAGTTTGATTTTGTTTGAAGTAAAGTTGTGGCATCATTTATAGGTTGTCCCCTAAAGAGACCCAAAATAATATTTTATGTATATAAAAATATATAATAAAAATTAAATTTACCGTTGCTTTAAAGTTAAAGATAAAGCGAACAAAACATCAAATTTTATTTCTACTTCAATTAAATTAACAATGTTTTTTTATAAAATATGTATTATTTGCGCTTGTAAATTTTCACATTCGGACGAGTATGTTATTTTTAATAGATTACATTCATACTTACAAACTTATTAAATCAATATATGATATTCATTAATGGTAAATAAATTTAAATGTAATAAAAAAATAAATAAAATATATTTAAATCAAACAAAATCGATTAGGTACGTGATTTTTTCTATTAAAGTTAGCTTTTCTCTAGTAAAAATATAAGCTAAACAAGTATCTACTTTATTTCATTGAATCAATTCTTCTATAAAAGGCGTAAGACCTTTCAACGATAAATCTTGATTTATTCAATGTCTGGCATCACTAGACGCTCGTCTCATTACTGATACAGAGAGGTATTCGATTGATCGAATTACTGCGTCTATGGTAGCCGGCAGATAATAAAGCAAAGGAAAATTAATTTAGATAAATACTTAGATATGCTTGATTATTTCATTTTGCCGAGGATTCTATATGTATTATTAATATATCTTGTAGTATAGGGTGAAAATATGTTTGTCTGTTTGTTTGTAAAGTCATGTATAGATCTAACACTAAAATATATGTATGGTTATTATTGTTATAGGTATCAATAATAAGCTCATCACGATTTTTGATTTTAAAAACTGTAAATACGTCGAATATATGCATTTAAATTATTACTACGTAAGAGTCGTATGTCTGTAGTCTGTAAAATTAGATGTGGTATATAATAAAGCATGTACTACTCTATATGAAAAGCTAACGACTGACATAAGAACGTTGAATAGTGAAACAATTTTATACATTTTACTGTAGAAAACTGCTATTTAAAGTACGTACGACGAAGCGAGTGAGTTTCGTTCGGCGTAGGCGTTCTTTGAAGAGGTAATTCTATTGGCGACAATGCACGTACAGCAAAACTGACATGGCGCTGTATGACATTTTAAAGACAAAATTTTTTTTAATCTAAAATCATCAAATACTAATACTATAAAGCTGAAGAGTTTGTGTGTTCGAATTGAAAAATTCTTTTTGTGATAAGGCTATTTTTCATCACGCTGTGACCAATAGGAGCGGAGCATGAATGGAAAGTGTTTCAAAAACTGGAAGGGCGGGCATTAGTTCTGCAAGGTATCATACCTCGCGACTCAGAAATAATTCGGTTGTGTCTTTAGAACGCGTGCGAAGACGCGGGAAATGCTAGTTAGTTATAATTTCTTTTTATTTAAATAATTTAAAAAGATTTGTTTTTCGCAAAAAAAACCTACGTTTACATTAACTTAAAAAGAAAAATCTTCGTCGTTTTAGGCATATATGAATTAAAAACATATACATACATTACAATATAATGTATACAAGAAGTTGAATGTAATACGTTGGAGTACGCTCGTCTAATAAGTCTAAAGATGAAAAAATACAACAATAAATACAGCTATAGTTCAATATTACTTTGAATCAAGTAACTGTTTCCACTGACTGGAGAATTTACAGGTTGATAAGAGTCTCTTAGCTACAATTCTCCAGGCGTAAGCTCAGCTTTGCATTTGTGTGAGTTATAGCTAAAGCCAATAGCCGCGCATCAAAAAGGAGTTAAGACAGGTTTAAACCAATTCGCAATCGTCTTCGGTCGTGCCTATCCGTACACTGCACTCACACAAATGCAAAGCTGAGCTTATGCCTCGAGAACTGTAAGTAACTATGAGAAGATCTGACGTTATGACTCTTGTCGTTTGTGTAGGATGACTTCTATGCATTGGTTGAATCTCTAATTCACCAGACAGACTTTGATAGACTTACCAGGTGTAGTGCTACCTCGTGAGAAATACTAAAAGACACTATATGAACGCAGAGTACATTGGCATTTTGTGCGAGAATAACACCTAGTGAAGAATTATTTACACTTTAAACTTTGTGTATTATTTTGTGTATAAAACTGCAAAAATAACATGGTTTATCAGTGAATAATGTGCATAGAAAAATAAGAAGTTTGGCGCTATTAAATTGTCTTAAAGAGTCCCATATTGTATCAAAGACCTTCAAAAGTTCGTATATTATAATTTTTGTTAATTCTTACAATAATATAATAAGAGTTATGTTTAATAAGTAAACTTTTTTAAACAGACCAGTTATTTAGTTCGTGTACTTAAGACGTATGTGTACGTACGTGTATGAGATTCAGCAGTATCTGAGTAAATAGAGTTGAAGTCATGTGTTTTCTGTGCAAACAAATGTTTCAATAGCGTCGTGGTTATACATGTTTAAATACGTAACTCTCTCAACATAAGCCTCGGTTCCTAAGAAAAATTTTCAACATTTTCAACTTTTCCCTCAGCACTTGTAAGATAATCTTCAATGTTAATATTTTATTTTGTTTGTAAATGTTGTAGGTAGAGTTAAATTATTTATGGTTTAATAATAAAGACAGATTTAAAATCAATATTTATTTATTTCTACAGGATTACCAACAGTGTATAAAAGTAACATTTCTAAAAAAATAATTATTACAATAAGGGGTCATCTTTTGTACACCAATTATAGGTAAACATAACATTGTGTGTACATGTGGTCTACAATAAAGTTCCTATTAGATCGAACCAGCATTTTTAAGCGAGAGCAGAAAAGTTCGTTAATTTTACGCTTGAATAATAATGAAGTAGACAGAAAAATGGCCGTTGTTTGTACAAAATTGATATTGCAATATGAAAATTTATATCTGTTTTTATTGTAGGTAAAATTA
Organism: Boloria selene; assembly: GCA_905231865.2. Lineage (NCBI taxonomy): Eukaryota > Metazoa > Arthropoda > Insecta > Lepidoptera > Nymphalidae > Boloria > Boloria selene. The sequence continues at coordinate 4,653,984 of HG993137.1, read as the reverse complement.
CTAGTTGCATTTATATCATTTTATTTTGACTAAACAATAGGTGTTGTAGTTTTATGTTGTCATAAAACTATAGTTTTAATTTGAGAGAAGTAATGGAATGTTCACTGTATATGTTACAGAAATATTTTAACATAATTTAAATATATTTTCAACTAGCTGCTTGTCTTCGCTTCGCAGGTCTTCGTCCCTAATGCAAAACATCCCGTTCCGGGATAAAAAGTGCCTGAGAGCTATTTCAATCCCAAATTGTAATAAAATACAGATTAAAGAAAAACTTCGAAAAAAATGAAGCATAATAAAGTAATAATTGTTATCCTATAAGTTAATTTTGCTCTATTCGACTTAGCTGTAGTTTAGTAGTACAATACGCGCGTTATAACATATTGTATTTTGCATATTAATCACCAAATTAGTAAATGCTGCCATCGGCCGCAGATATCTCATATCTCATAACGTATGGACGTTAGACAGGTTTGGTTGATAATATAATTTCCGTTATTACATAAAGATATCTAAAATTCATCGATCATGTTAGCTGTTATGGCACCGTGGAATGTATAAGTATGAAAGGTTTAGATTGATATACAATGTAGGTATCATTAAAACTAGAATACACAAAATAATCAATCAGCCCAGCACTAAAATCAGGCTTTTAAAATTAAATTTAAACAGATATGTTGCGACATTATTACACACAGCGCTATCTGGTTCTGTGTTAAGCTACGAGGTTTGTGTTACGGATACCAGATAGTTGATATACTACATATATAAGTTTAAATACGTACATAATATAAATATAAACACCCATGACTGGAGTACAATCATTCGTGCTCAATAAATGTATGCCCCCAGCGGGACTTGAGCCCGCGACCGCTGGCGCAGCTAGTAGAGTCATTACAAACTGAGCCAAATGTGTCGTCAAACTTTGTCTCCCAGCTTAGATAATTCACGACTAAAACGACGAATTTATCCACAAATATGCACAACTTCAACTCCATGAGTGTTATCCGATCAGTAAATTGTTATGAAAATTCGAAATGACAAGCATGTATTGATTTTCCTTGCTTTTCGTTTTACTAGTATGTATAAGAGGCGTATACGTGATGTATATTGATAGCGCTACAAGGTCACATTGAACATGGGGACATAAATCATACTCCATTTTTGACGTTCACATGGTGATTAATTGTAGGTGCCATGTAATATTATTATTTTATTTGAAGATTGAGACATTATATACGAGTATATGTACATTTCAGCTTATAGTGAAATTTGTCTTATACGCTTTTATTACTTTCCTTTCTTACTAATATATAAATCTGAACTTGAAAATAAAGTTGAATTTTACCATTCCGTTTTCGTGTTGTATTCAAATAAAAAAAGTAAATAATTTGATACTAGCAAACGTTACTTAACTTCAAAGAATTCATGACATGTTGAGTAACAAATAAAAGTAATGAACGTGAGATGATATGAATAATAAAAAAGATATATTTGAGTTAAGATCAAAAGAATGTTTTAAAAGAAATATGTATATTTCAACCTGTATTGTCTTAATTGTAAATAAGTCACAAAAGCGAGTCACAAAAATTTTCAAACATGAATTGTTCTGTAACAATTTTCCATATATATTATCATGATTACAAAACATGTCGCTTTATTAAATTCTAAACCAACCTAAATTTATACAATATAAGCGAAACGTGTTTAATTTAATCAACAGGAATTGCTTTCTACGAGCTTTTTAATATGAATAAAGATGAACTTAATCAAAATTAAATGAAATAACAATCTAAATTGCTTTGTCTTAGTTTGTTTATTAAGTATATTGGACCACTAAAAACAATTGGAAGACATCTCAGACCCATCGGTATGATAACAGAACAATATTAAATGGATGGAGAGCAAAGAGGTCTTATCTAGATGAAATTGAACACAATAGCACCTATATTTATATTCATGAACGTATTTTGTTGAGAATTTTGTTGCTAGATTAGGTACACGTAATAATAGGCCCTTTCGCTGAGTACCTTTACTTTAGTGATGAATTATATTTGTTTGGTTTTTTTGCTCGTCACGAAATGTTGGTAGAATTTAGTACAAAATAAATTTAGATGTAAACAGACACTTAAATAAAGGCACTAATAAGTAATGTCAAAACAGCATGCTTTTATTAAATTACATTATTAACACATCTTTAAAAGTTTCGACTGTTTGTTCCGGTTTATCTTTGAAACAAGTGAACCGATATAACGGGGCATTCTCTTTCAAATAGTTGATATTATATGGATTTACTCAGGTTAATTTTATTTTAGAAAGAGAATTATGGTTCCGTTAAAAGGTTATTAAAACGTCCCTATGATCGAACCAGATGAAAACTCGCCTACGAGTTGTTAGTTTACAGTATAAAAATCAATTTTTTGGTACTGTTATGAGAGCATACTAATAATTCTCCGTAGTACCTTTGATAATATGTTTGTATTGTTAAGCATATATAATTATTAACTAGCATCAGAAATACATCGCAAGTTGATTTTCCTTTAAATACCAGTTCCCAAAATAAAGGCCAGACAGATATTTTCATCCTATACAACTCTTTAACAACTGAAATAACGCAGTTAAATAGAAGCATACCGTAGTATTTTCAACGTTATTAAATTTCCATTTATAGTGTTGCTGCGACGCAAACACTAACGACTTTAATATTATTGGTTTCTTCTAGGTCTGAGTTTGCATGAAAACAAGCACAAGTTTTCTTTTTAATTGCATCGTTGTGCAATTTGCAATCTCCACTGAAAGTATTTGTTAACTTAAAGTTATTTGGGTACCTTCTGCGAAAAGAATATCAAGAACTTATAGGAGAATAGTAACTTCGTTCTATAATGACGTATACTACATTTAAAGAAGTCTTCTTAAAGACTTAAAATCTAGAATTAAAATTATAAACGAATATTAAATATTCTTTATTTGTAATGTGTTGTTAATTATTTTCAGTTTTATTACTTATAAACTTTTAGCTTTTTCCGTGTGGAAGCTGTTTTAAGTAAAATAAATAGTTTAACATGACGTGTGTAAAGTTCAAGTTCTAGAAAGCTTAGTAAAATATTATATTTATTTAATTTTATAAGCAATAAGTGTAATTTATATTTAAATACGCTAAATTATAATTATATATTGTGTGAGTGAGTAGTTGTGATTATGTGGGCATTTTATTTAAAACAGCAATTCTTATTAACCTGTAACATATCTCGTTGATGTACATTGGGATCGCTGGATCTTTGTGATGACAATTCCAAAGATAAGCATATAGAAAAGATTGATTCAAATACATAAAAATTATGTATATCGAAGTTTTGGTGTTGTATTACGTTTCTTAATATAATTAGACCCAGAAGTCCCATAAGGTAGGATCCATCAGTGAAGTGAATTCGATTAAAGCTGATTAAAATCAATAAATTGAAACTAGTATATAAACAGATTTCAGTGTTGTGGAAGCGCTATTGTTATCATTCGCCTGTTTGTATTTTCAAACGGACCACTGAACAAGGAAGATTATTTTTATTGCACTCTAAAAGGTGCAACGAACTGAAAATGCGTGGAATTGAGAGGAAAATCGATATTGATGGATTCATGAGTGCATACCTAAAGTTGTTTTAGTTAAGCCCTTTTTAAAAGATTAATCTGTTTTTTCATTATTTAACCCTTTTACATCTCATTTTGCTTTACAATACCTTATGTAATTGTACTGAATTTACATGAGTATGTATGTTTCTAACTTCGTCACGCTCTGAGTTAAATGGATTTGATCAAATTGAGTACATACAATGACCAAATAAATACATAGGCTAAATTAATAATGGTGGAGATTTAACTTTTTTATGATATTGACAAGTATCTTTAAAGTACCTACCCTACTTAACTCAATTAGAAAAAGCATTTAATATGAAAATTACCAGTTTAGTTTAATTACCAGTTTTTTTAGAGTTTTTGACTCACTATAGAATTTTAGTATTCAGATCGTTTATACATCACTTCACAACATAGTATAAAACAAAGTCGCTTTCTCTGTCCCTATATCCCTATGTATGCTTAAATCTTTAAAACCATGCAACGGATTTTGATGCGGTTTTTTTTAATAGATAGAGTGATTCAAGAGGAAGGTTTATATGCACAAGTAGCAGATCCCGCGGCTTTGCCTGTGCTAAATCTAGGGAAGAGCCCGAGCGAAGCGGGGGTGAGTCGCTAGTAATATAATAATTTAGATAATAAAATAATATTCCAAAACAATATGCATTTTAATACCTATGATTTTACATAATAATACCTCGGTGGTGTAGTGGCTAGCATATACGGTCGCACACCAAGAGGTCCTGGGTTCTAGCCCCAGGTCGGACCAAGTTTAGTTATTGAGACATTCTGTTTGTAAGTCTCAGTAACAGCCCGGAGTTGGGAAGTTGGCGGTGTTTCACCCCCGTGCCTCGGATGGCACGTAAATTATTAATGTATGTAAAATACATAGCATCAGAGAATTTATCTTCTATTCACAAATTAATTTTGGTAAGTCTGTAAGAGAACTAGAAACGTATATGTTTATAAAAGCCCTCAATAAATTATTCTGAAAACGGTTGTATATTAAGTGCACTACTCAAATTGAATTTCTCGTCATGTCGTACTAAATTATACACTGAAAATTTAATTCAACAACTAACAATGATGATGATACATTCACATAAAATATGCATTTTGTAGCTAAACTAGCGACTTACTATCGAGTCGCTTGAGTTCGTCCCTAGGTATCTTACCTTTTAATGGTGAATGATGTTAGACGACACGTTTGGCGCAGTTTGTTGTGACCCTATTTTCTTGCGCCAGCGGTCGCGGGTTCGACTCCTGTTGGGGGGCATTCATTTGTTAAACTCGGATATTTGTACTCCAGTCATGGGTGATTATATTTATAATATGTATGTTTTTAAACTTATATATGTAGTATATGAAGTATTTGGTATACGTAACACAAGCTTCCTTCGTAGCTTACCACGGAACTAGATGGCGCTGTGTGTAATAATGTCCCAACATATTTATATATTTATTTATTTAAAAATACATTTATGATATACAAAACTTTACATTTTAAACAAACACCAGAAACGATTCTATATTACATTCATGTTTTTCCTGTTCACTTAAGGCAGACGTAGCAGAAAATATCAGTGCCGCTTTTCCTCCACTCACATTTAATTTTAACTAACGAAAAAGGTATGTACTTTGTTACTATATTTCAAAGAAGGCTGTCTTATGAAACTAGCAACTAAGAAATAAAACGTAGCGATATTGCAACTTTGATTAAAATGCACTGTAGATGCGCCCGAGATATTTGCGCTTCCATAAAAATTACTGACCCACGCTTTTAAATTTAACATTAATGAAAATTCTAGTTATTTCGCTCAAAATAATATTTTGTTCATAAGTTGTGTTGATTTAAATGAATTAATCATTTATTAATTCTTATCAGTCACTCTCTAATATTTGTATTTCATTATTTCTAAATAATCAGAGAGTAGATCCCATCAAATACCAAAATTAAAACAAACAAACATACACTTTAAGTAAAGCTTTTTCTTATTAAAGATAGAAGAGATTCGAACTTTTTATTTTTTGAAGTCGCAAGCTAATATGAGCTAAGAAAATATGTTATGCTCTTAGATAAAATGACTGTTATCCAAATAATTACAAAAAACAATATAAAATAAAAAAATCTATTAAAAGCAAGAAAGAACTGATTAGTACTTTTCACTTACTTATACCTAATCAGATATTTTCAGAGTCGATGCCAGCCGTCGATTATTATTATAGTTTAAAAAATTATATCTACATCAATTTGGAACGTAAGCTTTGCTATGTTTGTATCGTCTTAATAAGTTTCTAACCATCTTCCAAAAAGAGGAGAAAACACAGCTTTACAGCTTGTTTGTAAGATATATCTTTTAATATTTGTAGGTAGATAGAATTTACGCCAAAATGAAGGTATATTATGATGATTTTTTTGATGAAATATATAATATTTGAGTGGTAAATTTTTTGGGGATGTTGGCACGGTGATCTACGGTGAATGCAATTTGCGTAGAAGTAACCTCTTTACTGGCGCTCCTAACTGGCAGACGGGTGAGGGAATTTCTCGCGAGATTTTCTCATTTCAAGCTCAATTTAAGAATTTGTCTAGTAAAGCTCAAACTTATTCAGATTATATTTATCTTAAACTTATGCAGAATTTATTAATACTAATCACGACATTATTTTATAATGACCTTCTCCATCCTAATGGGGCGTCGCAGAATCGCTTACGGATTCAATCACGACGTTCCGACAGAAGGTTTTCCGAAGCAGACCACACAGCCAAGGGGTTGTTTCACAGCAGTCCATTCAACTATCAGAGAAGTACCACCTCCAGAAGTAGGCCGTTGTGTGTGTATGTGTGGGTGTGTGGCTTCTTGTGCGTTTCTTTGCTTAGCGACCGGCTGGATTACCTGACGCTAATGAGTCACTACACGCACGTTGGGGAGAAAATAAAGCCTAATAACCCCACCTCAATAAAATATAAACCTATAAAATCAACAGTTGAATGTAGGAGTTTTATAATATCCATCAACGAATGTAACCTAAAGAACTTAAGATTAAGAAAAAACTTAAAGTAAAAAATACACTAACCGAAAATAAAACCGTAATCCAAACAATGTTAATGATTAAGCGAAGACATACAAAAAGTTACTACTTATATATGTAATTTCTCCTATTATTAGTAACTTTCATCGTTTCCGATATAAACTTTATTCTAATAAATATCACATGCCAATATCACTTCACAACTGTGTCATAATGCAGAGCAATAACTCTCAAAAGTAATAGCGCACATGTGACTCCTATTCAAAAGGTTTAAAGGGCCCACTAAGGGAATAACTTTCTCTTTTGTGTCATTCTTCAACAAAAAGGTCAGAAATTAGTTTCTCGCAGACGTCATTATATAAATAGTAGGGAACATACGCACGGTTAAATTTATTACGTTTTACTCAATAAAAACGTTATGTGAATAAAGTTCAATGAATATACCTTTTCTTGTCAAAGAAAACTTTTGACATTACGTCGTATTATTCTTTTAAAAATACCTTTAGACTAACAACTATTATGTGAATACTAGCAATTCCCGCGACTCCGACCGCGAACTAATGTCTATTAAAAAAATGGTATTGGTGGTAGAAACCATTAAAAAAATAAAAAATAAAAACAATAACAAGAGGGCCAACCTTATCACCTTGGCGAATAAAACATAAACTACGATCTATTCTCAAACCTACCAAATACTTTTATACTATAAATACAATTAAAATTCAATGTATTATTTTTCTACGATGCTAAAAAGCTTTATAAAGAAAACAAACAAAATTAAAATAAGAGATATGATAGATATGAAAATCTTTCCGCTCCTCTCGAATATTGTGTACCTCGCTCAATAAGCGATAGCATTATATATAGTGCATTATTTTACATTTGTTCACCGAATAGAAACAATTCGTACAAGATTTGGCAAATGGGCAGAAACAAATAAACACAATAACCAATCGTAGAATCACGTCGAATAGAGGTTCCGGAAGCTTTGAAAAGAAATTTTGTAAATTTGGTTTGAGGTTGTGATCTGAATTCCCCATTTTCTCCATTTTTGCCGTGAAAACCTCTTGTTATTTCGCCATAAATATGGTCATATTAAAAACTACGCTTTAAGCGCAAGTTAGTCTTTGTTGGACGACTCGTTTGGCGCAGTTTGTAGTGACCCTGCTTTCTTGCGCCAGCGGTCGCGGGTTCGAGTCCCGCTGGGGGCATTCATTTGTAAAACTCGGATGTTTGTACTCCAGTCATGGGTGATAATATTTATAATATGTATATATTTAAACTTATATATAAACTATCTGGCATCGGTAACACAAGCGTCCTTCGTAGCTTACCATGGAACTAGATGGCGTTGTGTGTAATAATGTTCCAACATATTTATTATTTGTACTAAGAATACAGGACTCTGTGGTTCATATGAAATCGTATGAAACAGGAATCGAAAGTAAGGCTTCCAGCGTAGTAACCAGTTCCAATTAAACATATAATTATTCCCCACTGCATTGCACTCTTATTATTGCGATTGTGTCCATAATATAATCCTTTTCAGATTTTAATTAACATCTTCACTGGAAAATCTGACATGGGATTTCTCATAAAAAAAACTTTTATCTTGTTTCATATCAAATTGTATATCTGAAAAAATATTTCTAGAGAATGTTGATGAAATATTGATGGTATGTTATTATAGTAACATAGTTCTAGGAATTAGGAATAATCCTATTCCCTAGAAAAAAGCGTTAAAATTTTGTCTCGTTTCGGGAACAATGATTTAATTATTACTTGTATTAGCTACGAGTACGATTGAATTATTTATCTGTAATCCTAAAAACTTTTTTTTGTGGCCTAACTCGATGTGCCAGCGATCGCGGGTTTGAATCCCGCTATGGAAATTCATTAGTTTTTTCAGTATTAGTATAATATTATCTTTAAAAGGGAGTATCATATCATATTTACGAATACGCATTTCTATTAATTTATGCTATAATTTTTCGGATTCACGTTTAGTTTTATATAACTCTGCCTACATAATTACTTAGTCTGAAATTAAAATATATACTATTTAAAGATATATTTTACCAATATGCATTATTTAACGCTAATAACTAACATTTTTATTTACAGATTCAGACGTTAGGTATGGTGGTATTATGTCATTCGCAAAAAGTTGAAAAAACATCTCGTTTGAACGCAACAAGGCTTGTTAGGAAAAAAATCACCCCGTACGTCCCGCCCGTCGTAGTGAGCCGTGAAAATGAACAACGATAACCTTTCACTGTCATACAAAAGGCGCATTGAGCCACGAACGGACAAAATTGATTTTTGTTCATATTGGGAAGACCGAGCGCCATCGTGACAGCGAGGCACAGAACCACAGCCTAATAATAACAAGTAACCAAAAAATGTATCTATTTACTATTTAGAAAATGTGAATAATCTAGACACATATATGTGATCCAAGTCTGGGAATAGGTTTCTTTCATCTATAATAGGTCTTAAAGATAATGCTATAATGGACTATGCTAGGCATACAAAAACGTATTTCGTATCCAGCACTCACTTACACTAATAAAATCACTGAATCAGCCAAATACAAAGAGCTGTTGCCTTTTATATTTAGTAAGGAATACTGATAACATAATTAAGTCATACGTCGTAATATTAGAATTTTATGCAATTTAAATAGCATTTTATACATAAGATTCTTAGGGATATTAGGTATTCAACGGGCTAAGTAATCGGTGTAGTAGCCAACTTTTACGGCTGCAGATCGTAAGGTCCTCGGATCGAGTCTCGATTATGACAATAAAATGAATGCGTTTTTGTCACGAAATACTCAGTAGCCAGAGATGGGAAATTGGCGGTGTTTTCAGTTTACAACCCCGTACGCCGTACCCCGGGGAGCACGATGATCTGTCAGACCTGCATCTTATCCCCCACCAGTCGTGTCAAGTAGTCGTCCCAGTGGAATATGAGAGAATATTATTATTATTAAAATAGAAAAAGTTGTAAATGTAATTATTTAGGCATAGTCTAAAAACTAATCTTATAACCTTTAAAAATTTTCTTCCCAATTGTTATTTCGTGCAACATTTAATTAATATTTAAATTTATAAGTAATCAGTATTAAGTAGGTACTAATAAGCTAAATCTTCTCTAGGATCTAAATAAAATATATTACAGTAAAAATAAAAAGCACATTCACAATAACGGTGTTTCTCAAGTTTTAATTTCATCATTTATTCCCAAAACATATTTTTGATTCTTTTGGAATACAACTTTATTAAAAAAATAACAGTAGGCTATTATATTAAATAAAAAAATACAGCTTTCTAAATGCTATAACCTAATAAAGGATCTCCTGACAATTAATAAAATACATTAACCTTTCAATGTCACTCAAATCACATTCGCAAAGGGCTAATTGATTATTACTTATATTGGGTAGACCTGGCGCCACCGTGACTAGACATTTTGCCGTCTGACGTTTCTGATTTCTCTAGCCGCAGCCCGCAGTGTCTTTCGTCTATTTTATTTTATGCTAAGGAACTGTTTTCCTGTTCGATTCCAAACAAAGTATTGATAAAATTAATAATAATTATAAAACACATATTCTCCTTCGCTACTTCATAATTTACGACAATCTACCATGATAACCTTGCATTAATTTCACTTCGAAAGTCCGTGGAATGAAAATGACATTATCGTTACGGCAGGCACAAAAATAAAATATAGTTCCTCATAAAAAATGATTAAATTGCCTATAAGAAATGCGTAAGTAGATATGGTTTTCTAGTTTTCTTAAAAATGATATTATGCTCTATTGTAATGCAAAAGTTGTTGGACCACCTTGATAAATTTTTATAGTATATTTTGTAATCCTACTCGATTAAGCTTCCGAATTTCCGAAAAAAATACATATCATTAACATACAAACGTCATCACGTTCGTCTTTGAAGTTAGTTAAAAAGCGTATTTATTACTTAATAAATGCTTTTAATTATGAAAGATTCATGTCTTAGCTTTTAAGCTTTTTTAATGTTAATTTGCCCATACTTTTTTGGTTTCCTTTATAATGTTCTTTTCTTCTTTTTACCGCCCTCTCTGAGTTTTGGCTTCGAGCTTATAAAAGTAATCAATTTCAATAAAGTGTCATCTAAGAGCTTATTATATGAAAGAATCAAGTCAGTTTATTAGAAAGTTTTCATCTTATGTTACAAAGTCCATCCTGTAATTTTCAAATATTTGCTAAAGGAAATTTTTAAATTAGTATTTTAGTATTTAAACGATCGTTTATGTTTATATACCAAGTAATAATGAAACGCTATCTAGTATCTACTGCTTTTTATACTTTTATAACTACCTACAGATGCAATATTTACTCAAGTACACACGAGACTTACTTTCCAAAGTAGGTACGTACCTTCTATATTATAATCTTCTAACGCGTAATAAGCTTATATGAAGTTCTCCACATGCAACTACTTCTACTTAGATCACAACTACTCATATAAGCACAGCTTTGTATAGAAGTGCATAGAATAAGCTTAAGATGTACAGTTCTTGAGGCATAAGCTCAGCTTTGCATTTGTGTGAGTGCAGTGTACGGATACGCACGACCGAAGGCGTAGCGCGTTGCGAGTTGGTTTAAACCTGTTTTAACTGGTTTTTAATGCGCGGCTATTGGCTATTAGATATCACTCACACAAATGCAAAGCTGAGCTTATGCCTCGAGAACTGTAACCTACTATCTTTCTATAAGGTATGTGATCCGTGAACAACCACACACAGTCAAATGAATAAAAGTTATAGACAAAGCAGACTTAGCTAAACTGTATATATTGTAATTCCCAAATACTTTAATACGTACAAATATAACAATACAACATTCATATAACATATTACAATATACCCTTTTCATATCGCCTTAACCGTTGAGAACTGGTTTATTTTTTAACCCAAAGAACTGCCGCTCCTAGTGAGATTAGGTGTACGTTTGTCTTAAATAATAAAATGTATACGTAATATTACTATTAGAAAATAAAATTAATGTTCTTTAGCTTTTCTTTCATCGTCCTGTATGAAGAAGAAATATCACTTATCTTCATTCAAAAAGTTTAAAATTTTCAGAACTTAGTTCAAACTTTCCAACCACTGATAAGCTGCAAAGTTTATACTGTGCAACATTGTCAAAATAAAACAAAACAGCAATACGACATCGTAACAGGAGAAATAAAACCCTATAACGAATGGAATCTGTATTTTAATCTTGCTTGTTTTATTCAATACATTCATTTTTTAAATCACTGTATAATTTTGAAGGTATAGCTGTCATAACTGCACAATGAAACCTTTGAGACCTTCAAAATCTCAGTCATGCATGGTGTTTAGTTTTAAAAAATATCAGGAAAATCGAAATTAAACCGCGACAAAACACCTATATAAAAATGTTAAATATTCACGTAAAACTAAGAAATTATAAACAATATGCGATTTTATTCCAAAGATTAAGTCATACTTTTAAAATTAATCTTAACAAATAAAAATATGGACCTTTTCATTCTCAATATCACGAGGCCTTAAAATCTTATTGAGAGTGATTTATTCTCTTTTATCCTTATTCAATATAATTTTATTGGATATCTATGATTGGAGATATGTCTTATTCACTTCTGAGACACATTTAACAGATTATGAGATGAAAAAAATGATTTTTCTTGTTATCGTCATTTATTTTGATAAATGAAACCTATGTATTCATATGATCATAATCGTAGATTATTTTACCGAATTATTTAGACTGATGATGTATTTTTTCTGTTCGATAAATCATATCAAAATCTCCAATCTATAAGAAAAGTCTGTCACTCTGCTTGTATGTTCCAGCTAATCTCCGAAACGGCTGGATCAATTTTTAAGGGACTTTTGTTACCAGATATCTGATATTATTATAAAGAGTAATTTGGCTACTGTTACTTTAGAAAAAGAATAAGGGTTCGAATTAAAACGTACTCAGGGTCAAACCTAGGCAAATCGAGGGTGAGTCGCTTGTTACTAAATAATATCTCACGTAAATGCAAATCAATACATTTAAATTCACAAGTTACGAATAACATCAATTCAATTTCTTATCAAAGACAAAATGTTGAATAACGACATTTGGAAGTTTGGTTTGAAACAGCGAACGTCTATTGTAAAACTTCTCTAATATTCGGAGTAGAAATTTATTCTTCGACTATTGGAAAATAAACCAGTCCATAAGATTGAAGGGAAATTCGCAGAAATTCGAACTAAGTAAATCGTTTATATGAAAGTTGGTCTTTGGCAAAGTATTTGCTTAATTGTTATTCAAAGTAGATTAATAATAACGGATAAAAGTATTATTAGGTATGCTTATTTTAATATTACATTTTACGCTTAGACTTAACTAAACTATAGTACTAAGAAATAAAAGTTTTTTCTACATAAGCAAATAAACAGAAAATGAATTGTATATTTAAACATAATATTTTAATGTGTTTACTATATCAAATACAGTAACTTCGTACAAACTTGCTAGTCTCATCTCATCACATAGTACAAGTGTACACTGTACTGTGTTTATTTAACGTTCAAGTATCTATGTTACTATATTTATTACAAACTTAGCTACCATTTATCCCTTCTGACTCGTATTCTTCGATATACCAGTTGCCAGTTTAATACAAATCTTTTGAAAAGAAATAATTTTGTAATGCTTGTTCTCATGATATAACTTTACTAGCGACTCGCCCTCGCTTCGCTCGGGCTCTTCCCTAGATTTAGCACAGGCAAAGCCGCGGGATCCGCTAGTTATGCATATAAACCTTCCTCTTGAATCACTCTATCTATTAAAAAAACCGCATCTAAATCCGTTGCGTAGTTTTAAAGATTTAAGCGCACATAGGGATATAGGGATATAGGGACAGAAAAGGCGACTTTGTTTTATACTATGTAGTGATTACTTTACGTCAATCAAATCAGCATGATTTCCTCCGACTTTTTCAACAATCATCGTTATATTTCAGCAAATTTACACAAAACGTTTAATGAGTTATGCACCTATACATTGCTTATGAATCACTTCATCCATTGATAAAACTCCGATTAGTCGTTTTTGAGTATATCACGTTCAGACAGACATACGCGGTGGGGGATTTTGTTTTATAATATATTGTGACAGTGGCAAGACAAATTTCTTAATTGTCGATTACTCGATTAAATACCAACATTTTCTAAAAAAATCTACTCTGTATAGCTATGTAATATGTATATATATAAAGTATAATATATAATAAGGTACATACACCTACAAGTATGTGGGACAGAAATCAAAGATCCACAGGATGGTGTTGAACCGATTCTGATAAAATTTTCTAAAAATGTATCTTGCCTTTCATAAAAATCAGCTCGATAGTTTCAGCGTGAAAGGGAAACAGAGAGAGCTACTAACATTATCTGGATTATCATCTACAAAATTATAATATTTAAATTGTAATATAACTTAATAAAACAAAGAAACATGTTATATATTAAATTGTACCCAACAACATTTTCTCGAATTATGTTAAATGCAAAATAAGAAATTCGAAATTTTATCCCAAGCGACAAATTGCAGCTTAGCTAGAAAGCCAGGTACGCTGTTTAGAGAAAATGCACGTGGTGCATAAGTTCTGCTATATTAAAACCACTATATCAAGAACGTATTGCTTAATTTAGTTTAACCATCTATGTGTATAACTTTTCGCATATTAAATTAAAAATTATAAAATTGATTATACTTATTGAAAAACACAGCTTCAGTTTCAGTCAGTTTTTTTTCGTAAAAAATATGATAATTAAAAATTCTAACTTAAAAACATTACGTAACGCGAATAGTAAAAATAAAAATCTCAGTGCTTAAAAAAGAAATATAAAAAGTCGGCGAAGGGACATAGTATTTTGCAATCAAAGACATACTCGTACATACCTACGTAGGTAGTCTCAGCAAAGATCAACTTATTGGTATTACACATATCCTTTGATTTACATCCCATATAAAAATAAGGGCGGAATATTCTTCCTTCTTTTTTAAAATCGGTTAATAATAAAGATAAGTAAAGCCAGCTAATACACCGTATAAAATATTTTAATTCGTAAACTTCAACTCTTTTACTATTATATATCTTAATATTAAATTTTATGTACAATATAACGATATTAAGTACTTAAAAATAATGATCACGACTCAAAATACGAAATGGTCTGAAACTCAAAACGCCTAAAATAATTACACAGCATTGTTGTGCAACCAAGTGTTCACTCATTATTTTGTAATGGCGTTGTGAATGAAGTCTAACAATAAAATTTCTTTTAAATAATTCCTTTTATTTCTATAAAATCAGAAATAGGTTTCCCCTTCGATATAGAACAAAATAATATTATGCTTACGTTTCTAGTTTACTTTAAAAATGTTTAAGAAAATGGTCTAATGGTCAAATTTATTTTAATACCTACAGATTTAAATAAAGACTAGCATTTCCTACCGCTCCGCCCGCCTTCTAAATACCGGAAACAAAATAGATTTCACATACTGTGTGATGTTTTAGCCGGTTTGTAACGATTAGTTGAGAATTCTCAGAAATTAGATATTTTCCCGCAATAAAAAGTATCCTATGACCCGGGTAGTTACCCGGGTCATAGGATTTCATCCAAATCAAACCCGTGGTTTTCTCGTGATGCGGTCACAAACAGACTGATAAACAAAAATTATAAAAACAATAGATTTGGCCTCTCTATCGATAATAATGCCTATTTCTATTTAGATTTTCCAAAACAGTTTAATTTTAGTAAAGAATAAAATATAAAACTCTAAGTAGAATACTTTTTTTAATTTCTGCAGTAATTAGATATTTTATAAAAGTGACGCCAATAATTATTTTTATAGGAAAAAATGCGAAAACGACATGATTTATGGTTGGGTCTCATTCGTCCTGATTTATGGTACTGGCGTGCGAATATTAAAGATTCGTATTGATATATTATTCCTTTATCCCCATTCTCCCTTTTTGCTATTTACGAGAGCTCCCCAGCCCTCATAACTTTCATCGTCGTTTTTACAGCGACTTATAAAAACAGCCTCAGCCTTTTATAAATAATGCGCCTAGAGTATGTTATTATAAACATGTTTGGTTTTATACCGTTCATTACACTTTATGAAGCTACAAAAATATATTTATTAAAAATATACATCCTGTATATGAAATATGCTAATATTATGCTTTTATTATGTTTAAACGTTTTTTTGTTACAATTTAGCAATAAAATATAGATTGAATATGTAGGTATTATTAATATATTATGAGAAATAGCTTTATTAATTTTATATCCGTATGTCTAATAATGAAATAACAAATATACTTTCCATACTTTTTTATGTGTACAAAAGAAAAGTAAACTTAATTATAACAGTTAAAGTTAGGTCCATATGGAATTGTGGTAAGAGTGCTAGCGGTGTTTTTAGATGAAAAACCAGCGACCTCTCTTTTCACCAGTAGATGTTATTCGTGTAAGAAGTGTGTAGCGCTACGAATCTATAAGCCAAAAGTCTCAAAGGCAAATTGTGTAAACGCCTAATTTTAGATATTTTTTATAGTATTTTTCATACAGCTGACTATGGAACTTTAATAGGGATCGATTATATATTTGTAATCATTCCCTACATTCATTATTTTTATGGCTTAAAATTGCTTTAACATTCAATCATTTTAACAGTACATTTGGTACAAGTTTGTCATGTAAAAAGGAAGTGATGTCAATAAATCCACGTCAACTTCTATCTAACAAAGGAAAAATATGAATTGTGTATGAAATGTTTTATTTCAATTTTGGTAGGTTTACTTTTGCATAATTGGATCATTTTCTTGAAAATAACATACTGTTTTCACAATATCCGCCTTTTAATATAATGTTA
Organism: Boloria selene; assembly: GCA_905231865.2. Classification (NCBI taxonomy): domain Eukaryota; kingdom Metazoa; phylum Arthropoda; class Insecta; order Lepidoptera; family Nymphalidae; genus Boloria; species Boloria selene. Next base: position 4,637,354 of record HG993137.1, on the reverse strand, counting down.
ACAAGGTTTAACCCTCCGACGAAACAGTCGATCAAAATAATGTTTTATGCGTGTAGATACTTGCTACTGTTTATTTTTCTTCGGTCCTCGGTTTAATACATAAATTGGAAAAGAAAATGTGTAAGATATGTATCATTGTCCAAGATATTGCCGAATGCCTCGTCATCAGCGCTATAATAGAGAGCGATTGAAATCTCTTCTTACTCAGCCCGCCATAAGTAATTTTGGTTGAGTTATAATGAAGACGAAAATTGTATTATATCTGATTGCGGCCAATTGTTTTCGTGATTTCCATTAAGCAAGTTAGAGTCTAATTTGTATGTAAAGCAAAGATACGTAATTTAGATTGCTAAGCTTTTAAAAAGGCAATTTTGTGACGGTTGCTTCAATTTACTTACCTTCTAATCACCTCTTGGAGTGAACAATTGTATATAGATAAATATTTGAAGTACGTGAGAATGTATTATAGTGTGTTATTAATGTTTGCTAGTATTTTCTTCCGGTTCGGGCCACGTTTTTTTAATTTTCAACTGACTACTAAATATGAAGTTCTCAATTCGGTTGTATTTTTATTCTTTATTACCTCAGAACTCCATCATTTATAAATTGATATGAATGTTTTTTCTTTATTTGAAAGTGATAACTTCGAGTTTAGTCACATTTGAATTTTTAATAGAAATCCACAAGTATAAAAATTGCGGATGTTTGATTTTGGCCTACTGTATAGTCAAAATGGGTCCTTGTCTACTTTCCTGCTATGGCTACGCAAAAATTAAAATTAAAAACTTAAAAAATCCACTATAAACATATATAATCGATAATAATCAGGCACCGACTCTGAAACTATCTATAGTAAATGAACCAAAACTACCAATTAATTATTTTCTTTATTTTATATTATTTTTCTCTTTTTTTTTTTTTTTTAATGGTAAAAAGGGGGCAAACGGGCAGGAGGCTCACCTGATGGAAAGTGATCACCTCCGCCCATGGACATCTGCAAGCCAGGCTTGCAGATGCGTTGCCGGTCTTTCAGGAAAGGGAGGGATGGAGGAGGGAGGGAAGAGGGAGGGAGGGGGGAACGAAGGCGGAGGATGAAGGGAAGAGGGAGGGGGGAACGAAGGCGGAGGATGTAGGGAAGTGGGAGGGGGGAACGAAGGCGGAGGATGAAGAGAAGAGGGAGGGGGGAAGGAGAGTGGGCCTCCCGGACTCTTACTCACCGGATGAAACGCGACAGCATAGCTGCCACTTCACGCCGGTCTTCTGTGAGAGAGTGGTACTAATGAACTATACGGGGCGTGCCGGCCCATTCTGTTGCTACCCGAAGGTAACAAGCATGGCACTACCACTTATATAAAATATATCTCTATAAAAATATTCATAAATAAGCGTGGTCAAACAAACAAGGTATGTAATATATTATATAAATATTAGTATAGAGGTACGGATGTGCAAGAAGAAAGGAAGAGGAAAATTTCAAATATTTATAATAAGTCTAAAGAAAACTGTAATTTGTATTATTAGTAAAAATAATGTAGTTGACAAAGAAAACATTCTTTATATTGTTAGCTCTTAATTATACTTTGAATAAAGTAAAAGAGCTCCATATTATTCATTTTAAAGCACAAACCCACTTTTTCTTTTAAAATTATAATATAATGTTGCTTTAAAAATATTATATAAAGTGAATTTTTAAAGAAATGAACACTGAAATACTTTGTCATCTTAATGAAAGTTTTCTAATTCGAATAAAGAAATGAAAACGTTAATAAAGTTAATGTAAGCTTTTAAAATGAAACTTAAAGCTATATAAAATCGTTTTCGCAATTCAGAGCTGACACCGCATCTCTTAAAAGTTTTTCAAATATTTTAAGTTTTGTGATAAAATAAAGATATACTCGTAACTTTTTATTAAGTTTTTAATCAATTTGTTTCGGTAAAAATGTTTACTTTCTACTTCTGTGAGTTCATTAATTAGTTTATTTAAGCTTAACCGAAGTAAGGGTCTATCTTATTAGTATGATAACGTTAAACTATATTTGGTTGATAACATAGTGAAAGTGTATGAAAATGACATTTAATAGGTAATAATTGGAGACATTCAACTTATCTGAGAGAACTGATTAATTTTGTTTGCGACATCTACACATATAACAACGTCGTAGTAGGTACTAAATATATATACATATTTGCTATGTAAGTTATAGTCAACGTTGAAAACTCAGCTATAAAGAAGCAAACTACATTCTAAACACAGTTCCCTAGCTCGACGCATTCCTCTTTCTGTATAACATGGGTCGCTCTAAAATATCTTGTTCACATGAAATCGCGTTTCAGGCTCCAGGTAAACTATCAAAGTTATGAAATAAATGGCTCGAGTTTGCGCAAAAATTCATACTTTAACGACTCGGAGTTAGAAACTTGAGAGCATCTACTCCGTATTACTCAAGTTTTGCTGTCAATTATGTCTCCCGGCGCGGCGGAGGCAACGTTTGGTCAGCAAGTTTCATTGCAACTGCTACTTTTAAAATTATAAAAGTATTCTTTAATGTTCAACGATACGATCATTGCGGAAATCCCTTAAGTTTTTAAATTCAAGTAACTGCTTTTCTTTATATTTTGCTACAATTTACCCTATATATAAAACAACAACAAATCGAGTTATTTACACCATTTACTTAAGCACGGCTGGACCGATTTTTATGATCTTAGATTTAGTGTATTTGTCACTATCCCAAATAGCAAAATAACTAATACAATATCGAAAAAGATATATCTACACGATATTAAATCACGGAAAAAATATGTGGATAACGCTGACTAATAACTGTTTAAATCTAGGTAGGTATATATTATGTACTTATATTCCCCTCATGAACGCAACCGAGGGAAGCGAGGGTAGGTAATATATAAAAAAATACTTTTCACGGTTGATAAAAAATAGTCTGCGATAAAAATGAAGTCACAATTTAAATTCAATAAGTCGGTAAGCCCCTATAAGCTCTTTAAATACTGTATTAATTCTAAAATATCAGTGTTAAATACACTACATCAGTGTTTCTTTTAAATAATAAGAAGTAGTATTTTCATAATATGTAAGTATACCATATTTTAAGGAAAAATTTGCGTTTGAATTTTATCTATTTAAAACTATTACGATTCAAAAATATATTTTACATAGGAAACGCATAAAGGTATCAATTATAATGCCTAACTTATCCGAACTCACGATACACAATATGATGAACCGTACAAAATTTTTTCTCCAGAAGTTCTACATTCTATATAACTAATTTCAAAGTTTAGTTCAAGTTAGCCTCAAGAGCTGTATCAAATATTTCTTACTTTAGACTACGTAAGTAGTATTGTTTTTAGATTTGCAAACTGGGTTACCCAAATAATTTCAAGTCGCTTATCATGAAGCGGCACAAAAATATAGCTACGTATTTTTCGTTCGTAAAATACTTATTACTTCTCTCATTTTCTGCACCAACGGCAGGAAATAAAAGTCCCATCAAACCGCTGGTAATTTAAAAATAATGCTGCAAAAATTTGTAGAAATGCGAATTTGAAGGCAAATTGCGGTATATCCGGATCAGGCGCCGCCTGGCCGCGCTCATTGATATTTAGTGGATTGATTATAATTAACGTTACAGGAAACGGAAAGACTTTTTTCAATTTGTTCCAAAAAAAATTATTATTTTTGATTGAAAATATATCAGTCAATACTACGTACCTGTCTTGAAGTCATTTAAAGATTAATTGTATTAGGTACAACTTTCACTAATGGCGCTGGCCTATATCGAAAGACATGAACACAGCCAAAGCCACGAGCAGAAACTAATAAATTAAATAAGAAAATAAACAGGAGCTAATATTCCGAAATGGAGCGAAGCTATAAGAACAACTGTATTTAAAAGACGCCAAGTTACGTCCGTGGATGGGATACGCTGACGTGGTTGGTCGTAAACTATTCCCGGATTTAATAAAATTTATTCAGCTCCATTCTTTAGGGGCCGACAAATCATAATTCTACCGGAATAGATACTTATTTAGGTGGGACCGAAGTTTTAGAGCCACTAAAGTTTATTTGAGCCGTACTCAAGAAAATATGCTGATGCCTTTCAAATATTTGCATTTTTGATTTAGCAATTGTTTCACATAAAATAAAATGTTTATAGCGTGTTGATAACTTAATAGAAAACTTTATTAACTTAACTTAATAGATAGGTACATAATATAACGCTGCAATCACGTTAATAAGGAGGTAAGCTTTATATTAGTATAAAATATAAATGCTCAAGTAAGAAATAGAGTAAAGATTTCAGGTGACTTTTCATGTTAAAATATCTCATTTGTGTAATTGTGTTTTACTAAAAGCAATAAAAAGATTCACGAGGAGTGTGACTAAGAGAAGTAAAGAGGGGTCATCAGTATTGCTATACTTGTGGCTAAACATAAAGAAAATCTGTATGATTAAACATTGTAAATATTTTATTGGGATTTTTGCCACATTTCTTTCAAACTTTAAATACTATCCGGATGCATAATTCATATTAAGAAGGATATATTATTTATGTGTTATTAAAATTGTTTATTAAATTGAAATCAATTTATTTTCCAATACACTACCGTATAAATATGAAGCTAGATCCACACTGAACACACCCGCCATTTGCCATAAACTTCAAATCTTCTCAAACACAAGTTGTAGCTTTTGCGCATCTACACTTCGGATTTTCTTTAATATAAAAGCATCCCTTTCCACATGTTTGAATTTGAGATAACTTGACGAGACTTGGCAAAAGTGAAAATCTAGTATAAACAACGTCTTATTGAATTAACAATACGTATATAGCTAATTAACCTTCTGCACCAGAGATTATAATCCATATTAATTATTGCACGCTGACGGGAATTGAACTTACGACCTAACTGTACTGTAACTGTAGCTTAAATCAAGTAAAGTCTCAAAACGCTACAGTGAGAATTAATTAACAAATAATTACGCGCATACAAGTAAGGTAAATGTGAGAATAATTTCATCAGAACAGAAGGCATTACTCTGGGGCGTATTTAAACCGATTTATTGTCTCTAAATTCAAGCCTCCTTGATTCCAGTAACAGTAAACCTACAATTAACCTTCACCGAATGCTTATAATGAATGCTACGATAAATCAGCTAAATTGCCCTTTATTACGCATCTTACATCACTATAATTGAGACAACCTACCAAGTGGGGAAGCTTTCGGCAATTTCCTTTGGTCGTGTTACCATTAATTTGACCGGTATGAAATAATTTGATATCTTTTTCGATTTAATTTCAAAGTAAAACATTATTTTTTGTTTTTATTAATACCTTCATAGTATATTTTGAAGACACGCGTGGCGCAGTTTGTAGTGACCCTACTTGCTGCGCAAGCGGTCGCGGGTTCGAGTCTCGCTGGGGGCATTCATTTGTTAAGCACGAATGTTTGTTCTCCAGTCATGGATGTTTATATTTATAATATGTATGTATTTACACTTATATATGTGTAGTATATCAACCATCTAGTATCCATAACACAAGGCCCGTACCTTACCGTGGAACTAGATAGTGCTGTGTGTAAATGTCCTAACATATTTAAAAAAAATATAAAAATAAAAAATAGCAGTCAAGTTTGTTTTTAATAATTTACGTTAGGTTGAACATTAATTATCTATCAATTTAAATAGGTATTAGGTATTTCGTACATATATATGTATGGTAACTAATAAAGAACTATAGAAACAAATTATTTACTAATCATGTAAAAACAACGCGTTTTCGCACTTTACGGAATTGAAATACGAGTATATGATTTTATATATACGAGAGTCGTTAAGCGGCTTGGAAACATTAACTTCATTAGTTTGATTTTAATTTATAATGCTCATATTTTAGAAGTAGCGTTGCTTTTAGGTATTTATTACATTATATTTTTATATAAGTTTCTTAAAAGGCCCAGTGTAACGCAACCTGTCTGATTTAAGTCCTTGGAAACTCAGTAAAGCGGGTTCAAATCCACAAACCTTCGATACCTTCGTACCTTTGATATATCTATTCATGTGCGAATTATTTTTAATCCGATTAACACTTGTCTTACGGTGAAGCAAAATTACGTGAGTAATAAGCTTTATGTCTGAGAGGACTTGGCGAGTTGTCGAAAGACGTGTAAAGCCAGCGCAGTGGAATATAGCCTGATCCCCTTGTATCGGGAGCCCCGGGCCTAGATGTGGATTGTTAAAAAAAATGAATACCCACCTATCTAATCGGTAGTTTTAATTTTGTTTTATTGCATGAAGCTAATAACCGTACGTATATGGTACATATTTTATTGTAAGCAATCTAGAAATAGCTAATATAAACTAATGAAACTGTGTCTATTTTTCATTCGATGTAAATAAAAGTTAATATTATTCTGGCATAGCAACACTAATGGACTTATTTCATAGGTATGTGTTTAGACATGCATTTTTGTACTAGCCACTAATCATGCCAAATGTATATATGTATACATATATGATAATAACATACGTAAAACCTGTATTATTTGATAATTAAAGATTTCACATTACATGAAGTAAATTTTCTTTTAAGAAATTGACAATAGTACTTAAATAATTTCGGCCTGAAATAGACCATTAAATCGGTGAAAATTGGATAGCAGGTGGTGTTACTGACTCCAAGTATCCAACGTTACATTGTTAATGGGTTCTTAATTGCTTTTCTATCTCTGAACTAAGCCCGTAAATTAGAAAATTTCACTTTGCAAGTCATTAGTGTTTTATTTAGCAGCATAAACCGACAATATCATATTTTGTTAGATAATTCTGCTGAAATATGGTATGATGTCTTAATTTAAAACTACAGTCTACAGTAAATGAAAGACTAAAAAATTTATACTTTTATTTAGTAATAACTACAAACTTGTTTATGTTTATTATAAATACTTTTATGTTTATTATAGCTAGATAACGAGACGATCGAATTCTTTAAAAGTTTTAAGAAAGAGTACTCGAAAAATAACATTATTATATGAACTAAAACCCACTTTCTAAAATCCGCAATACGAAATAAATAAGGCGAACCACGTGCTATTACTCCAAAACAAAAATGAGTAGTTTTCAACATGTTTCAATCTAACAAAGCTTAAAACTTGCACTTCGACTTAAATCGGATTGGAAAACGTTAATGTTAGAAGTTGTTTCGAGCTGAGCCCGCGCCTACCGCTACAGGACTTAGCACTCCTAACTTTCCTTAAAGAACTTCATTTGTTTACTGCATCACTGACACCATACATAGAATGGGTTTTAACAACTAGTCATAGTGAAATAACTGTTTGAGCTTAGCTGACACTTCAGCCACATATTATAAATATCATTTTATTATTTGTTTTCAATTTTTTGTTACAAAAACTACAAAACACAAAATCGACTAATATGAAGAGAAGAAGGAAATGCTGAATTCTTTGGTATTTTCTTATTTATATACATACATATAAATTGTTAAACATACAATTTATTTTTGGACACCAATCACATGGAAGCAAGCTAGTATTAGTACGAAGATTCAATTAAAATCCGGTGTCAGAGCCACATCCGAGTTCGGGAATTGTTCTCCGACATATTAGCAGCAATAATTTAGGGATAATGTTCGTGTAATTTCGCTAGAGCGGCCCGCGAAATCTATGGGCTTTAATAAACGCGAACAAACTCTATGGATACAATTATTTAAGAAAATTACTGCTTTACATAATATCCTTAATGAAATCACTAATCACAGGAGTTAATTTATCATTAAATTGTATTTTTTGGTTCTGCACAGTAGAATTTCAGTTCCCAAAGACGTTTTGAAGCACGCTGCAATGTCCGATACAGTTTGCATCATAGTCTTGTGGTTTTAGTTTAACGAGATCTTCAAAGTTAGAACGTATGGAATACTTTGATTGAATAGTTTGGCAGCATTCTGTAATAATGGATAGGAGCTTATAGGCGTGCCGATTATTTCAAGGATGCGAGTTTCTATCACGATTAACGTGTTAAATTGGAACAAAGATGTTCAGAATAGATTCTCTTCAGACTTGCACGCTACGTGTTAGATTTGACATTGATTGCATTACTCTTCAATTGTCTTCGTAATATGGAGTAAGGTCTAAAGCAATTCTCTCTGGTCGAGACTGCAAACTATTGCAAACTGTGTTGTGCATTAGGTATTTTAACGTATAGGGGAAAATTAAAATAATAAAACTTAGATTCTTTCATTTTTCCATTTACAAAAGTATTTAAAACGTACAATTTCTCTATGAAACTCTTCAAAAGCTAAGCGTAGAGATTTTTTCTTTTTACCGGTACCATTATACGATTCTCGAGACGAGACAAGTAGTGCGTCGAGTACGAATTTGTCTCGCGGATAATTACTGTAATATCCTTTTAAATCCTCTTAAAACAGTCTGTTGGTCACAGTTAGCAGTTCCGTAAAATTTCATATACTGATGTTTTATAATAAGTATATACCTATTATGTATATAAACTTTTTCATTTTCTGAGATAAAGTTATATTATTGAATTTACATTATTTATGCTATCCCCATTGTAAAAATAGAATTCACCTGAAAATATATTACAGTAGCTATATTATTTTAATCTATTCTAATCTCAAACGAAGTTAAGTTTTGAGACTGTCATCACAGATGTCTGAAAATAAAAGGTTACTTTTGTATGCAGACGTTCACCTGACGAAGATCGCATTTGATCGGTAAATTAAAGTAAGAATCTTTGGATTTCGACGCCACCTTCTGAGTCCAATTACATCTGATAATCATAGTTCTCATCGATAATATAATTTTATTTTACTCACTAGCGATTCGCCTTCGCTTCGTACGAGCTCGTCTCTAGATTTAGCGCGAGCGAAGTCACGGTTTGGTAGTAAATGTATACATAAACTTGACTAGTTATTATACTAAAGCTTTTGTCTTGACTCACTCTATCTATTAAAAAAACCGCATCAAAATCAGTTGCGTAGTTTTAAAGATCTAAGCATACATAGGGACAAACAGACAGCGCGAAGCGACTTTGTTTTAACTGATACATATAATATGACTGTCGTATCCCGGCTACTTTTTCATCATGTGACATCCTCTTTGGATACACTTCAATTTGTAGATTCAGTGACTTCTTGGAAACCGTGTACCTGCAAATTACCTTGCCAGTATCAGTATAACAAAGAGTGAAACGTGTTTACGTTATCACTACATAATAATGAAGTAGGTATAAAACAAAGTCGCTTCCCGTTGTCTGTCCCTGTGTATGCTTAGATCTTTAAACTAACGCTAAGCAACAGATTTTAATGCAGTTTTTTTAATGGATAGAGTGATTGAAGAGGAAGGTTTATATATATAATACACTAGCGGAACCCGCGGCTTCGCTCGCGCTAAATATAGGGATGAGCCCGAGCAAAGCGAAGGCGAGTCGTTAGTACTAGTATATAGAATAACTAAAATTTCCCACCAACTTTGACACCTCATTTCATATTTACAATTGGAATTACAAAAACACTTTCTTATTTCATCATCAGCCCTTTTTAACGTCCCACTGCTGGGCACGGGCCTCCCTCAGTACGAGGGGGATCAGGCCATAGTCCACCGCGCTGGCCTAGTGTGTGTTGGCGGACTTCACATGCCTTTCGAAAGGTTAGGTTGTTAGGTTTTCTCAGACATGCAGGTTTCCTCACGATGTTTTCCTTCACCGTAAGACAAGTAGTAATCGTGATATAAATGATTCGCACATGAGATCAGAGGTGCGAGACCCGGATTTGAACCCGCATCACTCGGTTATCCAAGCGACCGCGTCACCGCTGGGCTACCACTGCCTTTACCACTTTCTTATTTATATCCTCCTAAATTCACAGTATGCCATTGTACGCTATCAAAATTTCAACATGTATGTAAATAGATAATTCCTAAAGTAAGCTTAGTAATCTCATGAATATTTAGATTATTAATTCAGATTTTAGTTAGTATTAATATTTAAATGAATATCTAAATTATATGGCAAATAAATTAAAAGCTGCATAGTTTTTGGTATGATTTCTTATTTGTGATTGATCATACATGTTATATTTTATAGTTTGAAAAAAATCTAATTAATCTTATTGAAACAGTAACATAGTGAAGTCAATTACGAGTTTAACCTATACTCTTCAGAGTCTTTTTAAATTAATTTAATTTGTGTAATGATTACTTATTAAGAGATTCAACATAAGACATATTTTACTTTAGGAAAATCTTTTATTCTCAATAAAGAAACAACTGGTACTATGGAGTCGTACTTAGAAAAGAGGGGTGGAAGTTTAAATGGGGAATCAATCAATCATTTCTCAAGCGAGGGATACTTATTTTTATCAATCATGAGATAAACTACTTACCATTTACCAAAAAGTTTTCAAAATAAATTTGCAAACCTATATTCATAATAATGATGTACTAACTACTATCTATTCAAGATTAGCGAATTAAAAGACTAAACAATCCTTATCCTTTACTTTCTTACTAATATTATAAATGCAAAAGTAACTCTGTCTGTCTGTCGCGCTTTTACGCCAAAACTCCTGAACCTATTTAAATGAAATTTGGCACACAGCTGATAGTCTAGAGCCTGAGAAAGGACATAGGCTACTTTTCAAGGCGAGAAAGCGGCTGTGAGGGGTTGAAATAGGGGATGAAAATTTGTATGGAAATTACGTAATTTTTAAAGCTAGAAGCTTGAAACTTATTTTTAGGCTTTTGATTAGTTATAAATAAATAAGTTCAAAGTTTTATAAACTTTATGCTAAAGGTGGTACCTGCTCCCTATAAAAAATATAATACAAATGTACTATTACAAAATTAAAAAAGACAAAGTTAGTAAAGCTTAGTCTTGATCCATTCACGTCTGGGTTCTCGTTTTGACAGATTACGTATTGTCAGCTTTCAGCGGACATCGTGACAAATGAAATAAGAGGATTTCTGACAGAAAGGTACGCGAAAAATCATACGTTGACATCACGAAAGTGCTCGAAAATTATATGTGGACCGATGGAAAAATGTTTCTGCTAAGCAATAAGCCTGAAATAATATTTTTGTTTGTACTTCAAAAGTTGATGTCGTTACGTAAAATGAATGCATAATATTTTGAGATAAAATATGTAGCTAGCGACTTAGCAAAAATCTGCTGGGGTATATAAATTTATAATATGAGACTCGCCTTACCAAAGTTAGCACAAACAGACATATTCAAGCTTTATTATATTACATATATTATTATTATTACATAAAATTCAAATATATAATAACTACAGAAAGAACATTAGACGACATGTTTGGCTCAGTTTGTAGTGGGTCACTACTTGCTGTGCCAGCGGTCGTGGGTTCTAGTTCTAGTCTTGCTGGGGTTATTCATTTGTAGAACACGAATGTTTGTACTTCGATCATGGGTTTATATTTATAAACTGCATGTATTTAAATTTAAATATGTGAAGTGAATCAACTCTCTGGTATCCGTAACACAAGCCTCGTAGATATTACGTAGATCTTCAATTATTGTACATGATATTAAGTTGTTAGCGTAATCTCATTACAAGTAAACTATTTTTAAATTACTAAATAAATATGATTTAACACTTCAAGTTTTATATTATCTAATATGCAAGTAATAAAATTCTGAATTGAGTCTCTGAAATAAATATTTTTTGGAAAATCTTATTGAAATAGTCATATACTATCGATACAGAGTTAGATTTTTAAATTTTTAGAAAACTAATGGAAAAAAAATATTAAATTTGGTATTAAGATAGCGGGTTATTATAATCTTATATGTATTAGAATAATTTTGTTTTTGGAAAATATCTCATCTGTGAGAAATATATAGAAACCGCTTAAACATAGGAACGCTAGTTTAATAAGAATCATATTTTAATATTTAATCTAGGAAGCCATTAGGGACGGTAATTACAACAAAATTATATAAATCAATGTGTATAATAGTAATTAATAATAAGTTATTTGTGTTTGTACAGTACGTATAAATAAACGAACTAATATACTCTAAAATAACACTACTCTCTACATTTTCTTCTCTTGAAGCAGCCACAATACATGACCAAATATATTATGAAGAAACTCGTAGACAATTGCATTCGACGTTTTAATTAAAAAAAACTCAATTTGCACCCTCGCGAGATAATTTCATCCGGACTAATCCCGCTATCATATACCTAGAACTGATTACGGTAGGATATTCTACCTTATTTTTTCATATTCTTATTGAAAATATTTTTCAATTAAACGACCGAGCTTGTTTACTCTACGAGAAAATTACGTTACCTTTTGTTCTTTATTTACACGTTCTTGAGATTGAATTGGACGCTTGCTTTGTAATATTTAGCCGCATTGTGTACCTGTTTTAAAAAGAGTAACATTAATTAAATTTCATTTTTAGGATAGGTACTTTTAACAATATCAAACAGTATATTATAATCTTATTATAATCTACCTTTCATAATTGAATTAGATAATAAATATATATTTATTTTAGTTTATGGTTCGAATGCTGTAAAACAATCATGGTACGAGAGAGTTAAGCTTTTAGCCGTCTTAAAGGTCATTATAATACTGAAAGCCACCTACTTACAAAATTACCTACACAATAATTTTCAAAAATACAAAATTAGTAATAAAGTTTAGGCAAGAAAGGAAACTACTCGTAAGTTTAAATACAAAACTGTCAAGGCGGTGTTCGGGAACACGTTTTGTTAGTTTAGAAATTAAAAAAAACTATGTTACAGGTAAATTATTAAAATAACTTTTAAAAAAATGAAATTGGGCATAATTGAGCAATTCAAAATGAAAACTTTTACTTTGATCAAATATAGATTTTACAAAATACATTTGCCGCATCTTCTACTTTTAAAGAAAGTGCCGTCGTACGTCTCTCTTTATGATTGTTCTTCTTTTATTAGAGTACTTTTGTTTCTTAAGTGAAATTTTCTGAGTTACAAAGGCGGGGCTTTTGCTGTAAATCCGTACTTACTCTTGGTGTCGTAAAAGTTGGCCGATTGAAAAAATTGCCTTTTCCATTCCTGTACAAAATACTTTAGGACTTCCAATTTATTATCATTTACTTAAATAGTTTATTGTGGAACAACAGTATACAACTTTTTTATCGTAAATTCAATAAATACAGCTTATATAAAACAGTACTACGGTAGCGTTAAAAATAAGTTAAGTAAAAATAAACATGAAAATTTTAGATACTAAAATGTAAATATGGTTGGCGCTGTCACGCTACCAAAAAAAATGTTTCATAAGTAAAGCCATGCGGTGCCGTAGAAACTTAAAACTAGGCGAAATGGATTGACTAATAAGATTAGCATAATTGCGCAAGGCAGCGCACGCGAACCCATAGCTTTTCATAATTAGCACCCATTGTTATAAAGTGCATGTGTTGCTGCGCAAAATCCCACCTCTATTGCACGTAATTGAAGGTAAGTGGGTACTAGCCTTCGTACAGTTTATAGCATCTTACACTTGTTTCTTCACTAACTTTTATATAGTAAAGCTAAGATAAGATGTCTTTCTCCAGCCGTGGATATGGCTCAATGATATTATATAGTTCAGATTTGTTATTTCAATATAATGCTCTTACTAAATCGGATCTAAGGAGAAAATAGCAAAAAACTGCAAAATGGTGAAAAGTAAAGTAAAATGGATTAAAACTGTAGAAAATATTGCTCTCATGGACTGAATTAACTCGAAACTGTATGCTGTTAAGAATAACTCTTATTTAAAGCTTAACCAAAAAACATCTAGGTATAACGCAAGTGATGTTTTTAAATTTCCAATACCAAAAACAATCTATACATCTAGGTAAACATATAAATAAAATTGAAGTGTCTGTTTTTAATTTCAGATCAACAGCTTTTCACTAAATGCATATGAAAGTATATATACGGTAATAACATAAAATAATCAATTTTTAAAAGTTTCGAAATCAATTTTATACTTAGGCCATTTTATTTTAGAAATTTTATTTATTTTAACAAGCGAAAGCCGCAGCTTCCAACCAAACTGTGTTATAATTTTTTTTGTCAATTAAGTGTTGTATTCAGTAACTTAATTGAAGAAAATTGTCGACTCGTATAAAAACAACATAAGTAATATTATGTAATACTTGCGACTTACCCTCGCTCCGCTCGGGTTCGTCCCAAGGTTTAGCGTCAGCGAAGCCACGTGTTCCGCTAGTTAAAATAAACGAAACTTCTACCTCCTTATTTGAAGTCAGTTAAAAAGTAGCCTAAGTTACGCCTTATAATATTAGCTATCTGCGAGTGAAAGTCCCGTCAAATTTGGTTCAGCCGTTTCAGGAATAAAACCTTTCTCACATCGAATTCCTACTCTCTAACCTACCTACCTAACTCTAACCTACTCGAATTTCATTCTTTACGTTCTATATAGGTGATATGTGATTTGTGAAACAATTCTATCCAAGAATATACTTTGAATGCAATAACATTGTGAGAGGAAGACAATATCTTAATAAAAGTCAGCATAAACTAAAGACCCAATTCAGTCTCGCAGAGTAAATATTCAATAAGAGAAGCGTGTATTGTACTGCACTCGCGATTCAGTTTGCTCACTGTTCAATATACTGATATTGTTTTGGTCGTATTGAGAGCGGAATCAACAGTGGCGGTCTCATCCCTAGCAATTCTGAAGCTGTCTCTTATCTCATGCTATTGTTTGAAACTGTGCATATTTGGATAATGAGCCCTATTATTTTTATATCGATTTGTAACACGATATTGAATAAATATTAATCAGACTGATGTTATTATTGTGAATTTTTATTAAGTTTGTATGTATGTATGTATTATGTTTGTTTCATCTTTTAGGTGAACCAGTTGTACAAATTTTAAACGTGGTACGTAAATAGACAGCAATAAAATTTGCAAAATGGTTGCAATATAATTTTCATTAAACTTAAAAAAACACTTGGGATTTCACCCTAGCTGAGGGAAGGTAAGCCATAAAACATAATAAATAAAAACAACACAGATTGGCGGGTGTCTCACATCTTCCTAAAACTAATTTAGTTTTTTCAGCGTTGCATGCTCTACGATTTTATACGCCTTTCTAACGTAAATGATTTATAGTACATAAGAATAACAGAGGTGCGAGATCCAACATTGAATGGCATGGAATAGAAAGTGTACTGGTAGGTAGACATCATAACCTGTACATTAAAAACAATATCATAACAACTAAAAAAGTTAAAATAAATAAATATCACATAACTAAATGTAAATACACTACATTCTCCTTTCAAAACGAAAATCGGTCTAAATTACGAATCTAAATCACATTATGTTGCCTCGTCCTAAAGCTTTTATCTGTTGAAATTTTCTATCACCCTAATTGTAATTCCTTTGACAAATCACTCGTTGTTCCTTATATTTTATGAGATTAATATTAATAGCCAAGAATCCGAAATCGACGATATTAATAAAATTGTGCGGCCTAGATTTATGTCTTACAATACAATAATTGCTTGCGGGAAGTAATTATTGCTGATGACGACCGAAATTATATATGAGGTTATGTATAAACATACATATATTTGATGCGATCAAGAAGAAAGATCCCTGACAGATTGTGAGACGCTTTTCTGAAGCAGTATTATAAGAAAATGAATAATGTGTACGGTTTCATATTAATTTGTGGAAGCATTGTAAAGATTTACGCGAATATAAGTAGAATAATCTCAAAGACCATTGTGAATGATTAAACACTGTCATTCCTCTTATTGTTAATAAAGATTTGGGCTTGTTGGACATTTTTAACGAAAAAACCGCTGTAAATGAAAATTTGTCGCGTTATAATTTTTAGGATTTATAAAATGAAACCAATTTGTATATTTCCCTATATTTAATGATAAAATTAAATGCTTACATTTATTTTTATTGAAGCATATTTTCACAAAGTATTATTTTTATATTATGTGACGACACGTTTGGCTCAGTTTGTACTGACCCTGCTTGCTGTGTACTCCAGTCATGGGTGTTTATATTTAACATTATCTATTTGTGTATCATATATTTTTTTTAATTTCATTTGAGTATTAATTTAACTAAAGCTGCTGATTGCAGATTCACTTTCCATAAGATTAGTAAACTTATAAATATGGTTGCATCTAACTAAGCTAACTATTATATAGTCAAAAACCGTGTATATTTCACAAAGAAATTGTATAGAGCGGTTAAATTTTAAACTAAGGTCAATATATTTAGGGGGAGCATTAAATGGAAATTTTCGGCGCCGCTAGAATTTTATGGATGGGACAACAGAAACGTCACTGCGTGGGCCGGTCTCCGCGGTATAACATTTGGATTTATTCAGTCGTGAAATTAAACAAGCCCCGGAGCGCCCTCTATCACAATTTATGTTCGCACTAGTTCTAAAGGTCTAATACCGGAGGCAAGATATCTTGGATTGCACCCTCATTAATTGGGTAAGTCATGACAAGCGACGTATTTTGTTCTTGATTTTACTGGCGGAGACTAAGCTCCAAGATTGCGGCCGAATTAATACAAGGCTGTTTGTTTGAGATTAGGACGCGGCGGATTGGCTTAAACGATTATACTTGTAATTTATTTACTTAATAATTTGTGCTCTTAGTATACGAAATAATTTTCTTTGCTTAAATTCTGGATAATTTTAATATAATAATTACTTTATCTGTAGATTATATTTGCAATATTTTAAAAATATTTTTGCGAAATTATCATGGCTTACGCATTCTTGCATAAAACACAAGATATGCAAAATACAAGGGGTGCATTAAAGTTGTAGGAAGCATTTATCGTCTTTACACTCTGCCACCCTAAGCCAACCACTCTTGTCAAACATATTCGACAATATATCACAAGGGAGGGCGATGGTGGGACTCTAGAGGCATTGTAAATATTCATTATGAGACTTCATACTATACTTTGTTAAGAATGGCTCCTTTACATACGTTTGTTACAAGAGCGCTTGACATTTAAGCCTTATCTTGAGCGCACAAGTACGTTGCCAGATTTCACAAAGGGAGCTACATCATCAATTTCAACTTGCATCGATTTTGAGAATAGGAATTTGAAATGTGGTATGTTACAGTAATATGGCATATATATTATTATAAGTACCACCTATGTACGAGAAGTAACAACTATTCTATGTAAACTGGGCAAGTTGCTGTCTCGGATACTAATATAATATTAAATACTATATAATGAAATATTATGGAGGATTCTATAACTATCTGTCCTTAGTACATAATATCTATATAAAATTATATTATTATAAGAAAAAGTTTTCTGTATTGCTTAAAAACCAGTCCACTGTTATATGTTCGTAAAAAAATTAAATTTCATTCGGTCTTAATTTTAAAACAGTGTAGTACATATCAATATTTTGAATTACACGAATTTACTCTTAGGATTAACCATCAAATGAAATCAATTAACAAGTACATAAACTAAATTCAATGAAACGGTTGTCAAACTTCACGAACTGAGCTTGAGTCGCTAGTTTATAATTATAATATTTAGTCACTTAGTTAAAGTTTTATAAATTGTGTAAAATTACAATCCCAGTAATGTATCAAATTAATCTGACCTTGTGATCTTAGAAAAACTAAATAACCTTGTTTTTCACGAAATCCACCATTACATTTTATAAATTTACTTATATAAAACCAATCCTTACTTAAATAGAATAAAACAAAGTTTTCGCTTATAGTAAATGTAGCAAAATAATATTCACATACTCTCTCCGAACATATCAAATACATTGAGTAATGTTGCTCCCGCCCTTTTCGTTTCCTCCAAAACACGTAATAAATAAATTCGACGCCTTCACACAAGGTACGTTTGTAAATAAAAAGTGCTCGATTGGCAATAAATAACTTCAATTGTCATGTTTTCTTTCCTTTGGTCGTTAGTCCCGCTGGGGTAATGTGAAAGACCATTAAAAGAACATAAATACATTACGCTGTCTATAAATGTCGCCGAGTTTCGTAGTTCGCTTGTAAATAGACTGTTCGATGCAATCTACAATGTTGTTGACGGAAAAGTTGCGAGATATTTCCATTCACAAAGGAATAAATACTAACAACATATATTTTGCTGGCATACCGCTATTGCCTACTCGATAGAAGTTATTTTTATTTTTAGCAGACACACTAGAATAAAATAACTTAAGTGCTAAATTTTTATATTTTAACTTTTAAGTTACTTTTACAAGAAGTACATTTAATAAAAGCTGTCATGATGTTTTGTGTTCGTACAATTATAATATCTGACAGACATTTAGCATCTAAGACGCAGATTAGCTGATGTCGATGCTGAAGCTTTTTTATAGTTAAAGGGACAAACCGCAGCAAGTTATCCACTTGATAGTAAATGACTATCGTTGTTCATATACATCTGCAATATATAAGGAGTTGCAACGTTGCAGGCCTCAAAGACATACATGCACGACTTTTATTAGACAAGCCCTCTGGGAAAACTTCTGAAGGAAGAACGTCCCAGAAAGCTCGTGCGAAGAAAAAACGAGCATGATATACTTGTATATTGTGAAATACTAAGATGTATATATGTGACATCCAACCTTGCGTGATGCCATTACCAAATCAAAAGTTCATTAGCACATGAGTCAGACGACACGTTTTGCTCAGTTTATGGTGATCCTACTTGCAGTTCCAGCTGTTGCGGGTTCGAGTCCCAATGCAGGCATTTATTTGTTGAGCACGAAAGTTTATAATCCAGTCATGGGTATTTATATTTATAATATGGGTGTAATTAGAATTATGTATGTGTAACGTATCAACTATCTGGTATCCATAACACAAACCTTGTAGATTACTACGAAAATTAATAGCACTATATCTTAATGTCCCAATATGCTTATAAAGAACTTAAATTTTATGTTATTAAGAAATTTATATAGTATATTCTATGTTGAATTATATTATCACATACACATGCTGCAAAATATACGTTTTTTTACATCAGTGTTCTCGCTTTCTCTCTACTACCAAAAATTCACTCATTGCAGGAATTTTTCATTTGTATTGAAAGTATGTTTGAAGTGATTGTTGAAGCTACAAATAGTTTTAGCAAATACTAGTTTTTGAAAATAGGTTTTTTATTATTTAACAGTGAAGTTTGTTTTTGTTTATTTACAACAGAATTCCTGCATTAAAGTACATCATGTACATATTTTTTAACTGTAATAATACGAATTAAAAATACAGTCAGTTTACATGCTAAAAATAGAATATAAAATAAAAGCTGCCTGCTTATTGCATTTATTTATTTTTATTTTATTCATCCCTCGCGATTCACAAAGCATAAGATGCGACAATACGGCCCTTGAGGCCACTTTCTTCATTTTACTTTAAACAGATTAAAATTATTCCTTTTCCTCCTCTTAATATAATTTTTATTTAATAGTCTATTTATTGATGAATCACATCTTACGTTTTACTAATTTTATAAACGTGAAAGTTTACATAATTGGATGTTAGAATGGATGTTTTTACTCTATCACGCCAAAAGCGCTGCGTATAAGGATGTAAGTTGGAACAGAGATAGACTATAGTCTGGAAAAAAATGTATGCAAGGAATAGAATTATGTTTATTTCTATTATGAAGGTATTATAAAATATATTATTGTAATTTAAATGGTTTTTCTTTTTATTCCTCAAGGCCTATATTCTGCTTTGTTTATTGTTTTCAAAATTTAGAATTGTTCGTTTTGTATACAAATATTTAAGTTACCTACCTACTTCATTGAGACTTGATAAGAATTTTTAGATATTTTATTGTAGATCTTCTTTTATTTAAAGTAACAAAGTAACTCTTTGTTTCACTAACAAAAACAAAAATAAGTACTAGTAAAAGTTTGCCAGTATTACATAACTGATGTTTAACTGTAAATTTTTATGCTAGAACATTTTCCCATTAACACGTCACGCTTACATAAAAAAAGCTCATATTTTACGAAGTTTCACCATTTTTTCAATAAACTCATCAAATAAATAAAATTAAATGAAAGTGTCGCCTATTTCCATTCCAACAGATTTATTCCACTAACGCTCAGCGATATTTAGGCAGTGTTGCGTGTCGGAGCGCATTATTTTTAAACGAGACCGTTCAAAATGTATTGTTTCGCACCGTAGTAGGGAATTTAACAACGCGTCGAGAACCATGAAGAGTGCCACAGAAATTTTCTATTTTTACATGTACTGAATGATTCTCATATTCATTTTTCACTGTAGCAATATTGTTCGTTATAACAAAACACGTCAGTATTGTGCTAAAGTTGACGCTTAGATCAGAGTAAAATTGTTGCAAGTTCCCTTTGTTGATTCTATTTGGGGAGATCTATCTGCTGATTGAATTTTGTATTATAACATTACTTTAAAGCAAAAAGTTTTATTAATATACTTTCTGTATATAACATATTTTGAATCGTATATTAACATTCACATAAAGTAGTTTTTTATTAACTAACTTTTTTTTGTAACTTGAAAGTTTCTCGGGTTCGAAGAAGATAGCGATTCTCGGGTGAATATCAATTTAGGAATTGATTGGTATGGGAGTATTCTGATAGACCTATTAGATAATAAAGAAATATAATAGACATGAATATGATCATACTCGATCTCGTACATAAGAAAAGAAAAATAATAAACAAAAACCGCATTAAAAAACTCAATGTCTTGAGTCGGGTAGAGGTGCTAATTTTTATAGTAAAAGTAATACTTCAACAGAGGTTTTAAGTTAATATATAATAGATTACACTCCAAGGGATGAAATCATTTTAATTTAAGCTTTTAGATTCTAATAGCAATGTACCATTTTTAGTTAAAAGCTACTTAATTTTGTAGAAAACAAAAGAATATTGTTGTAGCGTGCAATTATTCATTAAGATATTATTTTAAAGAACCATAAAACTACGACCAAACAAAGGTATACATCGCGTGTGACCAGCGCTATCAAGATCCTTATTAAAATACACCAGCATATAAATGTCTAATTGAAACTTTACAAGCGAACCCTGCCTTTCTTAATTACAAGAATCATAGGTAATACTTAGAGACCTAATAAGGTTATATTAAATACATTCGTTTTATTTAATAAATATATAATATAAAAAGAGATTAAAACGAAATAAAATAATCTAAATAATTTTATTTATTGTTTTTTGGAATAACTCTGTAAAGTAACATATCAAAACACCACAACTCAAACGTCACGTACTTTGTTTAGAAACTCCCAAATGAAGAATGCCATTGTTTGCTCCTTAAACTTTAAAGCCATTTATAATTCAACGCAGCTTTACTCGTCAATCTTTCTTAACTTTAAAAAACTAGACGCATTACTAACTAGAAAACTGAAGTAATTATTAACCAGACTTCAATTTTCAAACATAAACTCACTGTACACATGTAACAGACAACAAGAATCATTATAGTTTTTGGTGTATCAGTATGTCAGTTCATCGGTACTTCAGTACATATAAATAAAAATAGAAATGTCTGTTTTTAATTTAAAATAACCAGCTTTTCACTAAATGCGTATAAAAGTATATACGGTACTTATATACTAAAAGAAAACAATTTTAAAAATGTTTGACTGTGTGTCTGTCTGTTTGTTCTGGCTAATCTCTAATTTAACTCGACCAATTTAATTTTTAGAAAATTATAAATACCCTTTAATTTATTTTAACCTACGCTCACCGAAGCGGGCCAGCTTTACTAGTAATACATAAAACCATAGCATGCATGTAAGCTTAAACAATGAAAACAGTTAACTGATAGGTTTGAAAACGAACAATGAAGTTCTGAAATGCGTTAACGCCCTTGCTAAGCTCTATCGTCCACATCCACTAATGAAAACTGACATTTCAATAATATCTAACAAAAATGACTACATAACGAATATTACTTTTGATCCCGTTAAAATATTGTATGTATTCATCTCTTATTAACGTCCTATCTTATTAACGTCCTACTGCTGGGCACGGCCCTCCTTTCCATACGAGGGGGATTCAGGTCATAGTTCACCACGCTGTGGTGCGGCAAGTGCGGGTTGGCGGACTTCACATGTCTTTTGAAAACTTGTTAAGTTCTCAGACATGCAGCTTTTCTCACGATGTTTTCCTTTACCATAAGACAAGTAGGTATAAATCATGACATAAATGATTCGCGAGGTGCGAGACGCAGATTGTTGATGTTAATAAGTGTACTGTAAATTATGATATTATGATAATAAATTTTGAATATGGTCAACATGAAAGTTAAATATTTGTATATTATATGTACATAGTATAATATATTGAATGATTATACCAATAAATAATTTAAAGTATAACTTAATAGTTATTCACTGAATAACTTAAATATTATTATAATAAAACTTGAAAAAATGGAGTCAAAAGGCAATAATTTCCTAGTGCAAAGTCAACCTGGCTAGCGTTTTACTTTGAACGTCAAAGCTAAGTGTATTTTTCAGAGCAATGCAAATGAATATCGCCATTATAATATTACCAGAGCATCTGCATTAAATGATCAGTGATTAAAAACCATGTAAGTCTACGCATCTCAAGCGCTCGAGGAAAATTAATAAGCAAAATTACTCTTCTCACCGTCACATAAATAATATTGATGGTGACTGGCAGCAGTTACAGAAGCCATAAATGGGGCGTTATTATTAAAACATCCTTGTGAAACACGTTTAGGCTGAGGGAGAGGTTCTTACTAAGGAATTATACTGCAATATTTTGTTAATATTAATATTTGTGAGTTTGTATATGTGTATGTTTGTATGTGTCTCAAATTTCTTTAATCTACCTACCGGACTACTTCTTTAATCGGACCTACAAATTTCGAAATCCACGGCAACGTACTAGAAAATTATACTTTATTAGTTACTAATTCTTGCTCTTTCATGATCAAAGACAGACGAAAGGATACATAATAATTGAAATATTTTATTTGAATTTTGCTTAATAATAAATAAATATATGTCAGAGTTTCGTAATTATTGAGAGAATCACAAAAGTTGGATTGACTGAGTTAAAGTTCAATCAATTGTTAGGGGATCAGCAAAGGGGACTTGATGATGCGGCATAATTTGTGTTTTACTTTCCCCTGTTTCTCATTGTTCCGATTTTGCTTAAAAAGTTAGGGTAACGTAAACAAATTCTTTATAGATTACTTAGATTAGATTACCCATGCTTTACATTCCGTTCAGGCATAGGGACTTTCTTACGATATGAGGAACTGATTTTTCTATTTGTCCTCAGTTGGTTAAGTGCTAGCGAAAATCACATTTCGTTTATAACATCACTACATTTATAAACTAGTTAGATTCTATCAGAAGTGAAGATTTCTGTATAATGTCTTTCTTCTTAATACGCCAAGTTCCTAGTAATAATATTAAAAAATATTGACACTTTAACATATTAAAGTCGGATTTGAACCCACTTCACTCAGATTAACAAGCCAGCACATTATCATTTATTTTAATTAACATTAACAACATTAATGATTTATCATAAATATAATTACATTTCTATGCCTTTCTAAAGTATTTTATATTCTGAGTGCCCTTCAATATGGTAAAAAGAAACAAAAGGCTTTTTTTTTCTAAATCGCTCCCTACGCTTTGACAACAAAAGATTGCGTCAATGGTTTCCTGTTTTAGCGTTAATGCATATTATACATAACACATTCAACACGTTCATCGTTCTTAAAGGAAGCAGCTTAAAAGCTCAAAAGCTTTTCAATGTTTCTATAAAGGAGTACTATATTATGTTCAGTTAAAAGTAGTTAAAAATTATATTTTAATTATTTAGTTTCTCAATTATTCGTTTGTTTTATGGACAATTTATTAAATGAATAAATATGTTGGGATAGTAAAATACGCCATCTAGTTTCAGGATACTATAGCTACACATATTTAACTTCAAATACATACAAAATATAAACATCCGTGACTGTAAGTATTCGTGCTTATCACTCAAATGAATGCCCTCTTGCGGGTCTCAAATCGACGATCGCTGACACAGAAAGTAGGATCGGTATAAACTAAACCAAATGTTCCAATAAATTAAATACATCACAATCGTGTCCTTTTTATTTTGTCAAGTATTGTATTACTGTTATAAAGGCTCTTTTCTTGTAAGTTACATTTAAGTTTTTTTTCTCAATTTTTCAAGCGAAAGCTAAGTAAAACGTAACTTGATTAGTTTTTGCTAAAAAAAATCTAGCACTATTTGTATTACAATACTAGCGACTCACGTCCTTAGATTTACGGGCAAAGCCGCACGTACCGCATAGACGAACTAATAGAAGTTTAGTTAGTTTAGTTAAAAACTGTTTATTTGAAATTAGAAACAGACCCTTCAATTTTATTTATATGTATACATTAATAATTGTCCCAAATTAAATATATTTACGTTTCACAAAGCCTCATTTTTCATTTCGTATATCTTTAGACATTATAGTCATAGTAATGATGTTTGCGTATCTGTTTAGTTCTAAACAAATTAGCTAAGGGGTAAAATATTTCGCTTAATTAAAATGACATTTCATTATAGTTAAGTAAAAATATCCAGGTTAGGCCTAAAAGGAATGACGCACGGCACTGCAACTAATTAATGCGCGGTCAATTATGACACTGAATTATGGAAGTGCTATATCGCGTGTTCTACGCAAGTATTTAGGTCGCTACGAGTATCTTCAAAATAAATCAGCTTTAAAACTTTCAATCGTTATACTAAAGTATATTTGTTTTGTATTTTATTAACCTTGGGCGTGTTCTAAAGGTCGTGGGTTCAAATTAAGGCAATTTTTTTATTTTAGTTTTAGTTAGAATCAATTAATTAATTACAAAAAAATCTATACCTACTAATATTATAAAGCTGAAGAGTTTGTTCGTTTGGTTGAACGCGCTAATCTCAGGAACTACTGGTTCGAATTGAAAAATTATTTTTATGTTGGATAGTCCGTTTCTCAAGGAAGGCTATATGCTATATTACGTCACGCTGTGACCAATAGGAGCGGAGCGTCAATTAAAAATGGGGGGAAAGGCGGGCGTTAGTTCTGCGAGGTACCATACCGTGCGAAAGAATTGGGTTACCGGTCCTTAGAACGCGTGCGAAGCCGCGGGAAATGCTATTTGGATATACTGATTGGCATAGAATATAGTATATTTCTTAGGCCAGCAAGTATTGCAGATCTCAAGATTCACATAAGGGTAGTTGAATGCAAGGCCAAGTTGAGAAGGTATACCGATGTTCAGATATAAAGAAATATTAACTTTTTAATTTGAATACTTACAATTTCTGTTAAAAATCATCGACAACATAACATAACTGTTTAAACATGACCCTACATTAAAACCCTGAATTGAAATGAAATCTTTAAACAAAAGTATTTTGAAAATTATTTATGACTAACCTACGTGTAACTATTCTAAGCTAAGTATAACATTTATAAGCCAATGTAATACATGTAATGTGATGAATTTTACAAATATATTATACTTCAGTCAACAAGTGATTAAAAAGTTATAAAGTTCGCAACAACTGTACACTATAAAACCATAACAAAATTAAAAGGTCTATAAAGGTCGCTGTATTATTTACGGCGACAACTTTTTCTTATCACGGTCATAACAGTAAAATAGCACCAGTAGACGCAATGAAAACCTTATCGCTAAGTGTGTTTTCATTTTGAGATATTAAAACTGCCTTGTAAAAGTGGGTTGTGTATAAAATCGGCCACTCGGTTGACAACAGCAACCGCGATGTGAGGCAGATGACAAATGAGAACAAGTTTTTTTCACTTTTTTCTTTCCCCTTTTCCTTCAATATCCCTTTAATGAGACCGTATTTAATTTTAAGCAATTATAATACTAAAATTTCTGTGCCAGCTGTCGCTGGTTTGAATCCCGCTCGGGGCATTCTTTTATTGAGGACGAATGTTTGTGCTCCAGTCATGGGTTTTATATTTATAATATATGTATATGACGTATTGAAAGTAAAATACTACGTGTAATATATCAACTATCCGTAGCACAGGTATCCGTAGCACAGGCCTTGTAGCTTACCACGGAACTAGATGGCGCTGTGTGTAATAATGCCCCAAAATATTAATATTATGTTATTTTATATAACACATTCAACTAATCCTTTTAGCACGTGTATCAAATTAAACTTAGCTGTGAAGTTTGTAAAAGGTCGTTAGCCGTTTTAATTAGAAAGATACTTAAATAGCGCTTCAGAGTTTCGCGTAGATTTGAATATTACTGTTAATGAAAGTTTTATTTATTCGTCGTAATTAAATATGATACTAACTTTTTGAAGGACTGAATTTGAGAATTATTTGACTTCATTTAATTTTGATTTTTGTGTTATTTACAATGTCGTACGGTCTATATAACTTTCATTTCTTTATTAATTTAGAATTATATATTACTCGGCAAACGTGTTTCTGTGATATTAAATGAGTGTAGAATAAGAACCTACGAAATATACAAAAAAAAAAACATTAAAATTAGTCGAACTGTTTCGGAGGAATGCGTCCACAAACTACGTGACATATTTTAATTTTAATTTAAATGAAAACACAAAATATATTTGTACAGTTTTTTTTTATTTCATTAAATAATAAAGATACTGACATTTAAAACAACAACATCAAAACTTGATATACGTGAATCGTCAATATATTATTTGCATCAAGAACTAAGAACAGGATGGAATCGAGCAAGGTGTCAACTCGTAACCTGGCTCTTTCACATTACCAGTAAGATTTTTATTGTTACACTTTCCCTTTTTGCTAACACGCCGCCTGTATTCGTTATAGGGGCAGTAATGACGCGTGAAGCGTGAAATACGGCCACATTTGGGCGCTCGGGAAATGGAATGCACCTGCCTCCTTACGTTTTATGTGAAGTTTCCTCACCTTCTTACGCGCTTTGTAAGGACTGCCAATATCACCGTCTTCACTTTGTGACCCCTCATAATACGTAGTAATACTTCTTGAGAGGGTATTGGACGTGGATGGCTTTCGTCCCGCCGCCCTGAATTTTACGAGCGGCCTAGACTTTGTTCCTTTACTAAAACAAATATTTTGCTATATTCTAATAAGGTTTGGCGATTCTTAGTATAAAGTCTACGTAGAAAAGGAGAATTTTAATCAGTGCGGTTGACAGCTCTTGATAAAAAATATAGCGCAATATAAAAGAAAATATATTCATTCATTGGAATAATGTAAATGTTTCGTAAAAATATGATTTATCGTGTTTCGTAAATTGAAATTATAATGGAATTTTTACTTAAGAACTTTATGTAATGTCTTAATTCAAATATCTGTTTAATATTTTAATAAGAAAAAGTTGAAAAACTGAATAATCATTCGTATTATATATAAAACACAGGAGCAATATGTCTATCGATATCATCATGATAAAGATGATTGTAAGGTAAACCTGGTTCGTTGTTAGCCCCGCGAAGGTCTAACCTAACCTAACCTAACCTGGCTCTTTGTACATTAACAGTAAGGGCAGAAGCAGGCCGCTACTCGTATAACTAACATGGGCTTCACTATGGCGTCATAAAAGTAACGCAATCCGCATGGTACACCGCCTACCGAAGTGGTTCACTCTGCGATGTGTTTCCTGACTTTCCATACCGGACGAAAATGAGTCAATTATAAAGACAAACTTTTATGGAAACAATTAAAAACGCAGGTATAGTCACAGTTTATACCTAGTTAAATGTATGATCAACCTTATGAAATATTACAATTATCCCTAGGCACCACTAGCAATTTATTTAACTTAATTAAAAACTGTAGCACGCGGCCTTGCTTGAATAATTTCATGAGAATTACACGTCACGTAACATTCAGAGCACAACTTAAGCCATCTGTAAGAAATGGGGACGATTTATGTACATTATTATCTTCTATCGAGTATCATATTTTTTGACACAGAATTATAATATGATAATTTAAATATTTTTTCAATTTTAAATCTCAATCAATTAAGACGACATGTTTGGCGCAGTTTGTTACCTTACTTTCTTCTGCGCCAGCGGTCGCGGGTTCGAGTGCCGCTGGGGGCATTCATTTGTTAAACTCTGATGTTTGAACTCCAGTCATGGGTGTTCATATTTATAATATGTATGTATTTAAACTTATATATGTAGTATATCAACTATCTGATATCCGTAACACAATCTTCGTAGCTTACCACGGTACTAGATGGCGCTGGGTGGAATAATGTCCCAACATATTTTATATTTAATAATCTCTCGCTCTTGTAAATATTATTTTTTGTAAACTTATTCACTTTTTAATAAACTTATGAAAGCAGATTTTATTATTACATATCACTTAAGTTGTACATTTTAAATACCTTTTTAATAGTTTTATTATTAAAATTATAATTTACTATTTTCACGATACAAAATATTAGCCATTTTTATAAAAAAATCTCTAGATTGTTCGGAGAGTGGTACAAAATATTCCTTTTTATTTAGGTTACAAACACTACATAAGTATTTATCCAAATACCTGAATACATAGAAGTATCTACCGATTTTAAAGAAACTTTCGTGAGAGAAATCGATTAATGACCTTTCTACCGAGCATACGAGTGAGCCGTCTTCTATAGTTTGAACTAAAACAAATATTTACCCTAAACAAATATCGACCCCTGGCATCTCCAGAAACTTACAATATACACGTAATTGTATGCGTAAGCCCCGCTATAAATTTAAGAGGTCACAATAAGGTCGACCAAAGTTCAACAAACACTCCTATTTTCACGTCAATTGAAACACAGGCTATCGGAGGAAACAAAAGAAAGGCCTACGGCATATTACTTTCTTTAATAACCTACGCCTTTCAGACTTCGAGTACAATAGAGAAGTTATAAGCAAGTATATTATTTTATCATCGCTGGAATTTCAATTAAACAGATTCAATTGTTATTTATCTTCTTTGGTCCAAATATTAATTTGATTCTTTACTAGAAATTTACCTCTTCGCTCGAGTCCATTTTGTGGTGATTTTATACACAGGCAGTGCTACATTTTGTCTAATTTTATTCTTAACAACATCCTATGTGTTAAATTCCATCTACGTACTAATTTCACTCAGTTTAGCATTTTAAACATGAAGGTACACAGTATGATAGACACATATTAAAAATTTTCTAATTAACATACAGTAGTAGTAGTTGTAAACTATAGATATAAAAATATTTTATATAAATATAATTATAATTATTATAGGACATAGTGACCTATTTTATTATTTATAGCACCCGGAGCCAGAGGGAAGAGATATACCGTCCTCCGTCCATCTGTCTGACCTTTGAACCCTCTAAGCCATCGACCGAAACTTTCACATACTATGTATTACAATAGAAAGACTTAATAATGATAAATTTAAAGGCTTAAATAAATAATTTAATAAGCCTTTTTCAAAAGTATTTTGATTATAAGTGTTATACATAGATACTAAAGAACAAATACAAAAAATAAATCTTTCTTTTTTAATACTAAATATTATGCAAAACATTTATATATGATTTACTGTGCTTTAGGATAATTACTAGCTCTAATTAAACTTTGTTGTCTTAGTTGTCTTTCTATGGTCTTCACAGCCCACAAATGTTCCCCGCTGAATATAGGCCTCAAAGATATCCACAAAAACTGGTCTAGTCATGCACATCTCCCAGTCTCCAGTTACTTTAGTCAAGTCGGTTGTACACCTACTGAGAGGTCTGACTACGCATCGCGTTCTAATGACATGCTAAAGAGGCCTAGATGGATTTGTAGACAAGGCGCTGCCATCCTTGTTACGTACTATAAACGTAGTGTTTTCCCGCCTTTGATCAATGTTTCGCTGGTTAAGCTCAACATATGTGTAGGTTTACCTATACATATTTCTTTTAAAATTATTTCTATGTCACTTTACAACATAACCACATTTTGTAATTTTAACTTTATAGTACAGCATTTTTTTAATCCTGGTAATGTTTTCGACATAGTACAGACAATATATTTACTTTTTTTAACAACATTAACTTGAGCAAGGGATGCTGCAGTTACAACTTAGTGAAAAATAATAATAGCCATTACCCATCTCTAAGAATATTCTATCCACGTTCCTATGATAGAATGCAAAAGTTCATTCCCGATACTATCAATCTGATAAGCTTTTCAGAGCTTTGTGGCACCCTCATGCAGCTTAAAGTTCTTTAACCCACCTAACAATGCACCGTCCAACAGTCAATATACACAGTAACCAAAGGTAAATGGATTTCTGAAGTAAAGGCGTTTTCTGTTCTCATGTGCAAATCTGCATAATGTAGTGCAAACAGTCGAATCTCGTGAGAATTTTCTGAAAATATCTTCGAAAAATATTTTTTTTGTAGTTACTGAAAAACCTCACATTGTTTCATAAAGGATTACTTATATGTATCATGAATTACTTATGATGAAGTATTACTTATATGTATCATGAATTAGACAATGGCAGCCCAGCGGTAACGCGTTTGCTTGGATAACCGAGTGATGCGTGTTCAAATCCGGGTCTCGCACCTCTGATATTTTCATGTGTGAATCATTTCTATCATGATTACCACTTGTCTTACGGTGAAGGAAAACATCGTGAGGAAACCTGCATGTCTGAGAAAACCTAGCAAGTTTTCGAAAGACATGTGAAGTTCGCCAACACGCACGCCAGCGCGGTGGACTATGGCCTGATCCCCCTCGTACTGAGGGAGGCCCGTGCCCAGCTGTGGGACGTTGAAAAAGGGCTGATGATGATCATGAAACATTAAAAATATGATGACATGATCAATTCCACCTTTACATTTCTTAAGTGGACTAGGCTTTCATCCCGTAAAATCCTATCAAAAAATTAAGTGCATAGAAGCGACGAGGGCTCATAAACTGGACGTTTTATACCCAGATACGCTGTTAGCCTGATGCAGTCACGTTGCAGCGTGTTGATAAGGCCTTTGTGAATGTAGACGGAGATAATAACAGCTTACATTTGCGAGTGCTTCCAATAAGGCTCTAAGAAATGAAATTGAGTTTGAATGGATATTAAAAAGTTATATAAATATGTGAATTGTAGTAAAAGAGTTTTTATATATGTATGTATAAATATGAAATTACTAATATATTGAATTATGCAAAGCAAATGTACACTTCGTTAAGTCATGTCTGCGTGGAATTAAATAATAGCTGCATTCCCTCACTGAGTGAAAATAAGAAATAGAAATAAAATATCATTATATGTAATGGAAATAAATAGGTACTAATTAAAAATATATATAATCCTTATATATAATAAAAACAAAACTTTATTGTCTGTCTGTCGATTTGTTCCAGTTTATTTTCATAATTTTCAAAACGGCTGGACGAAATGTAATACTTTGATTTTAGAATAAGTATTAATTATAGTTCTGGTCAAACTAAAACGTATCTAGGGACGAACCCTAGCGAAGCAAGGGTAAATCGCTAGTTAAAATTAAAAATGTGTATGGTTAGCGTATCCTAATATAATCTCATGTCTTTATTTAGCGTAATATATAAATCTGTTAACGATATTCAAAATTTTACCCAAAATTCTATACAAATCCGCATAAAAGCGACCTTAATAAATTGGACGAGGGCTATGATTTAGTGGTGGGCTGATACACGCTGCGCTTTGATAAAGCTTCGTGAATATAAACGAAGATAAGGGCTTTCAGTATGATAGCTTTCGTAGGCGTGTAAAAAGGAATACGTAATAAGCTTTGTTCTCCTTTGATTGGTAAGTCCAAATTGTCCTTTGAAAAATCGGTAACATATCTTGCAAATACAAAACCTATTATTTTCCATATATTTTAGTAGAGCTTGAACGGAACGTCAGTAGAAGTATTTTGAATGATTTAATTTTTGCTTTTATGTGCATACTGCTACTTATTCTCTAATTAAGAGGTAGAGTTTCTAAAAATCATAAGTTATCGGTGTTTAGAGCCAGCGAATTGGTCTAATAACCAACTCTATATTAATATTTCATTTACAAATAATAAATACATCTATATCAATCCCTTAAACCTATATAAACCTTAAAGACAGTTTTCAATATTATACAGATAGATTAAAATTAAAATATCATGATGATATCTTATATACTAAATAAATTTATTATATTTATTTTAATTTTTAATTCAGAAAAAATGGTTTTCAAGTGTCACCAACTAATACATACTTATATACTAATATTAGCACACGGCAACATATAAGTACTAAATAAATACACACTATCTAGAATATGTATACATATGTAAAAATATTATATTATAGTAAGCCTTATCGATGTGAATAAGGTAAGTAGAGCAAGAAATAACATTATATCAAGTTAACAGTAACACAAATTGAGTAAGAAAAATCTCGGGGTACATCATTAAATGGACCGAAAACCTAAGGTGGGACAGTACATTATTAGAAGCCCAGTAATTGCCTAACGTCTTCCTAAAAGGAAAGTATTCCAAAATTTTCGCCGAAAGGATCTCGTAAATTGTGATTATCTTTAAGTATAACGTTGCTACCAACAGACCCACTCGTAGTATTTTATGAGGCGAGCCATCTGGGTCTTTGTCGACTACAATAAATTCAACGCACCCTGTTATGTCTTTTTCATGGACACCCGAAATATAGCTATATATACATGTTCTTATATATTTGACCCGTAAGGGATATACTATTAGTACTATATATTTTTTATTTTTTTTGAATTAGTGCTTGACTGCGTTCCACCTGATGGTAAGTGGTAACGCAGTCGGAGATAGTAAGTCGCACTAATTCAGTAGCCACCTATTCACTCTTGCCTTTAAGACACCTATATTGTAATCGGACGGAAACATTGACGCAGGCAGGTTGTTCCAATACTTAACCGCACGTATAATAAATGACGAAGCGAAATGCTTCGTCCGGACTGGTTGAATGTCCACAACATAAGGATGGAAACCAATCGTTCGTCCGAGGATGGAAAGGGGATGGGGGAATTAAGTCGTGTAATTCCTGCGCACACTCTCCGAAATCCAACCGATAGAATACACAAAAGGCTGGCAACCCTTCGTTGCATTAGGTTTCATTTAATTGTCAACTATTATTTAGGCAGTGGTAGCCCAGTGGTAATTGGGAAACCGAATAAAGCGGGTTTAAATTTCGTGTCTCACATCTCTTATATCTTCACATGTCATTTTCTAACATGATTACCACTTTTCTTACGGTAAAGGAAACGTCTTGTGGAAGCAAGTTTGAGTACAGCATATCTAAGTAGATAAAGAAAGTTTTCTAAAGTCTGCCAAACCGTACTAAGCCAGCGTCGTGGACTCTGACTCCTCTTCATATTGAATGGAGGGCTATCCCGAGTAGTTAGGACGTCCGAAAAAAAGGGCTAAATACATACATACAATTATAATTTATTCTATAATCATCATTTCTTATCCTTTATTATATTAATATTAATTTATTTAGATACTCGTTCATTTGTGTGTGCCAAATCACAGATATGCATTTTATTTATATTTTGAAAGCTTTACTAACAAAGTTCTCGAAATGTTTAAATAAAACTAGCAACTTTTTGCTTCACTCATAGCATCCTACGTACGTTTACCTCCCAAATACGTTTTGATGGTTAGTATAGAATAGAAACTATAGAACTAAAGATTTGTATAAGAGACTTTATCCACCTGCTTACCTTCTGAAAGGATGGTTTGAAACTTTATGTATATTTTATGTAAATCGCTAAAGCGGATTTTTGTAACATTGATATCAATTATTAGTATTACTTGCGCAGAATTAAGGGCTTTTATTACTCAAACTCACTCGTGTTACTCATATTACTCATAACATTTATTCATACAAAAAATGTGAAACACTTTGAGACTACAAAGGCGGAAGACATATACGAGTAACAGAGTGATATTGCTATGTTTTCATATCAAGAAAACGTGTTATCTATTCATATAATAAAAGTTTAAGTGAATCGAATCAGTATATTACAATAAATGTTTTCTGAAAAAACTATTATTCCATTACATACTTACTTCTTTAATATCGATACAAAGGCCGAATCTACAGTTTTTAGAATTTTTGTCTGTCCGTTTATATATGGATTATTTTTATTTCTCTCTGAAAGACAAATTGAAAATAATTTATTAGTTTTTTTTTTTGTAAATAAATTATATAGATACTTTTTCTATCTGTAACTTATTATATACATACTAACTTATTATAAATACATTTATTTCACGCATTGCTATTTCCCGCAGTAAAATGTATCCTTTAGGATATGTCTCTAGTGGGGACGAACCCGAGCGATAAAAGAGAGTCGCTAGTCCCTACCCTATGTATGCTTAGATCTTTAAAACTACGCAACGGATTTTGATGTGATTTTTTAAGAGATAGAATTATTTAATGATGAAAAGAAAGGTTTAGTTTATAATTTGTCAAGTTTATGTATAAATTTACTAGCAGAACCCGCGACTTCACTCTCGCTAAATCTATCACTCGCTAGAATCAAATATAAGTATCGATGAAACGCTATCATTGTAACAATAGGTAAATATTAGCGTACTAAAATACGACTAAGAGTTACAAAAATAGAAAACACGGTATCGCACAATGTGTTATATCCTGAACATTAAAACCATTCCAGTCTGTGTTATCATACCCCCTAGTAAGTAGTATCAAATGTAATAGAGTGCTATTATTCACGAATTTGGTGGAGTATTTGAAGACATACTCGTAGTTGGCAAATATAAAAGAGATTACTTTTATTTTTCATCTCAACCACAGGATGTTGCCTTATGATATATCACTTTGGGTCTAGATGTTAGAAATACTATGAAAATTCGAAACGATAACGAAAAAATCTGTCTGAAAGCAGTGCTGTATTTATTTATTTTTTAATGCAAAAAAGCTACTTGGTGTCATACATATCGTAGTTTTTATTCTAGTTACCCATTTTGTTAGTTACATTTGTATTAAATAATGTAGTATACTTTTTATCAAGTTTCTTTATATTATATACAAAAAATAATAATAATTAATAATTCACTCATCCTCATAGAACTTAAGACGCAGTAGTCATAGTCCGCAATGTGCAGACTATGCCATGAGTCAGATGAATCTGCTATGCACATCCTCTACTCGTGTGAACCATGACTCATGCACCGCAGAAGTATCTATCTAGGGCAGCATATCATGCAACTGGAAAAGATACAGAAGCTCCCTTTAAATTCACTTAAAGGGAGTTACAATGGATCAGAACTGGTCGACGTAGCCAGGGCCGACCTCGGCACCAAACCCACTAAATATAATAATAATACATACTTATATTTTCAATTAAATCAGAGCCACTATCCATCGCTGGTACAATGGATCCTTAACAATATTAAACAAAAATAGAATTTGAAATTCCACCCTCTACTAAAATGCCTACCCTCTCAAAAATAATGTTCTCATATTATATCCGTTTTAGGCGCCATCGGTTCGCAAAATAGCTTTTCAAGCTCTAAGGTTATAAAGATCAGTTATAATTGAAGTATTATTTAAAATATAGGCCGTCTATCTAAGACAATAATTAGGTCTTAAAATGGCTGTCTATAACAAGAAAATAATAATTTTGAGGTTCAAATGTTTAAACTTTAATGTTTTTGACAGACTTTAAAAAAATCTCTTTTTTTGCCGGCTCGTCACTGAAAAGGCTGAACTAACTTTGATGTGATTTCACTGGAGGATTCTCATGTTATATGGAGTAACGTAGCTACTTTTATTTAAAAAAAATAACTTAACAAAACAGAAACGGACCTAGA
Organism: Boloria selene; assembly: GCA_905231865.2. Classification (NCBI taxonomy): domain Eukaryota; kingdom Metazoa; phylum Arthropoda; class Insecta; order Lepidoptera; family Nymphalidae; genus Boloria; species Boloria selene. Next base: position 4,601,355 of record HG993137.1, on the reverse strand, counting down.
TCTTTTACTAACCCTTTTTTTAATAAATAGTTTTTAACTTTAAATTAATAACAACATGATTTTAATAGATTTTTTAATAAGTTTTGAAGACAGAAAACACACAGTACGCTAGCTATTTTTTCAATAATCACTCAAAGAACGTCGTAATGTATCGGAGCATATAATGTGCATTGCTCATTATGTGGAAGGTAATGGATTCAGTTGAAAACAAATTTACTTCACCAGTATTCTGGCAAAGTTAAGTAAGAAAATAAATTTCATAGGTATGATATATATGATTATATAATATATATTATGATATAAAATCAATTACAGACTTAGCCAAACAATAAAATCGTATGCGATATTTTTAAATCTTCTCTAAGCACAATATAAGCGAGGCCTATATTTATATAATAACTTTGTTTCTAGTCTGAATTAAGTTTCATTATAATATTAAATAATAGTAATATAATATATCTATCTAAATAAAACGAATATTTCCCTTGGGTACCTACTAAAATAAGACATTGTCCCTAATTATATAGCCGAAATTAAATTCTTCCAACAAAACTAAGTATTTTCAGAAAATAAACCCAAAAATGTTGTAGGGAAAATAATTGTTTCAACCTTTAATAGAGACAATTGAGTAAAATTTATTTAGGCACATGTATACGGCGTCCCTTACCGCCGCTCCTAAGGAAGATCGTGGAGGTCGGTCCACGAACATTGTGTTTAGAATGGATAATACTGTAGAAGTGGTATTGATATTAATTACCCATAAGAATGTTAAATACTGGCGAATCCTTACTTCGCTCAGGTCCTTTCCTAAAAAAAATAATATTTCTACATATATATTTTTTACATTTTTCCGGGATGAAAATTAACCCACGTGCATAGCAGACTATAGTGTAAGACTATAACTTACAGTATCCCTCTACCAAATTGCATTCCGACGTGAATGAATAAGAAACATCTATCCATCTAAACTTCCGCATTTATAAAATTAAACTAGCAATACCCGCGGTTTCGTTCGCTCTAAAATAATGACTTAATCAAATCATAAACCGCTATCTTATATTGGCAGAGTACTCGATATCATTTCTAATATATAACAATCTGAGGCGGTGCGTATTAGGGCGGTCGTTTCGCAACATTCGTGTCAATTATCCGGGAGTTTTCCCGGGCGACGATTGCTCGCAATGGCCATCATTTAACCGGACGGTACCGCTCTAGTAATGCCGTACATTTCGCCCGCCATCAGTTATGTATGCACATTACTAAGGGAGAACCATTGAGCAAACCCGAGCATAATGTCTCAATTAGAAAACAGATGCTGCAAGCCCTATTGCGAGCTACTGTAATTTTTTGCACATTTCTTTACGTAAAAACAGTATGAAGAAAATTTTATACGAGTTATTGTGTACATTATACTTTTAATATTTCGTATACCAAGAATTGTTTTGCAAAATTGCTTGCTTTTAATTTAAAAATAGTATTTAATTCTGTTTACTAATCTCATTTTAATAAGTAAATATATAGAATATTAATAATTATTATTTCGTTATTAGATATATAGTTTACTACAAGGTCTAATTAAAAAAAATACAGTTTCAAGTAAAACTGCAAAGTATACATCACTCTAGGTTCATTTTAAGGTATATAATGTAGTGTAGCAGACCTTCTATCTCGCTACTTGCTCTGCTGGAAATTTAATTTGAAGCTAATAGCTTATATTACAAGTTACTCAGACACATTTTGAAAAGCTTCTACAAAAGCTATATAAACTCCTAAAAGCTTCATATTAAATTCATACTATTCATATTATATTAAGAAACCAACATTTACTCGACCTGCTATTAATTTTTATCAAGTACTAACATTTCCCGCGGCTTCGAACGCGTTCTGAAGACCGGAACAAATTCTTAATGAGTCGCGCGGTATGGTATCTCGCAGAACTAGCGCCCGCCCTTCACGTTTTTGCAACATTTTTCATTGATGCTCCGCTCCTATTGGTCTTAGCGTGATGTAATATAGCCTATAGCCTTCGTCGATAAACGGACTATCCAACACAAAAAGAATTTTTCAAATCGATCCAGTAGTTCCTGAGCGCGTTCAACCAAACAAACAAACAAACTCTTCAGCTTTATAATATTAGTATAGATGTATGTTGTACTAATCTTTTGTGAAACAAATCGTAGACAATTTTCGTTCTTTGAATAAACACATAATGACGTTTATCGGAATAGCACTTTCATAAAGACTTGGGTCACTGTGGTCACTTTTCCAGGCTTCCGATTTGGAGGAAACTGTACGTGTTAGCAATTTATGAGAGCGATAATATCTGGATATAAATTCAAAGGATAACAATAAGACCCTTTATTGCCACCGTTGTTTTCACAAAAACGATTCAGCGGGCGATGAAGAGTTTTTTTTGGGACATAAAATTGGGTAATGTCACGTTTCTTGATATATATTTACTTCAAAGGTTTACAATGTTACATGCTTGAAGTGCTTACGTCATCATTTGTTAAGAATAATCTAGATTGTAGATAAAATACATAATAAAATAATAGTCTCAAGTCTTATTAAGAAAAGCAAATTTCTTAATTAAATACCGACCTCAATATATTTTAATAGAAGCTATAATAAATTGATAGCAAATTTCATCACAAGACGGCCTAATTCTTAACGAGCCGTCCCTACTATCCCAAAGGCTTGGGTCTAAATTCTTAAGAGGGTGTAATTTCCTTCATTTCAGGTAAAACCGCAAGTTTGGAAACTCCCACTAGTGCTACTGTGATACGCCGCTCACAAGGTGAGATGGACGATAGTAATCAGTATTCATTGACTGATGTAAAAAAAATATTATTCATTATTAACACCTATAATTCTGAATATATAAATTTTCAGTTTTTAGATATAGGTTTTTTTCCAAGAAATTAAGAAAAGCGATCAAACTCTATAAGTACACTTAAAGATTTCTTTAAGACGGGGATATACGCCGTTGACCTTGCTCGATTGGGCGTTGCCGGTAAAAATTCCCCGCGCAACCCCGCGCCTCCCGATAATAATTACGCGCGACCAGCGCGCTAGAATTCGCGCGTAGTACGGCACAGTGTAACAACTAACAACTGTTGCTTTGTTAGGCATGGTTCTATTAGAGGTGTTCGCAACGGCAATATATTGATAAGGCGTTATAATGATAGCATTTTTTATCAACTTATGCAATTATAAAAACGACACTAATAATAATAGAAAAAAGAGTATTTAATACATTGAAAGTTTTATTATAAAGCATTATCTAGTTAAATAAAGTTTATTTAAATATCATAAAAAATATTTTTTACATAATTAAAATAATTATTATTTATATCTATTATTAATTTATGTGTACAATATGTAGATACAATTTTTATCACTTATAATCACAGTAAATAAATATAATTGAACACACCGATTCTCGTCCGATCATCGAAGTTAAGCAACGTCGGGCGCGGTCAGTATAGCTCGCGCCAAACTTTGTGGCCGTCCCGAACTAGGCTCATTGCATTGCGCAGAACACAAAATCAGGTATTAGCGGGACGCACAAGAGCTTGGGGGCAGGGCCACACCCCGAGCGCCCGCACCGCTCACCCGCGACGCGCGCTGGCACCCACGCCTTAGTGTGAGTGCTACGTCCGTACACGAATCACGCACTTGTGAGCTCTGAGAGTACTGTAGCGTTCAAAATTCGTTCGATCGTTTCGTTAATTTGTTATTATAGTTTTTAGTTATTGTTACTTGTTGCTGTAGCGTTCAAAATTCGTTCGATCGTTTCGTTAATTTGTTATTATAGTTTTTAGTTATTGTTACTTGTTGTTTTTATTTATATTAATGTTTTTTATTTACATTTATCCTATTATTACCTAACCTATATGTTTTACAAATAACACATACATTGTATATTAAATTAAATAAAATAACCTATGAAATAAACACGAACTTTATAATCAACAAATAAAAATAAATTGACATAATATAATAAGTATTAAAAATGTTAGAAAACGAAAATTGTTTGGTTGATTACGTATTGCCCACTCGACTGTACCATGCGCAAGTTCGGACTCGCGACTATACTCAAGGCGGTCACAAAGTTTGGCGCGGGCTGTACTTGGATGGGTGACCGGTGGGCCTGGGAACACCACGTAACGTTGGCTTTTTGTTTTTAATTTTGTAAAAATTCATTTTATTTCAGTCCTCAAACAATATTGTCATATTAAATATGTTGTTTTATACTTATTGTTTTTATATATGATGTTAAACTTAAAAATATTATATAACGCTGTTAAGTCCTGAATCGCGCTATCGAAATATTCTAACTCGTTGAATATATATACAATGTTGTCGAACGTCCAAGTGTACTCACTTCGGCAGTACATATACTAAAATTGATGATCGATACACAAAAAGTGTTTGTAGGTTATTTGAAACAATAAGCCGAAGTCATATTAGGTGGTGTCTTTGATTATATACATGTCTAGACTAGATTGAGCAATGCAAACAAACGATGCGCAGAAAACGTCCTCACTTTACGTGATATGTGTTAGTACAGCTCTGTACTCATTGTAGTCAAACTGTCATGGTGTGTGTGTTTGGGATACCTGCTCCAAATCTTTATCCCATTTTTTAATATGATGAAGGTTAAATAAAATAATTATTTTTAAAATTTAAATATATAATTTGTAACGATTAAAATATGATAATTACTCCTGAGGATATAAAAAATTACTAGTACTGCAATTTTGCGGATTTCATTTCGTCATATGGATTTCATTTATTTTTAATATAGATAGTGGTGAGGTGATCAAATAAATATTGTCACGAAGATTAGTCAACTACGCAGGATATTTACTATAGTGCACAAATGTACACTAAAACGTGAAATAAAAACTTAAAACAACGTCTTGATAAAATAACACTAAAACGTAAAAAACACTTTATTGGTAGTTTTCATTGATAATAGATGCTTGGCATCATTAAATAATACATACTCATTTTTGCAATTAGCACCCCGATAAACCTCGAAAATGACACCCTGACCCATGTAATTGTTTAAAAAAAACCGGATGTCCGCCATCTTGGATTTGAAAATGGACCTCATTTTCGTAATCAGCGCCCCGAGAAACCTCGAAAATGACACCCATGTTATTGTTGAAAAAAAACCGGATATCCGCCATCTTGGATTTGAAAATGGATCTCATTTTCGCAATTAGCACCCCGAAAAACCTCGAATATGACACCCGTGTAATTGTTGAAAAAAAACCGGATGTCCGCCATCTTGGATTTGAAAATGGACCTAATTTTCGTAATCAGCACCTCGAGAAACCTCGAAAATGACACCCATGTCATTGTTGAAAAAAAACCGGATGTCCGCCATCTTGGATTTGAAAATGGACCTCATTTTCGCAATTAGCACCCCGAAAATGACACCCATGTCATTGTTGAAAATAAATATCGTGAATATAGTTGCAAGTCCTCTAAACTTTTGACTGTTAGCTAACTTCTCCCGTGAGAATTTTGTGTCTCGCGCATCGTAAAATTTTTCATAACGCGCCTAAAGAAGTATAACTTCAACATGAAAGATAAACAGATTAAATTTTATGTTACCTATGGCTCAGTAGACGTAACTTCGTTACAGGTTCGATTTCCAGACTTAGTCCTTATAATTATACAAATAAAGTCTAAATTGAAACTTCTCTTAGTCGATACTATATGTATACTAAAATTTTTAAGTAAAAAATTTACAAGTCAATAAGGTCCAAAATACGCCATTTATTTATTTCATTTTAATATAGTTTTAAATACAAATGTTTTAGAGCATAATTTAGCGCACACGACTCGTGACAATTCTGTTCACGAATTAAATAAATAAATTTCTAAATTGGTTCTGCGGTTGCGGAGCAAACAGTCACAGGTCCGTTCAGCACAACGCCTCGTCCCGCACTGATTTACTGGGCGACAGAGGGTGTTCTCTCGCGGCTTACGTGTATGAATTACGTAAAAAAATCATAAAAAATAAATAAAACAGTTATTTGAAAAAATAATCGGAGATCATATTAGGTGTTGTATTATTTAATATGCTGAACGCAATAAAAAAATCTTGTTTTTGATAGTTTACGAGAGAAATGATATGAAAAATTGTAACAGAGGGTACTTAGCATATTTATTTATGATATTTATGTTGTTTTTTTTAACTTTTTAAGCGGAAGAGATAATGCTGTATATGCTGTAGAATTACATACATTTTTTTAAATTTTTTTACTATTAAGATTACAGAGAATTCAAATACAAAGAAAGTCCAATTTACATATATCGCCGCCTTAATTTCAAATTTCATAATCTACCTCTTGTTCATTTCCTTTCTTTTATTCTCTATGCGAATCTATCATTGAGACTGTTGTTGTTCTTCTCCAACTCAGTCTTAGTGATAGCTAATTTGTGTATTGTTGAATTATCTTATTAATATGATTTTTCATATTTTGTAACATATATACGTATATATATACAAACACATTTATTACAGTAGGGATAATGATCAATAATACAGAAGCCAAAATACACTTTTACTATCTACATATTAAATCTTAAATTCTTAAAGGGTATAATTTCTAGTATTAGAGTAAATGCCGCAATCTGGGAAACCACAGGTGTGACGGAACCGCCACATAACATATGGGAACTTAAACCCACGCATGCATGATTTCTTAGGTGAATTATCGAAACCCTTTGTGGCAATTGATCTTCATGAATAAAATAGCTTTCACGAAATACGATTGTATTCTATAAAGGATAACAGCTGTGTTAAAGTTTACGATCATTTAATATTAATCAAGCTACTTTCTTTTAAATATCATGAATGAAATTGTATATCCATAATACAATAAAATTATATATAATATTTATATTACAATAATTAGGCAGCGCTAGCCCAGTGAAAGAAAACTAAGTGTGGGTTTAAATTCCTTGTCTCGCACCTACTGATGTATATGATCGATCCAACATGATTACCACTTGTCTAACGGTGAAGGAAAACATCGTGAGGAAACCTACATGTTAGAGAGAATCTATCTAGTTTCAAAAAGATATGTGAAGTTTACCAACCCGCACTTGGTCAGCCTGCTTCCCCTCGTATTGAAGGTACACCATGCGCAGCAATGGGACTGTAAAAATGACGTAAACGAATACAATAAAATAAAGCTATAATTCTATAGAAGCCTACGTTTACCATAAATTATAGAACTAAACCATTAGTTCATGGTAAAATATAGACATACTCGTAGATGGCATGTAAGTGATAACACATACAAATCCCAAACTATTTAATATAATTTATCATGTTAAGCCAAATAAATTCATAACTAAGGCAATATATTTTGAATTTAATTTGTCCCCAAGGATTTTGGTCCGAAGTTACAGTCGGGAGCTGCAACGGACAGTTGTGTTGAAAGCGGTACATAAATTACGATGTTTGCAAAGTGTCAAGCTGGATTTACGGCACTCCTCATAAAACTATACGGAATTGCTGATAGATCATCTCTCATACAATATGCGAGCTAATTAAACATTTCATTAGAGTATGTTACTGTTTCACTAATGTTAATGGTCAAGCTTTTAATTTCAGGTAGAAAATGAAAAAGCATAAATAATTTTCCGTAGTTAAATAAATAATAAATATAAATAAATATGTTGGTACATTCACACACAGCATAATCTACTAGTTCCATGGTAAGCTAGTAGGCTTATGTTATGGATAGTTAACTTCATATATAAAGAGAATGTTCCGAAGGGCTCTTCCATCTTATACCCTCCTCTCCTTTCCTTTCCACCACCACCACTCGTGCTGGTCGGAAATTCCATCCTCACACAGTACTACCAATATCATTTCGTACCAAAGGGTTTAGCAGCTCCTACCTGTGCCGCACTATTAGGAATTGGAATTTATTACCGTCTCACGTGTTTCCCTCCTATAATCCTGGGTATTTTAAGCGGAGCGTGAAAAGCACATGTGCAGGCCGACAAGGTGAGGTTGATCGGTATCGTGATCATGTCCCGGAACCGATGGACCTCATTTGACTGTCGCTTAACATCAGGCGGTATAGAGTCATCTTGTCGAGCGACAATAAAAATATATTAGAAATATATACACCCATGATTGAAGTACACATATTCGTGCTCATCACACAGTTGACTGCCCCAACGGTACTCGAACTCGCGACCGCTGACACAGTCAGTAGGTTTACTACAAACTGCCAAAACTAGTTGTAACATAATATATATTTTCAGCGTCTATTATAAGGCAAGTGCAAATTTATTATACATGTAATTTTTAAAGTCTAATTACAGTACTCTTACAATATATCAAAATTATATGGATTAAATAAATTCCTTAAGGGCCTGAACTTGGATAACTCAAGCCACAAGCTCATATTCACGTAGTGATAAATGGGTGGAACAAACCCTTTAGATATAGGCAAAAAATAAAGGCCTACACCAGCCGGTCGTGACTTTAGATATATTAGAGTGCAAATATTTTTTATTACTTGTTAAAATTTGGGGACCCTGATTTAGCTATATTGTGCGTAATTAATAAATATTTATAACAGTTAGTTGCCATGCTGCAATTCTTTTTAATTCACACTTTTATTTTTTCACGTATTATAACTATTTTAAACTTAAGTTAATAAGCTAAGTAAATCATTCAAGCCTTAGTTGACTCTTTTAAATATAATGTAATGTACTGACTTTAGCTAGTAGGAAAAGAAAAATTACTTGCAACAGATTGTACTCATTCTGACCAAGCAATTAATTAAACAGTAAACTATACTAGGCAAATCTACTCTACTTAATAAGGTAGGGGGATGATTCGTGTGATTTAGGTATGAGAGCACACAAATATAATGAATTCGCTTACGAAGCGTTACGATCCTTGGATCATTGAATATAGATGAGGGATCAAAGAAAATTACGAGTGCTCGATAAAATTTTGCGCTGCGCAAAAAATTCCACTTACTTCCTCGTTTGTATGTCTTAATGCTATTATTTTCAAAAAATATGCAAATCATAACTTAAATATTTTACTGCTAGTGACTCAACCTCGCTTTGCTCGAGTTCGTTCCACAGGTACTGATATGCCCCTTGTCTGTAGTGGTTAATACTAATCTATGTTATAGCCCTACTACTTCATTTGTATTAATCATAATTTTGTACTCTATATATCTGTCCCATAATTAAAAGTTCTTTAGTTCGAGAGTATCGTCGGTAGAGAGCACTAGCCTCTCAATTAATTAAAATATTTTAATAATATAACGAAGTTATTAAAGTGTTCTTTTTTCATAAATAAATCATTTTTAAAAAAGGTTCTCATCCAAGGACTCACAAGTCACAACAGTACGTTCTAACGATTAGTATAGATTTCTCAAAGACGTGATGTCTTTGTTGTAAAAATTAATCCTAAATGACCTATACATCGATAATAATTATTATTTCAGTAAGATTTTCAGAACAATATCTAATGCCCAGATTTAACTTAGTTCTCAATCCAATCCATATTAGTATCAAAAGTAAAATAAGCATAATAATCATTAACGAACAAAATATTTTCGTTTATAAAAACTTTAGTTGAACTGACTTGAAAAAGGTGCCATTTTTGTTGTTAATAAATTTAATTACATATAAATTATGAACAAAGCTTTTCCCATATTAAGATAAGGATTTCCGTTTACATTCAAGATCAGAAGTGAGTCCGCACGCCGTGAATCCGCAACAGATTCAAATTTATAAATTAACATATAAATCGAAAGATTTACCCTAAATAAGATCAAAAGAATTTGTCGTAAGCTTGGGGGGTTGATGACTGTTTATGGCCGTATCAATGCGCCGGTGATCTCGAGATACTCTCTTTCACATTATGCATACTTTGATCGAAAAACTTAATTTTATCTCTGATCGCATCTAATTTTCTTTGTTTTCCTTTTTGTAATAATAAACATTGTTAATCAGTAGTATACAAGATGTTTTATATTGGATTGTGGAAACGACTATGGTAAAATGTACTATTTTAATACTTTCAGTGCTATATTATTTCATTAAAATTTTGTACTAAATGTAAATATTACGACATGAATGTATAAACTGAATCATTAGGGAAGAATATTTGGTATTAACTAAATTATAAAATATATCTAGATAAATAAAATTAAAGTGTCCGTATTAATGTAGAAATAACAACATTTTACGAAATGCATACGAATTATACGGTACAACTAATATCGGCTAGATCGACAACGATGTATGGTACAGCTATTATCTACAATTCCCCTAACAAAACTGTTTTTCATCTTAAAAATAAACCGGTGACCCATGTTTTGACTGCAATGACTATGCCAACTAAGTAAAACGTACATGTAGAATTTGTTTTGCATTTTCAAACTAACTTTATTACTGTTTCGACTTCTTTACGTTTAAATTATTTACTCCAAACACTATAATTTGTTATGAAGACCGACCAATTATAAAAACAACGGAATCGTGCCACCTAGAAATCATAATACACGTAAACAAAATCATAAACATTCTGCTGTACTTGAAAATACACCTTATTTATATACAATTAAAGTTGATAATCATTGACATGACTGGGACTATCCAATTACGGAAGTTCTTTTGACTTTGTTGGGTAAACGGGGCTATAATCATTACAGCTAAGTGTTCTTGAGCAAATATAAGTGGAATATATTCAGTTCGATTGCTTACGTATTTAACCCCCTGTATATGGGTCTTCAAATTGTTCTAAACTACGGTCTTATGAAAACGTTTTATGTAATATCTTATTTATATAGATAACATGCTTATAAATAAATATCTTAAGAGCTTATTACACCCTCTAGTTCCGTGGTAAGCTACGAGGCTCGTGTTACGTACACCAGATAACTGATACACTACACATATATGTATAAACACCAATGGCTGGAGTAAAAACATTTGTGCTCAACCAATGATTGCCCCAATCGGGATGAACCCGCGACCGCTGACGCAGCAAGTAGGATCACTACAAACTGAGCCAAATGCGTATGAAATTAACATTAAGAAATCATGCAATTACTATTGTTGGCATTAAAAAATAAGTCGAAAAGTTAAAATTTATCAGAATCTATAGGATAGTTTGAACTCCTCACGGTCTTATATTACAGCCATTTTAATTAAAGATATAGCCTTTTTAATTTATTATAGACTATTCAGCTGTTTCATAAGTAGTTCTTGTGAAGCAGTTACCAATATTTTATATCGACGTATGTTTTAAAATAACTTTTTTTATGTCAATAGGTAGGTACTGACATACTCGTAGTGCCCGCCAATATGTATGCTAATATTATAAAGCAAAAGAGTTTGTTTGTTTGTTTGTTTGTTTGTTTGGTTAAACGCGCTAATCTCAGCTTCTACTGATCCGAATTGAAAAATTCTTTTTGTAATGTATAGTTCCTTTATCGAGAAAGTTTATAGGCTATATTACATGACGCTACGACCAATAGGAGCAGAGCATAAATGAAAAGTATTGCATAAAACGGGAAGGGCGGGCGTCAGTTGCTGCGAGGTACCATACCGCGCGACTCAGAAAAAATTTGGTTTCCGGTCTTTGGAACGCGTGCGAAGCCGCGGGAAATGCTAGTAACTTATAACAGACGACGCACTAGTGATATATCTGTTAGTTTAATTCTTATAATCTGTACCTATATCAGACAAGTCAGGACAGCAAGTACTATAATAGTTTCTCTATATAGTGTCCAGAAATATATAATATAATTATTAATTCAATTTATCAAAAAAATCTATTTGAGTTAGTAAATTGTAATAACAGATTAGGCAATTTTATAAAGTAAAAAACACAAACAGATATACTCGTATTGATTAAGAAGATCACAAATTTTGTTTGTTTTATTTATAGCAATAAAATAAAATATCTTTCTGTAAACACTCTGTAGAAAGAAAGGCAAAATAACAACTTATTTATCATCGAAAATTACGACTTCGATAAAATCGTATATATGTATTTGTGTACATTTTCGCTTACGCAGCCTTCTAAAATGTTAGCCATAAATTTTATGCATGCTCATATACTTTCAATCCAATATACATAATACAACTGTACAATTGACTTCTAGTTAGGACGAGAGGAAATAAGTAAGTTCTGATAATATAACTTTTCAGAAAGCTCAGATTTGAATTATATTATTTTAAGAAGCGTTTTAGATTAAAAAGCTTACGTATTCTTGGTATTAATACAATTTCGAACAAATGATATTAAAAATATTTATCAGACTTAATTTTTTTTTTCTATTAAGCATTACAGTTAAGCTTCTTAGAATAACGGTAATAGTTCATCGATATAATTCTACGATACCTTCGAGTTTATTAGAGAACTCCAAACGTCTAGATATATTCTTTAAGACATTTGGCTTTCCTCAAGATGCCTTCTGTCGTATATGAGTGATGATTTTCATCAGATAAGCATATTAATAATAATAATTAAGCTAAATAAATAGGCTTAAGAAAATTTCGGAGATAAGGTAACCCGGGTCGGGTTCGAAGTTGTGTCCCTTGGGTTATTTTGCGATTCCGTTACCACTGAGTCACTATAATGACAGTGACGAAATATTTTACTATTATTTTTATAAAAACCAAACGATTGCTCATCTATTTTTAATTTTTTAAAGTTAATTCATAAAAAATAATTAAAAGCCTACTTCAAAGTGTTAATATTTAAAGTACTCGTAATTAATTTATTATTTTATTATTATACTCATATAATTAATTAAGAAAAGCTTACCAAAATATTATTACAATATTGAATAAAATTAATGAGCAAACCCCTAAGTTATCTTTGCTGAATAATTTATGATGTTACTTATTCTAATACCAAAATAGGATATCGATACGGGATAATATCAGCACAAGTATAGTCCTAATACAAAATATCTTATACATATTTCGAAACCTTGTTTTCCCTTGGATAATTTGGAATAATTTTTACGAATTGATACAATTTATATTACACTGAAAGTTGTGAAAGTATACATAAGTAATAGGATAAAAATTCAAATTTGAACAAAACTGTCATATCTGGATAATTTGGAATATTTTTACTAACTATTACAATTTAATATTACACTTTCATGAAAGTTATGAATGTATAAGCAAGTAATAAATAAATAAACAAAATAAATATGTTCGGACATTTTTACAACAGCGCCATCTAGTTCCATGGTAAGCGAGGCTTGTATTACGGATACCAGGTAGTTGATATACTACACATATACATTTTAAATACATACATAGTAAAAGTATTAACACCCATGACTAGAGAACAAATTCGTGCTCAACAAATGAATGCCCCTAGCGGGACTCGAACTTGCGACCTCTGACGCAGAAAGTAGGGTCACTACCAACTGAGTCAAACGTGTCGTCAATTTGAAAGTAATAGGATGAATAAGTCTTCTTTTCATTAAAATTTGAACACATATGCTTATCAGAACATTTTGTTTTTTATGGGGTGTGTGTGTGTGTGTGTTCCTTGGTATTTTTAACATACCTAGGAATCGAACCCACGCAAAGTGAGAGTGACTTGCTAGTAGTAATTAATAATATGTTAAACTTAATGATTAATGATGACATACTCGCGCGTCCCCATGTACCTGTAGCATATACAAACTTTCTCATTCATATTATGATTATCAATATGCTTTTAATAAGAATATTAAAACTCTTACAAAATTAGTCCACGCGGTGTGCCTTTTATACTAAGAAAATCCCTCAAAGCTAAACAATCGAAGTCCTAAGACGGAGCTTATTCATCGTAGCCTTTTATTAATGCTTTATGTATACAATAAAATCATTTTATATTTATAATACTGGTATTAAATGGATATAGTAAAAAAATTCTTAATAATATCTTATTTTATTTGTATATATATTTTTGAGTAATGCATATTTTCCTTATAGCTTTTTCACGTTCGACCATTTTAACTAAGATTAGACATCTTTGAGGAAATATAATTTTCTTTACTGTCATGTATGTGCTACCGCTTAAGTGAAGCCACTAAATAAATCAATAACAGTTAAAAATATAAATCGCATTCTGGGAACTGACATAGGCTACCTTATAAGTTAAATACACTGCTCTTACTATGCAAGCGGAACAACGACAAACCTCTATGCAATAAAAAGAAGTAGTTTATATATACTTATGCTATAGAATAGTAGAATTCACTTTATAACATTCGATTCAAACCCCTCATATTGATATCGAATTAGGTCAAGTATGAGTTAAACTCGCTCAAGTTTGCTCAAATATCAAGTATGAGAGAAGAGACGTGCCAAAATATTCTATTTTGTAAATGTTAACTAATATATAACATCCCCCTTCTGGCCACCTTAAAACAAGGGGACACATAGCATTCAGTTTGCCACCGCTCTAAGTTTTTTAAAAACGTAAACGATTTTAGTGCACATACTCGTATTATATAAATTATATTTAATTATACGTTTAAAAAATTAAAGGACTCACTAGCGACTCACTCTGACTCCTTTCGATTTCGTCCCTGAGTACATTTTAACGGTTAGTATACGTAGGTACATTTTTCCTGCTCTTGTCCTTTTTATCGATAATAATAAAGACTATTTTAGTAATATTTAAAAAAATATATTTAATTTCCAAACTCAACTAGTTTAGATTACTATATGTTTAGATTTCTTCACCATACGCAGCTTCGTTTTTCATAATACCATTTCCACATTATCGATATTCCTATCAATAGCGTTGAAAGTTTCATTGCATCTCTATATGTAAATATATGACCTTCCTGTTTGAAATTGACGTATATTGGCTTTGCGCTGTCTGCCTTTTTCAATAGAAAACTCTTCATATTTTATCAGATTTCTGTATATTAAAAAGTATATATATAAAAACTGAGCTTTTATGTACCTACTTACATCTTCAGTTTATTGAATTAGGTTCTAATACATACTCGTAGTTTAAAATCCGAGTTCGGGCACTCATTTTTTTTAGTGAAGTACGACTTTTATTCGTATCCTATACTGAAACATTGTAAACCGACCTCTTCAATATGTTTTTTTTTATTTTTTTTATTCCTAGCTTACCATTAGCTACCATTCGAAGAACTTTCTATTTTGATTATTTAGTCGTACACAATACCACTCTTGCGTACTCTTGCCTTGCTCCAATTTTTCAATTTGAAAGCCTATTTTCAATAGTTACCAATATTCCAACATATTTCTAAAACTAGACTGTAATCTGAGATTGTTAGGGTTATCTTTTATGTATATTAATTATAAATACTTTTTTATTTAATATATAGTGTAATTTAATAAATGTTTAAAATAAATAAAAATCCAGATATTTGACCAATAATTATATAAGTACTGTAACTTTTTAAAATTATTTTATATAATAAAAAGCTTAAAGCAAGTTATGAAAAATCCAATATCCTTTTTACGAGAAAACTAACATAGCTTTAATAAATGATGTTGATAAAATGCATTGTATCGTAAAGGTATAGTCATTCATCATTGCTACCACTTCTCGGGATAAGCGATGAATACCTAAATAATATCCAAAATGAAGTTGCCTCCATATCATAGAATAAAGATGAGAAGATCACGCGATATTGCGCGGATGCTGGAGGGACCTGAGTTTATCTCGGATAATAAGGTTTTATACCAAAGCTTATGGTAAGTATAAGTAAATAAGCTATTCGTTATATTATATAATTTTGAATGAATTTAAGTAAAAATTTTACTTTTAAAGATAGGTTTTGGATACGAATTCTGCATGGGAAAATACTTATAAGTGATTTATACAAGATGATATGCTATAATCAATAAGGCTAGTGAAGACCTAAAAATACATAGGAATGACATCACACTATGTTAATTAATGGTTAAAATCATCAATCCCATGTTTTTTCTACATGTGAAAACGGAAGAAGATAAAAGACAGCCTGGCGAGAACTCAAGAAACTCACAAGAAGGTGATTCACTTCGGTGCGGAGTGAACCATGCAAGTTGCTCCAGGTACTCTGATAGTAGAATGGATTGTTGGAGATGTTCAAGGTTCAATCTGTGGTGAATAATCAGTACGGCGACGACCCATTAAGATGAGGAAGGTTTCTTTAAGGTTTATTGGGTGGTAGTGCCAGTGAGTGCCACCTGTATGTATAATGTATATGTATATGGAGGAAGGTTACTTGTGCATTGTGCCAGTGAGTAAGTGAGTGAGTATGTACGCAACGTACGTAAAGGAAATTGTTTACTTCTAATAATAACATCTATTTTCATATTTAGGATTTCAATTTCAGGAAATCAAGCACATCAAATTTAAAAAACAATATAAAGCCCACCACCCACACAACTAAAATAATAACAGTTTCGGTTAGCTTAGGTTAATTAGTTTCAGGTTGTCAAAATGAAGTTGCCTCGTTCCATAAAATAAAGATGAGAATATCACAGGATATTGCGCGGAGCGACCTGAGTTTATCCCCGTTAAATAGGGCTTTATATTGCAGCTCTTAATACCGAGTAAATTACAGAAGCATCTCAATTTAAAAAGCGTTGACTATCCATCGCGTTATTAAAAATAATCATTTGGCGAATAATAAAAATAACATTTCTTTTATGCTTTTAACGGAAAAGCATATTTTTTACTATAGTGTCGCAGTATAATCGGGAAAAACACTTAATACACAGTGCTATTAAAAAGATTTATAAAACCATATTGTTTTCCGATTCATTTATTTGTGGCATTCACATTTTATAGATAGCTCTAAAGGAAATGAATACTGAAGTTTTTATGAATAAAATCTATTTATGAGCTTATATTATTTAAATTTCCTTATATAAATAATAAGTATACGTGTAGTTATATTTGACGACCCGTTTGGAGCAGTTTGTGGTGACCTTACTTTCTTGCGCCAGCGGTCGCGGGTTCGATTCTTGCTGGGGCCAATTATTTGATAGACTCGGATGTCTGTACTCCAGTCATACATTTAATATGTATGTATTTAAACTTATACATGTAGTATATCAACTATCTGGTATCCGTAACACAAGCTTCTTTCGTACCTTACCATGGAACTAGATGACGCTGTGTGTAATAATGTCCCAACATATTTATTTATTTTTATTAATGTGCGTAACATGTATGCTTATGCCAACGAAACGTGTTTTCTTGCTGTCAGTATACGATGCGCAAAATGACGTCATTTTAACTGAATGAATGAATTTTAATCCGATACATATTGCAAATTCCAAATTGTTATTTATAATTACTACCATAATCATCATCATCATCATCAGCCCTTATTAACATCCCACTGCTGGGCACGGGCCTCCCTCAGTACGAGGGGGATCAGGCCATAGTCCACCGCGCTGGCCTAGTGCGTGTTGGCGGACTTCATATGTCGCACGAAAACTTGTTAGGTTTTCTCAGACATGCAGGTTTCCTCACGATGTTTTCCTTCACCGTAAGACAAGTGGTAATTATGATAGAAATGATTCGTACATGAAAATATCAGAGGTGCGAGACCCGGATTTGAACCCGCATCACTCGGATATCCAAGCGACCGCGTTACCGCTGGGTTACCACTGTCACTACCATAATATGGGTACAAAATTATTATGCTTGCAGTAGTAAATAACTTTATTTATTTGCTCCATATAGAAATTTTCTTTTCACAATAATTATTTCCGCACGAACTGAGCGAAAGCTTAGTACTAGGAAACGCTAGATTGTTAGATGCTTATTAAAATCAATAAATAATATTACTAGTGTATTTTTTAACCAATGAAACATCTTTTTCATTTTAAACTGTCGAAAATAGCTAAGTCACAAGTGAAATGGAACGGCATTTATAAAGCCTAGTATAGTGAAAATTTAAACAAAAGCCGGTCGTGTGCCTGCAAATAGGATCGCGTGACAATTTTTAATTAAACTTGTGTGGCGCTCCCATTCGTCAACCGCTTAAAGTTAACCATCTACATACACCGCTCTAAGCTGAAAGACGCTAATAAACGTACTTTCATATTTTTAATTACTATTATTTTTAATAAATTGAGCATCACATAATTTTTTCATAGAAGATCTATCATACGACTTGCTTTATGTATTTATAAAAAAAATAGCAAAACACTTATTTTAAGGTACCTAGGATTCGTTAGACATATTGAAAACAATCGTATGGTTTAAACCATGAGTTGGAAATTAATGAATGTCATAATTATTTTCCCTATCAAAAACTACCTCGAAGTAAATATGAATAAATAGAAAAATTAAATAACAAAATGATTAATTAAGTTAATTAAGCGCTTACTACAGACCAAATATGTATGTCTTCATTGACTTCATTAAATACGCCCTTAGAATAATAATATATCAACATTATTCGAAGGATGCTTATAAATTTATTATCCGCTTTATTATATACTACGATAACAATTTTGTTTACGAGAACTAAAAACGACGACTGTACGAGAATCCAATATCTAAAAATGTCGATGAAAAAGGTTAAAAAATGTGATTCGTCGATAATTTAAGGTAGGTAAATCATGTCATGTGTTTTTAATAGATTGCAATAAATATAAGGTATACTTGTATTTTAAATATCTATGTACTTAGTCATTTTAAACACTGCTGGGCCTTCTATACGTGGGGGACCAAGCCATAGTCTATCACGCTGGCTAATGCGGGTTGGCAAACTGCACACGTCTTTTGAACCTGCTAGATTCTCTCAGACATACAGATCTCCTGACGATATTTTCATTCACCGTTTTGTTAGAATATTATTCGCACATGAAAATATTAGAGGTGCGAGACCCGGGATTTAAACCTACTTTAGTTGATTTTCCAAGCAAGCGTTTTACCACTGCGCTTATATGAGTTAAGTCGAGTTTATGGTTATATATTTCGTTTAATTTCTTTTGAACTCGTGTTTTATTAATTCTTATCGAACTTTTCATATTAATAAAATATTTTACGAAAAGCGGTAGAAAGGTTAGTAGCACAATGTAGCACCTTAATGGAAAATTTATCAATATTTCGTAAAGGTTAGCAATTAAGCCTGAATTCTCGAAACGAAAGTTAATGTCAGAACATATACAAAGTAAATATTTTTCTATATACATAATCATTTATATAGTGCTATCAGACCTTACATAGCGTGTTTTATGATATGTAAATAAATATGCGTTTCAAACGTAAACTTTTTCCTTGAAATATGACTCTTTACGAAGTGTTTATGTTTTAAAATATGCTACGTGTGCGTGTATAAAGTTTTCTAAAGGAGGATTTATATCATAGGTAAATAGGCAGTGGTAAAATGATTTTCATCTAGACTACAAATTATATTCAAAATAATACCTTACGGTAATTTAACAAATAAAAAATAGTGTTTGATCGTAGAAGGGTTAAAATTTAGGGTTGTATGTACTTTTGAATGTTGTATCATAAAACAAAAAAAAATATCCAAAAAATAAAAAAAAAGAATTTGGGGTAGACACCCCTTATCACTTAGGGGTTTGAAAGATACATAGTAGCCGATAAACGAGTATTTATATCATAGGAAAATCAGGCAGTGGTAAAGTGATTTTCATCTACATTACAACTTATTTTCGAAATATACCTTACGGTGAATTACCGTCAAAAATTATTCTTAAACACGTCTGAGAGACTTGTCTCCCTAAAACACGTGAAGTCCAACCTTTAGCTTTAGCAAAAAACGTTTAAAGGACTGAAATATTTGTATGTTTCATTTTACGCTGATGAACCTTTGTAGAGAGAGTTGTAGATATTTGACTAGTTAAACTCTAATGGCTACATTTCAGGTTCAATTCACTTCTTCACCTTCATTCACTTGTGCGTACTTTGTCATATCATATAGGCAATTCGTAAGATATAATAATAATTTACGAGATATAAATTGTATCATAAGTAAAACACTAAGAAATACCGGAGCAGTGTCGGGTAGAAAGTAGCGAAGCTAAGTTATGTCTACGAATATATTATGTAAAATAGCAATAGCATAAAATACAAATAAACACATAAAACTTTTATCTCTCTTTATTGCTCGTACCCTAAAAACCGCCTTCCTGATTCAGACCCAATTTTTATGTGCGCTGAAGCAAAGTACTTATAATGATATCTTACCAATCGATCGTAAATATTGTCCTTTTTTCACTGTAGAGGCAAAACTTTACTATACATTCCCGTAGAAATTGAATGTTCAATAATAAATAGTCTTCTGAATAATATCGATCACTGTAGCGGTAAATTATATCGAAAAGTGCTCATTAGGCTGTAAAGTTGTAAGACTGTTGTTTTGGATAAGTATGTATTTAATATAATGACAATATTATTACTTTACCTGAACGTTGAATTCACATGAAAATAAGCTTAGAGGATTTTTTTTTCTAAATATGTATGCCAGACCACTCTTCAGTAGCTCAAGTGCGCCTGTTTAGTGAAAAAGGTACGTCTAAAAGGTAAAAATGTTTTGAAATTTACTCGTAAATGGCGTTTTTTGTGTATTATATATATAGGTTTATTTACAGAAACTTAAAATGTTTATTCACAATTGACAATCGGCTAACCATTCAACAAATCATTCACAAAAAACTAGTCCAATAAATCTTTAAATATTCCTTTTTTTATCTTCACATAACTCTTTGGATAAAAATTAAAAATTAATGGTATAAATTAGCAACTAAAGTAACTAAGTAGCTAGTGAAAAATGGCTGTATTTAATCTAAGTAAATTTCACACTAGCATTTCATATATGAATTCATTACTCCACAAAATCCACAATTATCCACAAAAATTTATGAGAGCTCGGTTCGTTAAAACGGTATGATTAGAATATTTATTCACAGCTAGATGTATAAATTAAATTAAGTCGTACATACTCGCTACTTCGTTTGGATTAAGTATTATAATACAGTATTTTTTAAGGTTATATTATTAGTTTTAAATACATTTGTTTATTAAATTGATGTACAATGTACATTTTTAATATACATTTATACGGTGAAAGAAACCATCTTGATTAATCTTACTTACTGGAGAATGAACCAAGTTTTCGAAAGGTAGAAGTCACTAATTTGCACTTGGCTAGTGGCCGGCGCAAAGCTAAGAAACGCGCAAGTGGGGCCCACTTCGGTGGGCGGTGTATCATGCAGGTTGCTCCTAGTACTTCTTTGGAGAGCAGTGTGGGCTCTGGAGCAACCCTCTTGGATGTGTGGTCTCTTTTACTCAAATAAAAGTTGCATAATTTCCTCTTATAACATAATCTGCGAAATTATCTGAGAAATTCAGTGTACATGTCAGATATTTCAGTTTTATTTATTTGTACATATGGACTTACAAGTTCATATTTAGCTTCATTAAATAGCAACTATCACACTTTATTAAGCTAATTCATATATAAAATATTACGATGTCCTATAAGGAATTATCGATGTTAACTCTACCATTGTATCGTTGTTCCGCGGTAAGCACAACTCGTATGGCCCAGTAATAAAAAATATCATAAAATATTTACTTTATACGTGTCGTCTATTGATGGCGCGTTATAAAGTTTATGAAGTTGTTAACTTTTATACCGTCGATATCGAAGTCTATTCGAGTTCGAACACTCGCAGTAATGTCTACAATAAAGTGTTTTAAGAACTTCTGATTCAGTTAACGAGTAAAAGCTAAGTCTAGGACTTCGCTGGGTTAAAACTACTGTCTTCTTAAATAATAATACTTATATTAGTTAAGTTCTAGATTATTACTAAATTAACGTAATAAGTTAAGTCCTACTTATATAATGTATAGTAATTGATTATGATGACCATTGTATCAACGGTAGTGCTACGAGATTAATGAATCTTTAATTAATTCATTATAGTCTTTATTTTTTAGTTGTTTGCTTATATAACTTGTGATTTATCGAATGATAGATCAAATAATAAAGAAGATCACTATGCCTATGGTAGTCTAACTGTCAAAGTGGTCCGAATCCCGGGCCTCGCATCTTGATATTGTATGTACCAATCCTGAGATAACGTAGCAAGGAGTCCGTCCAACTACATTTAACTAGCGTGGTGGACTATAATTGTCTACGTAATGAAAGGGTGTCTATGCCCAGCAGTTAGACGTAAAAAAAGCTAACATATACATTAGGAAAATTGAGAATTATTATATAATAATATCGCAATATTTATTTATATGTTTTATATGAATATGAAGTAAATAAACAGTATTAGCTTACACGATTCTATAGTATCGTTAGGAATCGGCAACATAAATCCGGGGGGCACTCTTATCACTTGACACGTGATATATTAGAGCTCGTTCCCATTATTACAGCGCTTTAGAAAGAAAATCGTAATACCATTTACGTTTTTTCCAGCTGCAATTTGAAATCGGTTTTGAAATTTTAGGTACATTACGAAATAAAAATTTTAAATATCAATGCTTCATAAAAAATTATAAACCAGATCAGAATTTTCCGTAGTGAGATACCTAACTATATCGTTTAATATCATAAAAAGAAGTTATATCGTGCATGAATTTGTAAGAGTACTAAGATTTAAGTCCGTGTGTCCTCCCGACCGATTCCGGCACTGGCAGCTAATCTCGTTGAGACTAACAATCTGCGCAGGAGATATTATAGTACACAATTGTACGCGCAGACACAAGTGCACTCTCTGTTCCTATCACTCTCATATTTCGGTGGGACGATTGCTCGATACGACTAATGAGTGTTAAGGCGCAAGACCGACGGCTTTTCTTGCTCTCTAAGGCACGGGGGTGAAACAACCCCCGACAACAACAACTTGTCAAGTTTGAAGTGTAAATGAGGTTTTTTAAACAGAAATATAGGTACTTAATATTTCAACATGGCCCGACCCGGGACTCGAAGACAAGACCTCCGGATATGCGGCCGTCCATGCTAGCCGCTAAACCACTGAAGCAGTTAAGTAATGAATAAGTGAATGACAGGAGCACGTGTTTTTAACTTCTTTATCTTCACTTATTCTATAATTAAATTAATGCACGACACGACTTGTTTTAACTGAATGATATTCCGAATGCATATAGCTATTATACTGCATTATAACATAAAAATAAGTAGAATAGCTTCTTAGGGAGTGGGAGACTGGGAATATTGTAAATAAAATGTAAAAAAATATATTATTTTCATTATATTAAAGTCAATAATAGTTAGTCAAATATAAAAAAAACAGATAAATTAAAACCTTATTAAATAAGATCAACTGAATGTAATATAATAAAATTACAAACATTTTATTCTCTATTCGATAGCGGTCTGCGTAATGCGAACATACACTTATTAGTTCGGTGACTTCTCGAACAAGGTTTTATTATACAGCACTAATGAGTCTAATTTATCGTATACGACATATTGCTTTTTGCTGGTTGAGACATAATCTATTTCTACGTATAATGTCTTGCTTTTCTTATTATGTTTACAGGAAGTATAACCTGAATTCAGTTGAGTATATGCTTTAGAATGGTGGTATGTTATATGTTTTGATAACATAAATATGAAAAAATACTATAGTACCCTAGTACAGTATAGTATAAAAACCAATATGTAGCATAAATAAAATAGTAAAATGAAAATCCCAACAAAAACGTCGAAGGTTCTTAATAAAACATGTTTCCCTTTTAGCATCCCTTCAAATAATGCGGAAAGCTGAGTGCAGAAACGTAATCACTGAAATTATACTCTACGCATTATTCACTCCCAATAAATCGTATCTTCATGCATTAAACATGCAGAAGCTCTTAAATAATAAGAAAAGTTTCGGGGTTTCCGAAGGTACCATTGTTTACATCTAAGATTAGGGAGAAACAGAAGTGGCATGTACACACATGATACGCTAAAGTTAATATGTTGTAAGGAAGTTAATACACACAGCGCCATCTAGTTCCGTGGTAAACTACGAGGCTTGTGTTACGGATAACAGATAGTTGATACACTATACATAAATAACTTTAAATACATACATATTATAAATATAATTCCATTCAAATTAATTTCCTTTGCAGAAAAACTACTTTATATGAGAGATTATCATTTTAATACGATGCAAAATTTAATTTAAAACGAATATTATTGAAAATATATTAGCACAGTTCAAGCATTTATTATTTATATTCTAAGGACTATTCTTCAGATGTTGAGATTGGAAAGGCCTATTTAGTTGGTGTAGAAAACATTCGCCGTTGTGACGAAAAAGCTTAGGGCCTTTGTCTTCGCAGTGTATTTTCTTGAAAGGTACGCTATATAAAGAATGTTTTAGCGCCAATGAATTTTAAATTGGACCTGCGATCCATTTGGTATATTAAACTATTACGTATCTTTTACCGCTTTACAGTATACTATGGGTATTACTTTATTTTATACTAGTGACTAACCCTCAGTTCATTTGAGTTCACTCCCTGGGTACGTTTAAACGGTTAGTGTAGATTTCTCCGATTATATTCCGCAATGAAAAGCCAGTGGTAGCCCAGCGGTAACGCACTCGCTTGGATAACCGAGTGATGCGGGTTTAAATTCGGGTCTCGCATCTCTGATATTTTCAATTGCGAATGATTTTCTATCATGATTACCACTTGTCTTACGGTGAAAGAAAACATCGTGAGGAAACCTGCATGTCTGAGAAAACCTAGCAAGTATTCGAAAGACTTGTGAACCGTCCGTCTAACACGCACTAGGCCAGCGCGGTAGACTATGACCTTCCTTGCGTACTGAGGAAGGTATACTACATTTATAGATAATGCATTTTAAAATAATTATACGCATTAGCCGTTTTAGCCATTTTAAAATAATTATTATGCTAGAAATAATATGTATTTAGCGTCCCACTGCAGCTGGGCACCGGCATTCCTTTAATATGAGGGGGATCAAGCTAAAGTCTACCACGCTGGTTAAGTGCGAGTTGGCGAACTTCGTAAACTTGCTAGGTTCTCTCAGACACGCAGGTTTCGTTACGATGTTTTACTTTACAGAAGTCACGTTGGAAGTGACTCGCAAGTCAAAATATGAAACGTGTGTAACAAGGCTTTAAACCCGCTCTACTCAGTTTTTCAAACGACCGCGTTACTACTAAAAAAAAAAAAAAAAACTTTTATTTATATACTTCTACAAAAATCCATAAAGTACAATGAAAGAGCTTAAATTACAATAGAATGTGTTTGGAACCTACCTGAACTAGGATAACATCCTGTGTTTCAGGTTTTAGTTTTAAACATGCATTTCTTACCGTTTAAATATTTGTAAAAAAGTAGTTTTGATATATTACAATTTTCATAGATTTAACATTAACTACAAGTAGGCTACTTACATAACTAGACTTAACCTATATTATGTAGGTATATAAGCTAAATATACATTATTTTAATATAACAAGCAGGCTTTCTGTGTCTGTATAGTTCAACTTTTGCAGAAATTCCGATATTACTATTTTACATTTTTTGTGACTCATACAGTGTATCTCCAAAATCCTATTGAGTTTGTTATACAAATATGGACCTAAAAATATATAAAATCTATAAGCAAAAGCATGTATCGTTCTAGGCTTAGAACAAACTAAATCTTTTCTTCTTTTGTCTGAAGGAATTGGGTTAAAAGGAAGTTCAGTGTGCTGTTGTAGTGAAGCATGCAGTATAAATAATTGTCTGACTGTTAGTACCTTGCATTCCAAGTAAAGCCTGTTAGTGGGAAAAGTGTATGGGCGGTTGGTGGCCACTTTAAGGATTGCCCTTTGGGCACGCTCAAGTAGAATAGTTTTCGCAGCACCACCCCAGGCGGTTATACAGTAAGTTAGGATGGATTCACACAAAGATTGATATACTAGTTTGATTAATTTATAGTCCGCTATGTTACGTAGAAATTTAAAAATATATGTCAACTTTCGAACTCTATTGCATAATACTTCAGTGTGGTGTCGAAAATTCAGGTTAGAATCAAGTGTAATGCCTAGATATTTAATAAAGTCAGTTTTTGTTAATGTAGGACAATTACATGCAGTGTTAGCTGACGTTGCAAAAACATGCGCGTAAATGTTTTGGTTAGTAAGTAGAGTGTTGGTATTTTTCATCGTAAATAATAAATATTTAGTTTTATCCGTATTTAAAGTGAGCAGATTATTACGAAGCCATTTTGATACTACATCAAAACCACTTTGTGCTTCCGCGTAGGCCTCCTGACGGGATTTTGCTGAGAATAATAGCACTGTATCATCTGCATATGATGTAATAACACCATTATTCAGGGTCAGATTACAGAGGTCATTTATATAGATTAAAAATAGGGTAGGCCCTAAAATACTGCCTTGAGGCAAACCGTAGTGATTGTTTTTGAGGTCCGAGCTTACGTAGTTACCTATTTTTACATATTGAGTTCGGTCACTTAGATAATCAGAAAAAAGTTGAAGCTGTGTGCCTCTTATCCCAATTGCCTCAAGTTTGCGCAAGAGTATGGAAAAGGAGATAGTGTCGAAAGCTTTAGCGAGGTCTAGAAAGATACCAATAGTGTGAAAACCGTTATCTAGGTTAGATGTTATCTTCTCCGTTAGTTGGTGCACTGCTTGATTAGTAGATCTTTTTGGCCTATCCGATAGTAACTTGTTATCTTCAAGATATTTAATCAAACGGTTATTTATGATTTTTTCTAGAATTTTAGAGAGTCCTGTCATTACTGAGGTACCATTACCACAATATGTATAGACATATTCAATAATTCCACCAAATCATTTGGCCTAGAGCATAATGTTTATCCAGGTTGCAAACTTTAATCAGATTTTAGCAAATTCATTTACTTTAATTGAATGGCGGAAGACAGTTGTCACAAATGAACAATTGTGTCCCCACTGCCACTGATTGCGACCAGCTGAAATGATTGTTTTTACACGGACACACAATAGAACTAAAATAAATTATAAATTCGTTTTATTTCAATATCTTTTTGACTTTTAATCATAGAATACATATGAATATTTGTCGGTATTTTGAAGATATATAAAACGTGACTGTAGGAGAAAAAACGTTGCTTGGGAGATTTTTTTATTTCTCTTATTCTCTCACTCTTTCTCTCTCTCTCTCTCCCTGTATAAATGTGTATGTGTGTGTATGTGTGTGTATTTATGTGTGTAGATCGTTATCGCTTATAAATCGCTCAAGCTTATCGCGTACGTTCGGTGGGAATGTGAAAAAGGTACATTTAACACTATTGGTTTAGATTTTGCTTAATATTTTAAGAGCTTAGTACCTAATACCATGATTAATTTAAACAAACGACGAAAGGGTCGATAGCATATGTTAGAAATAATTGATTCGTATCTTTTAAGTGTTTTCAAATGTAAACAGCTTTTCTCTACGTTAATTTTACAAATAAATTCTTCCATTGATTTATATTACAGTGATTTTAAAAAGTACAGTATACGTGAAATATTGATATTCCTCGAATCATACCCTTAAAATACAGCTATCTTTGGTAAATATTTCTTTTATTCATAAATATTTCGTAATATATTCGTCGTATTATAAATATGTAGTATATTTATTATTATTATTATATAGTTATATGATTTGGCCAAACCAAGGTCGGGAGTTGATCTATAAGACATGGCGTGTATTGGTGTGCCGGGATATCGCCGCCGGAACGCCACGCTGGAACCGTTTTAACTTATATATGTAGTATATCAACTATCTGGTATCCGTAACACAAGCTTCCTTTTGAGATTTTTTTATTTCTCTTATTCTCTCACTCTTTCTCTCTCTCTCTCTCCCTGTATAAATGTGTATGTGTGTGTATGTGTGTGTATTTATGTGTGTACATTCATAAGGCCGACTCCATGCCATAAGCAAAATAAAAATACCACAAAAACTAATAATGTGCTTGTTCCCATGAGAACCACTGAGTAAGGGAAGGGTTTTAAGTGGTATGGGAAACTTAATAGGGGACATAGGACTTTGTTTGAATACTCTAGGTAGTATAAAAAGAGCCAGAATAAAGTAATGGTGAATTTAAAAAGCAACGCTTTAAATAAATAAATTAGTTACTACGTTACAGAAGTATATGTATATTAACGAAACGAATGTTTCGTGCGTATATGAAAAATGTATTTTGTAATTCTAAAATCAAGAGATACTAAAAACATTTAAAAAAAACAGAAAAAGTGAAGTATTTGAGTCTAGGCTTAAACTAGGATTTGTTAGTCTACAAAATATCATAGAGCTTGTAAATAAAACGTATATGTGGTAGAAGGTAACTTTAGGAATTAAAGATATATTCAATAATGTCTATCAAATATAATTTGTGTTAACAAAAAATTGTTATATTTTACAAAGTTTATGTAAAATATCGTATATGCACACATACATTATAGAAAGCCCGTTTTACCGATTACCTCTAACTCCCTCAGGGGCGATAGATCGTTATCGCTTATAAATCGCTCAAGCTTATCGCGTACGTTCGGTGGGAATGTGAAAAAGGTACATTTAACACTATTGGTTTAGATTTTGCTTAATATTTTAAGAGCTTAGTACCTAATACCATGATTAATTTAAACAAACGACGAAAGGGTCGATAGTATATAATTCTATATGTTAGAAATAATTGATTCGTATGTTTTAAGTGTTTTCAAATGTAAACAGCTTTTCTCTACTTTAATTTTTCAAATAAATTCTTCCATTGATTTATATATTGCAGTGATTTTGAAAAGTATGGTATACGTTAAATAATATTGATATTGCTCGATTCATACCCTTAAAATGCAGCTGTCTTTGGTAAATATTTCTTTTATTCATAAATATTTTGTAATATATTCGTCGTATTTATAATATGTATGTATTTAAACTTATATATGTAGTATATCAACTATCTGGTATCCGTAACACAAGCTTCCTTTGTAGCTTACCACGGAACTAGATGGTGCTGTGTTTAATAATGTCCCAATATTTTTTTTTATTTTGTTATGGTGGAACTGCTTAGCTCGTTCGATTACATTTACTTTATTATAATGTCTGTAAATAGACATTGGATGGTTTGTTTATGAATTATGTATAGTTAGTACAAGAGAAATTAGTTAAGGAAGGATTAATACAATGCTTCAGCGCGTAAACTTTAATTGCAAGTATATTTCTTTGAAATCAGTTAAATAGATAGGTCTATCTTAACAAAGACTAGATATGTTTACTAGAAATGATCCATTTGGTATTTAAAATTGTTATAAATGTACAATTAAATTTAGTCGGATAATGCGACCATCTGGAGACAACAACGTCTTGTATCATCCTGGTAGTAGATGCCAAACACAGATTTGCTCTCTCTAGACTACATGTTGAATGGCGAAACCTATTATAGTATCCATAAATATATAAATCAATTGCTGTTTGTTGCTCTCACTAGAACTCAAAAACGGCTGAGCCGATTTGAATAATTCTTTTCCATTTTGTTGAGGGTTTGTCAGGGACGGTATACCCAAAATAACAACTGGAAAATTAAAAAGTTATTTTAGAACTGTTTATTGTGTATGGAAATCACTAAACGTTACAACGCACATAGGGACTCGAGCGCAGCAAGGGTGAGTCGCTAGTCTAAGAAAACAATGACAAGTGATGCCCAAAATGGCAGACTAATAACTATTAAATATTAATTATTAGTATACTATTAACGTTTAACCTTCCTTTTCCAACTTTACATCGCATTAATTTAAGGGACCTAAAATAACAAGAATGTCGTTTACGAACTTAGTAAATATTTTGTTTGTAAATATTCGCCTAATATATGTATTTGTTTGGCCTTACTAGCGTAATCCGACACAGCTTTTATATTATGCTCTTAGTAAACAATATAAACATTTCAGATGATGATACCAAAAATAATACATCAATACGATAAAAAAACAAAAAACGTGTTCTATATTGTGAAATATATATAGGTATATAGTATACAAAACTACGATATTAATAAATACATTGTAGCTAATTATGTTGCAATTAGTCCTTTTTAACGTCCCACTGCTGGGCACAGACCTCCCTTCAATAGGATCAGGCCATAGTCCACCGCGCTGGCCTAGTGCATTTTAGCGGACTTCACATGTTTTTCGAAAACCTGCATATCTGAGAGTACCTAGCAAGGTTCTCTCAGATATGCAGGTTTCCTCACGATGTTTTCTTTCACCGTAAGACAAATGGTAATCATGTTAGTAAAGATTCGCACATGAAAATATCAGAGGTGCGAGACCCGGATTTGAACCCGCGTCACTCGGATGTCCACGCAAGCGCGTTACCACTGGGCTACCACCTTCTTTTTTTTTGCCGTTTTTGGCAGTTTTTTTGCCTTTTAAGTGACGCTTTCAATCCACTTTGCTATCAAATAAGTATCAATAAGTGTCAATCGTATGGTACACTTTCTGAATACTGCTGCTATGTTATTCTTTCCTGAACATAAACTAATTCGTTCGCATATTGTTAGGTATTTAAATGCTGGAACGTTTCGTAGAAAGTTTTTAATAAAATTGGTCATATGTTAATTACATATAATATAAATTACAAAGTAATTTCTGAAAATTGAAAAAGAGCATGTATCCCGATAATTGAGCGTCGAAAATATTAATCAAAATATTATTGGTATAATATTCGGCGTATTTTCTTCGTAAGAACACATATTCTTGTTTTTCGGTTAATTGCGTCTCGGATACTGTTACTCATTAATTCTGGTAAAAGTTTTCCGTTGAAATTAATATTATATTGGATGAAGGATGTTTTCCGTATATTTTAATTTAATTATTGTAAGCGACAACTTTGGTTCATTAATTTACATGGGTTTCGAGTTATTATATTTAATTTGTAATTACCTAAGTGTTGTGAAATGTTAGAAGGCCATGAGTTTTTTTACGACATTTTACATTTTGTGAATTATATTTCATAACTAGTTTATAACAATAAATTAATAATAATAATAATAATAGTATATTTTCTTTTAAACGCAGCATTAACAGATATTTATTTATTTATTTATTTATTTTATTAGGGAAAACAAACAGCATTACAATATTACAAAAGATTACACAAAGTTGACAACACATAAGCCAGTAAAGTTTCCACTTCAGTTTATGCTTACAGGAGTAAATTTGCTATAATATTTTTTTCTATTTTTTTTTACAATTTAGCTTAAAGTAACAAAGTTAATAATAATATATACACCCAATAGCTATGGGTAACTTAATCACTCTTACTTAATAAAAAAAATATATAATAAACAATAAAAAGTTAACATTAATATAACTTAAGAACCATTCATTTGTTTAAGGTTTTCTTTAATTTTTTTAGTGTAAGTTTGAAATTTGTGAAGAAAAATATCTAAATGACTAAAATGAATATTGTAAGCATTACAAGCTCTTATAACAAAACAATTAGTAGTGTATTTAGATCTGCGAGTAGGAACATAGAATGTGTCTTTAGAACGAGTGCAACGTTGTGGTAATTTAAAGTTAATTTGACTCAGAATGTAATTGGAATCTATCAAATTATTCAAAATTTTGAATAGGAACACTTGATCTCTGTATTCCCTGCGCTGTTTTAAGGATAAATAGGACAATTGTGTGGTATTATTACAATGAAATTTAATCTGTAATCTTTTAAGGAACTTGTTTTGAACTCTTTCAATAGCGTTAATATATTTAGCATATTGTGGGTTCCAGGCAGTCGAAGCATATTCCAAATAAGGTCTTACATATGCATTGTATAAAAGATTGAAAGTATGGTTATTTTTGAAATCATTCCCCTGTCTAAAAATGAAACCAAGCATCTTATATGCTTTTGATGATATGTCATCTATATGTTTATCAAATAAGAGAACAGAATCTAGCATTACTCCTAGGTCCCTCACCTCAGTCACCCTTTTCAATGATTTATTTAAAATTTTGTAATCAAACGAAATTGTATTTTTTCTTCTAGAAAAAGTTATAGCACAGCATTTGTCAACATTCAGGTATAAACCATTACATGTACAATATTCTTCTAATTTGATTAAATCGCTTTGTAATTTATGGCAATCTTCATATTCTCTTATTATTTTAAATATTTTAGTATCATCTGCGTAAAGTAATATATTAGAATTTTGAAAAGTTTCAAATACATCATTAATAAAAATGTTAAACAACAAGGGACCAAGGTGAGAGCCCTGAGGAACGCCAGATGTAACAGGGACAAAGCTGGATGTAAATCCCTTAACAGCTACAGCTTGTGTCCGATCTCGTAGATAAGACGTCAACCACCTTAGAAGATCGCCGTGTATACCGACTTGGCCAAGTTTACTTATTAATAAGGAATGTGAAATTTTATCAAATGCCTTAGAGTAGTCGGTATACACCGCGTCAACTTGAAATCCCTTGCTTAGGGCAGACATAACTACATCTAAAAATTCACAAAGATTAGTTTCTGTTGAGCGTTTACTTACAAATCCATGTTGCTGTGGAATAATTAAAGGCCGATACAAAGGAAATAAGGTGTCATAAATTATTTTTTCAAATAATTTAGGGATAACAGATATTTTTGAAATACCACGATAGTTTTTAATATTATGTCTATCGCCGCTTTTAAAAATGGGGACAATTATAGATTTCTTCCATATAGGTGGTATACAACCTGAATATAAGGACTTCTTGAAAAGTATATCTAATGGAACTGAGATTTGTCTACTACATGATTTTAAGAAAATAGGATGTATCTGATCAGGTCCACTTCCTTTAGAAGGATCAAGCTTTAACAAATATTTTTCTATTTTATCACGATTTAGATCTACAGTACTTACAATGGATTGATCAAAGCTAGAGGGTGGGTTATCGACGTTAATTTTAGGATGCGTATCAGCTACAAAGACGGAATTGAAGAATGAGTTAAACATATTAGCTATTGCTTGACCACCAGAACCATTTTCATTTTCAAAATACATACTATCTGGAATACTATTACTACTACGCTTAGACTTTACAAATGACCAGAACTGCTTAGAGTTACAATATATATTATTTTCTGCTGTATTAATAAAAATATTATAACATTCAACTAATAAGCATTTAGATTCATGACGAAGTTCAGAGAATCTGTCATAGTCACTAGATCTTCCATAAATTTTCCATTTCTTATGTGCTTTCAATTTTTTGCTTATCAATTTTCTTAAGGGTCTGGAATACCATGAAGGAAATCTATCATTATCGTAAACTATCTTTGTTGGTACACATCTGTCAATAATATCGTTAACTATGGAATAAAATTTGTCAACAGCATAAATTATATCTTCAGATGAAAGTTGTTCAACCCAGTTAATTCTACATAATTCATCATTAATAGTATTGTAATCGGCATTATGATATCGCCGTACTAAACGAGATGGTGCTTTTAAGTTCAAGTTAATAGTTCCTACTTCAGCCTTCACTAAAAGGGATGGATGGTGACTATCTTCTGGTAAAGCCAAAGGCCCCATTCTTTCAACCTTACAGATGATATTAGACACAACAAGATCTAGTAGTCTATTATTATTATTGTAAATATTGTTATATTGATTAAATCCTGTAAATGCCATGAAAGAGAATAATTGAATAGCTAAATCACTATGAGAGGAATTTTGAATGATAAGGTTGCCTTCAGATTGAAGAGACCATAAAGCATCACTAATATTAAAGTCACCTAATACTAAGAATTTATCATTAGGAAATTTAATAATTAAATCAGAAAGATATTCAAAAAACGTAGCTTGCGAATCGCATTGTTGTAAGTTTTGTGGAAAGTAACAACAGAAAAGATGTAACTTATACCGACTTGAACGTTGTTCTAACACTAAATTAAGAGATGTAATATCCGCATCAGGTAAAATTGGAGGAACGTCAGAATGACGCATGTTGATAGTTACACAACCGCGACGAACAGCTATAAGTGTTCCCCCACCCCTTTTCACTCCCAGGCGTTTGTAGTCACGATCATTACGGTACACACAATAACGTGGATCAAAAAATTCCTCAGTAAAAAATCCCTCTGACAACCACGATTCGCTTAAGCAGACTATATCATAATTTGTATTTAATAGATTCAAATAAAATTCTTTTGTTTTAGTACGTAATCCTCTTACGTTTTGATAAAATATATTCAATACTATGTTAAGCAAAAATAGATAATAACCAATAGTAATGATGAATAATTCACAACTCGAACTAAAATTATTTCAAAATTTAAGTAATACAATAATCGAAATTCCAATTTCAAGTAAGCAAAATAGTAATAGTTAACATAACCCACATACACTATATACTCACTCGCAAAACTAACCACAATTTTCAGCTTGTAATAAAAGAATCTACGACTAAAAAACAAACTACATGCATAATTGGAGTTAGAAAATAAAGTAACACTTATGAAATTTTTTTTAAACATTCATTGGATGTGATATGAATAACCGGTGAGGTACTTGTTTTCCGGACCATGATGGTGCAGTTACGGACCCAGCAGTACATGTAACCTTTCTGCTTCGTTTTACGCCTTGCTTCATTCAGAAGAGATTTATTATAAGAAGATAGATGATCATTAGCGAAAATTGGGTTATTCACACCAGCATATCCAAGGTCACAGGCCTTTAAATTTTTTAATTTACGTAGTGACGAGAGAAAATCATCTTTTTTGTACCGTGCTTGCATTTTTAATATGATGGGGCGAGGTTTATTCTCAGAATCATTTTTCACAGCCACTCTGGTTACGAAATCTATGTCAGTATCCAGGTTTATAGGATAACCACTTTTTGACGCTAATATTTTTATAATTTGTAATAAGTTTTCGCCTTTTCTTAGTGGAACACCGTTAATCTGGATATTCGAACGACGAACCCACTGATCATT
This sequence comes from Boloria selene, assembly GCA_905231865.2. Taxonomy (NCBI): domain Eukaryota; kingdom Metazoa; phylum Arthropoda; class Insecta; order Lepidoptera; family Nymphalidae; genus Boloria; species Boloria selene. Next base: position 4,566,363 of record HG993137.1, on the reverse strand, counting down.
TCTTATTGTACTTACGGATAGTTCATTCATTTTAGTTTTTAAGTCATTAAGTTCTGATTGAAAGCATTCAATTTTGGAGACCTCTTTGTCAAAATCATTTTAACAAATAGTATTTTCAGTCGAACTAGGAGACCTCGCATCAGCTGTTAGTGACATATCCCGGCGGTCAATCTCCATAAGTATTACGATGCAAGCAAAAAATAATTAAATATTACCCAAAGAGTTTGTACTTTAAGTTTGCATAACTTATGTACCTATACAATGAAATTTATTGCATTCATTATTATGTTTTACATATAAACTTATTATTTATATTGAAGAACATAGTATGACATGTTAATTAATATTAATTTCAAATCAAATATCAAACCTCCTTTTAGGCTTCACCTTAGTTACCTTCACTGAGTAAAAAAAACATATCACAAACGTTATATAAGTAATGTTTTTTTTTTCACGATATTTTATACCAGCTTAAGGTCAGCAATATAATAAACAATCCAAAACAGTAGAAGCCAAAGTAATTCAACCTAGAAGCGAAACATTGTATGGCCTCACAATAACGAGATTACTTTAATAGATCAATTAAGGGATCAAATTTAGCTATTTGAGTTTAAATACACTTGAAAATAAGTATTTCTTCTATCTATATATCAAAAAATGACAAATCTCTACGATCTGCGGTTATCACATGCCAAGAAGTAAATTGAAATATATACCTACTACTTATAACGTGTACAGCAGAAGTTGAATTAAAGTCACAAGCAAATGTGTTTTTAACAATAAAAAACGAAGGAGGTTCTTTATATATGTTTTTTTGTTAAAAGCAAATATTAATAACAAATATATAGAAAAAACATAATTTCCATAAATTGATACATAAAGAAAATAAAGACATTTTTCTCACATTAAAAACTTTTAAAATATTGTAATGTTCATGTACATATAAACTTCGACGATAACAAACAAGATGAACGACATGGCATTTCTGCGAATTTTATAGACGCATAAAACATGCGAAAGCGCGTGGGAGCTGGGCGACCGGTTATTTGCATAAAAGAGTCCCTGTCTTTGCATTTATCTACTTTTTATGTTTCCATAAAACTACCGTTTCAAATAAACATTATGTTATAAAGTAAGAATAACCTTAAAACAAAAAATATATATATTTAAATAAGGATAATACGCTCGATAGCAAGATTGTAAACAATTAAAGCAAAGTAACAAGTATAATCGCTACATAGTATAAAATAAAGTCACTTCCCGCTGTATGTATGTCCCTATGTATGCTTAGATCTTTAAAAGTAAGCAATGGATTTTTATGCGGTTTTTTAATAGATAGAGTGATTCAATAGAAAGGTTTATACTCGTATGTATAACTAGCGGAACCCGCGGCTACGCGTTAAATCTAGGGATGAACAAGAGCGAAACGAGGGTGAGTCGCTAGTACTTTAAATAAAATAGATACCTTGCTGCTATTTCTGTCCTTTTGGTCTGAAATAAAATAAGTTTTGTATAAAATGTTTAATATGTTTAATAATCATATATGTAATTTGACTGTGGAAAATATGAAACGTATCATTCTAACCGTAACAGTCTTTATTTGCCTTAGATTTATATTTTAGCAGCGTCATCCACAATACATTCATCATCACAAAACCAAGAAATATTCCTAGATGTGTTCATGTCATCAACCTTATTTATTTCAATAACATTCTAATCGATTTATCGATGGTATTAATCGATTATAACAAAGTAATGCATATTAGTAATAGTGCAATATACGATGAATATCATGATAAATCGACCCTTAAGAAAGCTTTCAGGCTTTATTCGACTGACTTTGATAATTAATACAGGTTGTTATTTAACGAATTTCTTAGAATAAGAAGCTTCATTGAAATCACCTTAGAATTGATGAGGTTGCCTTCCATTACGTCGAAATTCAAGATTGAGAATTTAAAACATCTTCATTTGAATTGGAAATCATTAAAAAATTCTATTATATGAACGAAACCTTTGCATTTATTACTTTCGTCTCGATATTATTCAAGAACTTGAGCTTTTAAGAATCTCAATTGTAGGACGCTTAATGAGGGTCCCTTAAAAGCACGATAAAGCTTATATTTTCTTATGCTATGTTTGATATTGTGTAGGTATTATTAATAAACTGGGATCTCAGGTAAGATTTTCAATTTTTGAATGTTAATTAATTACCTATTAAATATATTTATACATACTAAACAGTTTTATATATTTCTATGTAGCTTCACTAACTTTGGTACATTGAAAGTTTTATTTTACAATTTTATCGCAACTCTTAAATAATAGGTTCTACAGCAAATGCTAATTTATAACATGTCACCCTTAACACCTGAAGCTGTAAACATCACGGTTAGGCAATACTCATAAAAAAGATAGCTGACATACACGCCCTCACATAAAACATTGAGTTTATTCTCGAAGTAACAGTCGTAACGGCAAGGAGCGAACTTGTTCGATTTTGTTCGAATCGAATCTTCATAGAAAATTGTTGTAGACAAAGATATTATAAAATTTTTGGAAGATACAAACATTATTTAAATTATTGGTTATATTATATGCTTAAAATAATTTGTATGAAAAAAAAAATACTATAAATATGACTTCTCTCTATTTAAACATATTATCTATGTAATATATAGCAAGAAATTAACATTCTTTAAAACTAAATAGATGATGTCATTCTTACAACCTTGATATTATTATGCAAAATATCACAATAACTTATTGAAAAAACAGAAGTTCTATCATAATTAAAAATATAAACATACATACATACATTTTTAAAGCCTAAATTAAATGAAAATTTCAGGTTCTCCCCTAGGTCCCCTGCCAATTTTAATGTTTTTAGCTTAAAAATGAGGCACTTTCATACAAACTTGCGAGAGCCCTTAGACCTCCTTAATTCTATCGCAAAATCCGATCATAGCCGACGTCTACTAATTATAAACAGCGATAAACAAGGAGGTATCCCTGTCAAATTTCATTATTTCGCGGCGTTTCAGTTTTCCGTATTTCGAGATGACCTTTCGCTTTTAAATGTTTAGATGGTCTAAATATAGCGCCAGTTCTGCGTCTCAAATAACTTAATATTTCAAGGCAAATAAAGAAATACAAAATAAATATTATTAACATTTTACAAATAGACAAAGATCGTAGATATTATAATATGGAAAATAATAACTTTACGACAAAATATCAAAATTGATACTTTATTAGGTTTAAGCGAATATTTGACTTAAATGAAACTATCTTTTCGAATTTTGTCTCTGATTTATTTTGATTTAAGGTTTCCGATGAATGCTTTACAGAAATCATGGTAAGAAAAAATCCGTAAAGATTAGTTTCATTCAAAATATGAAAATTATTTACTATAATAGTATATTCAATCATTGAAAATTGAGTTTACCGCTAATTATCATCTGATACATGAATACCCACATACGAGCTGAATGCCATTTCTGATATGTGGTTTTTCTGAGGTAACGAGTTTGCAATAGCTTGTACGATCATAGTTGTATTGTTGAGTCAGTAGATTACTATCGCCCAGCGGAGGTAACCAATTCCATTACAAAATTACCTGCTCTCGTACCAGAGATTTATGTTTCGTAATACCGCTGTACCGATGCCAATTTTAAAACATGCATTCATCTTATCTCTGATTGAATTTGTAGGCTGGTGGTTTTTAAAATTGATTTCATCCGCCAAATTTATTTTTGTCGACTTGTCTGGTCTTTTTACCTACATAATACCTATAATTATAAATACATAATAATCTTAATTACTTATTATTATGTATAAAGTTAATTAAGTATAAGTAAAAAGTTATAAAACTCATCCTACGTAAATATCTTCTATTGTCGTAAACATGAACGCCTACACGACTACCTACTGTTAAGTAATAAATTACTATTAATACTTTGATTGGCTTAGAAATGGTATAACAATATTTAAATTAGTAAATAATAAACTAATTTGTCATATAATGAGAGTATAACATTATTTTTTTTCGTACATTCATTAAAGTTAGCTATTAAGCATACATATATACATTTAAATATATAGGTACTTCATTACTATATACATTATACAAGCCTTAGGCAATCCATTTAAATTAATGGACTAAGTAAAAATAAGGGATAAATGTTCGACTTTTAAGTATTTACTGCGAACATCTAAGTAGCCACAAACACCATCACGTATAGATCCGACTTCAGTAGCGCTACAATAGTCCCGATCCATTCCTGAACACAAATCTCATCGGTGAGGTTGCCTTTACTCGAATTTTAGAATGAAATCTCCGAAACGTGTTTTCGGGATTATGCCGCCGGATGCATTACCTAACCTACAAAGTTTCGCTACATTTTCTTGTTGGTACAGTTCGTATAAAAATGTTCTGCTTGCTTTCCGATTTCTTGTATCTCCATATATCTATACTAATATTATAAAGCTGAAGAGTTTGTTTGTTTGTTTGAACGCGCTAATCTCAGGATCTACTGGTCCGAATTGAATTTTTTTTGTGGGAGGAAGGCTATAGGCTACATTACATCACGCTACGACCAATAGGAGCCGAGCATCAATAAAAAATGGGGCAAAAACGGGAGAAAAATATTTCTTTTGATTTTCAGCCGTTGTTAGATCGCAAGCGGAGCCGCGGAAAAGGCTAGAATTTTATATATTTTTAATACAATTATATTTTATATGAAAGTTTGTATGTGTGTTTGTGTATTTATGTGTATATAGATTGGTTTAGGACGGCTTGTTCAATTTGGAAGTTTTTTACACATATAGATAACCTCAAGTAGCACATATTAGGGATTTTACTGAGGGAATCGTGAATCGGTAGTTAATGTAAAATACCTTTGAATTGAGAAAGAGCCTTGACTTTTGCATTTAGTTTAACTTTAAACAATTATGCATATTGAACAGGTGCAAGGGGTTGATACGGTTTGTTAACTTGTTGGGAGAAACTATAATTTTTTTGTAGGCGAATGCTAAAATGAATGTAAATGAAAAAAAACATTTTAATTTTTATTTATGATATTGTTCCTTGTTAAGTTTAATTCAATTTCTTGAGCCTTTATCTCACTATAACATAGGTTGAATATAATTTGCCTCAGTTAACGATATTATATACTCAATGCATCCAACTTCAGAGAAGTTAAGACCGTTATCAAATTCTCAAATCTTAATAAATTAAATTTGTTGTAAGTTTGGACCATGATTATTTATATTTATATTTATTTATTTATATAGTATAAAACAAAGTCGCTTTCTCTGTCCCTATATCCCTATGTATGCTTAAATCTTTAAAACTACGCAACGGATTTTGATGCGGTTTTTTTAATAAATAGAGTGATTCAAGAGGAAGGTTTATATGCATAACTAGCGAAACCCGCCGGCTTTGCCTGTGCTAAATCTAGAGAAGAGCCCAAGCGAAGTGAGGGCAAGTCGCTAGTTATTTATAAGAGACTGCAAAACTCAAAAACTTATATTCATACAAACAACAAATATAATTATAAAATAGATACTGTTTTGATATCATTGAAGCTGAAGTTAAAGTGAATTATATGTATATTTATATTGAACCCATAATCGTCATTTTCTAAATACCTTTCTGTATAAAACCATGTAAAAATCTGAAATACTAAATTATTCTTACACTTATTATTACACTTTATACATATTTTCTGAATTTAACGGCATTTTGTACATAGTATGCAGATGAAGGATAAAATTTTAAGCGCTACGATGACGTAGCAACGTAGTGGCGTAGCGACCTCGACCGCATGCCTTTACACTTAACACTAGGTAGTATTATTTTATTACACTACTATTATAAATATATTATGTATATTATTGTATAATTATGTATATTTAGGAATCTTTCTTTTTTGTATATGCTCGTGAATAAAACTGAACTAGACTATACTTCCTCTGTAAGTAATAAAATTTTCCAATTGGTGAATGTTTTCGTAGCAATCGCAAAAGGCAGCTAAACATTCGAGTAAACTGAGGGTAATAAACTAGTGGTAATGAACTAGTGGTAAATAAGTCTTAATGTCAAAAAATAAATAATATCTCACTAATAAACCTAATAAGAAAAACGCTGTTTATACAAAGCACAAAAACAATCTAACAAATCCAATTAAGTCATGTGATGCAGAAAAACGACGGGACCAAATTTCTTTCACGTGACACTCTCCATTGTTCCTTGGAAAAAGTGTTACAGTAATGGAATTGGATAGCTAGGGACGGGACTGATACCATCTTTGACTACCGTAAAGATGAAGATACAGCTAATTAGTTAAAATATAAAATAGGTTGTGTGTTTCAAAGGAAATATATAGCTTCTGTACACCAACACAATGAAATATATATCTATTGAATTTAGGACTAATCTAAGAGGATTTTCAGCTAATAATTTTAAAAGTTCATCTTTTTAATAAAATAGTTTCCTAATTTTTTCTTCGTACAGTTTACTTTTGTAATTATTTCAGTTCTGTGTGTTCTTGTGTTAACGTAGGATTATATAGTTTATTTCAATAAAATGCATACTTTTCTAGATTGGTTCTTTCTTAAAAGTATTTTTTTACCGTTTATTTAATTATCAAATATTGAAATAGCATCACTTATGACAATAAGTCGACTGCAATACAATACGTCAGTCAAAAAATAATTTACCTTGATAAAGTTTTAATTTTATCGCACATATTAAAGCAGAAAATAATTACTTTACTAAGTATTTATAAAAACGTGTAGAAAAATCGGTATTACCGAGACAGCTGTATTTAAAAGTTAGAAAATCAAAAAGAAAAACGCTATCAAGCTTCTTAGCAGATGGCGCTGTCAACTCTATTAAAGTAACTTTGACAAGTACGTGAGGAGACTAATACTCACTTCATGTGTTGTGAATATTGTTAGCGCAAGTTTATTTACTTACTATTCTTAGTGCAAATTAACTAGAAAAGAATAGTGTTTTATTTCTTTTTTTAGTTTTTGCTATTTTTAGTTTCGGTAAGAGGAAGAAAATGAGGAAATGCATAGAATTCACGAATCTGTGTTAAAAAACTGTGTTTTTTATTGATAACACAAGTTTAAGCTCGTAGCTTAATACCTACTCTTACTTAATAAAAAATGTTGGCGCAAAACGATATTGAATTTTTGGTCTTCGTCATATATTATATGCAAAAGTTTCATAAAAATGTACTTAGTACGAAAATGTGAGTACAATCAGCCAATAGAATTAATATATTTGTTTCCTTTAGAGATAGTACTAAAGTCAACCCAAGAATAACAGTTATGTACTTATCAAAAATAAATAAAATGGAAGTTGGTGTTTCACTCTTATGGAGTCAAGCCTGCACATTTTTATATAACGTTTCAAAAAGCAAACACAGTAGTTTATCAAAAGGTTATCGTTAATTTTAATCGTACTTAAATCTTACAAGCACTGTTCAACGAAAAAATTTAAATAAGTATAATATAATAAATTAAAAGGTTCCCCAAACCGTTAATGAAGTCAACTAAATTTGCAAACAAAGAAGTCACAAAAATCAACTATGTAATTTCAACTATATATAATGGATTCATTGGAAACAATTTACGTGTCCATCGCCTGTCAAAGACAGTGTCTGCTTAAGGACGTTTGATTTTCCCATTGAGACCATTGCTTACAGATATTCACTTTGCTCTGGTTAATCTATATAGCTATAACGTCGGAAGATGGCTATTCTATCCCACATGCATCGTCAGAAGCTAGGAATTAAGTACACGTAGCTAAGCTGATTGTAAGCCTCGCAGAAAATCCGCCTGTAATACTCCTGTTTCTCTAAAGATTTTTTTTGTAAATAAATACAGTAGAAAGCTAGCTTTGGTACTAAAATATACGGTAGATGCTAGAAATGAAGTATTTTGGCATTCAAATTAATAATAAGAGATTTAAAGGATCAGTATTTAAACCTATCCATATATTATTCAATTCCATTCCATTCCATTCCGTTCCATTTCATTCCATTCCATTCCATTCCATTCTATTCTATTCTGTTCTGTTCTGTTCTGTTCCATTCTATTCTATTCTATTCTGTTCTATTCTGTACTGTTCTGTTCTGTTCTGTTCTGTTCTGTTCTGTTCTGTTCTGTTCCATTCCATTCCATTCTATTCTATTCCATTCCATTCCATTCCATTCTATTTTATTCCATTCTATACTATTCTATTCTATTCTATTCTATTCTATTCTATTCTATTCTATTCTATTCTATTATATTCTGTTCTGTTCTGTTCTGTTCTGTTCTCTTCTCTTCTCTTCTCTTCTCTTCTCTTCTCTTCTCTTCTCTTCACGTCTCTTCTATTATATTCTCTTCTCGTCTCTTCTATTCTTCTTCTAATCCCTTCTCGTCTATTCACTTCTCTTCTCTTCACTTCTCTTCTCTTATCTCATATTCTCTTCTCTTCTTTAATTTTGTCTTCTCTTCTTTTCTCTTCTATTCTAATCTCTTCTCTACTCTTCTGTTCTCTTCTCGGCTACTCCCTTCTCTACTATTCACTTCTCTTCTCTTATCTACTCTTATCTCCTCTCCTCTCCTCTCCTCTCCCCTCCCCTCCCCTCCCCTCCTATTCTATTCTTTTTTATTCTATTCTATTCTATTCTATTCAAATCAAATCAAACAAAATCCATTCAAATCAAATCAAAACAAATCAAAATTTTATATAAATTGTTACAATTTCGTACTGAACGGCATGAGTCTACCACCAGTTAAACTCACTCTTTTTTAAATTAAATTGTAAATTAACTCAACCTTAACTCAGCCCGTCGCAAAATTCATTCTTTTCAATTAACTATTAACTACCTCCGTGATAAATTTAAAGTTTGTAGCACAAAAAATGAAGAGATTGAGATAGAGAGAGAGATGATTATACAAAATAATGAGAGCCCTCAGACCACCTTAATCCACCTTAATAGTCTACTGACCACACATTATCTCCTCGCCAAATTTAAAGTTTGTAGCACAAAAGATAAAGGACTTACATAGACACTTGCTACAGCCCTTAGACCTCATTAATCCGGCCCTGTAGCAAAATCCGTTATTAGCGGACTTCTACTTACCTAATATAAACTACTTTCCTGCCAAATAGTTTGTCGCACATTAAATGAAGAAATTTCATACAAACTTGCGAAAGCCCTTGGAACTTCTTAATACGGCCCTGTCGCAAAATTTGTTCTTAGCGGAAGCTTACTAATAATTAATTACCTCCCTGCCAATTGTATAGATTGTAGCACAAAAGATAGATGAACCTCATAAAAAAATGCGAGAGTCCCTAGACCACCTCAATCCGGCCCTTATCAAAACCCATTCCTAGAGGTCTTCTACTACAATATCTACCTCTCTACAAAGTTTAAAGTTTGTAGTACAAAAGGTGAAGGTATTTCATAAAAACATGCGAGAGCCCTTAGACCTCCTTAATGCGGCCCTGTCACAAAATTTGTTCTTTGCGGGCATTTAGTAACTATTAACTAACTCTCTGCCATGTTTAAAGTTTGTAGCACAAAAAATGAAGGAATTTCATACAACTTACGAGAACCCTTAGACCACCTCAATCCGGCCCAATCACAAAATCGGTTCTTAAACGGACATTTACTTACTTTAAACTACATCCCTGCCAAGTTTTAAGTTTCTAGCACAAAAAATGAAGAAATTAAAAAAAAACCTTAACCTCCTTAATACGACCCTAACGCAAAATTCGTTCTTAGCAGACCCTTATTAACAATTAACTACCTCCCTGCCAAATTTTAAGTCTGTAGCATAAAAGATGAAGGACTTTCATACAAACTTGCAAGAGCCCTTAGATCACCTTAATACGGCCCAATCGCAAATTCGGTTCTTAGCGGACGTCTACTATTTATAAACTACCTCCCTGCCAATTTTCATTTTTATATGTTACGCGGTTTTCGAGATTTCGTGATTAGTCAGTGGTGTTTTTCGCATTTATATATATTATAGATTATAGATTAAAATACAAATGAAATGTTCTAATATGTACCTACCTATAATAGCTAAGACTAAGAAAGAGTATTTTCGTTAAACGGAATATTGAAACTATTCTATGCAGTAGTGACATTTTGCAATATATTATTCAACTTATTTTCATAGAAAAGTATTCTATAGTGATGTCTAGCCCCGGAAATACGTTCATCCTACATACTCGTACATTTATACTATATTATAAAGCTGACTCTGAATTGAAAAATTCTTTTTGTGTTGGATAGTCCGTTTATTGAGGAAGGCTATTGACTACTCACGCTACGACCAATAGGAGCGGAGCATCAATGAAAAAGGTTGCAAAAACGGTTTTTATTTTATTTTCAGCCTTTAGAACGCGAGCGGAGCCGCGGGAAAGGCTAGTATTATATATAAAATAAAATTTACTATTTCATTATTGTTGCGTGAAAGGGTTCATAGTTTTAGAGTTACCTAAGAATTTCTTGTATTCCATGTCCCGTAGTTGAGTGCATTATCTCAGCATTTCATCAATCACCGTCGCTAATACCCAACGGATTGCCTCATTCAGCGGATTCCTTTTAACGTCAGCACAATTTCTATCTGTTTTTATATTTGGCCAGTAATGTAGTGGATACATCGATTTAATGTAATAACAGTAATTTTGGTTGTTCTTCGTTTTGGGAAGAACTTGTTTATTTTACTCATAAATAGAATACAAATAGTTTTATTTAATACCTAGGACGAAAAGAAAATAAATGACGAGAAATATTATTATATACTTATAAGTTAGTTTTCCAATATTCTGGCTTAACACTATACGAAATGAAGACCTGTAGGAAGCATGCCACCAGCTCCCAGTATACAAGGAGATAGGTCTAAGGCGGTGGCGCTGGGTCGGGTATATTTTACGAAGAGAGGAGGGGAAAACTGCACTAGTGGTATTCCATTAGCAACCAGCCGGTCGAAGAAGACCTGGTCGTTCACGTCACACCTGGAGTAGGTCCATTGAAGCGGACCTTAGAAAGACGGAAATTACGTGGAACCATTTTGAAACATTAACAAAAAATAGAAGGGCATGGAAAACTACTGCTGCAGCCCTAAGTTCCGTAACGGAGTAATAGGACCACATCATCTTTATTACCTTTACTATACTTATGTTTATTAGTCAAAAAAAATAGTATTACATTTAATATCATTTATTTCATGCCCCATATGAAAAATAAAACTTATGTTATTATGTGAATAATTTTTATTAATTATATGTATGTTCCAACAAAAACAGCTCTATCACTTTTCAATAAAACATTAAGCTTTGATTTCATTAATGATTAAAGTTTAAATTTAGTTTAGTTAGATTGTTATCGTAAGCGTACATTATCGGATTAGCCAATACCTTTTATGCCACAGCTGGCGCTCCTTAAATTGTAAAGGCTCTTTACACAAAAGCACCTAACCTAACGTATTATATAGTAGCTTCGTAAGTCGATATACATGCTCTTATTGTTTACTTAAAACTTATGTAACATAGTATTATGCCTAATAACAACAATATATTTACTCACATAAATTTAAGTGTAAGTAAATATATTTTTTCAGATGTTAATAGTTCCAAAAAAGAGCAAAAAGTAATTTTGATAAAAAAAACATAGGTAAATGGAGTATTATAATATAATAAAAACATAATATGTACAGAAATATATATGGAACACCTTGCAATGGAGGTAACATAGAAGAAAAGTACCTAAAATATTTAAGTCATCAAGATTCACACATACGTACAAAGTTACCAATTCCTTCTTTTTTTTCATATAAAATGTAAACACATTTTTTATATTGCTAGCAAAGCGGGTAATAATTCCAGATTTAAAAAGTGCAACGTCCATATTTTATCGAATTTTTTAGCTCTGGTAAGTTTTTTTTAAAATAATTAATTGTTTATTAATATTTTTTTTAAATAAGAGAAGAGAAGCATCCCATTCAAAATTTTGATATCTTCAGTATTTTAAGGAACTTTTCTGTCATGTAAAAACATAAAATTTATAATATGTTAAGACTTTTGATTAATTAAACTGACTTAGGAACTAAAATGTTTTACATATACAAATAAATTAAAGGATAATATACCTATTTTAAAGCAGTCAAAATGACTATTTTTGTATCACAATTCCCTGATGTCATATCGTGAAACTTAAAAGTTTGCTAAATTCGAGCTTACTGTAATTGGATTCACAGGAGATACAGAATTAGTAAAACTGCTGCCAGGAAAACGAGTTAACACAGCATTTCCTAAATCAGCGTTTATAATCTTGTTCAGAGAATACAATGTAGTTTACAACTATTTTGTATTGTATTTATAATATGAATTTCTACCTACATTATTGTTGATTTAAAATGATATATATTTCAGTCATATATTTTTTTAATTATTTATTACGAATAAGAAAGAACTATATTTTTAACATATAATTTTCGGTTAAACTTTATTTAATTCTCTAAAAATTTTGCGAAGAAATACAAAAGTTTTATTTAAAATATCAATTTTCGCGTTAGTCTGGAAGAAAACAGCTATTTCCCATTGCATTTTTGTTATGAAGACTAAACAATAAACATGCTACTTATGAACGTGAAAAAAAATCATTTAATCGTCGCATCGTACCCAGATTATTTGATTACTTAGGTAAAGTGAAAGCAAACTTCACACTTTCAACTTCACACAAACAAAATGATAAGAGTTGAAATGTATTTATAGTTCGTTAATAAACAAAATTACGAGACTACACTATATCTTACTTAAGTTCTGCATAGACCGTAAGGAGCGTGATCCGAATCAGAGAACTCGCGATAAAGCCTGTCAAATCTGATTTGAATATGAATGGAATGCTAATGAGAAATTTTCAACTACCTACACAGCTAACTTTTAATTTGCTTTATCTTTAAAATGTATCAGATGAGAAAAAAAACTGTAGTGTAAAGTTTTGCAATGAACTTTTAGTTTTTGTATGTTTTAATGTCAAACAAACTTTGCCAAGTATACGCTTCTACAGCTGGAACTTTTTGTAGAACAGTTTGTAACCATTTAGATATCAGCATACTGGCATAGATAGTACTTGGCTTCTTTTAGTCATTAAATTTTTGTTACATTTCCTTTATAACACTTAAAACTTTCAACATTTCAATTGAATGCTATTTTTTTTTCGCTAAAATAACTATAAAGTTCTTATAATTTTATCCATAAATAAATGTTGAAATACAATTTTATAACTAAGTATATTAATATTGATGACATATGGACGGTTGTTACAATATATTGTTTGTATATACATGTTACATATTTTTATGTATGATGTTATCATTGTTATGAATTCTTTTAAAATATCAGTATTGTAGCTAAATTATTTTAATTTCTTTAAAAGCAAAGGATTTTAGAGATTCATGTTCCATACTTCTTTAAAAACTGATATCTATATATAACTCTCATATAGGTATAAAGATTTAATAATTTATTGAAAGCATAAAATATGCATGTCCTGTAATTTTGACATGATATCGGCCACTATCAAGTATCAACATCCTTGTTTTCACGAGAGCACTCACACCTGAGCGCTTTATATATGCATTTTTAGGTTTTCTTTTTAACTTTAAACTGTTATAAAACAGTTCATTTTATGGGATTTCTGTCCATTTTGTTTAGTTTTATCAAAATATAGTTCAAACACAGTTTTTCTATTATATTATTTCAGCAAATTACTTATTTTAATTATAAATATTTAATAATTATTATCATGCATACGACCTAATACTTGACAATAACTTTGTTCGCAGTTACAATGAATCCGTACTCTTTGCCGTAGGACCCTTATAATTTATAATTAATAAATTCAAACCCTTTACACACGGCGGTGGTGAGGTGGTGAGACTTAGTGAATTAATAATAAGGGATTCTAAGGTAAATTCGAATTAATTTTGTATATTATACATAATATATCTATCGAAATCCAATCTTTTTATTCGTCAGAAAATGAACTGCCAGGAAATTATAGTGACAGTGTCGTCTGCGTTTTGTAACTTGTCTAATACTCGTATGAATAATCAATAAAAAGAATATTAGCGTAAAGTAAAACTTGTTAACGATATTACTAGCCTAATTATGATATACTAAAGTGTTTATAGTTGGGTTACACAATGATACATTATAATATAAATAAGCAATATACTCTTAGCAGGCAGTTTGTAAAATATTAACGTTTTACGAAAAGCCTAGGCAATTCAAAAAAATATACTAATAAATAATTGTATACGTTCGGATTTCATTTAAATTGTACAATATACATTGCACATATTCGTAAGTAAAATTTTATACAAGTTCAAGATAGGTGAAATAAATCGAAACACAATAAATCATGTGTGCTGTAAAACAAAACGTAAAATGTGGCATATTTGTATGCGAGTCGCGCGTCTGAACGCTCGTTTATCAATAATCTGCCCGCCGCATCTCGCAACAAATATCTAGAAAATGAAATAGCAGAATAAAGGCAGACGCTATCTTCACCCAATTATCTGGCTCTGTTATGACAGCCAACGATAGGTTGAAAATATTCCTACCTAAGAGTACCAGTTTTCATGTTGCGACTTGGCTTCAGTGAATTAAGATTTTGGTCTACTTCAAAAGATATAAATAACCTACATTCACCAGATAGTTTATCTTTGGCTGAAAATAATTATTAACTTTTCTTTTATATTATAATAAAAATTACCATATTTAGCTAAAAAGTATTGTAATTATTTCAAATTGTTTTTTAACAATATATGTATTAAGAGATTTTTCAAAAATAACATCTAATATTGTATAGTCTTACTTCAAAAGTCGGTAAGACTTTAAAAAAGTAAATACCAATGTCTTATAATAAAATTATAAAGAGTAAGGTACGCCAATTTACAAAACCAGTTAATTTATTTAGGTCAAGAATAAATTTTTATATAAATCTGGAACCTGACCTATATCAACTTCACTTCTTCAGAAATTGTATTATTTGCTATTAGAACAATAACTAATCTAATTCTGTGTCAAATATAATGTGTAAAATTTTCGAATGACTTAAAAAGATGACTAGCAAACGACTCGTTTGACGCAGTTTGTACTGTACTTTCTTGCGCCAGCGGTCGCGGGTTCGAGTCCCGCTGGGGGCATTAATTTGTTGATTGTTGAATGTTTGTACTCCAGTCATGGAGTAAAAACTTTGGGATGCACCATTGGTTCATTCTACATTCCAAAATTTGGCTCAAAATCTTACAAGTGACGTTCACCGTGCAAGACTTTTAGCGTCAACGTCCAAAGATTCGGGGATGGATCCACGCCCTACCCTCAACCAATCTCGGTACACTTTTGGATAACGATAGTTTTCGTATCTCTCTAGGTCTCCGGCTGGAAACACCGCTGTGCACACAGCACAGGTGCCCGTGTGGAAAGGAGGTCGACTGTAATGGACTCCATGGACTCTCTTGCCGTAGAAGTTCAGGTAGACTTTTTCGTCATGGTTCCCTAAATGATACTATCAAAAGGGCTCTTGCCACCATTGACATTCCTGCTCTCATTGAGCCTTCTGGAATATGTCGAGATGATGGCAAGAGATCTGATGGTCTGTCGCTGGTTCCCTGGGAAAGGGGACGGGCGTTATTGTGGGACGCTACATGCGTTGACACATTGGCCCCGTCTCATGTCAGGGAGACGGCGTCTAAAGTGGGGGCCGCGGCGAAGAAGACTGAGCTTCTCAAGTTACGTAAATATGCCTCCCTTAGTCAAAATTATATTTTTATACCTTTTGCTGTAGAAACCCTTGGGCCATGGAGTCAAAGTGCTAAGCATTTTTTAAAAGACATAACACCTCGTCTTATCACCTCTACTGGTGACAGGAGAGCTGGCTCATTTTTCGCCCAAAGAATCGGCATTGCCATTCAGCGGGGGAATGCGGCCAGCATTCTTGCCACTATTCCGCGCGGACACGACTTGTACAGTAATAATTAAGTGTATATTTGCTTTGTACATATAGTTAAGTTTACTTGTAATTTCCTTTATTGTAAATAAATATATGTATATATTTAAACTTATATATGTAGCGTATCAACTATCTATCTAACACAATCTTCCTTCGTAGCTTACCACGGAACTAGATGGCGCTGTGTGTAATAATGTTTATGCATATTTTTGCAACATTAATATAAATAATTTCGAATTTACACAAAATGCCATGGCGTGCGACGGAGAAGATGCATTGATGCGGCAATATTTTTCCCCAATATTATTTTTGTATCACACTACAAAATCAACTCCATAAATCTTTCGCAATATATCCAAAAGCAAATTCTTACCTTAGGTACCTTAGCATAATAATTGTATAACTATTTAACTGCCTTGGTGGTGTAGTGGTTAGTATGTAAGGTCGTTGAAAAAAATACCATGTATATAAATTTAATAATATATTTTACCATAAATACAAACTTACACATATACATAGTTAAAGAAATTGATAATATAAAATAAAATAAATAATATAAAATAAAATTATATAATAACTAATAAGGAACTTATGATAATATGTTGCAATGTGTGTTTATGTTTTTTTTATATTTCCATTGATAAGTGGTAGATCAATGACTATGTGGAAAAACAAGTGAAGCGAGCTCCAACTCCTACAGTATTTTCATTTTGAATCTCATTAGGTTAGCGTTGTGTATTTTCAAAAAAGGTTTGTTACAATCCGAACTCCTCTATGACTGTTTCGAAAAGTTTTCTGTATTACCTGTAGCTTAATATTACGCCTAAAACCATTTTCAAATTATTTAATAAATCCATTTAAAATTTTGATAATTTTTATAATTTTTTTAAGTAAAAACCTCGTTAAAGTCAATCTTCCTTCCTGTTTTCCTCGGACATGTCACATCAATGGGGTCGTTATTCCTTTAGAGCAAGACCTCTGTATTTCATCAATCAAGTCGCGTCGCAGCGGATTGCTTCTTTCAACAAATTCTTTTGTAAGTACAATTTACTGGCATGTTTTTCTGTTGACATCTTGTAAAGAATTGTATCAATTACATAAAAATTGTTCGGAGATAAAATTATATAGATTTTCGTGATCTCCGACGCTTTCCAAAAATAGCTTTTTATTACTTTATATTTGTTATACAACTTATCTGTTATATAACATCTACTGTTACAAACTTATCATTGTGTTTTATTTATGAGTGGGTCGTTTTCAGCAATATGTTGTAGTTAGTAAATTATGTTTAAATTTAAGGCTTGGTTTTCTTATTTGTTAATTCAAATTTAAGTGTCGATCACTATTGCAGAGTGCCATGTTATATCTTTAATAAATGGATAATAGTAAAAATGTAATAAAAGAGTTTTCTCATGTACATCGTATAAGTTGCTTTGCTTAATAAATAGTATATATGTCAGCCCTTTTTAACGTCCCACTGCTGGGTATAGGCCTCTCTTCAGTACTAGAATTAGACCTTAGTCTATCATGCCGGACAAGTAAAGAGGACTTAACATGTCTTTCGAAAAAGTGAAAAGTTCTCTAAGACATGCATGTTTGCCGCAAGCCGCAATTAAGGCAAGTGATGAAAATAGGAGAGAAGTAATTAGTATTGGAACCTACTTCTGTTGGTTTGCCAAGTGAATGATTACCATTGAGCTACGACTGCCATATTATTCTATAGTATCATAAAATAATTACAGTTGAGGAAGCAAGTCAGCAGTTGCAAAACGATTTCTACGGAAATAAGTTGGCACCAGACTATACGACTAACACTTGCCAAATGCTAGCACAACCAATGTATAATCATGCATATTATGATCAGTTGAGTGCAAAACCCTTATTTTAGTTTTTCATATAGTCTAGATACAGTATAATAATATTATTTTTCTGATTAATCTCACATGTTTTCCACTTTATAAGGCATTCTGAATAGCTATATAACTTTACCAAATATTTGTTTGAATTCAACTATATTTTCCATTTTACTTCCATTTTGCACTGACTACCACGATTGACCTGTCATAAACTGAGTTACAGATACTTTTCTTTGTATTTTTTTATTTTATATACGTATTTTCTAAGCTAAGCCGCAGGTTCCGCTAATTATACATATAAACCTTACTCTTGAATCACTCTATCTATTGAAAAAACCGCATCAAAATCCGTTGCGTAGTTTTAAAGATCTAAGCATATATATTTCTATTTAACTTCCTTCTATCTAGATGTGAAATTTAGAAACTTTAATACAATTTAGACACCAGAGAGGATCATCTCACTGAAATCTCATAAACACATTATTATTTACATAACAGCAAAAAAAGTGAGTGTATGAGAAAAGTTGATACCGAAGTAGACAATACGACAATTTCCTTTAGTAAGCTAGTCGAGTGAACAACATAAAATAGCTAGCGATATTTCTCCACCGTATCGTTGGCTGTCAAAGCAGAGTTAGATAATTGGGTGGAGATTGCGTCTTCTATTCCACTATTTCATTTTAGATATTATTTGTTAAGATTTTGCTAGTGAAGTATTGATAAGCGCCTTGATGTCACATGAAAAATTAACTTTATATGTTTTAAATTTATTGCTTAATATTTATACATATTGTTCAATTAATTTGACTATCTATACTATAAATAAATATAATCAAATTATATCTGATTTTTGGAAAATCTTATTAAAATTATCATTATTATCGATATAATGATGAAAATTTTAATAAGGTTTTATAATTTTTAGATTTTTCGTCTATCTGTATGTTTGTGATCGCATCACAAGAAGATTACACAGATTTTGATAAAATTTAATATGATGATATCATCCAGAAAAATTAAAACCGAAAAAAAAAGCCGTTTCGACTAGTGATATAATTTAGTTTATTCTCCTCAAGTGTTAAATAAATATTAAATATATATAGGTAAATACATATTATATTCTTATAAAGGATAAATAAATATGAAAACATTATTTCATTAGTTTTAAATATTTTTAAAATATTTTATACTCTTACCACCAAAAAAAAACTAATTGCAAATATGTAAGTTCATGAAATATACTTTATTGTATTTCTATGTGTGTTACTCCTTATAAGTTACGCTACCTATCTAATATAATTAGACTACTATTTTATGTAGGAAAATGAAAAAATGTAAGTAAATGAGAAAATTATTACGTTCGTTTTTTTGCTAAAACAGCTGAGCTCATTTGGAGGAAAGTTGCAGGCCGTAATTTAAAGGCCATTGTTAGGCATCGAAAGACACAAGTCGAAAGTGAGGATATTGTGAGGATAGTATTGTAAATATAAAAGATCAAGAGTATAATAATAATAGCTCTGAAGTTCGTCAACAAAGCTACTCAAAAATCAAAGTTTAAATAAACACAATAAAAAGCATTAAGCATAAATAAATAAACAGTGCTTAAAGCTTTTCGTCCAACACACAAGCTCAATACAAAAACTGCATTAAAGAGATGCGAAACAGAAATTGTGGCTTACATTGGAAAACAGTAAATGCCACTTGAATAAACTTGAATCATAAATGTTTTATAGCTTCCACCATTGCCTACTGAAAGTAACGTTTTATTTGATTAACCAATTACAATACGAATGAGGATGAACGGGCAGTCAAATACAAATATTATTTTAAATAATGTAACGTGTATTTGGTGTATATAAATATTTATTCTGAATATATATAACTGGTTTCTATATACAAGGTTTTGTGTGAATGTGGTTGTGTGAAAGTGAAATGGATGGTATTATTGTATACCATTATCCGCTTTCATAACATATAAAAGTATACAAAAATAAAAAGATATGGCACAAAAGGCGGCCTTATCGCTAAGTGAGCGATCACTTTCAGAAACCTTAGGATAGAGGGTCCTAAGGAAAAGAATATAGAGGCTTACCCATTTTAAATGGAAATAACAAATTATGTACAAATACACGAAAAAATAGTGTTAATAGCAATCATATTAGTTAATAGCGACTTTTATCGGTTAGTATGAAATAGACATTGACGAAACGTTTGGCGCAGTTTGTAGTGGCCCTACTTTCTTGCGCCAGCGGTCGCGGGTCCGAGTCCCGCTGGGGGCATTCATTTGTTAAACTCGAATGTTTTTACTCCAGTCATGGGTGTTTATATTTATAATATGTATGTATTTAAACTTACATATATGTAGCATATCAACTATCTGGTATCCGTAACACAAGCTTTCTTCGTAGCTTACCACGGCACTAGATGGCAATGTGTGTAACACATATATCAATATCCCTTACTTGTGAAATGTTTCATTACCAATAAAAAAAATTATCTCACCTTTACGAGATTTTACCCTTAAGAGATTTTTTCCGAACTTAAAAATAGAATCTTCTCAGTATCTAAAATTACCTTATACCCATGTAAATCGTTACCGCATAGTTTTATTTTAATCATTACCAAGAAACACAGTACTATAGATGGGTTTATTTTACTGCTATTTCATTATCTAGTTACATAAGTTACACCTTCTTAAGAAGAGTTCAAGCTGCCTCTTTATGTGATAAGTTGGCTGAGTTGGAATAACTCATACTTAAAAGTAAAAAAGTAAGGCAATTAAGAATATTATTACAAGCCCATTCAATCGTTTTTAAATGACGTTAACATGGGGACACAGGCATGGGTATTGAATATAATGTTGTTAGAGGCCTGTGTCAGACACTCTGATTTGTTTTTAATCTATACTAATATTATAAAGCTGAAGAGTTTGTTTGTTTGTTTGGTCGAACGCGCTAATCTTAGGAACTACTGGTCCGAAATGAAAAATTCTTTTCATGTTGGATAGTCCGTTTATCGAGGAAGGCTATAGGCTATATTACATCACGCTGTAGCCAATAGGAGCGGAGGATCAATGAAAAATGTTACAAAAACGGGAAAACGGGCGGGCGTTAGTTCTACGAAGTACCATACCGTGCGACTCACAAAGAATTTGATTTCTGGTCCTTACAACGAGTGTGAAGCCGCGGGAAATGCTAGTATTTAATAATTTATTTACTAATTCTTTGAAACATAACTTTATTATTTAAACCAAACCTTAACGTAAGAGGGATATATCATAAATTTCTAGATGTTAATAATAAGCAATCAAGAGTAGCAGTATCTTCACGTCTCGCTGTGGTTATATGAAGCCGATGAGCGTGCTTCGAATCCTTCACGATAAAGCCTGTCGAAGTCGATTTGAATATGAATAGAATGTTAATGAAAAACTTGCTCTCGACTATTAAGACGGCTTATTTCTCATTTGTTCTGACTTAAATCTGTTTAGTTTGAATAGTCTATTTTGTTTATAAAGAAATGAGGGTTGTAAGCCAGCTTTTATGAGATTAAGGATTAAACTTCAATAAAATGTTAGATTTAATATTGAGCTTCAAAAAATTTCGAAGTAATATTTAAATATATTCTGTTGCTATAAATACGTATGTTGTACAAAAATATACGAAATGTTTTATTCTAATAATGTAGAAAAGCTTTAAGTATTGATGTCCTCCCGACCGATACGGCCACGACGGCCAATCTCATTGAGACTAGCCATCTGCGCGGGAGATATTATAGTGCACAAGTGTACGCGCAGACACAAGTGCACTCTCTATTCCTTATCACTCTCATACTCCGGTGGGACGACTGCTTGACACGACCAGTGAGAGGGCGCAGGACCGACAGCTTTACGTGCTCTCCGAGGAACTGGGGTGAAACACAGCCAATTTCCCAACTCCGAGCTGTTACAGGGGCTTATGAAACAGAAAGACTCTATAACTAAACTTTGCCCGATCCGAGACTCGAACCCAGGACATTCGAACATCCCTAAATAGATATTGAAATTAATAATACGTAAGTCTTATTGATACAACTTTACTTGCGAAATAAAATAATATGTAGAGAACAACATAATATAAATAAAAAAAATATCTCATACATAATAAATATTGAAGTTTTATGAGAGACGGATGTGAACATTCTTTGTATACATTTCAAATGCATAAATACGTTCCCTGCTCGTACATCAAAGCTGAGAGCGCTTTAAATTATGTTAAGACCTAAAATATTTTAAATGTAAGAGCAAAATCATTTTAGTCGCCCTACGCCAACGACACTGAGCAATTGCCATACTTAATGCTAAGCTCTGCATTTAATTACTACTGAGTACTTTAATTTCTTTCCCGTATTTTAAAGTGTGAGATTATTTTAAAAATTCTTATTAATTTTTCATTTTAACTAAAATTGATGATTTCTTATTTTATAAGTTATTGAATTCTTGGCTTAGAACAGTATGAAAGTAAATGCCTTGAACACATGCCACTTCAATGAGTAGGATTCGTTTGTCCTAAATATTTCAACAATATTTAATGAATTGTTTATGCCTCATTTGAAAAACTATTACTTAGGTAAAATAATTGGGTAAACTGATATAAGTAAAAATACCTACAAAACTCAGCAACACGAAGACAGTCTCTTGTGAAGTATAATATATTATTATTATAAAGCAAAAAATATTAAATATAAATGGGTTAAATGACATACTCCCTGAGAAAAGTCCTCATATTGCAAACTTTTTAGAAACTTTATATAAAGTCCGATATTAGCTATCTCCAACATAGTTTTAAAACTTTATGGATCTAATGAAATAGTGCCATACTGAAGCGTTCATATCATAGAAACTTTCCAGTTACGACTGATCTCTCAAATAAAGTACAATTTCTTTCGTAAATCATATTACAAAGTATAATAGTTCATTTTCTTTACAATAATATACCTAGTTTACCAAAGTAAATTTTTATTAATGTTTACGATGTTTGTCTGTATGTATGTAGGTAAGTTTGGTGAAAATCATTTTGCATATTACGTTTTTATTTCATTATTGAAATTTAGATTTTCACTCATTGCCAATCATCATCAGTCTAAATAAACTAATAAAATATTGTGCCTAGAAGAACCCACGTCTTCCGTCTAAGAAGACTGTACACAACTAGTGCATCATTCTGACGTTAATTAAAGGATTCAATCAATATGCATCGATGCGTAATTCTCAGGGCGCTAGTGTTTGTGCAACGTCGTGTCGCACGGACACCGAACGTGCTTGATAGCTGATAATAACGACCTACGCGTACCTTATACAAATATTGTCAACTATCGACTTTACTCGCTTCACTGGAATCTGGATATAGGTTCCTTACATTGGCATATATATATGTTACTCTAAAACTTAGAGTCTAAGACATAGTATTAGTGTGCTAAATTTCATCCAAATCAAATCTAGTCGCTTTAGCGTATAAGTGTCAAAACACTATAAATGAAACTATCTTTTCGGATTTTGTTGCGGATTTATTATGAATTTTGGTTCCCGGCGTTTCGAATGCTTTACAGCAATCATGGTCACGGGAGATACTAAGATATTTGACATCTCAGGGGTTTATATACTTGTTACAGATAGAGCCTACCCACAATTTACAAAAATTCGAAATAGCATCAAAGTACCTTATAAAATTAATTTTATTAATTAAAATTTTGAATTGTATTATTTATTATATTATTGATGAATTATATTATTATTAAATATAACAATATTATTAACTTATTTTTAGCTACTATAATTATAATTAATATTTTTTTTATATTTGTTAAAATTAAACTATAATATAAATATAAAGATTAACGCGTTTTAGCGTAAACCTAAGAAAGTATTAAGTGTCAAAACACGTTTTATTTTTATTTCAATTCAAGTTCAAATTAAAATATTTTACTCAGCATTAAATTATACATTTTTTTTACTGAACGTCACGAGTCTATTACCAATTCATAAAGAAGAAGACCTGAAAAGAACACTATCGAAAGAAAGAAATTTATAGATATAATAAAATTTATAATAGTAGGTAAAACGATATCAATAAAAATAATATCTCAAAAAGAGTATATATAATTCTTTTTAATTTCAACAAGCTTTTATTAGCTTTACTCGTAACAAAGTTACTAACTATTTAATTGTTTACATACTTTAAACTTTGTAAGCTCACTTTAAAAAGTAGCTTTTGATGTTAATTCAATTAATATGACAGAAAGTATTCAATTTGAAAGTCCTCTAACGTATAATAATTTGAATTTATGACCATTTATTATATTGTATTACACCTTACGGTGTAAATCTTCTACATCTAGACATCCTGAATTCGTGTGTATGGGCAGTCTAATCTAATCATTATAATTTATAATATGTATTTATTTAAAATGTATACACTATATAAAATGTATAACTATACGGTATCCGTAACACAAGCCTCGTAGCTTATCACGGAACTAGATGGTGCTGTTGGAATAATGTCCCAACAAATTTATTTATTTTTTCATTAAAAATATTACTATTGACCTATAAAATGCACCAGGCTGTAATAAGTAAACCAATCGATATTCAATAATGCGTAAGTGTCAACGCGATACTGTTTGAGTTACGACTTACGACGCATGGACAAACAACTGTTGCTTGACAAATACGTTTTCTATTTAAATATATACATATTTAATATAAATATATGTAATATAAATATTTATAACCCTGAAAAGCCTAGATTTAATATAAAGTAAATATTAATAAAGATTTATATATTAAAATTGTCAACACAAGTTTATTTCTTTTCTTGTCTTTTATGAGATAACGAAGATGCTGTGTTAGAATTGAGTAAATTTCTAATTTCTTATAACATGTTTTTTTAGCCATTTCACTTCATAATTTGAGTGGTGTTTGAACCTCAGATAACAAAAGAATAATTTGATATCTATGTTCTGACCATATAACCAAGACATGTGCGAATTAAGTAAATGTGCCTTATTTATTATTCGCTTCTAAAAAAATCACAATAAAAAACGACACAAGACCTATTTAATACACTTTATTAATGTGATATTAAGATGACAACGAGCTATCAATTTATCTTTTTATACCTATACTAAATAATATCTGTATAACGCTTCAAGCCTTTGATCTCATCAAATGCAAATGAATTTGAAAACTCTTCGTTTAATAATTTATGTTAAAGGTAAAGCAATCATTATCAGTACACTTTACGAGTATATTAATATTAATTGTTTATAAAACTACTATGTTACTTAAGTGCGATAATTTTGTGTATGAAAGATTATACCTACAAGTTTCATGTGACACAATTTTTTTGACTAAAGATTTTTGACTGGGTACGGGCCTCCCTTCAATAGAAGGGGGATCAGGCCATAGTCCACCGCGCTGGCCTAGTGAGGGTTGGCGAACTTTACATGTCTTTCGAAAACTTGCTAGGTCCTCTCAGATATGCAGGTTTCCTCACGATGTTTTCCTTCACCGTAAGACAAGTGGTAATCGTAATAGAAAATATTCACACATGAAAATATCAGAAGTGCGACACCCGGATTTGAACGCGTGTCACTCGGTTATACAAGCGAGCCCGCTACCACTGTAAAATATAATATGGGCTACTTTAAGGCTTTTGATATATCATCTTAAACGTAAGCTTTTGGATTAGCGTAATTATTTAAGTATTATAATTTTTTTATATTAAATATTAATATAGTTCATAGCTTTATAACTGACATTACTTTTTAGACATAAAGTATTTTCAGCAAAATTTCACAATTGAGACATGCTTCGTACTCGGAGTCGGAGTGAAGCAATCGTGAATGGTATTATATTATATTCGATCGTGGATGGTACATACAATAGATACATTCCTTTTCTTTACAAGTGCCTCTGTAACGTGAACTCTATAATAACTCTGAACCCTCTTCAAAAGACTTTGAAGCCTTAATGGATATCAAATATTAATCTTTGTCTTGTTATTATACAATTTATATAAATTTGATTATTATATTGCCACAACTCAGACCTTGAAAGCCTTACTATACAAGTAGGCAGAAATCCCAAGAATTGTTTGACGTCAAATTCGGAGATGAATGGTAAATTTCCTTAGGGAAGCTAGGATCCGATTGAAGATGTAATATCATCTTCAGCGTTATATTTAAAGTTAAGTTTATATTATTTACTTTAAAATATTGTAATCAATTGATAATGTCTTATTTGAAACGTTTTACCTGTTCTCGTTTACTTCCAATTTATGAATTATATACCACAGGGAAGATTACTTATTGAAACATTAAAAAAAGCCTACAGTGAAGAAAATATTAAATAAAAATATTTTTGATACGCTATCTATTTTGAAATCTAAATTGTCATACAAAATATGCTTTATATTGTTAAATTGTTGCTTAATATGTGCCTTACCTTTATGCTACTACCATTATGGGAGGACTTGTTAGAGTCCGGCAATCCAGCCAGGTATGAAGCTAATAAACGCCCTTTGGATGTGGCCAACCTCGCTAGGTAGTGAGGGTGGCTCCCTGGTACTTCTTTGATAGCACAGTGTACCTTGGGATTAACGGCATAGCTAAATTGGTCGGGGCATCGTCGTTGAGTGCGTAAGAGATGGACTGCAAAAAAGTTCCGTTGTATTTAAAAGCGTCATACTGACTTTACTGACAGGGAAGTTTCACATAATCACCTGTATGTATTCAGGTAGTACTCTAATGCATTTTACAACATTAAAATAATTTCTAATTTCATTAAGTTTTCCACGTACATTTATAATATAATTCAGATAAAAAAATTAAATAGTTATTTTTTATTTCGTCCGCTAACACGCACCAGGCCAGCGCGGTGGAGTATGGCCTGATCCTCTTCGTACTAAAGGAGACCTGGGCCCAGCAGTGGGATGTTGAAAAGGGCTTAAGAAGAAGATATCCTTTTAGAATATAATCATGTCTAGTAAATATATACTGTTTATCTTATAAATGGTATAAAATAGAGATAAAATAATAATGCACTCAGCAATAAATAAATAAATAAAGTTTATGTCAGATAAAAATAAATTGAATTCTACCCTTCTAAAGACGGGGTGAATCGAGCATTTTAAATTTCAGTACAGTTATTTTATATAAAGTCCTTACTTATTCTCTTTGAGGTAAACAACTTAATGTATATTTATATTTGCCATATATATGTGGAGATAGCAAGAAATACCCTATAAGACATTCGTGCGAGATTGAAATTGCTGCGTTAATAGAATCAGGGCGCCAAGGGGCGGTCTGCGAATACGTTTACTGTCCCGCGGTCAGCCACGCGTAAATTGCCGACTTAGGTTATAAGATATTGCGGAGATGCTATTTATAAACCTGTTCTAAAAAAATATGTAGAAAATATAATTTTCTGGTTTTTATAATTTAATATTTTTTGTCCTTTTGGATTTCTTTTGAAAATGTTGGTATTAGAAGTTAAAGGCAGGAAAAAAAACGAAAGAATAAAGGAGTTTATCTTAGAAGTAGCTGATGTATTATTGAGAGATTAGAATTATTTGACTTTGCTAAAAAAATATCTGTGCGCGATGAAGATTTCACGTAGATTTTCATTGAATATAAGATTTTCATAGAAGATTTAGACTACTTAATTGATTAGCATTAGATATATTCAGTCCATTAATGAAGTCAATTTACCACAATACTTTCTACTGCGAGAAAACATCTCATCTTTGAGAAATATATGGATGGATTAATCATTATTAAGCGTATCTAGGAACCTAAGCGGAACGAGGGCTAGTCGCTAGTTCATTTTAATATTGAATATATTTCAACACTGGCGTTATTTGCTTAAATTTTCGCTATAATTGTGGTAATAATTATAAAAATATTACTTTTCTTAAGATATAAAGACTACATTCTTTTTGCTTGAATTTTCTATGATATCATTCCGATGATCAAAGCTCCAAGGCAGTCTAATTTTTTTTCAAATCATATTCGCGTAAACCTAAGAAAATATTATCAAAAACTTCTTATTTAGCCAGTACGACTTTATATAGAAATATCAGTACAAAATTAATCGCTAGCGTCGTAGCCACGGGCCTCGAGCAATTCTCTAAATATTTGGTTAGAGGCGACTCGCTTATTACATTTACTCGGACGTTTCTACCTGCACAATTTAATTGCGTCGTCCAGCTGTGTTCATATTATTTTATATGTACATAAGAGAGTAGAGAAGATTTTACAAAGCTTTTTCCTGTGATGGCAGAACGATGATTACCTTTATCGTATATTAACTAATAAGGTTTTCTTTGTATATTACCTAACTTGTAGTCTATTTTTAATATTAAATTAAATACCTCTGAGCGAAATATTTTGTTGATTCGAGGAAATAAAATATCATCATCATCAGCCCTTTTTTAACGTCCCACTACTGGGCTCGGGCCTCCCTCAGTACGAGGGGGATTAGGCCATAGTCCACCGCGCTGGTCCAGTGCGTGTTGGCGGACTTCACATGTCTTTCGAAAAACTGGCTAGGTTTTTCTAAGACACGCAGGTTTCCTCACGATGTTTTCCTTCACCGTAAGACAAGTGGTAATCACGATAGAAAAGATTCGCACATGAAAATATCAGAGATGCGAGACCCGGATTTGAACCCGCATCACTCGGTTATTCAAGCGAGCGCGTTACCGCTGGGCTACCACTGCCTAAATATATTATAAAATATATTATAAAAGAATGTTTCCTCTAATAAAATATTTTTTGTTTCTGCAAGCAGCAAATGGAAAATGGTACTTTGACTTAACTTCTAGTAAATAAGACTTCGGATCTTAAGGATTATTCAGGGTTCTGAATTCGAATCCTAAGTTGAGCTAAAAAGACCTAAATAGAACACATAAGCCATGACCGGTCTGTTCAGCTATTCTTTTAAGAATTCAATACACCTTTTTTATTGTAATTTTAACCAAATTTCTAACAAAATGAGCATTTCATTGTATAAAACATTAAATTTGTATTCATTTGAAAAGGGTCATTCATTCAGTGGGTGTCATAATACCCTGCACTAAAATGATTTTAATGGTGATTTTATCTGTTAATTGAATCTTCGTAATATCCGGTCTACGGTCTATTTACTGAGCGCTACTGGCTCAAGTGTTTGCCAAATAATCGAAGAGGCGCACTTGTATGCTACGAAGCACTTTGGAAAATATTTTTTATTTTGTACTCTACTCATTGAAGCTTAGTTAACGTATTTAAATATTTCGTCGAAGCTTGGCTCAAAATAACTTATATTATAGTCCTACTTAATTTATTAATTTATGACTTAAGAAGTATGTAGGTTAATTTTTTTATGCTTTGTGTATTAAGTAAAAGAGCAACGTGATTGTGTACAATAATTTTCGATTTTCGATTATTTCCGTAGCATAGATGAAATAATAAATACATTTTATAAAATCCTTTAGCTCTTATACCTACGTAAGCCACAATGTGCGAGTATATAACGTAAGATAAATCAAATATCATAAATAAGTATTTTAAACGTACGTACAATATCTTTACAATAATTTGGTTGACTAGGTCCCAAATTAAATATATCCAAACTACTGTTTCAAATCGACAAACAACCTAGTGCACTCGAGTTTCTCACGACATTCTGTTAAGTACCTGAAATTTACTCCATTCCTCTTGAAATACATACCAATGTCTCTACCATGATTTCGTATCGTATTAAGTTCGTATAACTTAGTTACTTCCGTGGGTATAGAAAACTATTATGGTCTATTTAATTTACCGTGCAAATATTTTAACGGAGTCGCTAGCGAGAATTGAGAGAGTCATTTCGTAGGAAATGCACAGGAAATCAATTTGCCAGAGCAATATCAAGCTGCTTTTCATAGAAATAAAAAAGGAGTGCAAGAAAGGTTTTAATATTTTTGTAGAGGTCTCGACTCCTCTATACTGCAAGACGTAGCACGGTAATCAGGAAAATTATTTACTCACGTCTACGGGCCTTGTCGCAAAATACATATAGGGTTGAGAACTTTAACTTTTCACAATTTTTAAACTTCACCAAGTTTAAGCAGTTACAAATTACAATAATTGTAAATATTTAGTTGTAAGAAATATTCTCTACCACACGAAATACTAATATTAAAATGATACTTTCTTAGATTTACGCGAATATTTGACATTATAAATGAAACTACCTTTTCGGATTTTGTCTCGGATTTATTTGGATTTTGTTTCCCGACGTTTCGAATGCTTTACAGCAATTATGGTCACAGGAGAGACGTCTCTTGTGACCAATCTCGAAAACCCAAAAAAAATCGCGAGTTTCATTTATAATATTAAAATGATAAAAAATTCTTTTCTGACGTTCAAGTTGAATATTAAATGTATCAAAGCGATACATTTAATGCTGCTAAAATTAATTGAAAAAATGGTATCTTAAAACTATTAAGTATGTACATATGTATGTATAAGGTACCATATGTTTTTCTGCTGGTTTGTCAACCGATTTTCTTTTCTATTCTTTTTTGTTTAGTAATTTCATTTTTATCAACAAGAAAATTTTTAACCAGTTTTTTTTACATTGGTAAAACTACGTCTATTTACAACACGATTATATGATAGGTATGATAGGTATCTAACTTTAAAACTGGATGTACATAAATTGAAAACGAAATACTCGTATATATTTTTTTGTATGAAAATAACATGTAAGCTAAAAATATTTTGTAACTTTTCAATTATTCATACCATTCAAAAGCCAATTAAAATGGCAAGCTTAGTTAGCTAAAACTCAGTTGTCTGC
The DNA here is from genome assembly GCA_905231865.2 of Boloria selene. Taxonomy (NCBI): domain Eukaryota; kingdom Metazoa; phylum Arthropoda; class Insecta; order Lepidoptera; family Nymphalidae; genus Boloria; species Boloria selene. The sequence goes on along the minus strand of HG993137.1, from coordinate 4,535,611 downwards.
CAGCACTTATTATATTTCAGCAACGAATAAATTTATAAACCAATTTATTCAATATAATACAATTACAAAATATAGTAGTAATAATAGTAATAAATTTAGTTATATTATTATTCAAATTCATCGCAAGAAGCACATAATGAGAATAATAAATTTTTACAATCGGTTTTTTTATTAATTTTTCATCCATAAAGTTAATACCGTGGCAGTCTGTCTATATAAAACAAAAAAAGCAACAAAACCATTTACAATAATTAAAACGCTTAGATTTTTGTAAGATATTGTTTCTCTTCATTAAAAAATAAGAAAACCGTAACTGACAGCCCTACGTACTTTCACCAGCGGAATGATGAAGCAAGGGGAACCAGGACGCTTTGTAAATAGTCACCGCAATGGCTTCTTGCTGATTAATTTCAAGTGAGAGTGCATCGTGACTCGGTATTCAAAGTGAAACGACACCCGCCCTTTATTATTGTTCCTCTCTTATTTTAATCTTCAGTGACAATGTGCTAGCTCTCTAGAAAAACTGAAGCACCCTGTTAAAGCTAAATAATTACATTGTCTTCTTAATTGAAAAAAAGGGAGAAGTTTTGTTTTCAGCGTTTAACGCAATGATAAATCTTTTTATGTCATTCTTTAAATCTTTATAAATATTTTAAATGCGGAAGTGTCTATCTGCTCATTTTTCACGCTGTACAATGGGCCTGGCCTGATATTTTGCATTCCAATAGTTTAGGACCTAGAAAGTATTGTTACGTTCTACGAATCAGAATCGGAAATTAAGCATGTTTTAACAGTATGGATGTTTTATTTTATTTGTGTAATAGGGATGAATTATGGTTATTTACCAACATTATTTTTTACCTTTTACTTTACCTTATTTTTTAACCTATTTTTTACCCCAGGTAACACTTTCGCTACGACTTTACTCCATTGTTCTTCACTTTTCGATTTTTTTTTATCAAACTCCGCTTAGATTCGAAATTTAACTAATATTACTATAAACATAAACATACAACATTTTTAAACATAAACCAAGAAGATCATAGTAGCTGAAAGTTCGAGACGACAAAATTTTATGTAAAAATCATTATCGGACTTCTACAATCAAGAGTTCTACAAAAAGTATCTAGCGAACTATGAGTATAAGTGTCTTTAAACCAATATTTCAAACAACAAAAAGATTTTTTTAAAAACGTGAGCATCTAGCAGAAAGTTAATTTATTATGTAATTAGGCAATGCGTATTTTTAACAAGAAATCCAAAAATATTATACTATAAAACGATGTATATTTTATATCATATTTAATAAGTAATGTTAATTACTTACTATAAAGTTTAAATAAAATTAAATTAAAGTTTTTCTTTAATTTTACATTTCAATAAGAGAAATCAACAAAATTAACAATTACTTTCAAGGCTTTGTTTGAAACATTTAAAAACAATCTGTTTCCAGGCTGCTCTGACTAATGTAATTTACATTTGCCTCTAGGTTTGCTCAGGTTTTTTCCGCCGGGTAATAAATCTCGGGTGTCCGTTCTAAAAGTATTTCTTGTTTTCAGTTATAACCACTGTACTTTTACTAAATATTTTAAACAGTGAAATGTTTTGGAATTCTACAATTTATGCTATTTTGAATGTAGAATATACGGACCGCGTTCCGTGCGTGGGCATTTTCTAAAACGTCGTATATCTTTCTTATTTATGTTTACAGCTTATACCAGCCACAGCTTCTGTATAGTTTGAATCCGTTTATCGGATTTCGAACACGTTTCAGTGAAACCCATATCGATGTACTTGATATATACGCGCTTGCCCTTACTAAATTATAGGGGAAAAAAATTACAATCGTAGATTTAGAAGGAATAAATGTGATGGAATGGAATTTAAACGAATTTTCAAATATCGGTTTGTAAAAAATTGTATAAATGAATAAATAATTAAGTTTTTTAAGCGTGCATATCAATGCATCATCACTACATAGTATAAAACAAAGTCGCCTTTTCTGTCCCTATATCCCTATATCCCTATGTGCGCTTAAATCTTTAAAACTACGCAACGGATTTTGATGCGGTTTTTTCCAATAGGTAGAGTGATTCAAGAGGAAGGTTTATATGTATAACTAGCGGATCCCGCGGCTTTGCCTGTGCTAAATCTAGGGAAGAGCCCGAGCGAAGCGAGGGCGAGTCGCTAGTTGTTTATAAAACTTTGTTTGTTCCTTAAATTTTTATGCGTAATATTCATTGTTTATAAAACTTTGTTTCCTTAAAAAAGAACTTTGATAACACTTATGATTTAATATTTTAATTAATTTATTTTATTTATTTATAAAGAATATTTTATATAAATAAGCAAGTAATAACATAAATAGTTTTAATATTATTGACTGCATTAGTTATACAACTGAGTCAAAACATTAAAAGTTCATTACAGTATAGGTTAATGTATAATATATAAATTATGCACATTACAAGTATTAAATATCACAAAATAGTTGTTTTAAACTAAAAACTTGTACGCTATAATGCAGGTGGAAGCTAGTGTTAGATAAATAAGTTGGTGGAAAACAGGACAAATCATAGTGCCGACCAAACAATTGTTTGCTTCGGTCTTGTTAAAACAAAGCGTGGCTACCTCTACGCAGCACGAATCTCAACAATTCGACACACATGTATGCAATTTATACATGAAAAACTAAATATTTAGGGCTTTAGAATCTAGAATTTTATGTTCAATAATACTCGGCAACTAGCTGTATTTGATACTTAAAATGTTTATTAAACAAAGTTTTGATAACTTAGTTTTGATGACCAATTTTTATGTGCTAACTAATGCTTAATCCCTCCATCCTTAAAGTAGTACTACTAGTACTACTTAAAGTAGTCAAAAATATGGTTTGCTAATTAGAAAGTAAAAAAGATGAAAGTAAGTGACCAAAAGCATACACGAATAACGCCATCTCCTTAGTAGTGTTTAAAATGTATTCAAAACAAAGCTTTTTATCGTGAATCCTTTAACCAGCTATGTATAGTTAATCAATAATAGATGTAGCATGTATGTAATGTATATAAACAATAATGCTTAAATTCGTACTTCCTTTGAACAGCTCGTAGACCGACAACCAAATAACCAAGATGCAAACTCACTGCAACGTTTACCACAACTTTACATTCAACAACGAAAACAGGAAGGAACATGATTTATGTGCTTATATAATAAGCTTTAATAAATAAATTAAAGTTTCATATAAGTAGGCTACTTTTAATTTATGAAAATTTTAACTATTAAAATATAAAATTTTGTTTTTTATGATTGCTTAAACGTTTGTTTAACTATTTCTTTTTTGTTGCTTGTAGATTTATCTGAAATATAGCATTGATTGAACTGAAATTTAACATACTATGAATATAAAAGTATGATGACAGTTCAATTATAAAGCAAAATAAAGTTACCCTAAGAATAACTACACTCCATAGTCCATATATCATTTTTTATATAAAACTTATATGAAAGCATATTTTTAAAACCTCTTTCCATTTATTTAAACTTATTTTTATAAAAATACATTGTAAAGGGATGTCTGAGGATGAAATGTGATGTCACGCTGCTTTTACTCCACATAGATCGTAAAAATTGCTCTTGTCCAGAGATGACACTGTGCAAGTTGATGACTATGTTGGCATTTTAATCGTGATGACATGTCATTTCATTGTTTGATGTTACTTTTTCATATCTTTTTATTACTAAAAAAGTACTTTTTTTGGTTTTATGAAATCTATGTACCTACTCTGGAATTACAGAATTTCTTTTATAAATACTTTTCTTCTAAAATTGTTATGGTCAAAATGAAGAAAAAAATGCTTAATGGAGTGTAAAAGCAGCACAGAGACCTAAACATATGCAAAGTAAGCCTAAGTCTATTAATAAATGAAATAACGTCCGTGATGCAAAAAGGGAGCATGGTATTAATGTTTATTAAAATACAGGTGTGGCAATTCTTGCCAACGATATCTTTTGCCTTTATCTCGGTAAATATAGATAACCTAGCTATGTGTTACGCTTTATCTTTCCGATAGCCACAGTAACGACCCAATCGTCAGTGAACGGACAGCCTTAAATAAGTTTTACGAGACAAAATTGTTTGTTGTGTAGTGAAATATTAAAGTGCTATGGCAGGGGTTGGCAGAGGCGATGGACAAGGACCGGCGGTCGGAAAACTCGAGTCCCAGATTTATTGTATCAAGTACACTTTATTTTGCTTCAACGTTGTACTGTGGGTGAGTATTGGGAATTGGAACTAGCGGTTCCACCCAGTTTCATTTCTCTTGGCTTGTTTACTTTAAATTAGATGTACGTATTTACGGTCCAACGCTCGCTTCCAAACTTTAAGAACGTGAACTTCAAAATTGGAATTTGTTTGTTCTCATTGAGACACGCAGTAGACCATGACTCATGGTTTATACAGTCATTCTGAAACAACGATAGCGTCGCGTCGTATATCCACTTCCGTTGAGTGAATAATGCATTTTCTGTACAAATACATGTTGAAATAACAATTTATTAGTCTTTGAATTCATTTTTAGATTTTTGTTCATAATTTAAATTGAATTCTAAAAACGTTTTAATAGTATTTCAATTGAATTACTTTTGTATTTCATTTATGAGCGTCCCCGTCGAGCACAATTTACTTCGCCAATATCGTGTAGAATTGAAAATACACAACAGAGATTTGTTAGTGAAAGTTTAATTTCAAAATATGTACCATTGAATATGAAAGTAGAGATTCGATTATTTTTCTTAAAAAGAGAATGAGAATGAAGTATTTTGTGTTTTATCTGCAATTTGATTAACAATTTATTTCAAAATACGATGAATGAAAATGTAAATAATGTACACTACCTAGGAATTCTAGTCTATACCTTACAAAATTTAAACTTATCATGTATAAATGAAACTATCTTTTCGGATTTTGTCGCGGATTTACTATGATTTTTGACTCCCGACGTTTCGAATGCTTTAAATTTAAAGCAATCATGGTCACGGGAGAGACAAAATCCTAAAAGATAGTTTCATTTGTAATGTCAAATATTCGCGTAAACCTAAGAAAGTATTGATATGTATACTTAAACAGTTAGTATAATTAAGTTTAAGCTTAGTACGTAAGCTCTCTACATCTACAAAATAATTTACAAGTGTCACATACGAGTACAGAGTACTAACCTATTATCATAATCATCGATCGATCGATTGCCATAACCTATTTCTAAAGCAGCAGTTACAATCTAAATACACACTACGTAATAATTTGTTTTTACAATAAAATAAAGTTTTTCTTATAGTTTTAGTAGTTTTATTAGTGCTTTAGTTCGAATCACACGAAAAGGTTAAATCGTTCATTATAACCTAAAAATAAAATAAAGATTTGGATAGAATTTTTGTTATCAGCGCGATAAGACGCTTGTCCTGTTTTCCGAGTAGCTGTTATGAATCATGTAATACTTTTAATTTACTTCATAGTTCATAATAATAAAACTATATATTATTTTTAATATTTTTATGAAATATAATGAACTTTTTTGGTATTTAATTAAAAATTGCTTTAGTACTTTCCTTAGCATTTAGTATACCTATTATAATTTCTATGAAACAAGTATTAAGTAACTAAAATTCTTAATAAAATCATGAATAGTTACTTTGAAACTAAAATTAATCTTAAGAAAGTTGAATAAAAAGGCAGATGCTCTACATAATTTTAGATGGACAGACGAATTATGGCCTTGGGTCGGTAATTTTGTAGAGAGGGGTAGCCTTAGGCTTCGTATATACAGCTAGAAATATCTTACAGCCGTTTTGAAATATATTATAAAATTTTTCGTAAGACTTTTGTATTGTTTTCAAAGGCAATTTGGTTCCTCACAGAATAAATAAATTAAGGAATAAAAATCATGACGGAAATGAAGAACTCTTTCTTTTAAATATAATATAATTCTTATTTATACATGTCATAAAATTTTGAGCCAAAAAATCATATTAAAAGAGTCTAAATAAAAATGTTACTGAAATAAATAGGCGGAATACTTAGTAGATGTAAATGTATGGAATTAATGTCTAGTTGTGTCTCACGTAGGATAAATAGATAAATATTGTAATGCAATATTATTAACAATTTTTTTTTTTTGAAAAGAGCAACTGTTGAGTTTCTCGCCGGTTCTTCTCAGCAGAACAGCTTTCCGAGCCGGTGGTAGCTTACTCACAGACTTACAGACTAACATTTAATTTTAATAATGTAAAAATGGCGATTTAAAAGAGCCTGTAAAAGTCTATTTGAATAAAGAGTATTTTGATTAGATTTAATACAAAGGACGAAACTATAGGTTTTAGAATATTTATCTGTTTGTCTGTGACCGCGTCTCGAGAAAACCACTGGAGAAATTTTGATGTAATTTGGTATGATAGTAGCTGGTTATACGTACAATAAATATGATACTTTTTAGTGAAGGAAAATATTATTTCATCTATGAGAAACCAATACTATCAGTTAAAACATATATACTTAGTTGTACCTCTAGTATATAATAAAAGAATCATAGAAAGCGTAGATAGAAGCGTAGATACCTTTGTCATTAAATTTTATCATCAGATCTTCGTTTTGTTTTTGTACTCAATTTACCTTTTTGCATAAATGCAAATAAAATGCACACTTAAATATACAATTCACAAGCGAACTTAAAATGTTTAACAATTCAACTTAATAATGTTACGAAAGCGTTGATGTATTTAAAATTATTTATTATACTAGTGACTCGCCGATGCTTTGCTCAAGATCGTTACATAGGTATAAGTGCATTAAGTTAACGGTTCCTTTAGATTCCTCAAGAGATGTGATACTTGCCTTCTTGTGAAAATATCCTATTAGTTGACCAGAAAAACATATCTAGTGGTTTTCTCGTAATACCTTCACGGACAGACAGAAAATAAGACATACAAAAATTGTAAAAAAACTATAGATTCAGCTGCTGTATAATAATGAGTACGTTAAAGAGGTTTTCCATGATATATTTTTTTATTAATATTGTCAATTCATTAACAACTCAGTAGTATTTACCAAAATTAAATACAATGTTTATGATCTTTACAACTGTTAATGAATTTCTATTACAATCTTCTTTTGAATCAAAGTGAAGTTTATATAAGGATGCTTTAAGATCCGGAAAATTGCTACATTTTATACCGGATACATCAAGGTAAAACAACTTTTATATAATTTAAAATTTGTTGCATAAACTTTGTTGCTTTACGGGCTCTCCGTGGCACAGGGGTAACACCACCAACTTTCCAACTCAAGGCTGTTACTGAGGTTTACTGAGCAGAAATCTCAATAACTAAACTTGGCCCTAAATAAAACGAAATCAAACCCACGACTCGAACGACGGGACCCAACACCGGATGTCCAATGACATGATGTACGAGACAGTTCAATTAAATTTTAAATTTACATATATGTAGTATATATAAAGGTACGTATTTATGTTTGTAGACTATGTGTACCTGTGTTATACAGGCTTCTAGGCTTTCTAGGGACTAATTCAAGCGGGAATACCACTTTTCATACAAACAGTTTATAATAATTATTATTATCAGCCCTTTTTGCTGGGCACGGACCTCCCTCAGTACGAGGGGGTTCAGACCATAGTCCACCGCGGTGGCCTAGTGCGTGTTGGTGGCTTTCGAAAAATTCACATGTCTTTCGAAAAACTTGCTAGGTTTTTCTAAGACACGCAGGTTTCCTCACGATGTTTTCCTTCACCGTAAGACAAGTGGTTATCATGATAGAAAATGATTCGCACATGAAAATATCAGAGGTGCGAGACCCGGATTTGAACCCGCATCACTCGGTTATCCAAGCGAGCGCGTTATCGCAGGGCTACCACTGCCTTGATAATAATAAGAAATTTTAATTAAATATATAATTATTATAAAATAATTTACAATAATTATCACTAATATAAATTCACTCAAAAGTATAAGGTGTTTCTTTGTGAAGTAGTCCTTACCGTTATCTAAAGCAAACATTAGCGGCACGCGGCGTCAGCAGTAAATCGTCTTACACAAGTTGCCCGATACAGCGGTTATTAAGCACGGTTAATGAGGAAAATTAAACGTGGGCCATTAACTAATTATATCAGTAGATAGTTTTAAATCCATCTTGTGTTAGTATTGGAACTCATAAATGTATAATCTGTTACATTTAGGTATTCATTATATACAAACAACAAATATTTTAACAAAAAAAAAACGAATTAAAAAAAAACTATTTCGAAACAAATTAACCCCTCGAACAGCGCAAGCCCGCAGGCGGGTTGGTCACGTGACGTCTAAAAAATTCCGCTCACAGTATCAAGCCCCCTGGCGGCTTCGCCCGAGCATCCCACTTTGAATCCAATTTTCACTAATACAGAGTCTACTTTTATATGGAAAACTTGTGTTCATAAGGTTGACTATTAAATTTTACGTAATGGTAATACTGCGATATATGCGGCAACACAAAAATGACGCAATCCAACCAGTACATTGTGACAGTGCAGTTAGTGCTACAACTCGTTCGTGCGCTCCTGCTAATTATCAAATATAATAAGGTAAGTGCTTTATTAATTAATAACTATTGTGATAATTGTATTCCTTGATAAATACTAAAGCTATTTATAAATTCAAACTTATCGTTTTAGTTGTATTTTTTAATATTTTCGTATTATATAGACGGTCAAATTTCTCGCCTTGTTCAAGTGATTTCCGTGTGAATGTAACTAAATATACGTATTTACAATTAAAACAAACCCATTTGTTATAAAATAATAAAGAATTCAAAGCTAAAACAAACAAAAATGTTAAATAAAGAAACTTTATATCCACGGCCGCCATCTTGTAGCGGACATTGAAAATTCAATTAGCAAAAGTAGTCTTTATTCCTAATGCCTAAGGCCTATAATAGCATCGCAGTCCATATTAGTGGTCAAAGTCGTAGGAATGTGGCATCTATTACATCGTTTTTTATGCTCGATACTTTTATAGTGCAATCTATTTTTAGATTTTATGTTTATATAAAATATTGAATATACGAACTTTTTTTTAAATATATTTTTAAATCTTCTTTTTCTTTTTATATTAGTTAGTTATATTTATAATTTGTATATTAATATTTATACATAATATTTTTATGTATGTATGTAAATGAAATATTTTTATTTAGATTTTATTTTTGTATAATAATATTGAATACAAGAAGTAACCATACAATATTTAGCGAAAACAGTCATTTGTTCAATTTTAAATTCCGTTCCGCCGTATACTACGTGTTTCGCGCGGCTATGCTTATGGATTAAATTTATATCAATAAATATTATAGTGCAATCTATTTTTAGATTTTATGTTTATATTAGTATTTATAATTTGTATAATAATATTTATATATAATATTTTTATGTATGTATGTAAATGAAATATTTTTATTTAGATTTTATTTTTGTATAATAATATTGAATACAAGAAGTAACCATACAATATTTAGCGAAAACAGTCCTTTGTTATAACAAACAAAAGCGCGCGCCGTATACTACGTGTTTCGCGCGGCTATGCTTATGAATTAAATTTATATCAATAAATATTATGAACTTATAAATATAAGTAATTATATATTCGTGTGTGTAATTTGTTGTGTTATTTTTTCAGCTTCAAAATGTGGAATCCGGGAGTGGATTCCCCGCCAAGAACTTTCTTGGACATCCTAGAAGAGGAGGATGAGGAGGAGGAAGTTCCATTATCAGACGTCGATGAGGAGATGGAGGAGCTTTTTGAAGAGATCGAGGTATTTACCATATATTTAATTTGATGTACGATAGGTACATTTTGAACTCTCACTTAATGTCTTGTTTTTTTTTTTTTAAAGGACCTATCAGTACAGCCCCTCGAAAGAGGTGATGAGGCGGCCCTGGTGAACTGCGATGAAGAGGTATGGACCATATTTTTGTAATTTGATGTACGATAAGTACATTACAATTTCAACTTTCTAGCTATCACGGTTCATGTGATCCACCCTGGTGACAGACAGACGGACAGCGGAGTCTTAGTAATAGGGTCCCGTTTTACCCTTTGATTGATTCATCTGTATCATCAATGATAACTATTTCAATTTTCAGAAACATTTCAATATACAGAAATATTCGACTGTTTGAATTTTATTATATGTACAGATTTTACTAATAATAATAATAATAATATTGTAAATAATTATTTTTTTTCTTTTTATCTTTATTGTTGGATTTAATTGTAAGTAAAATTTTACACATCATCTGTGTAAATTTCAACTTTCTAGCTATCACGGTTCATGTGATCCACCCTGGTGACAGACAGACGGACAGCAGAGTCTTAGTAATAGGGTCCCGTTTTACCCTTTGATTGATTCATCTGTATCGTCAATGATAACTATTTCAATTTTCAAAAACATTTCAATATACAGAAATATTCGACTGTTTGATTTTTATTATATGTACTTAGATTTTACTAATAATAATAATAATATTGTAAATAATTATTTCTTTTCTTTTTATCTTTATTGTTAGATCTAATTGTAAATTAAACATTTTATGAACATAAACATTTTTTATTTATAAAACCTCAATACATGTATCATAAGAAATAAATATCGACACTTATCGACTTTGTTCAAATATATGGATGTCACATCACTACGGCCAATCGTCTTTTTTAGGTAAAAACGCTTGTTTTAGAATTAGTTTGTTTTCCTTTTTTTTGTATTGAGCTGGAACAAAACTTTATATTATTATCATAAATAAACCTTTGTAATCCTTATCTAGTAAAATTCAATATAAAATAAAGTAGATTTTATGGAAAAAAATGTCCCTAAAAAAGTGTCTAACTTTTTTTTGCGCTTTTCGCTTTTATTATTCTTACATTAGATATAGCTTTAAGTATTTTACATCTATAAATAGATAAACTATTAACCTAGAAATATCCGTTTACAGAACTAAGATAGGTAGTCTAGTTCTGTTTATATTAATCTTTTCCCGCCGCGCGGCATAAAGTCGCGTAAAACAGTAGCGCGGCGGGTGAGTTTATGAACTCTAATGTTATTAGTATAATTTTTTTGCGTTTCTTGAGGGGTTAATATGCACTAAAAAGTAAAAACAATTTTGTATTGTTCTACAATTTAATAATCAATTTTCTTTTTCTTTTTTTTAGAGATATTTTATTTACACTTAGGATATTAAGTAAAATGAACTGAAATTACAATTATTGTTATTTTTGGAGTTAGATTATTTATTATTATTATTTGGAGTTAGTTAGATTAGGAGAATAAAATATATTGCATTAAATTTATATATATTTAAATAAAATTATATACGTATAGAAAAAAGCAACTATGTCGCATTAAAAAATCGCAAAGCTATAACCTTCCAAACTTTAAACCGAAAGTAGCTATTCATTTGACCTATTCGTTATTCGAATTACACCTCATCCACGACTCCAAGCTCGATCTCTATTAATCATTCGTGCATTAATTACATGCATATGGATTTGACTTCATATCATGTACTCGAATGTTCCAAATGCCATTTCACGCGAATACAAGTCTGCAAAGCGAACGGTAATCGTAATAGCACCATAAATTGGAGTGTCGAGCGAACTGAAGCCAAAAATGCTGAACGTCAAGTGTCGTTCAAAACTGTGCAGTCGTTAAGGTGTTCCCGTACAAATGAGAAATAATTGCTTGAGCCACCCCGCGAGGTCACTCACAATAATTGACTTTTGGTGCACTGCCAAGATGAATCCGTGCTCTTATTTAAAATGTCAACTCTGCATATGCCTCCAATTTTGTTACAGGCCTCGAGTATTCGCTATATTTTTATAGTGACATAAGTTTTTCTCGTTATGTAAATTGAAATGACACAATAAATTACTCATTCTAAGTTAATATAGAACATTGTGGTGTGACTAATAAACGTTTAAACTCACAGTTATGAAGAATAATCGATTTAATTCTAAAAAACACCAACTGTATTATAAGTTAAAGTTCAACCAGCTTTGTTATTTTGGCCATATTTTTTATATTTCATCTCAAAATTTATTATTCAATTTCAAACTTTTAAATGCCAAGGCTAAGTACAAAGACCAACTAAAGGCGCTCAACCCACGTAATTGCTACAGAATAGAAATTGAAATATTTTATTTTTAACTCTCACTTAAATCTATTTATACATCTATCATCATCATCATCAGCCCTTTTTTTAAAGTCCCACTGCTGGGCACCGGTCTCCCTCAGTACGAAGGGGATCAGGCCATAGTCCACCGCGCTGGCCTCGTGCGAGTTGGCGGACTTCACATGTCTTTCGAAAACTTGTTAGGTTTTCTCAGACATGCAGGTTTCCTCACGATGTTTTCCTTCACCGTAAGACAAGTGGTAATCATGATATAAATGATTCGCACATGAAAATATCAGAGGTGCGAGACCCGGATTTGAACCCGCATCACTCGGTTATCCAAGCAACGCGTTACCGCTGGGCTACCACTGTCTTGTATACATCTATACATGTAATAAAATTGTAACCGTTCAAATCTGTACATTAAATATTTTTTGGAAAATCTAATGAAAATTGACATTATTATCGATATAGAGGCCAAAATATGTACTCGTAATGTTGTTAGAATTTTTGTCTGTCTGTCGGTCTATCTGTCTGTGTGTCTGTGACCGCATCGCGAGGAAACCACTGGACGGATATGGATGAAATTTGGTATGATGATAGTTGGCTACCCGGTCAATACATAATATGATACTTTTTATTACGGGAAAATATCTCATTTCTGCAACTGAAATATCAACTAACCGTTACCGGCTATAAAACATCACACGGTATGTGAAATTTATTTTGTTTCCGGTCTTTAGAACGCGGGCGGAGCCGCGGGAAATGTTAGTTTAATATATTATCTTACCTAATCTAACGCAAGCCGTAACATAAATGTTATCCGACAAACTTAAGTTAAACAAACGTCGAACGATAAGTGTTTATTTAAAAACTTAATTTATAAAAGATTCGGTCTTGAAAGTTACGTACAATAGATAAATCCGCCCACGTAAGATATTCAAATCCCTTAAGTGCACGATGCGGTTGGATTGCGAGAAAAAGTCCCATTTTGAAACGTTGTAAAACTCTTTATTATTCCAGCTTCACAGGTGTCTCGGAGGAGATACAACGTTCCCATTCTTGGAGTGACGCTTTCACTCTGAAAGTGACATCGAGACTGTTGTAGTGCTTTTTGACAATATGATAAGCATAAAAATAAGGTTTTCTCTAAAAATATTGCACTTATGTTATGAAGCAACCATATTTGTAGTTCCTCAAATGAACAAAACTGTTTTCATATAAAATTTAACACCGAAATACTCATGTATTTACATTGTTATATCATCAACGTAGCTAGAGAACGTCGCATCGCTTGTATAGAAGACGAATGCGGTGCGAGTTTTTACGACGCTATAAATTTTTAAGATCCCAAAAAGTCTCTTTTGCTACCAAAACGAGCAAAACATGGTGTGCTGATAATGTGATTCTAGTATGACCCATGGTGAAATAAATTTCTTATTCAAAATATAATGGTTTTAACTTTAAAAGTAAAATATTATAAGATTTTCATTTATATTTTAAGCTTTCTTATATTGAGATTTAATTCTAAACCTTATTAAATAGAGAGGTTTGTAGAAATTTGTTCTCATTTTGACAATATCATAATAAATTCCGCATGCTTGTCCTCGCGGTGTATCTTATGAGGTAATTCAAAAAACCAACTGCCACGCTTTACGCACAGTGTTATAAATTTTCATCTCATCTTTTTTCCTCTTGTTTTTTGACACACTGAGTATTATTTGCTGTTGTAAACCTCGCCGTAAGCCTTAATTTATTTATAAAGATATATGTTTACGAGTTCACTACTAGAATTCATAAATAACGTTTTCTACAACGAGAAAACTTTACATTTCCTTAACGTATTACATAACACAGATTATTACACAAAAAATATATAAAGTCTCTCATGAAATAGAGTTCATTAAAAATTTTTAGTTTTAAAAAATATTAGACTATTTTAAAACGGTATAACGTGATAAGATTTTCCTTTGTTTGAAATGTATTTGTTAGTGAATTTCGTTCTTAGATTGCTCCATTTATCAAAACAAGATTGTGTATCAGCGTGTAGTCGAGCATTAATAGCGTTCTGGCCCCGTATTATATGATTTCTGGTACTGCAAGCTGTACAAACGTACAAGTCAACTTTCCGCGTCATTTGGCATGGTCCTAATGGATTGCGAACAGTGCGGTTGTCTCGACAAAGGTTTTTGCAGACAAAGTATAATGATGCGTAGATATGGCTTTTTTGCTTCTGAGATAATGTAGCATTGTGAAAGACTACCCGCGGCTCGTAGAGCGACCTGATTCTTAGTTTTTCCTTGATTACTCACTGCTTTGAAACTTTGACTTAGAAATTCTAGTAGACTGGAGAAAATTTTACTCTTATTTTATGTAATATACTAAATATACTAAATATTTACATTACGTTTGATGAAATTATTGTAATTTAGACGTACTATACATTAGTTGCGTAATTGTATTTAGTAACGTATTGTGGCAGCGGTGCAACGTGCTGCCGCCTCGTGGAAGTGTTTATTGTTCAAGCTCACATTATACAGGCTAAAATATTACAAGCTGTTTGTTTATATACTCTGTTATATTATATACTAATATATTTAAGTGTTTCGTATATTGTTTCTTGACGAAATTTCTTTCTTATTAATAACTATGAGTTTTATGGTTTTTTTCATTCATTATGGAATTTCAAATAACACAACACTTGTTTTCAAGTCGAAATTTATAGGAACAATTCGAAATGTATACCATGAGGCCATATTTGAATCTATACGTACCTATAAAATGTATCTTCTTTATGTAGAACATCAGTATGGAAATAAAAAAAGTATTAGTCATTTACGCCTTACTTAAAAGGGCCAACGTTGACGTTTTTAAAATAGCTATCAAAAATGGTTACTTAAATCATTGCTTAGCAATTGATTGGATTTGACTCCTCCATTTGACAATGGCGAAATAAATTGAGCTCAACTGGAAGCATTGAGGCCATTAAAAGTAATTTAATTGAATAGGTTGAAGCAGGCATTTATAAATAAATGGGGATTTGTATTTAAAACCACGAGAAGGACACACTAGTATATATTACTTCTAAATCTTATTATATTAAGCTAGTACTGTAAGTTATAACGTTAATTTTACCATTGATATAAATAAAACTGACAAACGAAATAAAAATTCTATTACCAAGAAAACAAGCAACATTGTTAAATATTGTAGAAGTTTAAATAAGGCACGAAAGTTTGCCCGATAGTTGATGTGGTCCAATTTGTCAAAAGGCAAGAAGCTTTATTTTGTACCAAGATATTTTAAGATAGCTGAAGTACTCTAGGTAACTTAACAAATTTATTTCAGAGGAAAGAATCAGTTAAAGTTATATTTTTGAAACAATATTCAAACGTTTAAGTATTCAGGTGGGATACGAAAATATTTCATTTACATAATATATTGTATACTTATAAAAAAGTGTGTGTGTACAAAGTACACATGTCAGAAGTAAAACTTGAATTTAAAATAAGGCTAACTCTTCCCCGTCTCTGAGCGCCTGGTGGTACTATGGACTTATTTTTTCGTTACATCGAGTTTAAAATGACATCGATTCTAAAGAAGTTTCACTTCAATAAAAGTCACATCTCATCAATTAGCTAAAGCTCTTATTTGAAAACTAATTAGTATAAAGTAGAGGATACATAATATAACTTTTCCTACCTAAATCATTTTCCATTCTAACGATAGTACTCTAATACTTCGTTTAAGCATTCTGTGTAATTATCTACACTGTGGTGCATAACAACAACTCTTACTTAATTTCAAACTTACTTAATACATATAATATACATATATTATGTATAATTCCGTTAATAATTAATATTATTAACCCAATATAACATATATTTACTTACAATATTTGGCACATAGCGGATCTATAGTTCCGATTGCCATAAATATAAAAATAAATCAAATAAGTAATCAGAGAACACTTCTATGTAAGCAAAGTATAAGAGGCCAGGTCTAACTTTTCTGTAGCAATTTAGTGAAGCAAAAACAAGGCTATTAGATGAAATCACGTGATAACCGGATATCTCATTCCCCTACTGGATAAATGAAAATATACACCTCCGACTCGACATTTGGAACAAATTATTTAGACCATCTTAATACGGCGGATACGGAATCGACTCGCGTAAAATAAATACTTGTAATAATTATACTGTTTATTTGCTCTTTTGAATCTGCTTTTGAGTATGTATTATATTTAACTAATATAATATATATATATACACTTAATAACTATACTAGAAGCACTTTAAATTAATACTGAAAAATATTTTTGTTAAAATGTTAATGGAGGCTTATAAATATGTTGGGATATTATTGCACACAGCGCCATCTAGTTCCGTGGTAAGCTACAGAGCTTGTGTTACGGATACCAGATAGTTGATATACTACATATATAAGTTTAAATATATACATGTTATAAATATAAACACCCAGGAGTATAAACATACGACTATAGCAAATAGAATGCCCCCAGCGGACTCAAACCCGCGACCGCTGGCGCAAGAAAGTAGGGTCACTACAAACTGCGCCAAGTGTGTCGTCAATAGAAATGGATTACCCAAAAAACCATCTGTACAAAAATATCACGTAGTTCTATTCTGAATGGTGACTGGCTAAACAAACACTAGGACATGGGCGACCGTTTTCCTGTTTTGTAATAAAATAAAAAATGATTTTTTAAGCAAAAAACACCTAATCTGAGTATAAATATTAATATATTTTATTCAATACAGTTTTCAAGGTACACGAAATATAAAATACAACATATTACCTATATAGATACAATATAAGTACAGATGTCAAAAGCGCGATAACCTCTTAGAATAAGAATAGAATAATTCTACTGATGTTGACTGCTCCGCCTAAGGCTTTAACTTAATATGTACACCATAATGTAAATTAGAGTAAATCAAAAGGACTGCCACAAGAAAATGCAACCATTAACAAATAAATACTTTCATACTTCATAAAAATCTCACTTTTGCTCTTAAAGTGAACAGATGTAAATAAAAAAAAACTGAAAACACGATAATATCCATTATGTGTACTATATATAGACATATTATAAAATATGTGAATTGAACGTTTCGATGTTTGTATGAATAAATTCTTCCTCTCTAAAAATGAATAATGGCGCCATAACTGTCCACAGGATGTAGTATTTTTGATTTAACTGAAATTTTGTTATTTTACCTATTTTAGAATGTTATATTTATTCATAACTACACATTTCTCCTTTATGCTGTGAGCAGAGATGGCGAATGCATACTTTGTTCGCATTCTCCAGGTTTAACGGAAAATGAAACAACTTCCATTTTAGTACTTACTAGATTTTAAAAATAAAATATACAAAAATATTATTACCTAAAAGGATTTATAATTGACTAGTAATTTACTCTCGCTTTTACATTTTTCCAGGATAAAAAGTATCTATTGCTATCCCAGACTAAGACTATAATCAATCACTGTACCAAATTTCATCCTGTTCCACGGGATCAGGATACGGGATTCGTTTTTGCAAGTCCCACCCTCGTTCCAATTAAATTTCTTTATAATTCATAGATACCTATTATATATTTTGTCCTATAAAATCTACAATACATTAAAATATATATATTTACATATGTATGATGAGAACTATTTTACATAATGCTTAATTACTATTTCTCCGATCGTATACCGTATGGTATAAATGCGAAACATCGTTCAATATAATCGTTTCGATAGTTAAGAGTGGCGAATGTTACAAACATAAAACTTGATGGGAGTCATGGAATTAATGAGATCGTAAAACTTTTATATTTAACATCACTTTATTGTTTTTTTCTCAGATAACAGTTTTATTCCGGTCATTTCAATATTTATATAGTTATTATTGAAGTGGAAAGAAAAGTAATAATACCTATAAGTTAAATAAGTTAATACTTTCTTAGGCTTACACGAATATTTGATATTATAAATGAAACTACCTTTTCGGATTTTGTCGCGGATTTATTTGGATTTTTGATTCCCGACGTTTCGAATGCTTTACAGCAATCATGGTCACGGGAGAAAAAAATCTAAATAAACCGCGACAAAATCCGAAATGATAGTTTAATTTAAATAAGTTACCTAAGCGTAGTTTCTGGTGCTCCTCAGATTTTGAAAAAAATCTAACTTATTCGAATCTGTAGTTCAAATATTTTTGAAAAATCATATTAAAATAGTCATTATTATCGATACAATGCGACCTGTGTATAGTGTGCCTGCCTGTCTGTCTGTAACCACATCACATGAAAATCGCTGGACGGATTTTTATGAAATATGGTATGTTGATAGCTTGTTATCCGAGTCAAGATAATAATGTAATATAGATAATAGATAATAATAATAAAGTTGTTAATGCAAGAAAATATCTTAACTTTAGGAAATCTACAGTAACCATTAAAAATACCTTGGTTATGAAACCCAGCAGAACAAGGGTGATACACTAGTACTTACCCTATAAATATGTTGTTATACTATAATTTTTAATTTATTTTTCCTTTCAGTTATTTGGTGTATCAATATTCGCGCTATGTTTGTGGATATGCATCGAACCGGGCTTTAACGAGTGGATGAGGATATTGGAGTTGCAAAAATATTTCATTGGCATTTACATCATCCTTATCGGTTCACTCGGCATCATGGTGGTAGCGTTCCTGGGGTGCGGGTCGGCTCTTATGGAAAATGTTAAATTACTATATATGGTATGCATATTATATATTTACTATATTCTATAAACTTAACAACAATTTTATAAGCAGTCATAAAATAATGTACTACGAGTGTATTGTTCATAACACAGGTACGGAACCTGCTATACATTAAGTTCATTCTGCAAGACAAAATTATGATTCGTTTTCTGTGGTTATATGACAAACTACCGGCTCACCCTTGCTTAGCTCGAGTTCATCCCTAAATTTACTGCGAGGGAAGGCGTGGGTTCCGCTAGTATATCTTTATGAAATGTAGCCTATGTAATATTTGATGTATAAGCTATATTATTGTAAGGTTTCATCAAAATGTATTATGTAGTTCTTGCATGAAAGCGTAACAAATATACATCCATACATTCTAACAAACTTAATAAGGCCTATATATTACAAAAAGAATAATTATCTATTAATAAATTCAATAAATATATGAGTACGTCTAAGAATCGAAAAATAAAAGACAATCTCGTTTTGTTATTAAGTACTTATTAATTAGTTGTTAATGAGGTCCTTTGAAACAAAGTTTAAATAATATAAAAGGGAATTCTTTCTAAGAGAATGCTAATTATGTACCAATTTATTATAAACATAAGACATTATGCCTTTAATAGAATTTATCTGTTTTTTTTTTTCAAAAAAAAATGTGTTTATTTTAAAAAAAAAAACATGTATTATAAATTGTATTTCGTTAAAATTGATTCACGTATTTTAATGGGGCTTCCTAATTTTCACTTAATATCTTATTGGCTATATTTATGTATAAAATAGTTATAAGGACTACTTTTCAAATGACTGCTGTTAACGTTGCTTTTTTAAAATAGCATTTTATATATTATATTTTATTTATTTACGTAATCTAAGTGCTAGGTATACTACTGAGCTAAGATAATCTAATTTATGATTCCCATCTTTTTCAGTACATAGCTACTCAAATAGCTTCATTTTTGTTCGGTCTGGTCGGTGCGTGTATAGTTTTGGACTTCTCGACATACGATTCAAGCATCCAGCCACTCATAAAAGATGTCATCTTTCGTCTTATTAACAACCCTCAACATGAAGGCAGTAGAAGTATCCTGCGGATGGTACAGGAAGGGGTACGTGCATTTTAATTACCTACACGTATAGCTTAAGCTACATTGAAATAACTTTCATATATATCTATAATATATTTCGAAGTGTCTATTCATCCGATAAGCGGACGAATAAATTAAATATTATTCGTCCGACAATTGGTGTTTGATATATCGCGACTGAGACTTTTTTGCTTCTTAAATGGCTCAAAGAGAAATCAATTTGTTTTTAAGTTTTAACATACTCGTGAATGCAATTGCGGACGTTTCTGTAGTACTTTTTACAAAATACCATTTTCTTGTACATTGTTTTGATGTAGGTACATACTCTCAGGGAGTGTTAGTAACGTTAATTTCATAGGATGACTCTATAGAGCCAGCTCTTTTACATATAAAAATTCTTGGACTTATTAAAAGTGGGTGGGATCTAAATAATAAATTATCAGCTCGGTAGGTTAGGGTTATTTTTTTTTATTTTTGGCATAGGTATATCCTGCACATAAAAATCGCTTATTTTATATTAGAAATCAAAGAAGTGATAGATATTCGTACAAACCGACAATAGTCGGACGAATAATATATTTTTTATTAATACGATTATCGGATGACTAGCAACAGCCTTTAAAATAATTTAGTCATCCAACAATTGTTGGACGACTAAATTATTTTACTCGTCCAACTAGCAGACGACTAGCATCAGCCAATATATTTTGTGTATTGAATAAAAACTTACAAATTTTTAGTTCATATTCTTAAAAAAGTAACAAAAATACTATAGAATATTCTGTTTATTATATGTAAACACTTCATTTATTTAAAATATACATTCATTCACGAAACAGCTCGAACAATATTATTTTAGTCTGTTGTTTCAACAAAGCCTTCACTA
The DNA here is from genome assembly GCA_905231865.2 of Boloria selene. Taxonomy (NCBI): domain Eukaryota; kingdom Metazoa; phylum Arthropoda; class Insecta; order Lepidoptera; family Nymphalidae; genus Boloria; species Boloria selene. Next base: position 4,514,652 of record HG993137.1, on the reverse strand, counting down.
CACTTTTGTTCCTAAAATCCTTATTTATTCTCCATTCAATCACCTGGACAAAGAAAGTTGTACAATCGTTAGCTATAGATAAAATGGGACCATAAAGTTCTTTATCTACACAATGTTTTCTGAAGTATCGAGTGAAAATCAAACCTTTCCCAAAACACATTTGGTAAATGGACAGTGGACGTGAAGCGAGGCATAGGTTTGCCGTTACGTCGGTACTAATCAAATGATCCTGACTGCGCGTTCGTTTCGATGCCCAATTGAATATTGGAACAAAAATCTAGTGATCGCATTCGATGGTTATTGCGTTATACTGTCTGGTGTAGATTAAATTCTTACTAGGATAGTTGAAATTTAGAAATATATGTAAATTGTAGGTATATGTTTTAAAACTGAGTTGATTAATGTAATGTAATTTAATTAATTAAAGTTCTTTCTCTTCTAACTTATACAGTACTAAAATATGTTTATCATCTTCTTATAATGATATATATTTATGTAGGTCTATATACTGATATATAATTATCTCGTGTCATAGTGTTTGTTATCGGTAACAAACTTCGAAGGAGTTCGAACTCCTCCGAAAGGGCTTAACCGATTTTTATGATTTTATTTTGTATATTTCATAAGTCTGAGAATATTCTGTTTTTATTCCCCTAGCCCTAGGTAATAAAGATAGCTCTCTCTAGAAATTTTAGACCAAATTTAAATGTGATTGGACGCGGGCGGAGCCTCGGGAATAGCTAGTAGTTTATAATTAACAATATTTAGTCCCTCGCTTTCTGTCTCCTAAATTTTACAAACTAAATTTTTATTTATTTAATAAAAAGCCTATACTTTAGACATATTAATTAATTATTATCGATACTCAAATCGCAGAGATATATCGTAACATACACACAGTAAAACGTATGTATAATCAAATTCAGTACTTCTTTCTTTTTTAAAGCGTAAATTTGTTTTTGTCTAAGGTAATGTATCAAAATACACATTAACATCTTATCAAAATATTGTAGCTCCTCACATCATGTAGGTCGTTGGTGACATCATTTATTATCTACGACACGCTTCTACTATGTACGTTTAATATTTTGGTAGATAAATTGTACAAGAATTAAACATATTTATCTAGAAATATTTTTTTTGTGCAAATTCAGTCCTAACGTCCAAAAAATACTGATTTAACTACTACTACGACAGTATATATAATATATTTTTACATACATACATCATCATCATCATCAGCAGCCTTTTGCAGTCCACTGCTGGACATAGGCCTCCCCCAAGGCGCGCCACTTCTTCCTGTCAGCTGCCGTTCGCATCCATTCGATGCCGGCATGGCTGCGCAGGTCGTCTTCCCATCTCGCGGGTGGGCGTCCCACGCTACGTTTGCCAGTACGCGGTCTCCACTCAAGGACTTTCTGGCTCCGACGTCCATCAGTCCTTCTGCAGATATGACCTGCCCATGTCCACTTCAACGTGCTAATCCGACGCATAATGTCGGTCACTTTGGTTCTCTGACGGATATGCTCATTTCTGAGGTGGTCCATCAGAGAGACTCCGAGCATCCTCCGTTCCATAGCACGCTGAGCGACCTTGAACTTGTGGGCAAGCCCTGCCGTGAGTGTCCACGTTTCAGCACCGTAGGTCATAGCGGGGAGCACGCACTGATTAAAGACCTTGGTCTTTAATGATTGCGGGATAGGCGACGTGAGGACCTGCCTCAGCTTTCCGAATGCTGCCCATCCTAGCTGAATTCTTCTATTGGACTCCTTTTCGAAATTGTTTCTGCCAAGTTGAATTATTTGGCCCAGGTAAGTGTATTCAGAAACAACCTCTAATGGGGAGCCTTCGAGCATCACCGGTCTCGGGAGGGCATGTTCATTGAACATGATTTTGGTTTTATCCAAATTCATCCCAAGACCGATACTCCTAGAAGCAGCGTTCAGATCAGACAGCATTCCCTCCAAATCCTCCAGCGATTCTGCCGTGATGACAATATCATCAGCAAACCTCAGATGTGAGATGTGCTCGCCGTTTATATTGATTCCCCGCCCAGTCCAGTCCAGCGTTTTGAAGACGTCTTCCAGTGCATTGGTAAACACTTTCGGGGATATAACATCCCCCTGTCTAACACCTCTTTGCAACTGGATAGGTCTCGTCTGGTGGTCTTGGAGCTGGACGGTCATCGTCGCGGTCTCATAAAGGCATCTCATCACGCTGATGTACCGCCAATCAATTTGGCATCGCTGTAAGGATTCAAGAACAGCCCAGGTTTCAACCGAATCAAAAGCTTTCTCGTAGTCCACAAACGCGAGGCAGAGAGGTCGGTTGTACTCTTCGGTTTTTTGTACAACCTGCCTCAGCGTATGTATGTGGTCCAGAGTGCTAAATCCGCGGCGAAACCCGGCCTGCTCTGGAGGTTGAAAGGCATCTAACCTTGGAGAGATCCTGTTGGAGATGACCCTAGAGAACAACTTATACACGTGGCTCAGGAGCGATATCGGTCTCTAGTTCTTCAAAAGGGTTTTGTCCCCTTTCTTGAAGAACAGTACGACCACGCTCCTGCTCCAGCTTTTGGGAGTTCTTCCAGAGAAGAGGGAGGTGTTAAATAGTCTCTGGAGTTCCTTCAAGATTGGCTTACCGCCAGCCTTTAGGAGCTCCGAGGTAATACCATCTTCTCCTGGAGCTTTTCCGTTTTTAAGTTGCTCCAGGGCCATCTCTATCTCATCCAAGGAGATGTCAGGTAGGTCCTCCGTGAAGTGTCGTGTTAATGTGGCTCTTGGATCTGCAGGGTCGGCATCTGTTCTCTTTCGGTGCGAACGGTACAGTCGGCCATAGAAATCTTCAATCTCGGAGAGAATCTCTGGCTTTGAGGTGACCATGCCTCCACTAGCATTCCTCAACTTCGTGAGGTGGCTGCGTCCGAGGATTTGGGCAAATACGCGTACCCCGCGGTTCCGCTCAATCGCTTCCTCGATGAGGAGCGTATTCGAGCGCCGCAGGTCACGCCGTATTGCTTTCCTGATTTCCTTATTTCGCGCCCTTTCCTCCGAAGGAGTAGCCAGTGGAGTTTCTCGTCGAATTCTCATCAGCTCAAGAGTCTCGTCCGAGAGTTTTGATTTCTTGGCGGCCGTCCGCTTCCTGCAGAACTTCTTGCCCTCGCTGCAGATAATTTCAGCCACATTATCGAGGTCCTGGTCAATGTCGCAAGCCGTGTCCAGGGCGGCGAATCGGTTTTGTAGTTTGTGGAACCCGTTGCCACTTGCAACCGTTCTGGTCGGAGCGTAGACTTCATAAGACGAAGTCTTTCCAGCTTCAAATTTATATTCAGGGTGCCTCGGACCAGTCGGTGATCACTACCGGTTTTAAACCTGTTGACCACCGAGACATCCCTGAATATGCGCTTCTTGTCCGTCATGATGAAGTCTATCTCGTTTTTTACCATACCGTTGGGACTTTCCCAGGTCCACCTCCGCTGGGGCTGCTTTTTGAAGAAACTATTCATCAAATATAGCCCCTGGGATTCAAGGAATTGGACCAGCATGTGTCCCTTCGGATTACGGTTGCCTAGGCCGTAGGGTCCTACGACCGATTCGCCGCTCATCTGATTTCCGACTTTTACATTGAAGTCCCCCATAACAACGTTGTAGTGGGCCTTGGTGGTGGTGTTTAAGGCTCGCCCTATATCTTCATATAGGGCTTCCACTTCGTCATCCGGTTGTGCCGACGTGGGCGCATATACCTGAATCACCTTGATTTGGTATTTTTCGGTGAGTTTAAGTACGAGGTACGCTACCCTTGTCGATACACTGGAGACTTCAACAACGTTGTTACATACATACACAAACTTAAAATAAAAAAAGTAATATAAGCTAAGTAAGATAAGCTGTACCATAAGATATAAGACCAGATATAAGATTTTGTAAATTTTTATTACATTTCTCATGAAAGTTCTTTTAAATCAGATCGGTTGCTGTGGAGCCGATGGTGCAATGGATTTTATTAATTTGAACAAGCCTTTACCATCTGAATGTCGTGATTCAGTCACCGGTAACGCATATTTCCATGGCTGTGTCGACGAACTCACGTGGTATTTGGAAGGCAAAACAGGGTGGCTAGCTGGCATTGTTCTTGCCTCGTGTATGATTTGTGTAAGTAAACAAGTTCATTTTAGTATACAATTTTGCTTAGATTATAAGCTTGAATTTTCTATATTATATTTATAACTAATATTTAAATATGTAAAAATATTTGTAGTTTGTTAGTTAAAGCCAAACTGGAGAATAAGTGCTTATTTTAACTGTAAAATAACAGATTTTTTAACTTGTTTTATAATAAAGTTTTTCTTGATAAGGTAAAAAATTTGAGAAATGAGTAGATCGGGAAAATCTGTGTTTTTCTTCTAAAAAACGTATAAACTCAAAGATTATAGAGAGACAAAAAATATTCAATTTGAACAATGTGTGTGTCGAGTTATACATAACTAAAATCTTTTTTCAAGGAACATAATATATTTGTCCATGTATTTTAAAAGATTATTAAATATTTTTTTAATTTATTAAGGAAAATATTAAATTTCATCCTTTTTTATTAATAGGTAATCAATGCCGTCATGTCCTTAGTCCTCATCCAAGCAGTGAAGAAGGAAGAAGAAGAATCAATTACATATAAAAATTAGTAACTTTAACTTATTCATAGGATATAATTATATTTTAATTTCTTTAATTTTTATATTTATAATGTCAAGTGCAAATTATTGTGACCTTTTTACTTTATATACCACCGTTTTCATTTTTAATAACCTTATTAATTATAATTATATGACAATAGGTATAATAAAGTTACTTCAATAAAATAGTTACAATAAAAGTTGCTTAATTTTATATTAATCCTCTAAAATCAAGACCGACTTTTGAAGAAACAGTAATCCAAAATATAAAAAAATATTCCATTCGCACTGGTGGATTGTTTTCTTATTAAATATTAACATTAAACCATAGTGAATAACATGTTATACCTTGTATAATCAAAATTATTCAATAGAGCTAAATAACCGAGCCATATAACCGAATATATTGAGTTTTATTAAAAAAATAAAGTATTGATAATAACATTTATTAAAAAAAATATTATTTCATATATATATATATATATATATATATATGAAATAATAATATATATATATATATTAAACCAATGGATTTTCCATATTGAGGTCATATTTACACGATAACAAAGCCTAATTAAAAATTTTCAAAAAAAAGGCGTTAGTGGCCCTTTTGATAGATTATTTAGTGTCAATTATATTAGAATTCATTTCACTATGTAAATCTTACTAAATATTATTATGTATCTTATTATAAAATGTTTATATTTTAAAGAAAAATAAACCCACCTATATTATTGAAAATGGTCTAACATTTTCACGAATTTTAAATTATATCGATGCTAAGCAAATTGAGTAAATGTTTACATTATATACAGTACGTGTTTGTAATTTCTACATTACGCAGTATTAATATTCGTGAAAATTTACATACTTATAAGAAGCAAACAAACAACAATTATGAGGAACATACACAGTCGTCAAGTTAAATTAAATAGCTCATTGAGTTTCAGAAGTACTTACTTATGAAACTAATTATAATAAAAGCAGTTCAAGTTAAAATACATAGGTCAAAACAATGAGTTGCAAAAAATTTACCAAATCACCCTAATATTAAATCACCACTACATACATAAATAGCATAATATTGTCTACTTCATTTAAGCATACTGGGCTTATTGTAAAATTAATTAATTTTATTTTACAAATTGAACATTATTACCTAAATTAAAGACGCTTTACAGTTTATTTTAGACGCAAATATTCATATGTTGACTTGTTGTTAGCTAACCTCCGTCGCTGAGTTTCTTTCGCCAGTTCTTCTCAGGTCAGAGGCTTCTTCTTTCCGAACTATGTAGTAGTAGACGTTTAGTAAAAAATTGTGATAATGTTATATTAAATAAAATATTATAAAAAATTTAAACTATGTGTCAAAATAACAAAAGTCACTCTTTCACTTGTGAAAAAAAAACTTTATTTCGTTACCCCGCTGCTGAATAGATGTACAAATAAACAAATACACATTATTAGCAGGGATTTCAGTTTCATGAAATATATCAACACTTTTATTCTATATTTACATAGTTTGCAATAACGGTAAGTTCAGATGCCTGCATTTGGCACACGACGGCATCAAAGCTCACGGCTTATTAAACTACAAAGCTTATCCCATAGAATAGAGAAATATAAAATTTCTATACGTTTAAATTTTAGGCATAAATTTGAAAAAAAAATGTTTATTAGAAATATTATTTATGTTCAAATTGTCTCTTTGAAAAACAAAACCTGCCGAACCTTGCAATGCATTTTCTTAATAGGACAGATTCTTAATTTTAAGTAGGTACGTATATATGTAAATTGCCTAAAATTTTTCGATAATTGTTAAAGATGTCGGAAAAATGCTTATGCCGCTTTGTTCCAATGCCGTATTATTCCCTTTTATAAGATTTATCACATACCCGAGTAACGCAAGAATCAGTCACTAGTTTAAATACAACGTTATAAGTCTTTGTACTACTTTCTACCTATTATGTTAAGACAAAAATATGTTTTATTTTTAAAAAGAATATTCTTATGAGTATGTTACCATTAAACAATTTACCACAATCGATTAATTGAATCGCTAAAATAAATTTCCTGTACAAATCGATTAAGTTATTCGTGAGGAAATGACACTGTGAAAATAGAAATGTACAACCACTGCTTTTAAAGGCGAACGTAAAGTAAATAAATCGGAGACACAAAGCTTTGACTAATACATTCTCGGTTGCACACGGACGAATAGTTACTTCAATTTTAATAAACTTTACTGAAACCATCTAACAATGTAATTTACTAGTATGGAGAAATGCATATTATTAATTCCTATGGTAAACTATGTATGATTGTGTATATGTCTCAATGAGGATATAAATAAGTGAAATATAAATAAGTGTTACTTATGAATTCATCCGCGAAGTACCTTCTTATACGTTTCATACTCGTATGTATAGGTATATGCCGGATGATTCGAAAGCCATCAATATTTCTCAATAAATAAGTAATACATGCAAAAAATGTTGATATTTGTCTGGTACCTCCTTTTTATTAAATAAGACAAATATAATAATAGTTTACTTTTAGTAAACATTTTGCATTTGAAAAAAATTTTACAGGTATAAAAAATCGTTCTATTAAATTCGAAACGAACCGCTTTGTGTACATAATTTTTTTCTCGTTTCGTTTATAAAATATGCCAACGAACCAATTTCATATAAACACAAAATATAATTGAAATATACTAACTAAAATTATAACCTAAAATTTATTACAATATTTAATTAAAGCAAACATTAAACAATACAACGAGTGTTTCACACTTAATGAAGTAATTTGAACATCGCGCGCGTGTGTATCGTGATTATTTTCTTGTTTACACATACACGGTAATGAAAACAAAGTTAACAGTGAGAAAGGGAATCTTCAGTTTGGCTTTTCCGTTCGGTACTAGGGGTCTATTTCCTCGACATAACAACCGACGTCGCGACGGAAGGCATCCCAGCTTGTATGAATTTCTACTATAGGAACAACCAAACTAACATGAGCCATAATACAAACGTCTCTCCATACAATGTCAAAGGAAACAGCACTATCTTCATACGTTTCTAAAGGTCTCGCCAAACTAGATAAGTCTCGACATGTAAGTCTGTTATCGGTTCATTTGCTTCTGTAATAAGTTGTGATCCTTCGACGTTTGATAGGTTTGTATTGACGGAAACTGTGACATTTATTTGTCATGACGTAGCCTATTTCTTTAGTATAAAGCATAGAGAAAAGTAATATTATACTTTTGTATAAAGCCATTGTATATGACTTTTCACATGTTTTAGTATTTTATTCATATAGTATCAATGAAAATTATAGAATAGAATCTTATACAAAAATAAAGTGGGGTTAAAAAGAACAAAAAATGTGCTAAATTAAATAACACATAATCGGTAGAATGTCTTTAAATAGATTAATTTTAAAATTTTATTTCCTGTATTCTTTCAAAAGGAAAATGAACTGTATTTTGTATAGTAGGTATATTTAATAAATTTAGAAATGCCTCAATAAAGAATTAAAACAACATCTACCTAATTAGACTCGCACTTATTCGATTTTAATTGAGTTGGAAATATCCTTATATTTTTTACCATCACGGGGTATGCATATTATGCCAAATGTCATCTGGTCACCATGACTAAGTGGAGAAACAAACTTAGGTAACTTGTATTTGCTAAACAAAAACGTAAAATACATATAGTTTAAGTTTTTCATAGTGAAGCTTTCATAATAAAAAATATAGAGATTATCCTTTAGAAAAACAAGGAATTTGCTATATAAATTTTATTTTTCATTTTGAACAACAAACAAATATCTAGTTTTTATTGGAAAAAGTACGAAACCAATATGAAAAGTTTCTAATGAAAACGTATATTCGTTCGATAAAAATAAAAGGCCACGTCAACATTCACTAGCCTCAGGCGGTTGACATTTCTGTGATTTAGGTCACTGTGATAAATACTGCTCAGAAATAATTTAAACAATAGAAGAAGGGCCAGCTCGAGGCATATCCGGTATAAACCTAATATCCGGCAGCGAATGTGTATACGCAACAAACAACGATTTAGTACTAACAAATCCGTTGAGCCCCGATCCTAACTCACTTCCTCTAATTGTTTGGTGGTCAACTTTGTTAGAAACGGTTGCTTTATTCCCTTTAGGGAATAATCGTACCTAAGCGGGGAATCTATTTAGGATATACATTGACAAAAGAAAAAAGTAAAAGAAACACTAAATATTTGGTAAAGTAAAAATAACATATGTAAACAAAATATGACAACACATTTATGAAACTTGCACTTTATAATGCTCAAACTTACAATCTTTAAAAAATGAATTGAAGTAGATTTTTCAGTCATCACATAAAAATTACATATTAAATAAAATTATAAAAAAAAACATATTTTTTTAATTTAATTTTATTTCAGTTTCCTCATATTTACTCATTGTTAAAACAGCATCAAAATAGGTCTTCTAAAAAATATAGTGTTTCTTATTAAACGCTTAAAACATGTATTTTAATACAGTCTAAGCAATTAGAATGTTATTTTGACCTTTGCGGATACAAGTTCTATGCAGGAACTAATCCAAGTCATATCATCAAATGCAATAAAGATATTACTCTAATGCTACTATGTATCAGGAATTCAGCGTTGCATTTGCTTTTAGCTAATATAAAGCATACCATTATAAAATCATATTCGCTGAATTCGTAGTTCCATTTGCCTTTAGCTTTATGATTATTACCTTTCTGGATTATTGTTTTTAAAATAATTATATATCATAAACCAACAATCAAATCTTTCATCTTTATATATTAATATTATAAAGAGGAAAGATTTGATTGTTTGTTTGTTTGCATTGAATAGACTCCGAAACTACTAAACCGATTTAAAAATTCTTTCACTGTTAGGAAGCTACGCTATCTCCGGATGGCATAATGCTATATTATATTTTCAAAAAAAAAATAGGGAACCTTAAAACTCTAACTATGTAACCCAATGTAACTAAATTTAGTATACACCCAATATAATAGGTTTGAAACAATCAAAATATTCAGTAGCAATCACTTGCTCATGACAAGCATCGAATGACGCAAAATTATATTTATGGTTAAATGTATGTATAATTCTAAATGATTGTAGCACAACATATATAGAACAAAATCAGGATTTATGGGAGATGGAAACTTCCTAATCTTCAACACTTCAATCTAAAGTTCATAGCATAATAGCACAGGGCAGAAATTAAATTAGAAACGAAGGGCTGGAAGGTTTTAAACAAAATTTTATTTAACCACAAAGTCTTGTACCACAAATGAATACGCAGATTTTCTTTTAAATAATCAGATCCCTGCTTCATGAACAACTTTGCAAGCTTAAAAGAAATGAGGTTGCCGATTCTTATTAAAATTATTGCTTAACGCAGCATTTTTAACTGCCCTTTAGTATATAAAAGTAACATTTCAACATTTTTAACGCTTTGAACTAATTATAGAGGGATATTTTTTCGTTTTATCTCCTATTTTTGCCTATTTTTTTGGACCTTGAATTGTTAGAGTACAGCAATCCATCCATAAATAAACTACACAAGCTAACATTCAAGCATAAGATACATTTGAATATGTCAACTATTTTGTAGATCACCTCACAAACGAACACACATGAGCACTTTATTTCGAATTCATTCATAGAAATAACCTGAAAACATAACAAAAAATAATTTCTAAATACTACAACAAAAATATCGTAGTACTATATAAAAACAAAAACAAACACTAGTCCAATGTGATTTAGCAACAAGTCAGAAAAAACTGTAGATTTCTTCATACCGAAGTATGTGAATGGTATTTCTTTAGCAATGGAAATTAGACAGGGGACACTGCGGCATTACTTAATATTCACGTATTCAATGTCCTTATCGGTCTCATCTTTTGGGATGCATGTGGCGTTTTTGGGAGCTGTTTTGCTGACATGTTTATTTTCAGTCGCAATTTGTTCTGAATATCTTTTTAAAGAAATGAAGACATTAATAAACGAAAGCATTGGTATTAATTCGATAGATTTGAAATTATACTTAGAATTGAATTAATTAATGTTATAAAAACTATAGAAATATTATACAGATATATAATATCAATTTTAAAGAGAAAAATGTATTAAGAATACCAAATATATTTTTTTACTTGAAACAGTTTATAGAATTGAATTCATAAATAATTCAAAGTTGCAAAGTAACCTACATGGTTTTATTAGCTTCACGTGCACTATATAAGTAATTTTAGAAGTGTTTTTTTTTTATTTTTTAATCAACTTCTAACTTTCCATTCTTTTTCTGAGTAAAAATTTTATAATTAGATGACATCAAACCAATGTGTAAGTGAAGTGTAAGTATAGTGGATTTATTTAATAAAACCTTTGAGTGTGGGCTTATTTAGTTCAAAGGGTGTATAATTAATTTAGTCGTTCAATTATCTTTTGCCTATGGTTTAAAAGGCACGAGCACTTCTATTTTCTATTTAGTTTGCAACCACTTAACATGACCGCTTTTTAGTAGGCTATCCAACGCTCCACCCACTCAAACAAACGAGTGGAATAAAATTCTAGTATTCAAATAGAGCTTAGAATTAAAAAAATCAGTGTAAGAACTCGTTCCCTTATTTATTAAATACCTACCTTTTTTTATAATGGTACTTTACGTTCTCTGTCTACATCCACTTCCTTCATGTTAAATCTCAAATTACCGAATACTAATATAAACGTACAAATACAAACATACATACAAAATAAAAGTTCAATGACCCAATCAAGTTAGAATTTTGAAATATCAGACACTGAAGTATTTAATGTATTGTGTGATATTCGTGTAAGTATATGAATTCAGAAGTTGTAACGAAATTAAACTTTTAGAATCGTATTATGTGATCTTTGCTCTTATCAAGATTTACGATCAAACTTAAATAATAATACATAGTTAAATAGTTTCATTAGTTTAACAATTACTTAAAATTACATAAGTATCTTCACTAACTTCAATAGTTATTGAAGAATAAACAAACGAAGCAAATCAAGAAGGCAGTACAGTGGTGACGCTCCCATGACTAGGTAAACCATGTGTATCGGGCTTAGTTCCCGGGTCTCACACTTATGGCATTTTCATGTGCGAATAATTTACAACATGAAAGCTCTGCATCTGTAAATCTGCATAGTGGACTATGGCCATATCCCCCTCGTATTGAACGAAGGGCCGTGCCCAACAGTGGGACGTTAGAGATGGCTGAATATAAACAAAGAAGACACGTACATAAATTAAAAGTTATACTCTAATTATTATAAACCGTTTATATATGCATTACTAAATTTCCAATGCTATTATAAACCAATAACGAGAGTAATTTCCCCGCATGTGTAGATGTTCACATTGTATATCCTGTAATTATGACTAAGGACCTGTGCACATGTCAGCGTATTAGAATATGCATTTGACATACGCGTATGATTATAATATTAATATTAATCTTGAAGTAAAGTATTATTTTTTATTTAATTTTTATCAGTGATCATATTGATCACTGACAAAAAATGAATTGGTTAACAACAAACATACGTTAGTTTTGATATAAAACTTCACTTGGTTTTATTTTCTCGACATTTGTTGAATGCTTGACAGCGATCATCCTTAAGACAGATACGGTTAAATGTATATTTTATTCTTCATCATTATCATTATCATTACATAGTATAAAACAAAGTCGCTTTCTCTGTCCCTATATCCCTATGTATGTTTAAATCTTTAAAACTACGCAACGGATTTTGATGCGGTTTTTTTAATAGATAGAGTGATTCAAGAGGAAGGTTTATATGCATAACTAGCGGATCCAGCGGCTTTGCCTGTGCTAAATCTAGGAAAGAGCCCAAACGAAGCGAGGGCGAGTCGCTAGTTAACAATAAATAAAAATTGACAATCATTTTCGAAGTCCATCAAAAAAAGTAAATACGATGGTTAGCTTAATCAGCATGGCTAAAATGATAAAATATTTCTTACAATATAATTTAAATAAACATACAGACAACAGGTCAAAAATGGTTATTTATATTGGTTACTACAAACCCGTCCCAAAAATGAAACGGTTTTTATAATTTTCTAATAAAATAAAATGTAGCGCAAGTAGTCTAGTACAACTCCTTATAACACTACCTATCTGGGAGTAAAAGTCCCGTCAATATCGGTCCAGCCGTTTTTCGCCATTAACCGAAACAAACAGACAGACAGACAAAAATTTTAAAAAATATATTTTTTGATGTAAGTACCGTATATAATTTCATATGCATTTAGTGAAAAGCTGTTAATTTGAAATTAAAAAAGGACACTTCAATTTTTTTATATGTACTAATAGGCAAATCCGTTTGCCAGTTCATTATGACAGCATTAATGTATTGTCTCGTGTGCAAAGTAACTACAACGCTGGAGTCTATCGAGGGAATTTAGTTCTCTGTGGCGTAGAGCTATGTGCTCACTATTTGGTACGTCTAGAACCATGCAGGATATTGAACAATTTCCTTGGCTCGTAATTACTTTAAGCATTACGAAATTGTTTTAGCTTGACGGTATTGATGTTCAATCTGCTCATTTAATGTTAAATTATATACCATCTGTAAACTTTTCAGATCTTATATCTTCTCATTTAAGCGAATCTTACAGTAGTAACATAAAAATAATTATTAAGTTTAAAAAAAAGCCATGGAAACTTTTGGTAAAGCAAGTAATAAACAGGCCAGCCGTTTCGAAGATTTGCCGAAAAACAGATAAGCAGACATTTTTTTTATATTTGTTTTTCTTCAACCGTAGGTATATAATTATTATGTAAAAAAAATGTAAATCTTATGTAAATGTTTTTTAACATTACAAACAAACCCTCGAATTTTATTTATCACTAGAAATTATAAAACAAAGTCCTCCACTGGGTCCGACGTCTGTCTGTTTGCGATACACTTAAAAACTACTGCACCGATTATCGTGCTGTTTTCACCAATGGATAGAGTGGTTCTCGAGGATGGTCTTAGTACATAATGTATTTACTAGCAGATCCCACGGTTTCGCTCGCGCTAAATCTAGGGGCGAAAGCAAGCGAAGCGAGGGTGAGTCGTTGGTTGTTTTATAAAACTAAAATTAACGTATAAATGAAATGCAATAACCTGCACATAAAACAAGTAATTTCAGAATATTTTGTGAAGAAAACTAGTTTGTAATTAAATTTTCAGTAATTATAGCCTTGTAGCGACTCACTAAGGTGTTTTAAGTGTCAATCAGGCGCCCGATCGTCTGAAGTAGGGCTTCGCGCACCTTACTCCTTATTTCTTTCCTTTATTTAAAATTAAATTAAAGTTGTGATGTTTCAAAATATTATTTAAATATTAAAATCATAAAAATTGTACCACAAATATATTATTTCTGATTTGAACATATTTTTGTTATAACCACTTTAGAGTTGTATTTTCTAAAAGGCCTCTTTAGTGCACCCCTAAAGTATACTTCCTCTTAATTTCAAATCTCTTCCTATTTCCCCCGCCTGTTAAGCTGTTCGTTTTTCACTGTCTGTCAATCAGTTACAGCACTATATTGTAGGTATAGATAACGTCTCTCGCTACATATTTGAATATTAATGTCCTTTTATACTCGTATATGAATATTAAAGCGACGGTTTTGTTCTTTAATTTTATTATTTTTAAAATGTTTATCATTTTAGAACTTTTTTAGATTTAAAATTGAGATTCACAATTGAGTCCACTTTTGTTGATCAATCAAATCGTTGATTACCAATTAACCGTCAATCGTACAAATAAACTAAATTCATAATAACTTTATATTACTATTAATATTGGAGACACGTTTGGTGCAGTTTGTAGTGACCCTACTTTCTTGCGCCAGCGGTCGCGGATTCGAGTCCCGCTGGGGGCATTCATTTGTTAAACTCGGATGTTTGTACTCCAGTCATGGGTTTATATTTATAATATGTATGTATTTAAACTTATATATGTAGTATATCAACTATCTGGTATCCGTAACATAAGGTTCCTTCGTAGCTTACCACGGAACTAGATGGCGCTGTGTGTACTATTGTCCCAACATATTTAAACATGTATTAGATTTTTACTAAAATATAAAAGCGTGCACGCGAAAATAGTTTTCTTAAAACCATCTCGTAGTTATAAAACAGCTTTATGACTATAAAATTCAGACTTAACGGGAAATCCTAACAAAGGTGATTAGGGTAGTTACACAACTTGTGACGTCACAATCTTCTATCTGCAGGCGAAGATCACTTCAAGGGGATTTATTGTGCGACTCAGTTCTTAGACGCAGTTTAGTTTCTAAGTTAGTAATTACAACTTTATTGTGTGTTCAGACGCTCTGCTGTGTGCTGCGGTGCTTATTAAATTGTACCTAAACCATACAATGCAATTGAAATTCGTGTTCTCTCGTAGTTTGCATTGCTTAAGAACTTTCGTTAATTTAACGTTTTAGTAATTACTGCTGTCTCTTTTACTACTTGTTGTGGGCTTTAATTGAACGTCTTTCACAATAAGTTTTCTTTAAATCGCCTGCCCTGGCTGGTGTGCATGAATAGCTTATATTGTGCACTTCAATTACAATTTCTATTTTTCACCATTTTCAGAATACAATTTTTTTTACCAGTCTATTGACATGGACACAAATACTTGGGTGCTATATTTAGATAAAATGTAGTAGGTACTTAAATAGACTAAGTCCTGGGCACAGGCTACTGTTAGGGACTTAGGGGTCGTCCATAAATCACGTGATGTTTTTTAAGCAATTTTTTAGACCCCCCCTCCCCCATGGTGATACGTGGTGAGGTTTAAGATTACACCCCCCCCCCCCCCCCCCAAAATCACGTGTACTTTAAAAAATCTGAATATTATTTTTAAATAAAGGTTAACAGATATGATAAAAATGTAATTTACTATTGTATGTTTTACTATTGTACCTGAAGCAAATACTGGCTCTCTCACATAATATGCTCGCTATACTACTGCGAAGAAGGTAAGTCATAGAATAAAGTACTGTCATTCTACTCGACATACGACATACTCTACTAAGACGTCATGGCTGTCGATAACCTTATTATTTCACACTTCTGTGTGGACTTCTGCAGCCTTTTTTAAAGTAAATTTTTTCAAGATCTGTTGTCCTTCCTTGTCCATCAAGTTGGGTTCCATAAGAGTCATGTGGAAGTATGAGTCTAGCCTATGTGACTGGGAGTGACGCATAATATACTTACTGGCTACTGCTCCTTTTTTCGTAGTTTTTTTGTGCATTAGCGCCTACAGAATCCTTACGACTCGACTAAAATCCTGCCAGAATTTTCTTTTTTCTCATTAATAAAATCAATGGGATTAGGTGGTTTATGTATGGTCTTTGACTGTATGCATACTCTCTAGTTTCGGCCGACGGTCAATTAACTTTGAGCACTGGGTACATCACCCGGTGCTGAAGTTAAGTCAAAATAGTATTCACTTTTCTTAAACTTTCAGTGCTGATATTCACATATGTAAATATAGTAAAAGTTTTTGAGAATATCGTTAAAAATGTATAATACGTCCGTCTGTAACTTATAACTACTACTATAACAATGTAACGTTACTTATAGTTTATGTATGTCTTAATTTTTATACATGATATTAATGGAAGTAGCTATGTCAATACTTTTTATAAGTAATCCAAAGCAATTAATGGTCTTATTCGGTTCATTATTACACTTCCATTCTTACTAATAGCGACGCTTCGTGTGTCTGGGGGAATGTTTGGCCCATCCTATTGGTCTCATCATCTGTTATGAAGAATTTATAATACACGATTTCTTAAAGCATATATACATATATATATATATATAGCTTTTAATAGTGCCATTTCTTGCAATAGTAGTTCCCGTACAGGTCTTTTCAGAGAAGTTTTGGAGGTGACTAGGCTTATTATTATAAAAGTTCGGCGATTGTAGCGGCGCGCGGGATAATCCCAACGGTGAGTAAAAAAAGAATCACGTGATAACGCACTACACCCCCCCTCCCTCCTGGTGATATTTCGTGATTTTTTCCGAACCCCCTCCCCCCCCATTCAAACATCACGTGATTTATGGACGACCCCTTAAGGGTGCATCTGACGAAGCTAGAAGTAAAATATTAAAAAAGTTTATGTAAGAAATGCAATGTTTTCTGACAAGGTTGAAACAAGCTATATTATTTATAGTAAAAAATGACAGTAAAAACACTAAAAACTATTACATTTACAATTGAAATTATTTCCAACGATAAATAATGGTTGTGTTCACTGAAATCTTACAATGATTAAGACGAACCCTGATTTAGTTTTGTGGATAATCAACCTTATCTGATTTGTTACTGGGTCACCTTTTACAAATTGCAGAGGTCAGATAACCATCGCTTAAGAAGTTACCTCATCAATTTGGCCTAAAGTTTAAATCGTTACCTCTAAAGTAAGAAAAAATAAGTTTCTTATAAATGTTATAGTTAGAAAAGAACAATAATATAAGATACTAGCGGACTACTTTTAAGGTTTGTTACAAATATATCCTCTTTCATTAATATGTATAAATGCATTATTTATGTATGTAATCATCTTATGGCAAATGATCAAAGGCACCTTTTGCCATTTCTATTACTAAGAAAAGTTTGTTTGTCTTGGTCATAATCTATATATGTATACTGTAATTTCATCGTGAACGAGTAATATAAATGTAAATGAAACATATTATATACGATGTGAGGTAGTGGTAACTATGTATTCTATTATATCACTATTCTTATTCTACTTCTGGCACCTTTGATATTTTCATGTGCAAATAATTTCTAATATGATTACCACTTGTCTTACGGTGAAGGAAAACATAGTAAGGAAACCTACTTGAGAGAACGTGGTGGACTGATCCCCCGCGTGAAGGGAGGCCGGTGCTTAGAAGTGGGACGTTAATAATAAGTGGAATATTTCCTAGAAAGTTATAATAAGTTTATAATTTTTTATACTTTTACGTCATCCTTTAATTTCGAATGTGTACAATGAGGATCTTGTTTCTCTGGCGGTCACGTCCATGTAATTAAATTGACATTGCGCACACAGGCACTTGAAAATAAAATTACACTCTATTTCCTGCTACCCAATAATGATATTTAAAATCAGTTGATTATGTTTTATCATAATTTATTCCAAATCGATACGTAAATGTGTTTCACATTTATATATAAATTAAGATATAGTCAATATTAAATAAACATGATTATATAAATTGTAAAAAAATTATTCGACTACTTGTTAATTGAACATGTTAATTTGGCAAACTTTTTTGTATTAAATCACATATTTTTATATGTGATGATTTAAAACTTCATATTACCAGACCTGTTTCTTATCAAATTCCTTAAAAATTAATTAAAGAGTCATAGCGATTGACTAAAATATAAAATTATTTGGTACTAGTGACTTAATCTCGCTCCGCTCGGTTTCGTTCCTGGTAAGTTTTAAAGATTAGTTTAGTTCCTCAGAGATGTGATATTTTCCTGCAATAAAAAGTATCCTATATATGGACCCGGAAAACCAGCTATTATCATACGAAATTTTATGAAAATCAGTCGAGTGGGTATTTCAAGATGCGGTCGCAAACATATAATATAAGATAATTTCAATGAGATTATTAAATGTCAGATTCATGTCAGAATACAGTGCAGATTCAGCTAAGTTAAAATGTTATTTCAGTACGTATAAATTATGCACTACTACTAATACAGAGAGCCTGATACAAATAAAATAAAGCTTTTACATTTATTCCATACTTATAAATTTTTCAGATGAAAAACTTATTTTTGAATATCCTTTCATAGGTAACTTTTAATGTTACAGACTTATTAAGTATATCTTTTGTAATTTAACACTAATTCCGTTCGGGGCTCCTTGGGAAGTAAACATCGAACAAATCAGTGACCGCTTCCATTAAAACGTTGTAGTCAATATATCTTTAGCAATCTAATATAAATGTACTGGTACAAATAAACTCAGTGATCCTGAATCTAACGCTATATTGAAAGTGCCGAGCTGATTGAAATTTATAACCTTTTCCTTTCGACTTAATGAAGTTGTATTGCATTTCTGGGGTGTAATGTAGATAATAAATAACGAGTCAGGTTCAATGCTCCCTTAATACATGATTTACATTTACTTCAATGTAAATCTCATTCCAATTTCAACACCGGCTTGATTAATGATCCATCTTTAGCGTTCTATTCGGTAGCATATCGCTGTTTTTTAGTCAAATGCCACTTGTCCTTATCTGCTAAAACAACATTCTTTTGGAAAACAAGTTTTATAATTATATTGATATAAAAACTTTTTATAATTTGTCTGGACTACTGCTTGTGGCACCTTTTATTTTATTACCTGACTTTCAATAACTTTTAGGGTATACCGTCGGCTGCTTTTAAAGGTACCCACTTAGAGTGGCGATAAAATTGTACAACTATCATTTTTATTTAGCAACTTTTTGAAAACAACTGATTTCCTTTTCACGAATTTCCTAATACGAGTACGTAGGTAAGACTGCGGCCAACGGACAGACAGACATAGAAATGTTACGGTCATCAATTTATAAATATCATTTATAATATATTATAATCTTAATAGATTAGATAATATAAATTATACAAAAAACCAAACTTAAGTATTTAGTGTACCAAATATGATCAGAAAAAACAGCATACTTGCAAAATGTATCCCTAACAATCAGTGTATTTGCTTGAAATCTTATAACATAACAAATAATGAGGCATCATACAAGTGACCTTGACAAATGTGTTGTGCAAATATACAAAACTAGAATTTCCCGCAGCTTCGCACGCTTTTTAAAGACCGGAAACCAAATTCTTTCTGAGTCGCGCGGTATGGTACGTCCGTCCTTCCCGTTTTATATATAGTAATAGTAGTAATATACCTTATAGCCTTCCCTTAAACGGACTATCCAACACAAAAAGAATTTTTCAATTTGGACCAGTACTTTCTGAGATTAATGCGTTCAACCAAACAAACAAACAAACTCTTCAGATTTATAATATTAGTATAGATTATGCTCTACAATCGCTATCTTTCGAAACAGGAGCTATATCCTGATTTTACTTACATTGCAATCATTTTGTTTAGGGTAGCCAGAGAAAATAGGATAACAAGCACAGCCTTCCTTTTTCTCTTTGTTTCAATCTCTAAAACTTTCTTATCTACTCTTATATTTAACCTTTTTTCAATACAAGTCCCTCGAGATTTTTCCTTGCCTTGCTTAAACTGACGACTTTATTGCATATTTTCAACTAAAAATCTGATCTTAAGTGTTAATAATGAATTTCATATAGGAAATAGCAGTAGGAATTCACTTCATAAGTGAATCATCTCATTAGATACAGTTATTTGACTGGCATCAGACTGTGTAACTTACGTGTTTGGATTGGAATCAAAACAATCTGCATTAAACAAACTTGGAACTAACACACCCTTAGTTTCGATTTGTGGTAATTGATCTTCAATTAAGGGGTTCCGTAAGTGATTCCCAAGAGATTGCCCAATCAACGCCCTTCGTTACACGGACCAAATTGTTTCCTGTAGTATAAATATTTTCGCACCGGCGACTGTTTTTGTCTTCTTCAGTATTTGTTCTTTAACCTATTTCCAGATGGAGATATTTGGGGATGTTAGCAGAATTAATTTATATATTATCTCTTATCGAATAAATATATTAATTAATTTTAACTCTTTATAATAAAACTTAAAATATTATTTATAAGGTGGCCTAAACAAAAATGTAATTCCAATAAGCAAAGGCCTCGTAATTTATTTTAATTTTTATGTTACTTCGTAATTAAAGCATACATGTCTTACTGAAAAACTAAACATATTATTTCTGCATTTTCTTACAGTTTTTGTATAAAATTGTTCTGTTTTAAAGAAAAGTAACGAGTAGCATTAAAGTCTCATAGAGGTACGCTCTTATTAGGTAATTTATTCATTTTATAACATTAACGTATACGATGATAAAAACATTCTCTTTGTTAAAGTGACTGCAAACAATGTTATTTAAATTTGTGCTTAAACAACGAAATTGAGCGATTTCACAGAAAGACAAACAATTACTTCAAGACAAAGCTCAAGTCAGTTTCAAAATGGGTGTCGGTCAATCGTAGCTAAAACTTTTTGTTGTAAGCAAAATTAACCTTATACTCTACCAATAAATATAAATAAATATATTGGGACATTTACACACAGCACTATCTAGTTCCACAGTAAGGTACGAGCCTTGTGTTATGGATACTAGATGGTTGATATACTACACATATATAAGTTTTAAATACATACATATTATAAATATAAACACCCATGACTGGAGTACAAACATTCGTGCTCAACAAATGTATGCCTCCAGCGGGACTCGAACCCGCGACCGCTTGCGCAGCAAGTAGGGTCACTACAAACTGCGCCACGCGTGTCGCCACCAATACTTCTTTATACCCTTTTAGATTTATTAAAATATGAATGTTTTATGAAAATATATGCATAATATACATCTTAGCCATAGGCACCTACGCCATAGGTATACTTAACTGAAGGTAAATAAATAATAAAATCTGTCCTTTTAAAATTTTTTGTGACCAAAATAAATTCTTTACAATTGAAAGTAACCTTTAATAATTGTCATCAAGAAATATAGAAACACTAGAGAAACACATTTGAAGAGACGTTTGGCGCAGTATGTAGAGTCTCTACTTTCTTGCGCCAGTGGTCGCGGGTTCGAATTCCGCTGGAGCCATTCATTTGTTAAACTCGAATGTTTGTACTCCAGTCATGGATGTATATATTTATATTATGTATATATTTATAATATGTATATATTTATATTATGTATATATTTATATTATGTATATATTTATATTATGTATATATTTATATTATGTATATGTATATTTATATTATGTATATATTTATAATATGTATGTATTATATACGTATGTATTAAACTTATATGTAATATACCAACTATTTATTATCCGTAACACAAGCTTCCTAGCTTACCACAGGACTAGACAGCGCTGTGTGTACTAATAATGTCTCAACATTTTTATTATTTAAGATACGACTATTTCAAAAGAATATAATGTCAAAATGTTGAGGTTGCTTCCTTATGATTATTGAGCTTATATTTTGCTCCAGCTATTTTTTGGGCTACCCCCCTTTATTCTCATTTGTGAGAAGCTTTAAGGGTCATTTTGTAAAAAAAAATACTACCATGGATAAAATTATAGATGGTATCACAAATCGTTTTATTATTATCAATGTTGATTCATAGTTGACTACAAAACATTCACATGAAATGAACAATGACTACTTTTTTGGTACAGGTTTGGTATGGATCAAAGTTTTGTAAAACAAACTTATTCACAGGATTTACCTTAAACTATCATTGTATAAATATTTTCACATTTAAATAAAGGCAGACTTTAATTGAGAATTAGTCAATAAATTTCTGAAAAAGTTTGGGTGATATTTTGAATATTTTATAGATGTTTTCGAATAACTATGAACTGCAAATAACTATAAGTATGAAATATATGTCCTTTTTTATATTTCATATACAAATCACATAGGCACCTAGTAAAAAAAATAAAAATTAAATTTCTGTCTATGACTTCTCAAGATTTACCTTCTATGAGCTTCTATGTAAAAGCTCCTTTGTTTTTCATATATGGTCTTCTTCTTCCTGGCATTAATCCCGGCTGGCACCATATATGTTTTTCATATATCTTTCATTTCATGCCAGAGACTAATTGTTTTAAGATTTTTATTTTAGGTTGCTTTTTATTTTAAAAAAATAGGGTCTTCCAGAAAGAGGCCCAAATTCGCGTAATAAGTTCGTCTAGATCTCTCTGATCATCTGCTAGACTTAAGAGTGCGCCATATTTTAATGAAATAACGCTAGTTTCACAAACCTAAATAATAGAACTAATTATTTTAAATTTCAGCATTAACCAGCCAGCGTTTCATAAATCGTATATAGAAACTAATAAAATAAAACAAAACAGTTAATTTTATATGCAGTAAACTTTAATTTATATGCTTTAACAACGCCTATTACCTTTTAAAGCAATATGCGCCGAAAGCAGCTTAATTAAGCTCGCTGATAAATTTATTCATTCCATAAGCTTTTAATTTGAGTCTAAAAATAATAACACATAATAAAACTCTTCGGGGTTGGCGGGTTAGTACATAAAGAGGGTTGAATAAAGGGCCGTCGCTTAATTAAATACAACGGTTGAACAATCCGCCGGCCATTACAATGTTATTAAATCGTTCGACGGGCGCCTAACATGCTACATTATGATGTACTTCAATACCAGAGATTTAATTTGCGAGGCACGTAATCAAATGTATCCTGATACATAGATCTGTTATTCTAAATTAATCTTAATCGTTTCATATAAAATGTTTTCGTACGTTTTATGTGTATTACATACTACTTACAATATGTGGTTTTTTAACAGTGTTTACCTAATAAGAGTAAGGCTTATCACTTAATTTCGTTATCTCCCTTTATAACCACTCCCGTCTTTTACGTAGGGTTGTCCTGATCCCATTGATTAAAAAACATTCATGTAACCTTGTTACTAGTATTTTTTTGGTAAGTTACGGATATTGACGACACGTTTGGCCAGTTTGTAGTGACCCTACTTTCTTGCGCTAGCGGTCGCGGGTTCGAGTCTCGCTGGGGGCATTAATTTGTTAAACTCGTTTGTACTCCAGTCATGGGTGTTTATATTTATAATATGTATTTAAACTTATATATGTAGGTACTATATTAACTATCTGGTATCCGTAACACAAGCTTCCTTCGTAGCTTACCACGGAACTAGATGGTGTGTAATAATGTCCCAACATAATTTATTATTTATTTATTTACCACAAATTAAATGACAAAGTAAAATACTTGATTTGCTGTTTATGCTATTATGGATTTGGTAATAATATACCATTAACTTTCTTTAAAAAAAAATCATTAATATTCAGCTTATTAATTATCGTTAAAGTGCATTTTTTTAAATTAAAATATCTATACATCATAATGAAATTCTAACAGAGTCGAATCTGTATATAAAATATTTATTAGAAAATCTTAATGTATTTAATCATAAGTAGGTATTTACATATTGAATTATACACTTATATTGTAGTAGGTTACAAAAGAAAATTTAATACACAATATTTTTCCTCAAAATAACAGCCATTTATGATCATAACGCCATGTTATAACGTTAGAGAAAATATTTATCAGACTGAGCATGACTAAACAAATCTATAAAGCCTCTCGGGTATACATATTACATAGAGGGAGTAAAAACCCACGTGACATATTAGTTTACGCCCTTCATACCGGTATTCAAAGCTTGAAACTTAATATCTACTGAGAAATAGTGGCGTCCCGATATTTGCTGTGTAAATGACTCTGAGATACGAGTTTTGAGTTGTAATTTCTAACAGTTTATATGTATATGTAATAATCATAACTGTATTATTGTGGAAAAAAACTGGTATGCACGTAAAAACGTGAAATAATGTGCAATTGTCTCTTGAATTCGTAATAATAAATATAGTTTTAACGTGTTTATTATGATCGGTTAAGTAGAATTTACTTTTAGCTCTGCTTTACAGAGTCCTAATATATTACGATGTAATGTATGTACTAAGAGTAATTCTGTCATTTTACGCGTATACATATAAGGTTTTCGTATGTTTTAGTATTCATCAAATATTTTGACCGAATCTCTTTTAAAGCTGTACTTAACCAAAATCCTCACGTGTAAAATTTATATATATTTACGTGCTTTTTTCATTTTTGTCGCTCGGATTATGAGATGTTATAAACTTTCATCGCGCTTCTCCATACCATGACGCGGTGAATAAAAGCCTCAAATAAGTCGGAGTTTGATAGGATTTTCACCGTTAAGGCGATTAGTGTCGCCAATGGCCTTGAGTGTCAGGGCGGAGCTTAGCATGCTACCCCCGCGCGCCCCGCACAAAAATTTTACTACAATCTGACGTGCTGCACACTAGAACAGTGATCAAAGACTATGCTACCGTAGACGCGCCTCACGCGGTATAGATAAACTGGTATATACTGCCTAATTAATGAGAGACTCAGAGATGTAATAGTAGAAATATCTTCTATACATATTTTAAAATTCTGACTTACTTCTGAATCTGTTTATAGATTTTTTCATGAAAAATCTTTTTGATATAGTAATAATTAATGAACTTTAAAAAAAAATTGGCAGTTTGACTGTGACTGTTTCAAAAGATAATAATAAAACTTTATTTGATAAACACACTGACATCTAACACATATATATATATTTATATTAGATATACATATAATATCTAAGGTAAGAAATACATTTAAAGTTTTGATGTTTAAAAATATAAACGTTAAAATAAGATAGTAGTGTAGGTAACAGTGTGTTTCCCAAAAAGGTGGGACCTCAGCTATAGTCAGGACTAAAAGCCCTAACACTAGTTTTCAGGACCACCGTTGCTTTTTCCATTTTGGCGGTAACAGTATAGAGAATATTAATAGAAATTATAATGTGAAATTGAGATATTAAATATAAGTATAATATAGTATGTTATAAAAATTTATAAATAATTTAAACAACATGAAATAAATATATTACTGGATAATACGTTATAACTAATAGTATATATTTCTGACAACTGAGATATCTACCTGAAGTAACGAGAATCCTATATATTGACCCGAATAACCAACTATCATTATACCAAATTTCATCATAACGTGTCCAGTGATTTTCTCGTCACAGACAGACAAACAGACAAAAATTCTAAAAACTATATATTTGGCCTCTGTATCGATAATCATGAATATTTAATTATTTATTTACTTTTTTATGTAATGGATAAAAGAATAATAAATTAAGATTTTTAATTTAAATATTTAATGTACAGATTCGAATAAATTTTATTATAATACTAGCAAATCATCAAAATCGGTCCAGCCTTTTTAGATATATATATTCTTTTGACAGATAACACATCTAGATGTGAAGTTAGATTACTATGTTAAAGCATAAATCTATGGGCATAAATCTTTTCAGTAAAGTGTATACAAAACGCTCTGGTTGTGGGGTAGTGTTTGGTTTCGCTTCGCTCGCCCTAATAAATAAAAGATTATATGTTTGTTCTTTAGGCATTTCCAAACTATATATTCTATCTGATGAAATTTTGGTAAGGTCTTCTAAGGATGCCGCGGGTTATTGACCAAAAAAAATTAAAAATGTATGTGTATACTTATGTACACGCGTTAGAAGTTATACTTCTTTGGCATCATTAAATAATAAATAGTAATTTTCGCAATATAAGCATTCCTCATCAGCACCCCGAGAAACCTCTAAAATGACACCCATGTAATTGTTAAAAAAAAAACGGATGTCCGCCATCTTGGATTTGAAAATGGACCTCATTTTCGTAATCAGCATCCCGAGAAACCTCGAAAATGACACCAATGTCATTGTTGAAAAAAAAACCGGATGTCCGCCATCTTGGATTTGAAAATTGACCTCATTTTCGTAATTAGCACCCCGAGAAACCTCGAAAATAACACCCATGTAATTGTTGAAAAAAAACCGGATGTCCGCCATCTTGGATTTGAAAATTAATATTCTGTAGGTACTTCAGGTGTGTATATATTTTATTATAATACTAGCAAATCAGTCTCATCAAAATCGGTCCAGCCATTTCAGAGATCAGCCGGAACAAACAGACTGACAGACAAAATTTTAAAATTGAAATTTGAAAAGCAGTTAATTTGACATCAAACATAGACACTTCAATTTTATTAATAAGTATAGATGTATAAAGATATGTATTTGTGTGTATGTATATATGTATGTTTGACCAAGAATTTCTCTAAAACTAATAATAGGTTCGCCATTGATTCTTTTTATTTGCTATTTCATTCAACAGAGGGAAAAGTAAGGATAATATCAAAATCAGTTCAAGTAGTAGATGCAAACCCTCATCAGTAATTTTTAAATTTACCTTTTAGTATTTTTTGAGGTCGTTTATTTTTCTATTTAGTTAGATTATAATTCTAATTAGATTCACAATAATAAGACATTTTAAAAAAAATCTTTAAACTTTAATTAATATTATAATACATTAAAATAAAAAATAACTATATTCACAAATAACTTAATTTTAACACTATACTAAATAATATACCCTACTACTAAAATATAGCGTCAAAGCGAGCGATTACATAGTCTTTGCAAGCACACAAATAAAAATCCTTGTCAATATAGCACACATGCAACATAAAATAATGTAGTCGATTACTAGCACGGTTCCAGAAAAAAGCGACACAACCTCCCCGTCCGAGCGCCAGCGCGCGACTGCCGCACTCACCCGCGTAGGGCACCCTCTTTAGTTTCGATGTTCAAAATTAGCATTTTCGATTGGATAAATAGAAAATAGTGACAGATTTACGAACCGCAACGTGCAAAATAAAGTAAAACAGATCATTTTCTTTTCAGTCTTTAAATATTGCAAAAGTTCGTAGTCGTTTAGGAACAGTAACCAATTTAAGTTAAAAAAATACCCTTACTTTGAAAATAAAAAGCTTAAGAAATGTTGGGCTCACGAAGAAAAAAAAACAAACAAAAATTAGTTTAAGAGTTGATAATTAATATATATTTTTCTCAAGCATTTTGGGCTAACCGTAAAAGAGAAGTAAGCTGTAAAAAGTACGCATTTTAGCGCACTAATCGCCTTAAGCTGCTTATGAAATGCGATATGAGATCAGTTCATTACATAGCGCTGGTGTGATGCTGGAAACATTGTATACATACAATATTTATAAATACTTCTTTTATCTGGTGGTGTGCACTTTCCTCTCCATACATTCAATTCGTTGAAATCACCTTACCTTAAAAAAAATAATAAAAAATTCAAAAAATACTTAGAACATATTAAACGCAAATATGCACTTAGTAAAATCTGTAAGAATATATTCGTATATTCTGTACATTAAATAGTATTTTATACTTATAATATACATGTATGTCACAGTGGCTTCTGAATAAGGCGAGGTATCAATTGACATTGATATGATGTAATATAATATTTTAAATTATATAAAACTTCAACTATACCTACGTATTATTTGTATTTAATAGTACCTAAATGTACATTTTATAGGACAAAAGGAAATTATCACGATTAATAAGATGTTTTCTCCTAATTTGAATCGGTTTACCATATCTTGGCAAGCTTTAAAATTATTCGAAGTAGGGTAAAATTGACACCATTGTAATTCTCGTCACGTCATTTTCTTGTTTCCCTTTCTATTTCATCTTGCTGTCATTTATTGAATCACTGACAAATGCGCACCTGTGGCATAGTTTTGTACGACGAAGTGGTATTTAATAAAATAATTCTTATTTACACCGTTCTTTCACCGGCTTTTATTTTTTTTTAATGTTTTTTCCTTATTATCTCAAAACAAACAAAAATATTAAATAAACACATTTTTTTATTAATATTTTTAATAATCAAACTACAAATCGTTTAAGTGAACGAGTTCTGAACAAATAAAGCTTAGGCACTACTGTTACTACTACTACTACTACAGTACTAGAGTGATACAGTATTACAACTACTAATAAACGGAAAATGAAATACTTGTATTTATTAATAGAATACGAGTATTTATTATTATTTTACATTAAATGTTAAAGCTTAACAACCAAAAGCCTTTCTCTCAGCTATGTACATGACGTGGAAGGAGAATGCTTTTGACAAGTTGCGGTTTGATTTTTCATACCAAAGCGCGAACTGCAACAACTTTAATGATATAGGATACACAAAAACCTCGAACACAAAGAAGCGTGTATAACAGGAAAGAATTTTCATGTATAAAAAAAATTCATGCTATACAGCATTTAAATCAAAAACAGCTTTTTTGTGAATTAATATCTTTTTAATAGCTGTAGCTGTAGGTATTCGCCATCATTACTAATTTTGTATCTTCTCTAAAGATTTGCTATAGGTATATATTATAATATTCGACTAGTGTAATGTAATTAAAAATAAATATATATAAGAATAGATATTCTACCTACATTTGAAGTCCGTAGTGTTAAAGAAACTATAATTTGTTTTCAAATTTAAAAAACTTGATAAAATCACATTAACTCAAAGAAGGGTTGTTCTATATACTATAATAGGTACTGCAAGTGTACATTTTGAAAATGAATAATTTTCATTTATTTTATTACTCTTATATTTTTTGAAAATTCCCTTACATTATTGAATACTGTACAAAAAATATACTTCTGGTTTAAAATACGTCGAAATCTCATTGAACCGTTCTTGTCACCGTTATTCAGTCAGTATTCACTCTGTCGACATTTAGCGTACTAGTATTAAACCTATTAGGATAATCATTAGAATATTAACGTGTGTAATAGGTGAATAATGAGATCCTGACAGTAATTACTGAGTGGAAATTAATAATTACTGGTTTATCACTTAGCTAGCTTACTAAAGAATTTCTAGATACTTAAACTTGGCTTTTTAAAATCTTATCAGTATTTATACTAACTAGTTTGTAACAAAATTTTGCCTTTGAGATATAAAGGACACTTTAGCCGCATCATTAATATAATTAATCAGTTGTTAAACGAGGTGATATTATGGTTCATCATCACAGGTTCGTTTCCTGCTTGAGTTAGTGATATGTGGTATATTCCTGATCTGAAAAAAGTAAATAATTACGAAGTATGATGTTTAGAGTTAATAATTGTAATAAAAATATAACTACTACAAAGTTATGACTAAATTGGATAATGGATTTGTTGTACATAAGTGTTGTATATATGTTTTACATACTGAATTAAATATTGAATAACGACATTATATACATATAGGTTTTGTATATTTGTATAAGATTTCACGTATTGGGTAGGGATTTGTAGATTGTAGATTGGGATTGTAGTCTAAAAGTTCCTAAATATACCTATTTCAACCATCTGGGCCACTCCGAATCTATAGCTTTCAAACTTGTATTTATTAATAAACAGTCCTCAAATCACCGAACAGCGCGAGCAAATTAATAAGCGTTCTGTGTTAATTTACTTGGTGTACTAATTTGAATAAACTGATTTCGTAAACAATCTAGCGACATTCAGACGTCAATCAACGGGAGGTCTGTAGAAAATATTATATCTCCAAGTCAACTGGCTAACGAGATCGTAAGATTTAACGTATTTGAAATTTTCAAAATACGGTATGTCAACTGATGATCTGAACATGTGACTAATACGATATACATTAACGAGATTTTTTTATAGGATTTAGTCTGTGCAACTTAGCAGAAGGTACAAACAAAAAGTGGGAATATAGGGAAAGTCGGAGATCTGTGTGAGAGTTGATGAAATGTATTTTCACATTATTTTGAATAAGATAAACTAAAATCCGAACTAATGAAAAGTCTACGCAAACATTTTATTGACACGTTTGCGTTAACTTTTTTAATCAGACTTCAAAGTCTGTACAAATAGATATTTGTGCGAACTAAAATCTGTACGAAGTGTCTATTCATCCGATAAGCGGACGAATAAATTAAATATTATTCGTCCGACAATTGGTGTTTGATATATCGCGACTGAGACTTTTTTGCTTCTTAAATGGCTCAAAGAGAAATCAATTTGATTTTTAAGTTTTAACATACTCGTGAATGCAATTGCGGACGTTTCTATAGTACTTTTTACAAAATACCATTTTCTTGTACATTGTTTTGATGTAGGTACATACTCTCAGTGAGTGTTAGTAACGTAAATTTCATAGGACGACTCTATAGAGCCAGCTCTTTTACATATAAAAACTCTTGGACTTAAAAGTGGGTGGGATCTTAATAATAAATTATCAGCTCGGTAGGTTAAGGTTATTTTTTTTTTATTTTTGGCATAGGTAGTATAGGATATACTGCACATAAAAATCGCTTATTTTATATTAGAAATCAAAAAAGTGATAGCTATATTCGTACAAACCGACAATAGTCGGACGAATAATACATTTTTTATTAATACGATTATCGGATGACTAGCAACAGCCTTTAAAATAATTTAGTCGTCCAACAATTGTTGGACGACTAAATTATTTTACTCGTCCAACTAGCAGACGACTAGCATCAGTCAATCTGTATCGTATGAATCCACTATAAGGTACGTACTATTAATACCTTAAACATTAACAAATTCAGTCTATCAATGGTATCGAATATATCGATTTCTTGTGTATTCGGAACTTCAACTATCGATCTGTCAAATACATACTGTTTGGTTAATCACCCGCCATCGTTTCATTAGTATATTTCATAGAAAAGTTTTAAACGTGATTCCCTTCATATTACCTAAATCATAAAACAAGTGAACGATCATTTCCACAAATTGTAATTTTCAATGCTTTTTATTATTATGTAAAAGGTACCTTACATAGAAGGAGAATACAATTGTGTTGAGGTATCAATTAACACGATCTCTTATATACCAAACTTATCAAGGACGTGTTTTATGATCCTAATCTGTAAAAATTTCTTCGAAACATCTCAGAATGTTTGTAAAAGTTTGTTGTTTAAATATAAAGATTAACAAGTTGCTCAAGTGACGAGCGAGTCAATGGCACCTCGTTAAAACTTGCGCCTGTACCAGGATCTAAAACTTCACAGACGAATCGAATACAACTACCAATTTGTATTTACACGAACATTACCTTGTACTATATTGCAAGATTCAGTAAAGTTCGTAAAAGTTTGGACTTAAATTAGTTTTGATTGAACATGTTAATTTCTATTAAAGTTTTCTTTACGTAGGTACTTAGTACTACTTGTGATTATATAAAAGAACTAGCGACTCACCCTCGCTTCGCTCGGGTTTTTCCCTAGTTTTAGCGCGGTTGTAGCCGCGGATTTTACCAGTTATACATTTTATATTTACTTCCTCTTGAATCACTCTGTCTATTTGAAAATAAATGTCAAAATTCGTTGCGTAGTATTAAAAATCTAAGCATACATAAGTACAGTCTGACAGCGGAAAGCGCCTGAATGAAGTGATGACTATAAAATAAGAAGTTAATTTAAATACAAATAGGTTATTTTATAACGTGGATATTGAAACTAAGTAAACATTAATTTAGTGTTATAAAATTCATACAACACTAGCCACCAAATTATTTGCCAGTATTCATTTGCTCAAATAGAATTCCACTTAACGTTTAATATTCACTTAAGTTCCGTTTCAAACAGCAAAATACCAATTGAATATAATTGAAAATGCTAAAACTATTGAAGCAAGCAAAAAATATATTTGAAAAGTTGATATCTACTCGTGGCAATCGAAAGAAAATCCCATTTGCAGTTGAAAACTTTTGATTCATTAGCTCTAAGGCAAAGCTTCAACCGTTTCGCTTTTGGTTAATGGTCCGATGTCGCTTTCAAGTTCCCCCATTTTGTTATTGTTACACATTTTTCAAGCTGATCCCATTTGTTCTGGTACTGTCGGAAAGCCTTCTACGGCTAATCTGTTTATTCTGCACGATATAACCGGCTCTTACGTTAAATGTAACGAATGTCAAACAAACCTTTTGATATACTCTTCTTGTCATGTAAATTTTATACTTTGCTTGGTCTTGCTAAAATTAAATATATCATTAAATAATAATTTAATCGACCTAATAAAACGCCGAGTCGAATATGTACATTAAATATATTTGGCAAATCTTAATAAAATAGTCGTTAATATCGATACAGAGGCTGAATCTACTACAATTAAATTTTATGTCTGCCTATCTCTCTGGGACATCACAAGAAAATCACAAGTCTGATTTCGATGTATAATAATAAATGTGTGTCCAGGTTAACTCATAGGATATTTTTCACTGCGGGAAAATATCACATCTTTATTGGATACGTTTGGCTTAGTTTGTAGTGATTCTACACGCTGCGCCAGCGACGCGGCTTCGAGCCTTGCCAAGATCATACATTTGTTGAGTACTAATGTTTGTACTACAGTTATGGGTGTTTTTATTAAAAGTTTTATATGTGTAGTGTATCAACTATCTAGTATGCGTCACACAGGCATTATAGATTACTAGATATACCTCATGCTGTGTGTAACAATGCAGCCCCATCAACAACAACATATCTCTGAAAAATCTATAATGACCTTTAAAACGTACCCAGGAAACGAACCTGACTGAGGCTGAGTTTCTTTTACTGTGTAAAATGTTATATGTTATTCATTTATTTAAATAACATATTATAAAAAATCTAGAAAATATCCTGTTCCAGCTCCACGTTTCATTGTCAGACCCTTGTCACGAAATTTACCATTTGGGCTCGTTAAAACGAACGAAATGAGACCAAAGTAATTGAAATGTAACGTTCTCTCCCTACTGCTCCTATCACCAACTGAGCTCGATGGTAGTAAATTACCACTTATATGATACTAGCGACTCGCCCTCGCTTCGTTCGGGTTCGCCCCTGAATTTAGCGCGAGCAAAGCCACGGGTTCTGCTAGTTATACATATAAACCTTCCTCTTCAATCTCTCTATCAATTTAAAAAAACCGTATCAAAATCATTTGCGTAGTTTTAAAGATCTAAGCATACATAGGGACAGACAGACAGCGGGAAATGAGTTTGTTTTATAGTATGTAGTGATAAAGCTAAGCTACAAACACTAACGAAGTTTCAAATCCATATTATCACAATTTTGTGAGTTAAATTTGATTTTGTAAATTAGACCAATAAGTAATAGAAAAAATCTTATCAGAAATAAAACGAAAAAAGTCAGCGAAACACTATTAACAATTTAAAATAAAGACAATTCATTCAATTTTGTTCATCTTGGCTTTAAATAAAGTAGGTAAATATCGTTTCACTATAATTAATGTAAAATGTTAGAAATATGTAAGTATTTATATACTCGGAGGTATAATTATTTTGGAACTTCAAAAGAAGAATTAGAACTTTGTACTCGTTTCAATTTACATAAGCCGAATAAATAAATAAGTTTTAATTGGTATACTGTGTATTCGGAAATAACGATATATGGATTATTCTATTTTGGGTGGGCGCTGGGTGTCTCGGGGAGACACGGAAGTATGCTTAGATACTTAAAGCAGTGGTAGACCGTCTACGAATGTATAGTCTTAAATATTAATATAAAATGGGCAAAAAGATATCAGTTCTGTATTTTCTTATCTGTTGACACCCGTTTTTCTTTTTTTTAATTGACTATTGACGATCTTTAGTTTTATCAATAAAATGTTTGGAGAGTTACATAAGTAGGTAAATTCTATTGATAAAAGTTCTTCTGTAGTCTAAAAAAATGTAGCTACTTAAATATCAAGTAGGTACATCATGGTAGGTATAAGAAAAAAAAATATAAAATTAAGATAGGCGAATTCTTCCTTCTAATAATCTAAAATAGATTCGTTGAAATATAATTATTATATTATTGTTATTGGCAATTTCTATCATGATTACCACTTGTCTTACGGTTAAGGAAAACATCGTGAGGAAACCTGCATGTCTGAGAGAACCTAGCAAGTTTTCGAAAGACATGTGAAGTCCGCCAACACGCACTAGGCTAGCGCGGTGGACTATGGCCTGATCACCCTCGTACTGAGGGAGGCCCGTGCCCAGCAGTGGGACGTTAAAAAGGGCTGATGATGATTGGCGAAACTAATTTGAAAAAAGTACGGTAGGTAAGCCATAAGGTTTATTACAAGTTAACTCGTAACGCTTATAAAGAGTAACAAACAGCCTTCAACACACCAATAAGTTCACAAATTTCTATAATGTTTCCGAACGCAGCTATGAATACTGAAGCTCGTGCATTGTTCGAACAGTTTTATTCTATTACAAACTCTATTGCTAAAACTTTAAAGAGGACTGGGACAGCTATAAGCACTAAATCAAAACTTTCTCGTTTCGGTCCTCCAGGTTCCAGTGAATACGTTTACACTTTAGATTCAGCGTTTTAATGTCATAGATCCTTAGACGATTCTAATACCGATTTAGTACGAGTATTAGTTTTCTAGACATCCAAATTTGTATCACAAACACTTTATCTTCTAGTTTGAAATAACTTAAAATTATTTTACATAATAGAAGTACTTGAAATTACAGTTGTAAGCTACATTATAAACAATTGAATGGGTTTAGACTATAGAGTCAAAATAGTCGTATCTTTACAAATAAAGTGGGCGTGTGGATTTATGTATGATAATAGCGATAATATCGGCTAAGCTAATAACAAATACACTTGAAAATATATAATATATAGCAGTAAAACTGGAATAGCAGGTATATTAAAATATTTTATTGATGGACAAATGTACATACGAATGTAATCGGTTATCTTTGTAATTTCAAGAGAATAATAAATTGGGCGTGCTCTGCGATTGACAGGTCCAACATATCTATTAATAAACGTCATACACATACAACCCCTCTGTCAATTAATGGTATTGTACGGTACTGCACAATTCAACGGACGCGTTTCTTGTAAATTAACGCCACTAAAGCACCCTTCATGAAAGCTATTAATAATTATTATTATTGTTGATAAAATATTTTTAGTGATGCATAAAAATTCAGTTAATGTGATTCATATCTGACTGGAAGTTTGATTTCATCAATGCAGTAATCCCTACGTAAACCTAAACCCAGATTACAGAACGGCCTGACTTAGTCTATGAGGTTGGTTGTACTCTAGAAAGACCTTCAGTTGATGACGCGCAAACTCGATTCAAACACATTGAAGCATTTAACGTATCCGCTCGTCACTTCCATACACTGTAGTGTAGTGAGGTGGTTCGCGACCAGTCTGTCGGCTTTGTTAGCATCGCGTAGATTTTAGACTTTTTCATTTTAAGTTTTACAAAATTAAATGAAAAGATAACTGTCTTATACTAAAAATACCATAAAAATGGTGTCATAAAGTAAAAAAAATACTGTCATATTCATTATCAAGTCACGACGACAGTTTTTTTAAATGGAAATGCAAAAGGTCAAAGCCGATTCGCGTCACATGTTGCGCAGCGATCTGTCACCAACATCCAGGACGCGCGGCGTGATTGATAGACTTATATTAAATAAACCGTTCGATATCGCATTACACACATATTTCCTACAAATAAACGAGATTGATCGGTTTCTATTTAACCAGATAACGCTTCAGTATCAGCCCTGATATCAGTCAGTCATTATATAAATGGATCTCGTCTAAAGCACTTATTCTACGATTTTAATAATCACTTTATTAAAGAACTGTATTGTTCGTGATACAGAAAGTTCTGAAAATCTGCGTAACGATGCTCACAGACGCCCGACTAATGATAAACTTGTGATTTGCAAGGCCACAGTAAAGTCAGAAAACAAAGAAATATTTCACTCGCGTAATGGATTGAAGTGAGCATCAAACTTTTCACATTCAGCAAGTTTCCGAACAAATTTATCTCTAGAGGAGCGAGTGCAAATACATCAAACTTGAAGCAATTTTAGACACTTGTTTCATGAGAACGTTTACAAGTCGTTGATACTAATCCCTGTTTACTCCTTTAAAATAAATAAACTCTAATATAATTTAATCTTCTATTCCGTCTGTACGAGTTTTGAATAGCTTACAAATAATGTGTATAAATTAGTAATATAGCGTACCTGTGATAATTATAGTCTTTGTCAATAAACTTGCCTTTATCACGTGCAAGGGTTTGTGGGAGTAATAAAAGTTTCAAACAATAAAGTTGAGTGAAGAAGTAAAGTTGGGATAGTTGATCAAAGTGTCGCGGTCTCACGTTGTTTTAATGGCAAAGTTTTGATTTATCACCTCCGGCTTGGATCAAAGCGGTTACAATTTCTGTAATGGTTTTAATCAAATTACTTACGAGGAGTAAGTATTATCAGTCGTTCGTACCTGAAATATAAGACTCTAGTAGCTTACCTTTACTTTGTTCTTTAGGCAACTCTTATATCTTGAGGCAATATAAAATTTTCACCAACGAACATAATATTTAATATATATATTTTAGGCATGGACGTATTACCTAAGGACCAGTCATAAAATACAAATGCAAGAAAACACTTTCAACCATTTGAAGTATAACGCACACAAAGAATTGACACAATACATCAAAATTCACTCTAATACTAGTGCTTGAACGTAGTCGATAAAATACATACATCAATGACATTTTAAATATTAATAATAAATATTGTTTGATTTTTCGCCGACAATCAAACCCAGAACGTTCGAATGGGAAAGAAAAGGCGTATCATAAATAAGCTGTAAGGCAAAGAAAATAAAGGGAGAATAAAGGTGGGGTAAGCTTCCGGTATTTATATTTTAATTATACTAAAATAAGCAGGACATTGTTATGAACTTTTTACTCAATTATAGTTATTATAGACTTCAAATTTTTTGTTAAGAATTTCTTTTCTCTTTCGAGAAGGATCCCTAGGAAATCTAAAATTTTGTGTAATTTATGTGTTAAAATAAAATAAAAATTAAGTACACATACTAATTATAATTTTTGCATTTATAATGTTTTTATTTAATTATAAAAATATTATTATAAATTTATTGTCATCAGATTGTAGGATACTGCGATAAAAGTATTTTATGTTATTGTACTGTACAAATAACATCCATTATTCGCTTAGTTATTTCGTCAAATATCGATATATTTTTCGACATTGTCAAGCACTAGTCGATGTCAAATGGACTTACTCGACGGTTCTGTCATTTGTTTTGAACGGTATAATCCAGCCATTTTATGATGGTTGTCAGATGTCAACAATACATAGATATATCGACTATATTTAACATAGTTGAATAATACGAAATTTTATTTTACATTTACTTAAATTTTGTGATAAATAACATTAAATGTAATAAAATATATTACTTACAAGTGAAAAGAAATAGTGCTGCTTCCGCTGCTTTAGTTTTTACACCATCTAATAGAACATTTAGTCATTTTTGGGAGATGTTTTGTTGACAAGTAAGTGCTTGAGACTGACGTAAAATCAAACGGCCAGGCCTAAAATATCCTGATTACTGTCAAGGCCGGTAAAGGTACGTCAGCTTATGTGTCTCGTCCTTAGTTAATACGTCCATGATTTTAGGAATATATTTTTGCACGTATGTGATTAACAATAAAATATAAAACTTTCGTTATATGCTTGGTTGAATTGTCACTTTATACCCATATCATATCGTAGAATGTTGAGCTAAAAGCAAAGACTTGTGTTCTGATGCTGACAGCGGGGCGCGATGGTACAAGAATGTTTTTGTGGTGCTTGGCAACTTTAGCCTGATTTTATCTTTATCAAAAATTATATAACAACTTTTTATATATATTTGGGATTTATTTGTTTTTAACAATATAAAACTCTATATTTAAAAGATTTTTATTGTTATCAAAGAAAAAAACAAATATTCAGTTATTTTTAAGTAATAAAATACAGTAGCAAAATACATAATATACTTACACAAGTGAGAAGTTCAAGTTTAAACACATCACACACAAATTAACAAAAAAAATTTAATTGTAGTAAAGAAGAATTTTACTAATGTTTATCATCTAATATAAAAATGTTTGTACCTCAGGAATTGAATATGAAGGATAATAATGCTTATTTAAATACGTAGAACTCAAAAATCCTTGCCAAGTCTATTAGAAAATTCTAGTGTTATAATGTCCCATACACGTCAATTTTTGTCGTAAATATTTTCGTTAAAACGTTTGACTACTCAACAAATATTCACAATAGATCATGTAAAAACCATAACACGAAAAGCTTCGTAACAACCATCTCGAAATTGCTCAGCAAATTAAAAAAAACAAACACCTGAGGCCATTGTAAAGAACGTGAGGGTCTGTTTATTCGACGCTTTAAGCCGGGTTCCTCATCAATCACTGAAGGCTCCAGTTTTTCAGGGTTATCGTTCCCCTAGGATACTTGCATGCCATGTCCTTTACTGGACCCAAAAAACTGGATGAATCAACAGCCAACAGGGACTCGAATTGCTTTATTTTTTTCTCCGAATTCCAGCACACGCTCGCAATCTGTCTGTATTTTTGTTTATTTTTCAATATCTTCTGTTGTTCGTTTATTACAAAAGTAGTAAACGTTTTCGTTCATCATCGTTTTGTTAGTAGGTACAATGCACAAATAAAGCATACTCATAATATAGTAAAAAAGTTCTATTAATATGCCATCAAATTGGAAGGTCTTCATAAAATCAGAAATAGCCCATCAAAATAAATTAATTGGTCCTCTGGAACCAGATTCTTTTAATTGCGTCTCATCTTATTGTCATTTCGTATCTCCATAAAAAGGAAACAATTAATTCGGTTGACTTGATCGTTTTAACATTAACCTTTGACTGTCACAAAGGACCTGAAGTCACGAGCCAGTTGTGGTTATAGGAAAAAAATGAAAGCAATTGGAAGAGTAAGCACGGGAAGTGGCCATTGTTCGTCCGGCAGTCATTCAGTGGCTATATTGTTCAAATAGCTGGATAAATACGAGACTACTATCCACGAAGTAAGGTAACAGTAACGTTTATTCCCTATATCTCATCATAGGGTTATGTCATATATTGATAAATAAGTAAATGTAAAAATACCTACATAACTATCATATCTCTTTGTCTCCTCGTCTATGTTTTATAATTAATAATAAGCTTTAACGTCTGCAAGGTAAAATTTCTATTAGACATATGTACCTTTAGACTGCGATGTTTAATCGGCTATTCTTCACAGAACTGAGATCTCAGAATTATATATTTCTGAATTATCAATATTGAATATAGATTTTGATGAACTAAATTTATGAAAAAATGAAAAACCAACAAGTTATTCCTTAATAGGTAAGGACACTTGATTTAATATAAGCATGTAGTAGAATTTATTGTATTCCTTATTATACTTTTATATTTTAGATTTTTTTAATCAATAGGAAATGAAATATAAGCTTCTAAAGAATTGTCTTATTATTTAAAGTTTTAAAAGATCTATTTCTCAAAGAAAAAAAGGTTCATCAATAATCTAATGAATTGCTTTAAATTTATTTGCAGACTTCGCAGAAATAGAACTGAGCGGCCTTGGTCATTATTATGATAAAAAGGTTATTATTCTCATATTAAATAAAGGGTAAAGTTCATATTGGGTGAATTCAGGATTTTTTTACATCATTTATGGCACAATGATACAAATATTTCCGATGAATAAAAATTTGATGCGATATTATCCTTTAATGAACATTAGCCTTAATAAACTTTAACAATAACTTAAACGTAACAAAATCCAAATATAATCGAAACAAAACTTGAATATCAAATATGTACATAAATGTACTTCTTGTAGCAACAAAACATTTATAACTTTGCCTTTTAAAAAGTAAGACCTTACAAGAAAATGCTTTTATAAGATCATCAGTCGCTATTTCATGGTTAAGTTTTTATTAAAAGAATAATCTAATAGGTATAATTCTTTGGATAACATTCTATATAAACTTAAACGCTTACAGCTTGAGTGTCAAAATTTAAGTTGTTTCTCGTAAACAACATATTCTTGTAATGAATAAGTAGGAGTTAATACTATAAAATATTATATATGTGAAAGTTTAGATGGATGGATGTTTGTTACTCAATCACGCCTTTTTTATGGCTCAGAAGTTAGAATTGCGTTACCAAACTCTTTCACGTTAGTACCACGTTTGGCACTATAGTCTGGAATAGCACATAGGTTGCTTTATAATTTTATCCCAAAAAATGTTTTGTTCCGTGTGATATACATACCAATACCAAGCGTTAAATCTTATCTATATTAGGAGTAATCCGAGCGAAGCAAGGTTATATCACTAGTAACTAATGAATTCAAAGTATATAATCTTACAAATCGATTAATTTTGACATAATCTCTACATAATACTTATAACGAGCTTATTACTAGTGAATCTTACGTATCTACCGGCACTTACACAAGATATGAGAATTATTATTTGACAGATATTCATAAAATTGACAAAGTTTACGATAAACTGCGAAAATATAAGTTATAGAGAGCGAGGAACTCGATCCATGTTCGACTCTTGACTCATCTAAACTCTCCCTAACCCGAGCAAAACGTCGCCAGCAACATTCAACCAGGGGGCCGGCCACCCCCCGGGCATGCGCTGCGAATTTGGGGAGTTAATCAAGTTGTGATATACTCCCGAATCATCAGATTGCAATTAAATGAACGATCCACTTTTTTAATTTCGGTGTAAAATATCAAAGGTTACTTAGAGTACAGAATACTGATTACAAAATGATTTGGAACTCAAACTATGACGATTTACAATTAATTAAATTGTACATAATAAAATATCAAAATTAAAAATAAAATATGTTTGCTTAAAGATATCTTTGGATTTTTTAGTTTTGCAATGTTGTGATGAATATTATTATTTATTTTGCCGCCAGTGTATATCGGCACGCATGCGCGGTCCCAGAACGACCCGCAGTAAAACGACTG
Organism: Boloria selene; assembly: GCA_905231865.2. NCBI lineage: Eukaryota > Metazoa > Arthropoda > Insecta > Lepidoptera > Nymphalidae > Boloria > Boloria selene. Next base: position 4,473,243 of record HG993137.1, on the reverse strand, counting down.
GTCACGTGACTTGACGCGGCATTCAGTCGTCGCACTTCGGCAGTTGTCGGCGAACCCGCTAAGCGAGCGGTTGTGTCTGTGTGCGTTGTATCATTAATCTTTATAAATGTCAAATTAAACGATTTCGTTAAAAAATGTGACATAGTCTCGTGTTGATATATGGTACACGCTGTAGTATAAACCTGTGTAGATATTTTGTGTTAAATTCCCATGCAAGGCGTATTTACGCAGATTTTATGTAGCGTATTTGAGTTTTGTTCGTGATCGTGATATCGTTGCTTACATTCTAGGTTGTTCGGGCTTGTTTTAAATGGGATTTGTTTATAAAGCATGGATTTTGACAGTGTTATGTGAAAGGATTTGTTAAAAGAATGCCGCTTTAATTCAAAATGGACCGCGTAAGTGGTGTGTGTAGGTTCGGAGGAGTAGTGTCGGCGGTAAGGACTCGAACAGGTCGTAGTAAGAGACGATTGACAGTTAGCCCCAGTCAGGCGGCAGAAGATATGCCTGAACCTCCCAGGAGGGGACTTGGGGCAGTTCTGGTTCTCGCCTGCATATTGGTATACCACAATTGCCTTTATTGCGGCTTCGTCTTCGATGATATTAGTGCCATAAAAGAGAACAGGGACTTAAGACCGCAGACCCCGATCTCAAATATCTTCCTGAATGACTTTTGGGGGACTCCTATTCATAAGGTAAGAGTACACAGTATACCTTTAAGTTTGACTTTGATTATTGCAAACTTTCCAAAAGATACCTATTCTAATTATGAATCCAGTAACCATTTAAATATCAACGCTACTAATTTTATAACTTAAATAAATAGTAAATTGATAAATTCAACGGTAACTAGTCAGTTGTATTAGTTATGATATAAACAAACGATCAGCTGTGCTGTCTATTCGATTTTAGTTCAGTTAAGACAGTAACCGTAATTTCAGATTTAAAACTATAATTTAGATACCTATTTGCGTATTTAATATAATAATTTGTATTGTCATAAGTTACTTAGGTCGATACCGAAAATATAAAAAAGACAATATTATAACTAACTTTCAGTGGAATTAACTCATTAATATAGCTCGAATAATACTAAGCGTCAAAGATACAGGTTTTTAAATGGACATCTCAAAATAGGTATTAAGTACGTATAAAAAAACATACATTTCTTTTTGATAATAATAAATTCTTTATTTCCACATAGTTGTATTAGCTAAAAAACTTAAAACATGAATTTCCAATTAGGTACCTATATCATGAAAACATAAGAAATGGGTACACGAATAATACTGACGTCATAACTTACTGTTTTATTTGACAAAACACCGCGACACACCTTGCAGGATCATATATCAAGCATTTACACGTGGCGCAAGTTACTAGAAATTTATGGATGTAATCAACGTGAATGTTTCATCCGACTGCAGTATGAACGGTGGCAAAATGTATGTTAATCTAAATAAGAGTAGCAATTAGGATTTTGAACCGCAGAATCTGAAACCGAAAATTACAGAAATAATAGGCTGTTAATAATGATTGTAGTAATATAACGAATATTGGTAAATTATAATAAATGATATGAAACTTCGCGATCATCCCTACAAAATTTAGATTGTTGAATGATTAATGAATTGTTACTTCGTGTTCTTCAATCATCTCTGTATGAACAGAGATGATATTATAACTACCAAACGTCATTCATACCAATCTAATGTAAATGATAAGACAGTGGTAGCCCCAGCGGTAACGCGCTCGCTTGGATATCCGAGTGATGCAAGTTCAAATCCAGGTCTCGCACCTCTGATATTTTCATGTGTGAATCATTTCTATCATGATTACAACTTGTCTTACGGTAAAGGAAAACATCGTGAGGAAACCTGCATGTCCGAAAAAACCTAGCAAGTTTTCAAAAGACATCATGTGAAGTCCGCCAACACGCTCTAGGCCAGCGCGGTGGACTATGGCTTAATCCCCTTCGTACTGAGGGTGGCCCGTGCCCAGCAGTGGGACGTTAAAAAGGGTTGACGATGTTCATTTCATTTTATTCATCAAGAATGGCAGAAACCCTTATAATGCTGGCAAGTATGTTGTTCCACTAATTTTATTACTTATGATACAGAAAAATAATAAAAAGCTACACTTACAATTGCAAAATCTTCTGAACTCAAAAGAGTTCAGTTCAATCCAAACAATTTATATTATTCTGCTCAATTCGAGGGGAGTTGTAAAAACTTTGAGGGCGAGATTGTTACATCCCTTTTAATAGCCTCGTCTAATTCGGAAATTATAACCTTTCTGTTAAAACGCATAATTGGCTTATGTCAAACGCCGATGATGTATGTTCCGTTGAGATTTAGCTGCGACCCCATGCAAACACATGTCTTAATGTTTATTTTTTATATTTTCGGTCGCATTTGACTAATATATGGGACCATAAATAATATCTTTCAAATAGAATTTCTATATATTATATATTGCAATTTTCTCTGGTTTTATTGTGTAGTCATCACACAAGCAAAATTGATTTCACTTAATCCACGCACCGGTTACCATCCCTAGTGACGAGAATGGGGTACTAAGTATTTTGATAAAAGATTAACGCCATTTCACATGTCGGCTTAGTCAAAGGCGATTAAAATTTTGTCCAACGTGCAAACAACGTAATAGGATGCAGTTTTTAAAAACGACCAAACTAGTAAATTTGTACGAATTTGTTGATTATCTCGTTTTAATAGGTTCTACACTAGGTAGGTTAATTATAAAAGTAAAAGTTTTTGAACGAATTCGATGAAAACACATTATTAACTTTTTTATCCACATGAAAAGTATTTTCCGTGTACTAGTATTTACTCGCTGTAAGATTATATACATACATTTACCTAGTTTATTGTGATATTTACCTAGAATTATAATATTATCTTAGATTTAGGTGTGCTATATTTGGCAGTTTGAGAGATATTAAAATAAATTGAAATTAATCAATTTAAAAATGGTTTTATCGGACATATAATAATAATTAATTGCTTGTTCGTTGCTCTTGTTAAAGCTTAAGAAAGGACCAATTAAAATTACTTTATTTTTTTCTGGGGGCGTGTCAGAAGTGGTTTGAGTATAAAAAATAGAACTCAAAAAACAGCTGTTACGGAATGATTGTTATGGGAACCACTGACCGTAAGTACTAAACTAGTGTGAAATAAAAATGCGACAAAATCCGGACAAATAATTTTCCCATAGGATACTTAATAATAATATTGGGAACCGAATCGTAGCGTTACATCTGTGCCATATTTGACTTCCTCGTAGACAAAATACCTTTGCAGGATTACAACTTACAAGTATCAATCATGTTGTAGGCAGATCAACTACACCGGATATTGCTGTTTCGATACGATATGATTAAAGTTTATATTATACGCGTTTGACAAGATTTACAAAAGAAGAAAAAGATATCAAAAGCAGAAATTGAAAATATATGTTATTTGTTCACTTAAAGAAATAAATATAAAGGAAGTATGATAACGTATGTTATGTACTCATTAAAAGCTCCTTTGAAAATTTAAATATGTATAAAAATATTTTAAGAAATGCTAAGTTATTAATAAGTTAAAAAAAGATAAAGCAGTGCTGTATTTTGTCCGCGTTTTCTGTAGGTCCAATTAATCATACAAATTTGAAGTTGTGAGATATTTTCGCCTTACCCTTGTCACATGCAAAAGACCCGTCTCCATCAGTATCTATCAAACGTACTAAAAAGGGCGTCAACATAAAATGCTATTTGCAAATCACCGTACCTAGATAAAATTTGGTTTTCAATTTGTGAGCTATTTTGTGTTTAGCTAAAATCCGAGTTCGTGTTAGCAGCAGCTTGCCGATCGCATCCATCACTGTCAAATGAACAAGGTTTTTCTTGCACTCCGTGTTGAAACGTCTGTCCTTTATTTTGTTTTCTAATTTTCAACCTATACTATTTACAATACTAAAACTTTGCAATTTTCGCTTCCAAATCGTTTTTGTAACGAAGCAGGCTGTAACAGGTCATTAGCATTAATTTAACAGCATACTTTCAAAAACAAAACACAGTTGAACAAAAGGTTTAAAATTCGTGTCATAAAGGTTAAGGATTGTAATTAAACTTTTACAATAAACAGGCTTTTGTCTGGGAAACTTGAAGAATATACACGTTAATTATCCCGTTCCGGCTTCATTTTTAATTCAAGTTTATAAGATCAGACATTTGTTGGTCATATCATTGTACTTGTATATAAACTCTTATAATAATTGTATTTCCATATATATCGTGGATGTCCAAAAGGGATTTACTTTATGAGATATAGCTATATTATACTTGAAATATTAGCACCTAAACAGTGTGCCCAGAATTTGTTAATTATTAATTACTTCGAGCTCATCTTCCAAGTCTGCCTCGTGAACTCGTTAAAATTTGGAAAGCTTTTAGCAAAATGTAGGTGTATGTAAATTGCGCATTTTAGCCTACGCAATGTTTCAAGACTTTCAACGGATAGGTACTTTGATAATGAATGTACAATGAGGCAAATCCGATGTTATTTTCTTAGGTTTTTCTTTATTCAAGAATTCTATTTTATTTATGAGTATTACTACTTAGCGAAAAGATGTATATTGCTAATTGGCTTGAAAACATTTTCTTTACGTACTTTCTATAGAAAATGTAATAAGCATTGGATCTCATATTAGTTACTAATAGGTATACTTTTTGAACTTACGTCATGCTAATATAATGTTAGTGTCAGGTCTCAGAAAATGCATACCTGCAAATAATATGGGGACATATTTATTTAACAACAAAATAAAGTTATATTTAAATACATTAAATAATTCTATGATATTTTAATAAAATATATCTCTTCTTAATTTATATTTCATGTCTCAACAAAAGTTTCTTTTCGTTGGCAACGAGCTGAAGTCGGAACAAAATAATATGGCTCTCCCCTTCGTAAGCTTGCTCACCCTAATAGCAAAGTATTGTTAAAAATATCGATTATGTTTTTGAGATACGTCTCAATTCATATCGACGGTCGTAAGAGTTGTAAGCCTCCCCCTGTCTGCCGCCATTTCAGTCTCTTAACATATTTCGGTGTACGTAGACATATATCGGATGCAAGGTAGCTCGGTAATAAAGCACTCGCTCGGATAACCGAGTGAATCCGGTTCAAATCCGGATCTTACACCTCAGATATTTTCATGTACAAATTATTCCTAACATAATTATCACTTGTTTTAAGATGATGGAAACATCGTGAGAAAACCTAGCTAGTTTTCGAAAGTCATGTGAAATCCACCAACACGCATTTGGCTAGCATGGTGGACTATGACCTGATTCCCATCGTATTGAATGAAGGGAGCCTCTTAATAATATACCATATTGTTTTACATATATAAATGAACTTAGAGGACCAAAGTCCAAAAATATTAAGGTTTCTTAAAAAAACAGTATTTAAATAATTAATATCATGAGTCTTTAAACGTAATACACGATGGGTAAATAAAGAATGAAAGTTTTGGAGGTCGCGTGACTGGACTCACACGTGAAGCCATATTTCGACGACCTTTTCAAGAAATTCATTTGTACTCGAGTTATTTATGAGCTCGCGTGGCCGCTGTTACGTGTCACCGTGGAGTAGTTAAATTCGTTTATTAACATAATGAAATAATACTAGCTTTCGAGCCTGTGAAAGACGAAAGTTATATTTCCTTTGTTCAATTCACAAATAGGATTTGTGGCTGAGTTTCAGAATACGCTTCAAATTAGATTGTTTACACGCATGCCATGTTCGCGCTAGTTTATATCGTAACATAAAAGTCCATTACGAACATGTTACCACTCTCAAAGTGACGTACCATTGACGTAATTGTCAACAAACTGCTCGTTTATATGACATGACAATAATTTAAACCCTGTAAATATTTGGTCCGAAACATTTAAAATGCTTTGTGGTTTTTAATGTTTATTGCATGCGGCCGTTCTTTTTATTAAAGCATGTGTTTAATGCAATTTATGTAGAAGAACCGAATCACGAGAAATCAGTGGACAGATTTTGGTGAAATTTCGTATGATGATGGGATATTTAGTTCTGCTAATTAACAATCTCTCTGACCCCATAGGTTGACTGGAAGAGATCTCTGTAAGAGATAAGTCCACCTTTGCCCTCAACTTCTCTGTTATATTTGATTGTCTGTTTTTTTTTCATGTGCAATAAAGAATATATATATTTTTATTGCAGGATTATGCGACATCTTAATTAATTCTAATAGCATAAAAATTATTTATTAAGTATTTTTACTGTTATGTTATTTAACGCTTTTGTAGTGTTATTAAATAAAATGATAATTCAAAATAGTTACTTAGTTCTATATGACGACACATTTTAAAATATTTTATATTGTTATTTTGATATAAAATAAAGATATAAATATGTTCAATTAATCAGAACTAATCCCTTGCTTAATGTAAATACCCAGTCCCCTAAAGTGAAGAAATATGGCGAACCTAATTTTGCATGTTACAGAACAAGTGACGTGACATATACACCATGTCAGTGAGATACAAAATATCCAATTACTTTTGTTTTTAATTTTATAAGTGTAGTTTTAAATACAAATACGTAATGAATTTATTTATACGTGAATAATATTTGTGTATTGTGATTATATTAATAGAACATTTTTAATTTTCGTCTTCGGTCGTATTATTATAGAATAATCTTTTGGCGAGGTTGCATTAAATTGCGTAAAAGCTTTATAAGCTCATGAGAGCTTAAAAGGACATATCTCCTAAGAAGTTTTCCCGTTTCAATTAGTATACGCGTGTTTTAGAGCTTTATTTACACTTACACTAATATAATTTGACGATTTACACGAATATAGTTTGATATTTTACTATAAAGGAATTTTTTCCTGATTTTATTGTATTTGGTTCCTGACGTTCGATTGCGCTTTGGGCAATCACGATCGAAGAAGAGACTGGCCCAATTTAAAATTTCATTTCCAAGCACGTTCTTATCCGGTGTGTTTGTGTGGTATTCTTTTAAATCTTTAATTATTTAATAATAATACATCATTAAAATTTATAGTTAAATAGTATACTTGTATGTAAAAATGCAAGGTTTTTAAGGCTAGATGCTGAAATAACTTTTCAAAAAACTTTAGAAAAAATTATTTTAGAAATTATATATGCGTGCAGCTCTGTATAAGTATTCGTTTATCATACACACCACGGCGTCAAATGGCTGTTCCCTGCATTTAATTAATTGGCAGCTTTGCTCAGGCCCTACCTACTATTTTTTTATCCACCTTAGCACTAGAAAAGCATTTAATGACGTATAAAAAGCAGCTTACTTAGCCACTTATTGTCCATGTAAAAGTCACCTCAATCATTATTTATCCATCAAATATTTATTCATCAAGTTACTTGATGAATAAATATCAAAAATACTAGTAGGTATTAAATTCAATTTGAAAGAACGACCCATGACAAACATATAAGCGTTTATAACAATAATAAGTAAATAATAATATAAATAAGGTGACTTTTTTACTTTAAAATTTAATCCATACAGAATATATAATGTACACAGCATGTTCCGAATTTCCGTTTCCCTTCATCATTTAGTAATTTCGATTCATGTAATTATGGAAGAACTGTAACAGTTAATAGTCGAATAATTCCATATTACGAAATAATTGAGAACTTACTTCGTACTTTAGGTACTTTATTAATTAAAAAGTATATGACCTAAATCAGTAATTAAACGTATCCAAATGTTGCTCCACTTTTTAAGCAACTAGGGTATCAAAATACTATTTGTAACGTTGGTTGGTTTTAAATATATTTTTATTTAAGATGGTTTACAAATTAATTAAATTAGTGATTAAACTTATTATTTTTATTTATTTTAGATAAAATTCCAAGCAATGATGTGGTTGAAATACCTACTCAGTTGCTAAAAAAAATCTTTAAAAAAAGATTATTTTTATAATTCGCATAAAATATATGTACTAAAAAAATATTTTCATAGATTTAATATGTAACGTAAATTAAGTATAATTTCCGAGCTAATTACCTACCATAATTTTATCAATGTTACTATTTCAATATAAAACAGACATTGTATTAAAAAATGGCGCACTTTACCATAAAATAATTTCTTCACTAGCGACTTACCCTTGCTTCGCTCGGGTGTATCTTTAAATTAACCAGATTAATCTATAGATCATAAACTTAGCAAAGCTTTACTTTACGTCATAATCTACCTGTGTAAGTACCAAACATCTATATCCAACAAACAGCTTCAGTAACAATCCGTTAACAAAACATACATTATATACGCGAATTCATATGTATAAAAAAACCTTTTTATTAGTAGAACGATTACTAAAAGCGAAAACCAAACTTTTTCAATTATAAGCCCTAGGCCGCGTACTAATGCTTAATGCGCTTCCGTAAACAGTGACCACGTCCGGTAATTTGCAGCGTGCATTTAGAGCCTTATCGCCGGTATCCCGGATGAACTGGGACTTTAGAGCCGTCTCCGGGACAAACAAACGTAGACATAAATCAACGTCACTACAAGTTTATCGCGCCTTCGAGCTCCGTTTGCGGACATGAACGCTGAATCCCTTAATGTGTTTGTTCTCGTGTTGGAAAAAGTTTGTTTTATATGCAGATAGCGCTATCTCCGAGGATGACGAAAGTTCATTCATTATTTTAAACTGTGCTGTTACTCGCACCGTCTAACTTCGTTGGGTTATCTAATAACGTAGGTAGTTATGACATTATATGCACACTTTATATTCCTTAAAGGTGTTTATATTCATTTATTATACTTTAATGAAATTCAAATTGACGACACGTTTGGCGACGACAAATTGATTTGTATTGACCCTACTTACTTGCGCCAGCAGTCGCGGGTTCGAGTCCCGCTGGGGGCATTCATTTATTTTTAACTCAGATGTTTGTACTCCAGTCATGGGTGTTTATATTTATAATACGTCTATATTTAAACTTATATATGTCGTTGTTAGTATATCAACTATCTAGTATCCGTAACATAAGCTTCCTTCGTAGCTTACCACGGTACTAGATGGTGCTGTGTGTTATAATGTCCCAACATATAATTTATTTATTTAATAGCTCTAAAAACTGCCTTCATCTGCCCTAATTTCACCTATAGTTGGTAATATATAGGGTTATTTTTTGTTTCTTCGGCTTGTTACAATTGGTAAATTATTAAATTGCAAACATTTCAGCATGTAATTAGCTCACTACGCTTTTATCTGACTGGCTCTATTTCATATTCTTATAATTAAATATTTTTTAAATATTCTGATGAAGTTCCTTAGACGCGCGTCCTTATACAGAGGAATAAGATTCATATATGGTGGATGTTCTTCCCCTTATGTGAATCTGCTGCGCTTGAGTAAGTCTCAAAACCCCATATCGGGCTCCCCTATTATACCTCTTTTCATGAATCACTAAATAACAACATTATCATAATATGTATTCATCCATTTTTAACGCCCTACTGCTGGTAACGGAGGACCCGTTACCAGTTATCAGGTCATAGTAGGTACATCTTGTCGCCAATTGCAGTCTTTTGAAAACTTGCTAGATTCCCTCAGACAATATCTTTCTACGCCGTTATTTTTATATGCCATATTTTATGGAAATATAATGCGAATTCATAAAAAAAACTTTAAACTCATTCCTAGCATCCACAACTGGAGTACAATTATTAGTGTTTTTCACCCAAATGAATTTCACCAGCGGGACTCGAACCCGAGTCCGTTGGCCTGTTGGCCAATGTTACTTGCTACACTCTAAGCCAAACGTACCGTCTTAATTATATCATATAATATTAACATACTGTGTACAGGATTCTGCTGTTTGTCGATAAAACTCAATAATTTGTCAAATATGTTAGGAGATCCCATTGCAATATGGCGGGGCTGTCAAATAAATTGCGCTGACATAGGTATCGTTCCGCTACACGTTCAGTGATGCGTGAGGAAGTGCACTTCGAATTCTATGTATGGTACATACTGAAAATCCCATTGAATGTCTCCATATATTGATGATAACAGATTTGGCGAACTCTTTCTAAGATTTTAAAGTATTGGAATTCTAATGTCAACTCATAACTTTGTAAGTGTGTACATTTCTTACGTTTATATACGGACGGGTGGATTTGAATTGATTTGAGTAGTACCTAAGCGGAACAACTATACCATTCAATGTTAAACCGAAAACACAGCTCACAGTTAATCTGAACTATTTAAAATTATACAATTTAATCGAAACACGAAAATAATGACATTATAATAGATTTTGTATATAAATTTAGTTCTTGATGTCTAACATAATATTATGTTTCTAGTTTATAACATCATAATTCTCCAATTGACTTTTTTGAATCCTATAAAAATAAAAATATTTTTTATTGGAAACAAATTGTTAAAATCCGTGAATGAATCACGGGTATTACTTTATTGTAACTACACTGTACTTTATTGTACTAGTTTTACTTGTACTAGTTTGTTTAGTGTACTTTATTGTACTAGTTTTTTTAGTGGTAGTGCCATGCTTGTTACCTTCGGGTAGCAATCGAATGGGCCGGCACGCCCCGTATAGTTCATTAGTACCACTCTCTCACAGAAGACCGGCGTGAAGTGGCAGCTATGCTGTCGCGTTTCGACCGGTGAGTGAGAGTCCGGGAGGCCCACTCTCCTTCCCCCCTCCCTCTTCCCATCATCCTCCGCCTTCGTTCCCCCTCCCTCCCACTTCCCTCCCCCCTCCATCCCTCCCTTTCCTGAAAGGCCGGCAACGTATCTGCAAGCCTGGCTTGCAGATGTCCATGGGCGGAGGTGATCACTTCCCATCAGGTGAGCCTCCTGCCCGTTTGCCCCCTTTTTACCATAAAAAAAAAAAAAAAAAACAAATCTATACGTTACAAGAACTGTTTCTCCCCAATTGAGATAGATATGCTATTTTCATGAATTTACAAGGTACTACAGTCTGCCTAATAAACTTGTGATCGATAAAATTTCATCATCTTTCATTATTAAGGTGTCACCTCTGTGTTTGACCTACGTTAGGTCAGTGAAATTATCGTGAAGCGCAAACAGTTTTAGCGTTAATTACGTGTTTTAAATGAATATCGCCTTTGTTTGTATAACACGTAATTGGACTGGTATTTTATGTAAATATACAAATTACTAGCAAATATAACAGCCTAGATTTCATAATAATGTATTTTGTAATAATGTAATATAAAGTTCAGCTTTTAAATATTACAAATTTGTTTTTTGATATGTATATTTAAAATTAAATATTTAAAAAAAATCGCAAGTACTAATCTTAACTTTTACCAAATTTTCTTCATTTAGGTATACTAGAAATTGCTAAAATAAAGTTTCTTTATTGTATTTATATTATATACTAGCGTGTCACCCTCGCTTCACTCGGGTTCGTTAAATATTTCTCGAGTTTTGCACTTAGCAACATTCATTTTTATTTATATAGGTATATAATATAATTTACTATATTTTATATTAATTTTTTTTTAAAACTTTAACTGATCTTGCACTATCGTGCTTTGAGGTCATTATTAAGTTACTAATAAGTTAAATTATTTCCATTACCTACTCTTACCCTTTGCTTGACCACGCGAGCCTAAAGCACTTGATTGTCGTAATTACAAACACGAAAGACCTAAACTTAAAGATTAGGCGTACCTTATAATCATATCCAACATTATTTTATGCAGCCTACATAATGGTCTTTTAACATTATATAACGTAGTTTAAACAGCTGGCATACTTTATGGATTTTTTATTTTATAGCTTATTTATTAATAGCTTTAGTTGTTATTCAAATTGTAAACGACCTAAAATTTAAACATTTTTGGTCTTTGGTTCGCAATGTTTCGAATATATGGAATGGACGAGGAAATGTCCAACCCTATAATGCAATAAAGACAATAAGGTCTTAGCGTAGGATACCTATCTAACAAACGAATAAACAAATTAAAATAATGTTACGTAAAATATGATAAGGTATAATTGGTGAGTTTTCTGTCTGCAGGGCTTTTTTTATTTCTCTAGCTCTCACGCAGATTACTTTATACACAGCATGACACAAAAAATATTTTAGCGGGAGTCGAACGCGTGACCGCTCTGGCATAGTAAGTAGAGTCACTATACAAACCGAACTAAACTTGTCGTCTAACAATAAATAATAATAATAAGATACCTACTAAATATCTCACTATTTCTAGGAAATGTTGTACCTGCTATCGCACAAAAAAAATTTAATATAATATGTTGTTACTTTATTTCGCAATTGTATTCAACTTGCTTAAAAAAGATTACCTATTTTGAAGTAGAAAGATTAAATTGACATGTATTTTATAAAGAAAAGGCTTAAAAAGACACGTTAAAGCTCCGTACCAATAATAAAGATTTATTACTCTCTCTTTTCCTTCGTTATATAATTCACTTAAATTTATTTAAGACGAAATGGATGTACTTCTTACATGTATTGCCTTTTTTATTGAATAGCTTTGTATCACATATATTGGTTAATGTTTTTGGACATTGTTTCCATTTAGAGATTTCGAAGCGTAGAAGTTTCAACAAAGTAAATAGAAAGTATAGCTGAAGTATCTTATAAGGAGTAAAACATTTATTTGAAAAGAAAAATATTACAATACAAAGTACTAGCGACTTACACTCGATTGTTAGCTCGATTGTTTGAGTGCCTAACAGAAGCCTACGTGTTAAGTATGACTCCAGATCATAGTCAATCTGTGTACTTAATTTCATCCAAATTGGTTTAGCCATTAAAACGCGAAGGAATGACAAACATACTGTATATTTGTAACACATTTATGTTTAGTCCAATACAATACATAAATTAGAAATATATATTATTGCTTATTTTTATGTATAAGAAACAATAAAATATTTTATTTTTTTAGCAATAAGCGTTATAGAAATCTCCTTCGAAAGCTTTGGTTAAGGTTGCTCGAATCCTATACACCTCAGGGGGAGGGGTCTGTATAGTTTCGGCTTTCTGAAGATCCCTTTAAATCAACCTAAGGAAAATACAAATCCATCCCCGACAAAATCCTGAAATCTGAACAAATAACATAACCATAAAAATGTGGTATTAAAAAGCGATATTAAATAATAACTACTATTACCCTACAACTTTATTATAATTTTAATAAGAATACCTATTGTAGTGTGTTTCGTTTTAATTATAGTGTTATGAAAATAGGTTCGCCTTTTTTTATGCTCCGTTTTTTCCTACTAAAATTGTTATTTATTATGCAATAAATATTTTGAAAACATTTTTACTATAATATTATAAAGTAGGTAGGTTCCCTTACAATATCATTTCATCTAATTTTTGGATATATCCTAAAAAAACTTTTTCTGTGAATTTTCATTCAATCGATTAGAAAAACCATAACATTATATTCCATACTAAAAATTACCAAATAAGAAATATTAAATATTCTCAATGAAAATTTGCGGCTAAACTTTTTGTCCATCCAATAAAAATATGGTAGATATTATACTATTTTATGACAGAGCTCGTAAAATTTATGTGCATAGTATTTGTCACTCCTACAAGAAAGCAGGCAGACGGCGGCGGCGGGTTGCTTGGCACAACGCCGCGACCATGCTGCTTTCTATTGAGTGCCAACAACTGCAAAATTCACCCTGTTCTATCTAGTTTATGGCAAACGATTTTACAATATCTACAAAATGTGTTTCAAGAATATAAATTTAATAAATTTCGCTGTAAAGGCTGTATAGTTCTTATTATATTTAGTGTTGCCTGCGGTATTACGTGTTTCTGTTCACTTTACTACGAGTATTTCATGACCTTTGGTTCAAACAAGGTTAACACAGCTTAATTTAAGAGAACCAGTCATAACACTCAAATAATAATTGTAATTTTCAATTTATATATTCGTAATAAAAAATACTGTGATTGATTTGCTATTAATAAGTACTTTAATTTAAGATACTGCCTGAAACTCGTCTAGACGAATCAATATTGACCGTGATAGGTAGGGTAGGCTGAAATAAAGATTTTTATATTTACAACAATTAGCAAGTACATTTTTCGGACAAATTAGATGTGCTTTTACAGACTTATTTATTTATTTCTATATAAATAATACCTTGACCTTATCATTAAATTGAGAAGTTTGAGAATGTATTTGGCTGTTTAGTTTTTAAATTGAAATAAATGAAATAAACAGCTTCTACTATAATGTTACTGTATTAAATGTCTTAACTATCGCATGCCAATTGTGACAACCGTCTACAAAATTGTTCACCGAAGGTTGTCATGCAAAATACCATAGAGAAAAGTAATATTATACTTTTAATAGAGAGCCCTCTCTACCGTTTTTTTTGCCAACACTAAACTAGCGCCATCTGTAATTTTTCACCCCATGGCCTATACTTGTCCTTCTGATATCATAAAAATTATATTTAAAATTAAAGTCGATCGATTCTAAATGTGTAAATATAGTGATGATATTATTATATCTATTAACATTAAAATAATAAAAGCAAGAAAAATATATACTTAACATCACCATATTTACAAATTTAAAATCGATCTACTCAAATAATTAAGTAGGGTTGAAGACTGTCGTTCTATGTAATAAATAATACAAGAAAATGTTATTTTTAAACTTTATTTTGTATATTTTTAGTGTAATACAGTTATTGTATAACACAGCTCGCCGCGCGTAGAGCGTAGACATGAAGATCGTAGATATAAAATCTTACCTCTGGTCATACAGACACCCAAAGACACAACGGCTTAAGCTAGGCGTAATTGCTTAAACTAGATAACAAAAAATAAAGCGACCTTTAGACTGCTTATTTAAAATAGTGTCAATATCATATAACTAAATTAAACCCAACTAAATTTTAAGATATTTAATATTTTTACTAAGCGTCAAAATAATAAAATTTAAAGAAGTTTAAAATGTCAAAAAAACAAAACAATGTTGCAAGCTATCCAATTCACGCATTTGTATAAATTTATTATTTGTTTAATTTATTATTTGTTAAAGTTAATTTCACTAAAAAGTTATAATGAAATATATCGATTCAAATATTTAAATTGTTATTTTAAGCAATGAACAGTATTATTTTTATGTGACATTATGCTTATTTTTCTCAAAATTTAATAATTTTTTGCATGCAAATTTGTTTGGTATGCGTGTACTGGACTGCTGGATTGACGATTGCGACCGTAGCGACATCTCTTACACCGACTTATAGTCGCTGATAAATTTAAGCAAAAGTTTTGGGTGACGAGCAATAGATGACACTACCAATTTCTTATCTGTGGTAGATGTTCTAAGTTTCCAGCCCCTGCAAAATACCTTCTCTCGACGTGTAGTTGTAGGAAGCTTTTAGACTCATTTGCTTACTCTAAAAATAGTTTCGTCTTCTTAGATCGTATAGTGATAAAATAAATGTCTTAATAAGTGGAGTTGAACCTTCGAACCTATTATAAAAATATTTTGACAACACCACAAAATTACGATATTGATATTTTTTATCATAGACGTATTAACTAAGGACGAGACACATAAGCTGACGTACCTTTACCGGCCTGGACAGTAATCAGGATATTTTAGGCCTGGCCGTTTGATTTTACGTCAGTCTCAAGCACTTACTTGTCAACAAAACATCTCCCAAAAATGACTAAATGTTCTATTAGATGGTGTAAAAACTATAGCAGCGGAAGCAGCACTATTTCTTTTCACTTGTAAGTAATATATTTTATTACATTTAATGTTATTTATCACAAAATTTGAGTAAATGTAAAATAAAATTTCGTATTATTCAACTATGTTAAATATAGTCGATATATCTATGTATTGTTGACATCTGACAACCATCATAAAATGGCTGGATTATACCGTTCAAAACAAATGACAGAACCGTCGAGTAAGTCCATTTGACATCGACTAGTGCTTGACAATGTCGAAAAATATATCGATATTTGACGAAATAACTAAGCGAATAACGAATGTTATTTGTACAGTACAATAACATAAAATACTTTTATCGCAGTATCCTACAATCTGATGACAATAAATTTATAATAATATTTTTATAATTAAATAAAAACATTATAAATGCAAAAATTATAATTAGTATGTGTACTTAATTTTTATTTTATTTTAACACATAAATTACACAAAATTTTAGATTTCCTAGGGATCCTTCTCGAAAGAGAAAAGAAATTCTTAACAAAAAATTTGAAGTCTATAATGACTATAATTGAGTAAAAAGTTCATAACAATGTCCTGCTTATTTTAGTATAATTAAAATATAAATACCGGAAGCTTACCCCACCTTTATTCTCCCTTTATTTTCTTTGCCTTACACAGCTTATTTATGATACGCCTTTTCTTTCCCATTCGAACGTTCTGGGTTTGATTGTCGGCGAAAAATCAAACAATATTTATTATTAATATTTAAAATGTCATTGATGTATGTATTTTATCGACTACGTTCAAGCACTAGCATTAGAGTGAATTTTGATATATTGTGTCAATTCTTTGTGTGCGTTATACTTCAAATGGTTGAAAGTGTTTTCATGCATTTGTATTTTTTGACTGGTCCTTAGGTAATACGTCCATGTCCATGTTTTTTATATATACAAAACTAGATCTTAGTGTTATATCTTAGAATATACCTTCGGGTAACAATCGGATTAATTTTCATACTACAAAAAAGTATGAACAAACTATAAACGTTACCATTGGACGCACGATTAAGAAACTACAATAATTATAATATTATTTATTCGTACACAATTTTATTCTTTGCTTTATCTTCACTATCCGCTTTTCATTCACAATTTCATTTATATTTAGTGACTTAATTTACTGCAGTGTCGTATTGGTAGATCCATCCCTGAATTTCAGATACTTTATTCAGTGTTTGGTAACCAATCGTAGAATCCTATTTACCCTGTTCGCTATAAATCGTCCTGAGGTAAATAAAGTCTACAGTAACAATAAAACCTGCGCAGTGGTTAAAACAATAACAAGGTGGGTAGGTAAGCTAACATTGCACCATTCTGATTGAACGTGAAATGTTTTTGCGTTTCTATCTGAATAAAAGTATGAATAACATGAATGAAAAAGTATAATAATTTTTATTTTGTTTTTATATGACTAAAAATGGCAGGCAGAATGAAATATCAGGATGAAATGAAATTTAAAGGTCATAAATAATTTTTTCAACACTTTTTTTATATTCGGCATATTTTTAATTCTGGAACTAAGAATTCAAGAAGAGCAGTATATTTGAAATTTATTATGAACCATTAAAAAGACTTCGTTAGGCTTTACTTAGAAACGCTCCTCGAAAATATTCTTTTTTATACAGAATTTTTGAGTTGAACAAGATTAGGATTGATTAGATCGCCTGAATATAAATTATCAATTTAATTTCATACAGTCTTAATCAATTATAAATAATTCAAAGTTTGCATTATAGTATTTATAATATATAAACATTCCCTGTTACGAAATGTATCATTAGAAAACGTTTTTGTCTTGAATTCTGATAATTACCCTAAACGCAAAGTTACTTAATAAATAGTAAAAAAAATACGCGTTGAAGGAAAAGTTTAACATGAATTGCTCTACTATATCTACATATGTAGGTACCTACGTCATTCTCTATCAAATTATACTTTGATTACTTATTTATAGATGGGATGAGTACATAAATTAATTTCATAAGTAAATGTACACTTCAAAGTAAATTACAACGTGGTGAATATATATAAATACCTTCAATTTCATTTAATTAATATCCCTCTTTTGGTATTCGCTGCAGTTCAGTAAAAAGAAATATTTTTTCTTTGAAATCGCTATTTTGATACGGAAATGTTAATTATTTATAGAATGTTACAATCACAAGTACTGTTTATAAAGAAAATGTCGGAATTCCAATGTAAGGCAAGTTTCATCCTCTTGAGTGGTTCGCAAGAATTTGCACATTTACTAGGCCAGCAACGTTCGCCGCATCAGTCATTGTCAACAAACTTTATAAGGAGTATGTCCTGAATGGGATCGTCCAAATGTGTTTGTTGTGGTCTCAGCCTCGCGATGCGGTCTCGCCTTTAACTGAAAATCGCATTTGCAAATGCACTTTAAGAATTCTTCGATGGACTATTGCGAAATTCAAAGTGGGTCCCTATTCGAGTTAGACTTCTTTCTAAATTGAAAACTACTTTGACTGCATCAGGTAAATGTTCTCTTGAAACTGCTATATTTAATGGGTATAAATGTATTCGACCAGTAGGATATTCTATTTAAATGATTTTTTTTTATATTAATTAACCTCAAGAAACGTGTGCTATATTATTCCAATATTGTTCAATAGCAAATAATAAACAGTCGTCTAAAATGTAATACTATATATTTATCATACATCATTTAAATTACAGAAACAAAATGTGTAATATATGTAGTAAATTATACATACGATGATTATTTATAAATTATTACTTTTAACATACTCGTATTTAAATATATACTAAAAATAAATAAATACTAAAAATAACAGTGTTTGCTTAAATTCGATTAGAGTCTATTGTAAAACAAATATATTTTTAGTGTCTATTTTCTATGATTATCGCAGTTTAACAAGCGCGACTCGAGTCTTCTTTTAAAAAAATATGTATGCGACCGTACCATTGCTTACACAAAACTGAATAAACAAAGCCAACTGAAAATTGGTCAAAGCGTTTGTTATGTTTTAAAATAACCAAAACAAAACTCGTCAATTTTTGGAGGTGTGATCATATTCCACTTTAGCGGTGCACGCTTTTAAACCATTTTGTGAAAATGCAAATGGAGGCAAGTTAAACATTTATATAACTAACGATGCAACGATCAAACATTATATTTGTATATTTTATAGGTATACATAATATAATTTTATTTTTATTGTATGATGTTATTCTAGTAAAATGTGTTGACAGCGAACATTTCTTAAACTCTTCGAATTATTTGAGAGATGTATGTACTTTAACGAAAGAGCTATAGTTTCTAATAAGTTACTGTATCTGATTGTAGCAATTTTTAAGTTTTCAACTTATTAATACTAAAAATCATAACCCTATGCTAAGTAAATCCTTAAACACGTACAATAAAAGCTTAGTAGTTCCGGGAACTCATTTAAAAAGACTTTTCTAGGTCCTAGGAACCTGTCTTATTGAAAGCGACTGCTTCTGACTTTAGACTTATCCTCGGATAAACAAGCCTGTAAAATCTATAGTAGAGGAGACCGTGGAAGATCGACCTTCACCGATCTGATAACCAGATGAGACATATTTTTATCGAATATAATTTATAAACAAATATGCCTATAATTACTTGCCTATCTGAAAGTGCTCATGGCTATTTTTAGCTGGGCATTAGTGCTTTAAGTATGATTTTTTGAAGGCAAGTCTATATGACTGATTTTGTAATAAAATAATCTAAAATTTGATATAACTTTCGATAAGTTAGCAGAACGATGGAGTCACCTATATTGAATTACCTGTTTACATCGGCTTTGGTAGCTATACACAAAAAATGAGTAGGCAAGCCTACTGAGGCATATTCTGCGTGTTAAAAACTAACAGAGAAATAAAATTCATTTGGTTATCAAAAGAATGAAAGTGATGAAAAAAAAATCGATTAAAGTTAATTTAATTAAAAATAGCCATGAGCACTTTCAGATAGGCAAGTAATTATAGGCATATTTGTTTATAAATTATATTTAATAAAAAATATGTCTCATCTGGTTATCAGGTCGGTGAAGGTCGATCTTCCACCGGCTCTTAGACCACTAGCTTCGCGGTAGTCATAATATGTACCTGAACACTACAATTGCACTATGGAAATAAAGTTCCTGAACTTAGCCTTTGCAGTGCGGTCTCTCTGGGTTCCAACAGTAGCCTATATGTACCATCTGGATTCTGGTTTTCTCGGGATGCACGGGACACATACCGACTATCAAATTTCTAAAAACTAGTGATCGATAACAATGTCATTGCTTTTAATAAGATTTTTCAAAAACATAATTTATTGTGTAGATTAAACTATGTTAGATTTTTATTATAGTATTATAGTAAAAAGTAACTACAACGTTCGTTTAAACTTTAATATTTATAAAGTCTAATCAAAACATGGAAATATTAATATCTTTAACAAAGAAGAAAAAAGGACGAAAGTTGAATGATTTACGACTCCATTATACACTTTTCATAAACTTCTTGGGCTTCCTTAGTTAACTTCCTCCAATCGATAATGCTAAAAGAAAATAAAATACGTTTTTATTTTCGTGGTATATAATGTGAATAAACTTCACTTATATATAACTTTTCGTTGTTTCTTTAGATATTGTATTGTATTTTGTATTCAGTCCCTATTAGCGGCCCACTTCTGGGGACGGACCTCCTTTCAAGACGAGGGGATCAGTCTATAGTCCACCACGCTAGCCTAGTGCGGGTTGGCGGACTTCACATGTCTTTCGAAAACTTTTTAGGCTCTCTCAGACATGCAAGTTTCTTCACGATGTTTTTCTTCACAATAAGACAAGTGATAATCATGTGTAGTAATGATTCGCACATGTATATATCAGTGGTGCGAAACCCGGATTTGAACTTGCATCACTCAGGTATCCAAGCGAGTGCATTACCACTGGGCTACTACTGCCTTTTTTGACATTGCAAGTACCAAAATCGACTGTAGTACAATTTGATTCCAGATTGAAATGTTTAACTCTTAAACAGTTTACCAGGTGAAACAATTTAACTCATACATATCCATATATTCTCGATGAAGAAAGTAATTGAGGCCTGAAATTGTATTAAAATCGGTTGTATAAATGTCATAACTCTCGCATAGGTATATTATACCATGAGAACCAAAATAAAAAATATACTATTTATTTATTATTCACTATAAAATAATATGTAAATATTGATCTAAAATTAGAGAAAAAAACATAGGTATTATTTATATTTAACCTACCTAACAGCTTTGTTTAGCTTTATTTACTCTGTTTCTGTTCTGTCCACATTCTATGATTTAGACTAGGTTAAGTTACTAGTTAGTTTGACTTGTCTAGTGATATTATCCGTCATCTATCATATCAATAGTCACAAATTGCAATATTTTTTTTTAAATTACTTACTGAGTACACGCTATATATTCCTTCATATTGTATATTTTGAAATATCTTGCCACAAAATATTATTATTCTAAACCAATTTAGAACAACAACTTTAATCTAAATTTAGATTAGAATATTCAACATTACTTAACCTAGTTTCGAACATTTTAAGTGTTATATTAAAACGTCGTATAATTTTGATCAAAACGCTAAGCGTACCTAATCCTGAATAGTTTAAGATTGGTATCACTAAGCGATTACACTAAAGATCGGATTGTAAATCTTAAGCCTGCAAGAATCTCCGTCACTGTAATCCCAAAGATAGAGTGTTTGGCGGCAAACTCTATTACTGCGACTTCTCAGAAAGCCTTATTGATAGCGTAGAGATTTCAGCGGTTCAAGAACGCGACCGCACGTTTCGAATAATCTACTCATTTACTAAACAAATTAGTTGGTTTAAGTTGCCTTATAATATTGAATTACTAACGAAAATCGTGATTCTTTGGCCCTTCAGGATATTACTTTTACGATTTATAATAATAATAATAATTCTGTAGTATCCAAAACTTTATCCTTCGCATTTATCATTGTCATTCACTCAGAAATTAGCTTTTTCGCAAAAATTGTGAGCGAATATTTTACGAACGGAAATTGTAAACCGTATTCGAAAACACACTCATCTCTCTTCTGTTTCGTATTCCTTTGCGGGGGTATTTTTGGCACCCCATGGTTAGACGGGGGCGTAAAACCCTACGCGCAGTACACATTAATCAAACTCGACTGTAATCTGATAGATTTTGTCCCTTTTTATACTTACGTACGATTGAAACCTATCAATGTAGAAAGGAAATAATGAAACGGAAATAGCTAATTCAGTCTTATTTTCCAATTACTGAATCGAAACTTAAACGTAACTTCGTTATAGGAGGATCGTTCTATAAATGTGTATTGGCATTAAGTTCGAAACCACCATAATAAGATCCTCACATTGTATCTATCCAATTATGTGGAATTACCTTTACTCCGATTAGCTTTTATATATCTAAATATTATAATATGTATCTTTTATGGAATTTAGTATGTATGTTTATATTTGAATAATAATTATTATATATTAAAATATATATTTACTTATTAATAATAATATTATAAGAAATATATTTATTTTGTTAAAATTTAATTAACGCTTAGACTGATGCGGTATGTGTCACAGAACCTAAACCTAAGTCCCGCTGGGTGCATGCATTTGTTGAGCACGAATGTTTGTACTCCAGTCATGGATGTTTATATTTATAATATGTATGTATTTAAACTTATATATGTGTAGTATATCAACCATCTAGTATCCATAACACAAGGCTCGTACCTTACCGTGGAACAAGATAGTGCTGTGTGTAAATGTCCCAACATATTTATTATATATTTATAATATATTCTTTAATTTTAAAAAAATATATCCTTTAACAGTGTTCGCTTACCGGCTGAAATTAAATTTTATTCATTTTTGAAAATTTGAGAAACATACCTATATCAATCTTTTATTGATAACACTTAAAGCTCATTATTAGATATTAACAAAAAAAACATTTGACAGAGGAAATAAGTTACTGACTGTTTTGTCTTTGTCTATTCATATTTCTATTTAAAATAGATAATTGAATTTACTCGAACTGCTACAGACTAAAAATTTCGAACGTAAAGGATATTAAATATTTTAGTTTATTTTTGTATATGATATGTAATTGTATAGATCATATTAGACACAGTTAACACTCAAATCTAAATCTGAATTAATTTATCCAGCAGGAGAGATTAGCGGCAGTATACGTAGACGTACATTATTGCATCAAATTACGCACACATATTTACTCTGCTACTCGTAGTTTGCTAATGTTCATTTTCTACTATAATTACGTAATATCGTATTAATGAGTAGTAAAATACAATGACATTGTAATGAAGTTAAATTGGTTTAATTTTGTTGGAAACATCAATTAGCATGAGGGCGGGTAAATTGTAATTTACGTCAAACGTGAATGGAACGTTGCGTGCGGTTCGATTAGATTAACGTTCAATAATTCTTGTGCTGATGTATGCTCGGCCACAGAAACCAAATGAAGCTTATCATTGGATTAGGGAGGATAAGGAGTTTTACAAAACGACGCTCCCGTGGGTCGCCTTTCATTTAGAGATGGGCCTTGGTATCGACATGTTTTACTTTAAATTACGAATCACATACGCAACATTGTATGTGTATGACTATTATATAAACAAGCTTACATTTACTTAAAAAATAAGCAAAAACATTTTTAATGAAAGAATTTTTATTAAACAATATTAAGAATATCATATGCCGCCATTTATCATCACTTAGGTTATGGTTTAGAATACTAAATAAGTACACAAAAATATTTTAACGCTCTTATTTTGCCTACACATTTCCTAAAAAGACTGACACCGATGATCATACTACACTTTACTATTCTATACAATATAATACTGACCGGTTGATGCCTAAAAACAATTAATTTACCTACCATAAACTCTTCCAATTTCAACGAGGTACCAACACTGCTTGTTAGCACGGCACATGCATGGGATTTTGCCTCAATTCAACGGCTAATAGCATCAAATCGATTGAATCCAAACAGGTTGTGCATATCTGCTTAAATGATACCTATATTCTGAGTCGTTTATCCTCAAATCGTTATACGTACATATCCTGCTCTAATAGATAACATTTTCCGATGTATTTAATACAAATATTTATACTTTGGTAATTCTTAACTATTGATTATTGATTTTATTAATTAAAATATACTTAATTAGTTGGCTGAAATTATTCAACCTCATCTATATACAATACTAGCAATACATAGAACACAATAGAGTTCATTTTTTTAATCGCTACTTAACTTCATTCGATCACTCGCTTAGTTGAAAATTCTCTAAAATTACTTCAGCTTTAATTATATACTCCTGAGCCGCGCGGCTACCTGTTTCATATATTATGTGCGGCGTGCACTCCTCCTCCTCTCATGTTATTGTAGTTTTAGTAGGGATCCTTATTTTTTCTTGCAATTAAAGTAGCCTTTATTAATCAGTGATAATGTAGCATTCAATTGTTTAAAAAATTTTAAAATCGGTCCAGTACTTTTTGACCAATTCGTTACAAACATACTTACATACAAACCTTTCCTCTTTATAATATTAGTAAAGATACATATTATAATAAAAAATAATAATATAAGTGATTTGAATCTGTAGGTACATTAAATATGTTGAAAAATCTTATTGAAGTAGTAAGTAATTATTATTGTTGTTACAAAGGTCGAATATATTTTATTATAATTTTTGTCTCTGATCGCATTACGAGAAAATCACTAAACAGACTGATGAAATTTGGTAGGACAATAGCTGGTTATCCGAATTATCGCATACGATACTTTATACGACAAGATGAAACATCATTTCATTATCAAATATAAAAATAATAGTTAAAAAAAAAACAAGAAAAAAAAATACCCAGTAGAGCGAACTTAGTATAATAATTAGCGAACGTAGTTATAATAGTAACTTAATAATATAAGTAACAAAAACAGTAATAATTCCCAATGTCTAAATAAATAAATAAATAAATACAAACATTCGCTTCTAACGGGAATCCAACTTCGTAAGCCAGGTTTCGACGTAGTTTAAAATGTTGCCATATAACGAATCACGTGCGTTTTCAAAAGTACCATAGCACGAATTCCGCAACGTGGATGTTTTAAAGAAACCAAATCGCTTTACTAACTTTTTACTCTTATAGCATCTCAGCACTTTAACCCTTAGCTTTGAGGAAAACATGAAGAGGATAAGTTAAAAAGATAAATATAACTATTTCTATAATGTTTTAATTAATTCGTATTATAATAATTATTTTTTAACAAAAATGAAAACCGACTTCAAAACGTTGCAAAACCGAAACTAAAGAGAAAAAATAATAATTTAAATTAATTAGTTATTGTTGGAGTCGGTGCCAGCCAAGAAGGACAGTTTTATTCTGTCTTTGCAATGAACTTTCGAAAGGTATTTTAAGTATATTTACAAATCGATACATTAATTAAACAGGTATCCATTAATATTATTTTGCTTTGGCTGGCACCGACTCCAACAATAACTAATTAATAAATAACCTGTTCCTTTTTTGAAGTCGGTTAATTAGTCGAATCTGCACGTTGAATATTTTTGGGAAAATCTAATTGAAAGAACCATTATTATATATAGATACAGAAGCCAAATCTATCAGTGACTGTGACCGAACCACGAGAACATCACTAGACAGATTTCGATGAAATTTGGTATGATTATAGCTGATTATACGTGTCAACATAATACCTAGAATCTTTTTACTGCAGGAAAATATCTTATTTCTGACAAATCTATACTAATAGTTTCAACGTAATCAGGGACGAACTCGAGCGGAGCGAGGATGAGTCACTGGTTAATAAGAATAAAGTTCGACAGAGGAGAAAGGGGACTAAATTATTCTTTGCCTATTTATGTTTAAAATAGACTGCAACTTTATTTAAAAGCTATCTATTTTCGATGCAGATAATATACGTTTTTTATTTAAAAGCAAAGTAACTCGATACTGTTTCTGGTATAAATAAATAAAAAACTGCACACTAAAAGCAATATAACAATTTAAAAGAGTATCGCACTGACATGTATTCGTAACATTGAAAGCGCTGAACTCAATTATGGGCGGGTAATAGCCGAGTAAGTTAATACCTTCACAACATGCAAATAACATTAAATATTGGTGGAGCGTCAATTAAAGTCGTAAACTTTAATTGATATTCATGGACCTGTAATGAGAATGTAACTGGATTCGGACGAAAACATCGCTTATTGGGCGTGTCGTATTAGAGCGGCGGACACCGCTATTTTGGGCTCTTTTTGTTTTGCTGTAGCTTTTGATACTTCTCGTAATTATTCGCTATGGATTTATTTAGGGGTAAACTGTATAGTGTATATACACTTGTCGGTCTGCGTAACACTAAAATACTATGTATTGTGTGTTTATAGTTTCAGAAATAAATAAAGTTTAAGATGGATAATATATAATAAAAAAAAATATGAACTTACTACTTTCGAGAATTAGCGTGCCCCCAAAAAGATTTGACAAAGAAAGGACTGATCTGATAAGTATAATTTAATATAATTAAAAAGGGCTGATGATGATGATGAAAATAATTGTACAAGTAATAGAAAGTAAGTTCTAAGTAATATTACAATTATGTAGCGCTTTTATTCCTCGTAAATGCAAAGTAAAAAGCTTTGAATATATAAAAATATTTTTTAAAATGTCAATTCTTAATTAAATGTCATCTTATTTCTGGAAAACAATAGAGAGTAGAGTAGCTACTAGAAGCCAGGTAGCATTAGTTACGCTCTAAAACTTTTTAATGAACGAAGACGATTTTTGCATTATAATAAAATTTGACGGTTACGTTAATATGCAAAATTTAATACTTCCTTTTATGTCTTGAAGTGCATATTATATTGTATATTATAATATGAGATTTATTTATAACAACAGTATAAAGCAAAGGCCCAAGCCACGTCTATGTATCTTTTCGCAGTAAGCTCTAAAACTACTGAACGGATTTTTATGCGGTTTTCACTAACAGATGGAGTGAGTGATACATGACGAAGGATACATGTATATTTTGTAGAGGTAGAAACGGAAGTTGCACTTACGATATAGTAAGTCGAATTAGAAACTTTTTACTTTTTCTTTGAACTCTATATTAAGTACGTAAACACAAGCAATAATATCGGAATAGATAATTTATATAAAATGTAATAATCTAAAACTCAAAATAAATGTACGCGGCATCGAATTGAAAGCGTAGTATTTGACCTACGTTCCAATTACCATAGCCTAGGACTTGTTGACCTACATGCCTATAGATTCTCATTCCAAACTATCATGGAGCCTCATTAGTGTTCTATTTCAAACCCGAACGATTATAATAAAGTTGATAAAATCACATTTCAAAAGCTCTCACTGTTTGTAACAAGTATATTGAAAACTTCATTTTATTTTTTACATTATGTTTAACTTAAGATTGAATTTAATAGGCAACATAAATAGAATTTATGCATTTTATTTTTTTTAATATTGGGCATTTACGCATACCATCTGTTTATAAAGATCATATGGGAGTCACCTGTTAAACATAACTAGTCATACCCACTAATATCTAATAGATCATCCCTTGTGTTAATGGGGCATTGCAGGATAATTTATGTATTCAAGCATGACGCCACAACAGCTAGAAGAATAGCAGTCAGAATAGCCTTGGGGTCAATTCTGCTATCAGAGTAGTCAGTAGTAGCCAGGAAAACCCCGCATGGCCCATCCCCCACCAGATTAGCCATCTTCCAGTGCGATTCTGGGTTTCGTGTCTGGCTGGATTGCCGGACGACTAAGCCGCAACTCTCAACCACGACAAACGTAGAGAAGACACATTGGACATATATTCTTTAGAAACCATATTTAAAACAGGCAATATACGTTTTAAATATAATCTTCTTTGCAGATTTTAAGCGGATTTATTCCCGACCTTTCAAACGCTTCTCAGCAAACATGCTTACAGGAGAGACTAAGGTCTAAATAAATCTAGATATCTAAAATACATCTAAAGGGTCATTTTATAATTGTTACAGAGTATAAAATGTACAACATTTTTTTAAATGTCAAATATTTGCGTAAATCCAAGAAATAATGAAAATTCTACATCATAACGCATCATTGTATATTCATCAGAGACTGTTAAGTTCAGCAAGTAATAACATTATAGTGCGTGGTACCAAACACTGCATAATTTCATAATTCCCTAGTGTGAGGTGGAAATAGGACTAACTTCATTGGAGGTGCAAATTGACCTCTTCCTACGGAAGTCACTCGTAAGACAATAATGTTATTGTATTATAACGTTGCAAAGCGCATCCTACAGGTGGTTGGTCTACTTAATATATTCTATGTAATGTATGCTTAAGTAGCTAGTATATAACGTGTAATACTCTATTCAGTAGAATTGTGATTATTTTTAATATAGGTACCAAGTCTTTCACATCATTCATCACAAAACATAACATTCGCATAAAAAACCGTTGAGTACAAGTCAAATTGTCAAAATTTTAGGCGCCGATCCGACAAATATTCACATAGGCTAAGTAAGGTTTCTACTTTCTAGGGCTAGAAAGAACTGTAACTCATTATATTATAAGTTTCAGTTTATTTTGCTGAATAAATTGTGAAACAAAGATTGATTTTGACTACCCTTCGACATTTTACAGAAAATGTTTATACCTATGTGCTATTTTTTATGGAACTATTACTATTATACTTATTGACTTTGCTTATAAAAAGAAGCACGTTCGCACCTTATCACGGGGCCTACAGTGAAATCGGGTTCCAATTTAAGTTACTAATTTAAAAACATTTTTTGCCATCGAGGATGATAGCGGCGGGAAAATGGAATCACCATTAAAGATCGACGAAGGTGCTCCAGTGTTTTATCGGAAATAGACTTAACTGTGACTTTCGGGGCTTCAAATTGACATGAATATTTATGAGCTCTTCTTTTTTGCTCTCAAACGCAACTTATCCAAAATGACGTATGTTAAGCTAGCAAGGTCAAGTGGGCAGAATTACATAACACACTGGCAGTAATTAAGTGCTCATTTAGTGCTAATTAATGCTGCAAAAAGTAAATTTTACGCTGCAGTAGATTGATCAAAAATTAGGAAGCTGCCAGCTTTATATTAAGCTAGCAGTGTCTGCCTCTTACAACGCTAACCGCATAGCACAGCATCAAATCAAACTAGTATTAATTTAGTGCCTAATTAGTGCTGGCCATTCGTGAAGGCAAATATACAATTTTATAGCTTTTTTCAATTTTTATATAAAAAAACATGCAAATTTAATTTAGCGCCTGATTTTTTGAAATAGCAATTGAGAGAGTTAAATCGGTTCAGTAGTTTTTGTGTGAACGCGCACATCGATTAGCTAAGATATTGTTTTTATCACGGAATTGACAAATATTCACCTGCTCTGTGGTTTTTATAGGTACCTTAGGAGACATAGATGCAAACTAATCTAAAAAACTAATCTAAAAAACTTTTCTGTAAGCCTTGACAAGACCGAAGAAGAAGATAGATAGAAGAAGATAATTTTCTAAAATATAGTTTTGATATATCTCTCAAGTCTCAAATTTTAACAAGAGTTTTATCGTTATCGTTCTTTATCCTTATCGTTCCATAAAACCAGTTATTGTGGTTGCCTGTAGGAATAAAAAACATGCTTCAATAAAAGGTATTTTAATTGTTGCCCCGTGAGATAACGTATGTTATACCTAAATTAGTTTAAATCGGTAAGTACTAGTAAGTAACTAAGCTAAGTAAGTAAGTAAGTAAGTAAGTAAGTAAGTAAGTAATTAAACACAAACCTTTGGCGGTGTGTCTGACTTATTAAATTAAAAATTAAAGATTAGCATCATCATGGGGTTGCAACTCGAACAAAAGTGTAATTAGTGCAATAAAATTAATGAAAATAGATCGCGTTAATGATTCGATTTTTTTTTTAATTTTCTAACTTCAGAAAACAAGAGAAAAATAAAAAGTGAATGAGTATTATTATTAATATCGCTTTGTTATTTTGGCGGAATTAATTTGTACTACGTTGTCTTCCAGCTTCCTTTTAATAACTAATTAATATCGTATGTTAAAAGATGGCGCCCCTAACAACAACAATGATAATTTTTTTGCATTTTGAATTTTGAAGTTTAGTGGAAATTCAAATTAAAATGTAATTATAATTCTTTTATATTATAAATTTATTTTGTAAACCTTTTACTTTAATTACATGTTCTATTATTTATATATTATTATTATTATAACAAAATTATATGTCGAATATACTATATACCTAACCTACCTATTTAATTTTTTTTTAGATTTTTTTGAAATAGGTAGACCTCTAGTTAGTCATTATCGATACACATGCTGAATCTATAATTTTTTAGGCTTAGACAAGTTTTGATGAATTTTAATTTAATGATAGCTGGTTATCCGGGTCAACACTCAACATGTAGGATAGGTACTTTTTACTGTGAGAAAATATAATGTGATCTGTGGGCTGTGGGCTGTGGCCTGTGGCATCATTTACTAAATTTCTACTATTTATATTAGGTACTAACTTTTGCATTTGGACACTGGATAACGCTAATAGTATAGTATATATTAATACGTGAAGCAAAACCCTTTGTACCTACCACATTAGACGAAAATTGCGCGGACAGAGGAGCATGAAATTTCGCACACTAATAGTTTATACTAATATTATAGAGAAGGAGTGCAGCTTGCTAATATTTTTTTTAATTATGCATAAAAGATACATTAAATCAATAAAAAACATCACACACACTACCAGACACACCATACGCATAAATATAATTTGTTTATAGTGTTACTGAATGTCAAATATTTTATAATCATAATTAATTCATTTATTGCAATATTATAGTATAAGTACTACCTATATTAGTTAATAATTATGGTCGAATGTCGACCACAGGTCGATCGCTAGTAGGTATTTCTAATTACCTCATCAAAGGTATTTGCTTAGAGTAGGTAGGTATAGGTATAATCTAAAGGTCTTTGTGCGTTTCTTAAACAAAAAAAAAACTTATCTTCTTATACAAGTTGGCGACGCTTGATCAACGTTCCTTCAAACTGCATGTAGGGTGAGATTCAGATATAAGTTGATAAAAATTAACAATTTGAAAATAGTATAACTTCAAATAAAAAAGTGAATTTTTCAAACAAAATAACTTTGATTATATACATGTATATAATCTAAGCAAAATAAATACAATAAAAATGGTCATAAAAATAAACACTCAAAAATCAGAGTTTCTTGACCCCAGCTAAAGACGGCAACATCGCACTGTCCCCGAGCAGCCGTAGGTACTACCCTAGCGACGTTTGCATAGAATAATCAATAAGAATTCGCAGAAGTGTCTTAGAATTGAGTAAAATATCTTGTGAAGTGAATAAAGTACATGAAAATAATCACATACTATGTGCATAATACGGTTCATTGAAAACGCATTTTATTGATTGATCAGTGTCGGTGAGAGTTGTCGACCGAGACAGAAAAACCGGTTCATTAAAAACCTTAAATCGTAAACGGTAAGTTTTACAAAAAAGTTTACAAGAAATAAAAGATGCCAAATTTTATTCTCTACAATAATGGTTTGAGTAACCTTTGCTCTAAAATGTATAGTTTCTGAGATATCGCCCAAAAACTTCATTTCTTGAAGCTCCACCTGAATCGGTCAGCATTTAGGGTTTTTTATGCCCAGTAAGTGACCCTAAATCTAATAAAAAACTAAAATTCGATCGGAAATTTAGTGCGAGGTTAAATTTTATTTTTACTGGCTATTGTGGTTACACTTTTAAGATGGTTTTAAAAAAATATTGATATGAATTTATCACCAGGTACCTATTTATAAAATAATCTAATATGTAATAAAAACAGGAAGCGCTTTTACTATTTCCATACTATAAATTATCATTTTCAATATTAATAAATACTAATTAAAAGTAGGTTTTTCTGTGTATTTATAGTCTTTGACACAAAAATCCTTGACAGTCGTGCCATTTTGTCAAATCGGCAAAACTCAAAGAAATTTAAAGACACGTGTAAGCATCGCCGCCCTTTGAATTTGTACCGAGCGACAGAGTTGTAACTTGTAAGGTAGGGTGAGGTCATAGGCGATAGCGGGGATTATAGCGAATTCGGAATAAGTAATTGAATTACTTTATTCTTCTAAAAACATTTCCTATAGGAAAACATGTATAAAATATTTATTTGAATTATTATTACTAGAATATTTTTTTTCATAATAATAATAGGCCTAAAAATACCAATATTAATATTAAATAAAGGAATAAAATTACCGTCGCAACTGCGCTTACACTAAGATCCCAATGTCGGCATTTCTTTGACAAAGGCGGCTTATATTTTAAATATTTATCTATTACTTCAGTAAATTAGTTGACTTTAAAGCGTTGAAGTGGGAGCACGGCACGCACATGAGAAAAGGACTGCTTTTAATGAATCGATGTACCTAATAGTTTGTGAAAGTGTCATACTGTCGCTCTTTTGGGGATCTAAAAAAGTGAAGCCCCGTCTTGGCGATGGTATTTGGTACTATTGCCTAGTGGTGCAGTGGTTGCCATTGCCAAGATTCGAAGGCACAAAGACATATTTCAACGGTGTCAACCGTCTCATTAACGAGAGATGATATAAAATGAAGTTACAGCATCAGGAGCTCTGCAAGAAATTCGGCAGATTCACCTGAGACTCCAGAGTAGCCGCCGATCGGTGGTCGCTGATCGCCTGGCTGGGCCGCCCTGAAAAGGGTCTCACACGGCTGGGCTGATCGCCCGGGCGGCTACCTACTCGATAGAAGCCTCAAGGGTCCCAGATAGGACCCTCCTAGCGAGGCGCCCATTTTCGTGGGCAGCAGAAGATCCCACGGTCAGGGGGCTATGCCCCGATGCCGTTCTCACTCCCCTTACGGGGAATGTGAGATGACCACGGAGCTCTGCGTATGTACAATACAATGTATCCAGGAGGTATCAATGGCTATGGCTATCTACCGCTTCGCGTACCTACTACTTGGTTTTGAGGAACTGATTGGTAGAGGAAGGCCAATGACCAGTCCTTTCGCCTACTTTTACCCCGAACAAGACTTGCTTCGATTGTTTAGTGTATGTAATTATGTGATACAGATAAAATTAATTGAAATCAAGAGTTAAAATTCGAGTGCCTACCTAGTACCTACCTACTTAGTTTTAAATCTGATTTATAGGTACATAAGTTTGAATGTATTTTATTATAATTATTACGGTTGATAGGTATTACGAATATTTTAGCGAGTGCCTTTACCTAATATTATTGTTATTTTTAAGAACACTTAAGAATTTTTACGAAAGTAAATTAAATTAAACATTGTTTAAAATATGTAACGAGATATTGTGGTAGATGGTAGGTAATTTCTAGTGAACGTTATTCAATTGCATTATTAATTATTGTATCATACAATTAAAAAAAAATATTATGTGTAATTACTATGTGTATTATTTTAATCACTGTGAATTGATGGAGGTTTAAAAACATTTTAATGCTACATGTCTTATAATTTGTAATAAAGTAGTAACTAAAAATATTATTTTGTTTAATTTATCCTGTTACCTACATAAAGATACATTAAATAGAAAAGTTCGTACCTATTTTGATAAATAAATTTCATATTATACCTACTAGATTTTGGATAGGTGAATTTGTCGCCCTTATGGACATATTGACCTCGTAAGGTCACGGGTTCGAATCCCGTTTCGATTACATTTTTCTTTTTTAATTTTGCTGTTAATTTATTTATTATTGTTAACTATTGATATCACTAACAGAACCTTTAACTTCTTTCTTGCACGCATATTTTCTTGTCTCTCGTAAAATGATAATTCAAATAGAAAAGTTCATAGGCATTTTAATAAATAAATTTCAGAATATAGGTACCTTAAATGAAAAACTGCTACAATATCATTAGAATACGAAGGTAAATTTCGCTATTTAAGCATAAAATCGTAATAGCTCAGTTGGGAATTCGGGTGGCCGCAAACCAGAAGACCCCGGTTCAAGTCTAGATGTTTCTAGTCCGAAGCATACTTTTTTTTTTTGAAGTTATACTTTAGGCGCGTTATGAAAAAAATATGAGAGTGAAATTTTAAGAATCACTGTACCACAAAAGTAACAAGGTGAAGTTGCCTCTGATCACTATTTTCATACTATTTATAATTATTTAGTATCTAAAAATATTATAGCAAAATACAATTAACACTTACTAAAATTAAATAATAAAAATATTAATAACGCCATCTATGAGAAATCATTATGCGTCATTTGATAAATGAAAGTACGGAATTAAGACCACATTATTATATTATTATTTTTTAAAAGTATATTTTACAACCGAAGTATACTTTTTTAGGAATTAAATATACTGTATCTGTTTGAAAGACTTTATCTTTCTTACTGCAGATATTGATTTTCAACTAGAAAAGAAGTCTAACTTCTCACGCGCGTACATAAAGTACACGCACCCATATTTTTTTATTATTTT
Organism: Boloria selene; assembly: GCA_905231865.2. Classification (NCBI taxonomy): domain Eukaryota; kingdom Metazoa; phylum Arthropoda; class Insecta; order Lepidoptera; family Nymphalidae; genus Boloria; species Boloria selene. The sequence continues at coordinate 4,438,732 of HG993137.1, read as the reverse complement.
TTACCTAAAAAAATACCGAGCAAAGCTCGGTCGCCCAAGTACCATTAAATACATACATTTACATAACTTTAAATACTTACATATTATAAATATAAACAATAAAATCAATTGCTTTTTCAAAAAATCAGGCGCTTAATTAAATTTGCATGTTTTTTTATATAAAAATAGAAATAAGCTATAAAATTGTATATTTGCCTTCACGAATGGCCAGCACTAATTAGGCACTAAATTAATACTAGTTTGATTTGATGCTGTGCTATGCGGTTAGCGTTGTAAGAGGCAGACACTGCTAGCTTAATATAAAGCTGGCAGCTTCCTAATTTTTGATCAATCTACTGCAGCGTAAAATTTACTTTTTGCAGCATTAATTAGCACTAAATGAGCACTTAATTACTGCAAGTGTGTTATGTGATTCTGCCCACTTGACCTTGCTAGCTTAACATACGTTCCAAAATGGATCTTTTTTTCTTACATTTAATTAATATGACGTTCAGAATAATTTATGAATCACAAATTTATACCGAACAATCTAAAAATACAGACTAGTCAGTAGATATTATATAACTACCGAATAAGCTATATAAGAGAGAGGCAGTGTTTGCCCAGTGGTAACGCGTTCGCTTGAGTAACCGAATAAAGCGGGTTCAAATCCGAGTGTGATGATATTTTATATACGAACAATTATTCATAACGTAGTTACCATTTATTTTACGGTGATGGATAACATCATGAAAAAATCTGCATGTCTGAGAAACAAGCAAGTTTACGAAAGACATGTGCAGTCCGCCAACCCGCATATGGTAAGCGTGTTAGATTCATAGTCTACAATAGACTATAGCTTGATCCCTCTCGTATTGAAGGGAGGAGAATTAAAAAATGCTGAATATTAGGTTATATGCTTATACAGAGAACTAAATGAGTGCTATAGTTATATAATATATAAATAAGAATAATATTATTTGTAAGAAGATATTTTATACTCCTAAGATTTTTCTAATGGGTCTGCTTTTTCTAGAATACAAGGATATACTACGAATAGACACTCGACACTAATCGAATGGATTTCAATGACCATTATTACGCTAGTCGAAGTTCAACGGATTATTTCAAAGAAGTCGACTGGTTAGACTCATATTCGTACCTACATTGGTATGGTTTATATTACGTTATTAGGTAATTTTATATTAATCCAAGTTTTCTTCATTAGCGTTTGCTACTTTGATTAATGTAGATTTTATATTTACTCTCAGAATTATTTTCAGGGGCTTAAAGGATATATTATATAAAGTATAATTAAACTATAAACTTCGCCTAATTTCATTTATTTTTATTTCTATCGTTCATTGCAGTTTATACCGTTATCGATCACGAGATTATAGATACCTATTTTTTGCGAATCCTTAAGTTTTCTGTTAAGTTATATAAAAAATAGTTTTCTAGGTCACTAGGTCTGAATTAAACATTTTTAGAATTTAACATGAAGCAGTTAGTATGTTTTGATGCCTGATGTCGGATTAATTATCGTTTCATTGCACCAGATAAACCAAAAATCGGTCAAGAGGCCTTCATTATATATTTAGACCTATTTTTACTGCGAAAATGAATGAAAACTTCAGCATATTTAATCCACAACGCACCGAACACGAACATAAATAGGAAATTTACATGAAATTTCATTTATATTTCCTTAAATTACCATATAGAGAATTCAAAAGAACTTTGTTGAAAGTACGTAGTTAATTAGCATCAAGTTGCTACGCGTATACTCAAGCCTCGTAACAATCACGTCTCTGAATTCATGTATGTGCTTGCATTATGATAAAAGCATATTCTTTGAAGAGTTGTTTCATAGTTCTTATTACTGTTAATTTGCTAATGAATACTTTGGTATAATTATACTAATAATATCCAAGTATTCATTGCGAACAAACGGCTATAGTGATAGGCTCTTGAATTCTTGTTTGCTATGTAAATGTTGTCTTAGTCTTGACATCGCCCTTTACCTTACGCACACATCAGTAGACGAACTGTTTGGAAAGGCTAATTCACTTCAATGTTGATGTCTTATTTGATATCAAATATGATATGAAACATAAATTGAAACCGCCCTGTCGTACGCTACAAATCTAATATTAAACTAACTGTGTTTATTTTTACTTCCCTACATTCACTTCTCACATTGCTATAGTATATTTTGCTCAATAAAATAGGACGTGCTCCCAATCGCTCGCGGGCGATGTGCATCTCTGAATAGATCGATAGAAATCGAGTTGTAAAAGAATTGGTAGAATATTAAATTCGCATCAACTTCTGCACTATGAATTTGTTGATGTAAATGTTGTGCGATTTAGAATGCTTTAAATAAAACTATCGTTTTGTATTTTGATTTGGATTTATTTTCATTTTTGATTGCCGATGTTTCGAATGCTTTAGTACCTTATCATGGTCTAGAGACTAAGATTTTAGAGGTCTGAAAGGCAAAATAATAAAGCGTCCACAGACAGTTTAAAATGTCAAATATTCGCGTAAATCTAATGAAGTATTATGTTTTAGAATGTGTTTATTTAACAAATATAATTTTAAATGCTGATTTGTGGTTTCATTTGTGTGAATGATAAATAATTAAAATAAAGAGCCATTTCAGTTGAACATAATCGTTTTAAATTCTCATCTTCTCATTAAGTTCATATTAGAATTTTCGTTACAGCAAAAAGTCGACACGACCTGGCAGGCGTTTGTTAAGATGTAAATTTATTCTGAGGGAACAAAGAGCGCTCCAGTCAACGGCTTCACAAAAACTATATGAGTTTAGTGATGGCAAAACGTGTCCTTTTAGATGATCGCGAACATGAAAATTGTATAATATTTTGTCTCGTCCCGCACATATTTTTTGACTCGTGTCGAATTAAATTCAGCTTCGCTCAAATCTACTTCGTTGCGAGAAAAACTGTAAAAAGTAAAAATAAAAACGGGTCTTAAACACATTTATAGTTGAATTATAAACGTTTATTTTAAATAACTACTACTAAATCTAAATAAAATTTCCGGACGAAGTCATTAACTTTTCTTGCCATGGAAAAATTTAATGGCAATCTTAAGCAATCAGACCATCTCGATTTTAATGAGACGTCGAGTCTCCCATTACACGCTATGTTAGAGCTTCAATCTATACTTAAATATATTAAATTACCTTTAAACAAGATTAGAATTTGAATAATTGGACGGCAAACTTTGTACGAAACTTTTTTTTTTGAACAGAACACGGCAGTAAAGTTGACTGCAAATATGTATCTATGTTTATGGGTTATTTTCCCAGTGGGCCGGGGGTTCGAGTATATTTAAGAAAAGCCTAGTTAAATGATAATTGTTGCAAGCAAAATTCAATAATAGCAATCTCGAATGGATATCTTATTATCTTTCGTTGTCAAGGAGATGGTAATTTCTACTTACTATAGATAGCTACATTAATAAAAAAAATCAAATCGATTACTACGTCTAAAATAAAATATTCCACAATATCTATGATATTCTTACATCAAATTGAAAATGTTTCATATTTATAAATGTTTTTCAAAAATTAAACTGGAATTCATCAAAATTAAGAGCCATCAACCGACAGTCTGGTAGTTATTATTCCCCGATTTCTTATTCTATTCTCAATAAAAAAATAACTATAAATACAAAAAGTACAACTTGAAATTAATTTTATAAGAAATATTTCCATTAGAATAAAAATATCGTAACTTGAAGATGTGATAAAGAAGATCATCATTAATTGTTATATTGATTATCAAAAAATAAAACTTTATCATGAAGCCGAAGTCCCTCAACTTTTAAACGATTGGAAATAAAATATTTTATTTTAATGGATTCAACCTTGTAGAACTTTCTTGAACTTTAATTAACTGAACATTCCATTAAAAATGTGTACAGCCGAACTTAAACTTTATAGACCAGTAATTAATTACCTATTGACTTTTTGTTCCTCGCGAAGCTTATAATATGATACTAAATGGAATTCTCAATTTATATCTAACCTTTCGGCCTTAAATACACTAACCAAATATTCATTAGGTATAATATAAAAAAATGATGATTGTTACATTTCACACTTTTCACATTTAAAACGCTAAACACATTTGGTTGAAATTTAGTCATGAAAATATATTTAATCATGTTAGACACTTTTAATTGTTCTTAAGGTGAAGATAGAAAACAAAAGCAGATTTCTTTACAACATCATTATGATATGTAACATTGTAAAATCACTAGGTGTCGAACTCACTGCTCACATTTACGAGTATCTTCAGGTTTATAGTTATAACTTCAAGTCGTATGAAATTTAATATTAACCATTATTCCTCTGCTCTGAATTGTACACTATCGAGTATCGAGAAGTATTATCTTAGACAATATATGCATTATGCTTATAATACAAAACATTATATTATAAGGTTTTTTTTTTCATTCCAGGTAATTAATATTATATGTAAGCTGAGCTTCAGCCATTGTAAGTACTGTTGTATGAATATATTATGTGTATTTCTTTAACATAGCTTTTAGGGTGTTTTGTAAAACGTCTGTCGAATGTAAGTTCCTAATCCTAGGACATAAGAAAAATTTTAAATACAGAATACACTAACCTAACTTAGTTATAAAATGGAGTGAACAATTTGATATAAAAATATTTGGCGTACTTCAAGTTTTTATATCTTTCAGATATTAATTCTCGCTTAAATCAATGTTTTTATACATTTCATTGCAAAACTTATAAAATAAAACCATTTCTTATCATAACAAAAGCGAACGTTCAAATAACCGATAAAAATATGAATGGTTTTATATTAAACAATCTTAGTGAATTGTTCGCGATGATATGAATGAAAATAAATCATAAAAGCCTGATCCCCTCAACGAGATGAGATTTCATATTGTATTAATGCCTAAAGGTTCATTGATATTCGTTATCTTCTTTATTATAGTGACAAGAAAAGTGCCTAAAGTGTTACTCGACTACATCTATAAAATATTTGCTAGTTACATACGTATACATATCATATTATATTGTATTTTATTAAGCCCTTTTAACTTTAATAATTGGGGGATCGAACCATAGTCAAAGATATGTAACATATATATATTATAATTATAATTGTTTAATTTAATTTTAGTTTGTGTGTTTTACTCATATTCAAAATTAAATTCCTTATGTAAAGTTAACTTGAATAAGATACTTGTTTCTCATTTTCAAAGACTGCTAACAACACAATTAACAGAATACAACGTTGTTAAGCTCTAAACAAGAAACTCGTTTGATTATTATTCCCTTTAAGTACCAGTAAGCAGTGTTTCGGTATTGCAAAATAAAATGCAAAACAAATGAAATTTTGCCAACGATATAAAAGTTTATAACTCAATACGACTTTGTTTGCCTTTTTTATACAAAGCATGGCTTTGAATAAAAGTTAGGTACGTTTTGAAGTAGGCACTCGTATCCGCGGTAACTCTTTGTGTTATCACAGTCCTGTCTAAATTTTCTCGGATAATCGGGAAAATTGTTTTCGCTCTCTCATTTACACTTTCACAATAAAAATAATGACGGAAGCTTTCGTTTTGTACTATGTAAATATTATTTAATATGTTTGTATTTTTCATGCACGACTAAATGATGGATGTATTTCATTTCAAATTTACTGTGTCAATGTTATTCCGTTTGAGTGAGTTTAAATTGAATTCGTGTAGTCCCTCATATATATAAAACATACATTCGTGGAATAGGTAGGTATATGAGCTCAGCGTATTTTATTCTAAAATATCAATAACTAGTCATATTCACGTTCTATTTCATATAACCTTTCAGTGAAGTAGAACGTAAAATACAAAACAAATCAAACAAATATAAACCATATTTTATACTGACATCGCCTATATTAATTCTCAAAAGTCAAATTCGAGGCAATTCTATTGATACCGAAAGTCAGTTTCTCAGCAGTCAAGGGAAATCGACCAAACTAAAATAAATGGCGCATAGTTCGAACCTTTCAGGGAGATGAAATTCCGGGTCATCCCCTACCTCGATATGATCAAATAAACCCACCCCCATCTAGAACGTCTTTCGAAACAACTGAGACGTCATGTGGATATTCATGAATGTATATAAATTACAGTGAATATGAACATATGAATGGATAATATTATAAATCCATTCCCCTTCTACATAACTAGTCTCTTTCAATTTTCTAAATCGTAAATATAAATTGCTTGGAAAAATAATCCGTTGATTGTAAGTACACGTATAGGAGCCAAAAAAGTTTCGCTCATAAAAGATTTGGCAGATTCGATGAATTACACATATACATACCTACTCGTAGTATTACTTGTTATTTTGTCGATAAAAATGTTATTAAAACTAAATAAATCTTAAATTGCATTATTTGTATCTACTTGTAACTTAATAGCCCGAATACATATTTTGGAAGAAATTTTCAATTATAGATATACTTTGTTAAAGAAGGCGACGTTAGTAGAATAATAAAGTGTTCAGAGTCGTGCTCTATCGATACTAGCGCCTTCCTTTTTGTCTCCTGATGATTGATGGCGCCTGTTGTTGCTCAGTCAACATTGACTTGATATCTGATCCTATACCAGCTTCAAATATTTTGGTAAAAATAATATACTGTGACATTGTTTGAATTGGCTTCTCAGATCATCCATTATACCGTTTTTACTACATTATATCACTTCTTATCTTATATATTATTACTTATTACATTAATAGTTTTTTTTTAAGACTTTCCCATAAAAACACTAAATATTTTGACGAAATACATATTTTATGAACTTCAGTTAGCAATTTGTAACATTACACAATTATGTTTTTCATATCCTGTATTTATTATGCATTCGGTGGATTTTATTTGTGACGGATATTGAAGTGACAACTTATTTCCTCTTATCATATAAAAAAAATGTTATTCATGGCGATACTTATGTCTTTTGAAATAAAGATATTTCCATGACTATTTTAATCAATATGTTCTGACTACTACTTTGAACTATGTTATATCTTTATAGTGTAAATGACCTACGACCTAATTATTATAATTATACCTAATGATTCCGATCTTACTCATTTATATGTAGTTATATGTTGCAGATAAGTTTTTTATGTATCCCTTCACATAGCCCTATTATACTATTCGAAACAATCGAAGCGTAAAGTAAAAGGAAACTAATGACAGAAGTTTAAGTTGGTATATATGTTGGTCACGTCCCTCCGATAGAACTGCCCTTTGTTTCTCTTTGATTGATGTCCCTCGTTTTACTTCTTCATGATTTCTTACTTTGACGGGCAAATTTCCGAGAGTCTTTTGTTGAAAACTTTCTTGTTTGTTGACGAAATGGGTCGAACATTCAATTGCTTATCAGTTTGCCATTAAATTTGTTTTTAAAGCTAACGACAAGTGAAATTTGTTTTGCCTTTTGTTGACAATGGCGGTTTGATAAGCTGCCGGGGGACTGGGCGCGAACGTGCCAAAATGTCGGTTCATTTTGTGATAGCTAAACGTTGTTGAATTTTTTGGAGTTTGGAAATTATTTGTTAAGAAACATTTAACACAAGGTTTCTTCTGCGGCTTTCATAATATTTATTTTTAAACTAAAAACGTAAACCCACTTAACAATTAACTTGAAAGTAATAATTATACTATTTTGGGGTGAAATTTTCATAAAGCTCTTATGAACATTTGTCTGCCCGTGTATCGCAGATACTATAAGCTGTTGATGCTACATTGTAAAAATTTAATAGTGAGGCATTATTAAATATATAAAAATATAGATAAAATGATAAACATTTCATACATTTAACGAAAGGGGTAAAATTCTTTAAATCTTCATAGGTAAGAGTCTTGTTCCACTGGACATATCATAAAAATTCAGATAGATGTTTAACACTAACTTTTTCTTTAAGCCAATAGTTTCAGGGGTATATGCTTCTAAAGCCTTCAACATTTTGTTCGCCTATTCTAACTTTTAAGTATGAGTCAGGAAATTCTGCAAAAAATCTGACAATAGAGCTTTCAAAACTCTTCCAACCTAAATTATTTGGAGAAGTATTGAAGGTTATTCTCCGTTTAACATTTTTTAAAGTGAAAGTATGAAAGACAAACTTATTTATGCCGTCAGTTTCAGTTTCGTAAAAATAAACGTAATATTACTACTTAGCGCAACATATGACATGTTCTCATAATTTTCGTGATTTACAAAAATAAGGAAATGGAAAAGTTAAATCCACTTCCATGTAATATGTAATTTAGTTAACAGTTATACATTTGGATATGTTAAACAACTGAAAACTTGTGGGTAGATTGATCGCTATCGTCCTTAAATGTACATAAACTTTATGTTGTATACATTTTGTACTTCATAATTAAAGGGCGACATAATTACTAAAGTTTATTTTTAAATCTGGTACCTACCGTTGAAATACGTTTTAATCTGCGAAGTGCTATGTGATGCGAAAACATTTAACCTAGATGTTGAAAATATAGTTACTACTAATACTAAGTATAGTCGCTATTACTAAACAATAACCTGGCCTTATTACAATAGTATTTTAAATTAACTAGCGACTCATCCTTGTTTCGCTCAGGTTTCTCCATAGGTTCGTATTTTCTATTAGTATGGATTGGAATTGTACAAATATATGTACCAGATACCTATATTTAAACCCGTGGGAATGAGATCTCCATCCTTCTCTCTCCACAGAATCACGCCAATTCATCACTTTGCTTTGACGTGATAGACGAACAAACAAACAAACTAACAGATGCACTTTCGTAATAATAGTATTAGTAAGTTATCTTTACTTAAAACTAATATACATAGCTAAAATATTCGAGGCAAGGATTGTCTCGAATTTCTAAGAGATAAAAAGTGAAGGAAACTTGGTGCAACAGAAAGTTTCAAAACTTTTTGAAAAGTTAGATGATTGGCTTTGCATGCTCGCACGTTATTCGTACTTTGAGAAAACAGTATGTAGATATGTCTCACTCGAATCCGCTACCTACTAGTAGAGCTCTTGGTCCTCCATTCTATTTTGTATGTAACTCCTTATTCTTTTCTTAATAAACCTAGACCGCATTATTTTTTTGCCTGGAATGTACCAAAAGGTTACGATTTTAATATAACATATTACAAATTTATAAAGCAAATATTTGGTTGACATAGAAAGATTTTCCACTTAAAATTCTTTTATTATTCCACTACAAGCATATTTTGTTATTTATATCCAATACCAGAGGCAATGAATACAGTAGTTTGTCTCAGCGGAATTCTTCGGAGAACAGTTGTAAACTCTCAGCAGCAGTATTATACAAAATTGCAGAATCAGACGCTGGAAACACTTGCCAATTTAGAGATAATCTAATTACTTTTTTTTTGTTTATATTTTAAATATTGCTTTTTTATTACAAAGGAATATAAGAACTTACTATACACTTTTATTTTATAAATAGTAACTAATATCTTATTAAGTTAAGCTTACAGTAATAACCTATAATGAAAGCATCAAAATTATGCTTGTTAGTTATTAATTAAAAACAATATCGGTTTGACGTAGCAAAAATATCTTATCTTAATATCATACCCACCTAAATATGACTACAGTTGTATAAGAGATAAGCTTACAAAGTAAATCCCATTAAATTTTGTATGATACAAGTTAACTAACGTAATGAACATTGTATCAAATGTAATATCGCCTAATTTAAGAACTACTATTACGATTCTAATATAATTCCATAGAAGCTAGAGCGCCACATAAACTAAGTATCCTTGCCAAAAGGCAATTTTATCTAGTTTTTGCCAGAAAAAGTTTTTCTATCAACGCACGAACGCAAAATTTATAGTGAATTTTTCGCTGGGACTTAACTTCCTCTGCTGCCTACACTATGTAAACTACACATGTCACTACCCACTCTACCTGTCTCACTTCCTGTCTACGTGAATAATAGTATCTATCTATTGAAGTCACACAAATATATTTTGTACATTTATATACTACATTTACTTGTAATATTATAGGATTGTGAACGTTATTTTAGTAAAATATGCCTTTGTATGATGCCATTTGATGTTCTTGTCAAAAAAAAACGACGTGATAAGAACGAAGAGAGTTAAAAATTCTTACACTAATAATAATTATATTACTATAATGTTTATTTCAAAAGATACAAAGAAAGGGCCCAATGAGTGTTTCAATAATTTTGTCATGAATTCGTTTTTAAAATGTAAATTATAAACTCACAATTTTAAATATAACAAGACACGAAAACAACAAAATTCCATTTTCAAACTGAATATTCAAGTACCAAGTGAAAATTATAAATGTCTTCAATAGTTTAGAGTAAAATGTATTTCGTATATTCTTTATACATTCTGAACCAACCCTCATTACCCACCCGAAAATGCTCGAAAGATAAAAACTGTACGTGACAAAATATAAACATAAAAGAAAATTTTATATTTCGGTCAATTTTGTTTGATATACGATTGTATCCTCATGCATTGTGCGGGACCCTTGTAACAGCAAATAGACCGCGTACTAAAAGACAGAATGATGTTTATGTAAACTTTTACATTTCCCTATAGAAGCATGTTCTTCAAATGTGATATCATTCCTTTACGCTTGTGTGGAAATAAATGTGCGTATTCAAATGAGCTCGATAGGGTTATGATGGGGGCTCTCTGCCCAATGAGTATTTCTCCCTTTAGTCCTTTGCTTCTTGAACATTGTTGGACATGAGTCCGAAATATACGATTGTTAAATGCCTCCATTTAATTTTATATAGCCATCATCGTCACTATTACGTAACTCCTTCGTGTGTAGACCCACCTTCATTAGGTTTAGTGTTGCTCCGTGCCCTTTTATTCATTACTCTCAAGAACGCAACATTAGTTACAAGAATGTTTACCATTTAAGGTAATTGTTTGTTTTCATGGAATACTCCGAGTTGTTTGTTCGGTAGTATTGCATTGATTGGATTGGTTAGACTCAATGAGTATCCTTGATTTCGATTAAGTTTTTCTTATAAAAGTTTAAGTTTAAAGTAATTTAATTATTAATTGGAGTCTTGTTTAACATATTGTCAAATGCTATATTTGCTAAACAATTTATGCATTAGTGTAAAATATTTGAGCGTTTCCTCAAAATAGACCATTTGGTAGTAAATTTCATCCAAATCTGTCCAGCCGTTTTAGTGTAAAGAAATACTCGTATGTGTATTTTACATACAATATTTGCCTTTAATATTTATATTATACAAGCGAAATATCCTTGCTGCGTTCGGGTTCATCTTAGGTATAATTAACAGTTAGTAAAGATTACTAAGAAATGAGATATTGTTGTTGATAATATAATTATGTTAACCCGGATCTAGCTGTCATCATACCAAATTTCATGAAAATCAATTTCGGGTGATACGTTACTTAAAAAGACTCAGAAATAATAATAAAAATGTCAAAATTAAAGTAATCTTTTATATAATATTTAGTACTGTACATTCGACTTGGTACTTTATTAAATATAGTACCTATATTATTTTGTTATACATTTATTAAGATAAGAAAAACAGAAATTTAACACTTTCTTTCGCTAGCACTAAAATTAGGATATACTAACAGACTTTGAATTTAATTCCATTAAGACCCCGTTCTAGAGAGACCTCGTTTTAAACTACTTCGCTTTCATTTAACTTTACGAAGTAAAAAACCAAGGAGATACGGCTTCGCAAATTGAGCGTAACTTTTTCGCCAAGTAATATTATTACAACAAACGAAAAGGAGACCCATTCGTGTGAGCTATTCACAGTTCGTTATTTATCACGCGGCGAAAATAAACTTTTGAAAACACACAAAGTAGGTATAAATTGTTCTCTTTCGTCACGTTCTTCAGGAAATTTTAAATTACTTAAGTTTGTATGAGTATTAATATACTGTTAAAATTATTAATATTACAAATATTACTAATTTTGACACTATAATTAATAAAATTATTCAAATTTAGTATTTAAAATATACATAACTAGCGACTTACCCTTGCTTCGCTCGGGTTCGTCTCTAGGCGATTTTCTTTTATCTTATCGATCTCAATCAAGGACTGACTTGACTTCTCGTTTTAAAGTCACTCGTGTAATAATTTTTTATTATATTTAAAAAGCCTGAAAGCTTCAACACAGAAGGAAAATCACAAATTGATTATTTCATTTCCATTAGTTAGTTGTTCAGTTTGTGAGAGAATAATCGAAATCTGAAAATAATGGTGAATTTACTATAAAGAATATAAAATAACAACTTGTGCTAGACATTAAAACCTTATTTTGGCAACTTAGGCCAGCGTTGTTTTCCAACAAAATACTGTTTACAAAGAAGCTACGGGATTAAAGGATTTTCTATATTACTCGAGTCAACATTTTTATTTCTCGCTCGCTGTGCCTTATAAAACTTATTATAAAAACGCCTTTGAAATTCATATTAACAATAAAGCACCATAACCTAATTTTTGTTTCCAAGTCTTCCGAGTCATAGAAAATGTGCTTTTATATTAGTTACTTGTTATAATATTTTTTTATTTGAAATTATTTATACAACCACTGGCGACTCACTCTCGCTTTGCTCGTGTGTGTTTCCTCCCTAGGTACTCCCTTTAGGATAAAATTTATACATACTTTGAATGTCTTATTTATTTATATCTAATCAAAAACCTAAAAAATAAGTATCAAGCTTCTAGCTTTAAAAATGACGTAATTTCCAAACAAACTTTCATCTCCTATTTCAGCCCTTATAACCCTTTTTCGCCTTTAAAAGTATCCTATGTCCATTTAAACAGTTTATTAGTTTTGACAGACAGACAGACAGAGTTACTTTCGCATCATCACTACATAGTATAAAACAAAGTCTTCCCATTGTCTGCCTGTCCCTATGTATGCTTAGATTGCTTGATCTTTAAAACTGTTCAACGGATTTTGATGCGGTTTTTATAATAGATAGAGTGATAGAGTGATTCAAGAGAAATGTTTATATGTATAATAACATATACACTATATACACTCGCGGCTTCACTCGCGTTAGATCTAGGGACGAAGTGATGAGTCGCTATTTTATAAGGATTAGTAAGGATTAGATATTCAGTAGATAGTAGATTTACATATCAATATTATATACATATTATTCAATGTTATCCTTACTTCGCGTACATTCCTAGATGTCTAACACTAACAATAGAATTTAGATCAATCCGTAAAATAAATTTCACCCGAATACAAAGTCAGATATACAAAGCCGTTATAAATGTATTCTGGTAAGTAAGCAACGATCCAAATCGATCCATTCATAATGACCAAATCCAAGATGTACGATAGCAACTACTAATTGAACAGGTAGATGTTTGCACTGGCGCGGCGCCGGCGTTGTTTGCGAACTGCCGATTGCCCGGTCATTACCTGTCCATACATTAGTACGTTTATCAATATTCCATCTAAAACGTTTGGAAAAATTTATTCGTCACAAATCGATAGATCACAAATATAAAAAAATGTAATTCGTTGCCATTACCGTTATTATGATCCGATAAAATTGGAATAGAATTGTTTATTTAAACTACCTACTCTATTATTTGTACTAGTCCCTTATTAAAGTAGTTATTTAAATAACGCCAACGCTTTGTTCTATCGTAATACAAACTGAATACTACAAAATAAAATAATTAAAACATAATTTCTGATTTACAATCTTTTGTTTTATAAAATATTTATTTAATTATAAATAAGGACTTCTCTTAGTTGCCATAAAAAGCCAAAATATTTTATTTAAATTACAATAGGTAACATTGATATTAACACCCCAGAAAGTGGCGAAGAACTAAGTAATAAAGCGCTAATATAAGGATATATAATGATATACACTTAAAAAAGGCTAGACATAAAAATAGATAAAGATCATCTTATATAATACCTGCTTCTTTCTGTAGTTATTTTTTCAGTTTTAATATTTCAGTCATGGCTTCCTCCATTATTATTTTATTAAGGGTATCTACATCTAATAGTATTCCTTGAGTTACTCAAGTACGTACTACGTAATATTAACGGATCTACTTTTATTATATAATTTTGTATTTTTATTATTACATACATCTTGTTAAAGAATAAAGGAAGTTAGAAAAAATAAAACAGCTGGTTTTATCAAACATCAATAAGCGCTTGAACAATTAAAAACGTATGTTTTAAAAACTAAACCGGACACGCGACAGTTGCATTTTGGATTTCCAAATATACGTCCTATTGTTCTACGAAGATAAATTACTGGGTCAATTTCCGCTTGTGGAACACGTTTCATGTTTACGCTCAGATTAAAAATATTAACGGCGCTTTAGAATGAACGCCAGATCCAGACTTTTTCGAACTCAAAACGAATTACTCTATGATATACTTGTACTACTAACCTCAAGTATTGATATATTTTTTTACGTACGTACGTATTGAGGTAAATACAAAACACTTTGAAAACAATTCAATAAATAAATATGTTGGGACATTATTACACAGCGCCATCTAGTTCCGTGGTAAGCTACGAAGGAAGCTTGTGTTACGGATACCAGACAGTTGATATACTACATATATAAGTTTAAATACATACATATTTTAAATATAAACACCCATGACTGGAGTACAGACATTCGAGTTTAACAAATGAATGCCCCCAGCGGGACTCGAACCCGCGACTGCTGGCGCAAGAAAGTAGGGTCACTACAAACTGCGCAATATGTATAAGTAGATGTTGTTTTATATATAGATGCGATCTGTAACGTACTAACTATTTCCAAACCTTATACTTATAAACAAAAATGACTGACCACGCTTGGTTTAGTGCCAAAAAGAGTCTTAGGGCCAGTTTCACAAGTTTCTGATAAAGTTTCAGTTAGTAATCTGCCACTTAACACTAACTAAGAGATAACGGTTGCTGATATATTTTTTCTGTTTCACCATTAAACTACCTGATAAACTAACCGGCAGATATATTACAAGCCACTTGCTATTTTACAGAACGGCAACGTCGCTTTTTTGCATTTCATTACACAGACGCATATGATCGCTATTTAAAATCTAGTTTATAGATATATATTAATTTATATATAAATCTAGTTATCTTTAGTTTGAAAACTAAAATATTTTAATTATTTTATTATTTTAAATAAGATACATTTTACTTTTCAATGTTCTTGAATATAATTTTGTTATAATGTGATGAAAAGTAATTAAATCAATGGTAAATGTTATTATGATTACAAGTTTGCGTTCCAAATGTAATTAGCGTAAAATGAACCAACGAATGTCATAATTATTTCGACATTCGCGCTTTTTTGTTGTATGTTATATTTAATAGACGCTTGATTAGAACTTAGAATTTGGTTTCACACAAAATCAAAGCAAACGAAAATCGTTATTTAAAAATGAATAAATAAAAGCGTGAAAGAAGTGTGAATTTCGCTCAAATTGAAACTGAGCTAATTTACTACTACATATCTACTTACCCGTCGGTTGTAGTCTTTATATCACTTTCTATTAACGTATGAATATTTTGTACAGACCTTTTGGTATGACGGAATCGAATTCTAAAATCTTCATCATCAAGCAATATAAAATAATTTGGTCTAGGGCGGATTACTCTATTCCTATGAGGTCGCGAAATATGTTCATAATATTCATCAAATTCGTCTTCTAAAAATTCAAACAAATCCATCTTGTGGCTGCAGACTACTATAAAGAGTATGATATTATTTATTACCAAAAATAAATGACAGATATTTTTATTCGCGCCCTCCATTCGAATCATTTTAGTTATCTACCAGATACCACCTTTAACGGCCACTTGATTCGGCTGATAAATTACCGGCCACTTTAACTGCCAGATACCACTATTCAAGACTTGTGAAACCAAAATTTGTAGTTCATCCGTCAGCTAAGTTCCGGATACGCTATCAGGGACTTTATCAGAGACTGGTGAAACTGGCCCTTAAAATCTCTGCCCAATAGGTTACGCTAAGGTTAAGTTAATAATAAATTTATATTCCGGAGAGAACGCCTGCCAGACCATCTACTACTACTATATAATTATAATATTCATTACGTAATGTCAGCTTCGCTCTTGTGAAGCCACGTCTTCCAGTGACAACCCGCAAAAGCTTTTGGCTTATACGTAGCTTAAATAGAACTTAACACTTATTAATATTTCATACAGCTTATTATTATTGAGTAATGTATTTCTATTATTATTTTCTACATGTGTAATAATAATATAAATAATTACGCAAATGAATCTTTAAGATATATACATATTATAAAGTAAATTAGGAAGAAAACAATATAGTTACTTATAAAATGTGGTAGTTAATATTTGTTATGACGGAATAAATTTCAATTGCCTTTGTAGTTTTGCCAGCTGCGGCTTATAGTTACGGCTTAACTCTTTACTTTAACTAGGCCTCATGCCTAGTTAAAGTTAAGTTCGTGATCACAAGAAATGTTATATTGAAAACAATATCCGATATCCGCCTTATAACATCTTGATACAGAAGTTTTGTTTAAACTGAATAATTTTATTACTTTGAAGAAACGTTTAGCTCAGTTTGTAGTGAACCTACAATAATCGTAGAAATAATTTGCAAATGGGAAATAGTTAAAGTTTTCCTATCATAAAAATATGAATTACAGTAGAGTAGATTTATTAAAGTTTTACTAGGTAGATATTTTATATTTAAACTGCGAACGTCTAAAAGCCTCTAATATTAAATACAGTCTCATTTATAACTTACAAACGTTTTAAAATATGTTCCCTTTTTATTAGGAAATCTAATTTAGTCCGATTGGTTGCATGCATAAATTATAATAGCGACTCTATAGAGACCAAAATTGCAACTAAATAGATTGATTTAGAAATTCACACATCTCAACCTGTCTGGATTTAATATCTAAATTACATATATGAGACACCTGAGGCGCTACAGCTGACACGATAACAACGTATTTGATAATTTATACCTTATAAATTTGTAAGCGATTATCTTAATTGTAATAGTAATATTTCATTGATTAAGCAACGTGTTATAATATTAATTAAAACATGTAACATGCTAATCAATCTGAGTATTTCATTTTCATCCTCTTATACGTAAACCTCTAATTCTAATTAACATATTGAATAATTCGGAACATTTTAGATATTTCTCGGATGCTGTATCCCTTGTGGATAGAGTAATGACTCACCCTCACTTTCCCCTTCTATTGTGAAATGTTGTGAGCTTGGTGACATGTTTTTCTACTTACTAGCGATATAATCATTTTAGGGTTCCTTCAATACGTTTTAGTATATAAGTAAACTAAATTATAGACCTATTTACGAGGCTCTTTGCCACAAAGATATTTCGGACTTTACTAGTATTTATTATTTAGAAATAAATTAAAACACCAGCTCGGTTAGAGTCAAAATTCGATTTGATAGCCTTTTATTTTAGACTTGCAACTCGGGCTTGTCCCTTTATTTAGCGCGAGCGAAGCCGCGGGTACCGCTAGTGTATTATACATATAAACTTTCCTCTTGAATCACTATCTATAAAAAACCGCATCAAATCCGTTGCGTAGTTTTAAAGATCTAAGCATAATATATTGTAGGGACAGACAAACAGCCAGCGGGAAGCGACTGTTATATACGAGTACTATGTAGTAACGGTAGGTACTAATTGTGACTATAGTCACTAGATAGGCAAACCCTTTTAGAGACGAAATAGCAATATAAACTGTGCCTATAATTTAAGTTGAGCTAGTAAGGGGGACCCATATTTGCTGTAATACTAAATAAGGTTTATTCCAGATAAAGTTTCTATTAACGTAGGCATTTCACTTTCACTAAAGCTTTTCTATTATTATCGCACGTTTTATTACTACGCATTTTATACTAAATTTTTGTACGCAGAAATTTTATTACCCACATAATTTAATAATTTAATAAACAATTCTCTTAGATTTACGCAAGTATTTTGCATTATAAATCAAATATATTTTCGGATTCTGTATATTTTTGTTTCTCGAGTATTGCTTAATAACAAACATTAGTCTATCCCGTGATTATGAAATGTCAAAAACCCTTAAAAAAGAAGTCTCAAAAGTCATTATGTAATTGTTACTGACAGTAACTAATAACTATCTACAACCATTATTTTATTTAAGTTTATTTCCATAATGATTCCACTGAAATTTGTGACTACTTATAGTAAAAATAGTCTATATTACACGAAAGCAAGAGCATTACTATTTAAAAGTATGATTTTTAGCATCGTTTCGTGTACATTGTTATGTACATAACATAAAAACCTATTATATAAAAATATTAGTTCACATTTTTCCTTTGTTGTTGTGACAGTATTCAGCAGCCGATAAAAACTCAGCGAGGTTTCAGGGCAGAATACTAGTGTCGCTTGCTTAAGCACATTCTTATTTAATTTGCAGAAAGGCAAAAGGGTGGATGGGCCCTTAAATGTTTTCCACGTCCCTACCTATTTACAAGTCGCTATTTACAGGGGGCTTAAACGAGATTCTCCTCAATTCAGATTCAATTTACCGTCAAAATGGACGTTACGTCTTCCTTGCTGATGTATTCCCATGGCGAATACTCACAATAACTTCTTAGTTTGTAAGAAACCAATAAGCTTTTGTATCACTTTGTGGTTTTATCGGCGCTTAATCTATAAATAAAATGTAATTAGTTTTATAATTTAATATATTTTAATACCATTTAGTTGATTTTTTATGTAATATTTATAAGTATAAATAGTAAATTATATTATATAATTTTGCCTAACGTAACTATAAAAAAATATATTATAAATGCGAAAGTAACTCCGTCTGTCTGTCTGTCTGTTTGTCGCGCTTTCACGCCAAAACTACTGAACTGATTTAAATGAAAGGTGCACAGATAGTCTAGAGCCTGAGAAAGGACATAGGCTACTTTTTATTGCAAAAAAAGGGTTGTAAGAGGTGGCTAAAAGGGGGGATGAAAAGTTGTATAGAAGTATCATCATTTTTAGAGCTAGATGCTTGAAACTTATTTTTTAGGCTGTTCATTCGATATAAATAAACTAGCGGAACCGGCTTGGCTCGCGCTAAAGTTTGGTACAAACCCGAGCGAAGCGAGGGTGAGTCGCTAGTACCTACAGACCATATAAACGTCAACATTTCTCAGTCGGTTTGTCCATCAGATAAACTGATTACAATTTTATTGCATGAAAATAACTTAAAGAAAAATATTCTAATAACAATAAAAAGGTTTCTACGCTAAAATTGTATGACATATACAAGACAAGACAATGACAAGAATAAAAATAAAATTTTATAGAAAATAGTGTAAAGCACTCAATAAAAAAGGGAAGATAAGGACTATGACATCGCAGTAAAAACTTTACTTACCACTAATAAGTGCTAATGTATTCTTTACAAATATCTTATAATACTCTGAAAGAAAACATAAGTTAAATAATTATCAACATTCTACTTGATATCTACAGTTGCGTGGCTCATGACTATATCTACAAGACGCCGCACAACAGGAAAATTCTTGGAATACTCACGAAGATATAGGAGAGTCGTTAACATGCATTTTACTTTCATTATGTATGAAAGAAAATGTTTGCATATTACACTAATGTTGTAACTGAAGATTAATAAAACATCTAAATTTAACATACACGCGTCTGAAGAGTGAAAATTTTACCACTTACTTTTTAATAAAAAAATACCAATCGAATTGAGAACTTTCTCCTTTTAGAAGTCGGTTAATAATTGTGGTGGTTTATTTCCCTTATTTGTCTGAAAACTTATAGTTATGAATATTTGAGTGTTACGAGTACATATGCATATTTTTATTTCTAGATTTGAATGAAATTAAATAAATTTGATGTAAAGATGGACTATTTTTTATTAATTTATTAGAGTAACACATTTATAGGACTGCTTCGATAAAAGCGATATTAACATGATAGTATTATATGTCCAAAATTATCTGTATGTCTGTCTGCTAGAATGGAGTTGACATGACGGTAATAATTTTAGGCCTGTAACTTTATATGACACTAGCGACTCATTATCGGGTCGGGTCCCTAGATTCCTTTTTAACAATTGGTATAGATTTGTCAGAGATAAGATATTTTCCTTTAATAAAAAGTATCCTATACGTTGTAAAATTTCTTCAAACCAATCTTTATTATAGCAAATTTCATCAAAACCAGTCCAATAGTATTCGGCCTCTGTATCGATGATACATATATTCAATAAGATTTTCCGATAAATATATTAATTAATAAAAAAATCACAACGGTACGTAGGATGTAGATAAAAATATTAAATGGTAAAACATTTGTTGTCCAACCCTACACGCGCTACTGTTTAAGATGCTAATTCAATAATTCCTTACTTGGCTTGAAATCAAGTCGCTTTACAAATCGGCTTAAAATAATATCAGGACAAAGAGAAATTCAACTTAGAATTAGTGTCAATTTACACTTCTAAGTTTGTTTTGAATTTTAATGGATTTCTTGAGATTGTCACCGCATTTCATTGGAAATGTCCTACTTAATTTACTTGTAATTTTAGATTTGTTTTGTTTCTAATTCAATATAGATTAATTAATATTTAAATTATATACTAGGCTCTAAGATATCTGATATTGGGAGTTGAAATTGATATTATTATACGAATAATATTGCTTGTTAATTATAATGGACTAACTTTTTAGTTTTTAACATTTATTAAAATCAATTTAGCAGTAGAGTTTATCAACATAAATGAGCTTATTATATATAAGTAAAAGCAGACTTTAATGTAGTACATACGACGTACTCACAATTTTAGTTTCATTACCACATTTTAGCGGTCCATTAAGCTTAGTTTTCATAATGGAAAAGCTGACAGGCTGCGGTCTACGAACAAGCGCGTAGCAACGAAATAATAAAATACCCACACTATTTATCGTGAGCTCCCACTTTTCCGTTAAATACTGACTAGCAATTACTGCTTACGAACCTTTTATTTCCTGCCTTTAAGCCGGTTCACTGATAACAGGCAAGAGGGCGGTTATTGAACAGATACCATCCGAACTAGAATCACGCAATACTTAACTAGAGTAGCTGACTGGATGTTCTTTATTCATTGAAAAGGTCTGAAAATCTAAGCCACAAACAAGTGAGGCTCATACATATTAATGTTTTGTCTACATTACTTAGCATGTCGGGGAGTAACGCTTTAATGTGTTCGCTAAAATTTTCCTTTCACCCGCCGAAATTGTGTCATAGTTTAATTCCACTTTGTGAACATGAGATATATTTTTTTATTACTACAATCTGGATTTGAGCTTCTTAAAATAAAAAGGTATTTTATCTTCACTATTAAAATGAAGAGGTAAAGTGTGTAATTTTGTATGTTGAGAGTAATCTCTTAAATATGAGATTACATTACTGCTGAGTTGCTCTCAGCGGTAATGTAACTATTTTTTATTCAAATGAAAATGTGATTAATGTTATAAATCGTAATAATTTTTCATTGAAGTTGGAAAAGATGACCGGTGGTTTACTCGCCTGCTAATAAATGGTAAATAGATAGAAAGTAGCTGTTAAATTAATTACATTTTTATTCAATGATAATATTAAGAAAATAATGTTAGTTTAGAAATATATTTCTTATCCTAAGGTTTCTCAGCGATTTCTCTATACCCAGTCTTTTTATAAAGAATAATTAAAAATTTCGCCTTCTATAGCCGTGTATTGCTTTCTATAAAATCCTTAATGACGTCCTGTTTAAAATATATTTTTGCAACAAGATTAGTAATAACACTCAATAAGTATATTAAACAGCCTATTACGAGTATATTATGGGCATTTTCAGTGTATAATTAACCATTTTCATTACGTTATTTATTCATTTTGCTTTATCGGAATAAATAATGATCCATCCGTTTTAGCTTTCAATCTTTAAGTTCCTCTCTCTATCGAGGACTTTGTTGTTGCGATATCGATTTTATAGAATTACAGAAAAACTCAAGTTAATTTCGACGAGCGCTATACAATATTGCCTCTACTGACTGAAGTTCAACTTGTGCCATAAAGGACGTGATGTTGAGAGTATTCAAAAAGAAAGGAGTACAGAATCTTTGAAATTAAAGTTTTGTATCTACTCGTACAAAGAAAGTCGACTGTTCGAAGATGACATTGTTTTGTACAATATACAAATGACTTTTAAGTGAGAGGTATAGATAAATTATATAGACGTATATTGACGCTTATAAAGTTATAAGTATTGTTATTACTTAATTTGGTCGTCGAAGACTTAAACTCTCTCATCTTAAGATGGCTACTTGCTAATTTTAAGTCCAAGTGTCGTTACTTTCTAAGTAGGTCGATTTCTATACATCTTGTTGGTAATAAAATAACAATGTCTAGTCAGAATCTTTTAAATGTGCAAGTTTTGAAGGTAAAGTTATCCTTAATGCATGCATCTTGGCGAAGTTCGACCACTCAATTTACATTTTCAAAATGATACTTGGTACTACAATTTGCATTTACTGGCCGTATGTTGGCTAGTTGTTGGAAATTTCCTCGTATTTTGATAGGGATAGAGAGCCGCGCATAAAAAGTAGGTTATTTATGGCAGAACTCAAGCCGCTGGTGTTTACTAGCAGAGCGTCGGTTCCCCTCGTAAATCGCTTAAAGGTTAGGGCTCTCCATCCTTAAGATGAATACCCTTGTCCCTCTGATATATTTACTGTCCGCTGCATCCTTCCTATCTCGTCTTTAACATACATGAGACTCAATAAAATTATCTCGCAATCGCGAAGGCTATGTATAATATGAACGGTCTCTAACACAATTTTGTTGGAATTTTTCGGAATTACTTTCCAAGTATTATTAAAGGCTGACATATTCATCCATCACCGCATCTCAAATCTTTATCCCTTGGAAAATGAAAACTTGCAAAATTCTTTTTGGCCGGCGCGCGGCTGGGGAAAACTGCGGTTGGCATTTTGACGGCCCAGAGAGGCAGATTGTAGTTGACAGTTTCGACTTTACCTCATTTGTTTTTTTTTTCATAGTGAACGTATCGAATGTATTTTTGTGCTATTTTTATTAGATATTAGTAATATAATATACTTTCGTCTAAATGTACATATAAATATTATGTATGGAGACTGTAGGCACATACATACTAACGTACTGATAGTTTTATGTTTTATATCCAAACCAAAATTAATTTAATAATGACATCTTAAATAATTCGGTTCAACTAACTAACTAACCATATTTTATTATTTTAAGCAATTTTGAACAAGAAAATAATAATTCGTTGGCAAATAACCGAGTGAAAACATGTTAACAGTATCTAAAATCGCCGCTCTAATAACGCAATGTCACTGCTGTATTCACATTATACAAGAAAATTGAATACATCCCGCTGCTATAAATAATAAATAACTATGTGCCTCCATAACATAAATATACGTAATGTGCGGTAAACATATAAACCATTTCTCATGTAAATTGTGTGACTTTTGCCCATTCGCGCATGTAATGTAGCGCACTTTATCGTCAGTAATCCTACTGTAACGGCTCTCTGGCTTTTTGTAGTCTTGGTGAAAAGCTCTACTTTATTTTCATGTAAAAATGCAGTAAAAACGATCCAACACTGCAACGGAGTGGGCTCTAAACCTGGCACCACTTAATTTAGCCGAAGCGATAGCGCGTTATAGGTACATTGTACTCAGGAATTAATCGCATAGCTAACATTGTAGAGCTTTCAAAGTTGCGTCATAATTTTAATGGCCACTAAAAGCTCAACATTTTTACCAAAAATCGATACGTCGCTTTTTTGTGCAGCTATAAAGCGCAACGTGTAACATTTTAAAATATATTTGATTAAGAATTGTATTAAATGAATTATTAATCATAAATTTATTCCTCATGATGACACAATTTACTTGCTTGAAAACAAATGTCAATAAATAACATTTACAAAAATAAGTACGTATACTTCTGAATTCTTTCAATGCAAAAATTGTGTAACGTTGTGTGTTAAAAGAAATAGAGAATAATATATTCATAGAAACATAATAAAGGAATAAGGAAACTGTTTATTGTTTTACATAAATAACAAGTTGTGATACTATTAATTCAACAGTATACCTAATAGCGCGGCAGTGAAGCCAACTTATGTCACAACATAAGTTTGCAACAAGATGTACCTAGACGGGAACGTATCTGCACTCCACAGCCAAACTTAACTCATTGGAACAGCTTTTGCCTGTGACCCCATTAGTAAAATTTTGGATTTTCGCCAAAACGACGACTGAGAAAACCGCTCCTTATAATGTTAGTCTTGGTTGGCATCGCATAGGTTGTTCCAAAATATCTCAATGTTATTGCTTTGCCAATACCGAAAACAAATGATTTTCGTTGATGACTCGTACTAATGGCTCGGTATAGCGTTAGTGGAACGTGAAGGCAGCTGTCGAATTTTATTAATGTGTGGGCGAGTATGGTTGAACTTAGATTCATTGTGTTATATTATAATTTTCTGTTAATATTTGATTTTGAAGTATATTAACTATCCTACCCTATAAAATGACTTAATCTGTTGCTATTCTAGTACACTGGAAGGAAATTGATACACGTAATTTTAGATTATTTTATAAGTACAAACCTAATTCGCTTCATGTTCTTGGATAATAAGAGGTTAAACATTGTAATCGCTGGCGGAGTTGCTTTAAATGTACAGTACAAACATTTCAAAGAAAAAAAATCTCTAAGAATACATGTAGGGAGACCGGGGCCACAATTAACAGAGGTAAGTATTAACAAGCAAAATTCTCTAAAACTATACCTACTACACCTCCAGTGCGTGTCTTAGTTTGTCAATTAGATCGAGCCGTATCGCATGGTATTAGTCAGTTGCGCTCCGCGCATCATTTGAGTATGTTGTATGCAGGTCGATATTTTGAAGCAGGTAACGATCATTTTATAGTTTACGATTTTTTGATTTGTACAAGAATGATAAAGTGTTATAATTACGTTTTTTGTTTTCCTAGTAGCATATTTCATACTGAACAATTCTACGTTTCATTTGTGACATAACCATTGATCAATATTTTATTACGTTATTTAATAATAAAAATGTACCTTTGGGGCTATAATTAACACATTTGGGGGGGCTTGTTTTAACACGTTAATACCTACCCCAGATATAGGGGCTAGTATAAACAGGGTAGCTGAATGTTTGTGAATTATTATTTAATACTTTTTTTTATGACAGCATGAGAACTTATAAACGGAAAACTACACGTGGTACCACATCATTAGAGCTCTACGAGCTAGCTGCGCTAGAGAACATTGAGAAGAAAAGAAATTACAGGCTAAAGAATTTGACCTCTGTTATGATTTATAATTTTATGAAAAAGAAAAAACCGAGTAGCAAAGTAAGAGAAATCGAGGGCAACCCTTAAATTTTATCGGCATTGATTACCGTTTTTATATATTTTCTAAAGCTGTTCAAGAATTTGTGATGATGTAAGGTATATCTCCTCAACGGTTAGGAGTTGAAAGAAAATTCTTTTAATATTATACGTACTTATGAACTGATAGTCGTATTCCTTCAGGATATTAGGTGGATTGATAATAGAAGGTAAATCTTATTAACGTCTACGAGTTACGTGGAAAAATAGACGTGGACAAATCTCGATTGACTAATAATTGTCGTTCATTTCAAAACTTCGCTGACTTATTGGAGCAGTAGTTTAGTTAACCTTCCAATATTATATTTAAACATAATATCTTATTTCCACAAAAAAATTAAAAATAAATTATTTTTTAACAAAAATTTTTCATCAAGTACTTAAGAAGTTATTGTTGGAGTCGGTGCCAGCCAAAGCAAAATAATTTTAATGCAATTTAATTAATGTATCAATTCGTAAATATAATCAAAATATCCGTTCGAAAGTTCATTGCAAAGGCAGGATAAAACTGTCCTTCTTGACTGGCACCGACTCCAATAATAACTTCTTAAGTTCTTGATTAAAATTATTTTTTTTTTCTTTTTAGTTTCGATTTGTAACGTTTTGAGTCGGTTTTCATTTTTGTTAAAAAATAATTTATGATTTTGTTATCATCAGTTTATAAGAAAACGTGTTCTATGCAAGGCTGTAATTCATTTCACTTTCATTAATAAAAAAATATAAAATTAATAAAAAAATATATTTTCTTTTTCTTTTGTGTGGTACATAAATAAATAAATAAATAAAATATGACTTACATATATTTATTTTTCTTTACATCAGTCAGCATAACATATGTTAATTTTTACCCCTTCAGTTAATACCTGCCCCACACTTGTTAATTCTAACCCCAAACGTGAGGTAACAATTAACAACTGCCATTTTTAAGAAAAAGCGTTCTATTTACGGCATCGTTTCTATTATGTTTGTTTTGAGATAATTACGTAAAACCTGAATAATTAAAGCATCATGTATTCTAAAAATCAAGTCTAAATGTTGAATAATTTTTAAGCTACAACTAAAAGTACATTTTTTGTTAATTGTGGCCCCGGTCTCCCCTACCTAATTATTTGCTTGTAATTCTATTTTAAGAACAACGGTATTCCATTTCTTCGTCCAGTATTTACAATTAAGATAATTTGACATAATTCAAAAATATATTAATAAGATGAAAGCTACTTTCTTCGTTGAATTTAGCTTTATTCCAATCTTTATGTAATTTTATTTAAATTTAAGCAAGGTAGAACAAATAAAATTAACATTTTGTCTTACCGGAGTTCCGCACCCCTAAATCTAAGCCAAAGAGTATCCTGGACGAAAAATATCTCTATTCTGAATTTCACTTAAATCTGATATGAGAAGAAATGTGGTAGATTTATATGTAAAAATGAGTACGCACTAAAGTAAAAAGTGACTCATATCCCATATACGTATGACTTAGCGTGATGGTAAGTTGTAAGAGTTATTATTGCTTCGCTTAGGCATATTATTAGACAAAATATATCCTTATCCATGGATATCCTTTTGCGAATTGATAAAAACCTCGGCGTTTCTTTACAATATAATATGTACAATGTACATTGTACGTGTTTATCTTCGATTTAAGGGCCATCTTTCGGCAGCCAATGTATTACTTCAGATCAAAGTCTATTTGTTTGATAAATTTCTTCCAAATCTGTCCAGCCGTTAAGTGTAAAGTAGTTACAGAATCACACTATAAACAATTTTTCATGTTTCTTGTACTCGTAACAGTAATGTAAGTGCTACCAATAAACGTGTTTTAAAGAAACGAAATTAATAATAAGCGAATCTAATACTTTTACATCATACTTAAAATACATAGAAGTTTTTGAAATATTGCAAATATTTCAGTACTTAATACATCGGACCGCATGAACATTCTCTAATAAATTATCATCCCTCTCAATATCACTTCCCAAATAAAATTCTATATAACACTGTATAAACTGGCAGCATAAGCACAATAGCCCTAAGTCGACCCTTGTCACTACGTCACATATCTGTCTGACTTAATTTTAACGAACCCTTCGGTACCCTACGCCTAAGGAAACCGGCTTATTTTGTTTGACCATAGAAAATCAGACCCGGCCCTTTCATAGGCCCTGTGTTTACAGTATCTTGCGATGAAATTGCCTTTTAACACATAATATCAAGCTCGATATTAGACGTTCAATTGCATACCCGGGTTTAGATTTTCATATTTATAGTAATATTATAAAACTGAAGAGTTTGTTTGTTTGGTCAATTCGCTAATCTAAGGAACGACCGGTCCGAATTGAAAAATTCTTTGTGTGTTGGATAGTTCGCTTATTGAGGATGGCTATAGGCTATTACATCACGCTACGACTAATAGGAGTGGAGCATCAATGAAAAATGTTGCAAAAACAGGAGGTATTCGGTCTCCAGCCTTTAGAATGCGCGCGAAGCCACGGGAAAGGCTAGTCATAAATATTTTGGTTTAAAATCAACGCGTTGAATTTTGATTCAATTTTTTTAACCACCATTTTTTATTTCACGTCCCAGTTGAGATTAGTTTTTTCCTTAAACCTTGAAGTCCGTGCCAGTCTTGTATTAAAATATCCCACTGCAGGGAGTTCTCAAATTAAAAATTAAATATTAAAATAATGCAGAAGTAGGGCTTCTATTCTAGTTTTTAGGTCAAGATTCTTAGTGGTCTCGAGACTTTATTGTACTACAAAGAAGTGGTAGCGACTATTCTTCAATAAATACCTGAAAAGAAATTAAAGAGTACAATTTTAATTAAGAAGTATAATTTTGATAAAATGGTTACTTTTCCATAATACTAAAATTATATAAAAAATAAATAGATATTGGAAGAAACAATTGTTTAAAATATAGGTAACGGGTTCTATTTTCTGTGCCACAAAATATTTCGCAAAAAAGTCATTATTTTTCATTATATTATTATTTTCGGTAACTTTTATGATAATAGCAATAACTTGATTTATATATTACTTCTAAATACAAGTTAGTAACGATTCAAATATACATTTTTTACAAAATACCATTAAAAACCTTTTTAAAATAGTATATAAATAGCATATAAAATAAAAAAGTGACTAAAATATCACCGAAATAGCGAATATAAAAAACGCGAAGAATTTTTAAGTGCCTATTTGCATAAAATACTTATAATCTTTGCTATTCCGAGTTGTTTTAATGGATACAGATAACAACTTTACTTTAAAGGTTTTGTTCATAATAATAAACAAAATATTGAGTTAATTATACCTAATATTTTTTGTACTAGAAGGCTTTCTAAACTTTTTTAGAGTTTATTAAATATACCTATGTAAAACCTTAACAGACCAACAGTCACAGCTTAAAACTTAAATGCATATGAGCACAAAAAAACTAGGGTTCCGCTACAAAAAATTAAATTATCGAATTTTTCAGGCATTTCCTTGATTTCTAATCCCGGTCTTTTTCGTCGTTACGGGAACCAAATATCTAAAGAAGGAAAATCCAAAAGAAAATATATATTTGAAATGTGTATGTTTATATAATACATCAGGCGTGAATCATTGTACATCTGGAAAAGGATACTGTCCTAAAAACGCAATGTTACAAGATATCTTCGACCTTTTTATTTGACTGACTTGCATAATGACTTAATAGAAGGCTGGTCCTGTATAATTTTAAAGCAATAAAGTACTGCAAGTTGGGATATTTATGTATATAATAATTATATAAAATAAGTTTATTTATTGAAGAAGAAGAAATATCGATTTCCAATGTCCCTGTGGCTAGGAATGGAAGGGTCAAGGAATACACTCAGTGTTCTTAGACGAGTTACCAAAAGGAAACGAAATATTCGAATTTATTTCTTTGCGACTTATTTTTAGATTGCTATTGTTGGTCATACAATATAAATTAATCATGACTACTATAATTTCAGTACTAGTTATGACAACTAAAAATTTTAGACACCTTGACTTAATGTATATAAATACTACACTATTTCCAAGGATAATAATTATATAATTATGGATATTGAAGATTGGTACTGTATTGAAATATTAAAAATACTCGTAAAAGAATGTTATACAAACCCTCTTATTATTAGTTCGACTTCCGTATTAGTAATGTTTTAGTTCTGGTTCAAACACATCCATCTGCCTTGTTTTTTTTATGGTAAAAAGGGGGCAAACGGGCAGGAGGCTCACCTGATGGGAAGTGATCACCTCCGCCCATAGACATCTGCAAGCCAGGCTTGCAGATGCGTTGCCGGCCTTTCAAGAAAGGGAGGGATGGAGGAGGGAGGGAAGTGGGAGGGAGGGGGTAACGAAGGCGGAGGATGAAGGGAAGAGGGATTATTATGCTCAAACTAAAGTTAAAATATTATACCTTAGATTTGAAGGTCTAAAAATAAGATAAATCTTAAAGAGCCTATTACACTATTCATATATTAAGACACTCTAATTAGTATAAGACTGTCATAAGACAAGCACGCTATCACAGTGCCCGAAATACCGCATGCAAACTCATTTACAAGGCGTACGTAGCCGGTGATGTTATCGACGACGCGGTGTCATCGGAAGACACAGGGACAGTCTAGTAAGTGTGTCTTAATGCTGAATCACTACATAGTATAAAACAAAGTCGCTTTCTCTGTCCCTATCTATATCCCTATGTATTAAATGCTTAAATCTTCAAAACTACGCAACGGATTTTGATGCGGTTTTTTTCAATACATAGAGTGATTCAAGAGGAAGGTTTATATGTATAATACATGCATAATATAGTAGAGAAACACTGATAATTTTAGACGTTTCTAATGTGATGTCGTAAATAAACTCATTTTTTGCGCTTACATTGCGAACGTTGGCTAAACTCTACGAGATAGATCAAAATAGTGTACTACAGAATTGTACACCTTAAAACGTTCTACAAAAAGTCCACGATGGTATATGTCTATCTCTTACGGATAACTCACAATAACCATTTTCTCGCTTCGCTTAGGCTCATCCCTCGATTTAGCGCGGGCGAAGCCGCGGGTTCCACTAGTAGTATATAAGTAGAATCTTCACAATAACATCGAAAAGGTAACATACTATTTACAACCTTAAAACTTAATAAAGTTAAAACAAGCTCTAAGAACTTCTACGAGTATTTCTACGAAGCAACCAGAAAACGTTCGATACATTGCGAGTAGGACTGCATCAGGTGAATTATATGATTGTGTATTGAACCTGATGGGAGTTACATAAATTCATATTTGTTCGTGCAGTGCAGTGTTTGCTTTTAACTTAATTGGATTGTGTGATTGGCTATAGACGGTTCGTGCTAATGTTTCTGTTGCACCAGCTACGTATTTGCAAAATCTATAGATGGATAACAAACTATTTGATATATTGTAAAATATACTTACACTTCAAAAGTTTTGTCTTTGTTATGATTTTATTATAATACTAGCCTTTCCCGCAGCTCCGCTCGCTAAAGGCTGAAAACCAAAAGAAATACTTTTCTCCCGTTTTTGCAACATTTTTCATTGATGCTCCGCTCCTATTAGTCGTAGTGTGATGTAAGTAAACGGACTATCCAACATAAAAAGAATTTTTCAATTCGGGCCAGTAGTTCCTGAGATTAGCGCGTTCAACCAAACAAACTCTTCAGCTTTTTAATATTAGTACAGATTATTATTTTTATGTATATAAAAATAGGCATAGCCAAAACTTTTTACAACTTGTTCTCCCGTTTGTCATGATATCTTTTTTATGTTTAGCTATTGATGAGGATTATGGGTAAAAAAATTTGGAAACAGATTTTTATTTATAAACGTACGAAGTATGTAATATCTATTCAAATGTGTTTACCTCAAGTTTATATAATTAGGCGAACATTTATATTATGTAATATTCGTTTGAGTGGTTTTTAACTCTCATTCGATTTTTCTTTCCGCTCGTGAAATTCCCATAAAAGTAGTAGAGTCGATATGAAATGACCATACTTAAATAATTTATTAGATACCTAATGGATATTAGAATGGTGCCAATAACCATATCAATCAATATAGAGTATTTTTAAATTACAGATCTATATATTTATATATCTATATATAAAATATCTAAATTTGAACTTTGAAATCCTAAACCTATCCAATTTAATTTTAAAGGCATATCTAATATTATTCATTGTATGAACCCAGTTCCAAAATTTCTTAATATAGATTAAAAAGTTACCTTATGAGTTATGACTTACAAAAAAAAAGTATGAATACTACTGTATTTGAATATGAATTTAAAAGTTGAAAATGTACGATCTAAGCAAAACTACAAAGATTCCGTTTCAGTTCAATGCCTCCAAAGAAACGACCTGCACTGGCAAACAGCGCGCTATAAATACAGAACGGGTTTGCTACTTGCCGTCGCACCATTTGCGTATAACGCCTTTTAAAAACAGCTTTGTTCGAAAACTTTTATAAACCTAAAAATATTTTAAACAATATGTTGAGTGAAATTTTAGAAGTTTAAGCATTCGAGGAATACGTATGAATCTATAATTTCGAAAAGTTCCATTCCGCGGTATTACCTACTATAAATACTATTGTTGATACTCATTTGAAACCATTTGCTACATAAAGTCGCAATTAAGGCTTCTTCTGAGACCTATATAAGTGTATGTATACTACGAGAACGGTTATTTTTATATATTTTTTTTGATAAAAACCTATACATCTCGCGGTATTTCTCAACAGCTATAACTATTAGATCTATAGGAGACAGTTTTTAAAAAAAACAAGACCAGCTATAAACTCTCAAAAATATTAATAAGATTAGACATAATCAGCATTATGTAATATTTTTAGTATAGGATTCTTAATGAACAGACGGTTATGCAAACTTTATCAAAAGTAGTAAATTTTATACAGTATGTAGGTACATGAATTATTTTAATGTGTTTCACCAATAATATCCAAATTCCATATACGTGCTTAATAGTGACTATCTCAGCTTCCGCTCACTCATCAAAATTGAAAATACGGTATAATTAAAATAAATGATGATTGTGGTAAAAATTTTGCAGTGCGATTTTATACCTTTAATTCATCGAACATTAAATTCCTATAGGAAAATTTATTGCATGTTAAATAAAAAACGGAGTAGTATATTCAATGAATAATATAATGTATGAAAATGAAAGCCCCTTGATCATTTTCTGTCTATATGGGGGAAAATCATGGTGGTGGGAAACACTATGTTTCATTTCCAGTTTCGAACGGTGTTTCCCACTATAAATACTGACAGACACTGTATACGTTTTTATTTGTATTGAAAAAAATATGTTTTAACCATGGGTAATCAAGTAGGTAACTCAATTATCGTATATTATTAATGTGACTATGGAAGCGAAGCCATAGATGGAAATTTATGGAGTAAATAGGGAAATTAATATTATTTACTTAGTATTATATTCAATAATCTTTAGAATAAACAATACATAACACGAAAAAGATGAAAAACATTGCATGATAGGAACTAGGTATCTTATTGTGATTTTCTTTAACGACTGTATACCCTGATCGGCGTTTATCATGTAGGTATTTTGTTGTTTTTTAAATGTAATTATAAATAATATTATTATAATAAATTGCTGAGTGTAATATGAATAAAATAGTGAATATTGTCGATACAGAAGCCAATTCTATTGTATTTATAATGTTTATCTGTCTGTCTGTCAGGAGAACCGCTGAACAGATTTTGATGTAATTTGGTATGATAATAACTGATTCTTTTTTTAAACAAATTAGTTACTCGGAAAAAATCCTCATTTCCGAGATATTTATACTCACCGTTAAAAGGTGCTACCTAGGCACGAACCCGAGCGTAGCGTGGGTAAGTCGCTGGTTATAATGAAAATGTTACTATATTAAAAAAAACAGTTTCATTAAAAAGTTAAAATAAAAAAACGAGATAATAATAAATCCGTGACAAAAGCCAACCAGCTAATTAGCTACTACAGCAATTAAAACAGGCTTTGACACTTGAAAAATCGTATCTCGTGTGTTGTTTTCACGAAGCAAAAAACAACTTTGACATTCTCATTATTAGAGGAACAACAAAAGGTAGAAATTGCATTGTTTTTAAAATTCCACCTTTTATACTTTATATTTGTTACAGTTTTTTAAAAGAAATAATTAGAACACACAAAAGTAATACATTTTTGAGCAAATATTACTTTGGATTTGCGAGAACAAGTAATTACGAAACAGTCCATTATTAATCCTGAATCTTCTGATTCATACAAATTGAAAGACATTTCAATTTCTTTAAAACAAAAGATTCTGGAATATAATGGAAATTATTTAACGTTTACGTTTCGTTATTTTTTAACGTGATTACTATTTGCCAACATTAGTCAGTGAAGGAAATGGTCCAAAAAGCCCTGCCCGAGGGAACCTAATATGTTTTTGAAAGATATGTGGAGTGTACCAGTCCATATTTAGATACGGTACAATAGACAAAGAAACAGCCTGGTCTTCCATACATTACATGATAAGTCTAACTTCAATGCACGGATACTAGTGGGCCTACTAAGGAGTAAGGACCTACCTAGATGTCTAAAGGTTACTAGCATGATGATAGGCATTAGAAAATTTTGATAATTATGATAACATCTTTAAAATCGCTTTAAACATATATGTAACATACATACATACAAACATTCATATTATTAATAATAGTCGGGAAAATGACATTATAAATTATATGTATGTATGATGTAATAAATAATTTTCGTTAAATATTAGACTAAAGTAAGCTGGTTAAATCTTAAATACCATCTAATGCTCTTTTGCAAACATTCAGGATGGCTAAGACAGCTTTAGCATATTTCATCCACCGTATGCGAGATGCATAAACACAATTTCATTGCAACAATATTATGCAGTGCTGTCTAAACACGTTGAACAATTACATCGTAACAACCTATTTACATAAAATTTACATCATAATAAATGAATAGTATTTTGTAATTTGTATGGAAATTATAAATCTTGAAATTAAAATATTAACAATTAACTAGTGAAAATAATTTATAATATGCCAATTTTTTCCAATAGAATAACAAAATCGTAACAAAAACTAATACGTTATGTTACATCTAAATATGAGTGACTTACCCCGACTTCGCTTGCAAGCAAAGTCTAAGCGTTTTTGAAGTTTAAAACGTAGAACAAGTAGCACCACCTTTTCAAAATTTTTTGTATGTTTTTCATCTAGTTCAGTTTAAGTAATCAGTTTCGTTTCACCCAAGTCCATACAGTCATTGTCGTTGTATACAAATTGTTTCATACAGTGAAGCAACAAAAATATGTATGTAAAAATGGGCATGTTCAATGTATGTAGGTTTGGTGGCCCAATAATGAAATAAATTAAGAAATACATTATGTACTAAATAAAATAAGCATATATAATGAAAGCATAAGCGAGATATAGATCTTGTAGGTATACAAATCGGACCGAGGTACACTTCGGTCAAGATTAGCCTAGCTAATCTATACTTTTATTATTAAACTGAAGAGTTTGTTAATTTTTAATTTGTTTCTAAATACTATATTGAATAATTTTTCTTGCATTTCACGAGCTGTTGTTGTTATTGAATAAAGCTATTTGACATCCCGTCAAGTCCCTAAAGATCGGAGTAAACCCTTAGTAAATAAATAAAGTCAGTCGTATATAAATTGCAGCCATATGTAATCATCGAACCCACTACCTCCATTCCCAACATCAAATATTTTAATTCATTTTATGTTTGTAGTAATGGCAGACCATTACAACATCTGTTACAGTAGGTAATAATGCTATCAAGAACTCCCCACAAAAGGGAGACAGTTGACATTAGTACCTACCTACACACATTATGTATATTAGCGTGAATAAAATACACTTGGCATCTGTTTTGAAATGGAAGAAGGTAATATACTTTTTCATTGACTCGTTATTCTGAAGAGCGTTTATATTTTGAAATATAACACGTTTTACGTTTAATGCCGGTCATAAAAAATCTTTCTCATTATTAACATATACTTGTACGTGACGTCTATTTTTAACCGACTACGAAAAAGGAGGATATGTTGCACGGTACATATTTTTTTTGTATGTTCACCGATTTCTCCGTCAACTGTTGACCGATGTTGAAGCCAGGATAAAACTTTCCTTCTTGAGGCACCGATTCCAAAAATAGCTATTTAGAAGTTTATTTATATTTTATTCATTATTTTAGACTTTTTAGTTTAGTTTAGGTTTTGTAGTTGTATAGTTTTGAAAGCGTTTTTTTATTATTATTTTCTATGTAAAATTTCATTTAATTATGTACTTGAATGCTCTCGGGTAGATTTAGATTTTGAAAACATTCTAAGCTAAAATTTATTTGGACTTCTAACTATGATCAGCTGTTTAGTATTTTGTTATATTTATATTAATAGCAGTGAAAATCATAAAGGTTTATTTTAGCCTTTAAAACTACATTTTATGATTAATCTTGCAGTAATAGTATTCAAATCATCTTTATGTATAAAATGCACTTTAACGAAAATATACCCATACATAAGTACTATGAATTACGTATACATAATACATACATATATTGTCGTATACCCAGCCAAAGGGGCATTTGGTTTGGTGGTTTAAAATATAACGCTGACCTAAAACTTACATAGTTATTTTGGAGTTCTCAATAACAAATTGTGAGGGTTATTCTTAGTTGGGAACGGGGCTATGGCAATTTATTTTTCGGTCGCGATCCAATTATTTTTGGGCACGGTTGTGGGGCATAAATCTTAAGCCTGAACCGCACGCACCCACCGATACCTTGTAATACTTCCAACACTAAGTTATTGCTTATTCTCAACAAATTCCCCTTCCTATCTCAATTTTGGAGTATATTGGATTCTGTAAAGTGGACCGAAGTGCCGTAGCCTAGAGAACTGTTCATAGATACATATGACGCTCAATACAATATTAATTTTTATATTACTTTATATTTCGTATAATTTTTGTACAAAAATTAAAATTTATGTGTCTGCAGTTTATAACATCAGCAGCTATCTTATTTACACAATACTTAACATTTTTGTCTGTCAGTCCTTTTGTTCCCGTTTATCTTTAGAACGGCTAGACATATTTCGATGGGCCTTTTACTGGCAGATAGCTGATATTTTAAAGTTTATAAATTACTCTACTCAAAAAATTTTCTTCTTTTTAGAAGTTTTCTAAAGTATTTTTAATTTAAGAAATGAATTTGTATTCCGCTCATAAGAAATGTACATAGGGACGAATCTGAGCAAAGCTCTTAAGTAGATTTTATGAGGTTTCAACCATTTTAATTCTGTATTTAATATATCTCATTCTGATTTTCTTATATTAACGAACATTTTTTTCAATTTCAGGTACGATACACACGTTGAAACCAACGGTTTCAACTAATCTTTCGTAACACCAAGCTACGGTAAGAATCTTAACATGTCACTGCCACCCGAACCAAAGTCGGCACTCGGCTTGAACAAAATATTTTCGCGCAAAAATTAATTATTTGCCCGAACGCTTAGGTAAATTTTATCCATTTAACTTAATTACAGAGTAGGTAATGGAGTTTATAGCTCCATTATTAATGTTGCGACGTGCTCGTTCCTTTGGTCTCGCTGAAAATTACTTCAAATGGCTACCTCCATGGCTTTAGCCGACAGACGATTATGATCTTTATTCTTTGATTTTTGCATATGCTTAAATTCTATTTTCGAACGAAGTAAAGTTTAAAATCCGTAAGGAAACGTAGAATAGCGTTTAAACTGAGGTATTCGCAAGGGAGTACGTCAACTCTTTCCTGCTTTACCAGAGCTATTGCAAGTGGATGTACGATATTTTACTACGGTTGAGCATTATTGGTAAGCCTTTAGTTTCATAAATTTATATTGAAATTCCATTTTTCCATACTCTAAAAATGTTCGCAATTTCACTTAAAAATGCATAAAGCAAAAATTTTAAAACTTTTAACTCTTTAGATCATTATTACAAGCACGATTCTTGACGTCAAACAAAAAGATTTTTAATTACAAAATTTTTTGTAATTCGTAATCTAACTTAAATCTAAGTCAAACTTAAAACTTTTTTACGAAAAGTAAATTAATGTTCCCTTTGAAAAAGCTCCTGCAATTAATAAAAGCTTCTATAATTCTAATAGAAATAAAATAAAACCTATTTTGAAATCTCAGTGATTTCACCGAACAAAAGGTGACGGCGCGGCATAATGACCATTCCATCTTCCTCGAACAAAGGCAGAATAATCCTTTGAGACTATTTTATATGGCAGTCAAGGTTTCTGCACCATAAGATAATAGTTAATTAAAAAAGGAACAAATACGAGTACAATGAAATTGTATCATCTACTCGATATTTAATCCTCCTCTATATGCTTCTTTTTATAAAATTTTACTCAGCTACATTTAACTTTTGAATAATATATTAAGATAACTTATATAGGTACATGTTAAGTAATATATAAATACAAATATTGATAGTAAAAGGCTATTTGATTGGATTTGTTGGGAAAATGTGTGGGATTTGTAAGTTTTACGTTATTTTGTCGATGTCTTTGTAAAAATGTGTGTAACGAATATCGACTAGACCTCTCGGATGAACGTTTGCTTTTAATAAAATATCGGAACTCTGTCGTTTTATGTGGGCATAATAGTAAGAATAAAAATAAATCATATCAGGTAAGAATAGTAATATTATAAATGATGGATTCGTAACGCTTTATATATTTTACTAGTGATTCACCCGCGTTTGCTCGTGTTCGCCCCTAGGTACTTTGTACTTTTTTGAGTGAAATTTTAATTCAGACTTGCGAGAACCCTTACACCTACTACATCCAGCCCTATCGCAAAATCTGTTACGTTCAAAATTTAGCGCACGTCTGCTAACTATAAACTACCTCCTGGCCAAATTTCATTTATATCGTAAAGCAGTTTTCGATATTTCGTGTTGAGTGAGTGAGTGACCTTTCGCTTTTATATATTTCGATTACAAATGTAGCATATAAATTAAATGAAGATTTAAGATTTGTATAATTCATTACATATTTTATATTAAATAGCACAATATGTAGTTGTAAGTAATGCGAAAAATATTAATAAAACACTGTTATTTAACCGTTCATTTTTCTGAGTTCTTAAAACATTTTTAAATCTTATTTTACTGTATACAGTAATCATAAGATAAAGCATGAGCTTATCCTGCTGAAACATGACTTCCCCTGTAAATTACGTATCATATCCACACAATAAATACAAACACACATATGAAGGTGCAGAAAGTAACTTCTATTATATAATAATATGATTTAAAGTATGAATAAACTAAGAAGTATAAAAGATATTAATAGAAAATACTATTATCAAAAAAGTATACCTATGACCTAACCCTTGCTTCGCTCGAGTTCGTCCCTAGCGAAAACCAAATCTATTCCTGTGTACTTTTCTAGTCTATAATCTATAATCTATTTCTGTGCCTATAATTTCACCCGGAACCGTTCAGCCGTTCTAGATTCTTTAACTAACAAACATCCAAATTTTCGCATTTATTATATTTTTGTATTTGGAAAATTCATTTATTATAAGGAATATGTCACTTATAAGGAGGAAATTTCTTTTTCTTTACAAGAAACCACCTACTTATTTCAAGCACAATTATAAAAATATCTTTATAATTGGCAGAAATATCGCAAAACATCTTGTATGTTACAGAAATAGAAAATAATAGGGCCGAATTAAGTGGTCCTCAAATTCTTCCCTTTTTAAAATCAATTAAATGTAAACAAATAGCTTTGTACCTGTCACGTATACATATTTATTATTAATACGACTGTACAGATCCCGTAACATCAATTGACTAGGGTCGGATCCTTTCAAAGCTATAAATATCTTATAACCGTCGCATTGCCTATATTCACGCTAAATAAAACCCCAAGGAGTTCCCTATAAAACCTACCATAAACATAATTACTGGTTAATGACCCAGACCTAGTATTAATCTCCGTACACTCTTGACACGATCGTCCCGAACTAAAAGCTAACGTCACATTAATTCTAACGAACGCCGTCTAATTACTTATTTCGCTTTTCTTTGATACCCTTTATATAATAAATGTTAGTATACCAAAATAGATATATAAGGCGCTTAAATTGTATTTGCTACGACTTGTTTATGACATTAGGCACTTAGAACTACTTAAAAATGGAAAAGTCTCGGTTTTAAAGGCTTATTTGAAACCTTTGATACACAAATCCTAGATACACCTTTGTGGTATTTACATTTATTTTATATTCAAAACTTAATTATGTAGCTTTACAATGATCAAAGAATGATTCAAATCGTTTGTATTTGACTACAGATTTTTAAAGATAGCAAATAAATACACTTTTCTCTACTTGTACTGTCTTAGTGGTCTAGTGGTAAGCATGTACGGCCGCGGATCTGAGGGTCAAGGGTTCAAGTCTTGGGTTAGGCTAAATTCCAATATATAGTATTTATGTCAAAAAAAGTTTTTGTTCCTTCGAATAAGGCAGGATAGAAATTTCACTACTTTTTCACGCATACTTATGATCTACATATTTCTTGCGTAAATAGCTCAATTTGATTGGCTGTCGTGTTTGATATCAGTCGAGAGGACTAGTTATAGTACCTATAGAAAAAAGTAATATTATGAAATTACTATACACTAAGTTCAGCTAGCTTTTCCTTGTCTATGGGAGCAAATACACGTGAAGAGAAAGTTAAAGCCATTACTTTATAATATTGCATTAGTAGTATCACGTGTTAACATCTTATTAGTTAATGCATGCATTAACTTCGTGATACTAAGTTATTCATTACTTTGTATTTTGTACTACGCGGGTTTTTTGATAAATCTAATATTTCACAACTAACTTAACTTAATACATCGCACCGAGACCCGAAAGCGCATTTGCGAGTGAACGTGCATTGTTCTATTTGTTTTGGGATTTTCACGACACCAAGTAAATTACAAAAATTATAAAATGAATATTATGAAATCCGCGACAAAAATCCGAAAAGATAGTTTCATTTATAATGTAAAATATTCGCGTACACCTAAGAAAGTATTAAATGAATATTATAATACTACTAATAAATTATATGCCTATGGCCTGTCCCCCCTTGTATTCCCCCTTGTAAGGGAGGTCTGATCCCTGCTAGTGCTAAATACAATACAATATCATCATTTTTGATACTCGTTTTGAAATGGGAATTCGTTAGGGCGATGATTTTCAACGCAATGCTTTAAATAAATCTAAGTAAAAGTTTATGATTTATACAAACCCGTATCGTTATACGATAGTATGTATAGTTTCACTCACGCCCATCTAAATGTAAAATATTACGTCTTATTCAGAACTTAACGTCATTGAATACAGAAATCAGCTCAAACAAATCCATTCCGCCTCAATTAAGCGTAAGCGTATTTTGATTTTCAACACTCGTAATTTGTTACATTCAAAGTAAATGTAGTAAGTTACGAATTTTATATACTTTTAACGTTCCTGTTCATTGATAATGTAGTAAGTGTTTAGTAGATTGTACTTTAGACATGAGTTTATATGAATTATGAATCTTATAATGATGTAAACTTGTTTATAATTAATTATAAATGAAACTATCTTTTCGTGTTCGTGACCATGATTGCTGTAAAGCATTCGAACCAAAAATCACAATAAATCCGTGACAAAATCCGAAAACATAGTTTCATTACAATGCCGAATATTCGCGTAAACCTAAGAAAGTATTATTGTTTATAATTCAAATCAAATTAAACAAAGTTTTTGTTCTTCTGCTAATCTTAAAGTTACTCCTGCGTAATACTTTGGAATATCTCAGTGAAATCTAGGGGCATGGGCGTTTTTTGCCATTTACGGTAGGTAACTGCGGCCGACGCTTGCTACAACTTTTATGAGCCGGCCGCGCTATGTTCATCTGCTTTTTTTCAAAGTAACCGTGGGAAGCGTTGAAATCCCATTTTTGACCCGTCGGTATTTCGACCTGTGCCGAGTTGCAAAAATAAAGATTTTCACGCGTGCATTTAACAAAAAGGTTGCAAAGCGTTGGTCTCAAACGAAATTACTTTGTGCGGTGAACTATAATTCCATTTCATTCCTACACCCTAGAAAAAACATTTCAATGTTGTACAACAAATTGATGCTTCAAACGAAGTTCGTATTTTTTCGTTTTGCTTTCCTCAAACTTTTAACAGACTAATATTTTTGAATTTTCTTTTAATATAACAGCTATCTAAGTTTAAAATATTTTTTCTGTCAATTTTTATAATCTCGAAAAATTATATTTTGGACAATTTGTATCTGCAAGTGCATTGGCACAAAATAATCAATACGTACACAGTAAGTAAAAATAAAATTCATACGAATAAAATATAAAACAATTCGAAGACAATTGAGAGAAAGAATGCCAGTATTTTCTATTGGTAGGAATTCTTAAAACCACACCGACTTGACGAACTTCATACATATTCCGTCGGCGCGCGTATGATCAGATTCTTGAATTCATAAGAACTAAGTTTATAGAAAAAACATACCTATTTGAATTGCAAAATTGTTTTATCCGTCTCCTTTTCATTAGCATTTTTCTTCGTATGCAATGCTTATTTTTAGACGAATACCGATACTTATGTTTAATATAATATATACTAGCTGTACCCGCGGCTTCGCTCGCGTTCATTTTTTTAATTGCTAATCAACCTCATTGGGTTGATCTGTAGGAAAAAAAATTGTCTAAAAAATGAAAAATAAAAATTTAGGGGTGGACTACCCTTAACATTTAGGGGGATGAAAAATAGATGTTGGCCGATTCTCAGACCTACTCAATATGCTCACAAAATTTCATGAGAATCGGTCGAGCCGTTTCGGAGGAGTTCAAGTTCGAACCCCGTGACACGAGAATTTTATATCATCATCATCAGCCCTTTTTAACGTCCCACTGCTGGGCACGGGCCTCCCTCAGTACGAGGGGGATCAGGCCATAGTCCGCCGCGCTGGCCTAGTGCGAGTTGGCGGACTTCACATGCCTTTCGAAAACTTGTTAGGTTTTCTCAGACATGCAGGTTTCCTCACGATGTTTTCCTTCACCGTAAGACAAGTGGTAATCATGATATAAATGATTCGCACATGAAAATGTCAGAGGTGCGAGACCTGGATTTGAACCCGCATCACTCGGTTATCCAAGCGACGCGTTACCGCTGGGCTACCACTGTCCGAATTTATATCGACGGGTGAAAGGCTATTTGGTTTAAGCGACACTATAGTCGAAATAGAGTTATATATATATTCGGAATCAGCGAATTTTTCTGCGTCGAATGAACCTACTTTCATGTCAATCGGAGCACTTTTTTGTCGCTTGAGACATCCCTGATTTTGCCTTCATTTCTCAAAACTTTTGTATGATCCGACATAAAATACGACATAATTTTTAGGTATTGGACATTGAACATATGCACAACACCCATAAAATCAATTAAGCCGTTTTTCCTGACATCATTTTCAATAAAAATGATACTTAAAGCATTTTTCTTGTCACCGAATTTTATAAAGTGGAATCTTAAACTATTTTTACCCCCCACATTAAAATAGTTTTGCGTCGCTTAAGACATTGTTCCTTCCGCTAAATTCGATGGTGTATGTCGCTAGAACTGTTTTAGCTGAAATTGCGCTAGTAGTATATGGAGGTAAACTATTTTTGCTTATTGCTGATAAAGAAGTCTTTGTCATATAAATCTTTAGCTCTTCCAATTATTTTTGAAACTTATTACATCAAACAATCTTTCAATTTTAATATGGATGTTAAAACAGTTTCATAAAACTATGTTCAAGTCAATCTCGTCATTTAAACAGTCAAATTTTTGTATGTCAATTTTAATGTGAGTCGTTTAAAACGTTTTTTGTACTTGATAATCCCGCTAAGTCCAGATATTTTTTGTACCTACCGTCAATACGCTGGCGTTTCAGTCACTGTTGAGTGATGGAATAAGCAAAACGTACGCCATTTTCGCGTGTTTTTTAGTGATTGAAGTGTTTTTTTATTTTACAGTAAGTACTGTTTTTGGTTAATAATTGATAATTTAATCAATCGTAAATTTTTATAATGGTATTTATGACTGTTGTATATATTCGATTTCCTATGTAAGCAAACGAAATTTTTATATCTAAGAATCTAGTAATTGTTTGTTATAATTACTTATGTTTATTAACACAAGCAATGTAAAATTACAATCATAAC
The DNA here is from genome assembly GCA_905231865.2 of Boloria selene. Taxonomy (NCBI): domain Eukaryota; kingdom Metazoa; phylum Arthropoda; class Insecta; order Lepidoptera; family Nymphalidae; genus Boloria; species Boloria selene. Next base: position 4,394,750 of record HG993137.1, on the reverse strand, counting down.
GTATTAAATGTGTGGTTCAGTCAGTTTACAATCGTTCTAAGAGTGTTGCTTACATTTTAATGTTTTTTTTATAATGGTAAACAGTTAGGCTATAACATAACGTGCGCTTTGTTTGAGTCATTGTTGAAAAAAAGCGGTTATATGCTGATAATAATTAATGCTTTTTATTCAGGTTAATATTTATTTTGTGTATTTCATTTCCATAGGTCGGGTAGGATGGAGTCACACAGACAACAATATTATAAACATAAAAAAAATATTATAGTAAACAACAACACTAGAGATGAAGTTATGGATGAAATAGATAAAGAGCAACAAAAATCAGAAAAGAAATATAAAATGAAAAAAAAAGAATATCAGTAACATTATTAGGAAGCCCTTCATACCATAAACAAAATCATAAAAATGTAAATTCTAATAATTTTATGCAACACAGTATTTTACAGAACACTGCAGAAGATGGCTTATGTATTGAGAACATTGCTGAGGTATATTTTTTTGTTTCAAATGTTTAAAGTGACGCATGACGATTTTCAAAATTATGAAAACTTAGAAAGGCATCTCCGAATTATGTTAAAATTATATACTTAATTTAAATTTTTTTGATTACTCAATGAAAGAAGATACACATGGAGAAAAAAATATGATTTACTCTTAAGCCTAAATTAATGAATTCAAAGTATAACTATCTTATGCCAATAACAAACTCGCAGAACGGATATAGAGGATGAAGCAAGGGAGTAATAGTAGATTATTGCACAGAGCAGCAGAAAGTGGGGGGAACGAAGACGGAGGATGAAGGGAAGAGGGAGGGAGGGAAGGAGATTGGGCCTCCCGGACTCTCACTCACCGGACGAAACGCGACAGAATAGCTACCACTTCATGCCGATCTTCTGTGAGAGAGTGGTACTATACGGGGCGTGCCGGCCCATTCGGCTACTACCCGAAGGTAACAAGCATGGCACTACCAGTAGTAATATCCCATAAATTAAATACAAAACCTCAGTTAAATAGTTGGTAGAAAAAACAATGTAGTAATGAGTGTTTGACTTTTTCATACCTATATCGCTAAACCATCAGCCCTTTTTAACGTCCCACTGCTGGGGGTGGGCCTCCCTCAGTACGAAGGGGATCAGGCCATAGTACACCGCGCTGACCTAGTGCGTGTTGGCGGACTTCACATGCCTTTCGAAAACTTGTTAGGTTTTCTCAGACATGCAGGTTTCCTCACGATGTTTTCCTTCACCGTAAGACAAGTGGTAATCATGATATAAATGATTCGCACATGAAAATATCAAAGGTTCGAGACCCGGATTTGAACCCGCATCACTGGGTTATCCAAGCGACCGCTAAAACTGCGTAGAAATAACTGCATTATTTTAGCGATGCAGAAATATTCCGTTTTCTGCTGACATTTTAAGTTAACGCTGTAGTTGAAAGAAAAATTAAATAACTTTATAATTGAGTATTTTTAACGTGCTGTTAAAAATGCATTTTTTTTTAATTGTAAGGCCTTTATAATTAATTAGTTCTTAGATTCTTTTGTTCCTATAAATATTTTTTATTGCTATACTCATCAATGAAGCTGTGATTTAATGATATCAAATTATTATTTTTATAAAAAGAAAAATAATGTATTTAATAAATCGTATTTTGAGTGATGCATTTATTAAATATCTTCTTTTTCTTGACATTGAGATTGATTGTAAAAATTAAGTAATAAATGTTATTTCTATAGGCAGGTAAAGCCTAATTATGATTGTTACAAAGTTTAATAAAAGATATTTGGTAAATAATAACTGTTTCATTTACATAATGTACTATCTAAATTTCCTGATATGGTTATATAAATAACTAATAGTTATCATTTTTTATATTTGGTCCATTTAAGTTTTGTCTCATATGCCAGGTGACTCTTAGCGTTGATATGAAACGGTAAATAAACCCAATGTTTTTTTGATGTGTTGTCACTTCAATGTTTCTTCTTAAAGTCTAGTGATAATTGATTGGCCGTTACGCCAACTAGTCACATACTAACATTTGACTATAATGTCGGTTAAATCAATTAGACATACTCTGAATAATGTCAATGAGTTACATAAAACATTTTTCCTGAATCTAATGACATGTTATACTGTTGTTTAAATCATTTTTCCCAATTCTATAATAAAGTCGATAGTGACATTTTGTATTAAGTGACAGCTATTTTTGTCAATATTAGTTATTATTGCATAGAAATTCATTATTATTATGGCTCTTATCATTTAAAGCCCTTAAACTCAACTCACTAATGAATCTTTATTTTGGTTTTCAAGATATGATTTTTTTTCCAAAAATTTTTCTTTAAATTGGCTCTCCTGTAAAGTTAAGAAAATGTCGCTTAAACCAAATAGCCTTTCACCCGTCGATATATTAGATATAAAACTAGCGCATTTGCTTTCTTTACGAATATATGCAAAATGACACTACATAATATGTCGATTATTATCTATATAATTATACAGTTATAAGCCTTTCTATATAATTCCTTTAAGAATTAATTTCAATTTAATAATTATGTTAATTTACATCCCATTCTGATAGGATAATACTCAAATCCTCGTTAATCCACGCTAAATTATATCTCAACAGTATATTCAGCTCCTTATAAGGCAAATTTAGTCTTAGTTTACATATCCTTTATTTTTAGATATTATGGTACTTAATTGTGAACTAGTGATGTCATGCCTTTAACTTTGCATATTTTACTGAAACTTCTTAAAGATATGTACTATGTATGTATATAATTAATTTTACGTATATAAGTCTCAACTCCCTAAACGACTAAACTGATTTTAATGTTTATTTTTTACGTCTATATGGCTCCTTAAAAGAATAGATTCAAGATTTACAAATTGACCCAGTAGGTAGCGCTGCAATAGTATTTTTATGTTCATATTTACACGCCCACATTTTTATTGCCTGGAACGGACAACATCTGTCGGGTCGGCTAGTGAATTATATAAAACGTCTTTCTATATAGCATTAAGTCATAGCCAAACCAGAATATGTTGCTACCAATTTTAAAAATTAACTTTGCTTTCTACACATCAGTATGTAGATACTAACGCTTATAAAAGCTCAGATGTTTATGTAATGCAATATACGAAGCTGCACCTCCGTGAAAATACAACTATGAATTAAACCGCGAACAAATCAAAAGCAACCGTATTTTATGAATATAAAGCGCACCGCAACAACACCAGTGAAATGAATAAAACATGAATCCGTACTTATCTTACAGGTATTCGTACTAACTTTCGTTGTGACTTTACTGCAGCTGTGCGTGCTAAAGGGTTTTATCATTTTCAATTAGACAGCGTACAGAACAGCTCTAATGGTAGTGGAGACCGTGGTAGATCGACCTTCACCGATCTGATAACCAGATGAGACATATTTTTTATCGAATATAATTTATAAACAAATATGCCTATAATTATTTGCCTATCTGAAAGTGCTCATGGCTATTTTTAGCTAGGCAAAACAGTGCTTTTAGTATAATTTTTGCAGGCAAGTCTATATGACTGATTTTGTAATAAAATGATCTAAAATTTGATATAACTTTCGATAAGTTAGCAGAACGATGGAGTCACCTATATTGACTTACCTGTTCACATCGCTTTGCCAGGTAGCTATACACAAAAATGAGTAGGCAAGCCTACTGAGGCATATTATGTGTTAAAAACTAACAGTGAAATAAAATTCATTTGGTCATCAAAAGAATGAAAGTGATGAAAAAAAATCGATTAAAGTTAATTTAATTAAAAATAGCCATGAGCACTTTCCGATAGGCAAGTCATTATAGGCATATTTGTTTATAAATTATATTTGATAAAAAATATGTCTCATCTGGTTATCAGATCGGTGAAGGTCGATCTCCCACCGGCTCTTAGACCATAAGAAGAAAATGCTTGTGTAAGAAAACTAATACAATATGCTTTACATCCTGAAATATACGTGTTATTACTATTTTATTATATAACATTACTAGCGATTCGCCCTTGCTTCTCTCGGGCTCGTCCATAGGTATAACGCGAGCAAAGCCGCGGGTTCCGCTAGCAAAAGTATACAAAGATTTGGCAAATTATATACTAAAACCTTTCTCGAGAACCACTCTATTCATTGGTGAAAACAGCATGAAAATCAGTGCAGTAGTATTTGAGTATAACGCGAACAGACAGACAGACGCGGCGGAGTACTTTGTTTCATAATAAGTAGTGATACAGTAAGATTTAAGGTGATATTAATTATAATTAGACACGTTTTTAATATATTTCTAAGAGATGTGATAATTATTTGCAGTAAAAAGCATTCTATATATTGACACGGATAATCATCATACCTTATCAAAATCTGTTTAGTGGTATTTTTACGTGACTCGATCACAGATAGACCAATAAAAATTATGGAAACTGTTCACTCGTAATGTATATCGACAATAATGACTATTTGTAGGAGTATTGACACTTAAACGTAACGTAATATAGTTTTACGTACGTTACGTTAAGTTAAAATTTATTTGAACACATCTTACATTATAAATTCAATGAGAATATACAATTCCATACCGATATTTCGGCACGAAGCAACTTAATAGATTTATGTTCATCTCACAACACTGTATCTTAAATACGATGTATCTATACACGATTTTCCATTTTGCCATTACTCGTCCTTGTTTACGCAATAGGCTTTTGTCAGTTAAATGGGATGCGGATCAAAATGTTTACAAAGTGCTTTAATGAGATTTAGCGAAAATAAATAAACGTGTGCTTAAATAACTCATATGTTGTCATTTTTTAACACTGACATTGATTATTTTAATTTCTATCAATATTTTTTTATTTTAAATATTTAAATTGATTTTAAAGGATTTTCATTTACTTAGAAATAATAATTTATAGATAAGAATCCATACTATTATAAATAACTTTATTACTTTAGTAACTGATGGGCGCATAGGGAATTGTCAAAGGCTCGAGTGATTTGAGATCGGATTAGCAATATCTCATATTGTAAATTAAACCCAGAATAGTAGCATACCTTGCTGCTATTTATATAAAATCATTGATTAAATATTAACGTATGCCAGTTTTATCAAGCCAATTATGAAATAATTTCGAATACGCGACATTAGGCGCATCATCACTACATAGTATAAAACAAAGTCGCTTTCTCTGTCCCTATATCCTTATGTATGCTTAAATCTTTAAAACTACGCAACGGATTTTGATGCGGTTTTTTTAATAGATATAGTGATTCAAGCGGAAGGTTTATATACATAACTAGCGGATCCCGCGGCTTTGCTTGTGCTTAATCTAGGGAAGAGCCCGAGCGAAGCGAGGGCGAGTCGCTAGTAGTTAGTATAAAACAAAGTCGTCCCGCTGTCCTTCTGTCCCTAGGTATGCTTAAATCTTTAAAACTACGCAAAGGATTTTGATGCGGTTTTTAATAGATAGAGTGATTTAAGAGAAAGGTTTATTTGTATAACTAGCGTAACCCGCGGCTTTGCTCGCGTTAAATCTAGGGACGAGCCCAAGCGAAGTGAGGGCGATTCGTTAGTATATAAATCATAATCTCACTACACAAATCATAAATTAACTAAATAAATTTCCAACATTTTTAATACAATGCCGTCTTTTGAAACAAAAAATGTATAATTAACTGTGACGCTTTACATCTACATTTTTCTTTGGTCTGAGTCTTCTTATCTCAAATGAGATAAATGGAAACGCTTATGCATTCTTAACGTTCTAACGTCATTTGAGACGGGAAAATGTTGCTCGGAAAATTTTCGCAGTTTATACATACGAATTTTTGTACAAACGTTATCCGAATGTTTAACTTAGTTAAAGCAAAGCTTATATAAAAATAGAATGTCCGTATTTAGCCTGAAACCTTCAGAGGCATTGAATTTTTATGAGTAATACGTTTAATATTAATAAAGAACTGTTTAAAAACTTAACCTGTCTGCAGCATCTCAGTAATTAACAGACTTAAGAATTATTTACTAATTAACAATTCCAGAGACCCTTAATTTTGTATAATTATTTATTTACGAGTTGTTCAAGTTACAAGTAAATATTTTTACATTTTTATGAAAACACTAATTAAAACGGGAAACAAAGGTCGGCGTCCGCAAAAATAAGCGAACGGACGAGAAGGTATTACGAACTACATTAATAAAAAAGTCGACTCCTACTTCATTATAAATACCGTTCGCACTTGATCCAATTTAACGCATAATAAAAGTGTGGAATCCGTTGTTTTCAGAGATGAAATGTGGAATGGCATTGTGCATCGAAAAGCGTACCTATTGTATACAGCGAATACTATGAGTCGCTTTTATCTAGAGCACAATAGAAATCTTATCTGCGCCAACAGTAATGCTTGGTTGATTTAATCAAGCTTTGAATCTGGCGTCGTTTTGAGAGGTTTCCTTTTAATTAGCCTTTATTAAAAATACGTGAAGGAAAAGCTCTTTCATATTAATTCAACATATTCTAACATTAGACTCATATTGGTCTTTAGTAGATATTAGTTTAAGAACGAATATTCTCTTCATAACTCTAATAATAAAATTCATGGATTAGACAATATGTAAAAATAAATAAAGCTTCATTTAATATTTTTGATATCACAATTCATAGAAATGTAGAAATATCATTTTTCACGCTTCTCCCGATCCAAATTATTCTTAGTCACAATAACAATAACATTGCCAGTTACATTGTGACCTATTTTTGTTCCATTGTCATTTTCTGCATTATTCTTATACAAGTGCTTTATCACGGCTCCGCTTTGAAGTTTTACTTTATGTATATTTTTTGTTTATTTTTTATTAAACGTATATAATAGATAAATTACACCTCTTATTCTTTTTAATGTTATTGTAATTGGTATTAAATTGATGAATATATTAGTGTTTTGGCTTTCTAATTACCAGTATTTTAAACACCTGTCAGGTTTTTACTTTTATTCACCAAAAAATACTCGCTTCCATCAACTGTATTGAATAGTTTGTTTAGAATTTCGTGAAACATTTATCTTCTCTCCTATTGAATTCACAGTACAATATTCAACACAATTAGTTCCAAAATGAAAATTAAAAACCATAAGGCCTTCATAAAATTCAATTATTTTGATATTTCAACAGACAGATATTTGAAAGTTTTATTTATAAAGTTGGAACTAGCTATACAGCTAACAATATTACGAGTAGTAACTTTGGAATAAATGTATACTAAAAAAAAACAATCGCATTAAGGTCGTCGTTCGTAAGAATCTTAAGCCATAAATCTGACGATGCGTCAAGCATCAGACCATATGTACGTGACCGTACATAATATGGTTTTATGATACACAGCATACCTTTCTTTCAATTCATTTCTGAAACTGTATCTCCGGTTGTAACAAACTTTTAAATCTTGACGTATATTAAAAATACTAAAATATGTCTGTCTGTTTTATTTATTATCTTGGGAATGTTTACACAGAAAAATAGAAGAGTTTTGTAGATAACTTTTTATGCAGAAAGATCATGGTCTATATATAATTGACTATTGGTACTTGAGACAATGATGAGGACTATACAATAACAAAGAAAAAAGTTGCCAACTATCCTTTGGCAGCATTCGAGCACGACATTTTCATATTTATACATTTATTCACTCAAAATGATTGCATTCATAACGAGATATACGAATATGCGTTCTTCCTTACTTTTATTTAGTTAAATTATGATCGATTCTTTACACAAATTATTCAACATAAGCAATAGAAAGCACTTCTTTTTTAACATTTTATGAGAAAAAGAAAGACGTTGTATATTAGCCTCGATAAACCGATTTTTATTTATATTCTGTTTATAATTGAAATTTGACTTAATCGAAAGTAGGTATTCTGCGTGTAGATCATCTTTAGAAAAGAAGTATATGTAGGTATAACTCCCACATATCTACCTAATAGATTCGAAACTTTTATCAAATACATAAACAAAACAAATAAACGTTTTTATTTTTACTTATTTCTATATCGTTTAATATTCGAAACCCGCCGCAAACACCGTAACTATTTCAACGTTCCTACATATTATAAATATAATTATTTATAGGTATACCTGCGAGATACTGACCTATTTTCCTTTCATATGCGCGAATGTACAATTACGTACTAAGTCTTACTTAGACAGGTCGCAATTAGTAACAAGATCTCTAAAGGTCGTAGCTCGCTGCTCCTTTACGCTCATAAATCTTATAAAGCGACAAACAACGCAACACGTACGTGACTCTACATAATTCTTAAAATACATATTCATTAGGCACTGTTCAATAATTGAATCTTATACGAACATATGTAACATACGTTATTAATATTATTAGACGAACTCGTGTATTTTCTAAGCGAAGGTACCTACTTGTTATAACTTCTCCTTTTTGTTTGAATGGAGAAAGTAAACTTATTCAAGTATTAGTGAAGCTACAACTGTATTATTAATATACGAATTTATTAGTAATAAATTTAATTTAATTGTTATGGATCTTTTAACTGACTTAATAGTTTTTTTTGTAGGTTTATGTTTTCTTCGTAAACTGAACAATCAATGAACAATAGATGAAAATCGGTGCAGTAGTTTTTGAGTTTATCGCGAACAGACAGACGCGGCGAAGGACTTTCTTTTATAATTTGTAGTGATTAAGTAATTCAAAAATTTGATTATGCTATGGAACCTTAAGTAAAAGTTAATTTATAGTATCTGCTATATTCATATAATACTATATTCGTGTGGAATTTTTATATATGATTTTATAGATTTTATCGTGCAGTTAAAGTTTGTTATAAATATTTCTATTAAAGAAAATAACAATTCACTTTTATTTTATGTAATCAATAAGCTAGTTAGACTGAAAGTTTAAAGTTCTTATAAAATAACTTAAATGAAGTATGAAAATGAGGCTAATTAAATTGTATGGATCATCTGAGTAATAAATAACGATTTCCAGTCCAACTGCTATAGTAGCAAAAAACTTTGAACCTCGGGGAGGATTTGGAATTCAGCTTAAACGAAAAACGAAGCAATTACCGATCTCCGAGAGCAAAGTTTGTTTTACTGGCAAGGAATTAATATTCATTAAAAAAATCTTTCTCAACATCATTCTGTTGAAACTTTGTAATCAGCCCATGTCGGAGACGTTTGGGAGGGTTTTTCAGCAAATTTCAGAGTTTAGTAGCTTACCAAATGAATTTTTCTTGAATGAGACGCTGAATATATTAACACATTTTCATTCTTTTTATAACAATTGTTGCAGTATTATTCTGTTTATATTTTATTTATTTATCTATCTAGCGATTTGCTTCACTCAAGTGTGTTCCTAGGTTCTTACGGCTAATTTATAGTGGAAACCTAATCCTTTTTCTAAATTAAAAGGAACTTATAGAGTAATCCTTATAACATCTATCTGCTATCCAGTCGGAACGAACAGACTTACAAACAAAAGTGTAAAAAATGTGTTTTTCTTATAGTAGTATCATTTCATATATATTTAGTGAAAGCTGTTATTCTGGTGTTACAAACATACAAGTTCAATTTTATTTATCTGTACCTAGAAATATTTGTTTACAAAATTGCAAAATATTATATGAAAACGTCTCTTACATGTATATCTATAAGAAAATTTATGACTAAAGTTTCATATTGAGGACAAAACAAGTGTAGGGGGTACCTATTACATCAAGCGAAACACCGCCACTAATACGTCTTTTCCGCTGTGGGCTAAGAGCGGGTCGGAACCCCAAATAACGTTTTATATAATAGGCACTAGAATAGCTGGAAGGGTTGAAACAGCGACGGTTGGATTCGCAAACAGTACATAAAGATCCGGCCATCTCATGATTTTTCTGAATTAAGCCGTGAAGGGACATCCAGACCCTTCCCTTGCGAATTTGCCTACTCGCCCGCCGGCCTGTAAAACCCGGCCGCATTATTAAGTGATTTCTTCAAAACAAATCCGGTCCACTCTGAATTACTTTAGAAATATTTTCATTGAAACCTTTATATATTTTCAAACAATTCAATGTATGACTCGGATCACACAGAATACTACATATGTGTTAAACGTGCACAAGTTGAAATGTCGGTCTCTCTTGGAATTAAACGTAATATTTTTCTAGAGCTGAGTGCTAGGAGAGGGCAGCAACATTGTCCGACTGGAAACAGTCTAATTATGTCATTGTCGCTAAGGCTATTCCCATAAGAACTTTAAAGAATCATAAGAAAAATTTGCGTATTATATTCTAGCGTCAGCAATACCGCTGGTTCCGCTAGTTAAAATAAATCAAATTTCTACCTCTTCCTTGTTTGAAGTTGGTTAAAAAGTAGCCTAAGTTACGCCTTATAACATTAGTTATCTGCGAGTGAAAGTTTCGACAAAATCGGTACAGCCGTTTCACAGATTACCCGGAACAAACAGACAGACCGACAAAAATAAAAAAAAATGTATTTTTTGTTGCTAATAATTTATATAATATACTTTCATATGCATTTAGGAAAAAAAACTGTTAATTTTAAATTAAAAACAGACACTTCAATTTTATTTATATGTATAGATATAAAAAACAGGAGGCAATATTCTGCGAAAAAGTTAACAACAAAAATAAACAACATCTAGAGTGCGGAAAGAAGACGTACTGCAATTTCAAATTTAACTACTTAATATACAACTTAGTAAACTATAATATTCTTCATTTTTGAAAACAATATATGCTTATTGCTGTCTAATCATATTATTATTAACCATTCTTAATTTGTATCATAAATTGAATTCGTGAAAATTTAAAGATATGTTTTCGTCCATTTACTTAAATTTTAGATGTTCGCTTTACCTACTACGCTTGCAGAAAAAGTATAACAATGAAAGATTTTATTTGACACATAAAAACTTCCTTTACGCTCTTCAATATAAAGGAAATTTTTACTTGTCAGCTTTTTAATTAAAAAAAGCAGTGTTTGCTGAAAATAAAGCCACTTCTACGTAATTAAAAAGACCGCTTTTCACTGTCAACCCTAACCTAATTTGCTGCTCTTAGTCTAAAGCCATGTGACACCTTATTCAGAGTAGGAACACTACTAGAAAAATATTTTATATTTTATAAACATTTCGTATTAAATACGGAACAAACGAGCTAGATACTTACAATTATAGAAATAAATATATCAAATGCCTTTAAAATACTCTAAATAATAGTTTATATACTAATTTGAAGGTTGACAGAATCAACTTTATCAACAAACATAATAAGATCGTCATCGCTTTCCGCCGTCATTGTTCCAGATTCTGACAGAACTCACAGTCACAGTCTCACCCCAGTGATTATTTCGGCGAAATATTAAGTAGAACAAAATTAAGGTCTAATACTAATATTTTAGTCACTTGGCCTCGCATTATGAATAACAACCGCGATTAGAAGTTAGAGTTTGGAAGAAAGTTTAAATCGGTAAGCCGTAGGGCGTAGGCAACTGAGAGGGCCCACATCGGGCTTGTTTCCCTCAGGCGACGAAACCCGTTTAGATTAGCAATTGAAATGTATTCAAGTTTACAAGTTCATAAGTAAAGTCTCTTGCCTCGTTTTAATTGGAAGCTGAGACTTGGTTATTACGGATAAGTTTGTTTCCGTGCCGCTGGTTTTCTACGCCGCTGTAAACTAATTTCTTTCGTTATTAATCTAAACGAGAGGTATAAACTTGTATATGAGGCACTGTAGGAAAATTATGGAGATAAATTCATTTCAACGTACTAATATTGCGAATGTATGCTTGCTTATGTCACTTAATGTTTCCTTATATGCGGCGTTTGTAATCTTTCCTTATATTAATCCTTACGTTACATTTACATTAAAAGTTTAAATAAGAATGGACGGTACTGTTTGTAAATGAGAATCATATTATTATTAGTGACCGATTCAGTTTAAGCTCAATAGTTACCAGTGGACATGAATTTAAGTGTTTAATATGTTTGTAATTATCCATTACAAATATATATATACAATAAGCACATGATGAAGGCTCAAAATTTGATTTCAACAATTAGAACCTTGATTTAATGTATGCCAAAGCCCAAAGGTCGCATCCAATCTAAGATTCTCTATTTAACTGTGCACATAAATTCCATTCAGTGTTAGTCAACACAATGTGACCTGATTTCATATAGAAAGGGGTATATTCATTTATTATCACGCTGAATATTTAGTTCGCGACCACAATATCACAAATTTTACCCAATAATTGCAATTATGTCTGGTTTTAATAAATCTGACTGCCATAGGCTGTATTTTAATTTTGTTTTGTAATATATGTAAATTTGACTTACCCGTTATAGCCTAATTCCGTTTTTAAACAAAAAGGTTAACCACTAAAAGGTCTCGTGGAGCTTTTGAGAAAGAATTCTGTCACTAAGGGGACTAAATAGTAATTAGTTTTCAAGTGGTTTTGAATCATAACCTTTAGTTACCATTGAGATAGGTGCACAAGTTAATTTCAGAAGGTGCTAAAGAATAATAATTGACTTAAAGATGTTAAGCATTAGGCTTATATATAACATTATTTTTTCTTTCTGTTTCATCACATATTGTAAAAACAGCGAGTAATGCGTCTTAACGCTTATTTGTTCTAAGTACCAATGTTATATAGATTGTAGAGATATGAAGAGAAGTTTTTCTTTGTTTTAAAAACACAGCTTTATTTCTAAGAAATATATAGATACGTATATAAATAAAATACATCTTTTCAGCATTTTTAAAGTATTTTTATCTATTGAATTAACTTTTGAAACTTTATAAATTTGTGTTACAAATTCTTATACGATAAATAACAACAGAGGCAGTGAATAGTCTGAATTGTAAACGTAAATAAGTTTCATTTCAATGGACTGAGAAAATCAAAAGATAAGTTTGAGGTCATCGCTATACGCCATTCTACACAAAGCGTGGGAGGAGATTATCCAATGCGGAATACACATCAATATAAACATATTTCTATATTTAGAAACAGACCAAAGTACCTGTAAACTTCTACAGTATACATTTTGCTATATCTGTGGAGTTATTAAGACAGATTTCGTGTAATAGGCATTTCCCTCATTACCTTCAGCCAAAGCCGTCGTAAACGATGCCGACCGTTTCTCATTTCATTCCGCTAGCGTCACCCTAAGCGTGATCCCTTGAGCTGTTAAGAAGTTTATTAGCACCAAGCATCTAGTACTTTACAAGTCTACTCCTTAGATGATAGACCTAACGTTTAACACTAAAATAAACTTGAATACTAATTTATCACAAATCTCTTGAATAAAGTTTATAGTGATGAGAAAGTAGAACTTATACTACTGTATTGCTCGATGCTACGCTCGTGAGAAGTGGCTTAATCATATATAATCTACCTATTTATGGTATAATGGATAAATTTCACTCAATTTCAGTTATTTGCCCATGAAACCTAAATATGTTAAGACTTTTCTCCCGGATTAAACCGGTTAAAGATCGTAACCGAAATATTAAACCGAAAATTCTTTTGGTTTGGGGTCAAAAACCAAAATCGGTTAAAAATGGAATAAATTTCCAAGCCCTGTTAGTAACCAAACACTGAAAAACAACACAATATTTATAATATGAGCATTTATTTGGAATTTAGGTATACTGTTTTTCTATATATGTACTTATTAATGATATGACTGAAAAATACAAAAAGCTTTGTAACGATTACAATGTGTATTGTACCGGGTAAATAAGGCGTTGAAACGTGAACGAGTCGCTTGAAGCTAATATTGAAGATATAAATTTTAATTGGAATGAATGAAAGGATTCTAATAATATATGATGCCGCTTCCTGAAAACGTGTGTATCGAGATAAATCCCTCGTAATTGGAACCTTGAGCTCAAGCCGTCGTAAACGATGCCGACCGTTCCTCATCTCATTTCGCAGCAATGCCTTAAAGTGATCCTTTGAACCGTTAAGACGTTTATTAGCACAGTTTTATATTTTATAAGAACACCATATTCGTTCCATTCCTAACGCTCTTGAAACAGCTACCATCTTTAATATTTCGGGAATCGAAAAAAAATTGTTATTGCTTATTGCAAAATTAAATGTAGACGAGCTTTATACATGTTAAAACACTGATTACCTTTGGATTTCTGAAATAATAAAACTTGCTATAATTGCAGTTCCTTTGTGATATAAAATATTTATTAATTTTTAGCGCATGCGCAAAATAATATATATATTCTTTATTGCACTAAAAAATACATAAGAAAAAAAAATACATAGAAAGTTACGTGGACAAAGGTGGACTTATCTCTAGAAGAGATCTCTTCCAGTCAACCCATGAGCGTGGGAGATAGTGTTACATAGCGGGACAGAAAGAGAAAGTGCAGAGACAATAAAAAAAAAAAAAATTATACTACCAAAAAAAAAATAACTTAAATGTATACATAAATATATATAAATATACAATACATACACTTACATAGTATATGAATTACATACATATATATATATATATATATATATATATATATATACATACACATATATATATATATATATATATATATATATATATATATATATATATATATATATATATATATATATATATATATATATATATATATATATATATATATATATATATATATATATATACACATATATATATATATATATATATATATATACACATACATACATACATATATATAAATACATATATACCTTCGAATATATAAATACATAAATATACATATTAGGATGCAAACAGAAAAGTGTCTTGTTCAACTTTGGGCTAGAAAATAATTTTTTATGTTGGCTTTAAACGCAGCTGTAGACGGGCTCTCTTGTAGGGTTTTAGGGAGTTTGTTCCATAGCACTGCAGCACGTACCGAAAAAGAGTTTTGTAAAAATTTGGTGTTACTTCTCGGTATCTCAAGCATCGATGTGATGCAGGGCCGCCTGGAACGTGTAGGAGTTGGAAGTAGGTTAAACCGGGAACGAAGGTATGAAGGAAAGTTGTGATTATGAAGGATATTAAACAAAAAAGTAAGGATGTGCATATCACGGCGAAGGCGGATAGGGAGCCATTTTAATTGAGCTCGGAAATCGGAGACATGATCATACTTACGCAGACCATAGATAAAGCGTATAGCGAGATTCTGGAGACGCTCAAGTTTATTAAGTAGCTCCTCAGTCACATCCAAATAGCATACATCGGCATAGTCGAGAATGGGCAGTAGCAGAGAATGAGCAAGCATAATTTTGGTTTTGAAGGGTAGGAAATATTGGAGACGCTTCAGAGAATGGAAAGTGAAGTGCATACGCCTACTAACTTCATTAATATGAGATGTCCAAGACATTGTGCAATCCATAATGAGGCCCAAGTTCCTTACCTTATCGCAGTAAGGAATTGGAACTCCAGAGTAGATAATAGCAGGTACTGATTCCCAATCCAATCTGCATCTTAACCTGTTGCTGCCAATAATTATCGCTTGGGATTTGTTTGGATTAACTAAGAGGCCGAAAGATTCAGCCCAAGTTTGAATAGCGACTAGATCTTTATTTAAAGTGTCAATAGCATCAGGCAAATCGTTTAACGTACAATGTCGATAGAGCTGTAAATCATCTGCATACAGGTGGTAGGGAGAAGAAATGGCGCGAGAAATGTTGTTAATAAAAACAGAGAAGAGTAGTGGTGAAAGAACGCCGCCTTGGGGGACACCAGCCGTAAGATCCAACCACACCGAAGAAGTGTCATTGGCTCTCACACACTGGCGGCGCCCGAAGAGATATGAGCGAAACCAGTCTATTGTGCCAGGGGAAATGTTGACTGTGCGAAGTGTGCCCAGAAGAATATCGAAGTCTACAGAGTTGAATGCGCTACTAAAATCAAGAAGTACCATTACAGTAAACTCGGTTTTATCCATAGCAGATCGAATGTCCTCCGTGATGTTCAGCAGCGCACCAACAGTGCTGTGGAAGGGACGAAAACCGGATTGATAGGGACATAGTAGACTATAAGAGGTAAAGTGTGAATAAAGTTGATAATGGACGATAGATTCAAGGACCTTTGATAGAATCGGCAGGATAGATATAGGACGATACTCATTGAGACTGGATGGATTTGGGGTTTTGGGTAAGGGTACGACGAGAGCACTCTTCCATTGTGTTGGAAAAACATTGCAGGTCAGTGAGAAATTTATGATGTGGGTGAAAACTGGTGCAATGTTGTCCAACACAGGAAGAATCATCTCGAGACTGAGGTTATCACTACCGATGGCTTTAGTGGTGATAGATCGAATACATTTCTTGATGACATCTTCTGAGACTGGTTTGAAAGAGAGTGAGGACGAGTCTGGTGGGACAATACTAGATAAGTAATTAAGAGTAGTGGATTTAATTTGAGAGTTAAGTAATAAAGGAGGGGTGGCAAAATGGTAATTTAGTTTATTGATGTCAACAGACACTTTGCCTGAATTAGATTTCTTGCCCACACCTAGTGACTCAAGGAATCTCCAAACTTGCGCTTGGGAGAGATCCTGAATAGTGGAGTGAATATAGCGGCGTTTGGCATCCCTGCACATTCTGTTGCAGATGTTACGGAGCTTTTTATATGCAGAGAGATTGTCTTCTGATGGAAATTTTTTGTTTTTAGTTTTAGCCCTATCACGTTTTGCCATAGTTCTTTTGATCAAAGGTGTTAACCATGGGGCTGGGGTATGCTTCATGCGAACTGGTCTTACCGGGGCATGTATATCATAAAGTCTAATCAGTTCAGAAGTTAATGAGTCAACCATGCTATCGATGTCATTTGACGAAAATACATGTGACCAGTCGCATTTTTCCACATCCTCTCTTAAGCGTTCCAGATCAATATGCTTAAAATTGCGCTGAAAAAAAATCTTGCCTCTAGCCTTAGGTAAGCGGAGTTTGTATACCAGGAAGATCAAGTCATGATAGGAGAAAGGGGCCGTCATCTGGCCATGAGAGATAACAAGGTTAGGCTTAGAGACGGAAATAATATCAATAAGAGAAGGCTTACAATTAGGGAAATAGTGAGTGGGGGACGACAAAGGAAGAATCTGCAAATTAAAAGATTCATTTAAAGCTGTTAAAGTTTGGGATCTTGTGTCATTTTTCAATAAGCAAGTGTTTAAGTCACCCATGCATATTACCTCGTCGTATTGAGTTAAAAGATTTTCAAATAAACATTCCAAATCTGCAAAGTAATTTATTTTGTCATTAGGACAGTAAAGGACGCCGAGTAAAATTTTTTTGTGGTGTAACATAATTTCTAGAAAAAGGTACTCGAGAGCTCCTGTGGCATGTTGAGGAGATATAGACACAACACTGGCAGGTATGCTGCAGCGCAGGTAAATTCCTACACCACCTCCACCTCGACCAGTGCGGTCATTACGGAATAAATTGTAACCTGGGATAGAACAACTAGTAGAAGGTAAAGTCGGCTTAAGCCAGGTTTCAGACACGAGTATACAATCAACTATGCCGGTACTAAAGGATGTGAGAAGATCGGTGTAATGAGCAAGTATACTCTGCGCGTTGATATGCACTAAGGAAAGAGAAGCCAATCTACAATCTAAAGCATTACTGAGCTTATCTGCAAGCGGAGCACAGTCAGATAGTGATGTATTGTTGCTGTCAGCACTTTCATATTCATCGGAAGAACATGAGTAAAAATTATCATCCATAATATTTGCCAGAAAAATAAAAGATAAAAAATAAAATATTAATAAATAATTAAAAATAAATATATATAAAATACGTATATAAAATAACTATTATATAGTAATGAAAACTATATAAAATGCAATTAACACTATCTACGTTCATAAGTTAACTGTAAGAATTATATTAAAAAAAAAACGAAAACACAACATTGACAACACAAAGAAAAGAAAAGTTCTAACTTAAAAGACAAAAAGAGCTGGACACAAAATAAAGCATGAATGAGTATTAAAACTAATTATAAGTCTGTGACAAATACCACAGACTCCATATTATTATTAATTAAGCAAAAACTAAACGCAAAATGTTTACAATTCATACTTCACAGAACTAAGACAGGTACTTAAGTAATGATATTTGTTTGACAGATGACAGGCTGTATGGACTATGGTCCTTTGCCTGTCCCTATTGGGGATAAATTTTAAAAACAAAAAAAAATTGACAGATGACATATTTCATATTTGACAATTGACATGGATGTAAATGTAACTGAATGTTATTGTTAGTTAGTTTTATTTTTTAATTTTAAATGAGTAAGTAAGTTAGAATCAAACGATAAAATATTTTTAAGTACCCTGCAGTATTAAAACAATGATATGCTAATAAGTAAAAGTGAAGTGAGTATAACCCGAATGAATTTAAAAAGTGTAAACAAAATACAATATACCTATACGCTTAGCCTATACGTCGTTCGATGTAGATTTTAGGGGATGCTGACTAATAATTTGTATAAGCTGCGATGAGGAAGTGATCTTAATGCGGCTTTTGTCGGGAAGGAGGACAACAATCACACCGTCTGCAGACCAGCATCTTTTCACTCCAAAATGCTTGCGAGCTGCTATAAACACGTCCTGGCGGGATTTTGTGAGGAACTCCGTGAACGTTATCTTCGTGCCCTTCATTGCTGTTTTGGCCCGCCATACCTGATTGCGCAGTTGAACGCTAGCGAAACGTATAAGAATTGGCCGGGCGGAATCCCTCTTAGTTCCCAGCCTATGACAGGATTCAATTGTGTTAGGTGTTATATTTGGCAACTTTAATTGGTCAGTTAATATACCAAGAGTTTTCTGCAGCACATCCTCATCCTTGATTTCCTTGATCCCATGAAATAGAAGAACTTTTCTTCGGGAATGTGTTTCTAAACGGTCGAGCCCAAGGGCAACTAGTTCCACCTGCGACTTCAGAATACTAAGTGAATTCCACACAAAGGATTTAAATGTGTAGAATTCTGCAGTCAGTGCCTTCACTGTTAAATTGGGAACTGTAGCTCCTGATTGAGTAAGATTTTTTTCAAATTCGGCCATCCTGATAGAAAATGTTGAAGAGAGCTCATCCATACTTTTAACAAGTTGTTCAATAGGTGTTTCCATTTTAGTGAGTTAGTGGGTGAGGACAATTACAGTTAACACAGGTATTTAAAACTTAATACATATATAATTTAATATTATTGTAAAAAATATATTCTAGAGCTTATAAAACGCGTCTGCACACTTTCACGTCTAAAAAAAAAAAAAAAAAAAAAAAAAAAAAAAAAAAAAAAAAAAAAAAAAAGACAAAAAAAAAAAAGATAATAAATTTCAAAACATATTTTTTTCTCTTGTACACACAGTCCTTTACACAAAAAAGTTAATAATACATACACAAATATTATACGTGAATATACGCTTTTGAAAAGAAACAAAATTCGCAATTTCGAAAACCAAGATCCAGCTAAACATGTATAAATCATATATTTTAATACAGAATTAGTGAATAATGTCGTTGTGACATTAGCATTGCAAATACATTCGGGTCACTTTGCGAGCTCATATTTTAGGGCCGTTCCCCATTTGGCTTTGCCGGCGGCTAATTAATAATTCAGCCCACGACAACAAAAGCGCGGTCAACACTTATTGTAATGGTTTTCATAAAGCGGTCTGAAAGCTCAGTTCTTAAGAAACACAATGTAATACTCCTTTAAACACTTCAAATATACTCAGATTAATTAGTGATTTAAAAATTTATAAGATTAAGCTACTAAAAAATAACTTTTTTATTGCAATAATTTCTTTAATATTAATATTTAAAAATCTGAATTCGGTAAGCTTTTATAATATCATATGAGATCATTTTTAAAAATATATAGGTAAATACGAGTACGGTACATGTTAAAATTACAATTTTCCTTCATCTTAATACTTTCTTAGGTTTACGCGAATGTTTGACATTATAAATGAAACTATCTTTTCGGATTTTGTCGCGGATTTATTATGATTTTTGGTTCCCGACGTTTCGAATGCTTTACAGCAATCATGGTCACGGGAGAGACTAAGGTATTAGACGTCTCAGGGGGTTATATACTTGTTACAGACAGTGCCTACCCACAATTTTTTTTTTACAAATATTCAAAATGATAGACTATAAAATTATACATTTCAATTCTATACTTTTAAGATTTTTAAATTTTAAATTATATTATAAATATGGCAATATTATTAACTTATTTTTAGCTACTATAATTATAATTATTACAATTTTCTAACATTTGTTAAAATAATATTAAGTAGTGTTGCTATTATTAAAATATGTATAATGTGTTATATTAAAATATAAATTATTAAAGCAATATTAAACTTTCATATATTATAAATTAAAGATTAATAGTTTAAAACAACTTGAGTTTTGATAATTTTAAGTTAAATATTAAGCAACACCACTGCAAACTAAATCATTTTTAAATTTGATAATATAATATTAAACAAATCTAACTATGCTCAATCCACATAGACTTCTTTAAGTTCTTTTGAATTATAACTTTTAAACTATAAAAAGAGTTAATGTCATTTAGTATGTCAGTTGGTATGTCTGTCTGAAGTTATTATAGGGATTTGAGACTATAGAGTTAAATTGTTGTCAGTCTGAAGCTACTACCGGTTCGGAATGCAACTGATACTGAGAAGAACCGGCAAGAAACTCAGCTCTTGCTTTTTTCAAAATAATGTGTTTACAATTTCAGTATTATCAATATCTAAAATATATAAGTTTACTTAAGTTTACAATATTGCAATACAATAATTAATATATATAATTAATCATCACTACTATCATTGAGATCTACACAGTATGAGCTAACTACATCTGGCTGTCTGTTATGACTAATTTTATTAGATGATTTTATTATATTAATGACAGGATAATTTAATTAAACGTAAACCAGATAACACCTTGAGTCATACTGTGTATAGAAAGAAGACCCATACTGATAGGTACCTGAATGGTGAATCTCACCACCACCCTTCACAGTTAGCTACCGTGGGAAAATCTTTGTTTCAGAGGGCACAAGGGATCTGTGACGAGCAACACCTAGCGGGGGAACTGCAACATGTCAAGCAGGTTCTGCGAGACAACAAGCTGCAAGTGCCACGCCTGCGTCACAGTGAACGAGTGAAACCAGCCACAGTCGAGCGCGTACCTGCAGTTCTGCCTTACATAAGAGGTGTCACTGACAAGATTGGCTACATCCTGAAGCGTGCTTCTATCAAAACATACTTCAAGCCGCCCAAGAAAATTAGTCAATTCTTACCATCAGTCAAGTGCCATATACCCCTCCAAGATGCAGGAGTATACAAGCTTGATTGTGACTGTGGGCTCTCTTATATCGGCCAAACAAAGAGATCCATTAGAACCAGGATCAAAGAACACATAGCTGATGTGAAACACCGTCGCAATGCAACATCTGCTGTCTGTAAACATAGTCAGGATCGCCCCAACCACTATATTCGCTTTGATAATCCTCAAATACTCGCGAAAGAAACTCGTTATAGACCAAGAATGATTCGCGAAGCAATTGAAATTAAAAAACATCCTAACTTTAATAGAGAGGACGGCTGGGTACTACCATCATCTTGGGATCCTGTCATTAATATAATAAAATCATCTAATAAAATTAGTCATAACAGACAGCCAGATGTAGTTAGCTCATACTGTGTAGATCTCAATGATAGTAGTGATGATTAATTATATATATTAATTATTGTATTGCAATATTGTAAACTTAAGTAAACTTATATATTTTAGATATTGATAATACTGAAATTGTAAACACATTATTTTGAAAAAAGCAAGAGCTGAGTTTCTTGCCGGTTCTTCTCAGTATCAGTTGCATTCCGAACCGGTAGTAGCTTCAGACTGACAACAATTTAACTCTATAGTCTCAAATCCCTATAATAACTTCAGACAGACATACCAACTGACATACTAAATGACATTAACTCTTTTTATAGTTTAAAAGTTATAATTCAAAAGAACTTAAAGAAGTCTATGTGGATTGAGCATAGTTAGATTTGTTTAATATTATATTATCAAATTTAAAAATGATTTAGTTTGCAGTGGTGTTGCTTAATATTTAACTTAAAATTATCAAAACTCAAGTTGTTTTAAACTATTAATCTTTATTTTATAATATATGAAAGTTTAATATTGCTTTAATAATTTATATTTTAATATAACACATTATACATATTTTAATAATAGCAACACTACTTAATATTATTTTAACAAATGTTAGAAAATTGTAATAATTATAATTATAGTAGCTAAAAATAAGTTAATAATATTGCCATATTTATAATATAATTTAAAATTTAAAAATCTTAAAAGTATAGAATTGAAATGTATAATTTTATAGTCTATCATTTTGAATATTTGTAAAAAATTGTGGGTAGGCACTGTCTGTAACAAGTATATAACCCCCTGAGACGTCTAAGTCTCTCCCGTGACCATGATTGCTGTAAAGCATTCGAAACGTCGGGAACCAAAAATCATAATAAATCCGCGACAAAATCCGAAAAGATAGTTTCATTTATAATTTCCTTCATCTTTCCACCATTTAACTTTTCATTTTACGCAGTCGAGCTTTATGTTTTTGTCTTTTTAGCTTCGCCTTTTTATTGCCACTTATATCCTCTATATGAAATCCTCGCTAATAAAGAGGTAACAGAAATAAAAAATTGTATCTAGTCACATCGTTACTGCCAATTTAACACACCGTTCTTACTTTTATCTTTACTGAAGCAAAATGAAGGTGTCAGAAGCGAGATTTTGACGCTTTGACGCTTTAGGCAATTATGGTAGTCAGTCGCACTTAGCCGTGTGTCGTATAAATAAATTAAAAAAAATTTAGGCTACCTTAAGAGAATTGTTTATTGATCGGTGAACATACATAAAAATACTTACTCAGGAATATAACTGTATAGTTTTCCTTTTTTGATGTCGGTAAAAAAAGTAACTTATCTATAAAATACTTATAAGCTACTTCGTACAAACGAAAGATAAGCACGTCGGGAGCAATACGACAATAATTTTCAGCCAATAACCTGATACGATCTTCAGCAGCAATCTAATGTCCCGTGTGAATTAGTCGTTATTCGGTACCCGTTAGTTCGAATATGTCTTGAGTGTTATCTCAAATAAATTGCCATTTATAGGATTTATAGATTTTGCTTTGCTAAAGAAAAAGCTTTCTTTATGTAGACATAAAGAAGTATAAAGAAGTCATAGAAAACACATGAAGCCAAACAATAATAATTTACAATTTGTATTCTGAGTGTTTGTAAAGTCCGTTAACCCGCACTAGGCCAGCGCGGTGGACTATGGCATGATCCCCTTCGTAGTGATGGAACTCCCGTACCTAGCAGTGGGAAGTAAAAATAACTGAAAAAATTCTGACTCATAACTATATAAAAAAAGTTAACGTATCTTATGATAATAAAAAAAGATAAGCTATCTCTCTTTCAGGAAGAGAACGAATGCTTAAAAATATGTAAGTCTACATAATAATATATTAATATATTTATTTAACATAATATTTTACTCTCAAAAAAGTACTTCTTAATTTAACCATATAATACAAATATAAAATTTCCCTTATTGCGTATTGCATTCTCTGTTTCAACTGAATTTACGTACATCATGTTGGTTTAAAGTCCTACTTAGGGATAATATAGCTTTGGTTTAGTAAAGCTATTTTAAAAAAATTGGCTTCATAATACGCTATACGTATATAATGAAAAATATACAGTTTTCTACCGAACATGAATATGTCAATCAATAGTGTTGTATTTCTATTTAAGTCGAGCTCATATGTTATTATTATATACTCAATAGAATGTGTGAATTATAACGACAGCTTTTATTACAGCCACAGTCCTATCGAAGTATTTACTTAATAAATGAGGGTGGACAAAACACAGAAACAGTAAACTACTATGTTGCATGTCATCAGCCACTTAAAGACCAATAGTTTACTATTTTTCCGTTTTCAATTGAAAATTCCTCGCCCTTAGCTGTTTTCGAATAAGGTTCAATTTTCTATGACCTAAACCTCAGTCAAGGGTATGGCTTCCGGCTATTTCCTACCAAAATCAGATCGCTATCAGAATTTTAATATCGTAAAAAGGAAAATCGCTAAGCATTTAATTTATATGCTAATTTATTACTATGAGCAAAAGGTTTTCGATAGTAAATGTAACGATTAGTGGAATATTTAGTTGTGTATGGTAAGGATATAAATCATTATGAAAATAGGAATGTTACATATGTAAGGCTAACCTTACAACTTAAAGTCTACACGCACTTCAATAGGTCGATTGAAATCAAGCACTTTGTCACTAAACTACACGAACAACAAGCTGCATTATAGTAGATAAAATATATAATAAAATCTGTTAAAACAAATATTAAAATTTACATTCATTAGAGATATAAAAATTCATTAACGCTTTCTAAACTCTTATACTATTATTAGATTATATGAAAAGAAAATATCTTAAACATGTCATTAATATTAAATATGAAAGTACGGTACAACGGAGGCTTCCTCCGATCTCATCGTCGGTATATTGATTACGTTTCGAACGATATCCCGCCCCGATATCTCATTCGCGAAGCTAATCAATCGCTTTACCTCGGAAATAACTTTGCTTGTAAAAACATCCTCCCTTTAAAAGATTATATAAAGCACTAACTTATTTGAAAGGTATAGCTTTTGTTAGTGTAGATTTCAGATACATTGAAGTTGAAAATGCAGTGAATAAAATTTTATATATAAAAGATTTCAATCTATACGAACTTATTTGCTTTAAACACCATTGATTTTTTACCCTACTGTTCTAATTAAAATCAGGAAATGATACGTATATACTTTCTTATATTTTTTGTTGCTAAATAATCTGTCAAAATAGCATGTGGCTCCGACAGTGTTAATTAAAAGGCCTACTTTAGAATCATATAAATTTCTTTTAGGAATTAAATACATAGAGATTACAATGACGACATGTTTGGCTCAGTAGTAGTGACCCCACTTGCTGCGCAAGCGGTCGCGGGTTCGAGTCCCCCTAGGAGCATTCATTTATTGAGCACGAATGTTTGTACTCCAGTCATGGGTGTTTATATGTATTTATTTAAAGTAATATAATATGTAGTATATCAACTATCTGGTATACATAACACAAGCCTCGTAGCTTAAAAGCGCTGTGTGTAATAATGTCTTTTTTTTTGCATTGATGTCTTAAAATTCGGTGTATTATTGTATAGTGATTAAACAGGTATAATTAAAATTTCCCTTTTTACAGGAAAACATTAAAGGTATCTTATTACTCTGTAATCCTAAATAAAGTAGGTTTTTAGTATACATAATTAATTGTGAGGAAACCAGGTAAGCCGTTTATTGTCGTGGGCCTTAGCTTAAAGCTTAATATTTATTGCTTACCAGAAAAATGGGCTTCAAAATACATAATATAAGTATGTTAAATATAAATAAGTCGTGGTTCAGTTCACATTATACTATTTAGGGCAAATACATTTGTGTATTATATGTTATACGAGTAGGTACAGTTTAAATTTAAGTTTTAGTATTAATTATATATAGTCCGGGAGGCCCACTCTCCTTCCCCCCTCCTTCTTCCCATCATCCTCCGCCTTCGTTCCCCCCTCCCTGCCACTTCCCTCCCTCCTCCATCCCTCCCTTTCCTGAAAGGCCGGCAACGCATGTGCAAGCCTGGCTTGCAGATGTCCATGGGCGGAGGTGATCACTTCCCATCAGGTGAGCCTCCTGCCTGTTTGCCCCCTTTTTACCATAAAAAAAAAATTATAATAATACGAGCGACTCGCCTACTCGCTACCTTAGCGTGAGCGAAACCGCGAGTTCCGCCAGTTATACATTTTCACCTTTCTCTTAAATCATTCTATCAATTATATCAAACCGCAACAAAATCGGTTGCGTAGTTTTAAAGATCTATGCATATTAGGGACAAACAGACAGCCAGAAGCGACTTTGTTTTATACTATGTAGTGAGGTATAAAAGTAACAATGGTTTTAAAAGACTGTAAAATATTCTTTTGAATACCTTTAATTTAACGGACTGGTCTGACTGAATGATTGGCAAAAATGTGTATGTAATTAAATAAGTGTAAGTTTAAAAATGTTACTAGAAGCTATCGAAGATTTACACCTGCCTTTTCCATCCTCAGATGATTGGGAAAGCTTCAAACTATTTGTCATTATAAGTTAAAACAAAGCGGAATTTTAAAGTACATTAAAATCGAGTTCTATGATATATTTTCATAGCCAGTCCGTGAGTTAATTGAAAGTGAAGTTAATGAAAACATGTTAAAAATAACGCACCCTCAAAATATCGTCATCTCTTATTTAAACGAGCTTTAACTGAACAAAATAATAAAGTTTCCATCACTAAAGCGTTAGTTCAATGCTTTATATGAAAGTTCAAACACTAAGTAATTTTTGATGTTGCTTTTTAACGAACTGCGATATTTAATTGAAAATGATTTAAAAAGTATTTTAGATTTGTCCCAATGTATTAGTAAGTAAGTTTGAGACAAGTTTTTTTATATGCTACGTACCATAAACCTACTATCTAACTTACCTTCCTCTAAACAATACGGCTTATCTTTCATTTTATAGATATTTCATCTGCGATTCTGCTAAAATTATTATTATTATTAACATTCATTTCAGATAAAAGTTACTCAAGCTTGAAAAATTCATAAAATTGTTTGGCTCTGGAATTCAGTGGAACATATAAGTGGGCTACAATTTTATGTGTGGAGCTGGCTTGCGCAGTCCGAGTTTAAAAACTCATTTCGGATTTATGGCCAAAATTAAAAACGTTCCGCTTTTCTAGCATATTGTAATTTAAACTATTTTACGATATAACGTAAACAAGTATTATCTGAGAAATAGTTATTAATATATAATACAAATGCAAAGGTATTTAATATACTGCCAGCTCTCTACTTCCTTCGTATTAATAATATAGTTTTAATGTGTCCTTTAATATTTTGTTTTTCAAAAACTGCAAATAGACTTGGTAATGCTGACACTTCTGAAAAAATATTTTTAATGTCGCACGATACAAGCTATATTCAGTGTATCCAATTTTTATAGATATAGTATCCAAGCTATTAAATTTTAAGCCTTCATATTAATCCGTTGCGTCATAACGCGCTGCCATTTTGTGCTGCACCGTTATTGATTGTGTTTTGAACACCAGTACAACGCAATCGTTAAATAGCCCAGGTCCATCAATCAAAGCTGTCGCGATGTCCAAAAACGTTCTGGACGCTTGCATAAGCGAAAATTAATAGCTCTTGTTAACTCTTCACCCCAGATCATTAATTTTATCTGGTTTGGGTTATTCGAAATTTTTCATTTATTTTAAATAATTTGACATTATAAAGAGATGTACTATCTAGTCTATAAGCTTATTTAAGTTTAATATTTAACCAATTTGCTTAACTATAGAAAAAATAGAATTTGAAACCAAAAGAAAGAAAAATAATGTGTTCTGTATAACTACTTCTTTACGGTCGAAAACAAATGCAGAACCAAGTTTTATGAGAGTTAAGATACTATACTATCATTAGTTTTATTCATTTGAATTCATAAGATATGATTCATTTTTCAACGGCTGATGTAAAGTATAAGAGAGCAAAAACGCAAATTGAATCCATTTAGATCATCCATCAAAGTCTTGCAGAAATGAGAATTGTTCCTGTTCCAAGAAGCTGCCACTAAACCAGTATTTTAATGCGACGTGAAATCAATGATTAATTTCGTCATAAAACTCATTAGACGATCATTCATTTGCCTTATAGATGTAAGAGCACTTTTAGTTTAGAAATTTAATGGATCTGTTATCTATCAGTTATAATTTCTTAATTAATTTGATTTTTATTCAATTTTTCAAACATTTCTTCTTCAAATTAAAGAAAACTTGCATATTATGAAAATCAACGGTTTTAATACTAGGTATTATGTCTTAACTGGAATGGAAACATTTTTGTCCACTACAAACAACATCGTTGAATATCGAGCTTTTAACCTCCTGTACAGAAAGCGGTACTGCTCGCGTTCTAATACTCCAAATTACGTAATCTGAAACTGCTGCTTAAAGATTCAAGATTTAACGTAATTTCGTACTCGAAAATACAAACAAAAATTCTTTTGAAATGCTTATTTCGGGTAGACAAAAATAAATTTATACATAAAAAATCTAAAGCGAAAAACAAACTAATATTTTACATAACAAAATTACGGCTAAACAATTTTAGGCTGGAAAGTTTAATAAAAGTTCATTAGAATATGACTGAAGTTATTCACTGGAACTTGTATTTGTTGTTTTTGTTTAAATGAAAAAAGTTGCTGTCCCCTGTCGTCACGTTTGTACAACTGCTCTGCTTTTGATAATACAAGTTTGGTATTCACTCGCACGAACCTTATTGAACACCAAGGAGCAATCTTGTGGAGCAGACGTGCTTTAACACTTTATATTTATTCTTAATATATACTGATAAACAATAAAAAAGTTTTTATTACGATCTAATCTACGACTACGAATTTACACGCGAAACATAAGTTTTTCACTTAGATTTTAATTTAATTCAAAGAATTTTATTGGTTAAAATCTTTTCTGGTTATTTAATGGTTAACTTCTTTCTTTATCACTTCTAAATATAATTTTATTTTTTATTTATTAATTACTTCAAAGTAAACCTTTCATTATTATCTATATAACGATCGAGCTTTCTCAAAGTCACCTGCCTCTTCAGGCGACAGAAATCTGACACATCATTACGTGACTCTACCTTTGACACCTCTGTCTTATAATTTTATATTGAGAGACAAAAGAAACCCTCAAGAGACTGAAGTCGGAAAAGTACCTATCATGAAAAAATTGAAAGTATAATAAAATTATATTAAGGTCAATGTTTAACATTGATTTGCCTTTATCTATTCTTGATTCAAAACTAAACGAAAAAATAACTTAGTTTAATCGTATCGTAAAGGCAGTAATTAAGTCTTTCATAATATATTTATTGAGCGTATTTAGCAATATTTTATGTTAGCATTATAGTTCCACTCATATTAATATTAATATATCCAAATCATTCATTTTGTATGGAATTAATTGGAGCTGATTATCTGTTTTCTAAAAATATAATACCAATATGATAATAAAGGCCGGTTATATATCACAACGACCTATAAATATCTATTACACTAGCACTATTGTATATAATTCTATTGATAATTATTAATGGCCTGTAAATACCCATATTGTACTCGTACATATAACGATACTAATTAATAGTACAGTACATAAGTTCACGTTTCGTTTAGACCCTAATTTCTTGAATCACAGATTATGTGACGTATGTAACTGGAGCCTGTAAACTGCGTTTTGATTTTTTCTTAAAATTAGTATTAATTAATATATGCCATAATATTTATCTAAATATATAAAAGCGAAAGGTCTATATATAATCAATACGAAAGGTGTATCTAACTCGTCTCTAAATATCGGAATCCGCTTAACGTATAAAGATGAAATTTTTCAGGGAGTTAGTTTATAGTTAGTAGACGTCCGGTAAAAGCGAGAGGGACTTTTTACAGGGCTTTGGCAGGGAGTACCTAGGCATGAACCCGAACGAAGCGGGGGTGAGTCGCTAGTTAACTTAGTATTATTAAATTAATTTCTTTAAAGATTAATTCCTACAATCACTTTCAAAAAAGTATAAATTTATATTTGTACCTATTATAATGTATAAATATTAAATTAGCGTATGCGTGTTTTCATAATTCTCCAATTCAATTCTTTTATTAACGGCCTCAAATTCGACTTTAAATCTACTGTACCTAAAAAGCTTTACCTGTTTTGATGAATTATTTTGTTTCTACTTGTGACACTTGTATGGCTCATAGCTATAATTGGATTCAGTAGTTGGCGTTGTTGTCGAGAAACATAAATGGCTCTTATCGGACACATTTAGAATTGGCTTTAGAATACAACAAAGTTATAAAATATAATTATATTAATGTGCTTATTTAATATGCACTAAAATTAAGTTTTAGCTTTTCATTCAGTTATAGATGCAGTCTCATTAATTTTAATTTTACATTCGTATCATTGCGTCAATTCAATAAAACAGTTTCCAGATTAAAGTATAATCAGGGGTAAATTATCACGGATGATTTTCCATGATTAGCTGTCGGTCAAAAATAATTATCGTTTGTGATTAAAACGTCAATCGAAATATTGCAATAATATTTTAATTAATGTGTTATTATTATATGATGATTTCATGTAAATTATGTTTCAGTATAATTGCCTATTAGGAGAAAGATAACTACCTCGTGTTGAAAAAGTATAACAAATATTATATTTCACATATAAATTTTTAGAAAATATTATAAAGAATAGTAACAGAGCGAATAATTACCTACAAAAAATTTGTAATTATACTAAGAATAACTGCGGTCGCAGGTTCAAGTCCCGTTGGGGGCTTTGTGTAACCAGAAAAAACCATACTTAGTATAACATATGGCGACATACTTGGTTCAGTTTGTAATGTAGCTTGACTCATTTGCATTCATCTGCCTGTCGATATAATTGCATATCACTCGATAACGTCCGAGTGGATTTAAATAAAGCTACTTAGCAAGTGACGTAAAATCATAGGTTAATTTTTACATCATTTCAGAAAATCAGAACGATGTTAAGAAGCTGTGCTTAATAAAAACATGAGCGAGTAAAGTCGATCACTATAAGCCATGGCACTGTAAAAATATAACATCTTTTTACCACTTCATGGTGCATTAATGTTTCATTACAATACTTTATTTAAACCCTCACCTCACCTTTATAAAAGACACTAGCCATATTAAACAGTTCCAATAAAAAGAAACGCTCCAATACCCATTAAAATTAAACAATATTTAAAATTGTGCTCTCTCTGATTCATACATTAAATCACCGAGTCCATAACGCAATACGTGCAATTGATTGTAGCAGCATTTATACAGAACAAAGCATATGAAATCCCATCGTTTCCGAGCAGTTGAAAAGCTAAAATATTTTATTTCACCGCTTTTGTAGTTAGCGAGGCGACCGCAGTCCTCGATAGCATTTGTTATCGTGTTACGTTGTTTACGAGGGCTTTAAATTATTGAAACAATCGCTAAAATAAAAACAATTGTTATTTTCAATTACTCTTTTATTGAGACTTTGATGTAATTATATTTATTACTTCTTTTCTTTTGTACGATTTCGCCATTGTACAAAGAAACGAAAATTATTAAACGACTCAAAAATTCACAAACTTCATTTACAATGGGGTAAATAATTCGGGGACAAACGTGATCTATCAAAGGAATATTTTTTTTCCTAATTGAAACATTCTTTATAAATTTACAAGTAGTTTAACCCCTTAGGATATTTCAATGTACTTATACCTACTAAGATCTAAATTAGTTTTTTCTCGTGTTATAACGCAATGAGTTCGACCCCGGATTACTCAAAGGCAACCTTTAGCTCTAAGCGATTTTCCGCCCTCGCTCTTTTGGACGTTTGATTTGGGCGTTTACTTCGATAAAATGAAAAATAAACGACTAAAAGTTGTAGAACACTTCTATAATACCTTTAATACTCGCAAATCTGGAGCAAAGGTCAGCTTTGTTGTCTCGAAATTATTAATACAGTAGGTATTTAATGCTGTAACTAGGGGCTGACGTTCAACGTGCTTATATGTCTCTCAGAAATGAGATATGATCCAATAGTAAAATGAAACCGAATACAGATAATAATGAACAATGAGATTTATCAAAACGTATTTAGTACAAATCCCACTCAGAATTTTATAATATGTTTGGATATATACTGGATATTTACTGGATTTATAAAATACTAACTTTACTGTATGCTGTTCAAAATTATTAAGATACCAAAGTATTTAACAGCACGAAACGATTTTAACATTAAAGAAAACATACTCGTAGCTTTATATTAAAATACGTGGTACAATTGTCACTTATGGTAAACTAACACTCAACCGAAACGAACACCTCTGCTCTTCTAATGTAATAATGTTAAACAAACTCTTACAGTGTAAAAGGGTAAAAGGAGAACGAACCACCCTCGACCTTCCACCAAAATATTAGTTATTAAAATATCCCGAAAATTTAAATATTGCCTCAGCAAACTAAAATTTTAAGGACTTTATTATTTTGTGAGGAAACCATTAACATGCGTAAACTTTGTTATTAGACCGCGCTTTCAAATTTATTAAACAACGGCCTCGTAAAATCTATATAGGAAAATTATATAGTATAAATGTCCCTCAATTACTTAACATAAAATATATTTAAAAAAACTACTAACCCAAGAAATTCAGATCGACACTAGTATTACACATAGTAAAACACATGAAAGAAAGATCCCATTCTTTGTTATGACCCTTCCTTTAGATACATTTTAATCAAACCAAGACAAACATAATGGACAAATGGTGTACAAATATAAACGTAGAAATAGCTTACGGTAAATGAACAAAACCCATAAGTTTTATTTAACTCGTACATAATATATAATATTATGGCTACTAATAATATCGTAATGACTGCTTTTGGCCACGAAGTCTGCTTGCCCTGAGACTAGCCAGTTACGCGGCAGATAGAACATAATAATTGTACACGCAGACGTGCTCCTTTTCTTTTACTCTCAAAGTCCAATGGAACGATCATCGACACGACCGGTAAGACTTAAGGCGAATTACCGACGGCTTAACGTGCTCTATATGGGTGAAACACCGCTAACTTCTAAACTTCGGGTTGTTACTGAGAATTTCTTGACAAATACTGAATAACTGAACTTACCATCCCTGAAGCGGGACTCGAACCCGGGATATCCGGATCATACATACTAGCCACTAGACAACCAAATCACTCATATACATAATATTCTCGTACTTACTAAGAATTTTACGCTAACACTATGCAAAAGAAATACTCAGAAACGCCATTTATTTGCGAAATATATTTAATATTGTTTGCTTACCCAAAATCCAGGCTTTGCACTTTCGGTATAAACTCTTTTTCACCTATGGGCTTCTTGAAATTGCTTTCCTTCACCGAAGCCGATAAATTTGGTTCACTACCGTAAGAATGCGAATCAGTTCACGTACATTTTTAAAAGGATCAGTCGCCCGAAATGAGGTGAATACCTACACTCTACACTATAAATGTTTGCTAGCGTAATCCTTTTCGATATATGAATTATTTATTCAGAATAATGCTCTGAGTAAGAATGTGAGATGAAAACATAATTTATTCATTGAAAAAATTTCTTAAAATTTTAATATTTTTAGACCTTGTAGAGTGTAGACGGTATTTGCGTATAATACGTAGAACTTGTTATAGCTTACTTTTTTTATAGAATAGTTTCTATAAAAATATCACCTTTAATTTCTGTCATTTACCTAATGAAGCACGAAATGATAAAGTTGATTGTGTCATACTTATCCTTTTTGTACTTTGATCTGTTTTTGCTCACTAATAAATAATAATGATCTGAATCTATTGACCTTCGAACATTTTCTACACCTCGCACAATTATACATGAAGGTTCTTGTCCTCAGTTTCTCAATAATAATAATAGCCCTTATTTCAGATCAACGCAACGTAATAACAATATTTTGCAGCAAACTTAAAACCTAAAGCAAAATTAAATTAAACTTATTCAAGTATTTTCTGCTTTTTGATCTTTAGCAGATCTGTGTGCCAATCGGCACAGGCCTGTTTCTCAATAAACGAACAGACATTTAAACAATATGCCCATGAATGAATATTGATTTGTATTTTAAGCTCATGTTTCACTTTATACCCTAATTTTAGAAGCACCATTATTCCTGGGCGTTTTATTAAAGAATAAAAAAATATATAGCTAGTAATGCTTATAGATCATTAATGTTATATTGAACAAGAATCTTCGACTTCATTTTTAAATTACGATAATATTGAAAGTCGTATGTCAGAAGATATCTGTCTTAATATAAGATATATAGTTACCGACCAATCTCCTTTGTGTCTTCTCCATTCTACGTGACATTGGCGAAATAATCTGTGCTCAACTGGCACGCTTTGAAGCCATCAACAACAGAATTGAATTGAATTGATGATATATATAGAATAATCGTAAATAATGATCAAACTCAGAGAGCGAGTACTTCGAGTCATAATGAAAGTCTCAAAGTAAAACTTACCTATTACAGCAACGTCAAACAAATTCTCCATTGAACCGGCAATAAATCAAGATGGAGTCTGCGGCCCATTACGCGCTCGAGTTACTTCAGCTCTGACAATCATATATGTTACAAATATAATAAAATGTCGTAATAAAGCAAGATCTATAAAATTTCAACGTATCGCTGTTAGAATGATTTGATCAAAGAGTAAAACATTTATTTTCATTTTAATATACATACTCGTTTATTTCTATTTTTATGTTCACACAATTTAAATGTTGAACTTTGTGACATATCCAAACGTTTGTATTTTGTTTTTTGGTAATGAGGTATATTGTTAGCTTATTAGGAGCACGTTTTCTTTCAATGGACTAAACGGATTCAAAGTTCTATACGTGGCTAGTCTTATGACTCGTTCTTCTGAAATATTCATTTGTGAAAATGTTTTCAATAAAATCGCTTACAAGTTGTTAATACTGTGAAAGAGAAACATTATTTTTTGAATAAGATATTTTTTAATTAAATGCGTATATGGGAAGTCTATTAATGCAAAGTACAGTAATGCAAAGTTAATAAAAAAATATTATAGGCAATGCTTTTGAGCGCAAAAAGAAAGCTTTAAATATATATATTTTGATGAATATGGTTAGTATGACATTTATTAGTAACTAAGCTTAAAAAAGCTTTTAAAAATGTAGAATCTGAAAAGTAACAGAGTTTATATTTTTCTCCAAGATAATCCTTTTTATTAACATTGTTACCTCAAACAGTAATCCAAAAAAGGGAAAAAAGAGTCACCGAATTATAAATCAGACCTAACATGCAAAAACAAATCTTACAA
The DNA here is from genome assembly GCA_905231865.2 of Boloria selene. Classification (NCBI taxonomy): domain Eukaryota; kingdom Metazoa; phylum Arthropoda; class Insecta; order Lepidoptera; family Nymphalidae; genus Boloria; species Boloria selene. The sequence goes on along the minus strand of HG993137.1, from coordinate 4,359,507 downwards.
GATCCCAAAAACTACATCTATTACAGTATTGTCGCACAGGTTTTACCACTCTACTGGCAATAAATCAAGATGGCGTCCTAACCCATTCGGCGCTCATGTTCGGACGACAGCGTTGACATTAATCTGCCCAAAGATATGGGATATGGTCCCTTACAAAAGCTTCTTTGTTTGTTGCGGCCATATTATTGATCCTTTTGATTAGAAAATATGAACAATGTACATTCAATGTCTATATAGTAATATTAAAAAAGTGAAAAACACTCACTTTGTCAGTGAATAAACAGAGAATCACAACAATTATATAAACTAGAATAACCAAATTGGAGTATGAAAGTTACAAAATTTATTTGAAATTCAGAGTTTAATATTATTAATCATATGTATTTGAAACTTCAAACATGATCGAAATTTACTATATAATTTAATTATATAAAAATTTAATATATAATTTACTTACTTTATCATTTGTAATATCAATACCTAAGCAGAATGTGAAAATGATCTTTTCATTTGCATCGTTAATTTGTATTTATTTATGGAATATATTCTTCATTAGCAAATTATTCTAGCTTCACTAGGGTAAAGGAGTAGAAGAAAATTGTAAAGATGTGCTTGAAAAAATATTTTTCAATCATAATCCAAATATTTCTAGTTGTTTCAGCGTGAAAGAGTAGCAAACAAACAACTTCGCATTTATTATAGTAGTCCGATTTATACTTTTTTTATTATTTTATAATTTTAACAATAATATTAGGTACTTATTACACTAAAGCTTAGGTGCTCCCTGAAAATTTAACGTTTGCAGCATAAAAATTAAAGGTCTCATACAAACTTGCGAGAGCCTTTGACCTTCTTAATCCGGACCTGTCGTGAAATCCGTTCTTAACGGACGTCTACCAAATATACTACTTCATTTCCCAATTCCATCTTTATAAATAAAGTGGTTCTCGATGTTTCGCGATGAGTTAATGACCTTTCGCTTATATTTAGATAAAAATGGATTCCCATACAAACATACCAAAAATGTGCAAAAATATTTTTTTTAATTTTTAATGACACATTGTATATGCTGAATTCGCAGATTCAATCTTCGATAATGTATTAAATACTAGACACGAAGTACTGAATTTCAAGCAATGTCAATTTGGTAAATTTGAAAAGCGAAACATGAAATACAGCAGAAAGGCCAATAAAATGTGTCTGCGATACTCCCTGGCGACGCTCTGACTCCATCAAGATAGAAATTGTACAGAATTTATTGTCAGACTCGTGTCGTTTTCATGCGATTTTAAGTGAAATCAAACATATAAATCATATTTTTAATAGGCAGAACTGGTATTTATTTAGAAATAGGTTTAATATTTTTTTCACTAATAGAGTAAATAAATGAAGAGCATTTAAAATGCCTATTATATATTGAACTCATATTTTTACGAAAATGAAGACACGACTACCACAAAAATATTTTTATTTTTGATTTTTACACTAATCTTTGGAACGGCTTATTTGGTTAAACGGGGCTTTTAACTACGGACAAAGCGTTTGAGAGTGAACAGCTAGACAAAAGCTAGATTAATATTTTTTGTAAATATATGTTTCTATGATCTATTATTATTATTATTTTGTTATTATATAAAAAAATGATGTTCGCATGCATAATGTAGGTATATCTCATATGTGTTTCTTAACCATTGTGGGTTATCTAGCTTACCCACTATAGTGGCTTATCTTATATACGCCAAAGGTTTAGGCTAAAACAAAAAGATTTATCTTCAATGTGTCTTAAAATATTTAGGGATGGGTCCAAATTAAGTCGTCATGTCAGAAATTACATGGCACATTGTATAAAGCACGATACATAAAATGGCTAAACAATAAGTTACATGCGATTAACACGGTCGGAAAACCGTCTACAATTAAAGCTAGCCACCAAACAACAATTATGCGATATGAACAAAGCAAATATAGTTTTAATGTGAGCCAGAAACTATCAGACCATGACACAGCGCTACACAATAATGTACTTCCTGCTTTTCCCGGTCTGGCAGATGTGGCTAAAGCCTCCGACACACCAACCTCGGCGAAGCGATTTAATTAAATCGATTGCAAAATTAGTGCGTTATTACTTATAGTACAGTACAGTAGTTATGACAGAATATAAAATACTACATATTTTTTAAGTTAATAAAAGGCTTGTAATCAGTTAAAATCAGTATTTATTAATTTCAGATATTAAGGAAGTTACCTTTTTTTCTAATTTATTTTTTTTACGATGTAGTATTTACCGTTGCAAAGGAAAAAAATCTAAACAAGATACGGTTTATAAATTTGTATTCTTATACAAACAATGTGAACATATCTTAACTTCTTTCATTTGCTAGGTACTCGTAAGATCTAAAGATGTATCTTCTATCTTTCCTTCGTAGTTCTACGCAAATTTCGTATACATATGCCTAGTGGTTGTAAAAAAATCAAAGTTCTGCAAAGCTCTAATAATACTTGTAGTTTAAACAAATGAATAACATATACACTTGTAAGGTCGACTACATGTGTAACGTAGAGCTTCACGTTTCTTTAAGCTTCTGAACAAAGGCCTAACCAGAGACTCTGATTACAGAGATTATAATAATTGTTCAAATGTGTTTTCAAGTAAACGGAAACTTTGAGGCGTTCTTGAACAGCAGGTATTGCTTTGCAAATTATACAATACAAGTTATAAGAACACCATTACTTTTTGTTTGTTGGCCCTTGTTATTGTTTAGAACGGCTTTATCCAGATAATCACTGGCTGATAAAAATTCAATCGAGAAGGATATTATCAATTAAAGAAAAGAGGCACCGCAAGGTAGAACTTATATTCAAAAAAGTATGGCTTAACGTAATAAAACGAGAAAGGATTCTTGGCGGATGAAAGTTTCATGTGACGATGACATGCTACGAGCGCGGACTAAAACTAATTTCAAATAAAATATAGGCAACGCGGCATACATTACTTACTTTATATACCTATACGTCACCTTATGACGTAGCTGACTACATTTCTATATGAATTTCTTAAAATTCTTCATTATTTATATTATTCTATTGAAGTAACTAAATACATAATATACTTAACGTAATAAGCATCTACTATTTATTCAAAAGTAGAAAATAACACTGACATTATATGATAATTTCTTTCATAAAGCATTAAAGTATTAAAGCTCAAATAATCGCAATAGGCAGCTAATTTTTCATGAAACTGATCTGTACTTTTCGAATCACATAACAGTTCTAAGCTCAATACTAATACAGTAAACTTTTATTGCCTAAAGATCGCCACAGTGCAGTACAATCAAACGGAAAGCCGCATCCAAGCTGAATATCAATATAATAATATATAAATTGAACAGTGAATAAAAAAAAGTGAACAGTGTGTTCTTATGAGAATAAATGTCTTTAACCACATATAATTGTTTTTACTAGGGAATATGACTATATAAAACATAAACGATTTACTAGAATAGTTCTAGATACATATTGATCTAGTCAAGTCTGTAATCTGTAAACTAAATTTTATCAAAATGCGTTGAACCTTCCGTAATTATAATAGTAATCCGATAAGTTATTATTATTAGAAGAAGTACATAAAATTTTTAATGATTTTCTGTTTAATATTAATTAATAGCATGAATTAATGAATGATATTTACCAAATTATTAAAATGGAATGTTCACAGCAACCTTTTTATTTAATATTTCTTTTATTGTACCTTTTCATCGTTAAGTAATTGCATCAAAAAATATTGTACATACGTACAGTGTTGTCTGGAAAAATGAATAATTTAAATGAACAGAAGCGTATTTTATATTTTTGTATATGAAAAGCCAACTACCTTATTAAGAAGGTTTCAGAAATAAGTAAATTTTAGGATTTCTATACAAACTTGATCTATCGCTTAGTCTAGACTCTTGTAGTTTCATCTTATATTCTTTTTAATATGTATTTTATTATGTAGGCCTAGTTTTATTTGTACTCACTGTACACAATAGAGTTCATCCTCTATCCTATCTTGAGCCACAATACATTATCGTGCCAAATGAAATAAACCGGAATACACGATGGAGTAGCTGCATGAAAAACTATTTCAACTTTTCCCAGCCTCATGTTTTGCTAACATACTCGTAAGTAAGCTTTATTACTTCCATGAGGAATCCACATACTGGTATGATACAAGTTAAATATTGATACACGAGTATTATAAATTCAAAAGTGTATTCTTAAGTCTAGTTTTTTCACCAGTAACTTTTTTACAGCAAAGAGATTATGTTATACTGCTTAATAGTAGAATTAACATTCTTAAATATATCTGGCTTTTTGTAATTACTTTAAATAGTTTATACGTACATATTATATATTAAACAAAGTCCTCCGCCGTGTCTGTCTGTCTGTCTGTTCGCGATAAACTCAAAAATTACTGCACCTATTTTCATGCTGTTTTTAACAGTGGATAGAATGGTTCTCGAGAAAGGTTTTAGTATATAACTAGTGGAACCCGCGGCTTTGCTCGCGCTAAATCTAGGGACAAAAAGGGGATCGAATCTAGGGGGAAATTGAGTCGCTAGTGTGCATATAATTTTATTTAAAAAAATGCGACGCTTAAAACAACATGTATAGAGTACATTATCACACATATTTGCGTCTGGCGGTCCACTGCAAAGAATTATCGCTACATTTAGCCCCCGCCACTTATGAAGCAAAGGCTGGCATATTTTGGAAAGTGCCTTTTGCTCTTTAAATTTCCATGCAGTGCTTCCGGCGTTTTGGCTTGAATAATTATTAAATACTTTATGTTACAAAAGTTATTCCATATTTCTGGACCAATATAAGTCAGATTTGGAACGAAAACGAGATGAGAAAATTGAAATATTCATAATATTATTTATATAAAATAATAACGTTTTATATCATTTCAGGTTCAAATAACAATAAAACCGAAACGGCATCAAAGCTGTAGGCAAAAAATATATACAAACTTATACATTATTTTTTATATATTTTAATCCTTTAATTAGGTACATAAGACTATCGTTATTTATGTACATATACCTACACTGACTTATATATATTACTTATGATACATAACATAAAGTAACTTAGCTTACTTTGCTTTACTTAAACCGATTGGTTCAATCTGTTAGAAAGTTAACATTCGATCCAATACCTAGTTCTATAATTACCGGCGTAAATCCGGATGCTATAAACAGTTTGTTCCTACTAAACAAGCGCTCGCACTCGAAGAAGCAAACATAAGTCAGTGCCTAGATTTATTCAGGCAGGTCTCGAGTTCGATCACGCTCAGTAATTGTTGTGTACTTAGCAAATGTTTATTCCCTTTAAGCATTGTGTTTTCATTTCACTACAGATCAGGCGATGCTTGTTATCGATAAATGAATGTTTTATAAAATACTATTTTTTAACCCGGATTCTTCGGATTCGGATTCGAAATTCTTGTCACAATGCTTTTCAGGATGTTATTTAGGCAAATTAAATTTGATATTAACGAAATATAGATTATGTAGAGCCTTATACTCTTTCATGCCCTAGGATGCCTAGCCTTTTTTGGCGATGTTTCACCACCGTGCCTCGGAGAGCACGTAAAGCCGTCGGTCCTGCGCCTTAGCTCTCACTGGTCGTGTCGAGTATTCGTCCCACCGGAGTATGAGATTGATAAGGAATAGAGAGTTTACTTGTGTCTGCGCGTAAACTTGTGCACTATAATATCTCCTGCGAAGATGGCAAGTTTCAATGCGATTTTCCGCCGCGTCTGAAATCACTTGGAAGGACATCATCACGCCCTAAGGAAAATTTTATGGAGGCGAAATACAAAGTTATCTTATTATTACATATATTATATTCAAAACCTTTTTATCGTCAATATAAGGAGATCAGTTTTTTATTTTTTTGTAATTATCTATAATGTTAGTAGTCTTAGCGACCGCTTTACGATTTTTAATAGCATAATTAAGAAGATTCAGTAACAAATACGGGAATCGAACCCGCGGCTGTCTGTTTCGTAAGGAGCACTACAGATATGTATACATCAATAAAGGCATAACTTTTTTATTAATTGTATTCACTTTTTTATAAAATGTAATACACACTTTATACACACAATAAAGAATGATTGCCAACCATTTACATTGACGGGGAAAAGCGTTATTACAGCAATATTTGCTTAAGTGTTGAGCCTAAAATACGATTCGGGGTTGCGTTACTAATATTTATTAGCACTAACATATTGTAGACATGAGTAATGGTGACGGTTAGCGCTGCCATACCACCTGACATGAATTCCATATGAAGGAGTACTGTCATAACACTTGCTAATTTGGTTTCGCCTACATTTTACGTTTATGGCAAACACATTTTATACGTCTAAGTTCCCCCATAAACTTGATTTATTCAGGACTTTGCATTCCTATAAATGGCACGGTGAAATGTTTTTATAACCTTATCCTTACACGAGTAGTTTACGTAAAGTAAGACATTTATTTTACTACGCGAAATTGCTACGATTATTCGTAGAGCATTCGTAGCACTTAAGATAAACGTAGCTGGTTCGGATATACTTTTTAAATGGCGGCTTAAATATTTTGCCATACTACTTTAAATTTATTTTAATGAATAATATTCTCATACTATACATGTGTTACAAAATTAGAAATATATAAAAGTCAATAAAAATATAATAATACTTTTGCGGTTTGATATATAATATAATACTGAGATTGGCTATTCTAAAACTTTTCATACTTTGTTTTGGCTGTAAAGTAAATGGTATAAAGGGCTTAAAGCTTCTTTTAAAAGACGAAACCTGCTAAACACTTTTAACAAAACATAACTTTATGTTCAAAGGTGAAATTGGTCATATTTTCTATAAAGTCTTCAAACCAACATTTTTAATAATTTACAATAATTAAGAATTGTAGCGTAATTTATTGATGACATACGAGTATAATATGGTGCAGTAATTATTTAATTTAATTCAATATTTTTAATAATTATTATTTAAATTATAATTACTAAATGTTTGTGTAAATCAAGTAACTATAAAACGCTAATCTTTAGGTTAGTGTTTTAATTCTATTATTAACATATTATTTTGTTACAGGAACAATCACATAAATCGTATCGTCCGCTGACCGTGCTAACGTTCCGATGGAACTACGCGATGCACGGCCTGCAACCGGCGGGGTACCACCTCGTCAACCTACTCCTACATGCTCTAGTCTCCTTATTATACTACAGGTAAACTAAAACTGCTATTTATATTATACATACCTAATTTAAAGAAACAAATTAGAAGTAACCATCATTATATTTAAAAATATACTTGTAAGAATCTTAGCCGGACATTTTATGAGCTTTTATTATATTAGCACGACGGTATGTTTTTGGACTTAGTTTTTACATGAGACTGTAGCTAATTATTATATATTAATTTTAAATGAAATTTTATTTCGTATTATATTGAATTTAGCAGAATATATTTGGGACAAAACGTTTTGATTATTTTCTATCCTTATTTATCATACACACAAAAAAGTGCAACACGCTTACAATGAGTAATTTTTTAACGTAAAGGTAATTTCTTAATAGAAAAGTTCTTATACGATTAAATTATACTAGTCAACTAGAGATGTTGAATATTTATTCTTCCCAATCGAACTCAAAATCAAATCAAAAGTTTACAAACAATGTAGGAAAACCTGCCAATTCGAAGTTTTCTAACAACTCAACAACTCTTCTATACTGTCTCATGGAATACCGCTCTAGTCGGCATGCGATTATCTCTCTCATTAAGAATTAATACCTACATGAAACCTCCGACCTGCGGTTTATAATTTACATAATATTTATTTTAAAACGTGTAGGTATGTGTATTTCGTGATATACCAAGTAAAAATCCAATGTACAATTCCTATACAATATAAAACGTATAATTAAACAACAGTTTTAGCAGTTATTGTATAACTAAAATAATTGTTTCTACGGGGTTACGGGCCTCATTCGTTACGAGGGGGGTTGGGCCATAGTCCACCACGCTGGCCTAGTGCGTGTTTGCGGACTACACGTGTCTTTCGAAAACTTGCTGGGTTTCCTTAGACATGCAGGATTCCCTGACCCGGATTTGAACCCGCATCACTCGATTATCCAAGCGAGCGCGTTACCGATAGGCTACAGCTGTAAAACTTATAATTTAGACAAAACATAACATTAAGCTTTACCAACACTAACCTTAATACATTCAATATTTTATCTACGCCATTAGAAAGATATACAAGCAATAGATAGATGTATAAAGTGGTATTTACTGATTTTAACCTAGTAATTCCTAATAACCTAGTCGTTTGACGCGATCAAAGATCAGATATCGATAGACACATTAGTCCCTAAAATAAGGCTAATCACTACATCGAACGTAGAGTTAATAATACTCGTACATGATACCAAAGCTTAGTATTGCTGAATGAAAAATGGATGTGAAATCTCAGAATACATTTATCATGATTCATAATATCACTAATATTATTAGATATGTGCGAGTCCGAGTTTAAATATTATGTTTGCTAAAAGTATCTGAATGAAAATATATAAATATGTATTGTAATCAATTCTGAATTAAATCTGCACATTAAATATTTTGTGGTAAAACTTATTAAAATAGTAATTCTTATGGATACAGGCAGAATTTTAGAATTTTTGTATGTCTATCGGTCATTCTGTGTGGGAATACATCACTAGATAAATTTTGATGATATTTTTGCTATGATGATAGCTGGCTATTCCGTTCATTTGGATGCTGGAAAGTATTGCATCTCTGAGATATCAGTACTAACCGTTAAATCTATCGCAGATAGGTCGCAGACCTGTTTATAACCCTTTTCTATCAACGTGAGCGTTTTTATACTAAATAAATACATTTTGTACTTAAAAGACGTCATTGGGCACAAGAATAAATATGATATATCTACAAATTATATACAAACAACATATCATATTATATATAAGATTTAAATAAGTATTTTCATTCAAGTAATATATAATTAAATAAAGTTTTAATGGTCTTTAATAACTTTCCGTAAACAATTCTAACGAATTCTTGAAATTCAATCGCTAAGCAAGTTGAACTCGGCTCTCCGAATTTAGTGGGAGATTCATATTTGCGTAAGTTGAGATTAATTAATATTAAAGTCCAATCACAGCTGCGTCGTTAACCCTTAATTGTTAATTGAATCGAGGAACTTTTAATTGTTAGAACTCAATAATCCAGTCATCGGGGCCGGAGCTGAGTCGCCTGTTTAATTATTCAGCACAATTTCCACGTAATCGCCTGCTTTGGGATGTTTTTACCGTTTACCTCATTCATGTTTATTTTTTATTATTGAATGCGAATGAGGCTTTAGTTTTGTTTGTTCTTGCGGCTTTAAACGATAAAATATTTCTCTAAAGGGCCCTTATTGCTATGATGTAAATATGTTTCACCATGGTTTCACCATCACTAATAGATTCGCTACTGTCTAGACTATTGTAACGAACTAGTAACTTATGAATATAAAGCAAATATAGCAATTCCCAAGACATACATAATATATTGCACTACAAAGGGGCAAATGTTAGTTAGTCCGGGCACCAGGAGATCATCTTAATAACTTATATGATACACCTTCAGATGCACTACCCACTTAAACTTGAGCGGTACGGTAGTTACTGTTAATATTAAGCTCTTACCCCGTAATATCATAAGTTTTAAATATTATAATTGCAAGTTATATAAAGTTTTACTAATTTAAAGTGCAAATGAACCCGTTCTATAATTCCAGATGAATTAAGAATGCTATTTTTTTAACACCACGTTTTAATTATATTATTAAGCGATTACACTATTTTTGGTTAGAATTAGGTTTTACATGCGTAAAAATCGTAACTTCCGTGCATTAGCATGCAAATAAACTCCCTTGTAAAAACTGTAAAGTGTTCATAGATGAGACCCTCTATTTACACCTTATTTGGAACTTCATTAAAATCCGTAGAGTCCTTTTTGAACTCTTATAATTATAATGTACTCAAATATTCTCGCTCTTCTCACGTTACTCTGCTGTATAAGCTATATTACCGTAAAGTTTTATCAAAATCTGATCAGTAGTTAGTGTAAGAGCTATGACATACAACCTCATAAACTTTCGCGTTTATTATCGTGAGAGGTATGACAAAAAAATAACTGAACGTACGTACGTAATTTATTCTAAATATTTAAATTCATAATCGTTATTGTCCATTGTAAATTATAAAGCGTACGTTTGTATCGCTCGACCTATGTCCAATATTCAATTTGCCAATTTATTAAACCCATTAACGATCTTCATTCCCTCGCAACAGCGTTACTGATAATTTTATACCTTTTCGATACTGTTATTATTACGATTATGCCCCGAGTAATAAAAGTGTTTTCTTCAAGTACTCTTATATTGGCGTACTATAACTATTTAATTTAGCAGCATTCTATTATTATTGAGATAAAATAAAAATTGGCATCGAATTCAGTTAAAGTTTTAACAGTGACATTTTTAAATCTCTAAATAAAATTGTCTTTCTATTAACTCGTTATCATAATTCTAATTCATTTCTTCATACAATATGGAAAAATCTAAAATTATACAATGGCCAAATTCGGCTTGGCAGACTTCATATTTCTTTCAAAAACTTGTTTAGTTCTCTCAAACATGGAGGTTTCCTCACGATGTTTTCCTTCTCTGTATAAATATGATATTTAAATTGGCACAAGTATAACTTATTCCATCCAATTCCAGCAAATCTCATAGATCCTTTTCTACGTACTTTCTTCAAAGACTTCCGAAATAATAATTAGTTAAGTATATTTTATGTTAGAAATTCATTTAATATATAGTTTATTTCCAATTGTCTAAAAATTGATAAGTATCTAATACACTAGAGATTCTGCACGTTGGAAAGGCTTTATTGAACCACTTTGCTTATTGAAGCAAAGTGGTCTAATAAAGGCAGTTTAATCAGACAGTCCCGATCCGTAGCTACTGCTAATTACAATACCCGCTGTGTCCGGCGACTTAGCGCGGCTTACTCCCAATATCCAATTTGCCGACTTAATTCCATTAATTTTCATGAATCGTTATCTTGAGGCATTATTATTAACGGGTTTATATTTCTATAAAATATTTTATTATTTGATTTGTATTAGAACTTAGCAATTTGTTAATTTTTAATTGCTAAATTTGTTAATTGCTAAATTTGTTAATTGCTAAATTCATGCAATTTTGAGAGAGCTCTTACAAAGTGAAAAATAATAAAAGCGATATTCGCAATGATATTGCAGAACTGTTGTTTTAATTTTAAAATAAAGAATAAATATTACATTACATTATATCGCATAATATTTTTTATTTTACCTCATACTTCGATTATTTCGAAATGTAATCAAATTGAATGAAATAAAACATACATTTAGATATCAAGGTCTTTAATTTTATAGTACACTGCACAATCGTATTAGCTTAAAATTTTAAAAACAGTAACTATGATGTAAAACATGATTAAGAAATAAAAAAAAAAACTATTTTATTTATTTATTTAACTAAAACACTTTACGACATTATCTTATCATAAACTATAAAATGGTCGAAACAAAACTTCCACTTCCCTCATCAAGTAAACACAAGTCCATTCTTCTTTCTAAGATATAAATGGACAGAAATTTTTAAATTTAAATTTTATGTTTCGTAGAATTTTACTTTTATTGCTTTTGAAATATGGATGCTAAATGCTTTTAAACTTATACCAGTTGAAAAACTACTAATTAAATATTAATTATCATTACTTACATGGTAAGTATTCGTTAAGGTTCGAGATGTTTGCGAAAGAAGAAAGAAGAAGAAGAATTAACTGATCCAATGCGGTTCATTTTTGAGTACACTCATCTACAATCAACTAGAAAAGCAAAGTCTCATCGAAAGGTCCTTCGTTAATGAGAAACAAATATCGTATTTCCCATAAAACAACACCCTTACCCTACGCCACGTTTTGCCAAAATTAATTTTAACAACAATCAATATTGATTCCACTTGTTCAAAGTTATTATGTACGATAAAGTACGAGATCTAAACAGGCTATACTGTTTGGAAATATTAATAAAATATTGTAATTTTGACACTTTTGAAAATCCTTATTGGCAATTATAAAAGTACAATTGGTATAATAATGTCACCCTGTGCGAATGTGACATTGATAAAAATATTCCAACTCATATTTTTTTCATGTTATTCTTCTCCTAAGAGTCACACGTCTCGTGTGAATTATTTATTGAAGTTCATTAATAAGTACAGTTCGCGTCACGTAAAAAGAACGCTGTAAGAAAGTGGTGGGGGGTGTGTTTGCGCATCGGTACATTCGCATACGAAATTCCTAAGCCTATTCTTTTATTTTTGAACTATCCTTTCGCTCACGATGTATATTGATTATTGGTAGGTACAATGAAAAATATAATAGATAGAATATAGAATTCTATTAAGTAATAAAATATGTTTGAATCAGTGTAGAATGTTTAATCTACTTACAAAAAAATAAAATAATTCGTTTAATATATATTTGTTTAATTATTCACTGCATTATTATCAGACTCTCTCTTTATAAAACAATTTAGGACAAAAATATTTTTTCACTATTTTTTATATAAAATCATTTCGTAATTAATATCTTTTGTGTGCGCGATGGTATTTTAAACTGACAAACCAATAGCGAGCCGAAAAGCATGCGACGCGTGCATTACCGCCCCGCACCCCGCGTCTTACCACCAAATTGGCCGATAAATCGTCTCTGCGCAATTTGACAGCCAGCGTTCTTTTTACATGACGCGAATTATACTTTGGTTATTTTTGTTTTTATGTAATGGAATTAGGCTAACATAGATGTAAAATAACTAGAATTTACTGAACGCTTATTTTTAACTACTTTCTTTGTATATTACATCCATATATTTATAATTTATATTAACTATATTTTTCTATATCAATGGATTTATTACCTTATAACACATTATTATATAATCGTTTAGTAATTATTTTACCAACCAATCTCTGTTGTGTCCTCTCCAATCTACGTGACATTTGCAAAGTGACCTGTGCCCACCTTTTATGGCCCGCTTTGAAGCCATGAAATAAATAATAATTGAAATGAAATAGGTCCTTCGTACACACGCATACAACATAAATGGTAAGCTACTAAGCATTTATTCTCTCATATTTCAATCCTAAATAATTAATAAAATTACTACAATTGTACGGGCGAGAACGTAACATGATATGCTGTTTGAGAGATGATAAGCATCGAGTTGTTTACGCCACTTAAAAGTTATAATGTCTTTAGCGGCGCATACTCCAATCACATTAGTGTATCAAGTGAAACTTTTAGCCCCTCACATTATTTGCAACTCGAAAATTTTCAGACCAGCTTCTAACTTATAATGGAATTACTTTTAAATTCATGACTGCCTGCTGCCGTCTGCATACGAAACGCTCGGTTATTAACGAACTCCCAATTTAGAGTACAATAGAGGCCTAATACTAGATCATTTGTTTTCCACTGTGACCGGAAAATTATTCTATAGATGGTACCTCGACTTCTATTTGGAAAGAAAATAGTAAAAACTCCACAGCCTCGGCAGTCGAGTGGGCAAATAAGGAAATTTGTTAGCAAAGACGAGCACCGGATCATTCGTAACGTAATGAAGCAAGAGTTTGTGACAGCGTAGAAGGCTTCATTCAAATAAATTCTTACTCTGTGCCATTCTGTGATTTGTGTATCTAACAATATAGCTCATTATTCCTTATGTCGTTTTTCCCGATTTGGTTCCATGAGCTTAAGGTCCAGAAGGGTGGCTTTTTACCGCAAAGTTAAATTAGTTTTTCATTACCTCAAACACCGCTGCCGATGTCATAATTCCAACCCTAATTACGTACACCCTTTGTCTTCTTATCTTTGCATGTGAGTAATTAATTATATTTTGTAATTAATTTACTCATAATGGCGAAGTATCGTTTTACGAAATTATTAAGCAATTTATTTAGAAAATATTATATGCTGTAAAGGATTGGGTCGTTTTTAAGTGTTTGATTAAAAATGTCGAACTTAATGTCAAAATTTCTGATTAGAATTTATTTATTTATAATTTCAACTGTTCCATAGCAACATTTGTTAGCATTTTACCATTAAATAGAACAGACTTATTTATTACTTGTGAATTACTCGTAGTTTAAACTGACAAATAAAGCTACGAGCGTATGCATATATAACAATTTTGTTTTAGGAACTTTTTAATGATGTTATTTTGTAGTAATTTCTGTAGTGTAGCACATGTACATAATCACTTTTACAATATTATAAATGTTCTAGAAGTTTTCGATATAACAGTATATCATTAAAGTTATTGCAGTTATTTTAAAGCCAGAGTGCGTTTATAATAAATAATCTTGCCAGTCACTACTTTTTACGACCATGCAAAATTAAATGTTAAATAATAAAAACAGTTTCAGTTTTTTCAATTACCCACTACGTAAGGTTTGAAAAACTTTGCTCTTTAATATTTATTATATTTTCTTTGGACTTTGTTAAAACATTGTACCAATCTATAAAGGAATATATTTTTTCAAGAAAAACTTGTGAATTCGTGTGCTTAAATTGGAGGATAAGGAAGAAAATTACTATAAATATAATTGTTATTTTAAGAAAATGACATTTAACATTTGTCTTTTCTATAATTACTTCTCAAGAACAATCAACAAACCATCTCGTAATTTAAAGTTGCTATTTTTTATCTGTTCATAATCTAGATAATATCTAGTGCTTCTAGTGCTTTAGCCTTTACGTCGTAGATAAAGACATCATAAACACCCCTTAGGTTTACAAATTCTATCTCTAATAATGTAGGCCTCTACCGTTTTAATCATAAACTGGCTATCACTTGTCTACTTAGTAGGCAGCATAGCCTATGATAGCATTTAATCTAAAAGCTACATGCAGAGATGCCTTCTGTCTAGCGATGATTAGTTACGTATATCGGGTATGCATATGTTATACATATGATTGATTGCTTCGGAACCCGCATACGTATCAATGAGATACATATCTAACCATGCATGGGCATGACATTGTGCCTATGGTAAAAAATAAATATTTCATTTTTTTCTAAGAAAAAATGGGTGGGGCAACACTTGTATATGTACATGATGAATCTATGAATATAATTGCAACTAAGCAATAAATAGTTTATCGTCGATTTTGTTTTTCAGAATAAATTTATTTCATTATATATAATATGTCCTAAGTTCAACTCGTTAAAAAGGAAGCCGTAGCGGATTTCTTCAACCTGACGAAGCAATACGCTTTAAACGGCGCTACAAAAATATCCCGTTAGCGAAGTAAACGCTTAAAACACTTTAACCCTACAACGAACATTTTATTTGAATAAAAGCGAATAAAGTTCACATTAAACGAGATATCATGCACTCGAGATTCATCGTCCATTAATCACGGTACTGTGCTGCGCCCTCTTAATTTCTGAGCAAAAAGCTCTCCAAATAGAATACGGTACTAAATGTGAAACAAATCACGGTCCAGTGTGTTACTTCAAAGTAAGGCTTTCTAATATTTAACAGAGTGTAGTGCTGCTTTTATCATATACACATTTATTACTACTCAAGTTAATTGCTATTAGATTAACTTCAAAATTCTTGGACGAATATACCTATTTATTATACATTTTAAGTTACGACTTTTTCAGTTTAAAAGCGATGAAATGAGAGTGAATGAAATGAAAAAGAAATTATAAAAAGACTAACAAAAAATGGTAACTTGTAATATTGGTGAATCACAAAACAGAATGTTAGCGCTATTTCAAACAGTGCAAAGTCTCAAAAAACTTGTAAAAATCGCTGTGCCGGTCCAGTGAAAACTTTCTGTTGAGATCTTGTAAGAAATTCATCTTCGTAAATTGAAAAAGCTAGTGGAAGTTTTAAGAAAAGTTGTACCCGTCGCTTCGAGTATTCTATTAGACGTATTACACGAGCGAGTTAAAGTTGAATTATACAATTTCTATATAAGGTTAACAATATGTGGATGTTTCAGTATCTAGTTGTTCATTACGTTCAAAAGCAAACTATCTATAAATGTTAGCGAGAAAGTTCTCAAGAGATTCTGCTAGTTTCGCAAAAAGTCGCTAACGAGTGGCTTAATTCCCGGCGAAGTTCGTCGTACCGTGTGGGAGGTGTGCACAGATCTCAATTAGTCGGTGTTTCAGCCGGAGGTCTGTGGCCGGACACCGCACAGTGTCGCCACCTAGCAAACTTGACCAATTAATGTCACTTCCCCTAACTCCCCCTAAGCTTTCAACTTTAAAGCAACAAGACAACCTAACTTAAAACTTTAAACTATAAATATACTTTACAGCAAATAGCATTTTCAACACTTCGGTAATCGATATACTGTCTCTATACCAACTCTTTTATCTTTGAAATTACTTAATATTTGTATGCCTTAGCTTAGAGCTTGACATATTTATTACTATCCCATAATTTTATATATAAAAAAATATTACTAAAAGTGGAGTTTCTTAGTCTCGTAACAAATAATACGAATCACTTTTAAACATGTAAATTTTCTTTTGAATTTATTATACGTAAGTGCCTCATGTATCCTCTAACCGCAACATTTAGGCTTCAAAATGTTTTTTCTTGTACATTAGCTTGGTTTTACACATTATTTAACAGAACGTTACACGCCATTAATATCCATTTCTTGTGAATTACAAGATTAAAATATCGAGACCTTTTTTGTACATTAAACGAAATTCACGTTATCGTAACATTTCCTTCACATTTGAAATGATGAAGAAGCCATAAACTGTTCACATTCAATTAAATTTGAGGTAAAGACCCGAGTAATATATTTCTATTTAGAAATATACAAGTTGTTATAAAGCTTTTTCAGTGGTTAATTATACTAAATAAAATTCCACAGTCCATATTGAGCTTGCCTTTGAAGCAATTTAAATCTAAAATAAAAAATACGTTATTGAATCCGAGCCGGTGGTAGCTTACTCACAGACTTACAGACTGACATTTAATTTTAATAATGTAAAAATGACGATTCAAAAGAACTTGTAAAAGTCTATTTGAATAAAGAATATTTGATTGATTATTTGATTATATCTACATAAGACTATATACATTATTAAAATAACATTATATACATGACAATTATAATATTTATTCAGAACTTTTTAACGTCCCATTGCTGGACACAGGCTTTCCTTTGAACGAGGAGGATCAGGCCATAGTCCACCACGCTGTCCAAGCACAGGTTTCACATATCTTTCCAAATCTAGCAAAATTTTCTGATATGCAAGTTTCCTTACGATTTGTTTCTACCACCGTAAGACTAGTGGTAATGTTAGAAACGATTCGCATATGAAATGCGAGACTCGGATTTGAACCTGCTTTACTTACTCGTAGTTATCCAAGCGAGCGCGTTACCACTGAGCTACCACTGCTTTATTAAAATTATATACTTACTATTATATACGTAATATAGAGAGGCCTTTTGAATATTAACTCGCTAATACAAAAGTGAAGTAGGTCAAACTCGTACTCCTAAACAAGCTCATTACAACTATTTATTTCGAATGAAAGCCAGCGCAGTGCGTGGAGACTACAACCACAAAACTTTCCATCGACCTCCAACTGCTGTTTATGAGCAAATTCTTGTATCGTAAAAGGAAATCGTGTGGAAAAGTTAAATTAATTTACATGTACAAACACACATTTGAGGCTTTTATAAAATATTGTTTGGGAATAGTTTTCCGTAAACTCTATACATTTTGGTTTAATTGGAATTGGAAAATACAACTGGGTTGTTACTAATATTATGCATATAATGTAAGGCCAAAATAAAGTAGAAATATGCCAAATTTTATATTATAACAGTCGTATCAACAATGGAATAACAAAAAAATATTTTATACACGTCTTTGTATATTAAATACATATAATTTAATGAGAATATAGAGATATCTTATCTCATCCTCTGTTTTTTTATAAAGAATCCAACATGCAGGTACCTACGTATACAAACGAATGTTGCAAATCTCAAGTTTGTACAGCATCCCGTGTCCCGAAAAGTATTCTATAGAGGTATGTCGGTACAATCCCGAATGCGGTATGACATGCTCGATGCATTTTCTTTTAAGACGACGCCAAACTAAAGTGGCTACTTCCTCTGGGAATATTCTTCTAAACGAAACTTCGTCGTAAGTGCACATGCATAGTCTTAATAGCTGGCCTTATTTCCACGTAATAAGAATTGAAATTGCCGCAACGAAACTGCTGTTAGTTCTTTAAATGGTTCTTAGAAAATGTATTTCTTTCATTAAACGTGCCCATTACACTCAATGTGCAACGAACTCGGCTGATTGAGACTTCATGTTGATGAAAAATATTTTTAAGTAACTAGATATTTGCGCTGAAAATCTTGTTTGAATCGCCTGGTCTAAAAATAATAATAAATTAATGGTATGTAAAAACTACTTTTGCCTAGCTTTAAACAAGGAATGGGGTTTCTTATTAAAATGTAAAATTTTATTATGTTTATTATGCGATATATTCAGTATAATCAATTTTAATTAATTTCTTATATTAAAAATTGATTAATAAATAAACCTTTATTGAAATTATCTACGCAGTTCTTATATAATTAGTATTTAATATGATTTAATATTTCTTAATTCATTTTAAAATACATGTAAAAATCATAACTCGTACTAACATTTCGTATCAATAGTTGACTCTTATGTGAAGCAAAGGTAGAATGGTTAGTGCAACCGCATGTTTACGTCCCTCTTAATTCCTAACTATACACGTACTTAGGCTTCTCTACCAGCTCTACCTACACATACATTCAAGAATAAACCTGATTTCATGATCCTTAATTTTTTCTTTTCGCGAATATTTAACATTATAAATGAAACTATCTTTTCGGATTTTGTTGCGAATTTATTTTGATTTTTGGTTCCCGACGTTTCGAATGCTTTACAGCAATCATGGTCTCTCCCGTGACCAAATATAGTTTCATTTATAAAGCTTTAAATTATGAACATTTTACAGATTTTTACAGATTGATTTGCTATACCTAATTTATACTGTATATTACTACAATAGCTGTCGGTTAATGTCGTGGATTTTTGTTCCCGATGTATAAATAATACTCATTCATCGTAAACTTTTTAACAGTTTTTAATAATAAGTTTAAGGTTTAAGGAACGAAAACTTTCTGAATTCGATTACCATTAATTACTAGAATACCCTTCAATATACCTGAAACTTACATACATTCACGTAGGTATGCAGATAATCAACTCTTCCTTCACTACGGGAAGCTGGAACGGTCAGTGTAACCGCATTCTCACTATCTAATGACTATGCTCGAGCTGCTATTAGACGTTACTTGAATGTGCTGTACTTTATATCCTACTTTATTCTAAATGAGTTTAACCGCTCTCACAATTAGACGAAGAAACTGAGGGAGCAGTTTCATTAAAATGTTAGCTCAAATTTCATTTGAAATATTTTCTTAGTAGCATAGTAAAATTTAACAAATTTAATTTACTGTTTTACGAGTTGTAAAAATATGTACCTACGTATCTATGTATAGATTAACAAATGGAATACAAAGCGATAACGCTAAATGATCAAACTTCCACTAAATACCTACCGACTTGACGACACGTTTGGCTCAATCGGTTGCTTTCTGCGCCAGAGGTCGTGGGTTCGAGTCCCGCTGGGGGCAATCATTTGTTGAGCACGAATGTTTGTACTCCAGTCATGGGTGTTTATATTTATAATATGTATTTATTTACAAGAGTTAATATATGTAGTATATCAGCTATCTGGTATTCGTAACACAAGCCTCGTAGCTTACCACGGAACTAGATGGCGCTATTGTAATAATGTCCCAATGTCCCAACTTTAATAATTAATATATAATGAAGTACCAAAATTTTCTTAAAGATGTTTCCAAATAAATAGCCAGTAAGGCGGTCTTGGTATCGCGATAAGTTGACTGACCCACTTACTGTTGCAGGGTGTGCGCAATGTTTCTCCCGGAATTTGCAAGTTTCGTGGCAGCCATCTTGTTCGCGGTGCACCCTATCCACAGCGAAGCCGTAAGTATAGTGAATTAATTCATTTTTTTTTTAATCTTAAATACCTTTACAATATTTTTTTTTAATTATACTTAAGCTTTTACGTTTATTTAATACAACATACTAAATAAACTTCCTTTTTTATCATAAAATATTCATTTTGCCTTTTGATATTTAATTATATCGAAAATAGAATTCCCACGAGTGTTTTTAATCTATAGTCAATTTCATTTGAATCTGACATTTCCATTTTGATGAATCAACTCTGATCGGTATTTCAACCATTTTAACAGTATCTATGTTATTCCTCTCATGCATGTTGATACATGTAAATTTAAAACCCAAATAATTGACAGCGTGTAAAAGAGTTATGAAAATTTCATTTGGAATTTATTACTATTTTTATAAATGAAATGTATTTATATTGAAATAACTTAAATTCGTTGAAATGTATTATGAAGAGAAGAATTTTAATTAATATTTTTTCAATTAATGACAATTCAGCCTTGTTTTTTTGTATCTGATCTATTATTTACCTTATAGTACTTATCACTACATACTACATAGTATAAAACAAAGTCGCTTCCCGCTGTCTGTCTGTCCCTATGTATGCTTTAGATCTTTAAAACGCGACGGATTTTAATGCGTTTTTTTAATACACAAAATGATTCAAGAGGAAGGTTTATATGTATAACTAGCGAAATCCGAAGCTTCCTTCGCGCTAAATCGCTACTACAGCATATAGAAGTCGTACTTATACAAAATACCAAGTCAAAAGTTGTTAAAAATTGCACAAATATAGATTTAAAACTATTTAAAACTCAAATCTTAACCTTGATTCCATCTAATCGACTGAAATAAAATTTGCTATGTAAGAAACATCTTTTTTGGGGTTACATAACTAAAGCTTATTAATAAATCTGAAGCCTGTCTGAAAGAATACTTTGTATTTTGTAAATCAGAGTGGACAGGCAGTTGAAGAGATGCTTATATTTAGTACAAAGGTAAGTTAATCCATTACAATTTATTTCGTCCAGAATTTTCAGAGCGTAAGACACGCACTTGACAGATTTTTTCATATCATGACAAGTACAGAGCATATTAAACAATAATAAGTCTTCTCCTTTCCATTAATAGAGTTTTGAAGACAAATTCTTTATAGATCTATTTCCTTTTTGTATAAAAGACAGAAAGATAGCCTTTAGCTTCAACGACCATAAAACAATCGTAGTTTTATTGAATGAAAGCAATCAATTACCCTAATCTAGTCTTTCAGTGGTTTGGATAGACAGTTATTTCTTGGTAATCTGACCTATTATAGTAATCAATGTCTGCCTTGTCCGTCAAAACTTGAACCTATTAATGCTCACATTTCTAATTAATTGGCCCCTTTTATGATCGAACCTCGCACACGATTACAGATCTTTGACATGCCCTTATACCCTTGAGTATACTTGAGTAATTAGAGAAACGTCCAGTAGTGAAATACACCGTGGAGATATTCTTTTCAACTTGGTTTTTCTTTATCATCGTATCTGATACTATTGTATATTGTATCTTATTTTTTCTGTTCAAAGATATTTGTATACCTAAAAGTAAATAACGGAAAATAGTCTTTTTAATTCATTTGGTTAGATTATTATTTAACTGTGAACTGTAGAATGTCGAAGGATGTGTAAAGTAGTTTGAACTTTTATGTAAATTTTAAAGGAACTTGTAATTCTGACACTAAGGTTTTATACTTTTACCATTAACTTGACGGACTTTGAACTCGGTCTGTCTCATCGATGTAGCGAATAGGAGCAATTTCATACTATTACACTTCTTTTATCGCTGCTCGGTTTGTTTATAGTTTCAATTTGTTTCCATCTTGCATTAAGTCGTCTCTTTCTATTTGAATTTAAAAATTTCTGTCTACATTCACTGCCATGCCAGGGAACAGTGCATTTGGAATTCAAGCACCGAACCCAGAGTTTATCTGAAAACTTAACGGCTATTTCCAACTTATTCGTACTGCAAATCTATATAGCACGTTCCACAGTAAAACCTTACCTTTGAATAAATTTTCGTATAAACGCTGCCTTTTAGTGGACGATTTCTTTTTTGTGTGTTTACATGAAATCATTGTCTTATGTAACATTTCTAATTCGAAGGCGTCTTAAGAACTTGTTCGTCCAATTGCCTCGCTACAAAGGAGCCAAATAAAGCGGACGCTGTCAACTTCGCCGTTCAACTGAGTAAAAATACAGGCGTAATTCCTGCAATAGTTCCGTAACTTGTTTATTTTCTGAGCAAAACTGTTTGTAATGAAGTCGTAAGAGGACATGGCTGAGACGCCGCCGCCTCGGGCTCTAACTATGTTTGCCGTTTATAAACTCGAGCGTTAGGTCTTGTACTTGATTGGAACCAGACACTTTTTTTATTTCTTGTTACACACTGTACTAACTTGTAAAGATACCGCTTTCTTTACCGAATATATAAATTACTTTAAGTAATTATTAACAAGTCCGTGTTGACATATTAAAAATTATTTTGTTTTCTGCAATATTAAAGCTACAGCTATCTTAATTTTTTCAACCTTTTTCTCAAGGTCTGTCTTGTAATCTAATAGAGTAAACAGAGTATTTTCTTAACACAATAATCTTATCCGTTTGTCTCCAATCCAATAGCGCCAACATCTATTTCCTTATACTTTACGGGCGTCACTTTCATTATTACACTTTTATTTTTTACACCGTTTCTTTTATAAAGCGAATTTTTAATGGACCCTTATAACTGTACCTCCCTTGTTACTGAAGAATATTACAAAAGTAAGTCGAAGCCCAATTGAGCCGGATTTCTAAGAGGTTAAGGTTAGTAAGCTTTCGCGAGCATTTCATTAATTTTTCAAAAGGAAATCTGAAAAATACCTGGCCTCTTATTTTGTTTGATGTTAAAAGTTCCTTTTCAAACGTGAAATTAGTTATTTACGTATTAACAATATTTTAATAAAATGAGCAATAATAACATTGAGTGGTTTTTTATTTGACAAATTTTGTTCGAGTTTCCATTAAAAAATCAATTTTGTAGATTTCTATTAATTCAAAAAAACCATTTTAGTTATACAACATCATCAAAGTAAAAATTATTTTTATAAAAGTATTACGAATGAGTAAATAAGTACTATATTTAAATTATTGATGAATGAAGAAAATATTAAAATAACATCTCTACATTAAACAAAATGAGTACTAATTCAAAGCAAACTCATTTAGAAACAGTTTTCAAACGTTAGCTATTTCAATTTTAGATACAAGTTATAGTCCTCACACACGAAATATGGTAAAAGCGTTCTAATAGCTTCTATTAAAACTAAAGTGATTTAACTCTTTGTATAGGTGACAGGTGTCGTGGGCAGGGCTGAAATGTTGTCGTCGCTGTTTTTCCTGGGTGCTCTACTTTGCTACGCGCGCGCCGCCAGCCGGAGAAGAAATACAGGTATATTAACTGCCACGGTCACGTTCAAAAACCTTCATGAATTATGTATTATTTCAATTAATTAAAGATATAGGCAAAGGTGGACTTATCCCTATAAGAGATTTCTTCTAGTCAACCCATGGATGTGAAAGATATCATTCAGTAGCGGGTTCATATGTGCAGGTTATATAAACATACATACATACATACATGTATACATACAAGTATGTATGTTCCAAATAAATAAACCATAGCTTATACACAAAATAAGAATAAAATAATATAATGCACCTTATATACAAATATATTTTAGTAGTTTTAGTAGCTCTTTCATTGTTAAAATCACACTACCATATATAAATAAATACGACCATGAGAGTTTGTATGTTTGGATATTTGTAAAAGCATATAAATACATATTATATTGTTTATTAAAAAGTATCCATGGTTTTATATCAAGTCACTAAAGGTACCTATGGACATGCCCAAGTGAAACGAGGGTAAGTCACTAGTATCTTATAATAGCCAAGTTTATTTATTGGTCGATAATAGAATATAAATAACGTTTATGAACTGCTATACAACTTATACTAAGATATTAACATGGTGATACAAAACTAATATGCAGAATATCGCCAAAATGCTAGTCGTGGAACTTCACCGTTCCAAATATTATGCATTGTTGGAGACACCGATCCGTAATTTGAATATCATAAACGCTACTTTCCGAAAAGTTGTACCCAAATCCAGTACATACATTCCGACTAATTTCATTTTGGTAACGAATTTTAAAGTATGAATATGAATACGTTTGCCCGAAGTTAGAGAGCCAGCGAGGACGCTCGAATGCTCCTGTTACCTGTTACAGGAATGTAATTTCGTTAAGCTCGTACGAACGCGCAAATGTTTGGGGAGGTCCCACTCTACGTATATTTTTCTTTCAGACCAGAACCAAGTTGATGGTGTAAAAATTGTGACCGAGATTGGGTTCAATTTAATAGCGTTCAACGTTCTCAAAAATTACCGACGCGACGGTCGGAAATGTTCGTTGGTAGCAATTGACACGTTTGAGCTTTCTTTCGATTTTAATACCTTCACCCCTTTATGTTTTAAGCTTGTTCCAATATTTAAAAGTAAAAGATTTTATTTTGATGTAAATTCGGAATATTTCGTTTAAACATAACATGTAAGCTTGAATTGTGTTCATCTCGTAGGGGATGCTTGCAATTTACTTGAAGTTTTAAAATAAAATAAAAAGTAAACTGAATAACCACGTTTATTAACTTTTAACTTCTTACAAAGATCTTATAGTGATGGATTTGCAAGATGATAGCGGATACAAAATACAAGTATTATAATTGCTAATAATATGATGGCGTAAAGAGAGTAAAAGAGAGAGGATGTCACAATACAACAATTCGCCTTTTATAGTAAGATCTGTCACTCACTTCACTTGTGTACATAGATAAAAAAGTATATATTGTAGAACTTCACACCGGGGCGCGACGAATAAGGAGCAGTCCACACGATGTTAAGTTGCCATGTGTAGTTAAGGACAAATTGTCCTTAACATACTCCCCCCGTTGAAGAGTCCAACTTCTTCAACTCTCGTCTTCATCATAGAGCAGGGGGCAGAGACGAACCAGAGGGCGGCGATAAAGACCCGTCATGATCCGAATCAGCAACGCGAGAAATCCCGTCTGGCCCTGGATACAGCTTGGCTACTCGTCCAGTGCTCCAACATGATAGGGGCAGGGAGTCCTCGCTCAGGAGCACCAAGTCTCCATCCTTTAGCTTAGTTTTATTTGTCCTCCATTTTGTTCGTATTGTAGGTTAAATGTTGTTTGATCTGGTTGAGGCGTGTGTAGCGTTTCAATTGTATCTCCTTTTCATTCTCCAAAGCGCGAGCCGGTAACGCATTTAGTAGTCTTCTGATTGAGAAGTGCCCTGGGAAAAGGAAAAGGAAATCATGAGGGAATGTGGATAATGGGCACAAGGGACGACTATTTAGATTAGCTTCCACTTGTGCGAATAAAGTTATAATTTCTTAGTGTCAAATTAGAATTCCCTATGACCCGTCTAATGTGATATTTGGCCGATTTCACACCGGCCTCCCATATGCCGCCGAAATGAGGAGCGTAAGACAGAGAGAATTTAAATTGAATGCCTTCCTGGTCTGCAAACTCAGTCAAGGCGTGGTTTGTATGAATGTGAATATATTGTGTTGATGATGAATTTATTAAGATCGATTTATTTGATATAATGACGATTCAAAAGAGCTTGAGTCTATTTGAATAAAAAATATTTGATTTGATCCCTATAGACTAGAGATCGAGGAGGTGTCTGATAATATGCACCTACTGCTAGGGTGGTGTCTAACAATATGCACCTACTGCTCGTGCCTATGATCCGTGCCGCTCCTACAGAGGTCGAGGAGGCGTCTAACAATATACACCTACTGCTCGCCCTATGTTGAGGATGACACGTGGGATCAAAATTGCAATAGCTTGTTTAATGTGATATGATATGGGACCACCAATCAACCAACCGAAACTGGAATATTGTTATAGGATTGTTTCACCTAAAGAAATATATATTTATGAGATAGGATTGTTTCACCTAAAGAAATATATATTATGAAATATTGTTATAGGATTGTTTCACCTAAAGAAATATATATTATGAATATTGTTATAGGATTGTTTCACCTAAAGAAATATATATTATAAATATTGTTATAGGATTGTTTCACCTAAAGAAATATATATTATGAGATAGGATTGTTTCACCTAAAGAAATATATATTATGAGATATTGTTATAGGATTGTTTCACCTAAAGAAATATATATTATGATTTGCCAGAAGATATAGGCTCCTATTAGTATATCAACAGGAGCTGGCTGATTGAATTGGGGTCAGCTAATTGCAAATGAGATGGTATATTTAATTGTTATAAATTTATAGGTGCCCTAGGCAACTTCCAAGTCAGCCTATCAAGCACAAGACAATTTAATTTAGTCTTATAATTATTGTAAATGGATTTAATTGGATCACACAGCTCTCTTTAAATTGGTTATCTGAGTGACCGATACCAATGACGTTAATAGAAATTGGATTTGAATTTATTGCAAGTTTTTGTTGAAGAGATTTTGTAATGAGGGATGACTGACTGCCTGAGTCCAACAAGGCCCCTACTTTAAGAGGTTCCCTAGTCATTGGATTCAAAATGTATACTTGGGCAGTAGACAATATAACTTAGATTCTGTCGAAGAGATTTTGTAATAAAGGATGACTAACTGCCTGAGTCCAACGAGGCCCTTACTTTAAGAGGTTACCTAGTCATTGAAATCAAAATGTATACTTGGGCAGTAGACAATATAACTTAGTTTTTAATACTTGTTCGAAAAATTAGATATAGTCTCATAAATATCGTTAGATGCATTGTTGACCTTTGGAGTGTCAACTGAATGCAATATAATTTTAAATATTTACTAATAGGCTTAGAGAAATCTATAAAAATGATAATTGAACATAGACTAGAATGCATACACCCACACACAACGAAAATTTAATGTATAAATCACATTATTATTACTATCACTATTTATTTTGATATTATTTATATGAATGTGTGTATGTGTATATATATATATTTATATATATATAAGTATATGTGTGTGTGTGTATATATATATATCCTATCCTAGCTTAATTTGTTAATTTAATAACAAGTGTAATAGTTATTTTATGTTATATTTTTCCTTTTTTGTTATTTTTATTTTTGTTATCTGCGATACAAGCTGTGCTTAATGCAGAGGCCAATAGTACTATTACTGCTGTATGATTTCTTGGAAGATAAAGATTATTATTATTATCTCCAGATGCATTGTTGACCTTTGGAGTGTCAACTGAATGCAATGAAGTATTGTGTCGTTTTTTGTATATCTTGCATGGGCCTAATCGACATTCGCATAAAGAATGACTCTGCCTTAAGCAATTAATACATAATTTATATTAATACATAATTTATATTTGAAATATCGCTTAAGTTATTGTTTCTATATTTAGAAAATTTATAAGATTCATTTAAATAATTGGAAATCATAAATCATGATGATTTCCAAACAAAGAATCATGAGATTGATTGCAGACAACACACTTAAATGAGCTACTATTCTCATTTTGATTGTAGTGTTAAGTAATTTTGTAATTTAAATTAAAATATTTATATATAAAACAAAATATTGAATTCATTTAAACTAGGAATTTCACCTAAACTATTTCGTTGTCCATTAAAATTAAAATAAATTTAAAATAATTTTAAATTTAGTAATTTGACTCTTTATAGAACTGCGCCTTACAATCAAAGCTTCTAGTCCGGACTCTTTGTACCTAGTTGATACTGAAGGTTCGGACATTATGTAAAATATAGATAGTAGAAACTTTGTGTAATTGTAGTTAGATAGATGTAAATATAGATAGTAGAAACTTTGTGTAATTGTAATTAAATAGATGCAAATATAGATAGATAGATGTAAATATAAATAGTACTTTGTGTAATTGTAGATGGATAGATGTAAATATAGACAGTATGAACCTTGTGTAATTGTAGTGATATAGTTAAAGAAAAATTAAAAATAGAAAAGCTGTATGAGCTAGAATAGTACTATAGTCATTTGAATATGAATAGAATTATGTAAATTCCAATTGAATTTAAATAGATTACAAAGCATTTCAAAAAAGAAAATAAATAAAATGGAAATAATGCAATGTCTTATCTGACGCTCCTCAATCGATGACACTTAGGAAACCGGCGTGGCACGGCGAAGATGGCGGAGCCCTGGCCATGTGGCACGCCTCGTGTACTGCAACTCTGAAATAGTCGGCAAAATCGTCTAAGCATCATGCAAAGCTAGGATTGAGGCTTAATATGGCGTTTAGAATTGAATTAGATTTGAAATGAATTGAAGAAAATAAATGGTTAATTTGATGTATTTATTTTAAGTTAAAATAATTTAGAATGAAAGCTGATGCTGTTAAATTTTAAATTAATATTATAGAATATTAAATTTAATCTAGTTTGTTAAGTATTCTATACTTTGGAATAAAGTTAAAATTGGAAAAATGTATATATAAATTATTGACTAAACATCTGCATTGAATGTGGAAAACCTTTGTATTAGGAATTTATATTTATATTGTGGAAATTTAAATAAAGAACATAAAATCTGCTGTGGGTCAATTGAAAGTTACTATTATAAACCGTTAAGGTTATAAATTTTAGTATATAGTATGTATATAGCATATATTTAGTATATATTTAGTTGCAAGAAGTTAACTTGGACAATATTAGTATATAAGATTGTATTAAATGAATAAATTCTAACAAGAAAAGTTAGATATAGGTACACATTTGCTTAATGTGGTACAGAAACAAAACTAAATTAAATATTGTGAATTATGCAAAAGCGGAATGCTATATTGATGGATAATAAGCTATAGGAATATGAATATAAGTATGGTAGGTTAGGATATATTAGAATTTAAGGTTAGGGAACGTGGTTATTGGAATGGGATACTATAGGACGGGAAAATATGGGTATAGGAAGGGCACTTATCTTATATCATGCTGCGAGGTGAGGCCTTTAGCTGCGTCACTGCCCGGCATAAGAAGACAGCCATGTGGCTGTCCTGGGCCCTTGGATCGGTTAGCCGCTTAGGTGCTAACCGCTTCGTTGTCCTCTTTTTGTCCTGCGCCCTTGGATCGGTTAGCCGCTTGGGTGCTAACCGCTTCGGTGTCCTGTTTGTTGTCCTGTCACGGTCGCCAATGTTCATCTCGTAGGGGATGCTTGCAATTAGACATGTGTAAGTAATGCGAGTAATGCATTACGCGTAATATTACCCGAGCGAGTACTGTATCATCACTCATTACTCGACCGAACCAAACATTACTTATTACGTCAAACATGACGCGAGCGTGATATTCCATCGTTCGGGTTAACTTGGCATCACTACGTTTTACGAATTTTGAAATAGCAAAGCAATTCGAAATGTATTTATTTTAAAAAGCAATAATTAACACAAAATATATTTATAATAAAAATACAAATAGTTATAAGCAAAAAAAGTTATAATTGCTAGAAAAATGATTTTTAAATACGCCAATATTATAAGTTAGGCCAACGATATAAGGTTTTCATTACTAGGTCCTAAGCTGCGCCTGGTCTTCACAAAGGGTCATTCATATTTACAACCTTTAGCTAAACAATACAATTTTGTTTTACTTATTAATTATTTTGCAAGATGCTCAGAAATTTCGCAACTGGTGTTTGTAAAAAGAGTTTTACAATATAAGGGAATAGGGATCCTAAAGAACAAAACCATGTCATAAAAGGTATATCGCTATTTACGTACAAATGCCGCAAGTTTAAAATAATTATTTGAGTATGACAAAATGCAAAATTGCAATATATAATAAAAATCTAAATCGTATCAAATAAAAGTCAACATTATAAAATTAATTGTATTAAAATACAATGATAACGCGTGTTATATTCCGAGATAGATCCGTAATGTCTCACGCATGGCAAGGTGGTGTTTAGAGAATTGTACTGTAGCAACACTCGACCGAACGAAACATTACGTATCACTTCAAAGTTCAAAGTTCAAACATTACTCAAGTCATTACTTTAGTTGTTGTTTTTTAAATTTATCCCCAATAGGGAAAGGCAAAGGACTGTAAGGTTTATATACTTATTACAGACAGTGAATACCCACAATTTACATAAAAAAGAATATTTAATTCCTAAAATACTATTAAAAAAGAATAATAGAATAATGTGTTCTAAACTCTTAAATCATTTTTCCGTACTTTCAATTATCAAATGATGCGTAATGATTTCTCATAGATGGCGTTATTAATATTTTTATAATTTAATTTTAGTAAGTGTTAATTGTATTTTGCTAAAATATTTAATATCTATAATATACTAGCGATTTAGCGCGAGCGAAGCTGATCATGAAAACTCTTTCACTAACAGACAGCTACACTATTCAGGAGTGATTGTGAGAAGTGTATTATTGGCTATATTGTATTTTCAAAAATATACCATTTTAGGGATCCCTACCTTAAATGTATCCCCAAGGTATCAAAATGCTGCATATAAAACGAAAACTGTTGACGAAATACATAATATCAAGCACTATTTTATATATTAAAATTTTATATTACAATACTTACTTATGATTACTCACAAAAAATTCTGCAATGGCACATGCCTTTATTATAACAATTTTTTTTTAAATTATTAAGTTCAAATACGTGTTGAATAGTGGTGATATTGGTATCATGATATTAATCCTTATCCAATTTGTAAACTCCACTTTAAATTATTCGTATCGGATGTTTAATGAGTATAAAAATTGGTATAAAATTCTTTAAGACCAACTTTTTCAGTCGCTGACTTAACCTTATATAGGTGTATGGCTTTATAAATAAAGAATAATAAACAAAACTTTTTCAGGCTTTTAAAAAATACTAATTCACGTATTCATAGTAAATAATAATTAATTCAAAATTAAAAATAAAAACTTTAATTATTCATTATATATTTTAATATTATAATGAACTTTATCAAGTATATATGTATAATGTATATAATACAGTGGACCCAAAGTCGCAGTCCTTAGAACGCGGTCGGAACCGCGGATACTGCTAGTATAAAAGTATGTTGTAAATTAGTTTTTGTTTCTTTTTCGACGAAAAAATAATAATAATTTATATTGGTTAACTTACGACAGTAAAATTATAAATACAATATTTAAAAAATTCTATACATAAATAATAATCTTAATCATATCAAATAAAAAGTTAACATTTTAAATTTAAAAATTAATTGTATTCAAATATAACAAAGCCGTGCCGTCCGGTCTTAGAATGTGGACGGAGCCGCGGGTACTACTAGTATACGCTGTTAGTTTTTGCTGCATACATTATTGTAAACATAGCTATATGAAAATAATTTAAGTAAATTAGGTTACGACGGTAAAATTTTAAATACAATATTTAAATATAAAAAGTAATAAAAATATAACAATAATCTTACTCACAAAAAGTTAACATTTTAGTTTTAAATTAAAATCAATAAAAACGTGTGTGATATTCATCATATTATTACATGAGATAGATCAGTACTACTATTATGACAGTACGCGGGTAATATTACCTCTTCGTATCACGCATGGCAAGTAATGTTTCGAGTAATGAAGTGATGTGATATTACTCGGTGCGTAATGTAATGCCATATTTCATTACTTCATAAAGCACTGTTTTGCGCATGTCTACTTGCAATTTACTTGAAGTTTTAAAATAAAATAAAAAGTAAACTGAATAACCACGTTTATTAACTTTTAACTTCTTACAAAGATCTTATAGTGATGGATTTGCAAGATGATAGCGGATACAAAATACAAGTATTATAATTGCTAATAATATGATGGCGTAAAGAGAGTAAAAGAGAGAGGATGTCACAATACAACAATTCGCCTTTTATAGTAAGATCTGTCACTCACTTCACTTGTGTACATAGATAAAAAAGTATATATTGTAGAACTTCACACCGGGGCGCGACGAATAAGGAGCAGTCCACACGATGTTAAGTTGCCATGTGTAGTTAAGGACAAATTGTCCTTAACAAATTGTATATCTATATGTATAATAAAATTTCAACTTGTCGAATCGCTACATTATTATTTTTTTTTGGAAAGTGTTATTGAAAAAGTCACTATTACCGATACAAAGGCCGAATCTACAGTTTTTAATTAAAACGTTAAAACGCATCTAGGTAACTCGAACGGAACAATAGTGAATCGCTAGTTGAATTATAAAGAAAAAAATCACTTGATTTCTATCGGTATATCTTTATATGCAATTTAGTTATCCCTCCATTAACCTATATCCCAGGTCCATATAGCATGACATTTCCAACCCTCTTTGACTTGCCTACATAAAGTACAGCCTGAAGGTTCTTATAGTATCATTGAAGGGCCGTGCCTTACTCAGGCCGCCGTTGCCCTGCGGTTAAGTAGGTGATAAGCCCAATCTTTGAGAACTTTGAACTGAATTGCTTCAGACAGTAGTTGAAAGTAATGGAGTCAAATGTTAACATAGTACCTTCATATTTCTTCTTATTTTACTGATTGTTTTGTTTTCTCGTTAATTTTCGGTGTGAGGGATAAGGAATAATAATTAATAAGTATGTACATTTTTCACATCCATTTTCACTTTTCTAGTTTTTCATTTTGTATATTTCTAACAAGAAACATTAAATAGACAAGAACTAGAATAATCTCTTAAATCAGTAGTATAAATTGCTACAATAATTACGATAAAGCCTATACCTACGAAAAAGTACATATTGATATTATTTACTTATAAGAGCTGAAGAAGAAAATCGTTTGTATCATTAATTAAAAATGCATCAAATTAACTTTTCTTCCAAATTACACATTATTTGTCTTTTAGATTGGCGCTATGTAGCGGCATGTACGGCTTGCGTTGGCATCGCCATGCTCTGCAAGGAGCAGGGCATCACCGTGACCGCTGTGTGTGTTGTTTACGAGCTGTTTGTTGCACAGAAGGTAATATTCAAGGAATTGTTATCTTCTTCTTTTTCTACTTCATTTCTCCGCTATCTCTCTCTTTCTCATTTGGAATAAAGAGAGAGTTACAAAATCAAAACCTCGTTGAAGCGAATCATACTCATACAGTCGTACCACAACAAGCCAATTTAAATTATTGTTGACGAATTACTTAGTTGTTAATTTTTAATATGTAGCGTGTAAATTATTATTATGAGTTTGGACGAAACCAAAAAGTGAGTTTAATAAATATATACCAATTAAGTATTATTATAATAATCGACTTATTATCACTAAAAAACGAATATATATAATGTTAATAAATTTAATAATAAATAACGATTTAATATTAAAAATTAAGTTATCACAAAATCAATTAAATATCAGCAAAGTCGCAGTCAATGACACTGAACCGTACACGGCAACTTTACAAACTGTCGTGTCGCCGGGATTCTGCGTGATTTGAGATATGTACCAAAATGGATCGAAGTTTCCAACTAAACTTGGAGCGCACCGGAACAAACGGGCTTGGAGAATTGTAGTTTTGTGTATTGAGTCTGAGAGTACACAGATGTGAGATCTAAAGCGAATATATTTGCTTCGGACGTGTATCATCAGAATTCAGAACATATAAGACGATTACAAGTTTCTTGCAAAGGGTAACGTTCACTCTATATCTATACATTATAATAAAATTCTAACTTCGAATCTGTACATTGAACATTTTTTGGAAAATCTTATTGAATTAGTGTGAGAGTGATGCGGGTTCAAATCCGGGTCTCGCACTTCTGATATTTTCATGTGCGAATCTTAACTAACATCATTATCACTTGTCTTACGGTGAAGGAAAACATCGTGAGGAAACCTGCATGTCTGAGAGAACCTAGCAAGTTTTCGAAAGACATGTGAGGTCCGCCAACACGCACTAGGCCAGCGCGGTGGACTATGAACTAATCCCCCTCGTATGGAAGGGAGGCCCGTGCCCAGTAGTGGTACGTGAAAAAGGGCTGATAAGAGAGAGAGAGAGAAAGAGAGAACGGTACAGAGGCCAAATCTATAGTTTTTAGAATTTATGTCTGAAAGTCATGAACATGAAAAAGTTTATGACCATACGAGAAAACTACTGGACAAAATTTAATGAATTTGGTATAATGATAGCTAGTTATCCGTATCAACATATATCTAAAAAATCATTTCTAAAAAATCTGTACTAACAGTGAAAACTTAACTAGGGACGAACCAAAGCAAAGCGAGGGTGAGTCTGTGTACTCGTACCTAATTCTTTGCCTCTAATTTTGAACCTGTAAGTTTAAGAGTTGTTAACGAATAGAATCTCTATATGAACCAATATTACAGTAGTAACATTTTTATTGGAATAATAACAAAGTCAAAGCAGGACTTAGACTTTGAAAAATAATGAGCTCAATATCAACACAAAATTATTTTTTGTTGAAATTGAACAATGAGGTTTTGTTTCGAATGATTGCGGTCGTATTTTTACATATTCGCGATGTTAATATTTACCTTTATGTTTGTACGTTTTTTATTCCTTTTAGTCTTAAAAAATTAAAGTAACAAATGTTACAAAAAATATTGTTTTATTGTTTACCCAATATTCATAAGCATGACTTCAATATACCTAAGCATTTTTTTTTTTAGGATAATGATACATAAATATGAAAATAACGTAAAATATTGTCACTAAATTTGAAGCTATTTAAAAATCCGTGTTAGTATAATTAAAGTCCAACTCTATAATAAAAAGTAACAATATTATAATCATCCCTAGCGCCGTGGGAATGCTAGCAGATCTTGGTTCGAGTACTGGGGTAAGGGAGGATGGGGGTGCGCGTGTGGGGAGGCGGCTCGTAGGGTTGCCACGGTGTGTTGCGCGACCCTAGCACTCCTCGCGGCGAGGCTACACGTCATGGGGGCACAACTTCCCGTGTTCACGAGATTTGACAACCCTGCTGGGGCTGCCCCGCCTCCGGCTAGGTAAGTGGTTTGGAAATACATCATATTTAATGTACTTATTATATGAATTATAATATGTATATAGCGTATATATGTATAGTGAAATTTGACTACTATTGTAATTGCGAAAGTTTGTACGTAGGACATAGGTAGAAACATAATAATGTTAATGAATTTACGTGAAATTTGGTACGTACACGTATATAGACTATGATCTTGAGTAACAAATAGGCCACTGTTAGACGCATATAATATGGATTATAATGAAGCGCTGATATAATTATCTGCAAACAAAAATTGTATTTAAATTACTGTATAGGGCAAAAATTAATAATAAACTTATTTATACATATTTTATTTATTTGTCTACAAATTACAATGAACTGACGAAGCATTTTAAATGTCAAACACTAATTCCATGTGTTGTAGGCCATGCACAGCTATGCGGCATACTGATACTCTGTAGTTAATTATAACTCGATTCTCGGCTATAATAAAAATTACAAACATAAGATTTGTGATTTAAAGTGAGTTCAAAAATACGTACGTACATACGTAGGTTTTTCACATATTCACATAATTTTATTCGCAATTTTCATAGTAATCAAGTTGATGTTTTAATCTAAGTTGGATCTAATTACCACTTCTAATTTCCCAGTGGTATCATTTCGGCAGACGCAAGCTAATCACGAATTTCTCATGCATATTCCTCTATAACAAATATAAAAGTCTAAATCACCGTTATAAATGAAACTATCTTTTCGGATTTTGTCGCATATGTCGCGTCCATGATTGCTGTAAGGCATTTAAAACGTGAAAACCAAAACTCAAAATAAATCTGCGACAAAATCCGAAGAGATAGTTTCATTTATATTGCCGAATATTCGCGTAAACCTAAGAAAGTATGACAATTATAATTTGACCTTTCAGGCACTTAACATTTGCCTACCTGCCAGCTTTAAACGCCTGGTTATTGACATTACCCGAGGCTTTGTGTTGTGATTGGACTATGGGAACTGTAGCGTTGCTTCGGTCGTGGCGAGACCCGAGGAATTTGGCCACTTTGGTGTTAGCTACTACTTTGATTGCTGGCGCCATACATGCTTTGAGGACCAGGTCTTCGGCGCTGTCTATGGTAATGTATATAGTGATATTCTAATGAATTTGTGATTGTTTGTGAGTTCGTTTATCCTATTTTTAAGTAGTAATGTCTTATTATCGGTTTTTTGCATAAATAGTTAATAATAGAAAAGTGATGCTTTTGTCAAATTAAGTGTATAATGGGACGTTATTAGGTACATGCTAAAAGTGCGCAACTCGCAAGTAAGGCGTTATGATAGATATAGTTAAAGACAAATGGTACTTATTAAATATTTAAGTTTTTTCTTAAAGAATGTTGAACATATTTTAAATTCAAAGTTGAATATATTTTATGTATAGTCGTAGACTGTTTATGAAATAAGTTGAACTTTGTATGATTTTGGCGATTTTGGAATAATTACTTGCCATTTTTTATTTCAAATAACAATTTAATACAGCAAGTTACCTATAAAAATAATTGAAAGGAATTCTTATTTCAAGCCACATTAATATCAACGTTTTTAAATATTTTATTTACAATTTAAGATTCAAAATTTCTTTGATTTACGCTGAATGATGGAAGTAATAAATTTGTTCTTTTCGTAACATCTAACAAATTAACAAAGCTTATTTCTTTTTCAGGGTTTGGCATTACTGGTTCTACCGTTTTTGCCAGCGTCAAATCTCTTTTTCCCCGTCGGCTTCGTGGTTGCGGAAAGGGTTCTCTACATGCCGTCCATGGGTTGGTGTTTGTTGGTAGCTCATGGTTGGCGGTTAGTTGCCAAGAAAAGAGCCAAGTTGGCAGCTGGGGGCTTAGTATTTCTTCTCATAGCATTCAGTGCCAAGACTTATGTTAGGAATTGGGATTGGAAAACTGAATATTCCATTTTTGCGTCCGGACTTAAGGTGATTATCTAACAATTAGTTATTGCCATAGCAACAGGCTTATTTAATTAGATTAATAATGATTTAACTTCTGAAATACTGAAGTAGTTTTCAATTTATTTTGGTTGAGATTTAAATGTGCCTAGTTGTGATATTATTGGAAACGAAAATGCTCAGTGAAATTAACTATATCTTTGATTCTTTACTTTTCTGTGAAATGATAATATCAAAAATAATAAGAAAATTTTAACATTTATTAAATATTAATTAATCCTAAATTTTCAGGTAAACAGAAACAACGCAAAGCTCTATAACAACGTTGGTCATGCGTTGGAAGCTGAAGGAAAATATGCGGATGCTTTAGAATTCTTCAGAACTGCAGTCAACGTACAACCAGACGACGTTGGTGCCCATATAAATGTGGGTAGAACTTTTAACCACTTGGGAAAATACCAAGAAGCTGAAGAAGCGTATGTCAAAGCTAAATCATTACTACCGAAAGCAAAGCCAGGAGAGTCATACCAAGCGAGAATTGCCCCAAATCATCTAAATGTATTCCTGAATTTGGCTAATTTGATATCCAAAAATGCTACGAGGTTGGAAGAAGCCGATATGTTGTACAGACAAGCGATTAGCATGAGGTCCGATTATACCCAAGCGTATATAAATAGAGGGGATATTTTGATTAAATTGAACAGGACTAAGGAAGCGCAGGAAGTGTATGAACGGGCCTTATTGTATGACAGCGGGAATCCTGACATATATTATAATGTAAGTATATAAATTTTCTTAAAGTTCTTTATACTAGACAAAATAGACGAGTGTTGGGCATTTGAATAAGTAATTTAGATGATATTTATGTTGTTTTTTTTTATTTCGTCATTTTGATTTATTATAGAATAAAATACTAAAACAATAACGTTGTTTAAATTAAGGCATAGAGGCTAAACAGGATTTATAATTTATGAAGCGAATTAGTTAAATGATCTCTAGGAACGTTTGACCTGTCTCGTAATAAAAGGCAATTGTTTTCATTGAGTTAAATGAAAATTAAAGCCTAATGAAAATTTGTTCGCATTTTTTTTTTGAAACAACAATCCTATAACTTTATGTAATCTAATCTAATTAACCTCATCTTTCTATGTTTATTTAAATAATTGTTTTTTGGCATACTTGAACTGGTGGTGTCGAGTGTCATCCCAATGGAGTATGAGAGTGACAGGAACAGAGTGTATTGGCATCTACGCTTACGCGCGCTGCACTATAATTCGCAGTCTCAACGACATTTTTGCTTTTGCTGAAATCTGTCAGGGGAAGGGCGTTTCTATTGTACTAGAGTATCAAATATTCCTTAACCCTTTCTATTTCTTTGTCTATCTTTAGTTGGGAGTGGTCCTCCTCGAGCAAGGCAAGGCGTCGCAAGCCCTAGCTTACCTCGACAAGGCGTTAGAGTTAGAACCGGAACACGAGCAAGCGTTGCTCAACTCCGCTATACTCCTGCAAGAGCTAGGCGCCGCCGACCTCCGCCACCTCGCGAGACAACGCCTCTTGAAGCTTCTGGATAAAGACGGTAGGTTGAACTTGTTTGTTTGTTTATGTTTTATTTGTATTCAGCCCTTTTTATTGAGGCTGCTATGCACGAACTGCTCCTTAAATACGAGGGATTTTGCAGATTTCATATGTCTTTCCAAAACTTTCTAAGTCCTTTTAGACATACAAGTTTCTTTACGATGCTTTCTTCTTTATGTAAATTCGTAATAGCCTTTCTATTGTATCATAGATATCCATTCGCATCTTCATTTAATTTCAACTTAAATCAACTAAAAAGTA
This sequence comes from Boloria selene, assembly GCA_905231865.2. Taxonomy (NCBI): domain Eukaryota; kingdom Metazoa; phylum Arthropoda; class Insecta; order Lepidoptera; family Nymphalidae; genus Boloria; species Boloria selene. The sequence goes on along the minus strand of HG993137.1, from coordinate 4,320,376 downwards.
GTAGTTAGTAGTACTAAAAACTTCAACATCTTTGTTTAATTTGAATATCCTACAAGAAAACTGTCTAGTGTTTAGTTACAAATAAAAAGACCTCAATATAATTTATTATTATATTCATAAAATTATTTTCAATTTCCAGCAACAAACGAACGCGTCCACTTCAACTTAGGCATGGTGTGTATGGACGAAGGCGATGCGGAATGTGCAGAGCGGTGGTTTAGGGCGGCTGTTCATCTGAAACCTGACTTTAGATCAGCTTTATTTAATCTAGCCTTGCTCTTAGCAGACAGACGAAGGCCATTAGAAGCTGCACCGTTTTTGAAGCAACTCGTGCGACATCATCCCGATCATGTGAAAGCGTTGGTCCTTTTGGGAGATATTTACATTAATTCTGTAAAGGATCTTGATGCGGCTGAAAGTGTAAGTTATTTTTTGATTATTTATTTTATCTGTGGTAGATGTAAATGAATTTTTGTTTAGATATTTTTTGCATATTAAAATAACTATGGAAATATATTTTCAATTTGCATAGCGAATAGAAACATGAGCAATGTGTAAGAATCGAACGCACAACTGTTAATGCAGATGTAATTGTCTTTTATTAACATTTTATTATTTTGCATCTATATCTATTTATTTGTAATAAGTGTTATTTTAACAATGGAAACTTTTATTGGTTATGTTATATTAATTGTTTATTATTCAATTTTTTTGTAACACCGTTTGTTTCCTAAATAAATAAATAAAATAACAGTATATGAGAACTTTGAAATTCACAATTAACGAGGATTAATCAATACTACACGATATACACAAAAAATCACGGAATTAAATATCCACCCTTATGAAATATATCATAAATATCTAATCAGAACCAATCTTTATTCCAGTGTTATCGTCGAATATTAGAGTTGGAACCGGACAACGTTCAAGCATTACACAATCTATGCGTAGTTGCCGTTGAAAGAGGAAAGTTGGCAGTAGCAGAAGAATGTCTTGAAAGAGCCGCTGCACTAGCACCTCATGAGCACTACATACAACGCCATCTAGCGGTGGTCCGAGCTCGCCGCGCCCCTAACACCCCAAACACCCCCAACACCTCCAACACCCCCCGGGAACCCCCCGCCGAGGTCCGAGCTCGCTGGAACTACATCCCCCAACAACCCCCCGACCCCCACGAAACTGACCCCTCATAGCGAAACCCTCTATTGTAAATATTCGAAAAGGTATTCGAAGGCGCAGTTTTGTTAACATATTTTCTCCATTTCCTTTGGAATTCATATTTAATTCTGAAAATAATAAATGTGGATAAATTTACTAAAATTCAGCGGAAGTAGGACCTGATATAATATAATAAAATAAATAAAAATAATACAACAAATTGTGGGATAAAGTTAATTATAACAAGGCAAGATTACCAGGTAGGTATAATATTATTTGTACTACACTTAAAAAAACCTATAAAATGTAATTTTGAAAAAAAAAATAAAAATAAAAAAATACTCCAAATGTATTTATTTAAATTAAAATCTGGCAATCTTACCTAAACGAATCCACACAGAATGCGCCATCTTATGCGCCAGTCGAATCTGTAAATACTTGTGTTAACACCAACCAGTCATTGCATTAAATAAACTTTTGTTTGCGAAAAATCAGGGTATTCGCCGTCTTCATTTTATATTACAGGCTTCTACAAAACGATTTACTTAGACTTTTAGCGATCTCGTAGAACGGCTTTATTTGCTTCATTCCGTGATATTAGTTCGTCGCTATAATCTACTTGTATGTATGTATATTTATTATATATGTAGAACATGTTGGAACGAGCTTTCATCATTAGCCTGGTATACGGATACTTTTTGTGTAAACGTCGAATAGAAGTTTAGAACTTAACTTCGGTTTAGTGTCGCAGTTCGGTTCATATAACCGAAGCGATTCAACTGTCTTGTTTTATAATTTGGAAATTCAATGAGATTGATGCTAGTCGCAAAGGAAAGGTATTTTAAAGTTGTTGGTTTATTTTTAATAAATCTTTGATATATTTATTTTTAATGTAGATAGGGGCTTTGATTGTCGAATTATAAGACAAAACGGTAAATTTCAACCGAACTACGAATACTGAATAACATTAAGTAATCGTCTCGTAACAGTTTGTTACTTTCGATGTAAATCGATTTTTTTATTATAGGCATTTATTCGAAATAATATTCGATGTTATACGTGTAAATGTCCCGAGCTTTTTAGGCGTTGGGAATAGGATTAGAAAGAATCCCGCAACAGACCCCATAGATACCGTAATTATATTATTTAGAGACGTTAAGTAAGTTAAAAGCATTGTTTTTATTACTTATGTTGTCATATTATCATGTTTGATATACTGTTGGTCTCACTAAGTTTAGTTATATATTTTATAAGTCTGCATTCGAACACAATTGAAGACGTGAATGGATGAAGTTATATATTATGGATGTATAAACAATTTTCAATCTACAGACAGTCATATTTCAATATTATAGTTTAGTTTATGCCATTTGACTGCCATTTTATATCTATATATGCAGTTATTACGTAATACGAACTCTGAACTCATGTTTTTCGAACTTATTGTTTTCCGTCATATCCATTACTGAAAATCACATTTTGAAAAAGAGGAACGATAAAATTGCTACAACTGTGACGAAACGGCACAAAACTAAACTTCTCTCTTCCGGTGGTCTTTCGAAGAAACTGTAAATACTGCAGATTTATCGATGAAGACGAAATACTTTAAAATTGATGAAAGTACTGAAAGTGAATTGTTTATGAACTCGAAAGAATTATTTCAGGCTTAGAATTTCACTACAACATCCACCAAAATTAAAGCTGTTAAAGCTAGATCTATTAATTTCCTAGCAGTAGATAAGAAAATCAAAGTGTCTGTTGTAAAACCACTATCTTCCACAAATTCTGACGATAGTTCAATAGTCCTCTTTTCCAAAAACAAGCAAAAAAGACACATGTAATAGATTTTTTGGCGTTTTTATCTACCTGATACAAACGCCAAAAAATCTATTGCTGCTTAGCGAAAATTATTTACACACAATCATGTTTTAACCTTCATCCGTTCATGTCTTCAATTTCCAAGAGATATCTTAAATTTTTAATGATTAAATTACTTTCAAGTCAGAAACAAGTCCGTTCTAAAACATTGATCAATATTATGAAGTGCCTGTTGAGAGCAGAATGCGTGCGCATTCACTCCAACCACGCCATATTATGTTCGAACTAAAGAAAATTACATCATTCAATATTTTCATATATTTTTTAATTAATTTAAACTTTAACATACCTCAATTAATAGATGTAGAAGACTCGGGTTTTAGAAATATAATCTTGAAATAGAATACATATTTAATTAAACAGTACTATGTATGATTTATTTGTAGAAATTGGCCTAATTTTAATACTTATATAGAAAAAACCCGAGTTATTGAATGTGCAATTCGAAACTTTTAAGAACCATCCTATTTAGACGATTATTTTCAGTAACGCCAATGATGTATGTAAAAATTAAAGTGATCGACCGTTATTAGAATAATTATGTAGATGTGAAAATGTAACGTTGTTAATGTTTTAAGATAAAAAGTAACTTTTGTAAAAACTGAATTTTTTACAATGTCTTGAAACATTTCTGATGGGAATTCCCGTGAGAGTAAGAATTCGTAAGGACCCCGGATATTATAAACTATTTGTCGTCAAAACATTTATTTTTATAAAATAAATGATGTTTCAAATTATTCATGTGTTTGTTTTTACTTCCTATAAATGTAAGTTAATTTTAAACATTGATCATTATTGTAGCAGTTCAAACTCTATATGTAGAAAAACTATACATAGAAACTTCACCTTCATTTAGATTTAATGCTAAATTCTATTAAAATAGTTCCAAATAAATACCTCTCCAAAAATTAGGGTTTGAACTTTGACGCATAACCTATGCTTTTTAAGTTCACTTTTTAAGTGTGTATCAAAGCAGAACATAAATTGTTGGTAATCGAACTGCTGCTATATTAAATATTAATAAATCTAACCTTTCTTTATTAATTAGTTATGCAATTCTAGCAAGTATAATTTACCCAAATTCCATGCTACTGTAGGTTTTGTAAATAAAGTAATGCAGTAAAACAGGTTATGCTTTAAAATTTGGCCTCAGGAAACGAAATATTTTTTAAGAAATCACTGTTACCTGTTGTCTATCTTTATACGTAATAATTTATAATATACCTGTATAAAATCTACTTAGAGACGAACGAGCGAAGTCGAAGAAAGCTAAATAAATAAAAGAACAATGTTAGTGTAAAAGATTTACTATATTGTTTTGTACAGATCACAATTTCAAAACAATACCACCTCAATACACACAGACCTTACACATATTCATTGACGCTTTGCTTTCATATAAGATATCTTACATTAAATCTATATAACTAGAGGTGACTGATTATGAATCATTCAAACATGTCATTTAAATCGAATGATTATTGATTACTATTCGATTCATTCGTTTATTCGAATATAACTTTCCAGAATCATTCATAATCATTCACCTCTAAATATAACAACATAACATTGACAAAAAGCAAACTGCCATATTAAAAACCAAAATGTTATGAAAATATATAAAACATACTATTTTAAATAAAAACTAAATTAATTTCGCTTTTGTTTAAGGAAGCTCCAGTTTAATTTCGAATCTGTGAATATGAAGCAAATATTATAAAAAAATTAAACTTGAAGTTTAAACGCAACAACTTCTAGCATCCAATTTAAATTAAATCTTAAAAATATTTTGTTATTAAATCGTAAATGTTATAAATCCAGATCTTATAACATTCAAATTAGAAGGCATTTGTTCAATAGAATCACAACCATACCTCGGATTCATTCCTTATCATACATTCTTTAAATGTTTATTTTTTTAATTCTATGCAACGATAACAGGTCCAAAACTAAAAATTCTTAATTAGTCATTCGATTTTATATTACAGAGTATGACAAAAACGTACAGTTGTTATGCTCCACAAAATATTTTGAGGATTACAAATTTTGATAAAAATCATAGTAAAAATATAGATAGATGTTTGGAGATTAAATTGTAACACAATTTTAATATGATTTATATTCTAATTATTCAAAAAGTAAGCAATATTGCCTACTAATACTCCCTCAATATGGTAAGGCGTGTTCTGAGGTATGTATGTATGTATTTACACAAAATCCGTCACTTATGTTAAGTACTCACGATCGCGCAGTCTATTTACACTTAATTTAAAAAATCAAACGTGAAACAATACACAAATTTAAAATAACCGTTTCAATTTTACCTAAACAAGATAATTTCAAAGAAAAATCTAACAATCTAAAAATATAATTTACACTAACTATAACTATATACAGATTACACGATAATAAAAAATATCATTTACTCGTGCTCTTCTCTTAACAATACTTAAATTAGTTCAAATGACTAAATTTAATTTGACTACGTCTAGCTATTGCCATAGATATCGAAAATATAAGGCAACACCTTTCCATGTCAGTGTTTTAATATGGTAACACTAAACTATAACGTACAAAACGATTTTAAAATTATTTATAACTGGTATCCCTATTTGTATGAAAGGTGATTCTGATGAATGTTGAAAGGCCATTGTTGAATAATGGCAATGATTTAAAAGCGACTTTATAAGTCGAGATTCTAGCTAACAGAATTATTACACTTTCATGTTAATTTTGATTAAATTGACACTTCATTAAACTCTCTTAGAAGTATGGTTTTTAAGAAATATAAAAACTATAAACATAAAGTAAGATGGTAACAACTATGGAAGTAGTTATTTTTTATGGTTAAAAATTTAGATCAAGAACCAATTGTACAATATTTTTAACCGACTTCAAAATAGGAGGGGCTTATAGGCACTTATTACCTTTTTCATATATTTTCTAAAGCTATTTATGTATTTCCGTCTGATACTCATCATTTCATGTGGATTAGCTGGTATGGATGGTATAGGAGTACTCTTCAACAATTAGGAGTTGAAAGAAAATTAATTTAAATATTATACGTATGAATGGACCGATGTAACGTTTTGAAGTCGGTTTTTATTTTTGTTAATTTGTAGTATATTCTATTCCATAATTTTGGCGCAATTAAATTTGAAATATGCGACATCCAATGTCATCCATGTTAAAAAAAAAATAAAAACATACTATGGCAACCCCATAGCTCAATTCCTGCTGAATCTATAGGGAGATTACATATATATTGGTAGAAACATATTTCATATGAACTAAAACGATGTTTTTAATACCGTTACGAAATATAAATTAGTTATTTTTACATACATCTCGTTACTTTTATCAGATCTGTTGAATGATATAAAAAAATATATATCTTATTCGAACTACGGATAAAAATGGATACTACGAGGTCATTTCATTATTAGAACTAATTCTCGGGAATCACCTGCCTTTAAACTTACTGTCAACTTAACTTTTAATTATTTATGAGCCAGCGTATATCATAAAATTGATTGTATCAAAGTCATTGTGTTGAAATCTTATAGTGTATATAGATTTCATTTTTTTACATAATACATAGTAAATATAAATTTAACAACTAAAAGTAAATATAAAAATATTTTTTTAACAAAACTAAAAAATAAAAAGTATCAATTAATAAATTTAATTAATAAGAGTATATAATAAAAATATTACATAAAAAAGTTTCAAATCCACGCCTACCAACAATACTATCGAACAAAAGTAATCTAAACCACAAAACGACTGTTTTCTTTATCAATATATTTATCAAATTTTATGACATTAACAACAATGGCTCTAAAAATAGTTTTAATATTAAATTAGGTTTTAACTCTCAGCTCTTAAATTAACGCAGGTGGACCCGTATTCAAAGTATAGGACTTAGTGACTTAGAATGTATTCAATATGGTAGATTAATTGGTAGAAGACATTAATTTATATAGAATTTAAACCATATGGATACCATGCCATTAGGCATAATATACACAGAATAAATTCTATGATCACAGTCAGACATCAAAATAATAATTTTTATTTAAAATTTGTATGTTATATTTAAGTATGAGATTTAGAGAAGACTTACTACTAATAATAAAGAACCAATTTTACAAGAAAATTTCGGTTTTTGTTTCATAATATAGATGTTTTATTATAGCCTTACTTTTTATTAATTAGATAAAATCGTTTAAGATTGTTTAGACCGATTCTGTATAAAATGTATGTAATTAATTATTAACCAAATGAATAAGTGAATGAAATCTACACAAATTTTTGGACAAAAATTGTACAAGTAAAATCTAACCAAATTTTCTACAGTCAACTAATCTACCATATTTTAATACAAATAATCACTTATATTTACTTATACTCGTCATCTCCATCAAATTCCGCTACTTCTTCTTCAGGCTCTTGCGGTATTTGTGTTTGGACCAATGCCAGAGGTCCCTTCTTGTATGCTGTCATCTCCTGAAAGAGAATGAATGTTAATAAAATTTTGTTAAATTTTTATTAATATAACTAACATCTACTAACCAATATTTAGTTGTGTGTTTTTGTAAATACTAACTGTGCTGTCTTTTGTTGTAGGTTTAATAAGGATTTACTTCCCTTATACTATCATAATTTAAGTAAACTTATTGACTCTATGTTACCGACCAATCTCCTTTGTGTCTTCTCCATTCTACGTGACATTGGCGAAATAATCTGTGCTCAATCAATAATCTGTGGCACGCTTTGAAGCCATTAACAAGAGAATTGAATTAAATGTTTATAAAAAATGTATATACTAAACAGATACATAAAATTAAAATGTTTGTAAATATAAAAATATCAGCTTTTTACTAAATGCAACTATAAATTATTATATAGCAATTATAAAAAAAGTGTGTGTGAAGTTAGCTATAGTCAACATTTTAGTGTTTCAAAAAATTTACCAACAAAGTAAAAGTAAAGACATCTACGTATGTTTGCGTGAGAACTGACAACTGTATTCACGTTATTTATTTTTACGCCAAAGAAGTATAACTTCAAATTTTTTTTCAATTTTTATCAATCTGTGTTTTTTCCAGCTAGCTAGTCTCTGAAACAGCTGAACTGATTTTGATGGGGACTTTCACTGGCAAATAACTGATGTCATACAATAAATCTGCTAATAAGGATATGTTAAGATACATAGTGCGAAAAATACATGTAAATTATTAAAAGAAATAAAATTAATTTATTAAATTATTGAAATTAAATTATTAAAAGAAGAATACATGTAAATTATGAAAAAAAAAATTGTGGAGGAACGTTGTGTACTAAAGGACGTTGTGTATTATTCGATTAACGATTTTTTTAAAGTACGCTTTGGGAATGATAGGATCGCCGCCGGGCTATTTCAACATATAGAATTATTGTTAATTTGGAATTAAATTTAATATTTTTTAATATTAGTCCCGCCGAGTTTCTTAGCTTACCACGGAACTAGATGGCGCTGTGTGTAATAATGTCTCAACATATTTATTTATTTAAAGGTTTTCCGATTGTTTTCTATCCCCAATCCTCAAATATGGAAGGTCCAACTCACCCTATCATACCTCGCCTTGTCCTGTTCACTGAGGGCTTCGTATTTGCCCTTGGTTCCAGGGTCCGCGGCCGCCCAACGCCGGCCCAGCTCCTTGGCTATATCTCCCATCGTATACTCTGGGTTATTGGCCTTTACTTTGGACCTTTCGTCGTTGCAGAACCAGAAAAATGCCGAACTGTGGAGGTAGTATGAGTCAATGTTCATAAATTTATAAATGGATGAAAGGGAAATGTCGCACATTAACGTTCTAATTTCGAGAATTAAAGTATTAAGTTTATGTAATGTATGAAGTATGTGTATAAAATAATCTATACTAATATTATAAAGCATAAGTTTGTTTGTTTGTTTGGTTGAACTAATCTTAGGAACAACTGGTCCGAATTGAAAAATTATTTTTTTGTTGGATAGTCCGTTTATCGAGAAGGGCTATATTACATCACTCTGTGACCAACAGGATAGGAGCGGAGCATCAATGAAAAATGTTACAAAAACGGGAAGGGCAGGCGTTAGTTCTAGGGCGAGGTACCATACAGTGCGACTCAGAAAAAAATTGGTTTCCGGCCCTTAGAAATGCTAGTAAATTCATAAATGGATGAAGTTTATAAGTCGCACATTAACGTTCTAATTTCGAGAAAATTGAGTATTAAGTTTGTGTAATATATCAACTATGTGAATAAAATAATAAATAAATAATAATTAAAATGCGACACATCATCTTCATCTTATTATTAATTTTAACTTTTTTTTCTCTCATATTCTTTTTACAATATTCTTATCAGCTACTTTCAGAATATGTAGCGAAAATTCAAAATAGTTACTTTGGATTTCGATAAACGATTCTTTAGTTCTTTGTCGATTCGTAATTTGGGGCGGAAATGAGGCCTTATCGATTTCCTTCCTTTCTATTCTGGTTTCGTTAAGTTTAATCATTATAATTAAACTTAACGACTTATAATTATTCTAAGTGTAGATATTACAATAAAATCAATCCCCAAAGACTTGATTTTTCTTAAAACAGTAATATTATAATATTATCAATATCGTGTTATTAAAAGACGTAATCATCAAAACCGCACCAGTTGGCGACGTTTAGCATTTACTAGAGAACATAGGGTCGGAAATACATACAGATCAAACACATAACCCTCTTTTAATCTTAGCAGTCGGGTAATATAATTTAATTTAATGTATAAAAATGAAAATTTTATATTAATGTTAAATAATTCTAATTGTTTTTAATTATTAATATCAATTTTCTAATATTATGTAAATAATTAAATTCAATTTTTAAATCTTGCAGCATGCTGTGATTACCTATAAAAAGAAATACAATTATACTTATAATTTATTATGGAAATTATTATCATGAAAATTATTGTAATTTCTGTTGGTAAGGGGGGAGTCTCTATAGTTCTTACGTAAGATAAAAAAAATGATACTTTGAAAAAGCGCGGGCAACCGAGCAAAAGGTACTGTACCTTTAAAATTACAAATAAACATTTCAAAAAATTGTTACTTAGAAAAATTAAATATTAAAATAAACCAAACGTGTATTCATTTTTTCTTTTAGACTCTTACGTAATAAATATTAAACAGGGGGGGAGGGGGTCGGCTTATTCTTATTTTTTCTTATAATAGGGGGGGAGGGTGTCAAAAACTAGCGAAAATAGTCTTACGTAATAAATTAATAGTTCCTAATCCAAATAAATAAATAAATAAATAATAGAAAATAGGAAAACAAAATCACCCCACTCACAGCGATCGCTTGGGCGCATTAGGGTCCTTCAGCTGTTGACGCTTGCGGCCACGGACCTTCACGTCCTTGGGAGGCACGTAGGTCTGCATCTCCAACTCGTACCGCTTCTTGTCCTGGTCTGCCATCTCGTGGAACCGTTGCTTTTCCTTCTCCGACATTGTCTGATGGAAAATGAACGTTTAGATACATATAATAGACCAGGGTAGAAGCCTTTAAAAATAATGAAAAGTGAAAAAAATAGTAGGATTAAACCCATTGGAAAAGGAAGAGAATAATATAAAAATGAAAGGAAAAATAATTTACGGGCGATTTGAGGTCGGGAAGGGGGAGGGGGGAGTCTTTAAGGGTAAAAAACGGCTTTAAAATTATCGATCCCGGTCTATAATAACTAACTGCGTCATGTAAAAAGAACGCTGGCTGTCAAGTTGCGCAGAGGCGATTTATCGGACAATTTGGAACTTGGAAGTAAGCGCGATAGACTAAACATACTAGACTGAATCAAACATATTTTATTTATTAATAGAATCCTATTTTATGACATTCTATCTAATATATTTTTCAATGTACCTCCCATTAACCCATATGCGTCGCGAGCGAAAGACTAGTAAAAAAAATAAAAGAATACGCTTAGTAATTTCGTGTGCGAATGTACCCATGCGCAAACACTACAACTAATTCTAAGTCTAATTATATATAGACAAACTACACAAACAAAGCCGAAGGCAAACACGATACTAGTTTACAATATTCAAAACTACTTACATTCCACCTTTCAGCACATTTCTTGGAGAACGCTGCAAACACGACATTCTCTTCTGGATGTTTTTTCTTATGTTCCTCTCTGCACGTTTGTACAAAGAAGGCGTAGGCGGTCATCCTACCGCGAGGCTTGTTGTAGGCCCGAGCTCGCGGCATTCTGCCTTTGTTTGTCGCTTGAGCTAATAACGCCTGCTGTTGGGCTTGCTGTTGTAATTCCTATAAGACATGGCAGATATGAGCTAAAAAAATAACATACAAGTGGGCTTAGAGATCTTTTAGAATACCACTTTGAGTCCTGTCTTTCGTCATGGTCCTTTTTCAATAAACCTATTTCACTTGGATACTATGAAACTACATATATACTTAAACTTTTAGTATATTCAAATAGGATAAATAAATAATAAATATGTTGGGACATTACCATAGCACCATATAGTTCCACGGTGAGCATGGGGCTTATGTTATGGATACCAGTAAGTTAATACACTCCATATTTATTTACATATAAATATATTTAAATATAAACACCCATGACTGGAGTACAAACATTCGGGCGCAACAAATAATTTCCCCCAGCGTGACTCGAACCCGCACCCGCTGTCACGTCAAGTAGGGTCACTAAAAACTGAGCCAAATATGTAATGCGAATCTAAACATAGATCTTACGTAGGAAGAACATTGTCTTCACTAAAACTGAACCCTGGAACCTACCCAATATTATTGAGAACAATATACTTATATATGGAACAAGTAAACTTGACCCCATCGTTCACGATAATAATAATATATTAGGTGCATATTAATTAAAGAAATAAATCAATATGGAAAAAAACTAATTCATTAAAATCTTTAATGGATGGATATCAGTTGCGATAGAACAGAGCGGACAACGTTACTAAATTTTAATTGTATTGGTTCAAAACATTCTTGAATATGTACGAATAGCCTGTTTCATTTCCGATAGGACTTTCACTTTTGGGTTTCCTACGGCTTATCGACGATCTCAGTGAAGTAACGACGGTCAAAGCGCCTAATGTTAATATGCAACGTAATACGTGACGTACTTATATAAAGAATTGCCTATATTTAAAACGTATTTTTATAGGTCATGTATGTTTGTCACATGTGGGTATAGACGACGCTATTTACATACGCAATTGAATGAGAATTGATAACATAACATAGTCCTTAATGTTGTTCTTAATGAATAAATCAATTCATATTTTTTTTTAAATAATCAACTTTTCAAAACAAGCTTCTTAATAAAAATAGATTTTTTTATATTAGCTCTTCCTTATAATGTTTGTTATCTTAGAAATATTTTACTTACTAAAAACACTGACCAACCAAACACCAGCTTCCAAATTATTAAAAAGTAACTCCTTATCAGTGGCTTTTTTTTATTTATAGAGAACCACACTACAGATTAAAATATCTATTCATGGTTTCCATTGTTTAAAAGAATAATTAAAATCAATTGTCAATTGATAAAGATATCAAGTATCATAAACTTATATAAATGTTATCTAGAAGTATAGCCACTGTTAAAGAAAACTGTTCAAAAGTGGGCAACACAAAATAAAAAAAATGTTAAATCTAATCAAGTAGCCACTATATCAATAATAATAATTACTATTTTAATTTTTTATGAGTAGTAATTCTCCAAAAAATATTAAATGTGTAGATTCAATGTAATGTTTTAAAACATTATACAATGTGATAAGTAAATAAACTATATTAATGAATAAACATGTTTTTTTTTATAATTTAAGAAAAAAAGTTAATGTTTGTTAAATAATTTTTAGGGGAAGATCAATAAAATAAAAACGAAAATTAACTACTTATATCTATTTTCTATACATATTTACCTATTACCTATATTTATTTATATACCATATTTTTAAAGAAAGTAAACAATTAACATTCGGCGAATTCCAAATCAAAAATAGGTTTTGCCACATTTTTTAAGTTGTGGCATTTGTCTTGGTGAGTTCCATCTATATAGTTCTTAAGTTTAAGTTGAATTAAAATATATATTAATAACTAACCTGTAAAGTAGCAGATTGACGCTGGAGTGCAGCTTGAATCTGCTGTTGTTGTGCAGCTTGTATCTGCTCTTGGAGGTTATGTTGTTGTTGGAGTGTTTGAGCAACTTGTTGTTGCAGAGCTGCAGCCTGAACAAGAGCTTGGGCCTGTGCCTGGCTAACTTGTAACTGTAGAGTTTGTTGGGCACTTTGTTGATCTTGTTGTTGTTGTTGATGTTGTTGTTGATGTTGCTGTTGTTGCTGTTGTTGCTGCTGCTGCTGTTGTTGTTGATGCTGCTGTAACATTTGTTGTAGTGTTTGTTGTTGCTGTTGATTTTGTTGTTGTTGCAAGGATTGTTGCAAATTGTGTGATTGCTGCTGTAAAGCCTGCTGTAGACTTTGTTGCTGCTGCTGTTGCAATTGTTGCAACTGATTCTGTTGGATTTGATGTTGTTCTTGGGCCTGCTGTTGTAAGGCTTGTTGATGGTTTTGCTGTATTCCGTTAGCTTGCTGGTTGCTTTGCTCAGAATCAGGACTTGATTGGTTCTGAGTCTAAAACAATAATTTAACATAGTAAGATACAGTACATTTATAACCAAATCAAATAAAAAATAGTAATAAAACTTTCAAATAAAGTAAAATCATGACAAAATTTTAAGTACATAAAACTCAGCACCGTATTAAAGGTAATTTTACATGATACCTAGTTGCGTAAACATTTAAAAATACCAATATTATATTTTTTATTTAATTAAAAGTAATAGATATACCTATTTCATACTTAGTATTTTAGTATTAGTTTTTATATATGTAGTATATCAATTTTTTATTAAACCACAAAATGACAATATAGCTATTGTGGGTGCAAATATTCAATATTCTTTATAAAAGTACATTCTGGGGTTTTTTACTACTCTTATTTATTTCATAGACTTAAATTTTTAATAAAACAGAAAATATAAATCAAAAAGGTGTATGTATATAAAATCCTAGAAAACCAAGAAATTTAAGCCTTGGGACAGACTGATGAACATGTACAAATATGTAAATTTAAATACCATTTCTATCAATATAAATATGAAATTGTAATGTTAATTATTTTTTTTATACTTTCATATTGAAGGTGGATTGTTTATTGACAAACTTTAGTTCCTGTTTGTGTCATTAATAAATAGCATTCGTAGAAAATGTAATAACTTCATTAGATTGTTCTTAATAAATAATTTCAAACACACCTATTATGTATATTATATATTCATAGCCATCCCAGATAATTGTGTAGGTATATCATACACAATTTTGACTTAATTATGATACTTTTATAAGACTATTTGTTTTTAATTATTTAATTATAATAAAATTTGCATAATTATTCTGTACTTTCATTTATAATTTTATTAATATAATTATTTTTATAGATATTACTTTTATATAAGGTTACTCATTTCAATAATTAAGTAGTTCAATTGAATAGTTTACACTTTACACTTTACGCGATTATTATTTATTCGGTAATTATCTGTATTCTGTTTGTCAAAAAATGTTAATTTGACATTAGGCAAGTGTTCATTTTTCGTTAATTTTTTTAAATAGTAGTGAAGTGTTTTAAAAATACACAAACAAGGTGTACAGCGAGAGTAATTATATCTTTAGAATAAAATATATTTTGTAAGTTTATTTACAAAAATAAGTAAGTGTCCATTTTTACCGTAATAGTGGGCTATAGACAAAGAAAGGGCTAAATAAAACAAAGCCTCGGAAGTCATTCACAGGGACTATCGCGGTAGGTATTTGTGTTTTTAATATTTGTAATATAACTGACGCGTGACGCTAACGAGTATTATAGAGGTGGACGACATTACAAATGTGTTTTTAAGATTTCTTTATTACATATTAAAGGTATAATTTCAAAGTATTTGTTAGTATATATTTATTATCTCTAAAAATACTCTACCGTTGGTGACGACGTCTGTTGCGATTCAACAGATCCTGAAGCGTACCACCAAGGTTGTTGAGGAGATTCATCTCTTGTGTTAGAGCCTGTCATCAAACGATAGTCAAAGCCTTGGGATGAGGTAGTGTCGCCACCGTTGTTAGAAAAGCCCCCTGTCATTTTATAGGAATATAACTGATGTGAAACACTAGCAGTGCTCCTAGCTATCTCCTCATTTATTTGCTGTTGGTGCTGTATTTCACCAGAGCCGCCCGGCCACCACGAGGCATCGTCGCGCGCACCCCAAGCGCCCCCCGTTGCGCCCCGTTCCCCCATATCACAATCACCGCTTTCGGCTAACCAGTTTCTTTATTCCGCTTCAGCTGCCTCAGATTATTCTCTGTTTTTTATTGTTTTTAGAAGCATATCCTTTATCGAAAATATATTGCTCAAACTAAAGCTTTTACTTTATTATCACTTTCGATCTTGCAGCGCACAATGTTTTTAACGATACACTTGTAATTTAAGCACAAGCTGATTTTTGATCACAAAGAATCTATATGATTATACACGAAAAGACATTTTTTAGAGAAAAGCAGTTATTAAATATTGAAAACACTAAAGTTCTTTTAATAAAAAGCTGCCGGCACAAAAGTTCCACACCACGCGCGTACCTACGTTTTGTCTTCGTTCGTTTTTAAGTCAATACATTTGGCAACGTCGCATAGTAGGACGCTAAACAAGTGCACTGTGGCGCCCTCAACGCGCAGCGGACGGTTCGGAAACCCAGTCGAAGTGAGACCGAACTTGCACGAAGTGGCAACAAGCTCGTCCAGCAACCGGTCAATAAGGCGATTAGCGCAGCCTCATACTCTCTCCACTTTATAGCATTCTTATTTTGTTTGTAATACATTAATATTTATATTTTTCATACTATAGTTTTACTTTTATACACATTATCTGATACACATTTTATAATTAGGGTTTTAGTAAGATTTTGTCATTTCATATAAATTTAGACTAGAATGAAATCATTACACTAGCGACTCGCCTTTTCGCTCGAGCTCGTCCCTAGATGTATGGTGGATTTTTAGTGGATTCCGCTAGTTAAATAAGTATAAACCTTCCACTTGAATCACTATCTATTATAAAAAACGCATAAAGTCCGTTGCGTAGTTTAAAAGATCTAAGCATACATAGGGACAGACCGTGGGAATCGACTATATTTTATACTATTAGTGATATATTTTATACTATATACTCAAGACCATTTGCGTTATGACTTAATAAAAATAGGTAGCTACTATTTTATGTTTTGTATTTCTCTTTGTATTGCATAGCATTGGTACCTATTAGTCCTAAAATCAACCTTTCGTAAAGCTGGAAGGCCGAAAGCCAGCCGGAACGACAATTAATCCATTGAAAAATTTATTTATTTTGCTTGTGTCCAAAAAGCCTACAATTATTTCATCTGGATAAATATATTTTTCAGCCAAACTGGCATGAAATTATGAAAACAATATAAAATAGGCTAATGGATAATTTTTTTAAATGAAGATTAGCGCAATTTAGTTACTTGATAATTATGTTTTTCAAACATTGTTATGAACTTAACAAAATTAACGCGAATTCTTCGCGAATTTATTTTAACTTACTAATAATAATTCGCGAAGAATCTACTTAGGTATTTTACTATCTAAGTGTTTTATTCTTATTCTTATTTTATATTGCTTTCTTACAATATTTTACAACAAATCTATTGTTTAAATTGACTGTACTAAAAGTATAAAAGGGGTATAATTCTGGTATGTATTTGTCGTGTCCTAAGAGTTTTTAAAGTTCAACAACCAGGCTCAAACAAGTTTGGATTGGATTTTACAAGAGCTTACATTACATTTCTTATCAGAAGGGTCTTATTTGTTTGGATTACAAAAGGTTTATTTTTTCATTTCATTGATTATATCCCCATTATTGTAGCTGATGCTTTTTGGCGAATAACTCTTAAGTTTGCTCTCTTCTTATTGGTGATACTTTAATAGTTTAAGAACACGGCTTATTAATAATTAAACCTTACATAAATCATAACTAACTATTGTTAAAAAAAATCTTTTTTAAAATCCGACAAATCTACGGACAATAGAAAATCATAAGGACCACAGGTAAAAATATCTAAAACAAAAGATGTAAAAGTGATAATTTCATCTCACAAAACATTTTTTCTCATTAAATTTTTGCTTTTATTACTTAACATAGTATAAAAAGTCGGTTCCCTGTGTCTGTCCCTATGTACCTATATGCTATGCTCTCTTTAAAACTACGCAACGGATTTAGATGCGGTGTTTTTAATAGATACTCTATCTATTCAAGAGAGGAAGGTTTATATGTATAATACACTAGCGGAACCAAATAAATCACAACAAATTTTTGAAGTAGGTTTGTTTATAGTCCTCAGAGTGAGTTCTAACAATAGCCAAAAGGCCCTAATTAGAATCAATACCCAGAATCATAACACTTCGGAACTTCTGAAAAGATATTGTGTCACTTTTGTCAGAATCCTCTCCAGATAGTTTTTATATTCATAATTTATTTATTTGTGTATTCAGTCCTTTTTCCTTAATAATAAGGCTTCAATAGTAACTGAATTAAAACATAATCTACCACGCAAGCTAAGTATGGGTTGACGGACATCTCATGTTGTTGGGAAACATGTTAGGTTCCCTCGGGATGATTTCCTACATCGTAATCATATTCACAATGATTCGTATATGAAAATATCAGAGATGTAAGACGTTGGGAAATGCATTGACGCACAATGCACCTTGTGATTATGTGAGACTCGCCAGCTTAAAATAAGCCAGTACTACCCACTAAAGCCCAATGAACTTCACGCCCCAAAAGGTCTACCGAAGCAGACCACACAGCTAAAAGGGCTGCTCCACAGTCCACTCTGCTATCCTGAGAAGTACTAGGAGCAACCCGCATGACACACCACCCACCGAAAGAGTCCCCTTCTGCGCGTTTCTACGCTTCGCGCCCATACGGCTGCCGGACGCTACTGAGCAAGGGTTTAAGAAACGAAAAAAGATAAAAATGCAACAAATATCTGTGAATGAAAACGTTCTTTTATATAATTTTTAAATTCTGAAATTAATTTGGATATGCTTGAACTTAAATATTATGTTCCAACAAAACTAGATACATGTGTTGAATCCGCTAGTATATAAGCCATTCGAAGATATTTTTATAAGTTACTTTTCTAGGGTATAAATATAGGACTACTATCATAGCGTATTATATATATGTAATATTACATTTAATGGACTTAGGGTTTTTTCCAAAGTACAAAGAAATTGTAAGAGATTCTTTAGTATAAGTGAAAAATGAATAATATGTAGATATACATTGATATTTTGTTGTAGGCTAATTATTACGGTAACGCTAATCTCTAGCTTTGGAAAAATAAGAGATTCCAATTTCTTTGTTGACGTGCGGAAAATGGATTTTATGTAAATTACAAAAACTTTATTTGTACCTACAGCTAGTTATCACGGAAAAACAAAGGGTTCCTTCGGTTCAAGAAAGTATTAATATTATGTTTGAGTTTTATTGTTATATTGTATGTCAATTAAGTACTAAGTCAAATATAGCAATATGTAGTAGACAAAAAAGAACTATAACATCATTTATTATTATCAGCCGATTTTCAGATCTTTGTACGATAGATACAACCTTTCTTTCCTTTCTGTCACAATACAACCTTTCTATATAAGGTTGATAACCTATATTGGTAAGTGCATATATTCGCCCTTTGTGAAATTACAGGTAATAGGTATGACGTAAACGGCAGTGCCAAACAGACCATGGCGTTGCACGTTAACGGTTGTATTGATTTAATTTAAAAAAATACTCTATAACGTTTCGTTTATACTTAACGTATTGAAAATTGTAATTATATTTAACTATGTACCTATCTATTATATTATAATAAAATATTTTATAGATTTTTATTGATAATAATAATAATATATAATAATATAATAATAATATATTTAGATATAAAAAATATCCGTAATGAATAATGATAAACACTCCTTATGTAACGGAATAATTTTAATGTGGCTACTTAGCGCATATAGGCTAATAAGAACACGACATCACTTTTAAATACTGCAATGTTGACATTACGTGGACGGAATGAGTTAATAAAAATTATTTCATAACCTCATTAAGATTCAAATAGACTATGCTTTAAAATATATACAAAAGGAGATAAGATAATCTTTGCATTAAACAAATATGTACTTACAATGTTAATATTACCATTTAGGTAGTTACTACTGCTACAATTATAAATGCCGCTTCTGGAATAATGTCTTAACTTATCGTATAATATTAAATAATATTATTTTATTAAAATATGTGTATTTTGTTATTAAATTATGATATATTCGTCTATTAAAAAACTGTACTTAGGTAAACTTTTACAATGCAGTATATTTATAAATCACAATAGGTATTTACTCTACCTTCTTCGCAAACATAAATAACGCTATTGGTTAGCTTGCTTTGAATATTAAAAATTTTACTATCAAAAAAAACATTAAGTTTATCTAATAGGTAAAATAATTATGGAGCATTATGAAAAAATAATAACATAACCTACAATTTAAAATGGTACATGGTTGATTTAGTTGTGTGTGTCAAATATGATGTATAGCGCTATATGCGCTATGTCTAGTGTCTACTTACCTACTATTATATCGCGTTATGTATAGTGTCACTTTACTTCGGCTCTCGGCAGCCATTTGCTTACAAAATTAGAATGTTATAGTAAAAATACCGCGAAAATAATGAAACTATATTCCCTTAACAATCATAATATCAACACTTTCCAAAAACCAAGTAATAACACACCTAATATTGTAGAAATTAATAAAACTCACCGAGTATATATTTATTACGAACGAGCACACGATTTCAGCGCTTATTACGTAGGGAACTTCGTGTTCGGTCGCACTAATAAATACAAGACGGGCGATGTCACTGACAAATTGTTTTGATTGGTCAAAATTAAATAGCCCGCCATTCGGCGACCAATCAGCGATTATAGTTTGGCTTTATTTTTTGTTTATACGTACCTATAGCTACGCTGTCATACAATAGCACACTGTACACTCACACTTGCGTGTTTCTATTATGAACTTTTTTCACAAAGAAGTACGTATCATATTTGAATGTGTGCGAATCGGTTAGCTCGCGGCTATTGGCGCTTCGCTATTGCGTTTGGTAAGGTGACGGGAGCGAGACGTATACTCGAATGGCGATCGGTACATTTGTAATTAATGTCCAGTTGGTTAATAACACTGCAGATTTGCTGAGATATATATTAAAGTAAAGTACTTTATGAATTCGATCTTAAAACGTCAAGAGATTCAGTATTAAAGACGTAATACATCATAAGCTTTACTGAAGAAGCCATGAACATTGCATTATTTGTGTAAAAGTGCAGTGATTTAAAAAAACTCAATCTTATTACGGGCAGTGCGGTGTGAAATCGAGATCCCCGGGTGCTTTTGATATGTTATTAATTGACTGTTTCGCCGAAATGATCTGTGTTTTTACTTATCATAACCTCAATCCAGAGGCTTTGTGAATACGTCGAACTATTTTGCTTCGCCGAGGGCGAGACCTTGCGTAAAATTTTAAGTTTATCTATTATATATGATTCAACGCGAGTATCCAATGAACAACGGGTTTAGTACAGGAGAAGAAGATTCTAGAGGTAATTCAGATCAAATATGTTGCCTTGTGGATGACAGCGACCGATGTAGGCGACCTGCTGGCAACGCATCGTACAGCAAGCGCATTCAGAAAACAGTAACTCAAAGGAGGCTCAAACTTAATATAGATCCTCAGGTTGGTATGGCATTGATACATGCACGCGTTTTCATTTATACTACATACTCTACTACATAGTCGTAATTATAAGTTAAGGACGCGTAAACAAAAGTTATTTAGTAATTGTAATTATTTTGAATTTCAGGCGAGGCACACATACATCTGTGATTATCATAAAACAATGATACAATGTGCAAGAACAAAGCAAAGGAGGCCTAAGGACTCCGAGGATGATAGTCATGAGACAGAAATGGACACTCCAGAGGTGGACTGGGTCCAGCTGCAAGTTAACACTCTTAGGAGGTACAAAAAACATTACAAAGTGCCAACAAAGCCAGGATTAAACAAGAATCAATTAGCTGAGGTAAGTTTTATGTGTTATTTGTTTATTGGTGTATATTTTTATTGAAATCATCTTGATGTGGTCATTGTGTTTACTTATGTTTTATATAAATAAAAGTGTCACTTATATTTTAGTCCCTAATGTAATTTACATATTGTCATTACAGGCTATACAAAAACATTTCAAATCCTTGCCAGTTAATGAAAAGGAAGTTGTTACATACTTTATTTATATGGTGAAAACAAATGGCAACAAGTTGGACCAGAAAAATGGTATGTATTTTGACTCAGTGTAGTGAATTATGTGATTTTAATTTATAAAGTGTAGTTTTAAACCTTAACTTTAGTATAGGCCTCACAGATTTCTCTTCTTAAATTTACAATCATCATTTTGTCAATAATTTGTCATCTGAAGTTATTACTGCAATTCATAATTATCTGTAGATCTATATTCGCAATATGTATTATATTCTTTTAATAAATAAATAGGTGACTACTAGTCATTATACGTTTATTTTTACATTAATCCAAAATATATGTAATATAATGTAATAATAAATTGTAATTTACTTGTAATAAAAATATGTGTTTAAATATATAACAGTATAGATGATAACCATATGGGTTTTTAAATTGAATTTGTTTAATAATTTAATATAATCCTAAAAAGGCATTACTAAACCTATCATTTATTGATATGTTTTCTTCATAAGATTTTTTTTATAAAAGAGTAGTAAAAGATTATCCTTCCCTAATTAAATTAATTACTATTTTGAGATTTTGAGGATAATATAATTTACTTTTTTATTTTTACTTCTAATTCTCTATGAAATTTAAAACAGATAATAAATGATGGCTTAGGAATGTTTTCCTGGGGTTTATAAATTATTTTGAGTCAAATAAACTTATACTTATACTATGTATTGTAACAACACTAATGCGCTCATTTTTATTAAGAATTTTGTATTTATTTCCATGTATTTTAACAATATTTTGTACAAATTTTCCATAATATGAAATGTTTATACTAGAAAATGGACTATCTGCAACATAGTATTCAGATTGTTTTGAAATATATGTCATAATAAAATGAAAGGAATCATAAAAGTTGCAAATTTAACATATATATAATATTGCATATATACAAATGCTGTATATAATACTGTAATTGCACATAATCCAGTATCTAGTAATGATTGTTAATTGACAAGGGAAATGCAATGCTAAAACTCTAAGTACTGTTAAGAGAGATTTTATTAGTTGTAAAATATAAAATGTAACTTTTATTACATTTTATTTGACAAACTTGTATAGTTTCATTCTTCATCTGACTCCGACGATATTTCTATCCATGATGATGTTCCTTTCTTTCCTATTATTTCAGCTGTATGTGGTAGAGTTGGTACAACTGCAAGTAAAAGTATTACAAACTTATACTTATTAGTGGTTTTCTTAATAAATAAAGATTATCTTCTAAGTCATAAATAAAAAAAGATTATGTATTGAAAATATGTAAAAACAAAGAATCCATATTGCATTAATAAAAATGTAAGGACTTTTGATTATCATATTCCTTAGGTGAAATATATAAAGGCAAATTATGGATATGTATCAGATTTTTGTCTTTATTCCGTCCCAAGAACAAAATATAAATTGTAAGAGCTGGAATTTATTTATAGGTTAAATGATTTATAGGATAAAAATGGAAAAATGCACTATTACTAGAACAATAGAGTCCTATTGATTTATGTATGTCTAGACATTAGGGCTGGCTCTTATTAAAACTGTGATAGAAATATAGAGAACATGTTATTGTTAGTTATTGACTTCAGTGTGGGTTCTATTCCAAATTCTAATGATTTTTACTATATTTTATTATTAATTATACATTAAAAAATTAGTATGACACGAGGGGGACGTTAATTACTAATTCATTTCAACTACAAATTTCGAAACTTTCTGTACCTCTTTTCTTACTAATTTGTCAACTTATGAATTATTGAAGTAAAAATAAAAAACCATAATCAAAAATAATGATTTTATCGGAATTTGTAGAAAAATGCTTTACTTACCATCATACTTGCTGAACTCGGGCTCGTCGTCACTTTCATCCTTCATTTCACTATCTTCTTGAGACGTGTCATTGACATTGTAATTCTTAAGGCAAATACTGAGGTCCTTTCTACTAAGAGACTGCAAGTGATCACTCGTTATAATGTCACCGAAGTTAATTTTAGCCCTCTTTTGTCTAGAAAAATGTTTTCATTACTACATTATTTTCATTTCTTTCTATTTCATTTAATAGTGTGCAAGTTTTATGGATTTTTTCTATGAATGAATCATGGATTCCATTTAAAAAAACAAAATATTATTTCCTGTTTCCTTAAAGAATGACATGTAATTTTCGCACAGTAGAATATAATTCTATATGTTGACTACGATCATGCCAAAATTTTTCAAAATCTGTCGAATTTCTGCATCGATAATAATTACTATTTCAACAAGATTTTTCCAAATATTATGTGCTAAACACATTCGACTTAGATTTTTATTGTTAAGATAAATGGATTTAGTTAGGAAAATAGAAGACTGAAAGTTCTATTCATAACCATCAGTAATTTTAAATCTAAAGCAAAGAAATAAATAGGACATGAATTAAATCACTAGTCAATTCTATCTAAGGCGATCAGTACAAATGTATCCTTATTAGGCATGACACTGATTTAGTGGTACCTAATGAAGTCGAAATAAACGTGTGACCTAGTTTCGTTAGACTTTATATGCATGATGTGACTTTTTTATTGGTTGAAGGTATGTGTAACTTATAAAATTGAAATTTCTTCATATTGAGTTACACAAATCTTAATTTACTTTAAAACTACAATTTCATGGGACTTATTTACCCAGCCAATCTTAAAAATAGTTATGTATATTGAACAGCTTGTTCATCATAATCATTAACCAATGTCATTAAAAATAATCAAATGGGTAATGTAAGTATGGGAAAATTTTCATATCAATGGTATGACATAGACTTAGTTGGCCAAACTATCAACATCAAACATGGTGGGAAGACTACTTGACATAACCAGTGAGAGCTCAGGCACAGAACCAACGGCCTTAAGTACCGAGACATGGGGGTGAGACACAGCCAACTTCCAAACTCCAGGCTGTTATTGAGGCTTTCTAAACAGAAAGATTCAATAACTAAACGAGGCATGACCTGGGAGTCACACCCAGGTCCTCTCACATCACAGAGGCAGTTTTGAAACTTAAAACTATTAACATACTGAAAATAAAACAATTTTCAAATATTTTCAAATTTATCATAAGGTTAGTTACCTTAATGTATCATCACTAATTATTTTCTTCTTTACCAAATCAACAATATGTGCACATCTCTCGGCTGCATTCAATATTGCTTTATGTACTATATTTGAGTTATAAATTGCTGCCCCATTTAGATTTAATAAGCAAAGTTCTTTGTACTGATTCATGCCAATAACAAGTAAGCCTCCACTAGTATTTCCTTCATCACTATTACTCATACACACAGACTCTTCTGTGAAATTAGGATCTGATATAAGAATGCTGAAAAGAAAATAATGAATGTCCATTAACACTAAATTACGTAATGTTTTTAAACAGTAAATGTTAATCTTAACAATATAACTACCTATATACCAAAAATGAATTTTTATTTTTTTTAACTTAAATTCCTTGACCAAACTTGCACTTGACAACATGAGAATACATTTCAGTGAAAAAGGAAATAGATTATAGCATTAATCTATCTCATACACAATTGTTAAATCATCTATCATCATTTATTTTAGTGGCTTTATTATTGATTGTATTTCTTTACTAATCCACACTTGAAAGGCATGGTGGACTATGCAAGCAGGGCAAGTGAGACTAGTAATGGAATGAATGAATGAAAAAAGGCTAAATATATAGATTATAAATTAACAATAATATACTTACTTATTATTAAATATGGCAAACGTTAAACACACAGGATAATGATAAAGGACAGTTGGTATAGGATCTTTTTCAGCTAATGTATGTATAGTAATGTTTTCTCCACTCCTAGTGAAATCTGGGCGTTTGAAATGAGCTAATGAAGCTAATGTTGCAATACTAGCACATTCTATTAGATTTCCATCATGATTTAAGACTTTTACATCAACTCTCAGAGACCAAACCTGAAATTATTTACAAATTACTATTTGTTTCTATTTAATATTATAAATTAAATCATAACATTTGAAGTGTGATACAATCACGTCTTACCTTTTCTTCAACAACAATGCATAATGACTCGAGATCAATGCATTTTGAATCTTTATAGCACTTTTCTAGTAACCTGTTAAGATAAACTGTGAGATCTGTTTGACGGTTAGCCTCAAATTGTGGGGCTGCCATTGGAGTGATTTCTACATTTATATATAAAATACCTTCATTAGGTCTTATTTGCTTAGGCTGTACAACTTCACATGTTACTTGTGATAATATTCTGCAATATTAATATATTTAAGTTAAAATCATTTCTTAAATTTGAATATTATTGATGTTGACAAATACAATACCTACTTAGTTTCTCCCAAAGTAACTATGCAACTTCCGTATTCGGATCCAAATGTAATATCAAGTTTACGGCTTTCATTATAAATTCTACCATCTAAGCGCTGTAAGTTAAAAACATTTATAGTGTTTGGCGCTGAAATTTTATTTAAAGCTAATTTTAATGTATCTTACGTGTCCTTCCGATATGATCCTCTGTATAAAACTTTTTTCACAACTTGAAAAAAAAACTTCCCGCATTTTCGTAATTGTTTAATAATATAAGATTTTTATACAATATTTTAACTTTAATTTTAAATCACATGTATTAGGTTATCAAGTTGACGTTTGACACTTCGCTTTTGACAGTTGACAAATGACAATGTATTTACACTAGTGTTGAAGATCGATAGCCCACTACCGATAGACAATCGATAGTTTAGGTCTAAGCAATGGTATCGATTATTTATCGATAGTGACAATAGCTCTTCATGGTAAGCGGTCGAGATAAGCGATAGTATCTATAATATTGTCACATGATGATATTATCGATATTCTGAATAGTTTTCGAGGTGAACTATCGATAGTAGTTTTACTATCGATAGTTCACCGTATCGATGGTTTTGCAACACTATTCACACAATTTGTTTGACAGTTTTATTATTAATTTCTCTACTGTAATGTATACACAGAATAAAATTCTAACTAGAGCGAATCTATGCATTATTTTTTTTGGAAATTAGTATTGAAATAGGTAGTCGTTATTATCTATAGTTTCTAGAACTTTTGTCTGTATGTCTGTAACCGTGACCGTATCACGAGAAAACCATCCGGATCAACATATAGCATACTGTTTAGTTAGCTGCCAAAAAATATCTAATTACTGAGAAATCTATACCAATTGATAAAGAATACCTAATATATTTATTGTTATATCAACTAACATGATAATACAGAATTTTTTAAAACTTCTTAAAACAAATACTAGTATAGAATACCGTTGGTTCGCTTAGGGGTGGGCTTGGGATGCAAATATGTATTATCTTTTAAAGAAAAAAGACATTACCAGAAATTACTGATAATTTGTAAAAAATTGTTTTCATCACTTACTAACGTTCTACTGTTGATCATAGGTTCTCTCAGACATGCAGGTTTCCTCATGAAGTTTTCCTTCACAGTAAGGCAATTGGCAATCATATTATAAAAAGATTCGCACTTATCTGATGTTCGAGACCCAAGGTTTGAACGCGCTTTAGTCTGTTTCTCAAGCGCAGTCCCCTAGCTATGACTTATGAGCTATGGGCTACCATTTACCAATGCCCATTAGGATTTTCTGTATTTTTGATGTTTTAATAATGCAGCTAAATTACAATAAAGTTTTACAGCTTCTTTTTTTGTTAGCAAACAAACACCAATATTACTGTTATTTCCTTTAAAAATAAAATTTGTTGTTTTGAAATAAAAAATAACCATTAAGTTTTTAATAATTCTTCTTTCCATTTAATAGCTATTACTAATTATTATTATTTACAATTCCAATAGCATGATAAAAGATAATCTATTATAACTGGTAACTAAGCCAACCATTAATCATGGATTATATCTACACTGACTAATAACTACTACATTAAATTACATGTTATATTTTTTTGTACTGCGATGTATATAAATATCAGTTTTAAACTAAAAATATACAACAATTGACAATTTTTCACATTATAATACTGAGTTAATTTTTATGGAAGTAATAGTTGGATTTAGTTTGTCTCTTTTTAAGTCTAACATGAGCATTAACATCAAAACGTAATAAAATTATTCATTACATAAAAATGCCCATAGTTCCATAATAATGTAGGTATATGGAGGAATTAACAAACTTATGGTTTTTTTTTTGGTTTTTAATAATACATTTACATCAGAAACAAGTACCTATATTATGTTTAACTTAATTAAAGGTCAGGGTAAAGTCAGCAAACTCATCACTCTTATTAGTTGAGGTAATGAGACTGTCCATATGAAAATATTTATTTTATAGCGCAAGCATTACTTACACGCTAGTGAAAACAATTTACATAACATAGATGTCCTTTCCCCTAATAACGTAAAATTATTGATGACCCGTAACTTGATAGCACTAGGTGGATATTCTTTCTATTAAATACTTGTTATTATAATATCGATAGGTATTTTAGTTATATTTGTTATTATTATTAATGTATAAGCTTAATTATATAACCTTAATATTTTTTTTTATTTATTGAACTAAAACTACTATTTTATGGTGTTTACGTTTACGTACTTACATACGTAAGTAAGACATCATATTAACATCCATGACATTCATCTGTGAATTTGACTCCATAAATCATAATATTAAGTCACTAATTACTGACTAAAATAAAATAAAAACGACCAATCTTCTTCGTGACTTCTAATCTTCTCCATCTTACGTGATATTGGCGAAGTAAGCTGCACTGAATATCAGTGTTAGTTCGCAACTAATAACATAGATGGCGCTGTACTTTTAAAAGCGATTTCTGGATCGCGCTGGCAAGATGTTCTGACAAATAATGACCTCCCTTGTATTGCAACATTTCGGTATCGCTTCTCGGCCTTTTGGCTAAGATCAAAGTGTAGTATCTGTTCTTTTCAGCTTAATATCTGAAAGTTCCCGCACTGCGGGACCAGTATATTAAACTGATTTTTGTAAGCTGACGGGATGTTCGGGGCTCGCTCCACTCTCGTCGCGGGTCGGCCCGGCATTGCAGTGCCGCCGGGATCGGCCCACATTATAAACTATAAAAACCTTAAAACAAACAAAAAGTTAATGATTGTATTGTACTAAAATAAACCTTTACATATTCATTGACATATTGAATAGCGTTATTATTGATCCAAATAGGTTCCTGTTTCCCATTTGTCATAGCTTTAGTTTTTTGTGCATTCATATCTAATCCCACCTTGCGGCTTTCTCTGTCTAGGTCATTTAGCATAAGCTGTAGCCCTTCACTTGTTGGTGATAAAATAATCAAATCATCTGCAAATCTCAAGTGCGATAAGTTTTCCCCGTTAATTGATATTCCACAT
The DNA here is from genome assembly GCA_905231865.2 of Boloria selene. Taxonomy (NCBI): domain Eukaryota; kingdom Metazoa; phylum Arthropoda; class Insecta; order Lepidoptera; family Nymphalidae; genus Boloria; species Boloria selene. Next base: position 4,291,364 of record HG993137.1, on the reverse strand, counting down.
TTTTCCCAGTCTAATTGACGAAAGACATCTTCCAAGAAAGAAGCATGATTGGAATAAGACTATCTGATAAAATAAAATTGACAACCATAAAGAAGCGTACGAAAACAAAAGATGTAATAAAAACAATAAAAAGGCTTAAATGGAAGTGGTCAGGACATACCATTAGAGGAAGGGAAAAATGGTCAAAATTAGTAATGAATTGGTTTGTAAGTCACAAGAAAAGGAAAAGAGGTAGACCATATAAAAGGTGGATAGATGATATTAAAGCGGTAGCTGGTAACACATGGACAAGGGTAGCTAATGATAGAGAGAGATGGAAGCAGTTGGAGGAGGCCTTTGCCACCTTTTGGCACACAGACAGGACTGTCGATGTATAACTCACTAGTATAACTTATTTTGTTAATGTTAAAAGGAATGTGTAATAATGTTTAACTAAATACTGTACAGAAATATTGTCTGAATAAAAGGCTATTATTATTATTATTAAAATAAACCTTTAATCAAAGTTAAAGTTTGTAGTTACAAAATTATATTTGAAATTTGAATCAACTTTAGGAAATAAGTTGCAGGGTAACGCTAACTTAAGAAAAACCTTGCTTCTGAATTCTGAAATCTGAAGTAAATTATATAATGTTAATTGCAAAATTCGCATTCGAGCAAATCAAGAGGTTTTTACAATAATAATTATACAAGAAATATAATTAAGATCCTAGAGTCAAGACTATATTAAGAAAATTAGTAATCTTTGAATCGTGATTGAATTAAAAGCTCAAGAAACGAAACGAAAGCGAAAAGCGAAAGAACGAAGTTTCATAATATTATATTATGTAAATACAGAAATTTTACGTTATAGTCTACTTTCGAGAAGATTGTAAATTGATGAAAAAATTTTTTTTCTTATTTTTTAGTCTATTTCTGCAGAAGCTAATGCAAGTAAAGCGATTAGCTAATATTAACGAGACTGGCTAAAGCTAGGATTTAGGAATTCTCTGTAATTCGTAATTCTGTAAAAAATATTGAAAAGTGCTGAACAATCTCGATTAAATACAAAGAAAGAAAATTTGTAAAAAAAAGCTGCATGCCGGTGCTACGATTTTTGAAAAATTAACCATAAAAATCGTTCCTTCTGAAAGCTTTCCTTAATAAATGCACCATTTAATAATTACGAAAACCAACGAGGCGCATTCGAGAAAAGTAAGGGCTTTTATAAAATACCTATACAAAAAAGTAAATTATAAAGCTTATCAATATAATTCTTGTGTGCAATAAATGCCGTGATCGCGGCGGCGCATCCCCGCTTATTAGTGGGGTGATTCAATATTGTCACCACCTGACGTATTTCAATTCTGACCGTCGTATGGTGACGGTCACCATGCCATGGCTGGGGTAGAGTTGATCCTTGCCACGATATGCAACGCTACCTTTTGCGATAATGTCTTCGATAACCCGCTTCTGGGTAATTAATGTTAAACGATTTTTAATAAAATGTTTGTTAGAAATTTAAATTAATTATTAAAATCTTTATAAAAGTTTATTTAGTTATAATTAAAATATATACCTAATTATAGTGTATTCTATAATTGTTTGGTTTTTAGATTCTCAACTCTCTGCGAGACAAGGCGAGTTACAGGTTTTAAAGGATGAGATTAACGGCAAGCACCTGAAAATTGCAACGCTTAATGTAAGTTAATAATTGCTCATGTAATTTTTAACGTTTATTTTTAAATGAGTCTGATTAGTGTGTTAAGTGATGTTTAAATACGATTATGTATTAAGAAAATCTAAAAAATCTTCTAGATAAAGGACCTAATGTTTAAATAAAAATTATAGACTTAGCTTATTTTTAAAATTGTTTGGTTAGATTTAAAGTTTATAAAAAACGTTTAAAGTTCTAAAATTTTTTTCCTCAAAAAACAATGTATAAACATTTATGGATCCGTTATAATTTAAATCGTTTATTTTTATACCATACATGCATATTACATGTTTTAGAATTATCCACTAAGTTGGACGGAAAATCTCGAAAATGGCACCATCGTTGGTCGCGGAGTGGCTTTCATCATCGTGGATATTTTACGTAAGAGGTTCAACTTTACATTCGAAATTGTATTGCCAGAGAAAAATATTGAAATGGGAACCGGTCGAAAGCCAGAGGAATCTGTAATCAATCTTATAAACAGTAGTGTAAGTAGTACCTTGTTTAGATGAATAGGTACCTATGTACATAATATCATATACTATGTATATAATAATATACCTACATATTAAATTTAAATTTTAGTTATCTAGAGGTTTAAATAGTTCTTACAATTACAATATTATCCTTAAACTTGTATTACGCACTTATTATTTCAATTAGGAAGGCGGTATTAGGAACTTAAATATAATAATGATTTATTTTCCTAAGAAAGCAGATATGGCGGCTGCTTTCCTGCCAGTACTCGTTAAGTATAACAAGCTTGTAACATTTTCTAATGATCTCGATGAAGGTGTTTGGATGATGATGTTGAAAAGACCGAAAGAATCGGCAGCTGGTTCCGGTCTTTTGGCACCGTTTGCTACATATGTTTGGTAAGATAATGTAAACTTTAAATATACGTAGATATAAGTACTTTATATATATTTTTTATTCATAATTAACTGGCTAAGTACGACGATAGCCAAATTTGTACACTGAGTGTTTTGAAGAGATATTATCACTATTGGCTATACTTAGCGTTCCAGCGTATCGTGGAAAAATACAAATCCCCAGTCCTCATAATTTATGATTTAAAGATATGAATAGCTGCATTTGAGCTTCTTTTGAGATTTATAAAAAAAGTCCTTCTGAAGAATTTTGCCCAAGCATTCCAACTATAGACGTACTCATAAAAAGCTCGAAATGACACTTGAACCGAGTACATAGGGGGTACTCGGCTCTAGTAATCCCTTCATAATAAATAATACCGTACAGTATACTCGTGTTTTTGGTTGTATGGGTAATTTAATTTTTAACTACGTTATTATTAATATTCGACACATTTTTTGTGATGTTTTTTTGTCATGTGTTTTTGTTTTGAATAAATAATTCCACGACTGTATTATTGAAATGACCCATTAGCAGGTAATAGAAAACACTATTAGTCATATAGCAACGTTTAGTGTCTGACGAGTGACGACTGACGCAACCTAACCCAAAAAGCTCAAGAACATTTTAAGTTACTCTACATACTAATAGCTTTAGGCTTATTGTGTTAATATTAATGAATATGGGTAAGAATTAATAAAAATAATGATAATTAAAATGTGAACAAAAACAGGTATTTAATACTCGCTGCAGTTATATGCTACGGGCCCTGCATCACGTTGCTCACTTGGCTTCGCTCGAAATGTGTTAAAGATGAGGAATATCACATATCTCTATCCCCGAGCGTGTGGTTTGTTTATGGAGCTTTTATCAAGCAAGGCACTACTTTATCTCCTGAGGCTAGTGAGTATCTACCATAAATCAAATAACACTTTTATTATGAACTAGCCTTTCCCGCGGCTCTGCTCGCGTTCTAAAGGCTTAAAATCAAAAGAAATATTTTTCTCCCGTTTTACAACATTTTTCATTGATGCTCCGCTTCTATTAGTCGTAGCGTGATTAGTCGTAGCCTATAGCCTTCCTCAATAAACGGACTATCCAACACAAAAAGAACTTTACAATTCGGACCAGTAGTTCCTGAGATTAGCGCGTTCAACCAAACAAACAAACAAACTCTTCAGCTTTATAATGTTAGTATAGATTCAAAATTTTGCTTGTGTGCGTGTAGGTATGTGCATGTACAAATGCCTAAGCCGATTTGGATAATATTCAGTATAAAAAATTACAACAACAACAACTGGACTGCGTAAATGGCAAAATAAAGAAATGGGAACAAGTTGACGAAAAAGTAGGAACTGAAGTCTATATATATACCATTTACCTCGAACATAATCGAACCAGCATCTTCCATTATGATTGATGACAAGAAGTGATCGCAGACACTACCCTGATGAAAGCTTTACATATTTTTTACCTTTCATAGAACTTTAATTAACCACGAGAAATTAAAAATAGAGTAACTATTTATTGGGACGTGATTACTCGTACGACTGGAAGATCAAAGCCCGCTAGTGAACCTGTCCAACTGTTAATTAATAATGCTACAGTGAGTTCCAATGAAGATGTTGCAAGTTCATTTGAAAGTTATTTTACGAAAATCCCTGAAAAGGTCACATCGTCTTTAAAATCTTCTCCTACAGATGCATTAATTTCTTTGAAAAGTCATACTCCTCACTGTGATCACCAATTTAAATTTTCTTATGTAGATGCGGATGAAATAATTAAAATATTTAAAACTATCAATCTTAAAAAAACTGGTGATATATGGGGCATGTCTGTTAAATTACTTAATACAATAATAACAAACATTGCACCACAATTGTCTCTTATTTTCAATAAATGCATAGATACAGGAATATTTCCTGATCTAATGAAAATTAGTAAAATAATACCTCTTTTCAAAAATGGGGAAAAAAATGATCCTGGCAACTATAGACCTATTTCTATATTGCCATGTATGAGTAAAATCTTTGAAAAACTTATTTTAAGTCAACTTATAATTCATTTTAACACAAATAATATTTTACATAGTAAACAGTATGGTTTCACTAAAGGCAAGTCTACAGCTGATGCGGGGATTGCGCTTCTTAGACATATTTATGACGCTTGGGAAAAATCACAGAACGCAATTGGAGTTTTCTGTGATTTATCTAAAGCTTTTGATTGTGTGGAACATGAAACTCTTTTACTTAAATTTGCACATTACGGTGTTCGTGGTATTGCTCTCGATCTACTTGCTTCTTATCTTACTGATAGGGTTCAGAAGGTCGCGGTAAATAACGTCAATTCTTCTGGTTCTCGTCTTAGAATGGGTGTTCCGCAGGGATCTATCCTGGGTCCGTTTTTGTTTTTAGTTTATATTAATGATCTTCCGTTTTATGCCGATAAATTGTGTGATACTGTACTCTTTGCGGATGATACCTCCTTAATTTTTAAAGTTGATAGAAAGTTAAATAATTACGACGAAGTAAATAGTGCATTATCGCATATACTTCACTGGTTTAACATCAATAATCTGGCTTTAAATGCCAAGAAGACAAAATATATGCAGTTTTTATTACCTAATGTAAAAAGGCAGAATTTCAATTTGTATCTTAATAACGACATGTTAAATACGGTAGATTCCACGGTCTTCTTGGGATTGACTTTAGATTCGGGTCTGCAATGGGGTCCCCATCTCTCGTCTCTTGCGAGTAAACTGAGCTCAGCTGTTTTCGCTGTTAGAAAAGTCAGGCAGCTAACGGACGTTGATACTGCCAGACTTGTTTACTTTAGCTATTTCCATAGCATTTTATCGTACGGTATTTTGTTGTGGGGTAATGCAGCGGATATTAAATCAATATTTATAATTCAAAAAAGGGCCATTCGGGCTATTTATAACATGAGCGCTCGGGATACTCTCCGCGAACTTTTTAAAGAAATAGGTATACTTACGGTTGCTGCGCAATATATATATTGTAACATCATGTTTGTTCGTCAAAACGTTAATAGCTACTCAAGGCACTGCGACAAACACGGTATAAATACAAGAAATAAGAATAAACTTGTAACACCCAGTTTTCGCCTACAAAAAGTAAATAGGTCATTTATGGGGCAAGGTGTACGCATGTATAATAAAATTCCACAGTCAATACTGAGCTTGCCTTTGAAGCAATTTAAATCTAAAATTAAAAATACGCTACTGAATAAGGCTTATTACACCATCACGGAATACCTAGTAGATGTAAATGTGTGGGAGTGACTGGTTGTGTCTCACGTAGGATAAATAGATAAATTGTAATACCATATTGTTACCAAATATTTGAAAAGAGCAACTGTTGAGTTTCTCGCCGGTTCTTCTCAGCAGAACAGCTTTCCGAGCCGGTGGTAGCTTACTCACAGACTTACAGACTGACATTTAATTTTATTAATGTAAAAATGACGATTCAAAAGTGCTTGTAAAAGTCTATTTGAATAAAGAATATTTTGATTTGATTTGATTTGATTTGATTTCAAAAAAACTGCCCTTACATGTGTGAAGTTGTTCCAACATAATGTCCGATGGTATCGCTAATGGTAGTCCGTCATTTATCACAGCAGTCCCGCCCTGCGTCTAATCAGAGTAATGTAAAACGTGTAAAAGATTTTATCGGATTTTTTGTTTCTGTATCATTTATTTTCTACAAAATATGTTATAATTACAGCGTTACGGTTACATTTTACCATCTTTGTAAGCAAATATGAAATAACACGTTTGTAGTGTGTTCATACTTAATGTAACTGTTGCGGGTTCGAGTCCCGCTGAGTCATTTGTGTGATGAGATGATTGAAGTACAAATGTTCGTGATTTGTACTCCAATCATAAAACAATCATAATTGTACGCTTATGACTTTTTTTTTCGTTTAAAAACATTAATCTCTTAACTATAGTTGGTTAGATACATTCTGACTAACAAAGCTACATATAAAAAATGTAATTTTCAAATTGAAAAATGGTTTCAAAAAGACCTAAAATAGAAACAGGTCAGGGACGCCCCCTGGCCTGTTTCTATTTTAGGTCTTTTTATGAACTATTTGAAAACATTCTTATTTCAAGACTGTTTTGTTTCAAGTTTACAATAATCTTACTTTCCTTGCTATAAGGACGTCATGGTACGAAAAGTCAAAGTAAGATTATAGTATTCACGCTATAAGAGTTCATAGTACGCCCCCAGTTAGTATATGTAGTTGTAAATCGCTAGTTTGCTATTCTCAGATCGATCACAACACTAAACACTGACACTGTTGACTGTCATTTAAAAAATATCTAATAAGTAAGCTTTTATGGGTAATGAAGTAAAAAAATCAAGAAAAATGATCTCTACATTAACATTGTTCGATGAAGTATAATAAACTATACCATTTTTAACTCCTCCGTATATACGGTTTTTTATATTACGTACTTTAGAAAATTACTATTTTACATGTAATCACTTTACTTGATTACTACTTCATATGTAATTACATAAATTAAGGAACTCATACTAGATATTCATTCGACTTTGTCGAACTATTTGTGTAAACGACATGACAATGAATTTTGAATTAAATATAAATATTTTTAGATACAACTCGAGTACTTTTTGCAACGTGGTGGCTATTCGTAATACTTCTGTCAGCATTTTACACCGCCAATCTCACGGCTTTTCTAACTCTTTCTAAATTTACACTGGATATTGAAAACCCTATAGATTTGTATAAAAAAAATTATCGATGGGTCGCTACTGAAGGAGGAGCCGTGCAGAATACTATTAAGAGCGTAAGTTATTTTGTTATAATTATTTTATCTTCATTTTAAACTCTAGCTCTAGCCTAGTGGTAACGCGCTCGCTTGGATAACCGAGTGATGCGGGTTCGAATCGGGGTCTCGCACCTCTGATATTTTCATGTGCGAATCATTTTCTATCATAATTACCACTTATCTTACGGTGAAGGAAAACATCGTGAGGAAACCTGCGTGTTTGAGAGAACCTAGCAAGTTTTCGAAAGACATGTGAAGTCCGCCAACACACAATAGGACAGCGCGGTGGACTATGGCCTAATCGAGGGAGAGTTCGCTCGTTCAGAGGGAGGCTAATTACTATTATTTTTAACTAGCGGGTCACTTTTCGACTCTAATGAAAAACAAATACAATAATCTATACTGCGGGAACCGTACAATTTTTTCGGAATAAAAGTTGCATGTTCCCATTTCCTTCAGCAAGTAATATGGCTTTCCTACTTTTACTATCACTACAACAGTTTTATATTACCTATAACATATCATCTTTTTAAATAATACATACCATCTTTTCGGGAGTCTCTCCCGTGACCAAAAATCAAAATAAATCAGCGACAAAATCCGAAAAGATAGTTTATTAATTACCTTAATATATTATACAAATAGATATATAATTATAAATTTGTAAAATATAGCCCGATGAAGACCTGTATTACCTAAGTCGAATGGTAGCTAACGGTCGAGCGAGGTTCCGTACGATCCGCTACAACGAGGACTTCCTCCCGACCGTGGCGGGAGGAACAGTGCTTGTCAAGGAACAGGACGCCATAGATAACCTAATGTATTACGATTATTTGAGGAAAACCAAGGAAGGTATGCAAAAGAAATATTGCATTATGCCTTTGTTAATAGTTACAATTTTAATTTCTTTAAATATTTTTATTGTTTAATTTTTAAAATATAAGTACATTTATTTCAACATTACTAACAATTTTTTTCGTAATGGTAGGATTACTACCAAATTACTACACTTATTTCATGATGTAAATGTTCTGGTGAACCAGTATTTTTTTTTATTTTAAAGATGGCAACTGTCAACATCATTAAAAAAAATAATTTTGGCGCTCTTTTTTGATGTTTATAAAAATAAATAAATATTATTTTTATTTGTAATTCCAACACCTTGACTTCACCTTTTTTAAGGTGTGGCAGAAGCTGATAGATGCACTTATGTGGTCGCTCCAAATGCATTCATGAAGAAAAATCGGGCATTCGCCTACCCCAGGAATAGTAAATTGAAGATATTATTCGATACAGTGTAAGTACTTACAATTCTTCTTTTTACATTCTATTCATATTGCGTGAAATAATAATAAAATTTATTACAATAACATTTATTTATAGTTGTCTGATTCTGAGAAGCATCCCATGTGTTATCAGTCTTGATTCAACAAAATTCTTTAGTCGTTAGCGCGAAGGAGTGACCAATATACACACAATACGTAAAACAGTATGCCAATGTTTGGAAACCTAAATTATCAATTATTATTTTGTTTATTCTTTTTTTATTAATTTGTAGACTCTCGTATTTAATACAATCTGGTATAATCAAGTTTCTGGAACGCCGAGACTTGCCGAGCACTAAGATATGTCCTCTCGACCTGCAGTCTAAAGACCGTCAGTTGAGGAACAGCGACCTTTTGATGACTTATTTAATAATGGTTGCTGGTTTAGCTGCAGCTATAGCTGTTTTTATCGGCGAGGTGAGTGTAAATACTTATTATTAGAAAATTACTGATAAGGTATTTTTTTTCCATTCGTCCCTTCGTTTAAGACCTTTCGGCTAGCAACCCCATTGGATCGACTTAATTATAACCCAAATACATAATTTATCGAATTCAAATCTCTCAACATGCTTTTTTGAACAACGACAACAAACGATTATGAATAAAATAAAAGTGGTAATAGTAAATTGTTGTTTTAATATTATAAATTGTACTGAATTTAATATAAAAATCTATTTCTAGATCACATTCAAACGCTACATAAACAAAAAAGCTGCTAAAGAACAACAAAGCAAACCGATTAAAAGGCGACGCAATACAAATACACGTACACGTTATGATGACAGCCACCCGCCGCCATACGACTCGTTGTTTGGTAAAACAAAGAATAAGTTTAATGACTCACAGAAAAGAATTATTAATGGCAGGGAATATTATATTGTGCATAATACCAACGGGGATACACGACTCATACCTGTCCGGACACCATCGGCCTTTCTATATCGCTAAACCATAATACTTTCTTAGGTTTACGCGAATATTTGACATTATAAATGAAACTATCTTTTCGGATTTTGTCGCGAATTTATTATGATTTTTGGTTCCCGACGTTTCGAATGCTTTACAGCAATCATGGTCAGTCTCTCCCGTGATCATGATTGCTGTAAAGCATTCGAAACGTCGGGAACCAAAAATCATAATAAATCCGCGACATAATCCGAAAAGATACCTAGTTTCATTTATAATCGCTAAACTAGTTAATTAATTCATACAGTCGTCTAACGAATGTTTCTAGAACATTAATGACATGCGGGATAGGCATTCCCGACTGTCATACTTACTAAAAGTATGAAAGTCGGGAAAAGGCTTTAGGGTTGATACGTTTGACATGCCTTGAGATGTCAGTATAATTTAAGCTTCAAACTGGTGTTTTTGATAATCCCTCATTTGATAGCATTTGCATGAAAATCAAATTACTGTATGGAATTACTATGGTTGAATTATTTATTATTAATATTTATAATTTTTTTGTTCACATCTTTTTACTATATTTATATAACTATCTTTTTAGAGAATTGTAAGGAAATACCTCTTGGATCAATAAATAATGTTAAGTAGGTATAATGTAGAAATCAAAAAATATTTTTAGATTAGTTCTTTAAATGATTAAAAACTATAATACGAAAAATTTACACTGTGTGATTTAGATTTAGTGTTATCGGATCAGATAATAAATGTAATTGACAATAAAAGGCTTTTTTTATTATATATTTTTAATAACTGTGAAAATACATTTCCACAATTACACTAACATTCAAACCAAGATCAACATTTGCTCATAAAAACTTATTTTAAAAACAAAAACATTATTTTCATCCGCTTACTGTCATTTAAAATAGAAATCGATTCGATAATCGATTTTCGCCAAAATGTATATTATAGTCTTGACCATAAAATATTCATCATAAAGATTATTAAGCAGATGATAATAATAAAATTAAACATAAGGCTGTGCCTGATCGTACAATAATATATATTTTGTACATAAATACAAACAAAGGTACCTACAGACTTTATATTAAGCCTTAACTGACAGTCACGCAGTAGCACACGCACTATTCATAACAAACTTAATAATATATTAATAAGTTCATTACATTATATGATAAAACATCTAATCGTCTTACGCTAAGAAAATGCTATTCAATTATTTTTATACAAAAATTGGATGGAAGTTTCGGCAATGTGGAAATTCTTTGTTTTGATTTAAAAGGAAGGTGGTGTGAAATATTTGGTAGTCGTTTGACTGTGATTTATACGTGTTATAAATACAAGAAACATTATGTTGTCTCGCTTTGGCAGCCTTGAAGCGTTTATCTTGGAAGGAGGATGACAAGTTAATTAATAAATTTTCTCGATTTAATATCAACACTAATCTATCAGTAGTCTCTTGGCCTATAAATGACAAACATAGTATAAGATCTAAAGTAAGATCTGTAATCAATCATGACATGCTATTCCACAAATAATGTATAGGTATGCTGAATTAAATTTTAACATTGTGCCATTAATTCATATTATTTAATTAATAAGTAAAGGAAATTTAAAGCAAAAAAAATCAAATTTAATTTAAGGTTTTTCAACATAATTTTTTTAACAATACAAAAAAGTACCTCACTTTAGATTTTCTACTGTCACACACACAAACAACCGGAAACATCTAAAAACAATAATGTCCAATTTTGAATTTTATATTTTTTAACAATTTTCTTAAGAAGAAAATAAATTGTAGATGTAATCAACAAGTAGCTATTATTATAAAGTTTTCTAGCGTTATAATCAATTATTACGAATTTAGTAAGCCACTTCCAATTTTATTTTCATAAATGATATCCCATATAATAAATACATTTTAATATTTCATTACACTTATTTTAAAAGGTCAATAATGTTAGGATTAATCAAGCCTCAACTATATATCGTATCGTGTGATTTTCCAGACATTTTGATTAATTTTATACAGTAAACTAGTTTTATTTTTTAAATAATGTAAGCCTCAATGTTCTATCAATTTGAGCCTTAGGGCTGCCTCTTAAAGTTTTTCGATTAATCATATTTGGTTTTTTAATTTAACTGAAATCTCTCTTTTACTTTAAAAGATGTGATTTTTAGAATATCATAATATACATCACGATGTCTTAAAACCGTATTTTCCGTGGATAAAGAAAAAAAATGTATTTTTTTGACTATCATATCTTATTTATGACAGACAGCCCTAGCAACTTAGTATATTATATTCTTGCATTAGCGACTTAAAACGTTCTATCTACTGTAGTAAATTTTGATTAAAACATAAGTGTTGCTTTAAATATTAAAACTTAAACAAAGAAATATTGGGCAGTTTCAAACGAATGATCAATATGAATTAAAATATATTAATTTTAAATCAAATTTAGAATTAAGGTACATAAGATGTTAATCGCCATTTACTACAATAATAGTCGTTTTATTAACTATATTAATATTAACTAACTTTCGAAATCCTTTATCTTTACTTAAATGCTTATTGCAATATTACCCGCACACTCGTTCAACTCTTCGTTTCTACTTAAACTATCGTCATCACAATTTTTAAGTATAGTAATTCTATATCACGGTAAGTTCGGATTTGCGGACGAAGCTAAAAATGCTTACTATTTTTGGTGTGAGTTAAAAGTTAAATGGATAAAAGACGACGTTATCGACATTTATTTTTTTTGTTCGTGTTTTATAATAAAATATTTAAAGATGTGAATGGATGAAGGTGATAAGTTGCGTTTTCGAATTTTCGCCGTTTTATCCTTAGATGTCGGTATTATGGCTACACTCATAATATAAAACAGTTTTAAATCTTAAAACCGCCATATTTATGACTATTATAGTTCAGTTCACGCCACTTGACATCCACTATACATACACGCACTTTATACATTACACAAACTTTGAACTCAATTTTATCGAAATTATAATTTTGCGCCATTAATTATCACCTTTATAAGAGCTAAATGTTAAAAAAACCAACAAATAGATTAGACCAATTAACCTATATTCGTTTATTCGTCACATAACGTTGAAATCAATTAAGTCCTATTTAAATATTAATATTTTGTATCTTCCGGAACATTAAAAACTTATTTTTTTATTATTGGCAATATTGATTTATTGTATATGTACAATATATCGATGTATTGTAGAAAATGTCAGTACGCACTATACTAGCGGCACGCTATGATGGCCGGTTTGACGTTTGTCCGCTCATGAAGTTCCGTATTAATTGATAACGACTTTGAAGGAAATAATTGTATTACTTTATTGACGATAGTATTGTGCAGAGATTCATAAATTTTATCGAATGTAGTTTTAGGTTTAGGACTCAAAATTTATTTATTAAATTGATTTCTAAAATGTATACAAGTGTAGAAAAATCAGTTTGCACCATTTAAGGGGTGAATGTACTTGTGAATATGAACAATTTTCACTATGTGGACAAACCTCTGAAATCGCAAAAAAATATCAGCTGTTTCATACAAAAGGTAAAATTTTTATTTTTATATGATATATACCACAACTCGGCATTTGGTTTTCTAAATTGAAAATTTTTAAAAATGGAATCTAATACGATCGTCACATAGGATCGCTGGCTAGCACAACTACTACCTCCGGCAAACTCGCGTCAATGCTCAATGCAAAACAAAGCAGTTTCGAATTGACGTTGCTTCGAAAAGTATAAACTGTCAGTGCAATGCGATTGTGATATAGTTTTGACCTGGCTTTGGATTTCAAATATTGATACTGCATTACTGTTGACCCTTGCTCGTTAATTTGGACTCTGTTCAAGCCCTTTGTTGTGGATTTCGTCGATATGACCGAACGTACGCAGAGAACTGTTCTAAATAGTCAGACACGTGAGTTCGTAATACGCCTTCGTAACTATTTCGATCGTGAAGCTCAAAATGGAGGGCCAATTTTACCTATAACGTCAGTGGTTGAACGCGTAGCTGATGCGCTTAATATTGGACAACGAACTGTTAGACGGATAACTAAAAAAAAATATGGCGAGACTGGCACAGAAGAAAATAAACTTCACACACCAAAAAAGAGAAAACGAGCAAAACCAGTCGTAGGCATCGATAGCTTTGATGCCGATGCTATCCGAAGACATGTTTACGGCTACTATTTACAGAAGGAGTATCCAACAAGAAAAAAGTTGGTGCATTCACTGAAGGAAGCTGGATTATTCTTCGGTGGGGAAAGTTCTTTAACGAAGATTTTGAAGACCATTGGATTTCGATACAAAAAATGTAACAAACGCAAAATATTGATGGAAAGATTTGATATAGCGATGGCAAGGTATACTTTTTTACGGCAAGTGAAAGAAATCAAAAATTGGCAAAATGTTGTGTTCTTGGATGAAACATGGCTTAATGCTAACCATACTGTAGGCCGTTCTTGGAACGATGACACAGCAGCATCTACTTCCAAAGTTCCTGTAGGAAAAGGATCGCGACTTATAATTTGTCACGCCGGAACCATCAACGGGTTTGTCGAAGGTTCTCTCATGGCTTTTGCGTCAAAAACCACTGGAGACTATCATGAAGACATGAATGGAGAAAAGTTTACTGAATGGTTTACCTCAATGTTGTGTAGCCTCCCTGAACCATCTATTATAATTATGGACAACGCCCCATACCACTCGATGCAAATTGACAAGCCACCTGCCCAATCCCAAAAGAAAGCTGATATCGTCGCATGGCTTCGTAAAAATGGCGTAGATGCAAACATGAATATGTTAAAAGCGGAATTAGTACGTCTTTTAAAAGAAAACAAACCAACCAAGATCCGATACGTCATTGACGAAATAGCATTAGAACATGGGCACAGAGTTATACGGTTACCGCCTTACCATTGTGAGTATAATGCGATTGAGTTGGTGTGGGCTCAAATTAAGGGATATGCTGCAAGACACAATACAGAACCCCCATTTACCACAAAAAAAATGCTAAAATTATTAGAAGAAGCTTGTGAACATGTGACTAAAGGAGACTGGGAAAAGGTTGTGAATAGAACTGTTAAATTAATAAGGGAAGATTATGAAAGAGATGTGAAAATAGATAATATTATAGAAAACGAACATATAATTATTAATGTAGGTGATGATAGCAGTGACGACAGTGAAAATAGTAGTATGGACGAATCTGATTAATTATGGCCTTTTGTGGCACCTTTTTTGGTATCTTTTGTATTCATATGTTTCCTGTGTGCATATAAAGTATGTATATTCATTTTCATTCAAATATTCAGTTCGTTCAAATAAATTAAATAAACATATACATTTTTGTTTTATTAAACCTATTTAATCAGGTACAAAAACAAAACTTAATTGTTTTTTGTTCGAGAATAAATTGACATTCCACATCACTATTGTAATGTGTCAAACCGGCCATCATAGCGTGCCGCTAGTGTAGTCATTGAATTAAACTACACGATATATCTATCCTGCTCTTATGTATGTAGCATTGAACTGTGTGAGCAAGAGGTCTTTTGAACCATATAGCTCAATTATATTATAACTTATTTTTTATATCACTACTACTATATTTATTGCTTTGTTTGTGAAGGTAGATCGTATTCGTGATCACATTTTATGAAGTACTAAGATCAAAGTTGGCATTCTATATAATTTTCTTAATGTATCTTTACACCGATTAAAAACAATAAACTCCGTATGTTATAAGTATATAATTGAATAAGTAAATTAAATTGTGAAGTGTAATTGTGAAGTCATAAATAGACGAGTGATAAGATATCAAATCTATGTACGGACTGACCTAAAATCTAAGAGGTCAGTGACATTAGTCCTTAACGAATAAAAGAAAAGTTTAAGCTGAGGAAAGTCTTCTATTGTTATAAATTCTTTTTTTATAATTTTTTCCGCGTTTCTATTACATATTTACTATTATTATTTACCCTTATGTTATATTAAAACATTATTATTTTATTTTAAACTATTGTGTTGGGTGATCAACATAATGGAAAAAATCTAATTTTAATTATTAATCAATGTATGATTATTTAGCATTTTATTATTATATCTTTGAAACATGATGCTATTTTAAAAATTATTTACATACCTAATAGAAAACTGACCCAATATATTACGTGGATTAATTGTACTTTTGGACTATTTTTTTTACAGGGCGAATGTACGTACTATACGTAGTAAATATACATTAAACTATTGTAAAAAATCTAAGATTTAGACATATTAATAAAAGATTACGCTATAATAGTGTTTGTTCAGCAATAATAGATGAGAACTTTGGCCTGTTACTTGTTTAAACAAAATTAATCGAGTTAAAATTTATTGAAAAAATTAATTAAATCCTATAAACAATTAATTTCGTTTTTAATATATTTTTAATAGGTGCAAAAGTAGGGTTTTCAGATATGAAAATCGTCCATTTTACAATAAAAAAGAGATAATCGGGATAAAAACTGTACTTTCTTTTAAGTTGGAACAAATCAGCTTTTAAAAAAATACGTTAAAATCGCGTTAAGTAAGTGATTACTGAGTTCATCGTGGATCCACTTCATGACACGGGAATTTTATTTATTAAGAAGATAACGTAAATAAATGATAATATTATAATAGTTTAACCTAATAACATGGGTTTCTTTAATAGCGAATGCACTTCACCTAATCGTTAATATTACGTCGCTCATAGGCTATTAACCCTGACATACTTGTCTTGTAGACTTTAAATTATTATTAATACTCTATTACTATCACTATTTTGTGTGATTTAAATTAATATTTGCCATTAACTTGAAACAAACATCAATTCATTATATTATGTATTATTTTGTGAATTAATTTATGTAGATACATGATTTATTCTTCAATTATTTTCTTTATTATAGAAAACTTTAAATTTTGCTATGCGTGTTTGGTTTCGATAACAGAATATTTAAATTTCGAACATAAATATAAATAAATGATCGTTTAACTACATTTTAATATTATTAACGCTATGTAGATCATTAACTTGAAACAAACATCAATTCATTATATTATGTTTTATTTTGTGAATTAATTTATGTAGATACATGATTTATTCTTCAATTATTTTCTTTATTATAGAAAACTAATTTTGCTATGCGTTTTTGGTTTCGATAACAGAATATTTAACATTTCAAACATAAATATAAATAAATGATCGTTTAACTACATTTTAATATTATTAACGCTATGTAGATACAATAGTTCTAGATTACATGACTCGCTCTTATATTATACATATTAGTTGTGAAATTCTTATATCTAAGAACACATTGTTTTCTTAATTTCGAAACATTTTAATCACATTTATTTCAATCAATTTTTATTTATGAAAAGGTCGTTTCTTTTTATTAGAGAAAACTCATTATAATTTATTATAGATATTATCATAAAACAATATTTTTTATTAAAGTTATGCAAACTAATTGTTATTTTTGTTCTCAAAAAATCATACACGAATAATTAACATAATATTTAATATTTATAGTTCCTATTCATGAACATTTTTTAAACATTTAAACAATACGTTTTAACTAAATATTCATTTAAAATCACTGTAAAATAACTAATTCCACATTCAAAAATATTTGTAATTTAGGTATAAATTAAAAAAAAGGGAAAATTGCATCACTATTGGCGCAGATATCGTGTTGTTACACCAGAATCATTGTTTCAATCGATAAATAAAAAATAAAATATTTTTCATAGTTGATTTTATTACATTTAATAATAGTCTTATGTATTAAATAAGTTTACCTATATGTAAGTTTCTCTAGTATCGATTTCACAGCTAATGTGTATTGCGGGCGGGCACTAGGCGGCCTGTCACACCGCCAGCCGCCCGTCTATCATCGGGGTTGGCAGGAGGGACCTGGAAAACAGTTTTATAATTAAGTACGGTGTTAAAAATCCATAAATCCACTTTTTTTTATTTATTGCTTTTTAGATGTCAAAGAAAACAGTCACTTCGTGACCGTAATTACTGTAAAGCATTCGAAATACCGCGAAATCCAAAAATATAAAATAATGAGTGAGGAGATTGATAACTAGTTTTTTTTGTCTATATTAATGGTTGACTTTTTTTCACGCATTTCATACCGTTTAACAAACAAAAGAACTACTGAACATTTTTGAAGAAACTAATAATATAGTTTAGCTTATACATCAATATGAGTATTATACATCATTATATTAACTAAAGTACGCAGATGGAGTCACATAGAAACACTACTTCATAAAGAAATATCTGAACTTCATCTTCTTCTCGTGTCGATGGCAATTCTTAAAGGTCAGCCCAAAACTCGGCCACCATTATAGCTTTATCAGTGGCCTGCATAAGCTCCTGTAAGTTGCAGGTAACAGGGCAAGCAGGGCATATAAGAAGTTGCCTCATCGATTGAGGAGCAGTACCGCATCTGCACTCCAAGCCACCCTCGCAAATCCCCACCTGGTCAAGTTTTCCTTGCTTCGGCCAACCTGAGTCCGAAGTCTGTTAAGAGACTTCCTGGTCTATGACCAGGGGCAAGGTTCTCAGACGGGGGGACGAAGGGAGATGGCAAAGAACCAAGAATATCTGAACTGACTTACCCACACTCTAAGGCATCTAAGTTCCTGGCAGTAGCAGGCCCCTGGCCGCCTGCGCCAATGTTAGAATTCATCGACTCGGTCCTCGAACCCATATTCCTTTGCCTGCACATATACGGTGTGACCGTCGGCGAAGGCGTGCTTTGTTTCTGAAAATGTCAACAAACAATTATAATGTACATACACTGGTATTTTTATGTATGATGCAATAACGATTAATGAATGAAATTGATTTCACTAATGAATTAATGTATGGATTTTTCGACCTTTTGAATACGCTTTTATCACATAGTAACTTGAAATCTCGTAAATAAATATAAGAAATTTAATTGGAAATCCGTTTATGTTTAATAAGTCATAATATTTCAAATTATGTATATCTAGTTAGGCTACAAATATTGTTTTAAATGATTTGAGTTGCAATTCAGTAATAAAAGCGTGTATTTTAATATTTTACAATACAATTTATTAAAAACTTGGTTTAAGCTCCTTACTGAAAGAGAAATAAATACGAGTGCAAAATAAATAATGAAGTTATATGTAATATAATATGAATGTTTTAGAATAATATTAAATTCTAAATTTATTTCTTTGGAACAATACTAAATCAATTCACATACTAACTGAAAATACTGGTAAACTAAACTAAAATGATTGTTCACAGTCAACGACAACATTTAAATGAGTTAAAGACTACTTCGTGATTTATTATAAGCATCGTTTAAGTTAAAATATAAGTTAAAATAGATATTCACCTGTAATACATATTTTTTAACAGTTCATAATAAAGTTAAAACTATTTTGTTATTTTTTTTAATTTCGTACCTGTTATATGTTTAGAACGTCTATTTTAAATGTAAGGTTTATTTTATTCAATACAAGTAAAAAAAATTAACTTCGTTGAATAATTTTATAATTTGTATGAAATGTTTTCTTCGATAAATATGACGTAATTGCCTGAAAGGGCAAGACTAAGCTTATATAAAATTCTCTTTCTAATACATTTGTATTGAAAGCTAAGCAAATTAATATCATAAACATAAACGTATTTATACAGTAAAAAAATGTAATATTAGTAAAAATAATAGTTGGTATAATTTAGCTATTTAAAGTAAGCGAATATGTAAGGTGATGTAATTGTTATGAAGGGTACCAGTTGTTACTTGTTAGTTCTAAATTCGAAAACATAAAATGTCATTTAAACTTTAAATTTAAACAGATTATAAAAGGTATATAGATAAAATATATTCGGCAAAAAGTACGATAACTTGTATTAGTTGTGAGGCAAAAAAGAATTGGTTTATCTATGGCATCGAAGTATAAAAAAATATTTTTTATAGGCAATGTATGTATAAATAAAAAATATTACATAATATCTTAACAGTATCTCAAAATCGATACGCTATCGCAATGACGTAGGTACTTTGAATAGTCATTCAATTATAATCGTAAATTATTTTCATATAGTTAACTACATTGTTTGTAAGGGATTTAAAATTAATATTAGCTATTTTGTATTTGTATTGAATACAAAAAGTACAATAGTCCAGTTGCAGCGTGCTTGTTTAGAAAATCGAGTTCAAATTTCGGGTTTTGCACCTCTGATATTTTCATGTACAAGTCCTTTTTAGTTACATGATTAGCACGTCTTACGGTGACGGAAAACATCGTGAGGAAAACTGCATATCAGAAAGAACCTAGCAAGTTTTCGAAAGACATGTGAAGCCCGCCAACCCGCACTAGGCCAGCGTGGTGGATTATGGTCTCATCGTATTGACGTTAAAAACAGATATAAAAATTGTTATTTCGCCAAAATATTTTGTATATGTGTTGATAAATGATAATCTAATATAATATAAAACTTTAAGTACTTATCAATGTGCATGAGTTATTTGTGTAAACTTGTAAAGAAATCAAAAACATAAATATTTTACTATTTTTAATATATTTAACACATAATCATATAACAATGTTAATATAGGTATTTGGCATACTGAGGCATAAAGCTAATCATGATTTGTACAATAGACATTTTTAAAACCACTCAACAACGTTAAATTTCAACGTGTCAACAAAATATCACATTTATTTGTACAAAAATACTAAATCTCTTCTAAACATAAGTAGTTTTATTCAAAATTCTTCAAAAAATCGGTTGTTTTGTGGGACGTATTCAGTTTGCTTTCTTCGTGTACGACTCGCATTTCCTTGAAAAATATTATCGAACCCTTATCGTGTCTAAAGTGATAAACTGAAAAATTAAAAAAAATAATTTCTTGCGAAATTAATCGAGCTTTTACTTCTACACCTGTTCCTTCAAATTTCGATAGTTAGATACTCCAATCTAAAAAGTTGATTATCTACATATAATGTTAATAATAACAATAATCAGTACGACGCAATTGATATGATCGATTCGATATTTAAAAAAAATATAAAACAATATACAATAACAATATAAGTACAAAATATATAATATAGTCTTTGTCCATGCAACCCAACCAGTTTCTTTATGTCTAGGTTGCATGGAAGAGATAACTCTTAAGTGATAGGGCCCTTACACTAAAATGAATATATTATTGTTTGTGTACTGTATATTTCTTTCTTTTGGTTTATTAAGGATTTATAAATAAATAGGTTTTTTTTCACCCATAACTACACAGTATATACAAATATGGAAGCATTCAACTCTTTTAGACTACAGTCTACTCGTACAATACTCGGAATACAAAATATTTAAAAAAATAAAATACCTTTAAGAGCACAAAATCTTAGTCAACTACATATTAAATTAAATAACAAATTTATATATTAAACTTTTCCAAAATGTACCAGATGCAATCAAAATATACCCCTATATGGAACTATTGATACCTATTGTGCAATGACGCTAGAAAGCGGAAAGCGAAAATAAGTAAATGAATGTTATGGTAAAAAACAAACTAGTGAAAGTGACCTCGCCTAATCCATGCCTTCTTTGTTATAGATTAACTAAGGTTCCTGTTGTTTTTGATATATATATATATATATATATATATATATATATATATATATATATATATATATATATATATATAAAGTACTCATTTTCGTCGATTTCACTCGTAGGAAGTTTTGGATTAAAATTCAGAATTACGCGATCCTTATTAAAACAGGGAATGTTTTCATATACACGAATCAACACATTTAGTCTCGATCGGCTATAACTAATATCTCTAACTAATACTAACATCATCAGCCCTTTTTTTAACGTCCCACTGCTGGGCACGGGCCTCTTTCAGTACGAGGGGGATCAGACCTTAGTCTACCGCGCTGGCCTAGTACGTGTTGGCGGATTTCACATGTCTTTCTAAAACTTGTTAGGTTTTCTCAGACATGCAGGTTTTCTCACTCACGATGATGTTTTCCTTCACCGTTACCGTTAACATAGAACGCGCAATTTCTTAAAATTATACAGGATCAAATCTGAACATTAAATATTTTAGAAATATCTTATTAAAAAACCATTATCGATACACACGCCGAATTTAGAATAGAATTTTTGTTTGTCTGCTTGACGGCATTATGAGGAAAACTTGATACTTTTACGCTTTTATTTAACCGCTTAGAAAAAAAGTCGATTGATACAGTCAATGAAACTAATGATCGATGTGAAGGAATAAAACTACTAATAATGTATTCATTTCATAATAACTAAATATATAGTTTAAAGTATATCGAAAAATCTAAAATTATAAAATTAAATAATAAATATCTATATTACAAATAAAAATTATTTGATTAATTAAAATTAAATATTTTACAAAGTAGTTTTATTCGTAACATAACTGAAAACTAATAAGGATAAAGGAACTGTTAAAAGTAAACAAAGTAAAAATTAAATATTATCATATACACAATAGTACCTACTATAACAATGTATTCTAAAACCATAGTTTGTAAATATTCTGTGACAACATCCAAACCTACTGACATTCTATATATATAGACCCACTCTGCTATTGTTAGTGAAATAAACACGATTTGAATACTATGACGAATTGAACAAAAGCCTTATCAATGGACTCCAAAAAAGGAAACTAAACCAATGTTAGCTTTTCAAAATAAGATCAATAAGGAACGAATGAAAATATTTTTATTTCAATTTAATTTAAATTTCAAACCGAATTCATTTGGAAATGATTTGTACTTATTTTTAATATGAGAGTTTATAGAGCAAACAAATATGCTCAAAATAGACAGTTTACGTTTTATATGATTGCAAAGTTTAAAATTGTAGGAAACTTTCAGGTAAATTAAAATATCGAGCACAATATTAAGTACAACGATCCTCCGACGAACCTTTTTGGAATTAAGTGTTAAGTATTAAAAATATTTTAAACTTTATAACAAAAATCATTATCAAAATCAATTAACACTATACACTGATGAGTAGAATTATTTAGTTTTGGAAATTGGAATTAGACCATCTATAGGATGGTTTAATTCCAATTAATAAATTATTTAATAAAAAAATATACAGCCAAATTAAGCATCACTATCTTAAAAAATATATAAAGTCGGTCAAAAACCACTATATTTCTCACAGATTGAAATACAATAAAGTAAAAACATATAAACTATATTATGTACTAGCTAGTATGTCGAATACACGATTGCTAGTGGTGGTGGTAGATGTGCTCGAAGTACATATACGTAGATCAACAACTCAAAAAATCCACCTTTTTAACATGTCGATAAAAAGTTATATAAATATGTATTATATAAATATACATATAATTATTGAAGACACGAATGGATGAAGATGAAATGTCGCAAAATTATAATTTCGAGAAAATTAAGTTTATTTTTTGTATTACAATTAAATTGACTGTCAAGTGGCGTGAACTAAACTATTATTGTAAATAATTTAAGATTTAAAACGGTTTACACACTATGACACCGACATCTATGCATAAAACCGAAAATGTGACATCACTTTCATCCATTCATCTTCAATTATAACAAAAGTGATATTATGAGGGTTCCTTTTTTACTTTTTAAGGTACGGAACCCTAAAATCAAACTAGACGGGGTGGTCTGAGTGAGTGGGGGTACGTACTTGGTTGGGCCCGCAGCACGTGGCGTTGTGGCACAGGTCGTTGGGGGGGCAGTGAAGTGCGCACGGTGCTTCGGCCGCGCCACCGCTTATTATCTACACACCGATTATTATTTTAGTCACTTTCAGTAGCCTATGTTACTCCTTATAATATTAGCCGTGTGCCAGTGAAAGTCCCGTCAAATTCATTCCAACCGTTATAAACGAAACTATCTTTTCGGATTTTGTCGCGGATTTATTATGATTTTTGGTTCCCGACGTTTCGAATGCTTTACAGCAATCATGGTCACGGGGGAGACTCTACTGTGAAAAATCATAATAAATCCGCGACAAAATCCGAAAAGATAGTTTCATTTATAATGTCAAGTATTCGCGTAAACCTAACCTTCTATTGATGCATGTGTGAAAAACCGTACAGTATTTCGTGAGATTCGCCCATACATAATATACACATGACATGTGAATACATACACAGACTATAGTTTCCACTGACACATTACATTTATTCATTGGGCAAAATTTCTGGACTAAATAAAATAAATTGATTATTCCACAATAAAAATACAAAGTACACATGTCAGAAGTAAAACTTGAATTTAAAATAAGGCTAACTCTTCCCCGTCTCTGAGCGCCTGGTACTATGGACTTATTTTTTCGTTTCATCGAGTTTGAAATCACATCGATTCTAAAGAAGTTTCACTTCTTTTAAAACTTTTTTTAAACAAATATCTTATATAATGTAAAGCCTTGAATACACACCTCATTACCATCTAATGGCAGTTCAACAAATTCGGGCTGTATCGTCGTCGAGTGAATGCCCTCGTTGTGGAAGAACTCCTTCACCTTTTCAGCTATTTTCATGTATTCCGATAAATTCCTACACCTAAAAACATCAATGTTTAAATAAATAATACAAATTATAATACTCAAAGTATCTATACTAATACTAATAAGCTGAAGAGTGGGTTTGCTTGGTTGAACATAAGAAGAATTGGTTCGAATTGAAAAACATGTTAGTCCCTTAACCGAGAAGGCTATATAAGGCCATATCACATGATATACTACTATATAATACGAAGAAATAAATTCTCATCTCTGAGAAACCTATACAAACCATTAGTATAATTACAATTCAACTTTTAGAAATTCTTATCCAAATTCATCCCAGTGATGAATCGCATTCATCATCATCATCATCATCAAGTGATACATTTTCGTACAAAATACACATAATACAGACGTCTTACTTATTCATTATACGTATATAATAGTAATATAACATTCGTTAAGGATAAAAAAAGTAAAACGAAGTATCCATGGACAAAATGATTTGAAGCGTAACACAAAATAAGTAGAAAAGCCTTTTCTTTTATATAATAAAAATAAAATACGAAGTTGACGATTTTTACCTAACAAATGATTTATATGAAACAAAGGCATGATTCACTGTTGGAACGTGCAAGTGCGGGTTGTACTCATCTCGTCTAACAATGTATACCTTTACATTAACAACTAACGTTATCAAGGTGTATCGCGATAAAAAGCCGACGTGATAAGGAACCCCTTAATACCTAATTTTCTTTAGGTTACAGATGGCATTGCGGTAACCTATAGTTAGTTGCTAGGTTATTATGTGATACAATCACAATATTATATGAATGATAAAAAAGTATTTTTTATAAACTATTTATCGGCTTTTTACTTAAGATTTTTTTATTGAAAACAATCTCGAAAACAATAGTGGAAATCTACATAATATGTGATAAATATTAAATTTTTGTCACAAATTGGATAATAATGGCAATTAAAACTGTAATTTAGTAATTAGTTGTAAATACACGAAAGAAGAAAAGCTTACTTTCAAATCAGTTCAATCGGTACGTGCTCGCTGAAAGGATTACATATATTTTAAGGATTTCCTCTTAAACTATAAACTTCTTGTGGTGGAAAAAGCATGTGGTGGATATGAATCGAATAAAAATTTGACTTAGTACTGATGGCGTTATGTTGGCTCCCCGGTCTGTCAGTCATTGTAAAAAATGTTTCATATAAATGAGTGAAATTCGCGTAAACATTAGAAAACAATAATCGAGTAATTTGTAAACTGCATTTACTTTGAGGTAGGTTATTATGTATTAGGTAATGTGGCAAAACTGGAAAACATTGCTGCCAACATAACGCCATAGGTACATTGCGTTGAAATGAACTATACAAAAGTTTTTGGGGCAAATTAAATATTCCAGCATAATGTTTATATAATTAACAGATTAAAAATGTTTTTTAAAGTACAGATTTCAAACATTCGTCCGGTTCACTGACATTGTATGAGGGACAAAGGCTGCTGGAAGTATGCCAATAAGAAGAATTAGTCCAGAAATGTTTTGAAAACATAAATTCGTTCATCGTACATACAATTATATTAGTCACTGCAATTTTAATTGAAACCCTATATAAATGTAAGGATGATAAAAAGCGCAAGCGAATTGATATTTTACGATAAATTACATTTTATTTGAACTACTTTGTATTAATTTAAACCCTTTAAAGGACCATTTACTAAAATAATTTTATTCGAAACAAAATGCAATATCGGCATCTATTTTCAATTCTGCTTATCGGGCTTTATCAAATATATCAAAGATTTTCGCTATCAAATCATTACTTTGTAAACATGTTTTTTGTTTTTAGGGTTCCGTACCTCAAAAGGTAAAAACGGAACCCTTATAGGATCACTTTGTTGTCCGTCTGTCTGTCTGTCTGTCTGTCTGTCAAGACCTTTTTTCTCAGGAACGCGTGGAGGTATCAAGCTGAAATTCATATCAAATACTCAAGTCTATGGTCTCTTGGAGCTGTGAAAAAATCAAACTTCTAAGTCAACGCGATCAAAAGATACTCCCGTTTATGCCGCAAATTTTCGACACTCGCAAGGGAATCAAAACCTACAGGGTACTTCCCGTGAACTCAGAATCTTGAAATTTGGTACGAAGCAACGTCTTATAACACAGATAAAGGAAAAATTGCGAAAAGCATAAATTTTTAGTTACATCATATAATAAAAATATTTTTAATAATTTTAAACTTATTACCCCTTTACTCATACACCGTTCCGTACAGGTTTGTACGGAACCCTCGGTGCGCGAGTCTGACTCGCACTTGGCCGAATTTTTTTAATATGTAATAGAAAGCTGGAGAGTTAGTTGGTTGGCTTTAATCAATGCTACTATATTATCACTGATTAAAAAAGATACAGGCTATGTAGCAGTACGAGCAGATCAAACCTTCATAAAGGAACTACGCGGGCAACCCTTGTGTTATATTATTCGTTAGTATAAATATTTTGATATAGACTTAAATCAGCATAATATATATATTTACTTATATAATTACCTTTAAAACAGTATGACAAAAAATCCAATTAAATATTATTTACAATGAATATAATTTAACGAAAAATGAGTTCCATTAGACGAGTAAAATCCAACATTACAAAAACGTCTATTATATTTTCTACTCCTAAACGGGACGAAACACACTAACGTAAAACCTCTTTAAATGTATCGCCATGTATATCGCCGAGTACCTAAGAATATAAAAATATTTTCGACACTTAAACAACTTAATTACATTATTTAGTAAAAGATATAATTTATTTTAACCTTTAATAAGGTTGCTTTTGATCGTGATATAAAAGGTGAAGTCAGAGAAGCGAATTATAATAAATCCATATAATCGCAAGTAAAACAAGGGTAGGTAGCTAGTGTAGTAGCTTTGTTATACAGCATTGTTCGCAATTGACGTCATCTTCTTTCACACATCATTATTTTTATACCTCAATGCATTTTATCAGACGAATCGTTTGTATTCAGCGTTGAATGTATAACAAAAGTAAACCTTACTGTAACGTGAAAAAGTTTCTAATTGCTTGATT
The DNA here is from genome assembly GCA_905231865.2 of Boloria selene. Lineage (NCBI taxonomy): Eukaryota > Metazoa > Arthropoda > Insecta > Lepidoptera > Nymphalidae > Boloria > Boloria selene. Next base: position 4,264,006 of record HG993137.1, on the reverse strand, counting down.
CAACAAATTATATACATGTTACATTTGAATAAATGGATGAATAAGGGGTCAATTTATTGCATTGACGAAAACCGGAACTAAAATTATACCGTCTGATTAGTATTTTATAAGATTTTGAAACATTTCAGCGCGAGTTTCCCAGAACATTTGACTTAATTTTGATGCTCAGCTATTTCTGTTTCGGGGGACGTTACGAAAACGTTATTATTTCAATAATATTAAGAAATTTTAGATCAGTTAAAAATATTTGTGACCTAAGTTTTTAACATTTAACTTAAAAAGGAGCCAAATAAGCAATACATTTATATAAGACTAAACAGTTAACTAAATCTTATAGGTCTAAAATTTTACAATTACACCAGTTCCTTAAACATTTACAATAGTTTTCTTTTTTTATTTGTACCACCAACCACTAATCCTAAATATCCATAGACTAAAGAAAGAAGATATTTCTTCAAAGTGAAACTATTAACGACAGTTAATTTAAAAAAAAGACTTATCGGGTATTTCAGAAGTAGGTCAGGTAGGCCAAGTAAAATTCGATGAGGCTTCGCAGTTTTATTATTTTATACATTTAGTTAGTTTCACATTATTTTTTACATCTACTAGGTATTCAAATTTCAAAGTAACGACTAACAGTTCTAACGACATTACGAACTATTAGTGTTGCCAACTTAAGAAAAACCCAAATAATTATTTCATATCAGAATATCAGAACAGGCAACTTTTACAATTAAATAATAATTATCTACAATTATCTTACACATCAATCCTATTTTCATTTTATTATAATTTACATTATTTTTATGGTGTAACATTAGAGATCTCGGCTATTTAATATAAAAATGATCATACCTGATATGTGCACTCGCTATTATCCTGTCGCCGGCTAGCTGCCACACGTGGAACTCGTGAACAGCGAGCACGCCGTCCACCTTCTCCAATAGACGCCTTTGGATTACATCCACCTTTATTATAATAAAACAATCTGTATCAATCAAAATGAAATGCTGTCCGTTGGTAAGTGTGTAAGATTTACCATTTTTAAACAAATTATAGGCAAATTGATCTATTTAGGAAAAAGTTTTGCTATAGCCCAAATTAAACGTATTGGAGGAACAACTAGAAAAGTTTCCCGGAAAATTGTTTGGAAGTTGGAAAATTCGGGAAAAGTTACATTTTGATAGGATTAACGTGTGTTATTAATAATGACAAAAAACTTATTTATGTAAGACAACTCTCTATCAGGTTAGCTAGTAGTACCTATATGATAGGACATAGTTTTTAAGAAACGCAAAAGTTGAATGAGTGTTTGTTAATTCTTCACGCCGCGCTGTAACGGTTCAACAGATTTGAATAAAAATTGAATTGGATATAGATGACAATAGCACGCGAACAGAGCTCGCAAATAACATTTGTGTAAGTAGGAGTTTCAAATAGGTAAATATCCTATGGATCAAGGATGGAAGGAGTTTCCGAGGCACAGTTTCTTTTGCCAGTTCTTCTCAGGAGATCAAATCGTTCAGTAAAAAAAATATAATTTAATGCTGAACAAAATATTTTGAATTTTAATTTGATGTTTTATATAATATATTCTTAATCAAGAATCTTAACACAAATAATAAAAATAAAAGGTTTAGCCAGTTCGTTCAATATTATAATATATATCTAAAAATATGTGGCTAAAATGCATTAACTACCTATACTTAAATAAATAGATAACCGTAAATGTGTCAAACTTAGTACTTACATGTTCCGTACTTATATTTTACGTGCATTATAATATATTGTTATCAAATAGCAAATACGCGATATCCTCTCAAACTCTCTTTGAAATCTGTTTGGGACTCTAATGTCGACCGCAGTGTTTGTATTAGCTGCCGTGTAACCACTTGTCAATGCCGCTGGCATATCCTATGGTTTTTTATAAGTGTCGTCTGTTTACGACGGGTCGCCAGTTTGTAAAATGCCTTAAACAAATGCTTTTACAAAAGACTTATTGTAAAATAACACTGTTAGTAGCTAAAAAAGGTTTCTTATATCATATTTATAAATATCGGATCTGGCACCATCATTAAACAAGTACGGCAATGTCGAAATAGAGCTGTTTCGTAGTAATCTAGTCGTTATTATATTTTAATTACGGATATATTTTGGCAAAATGACTGAAATGTAGAAGAATTGTGCAATTTGCTTTCAGCATTTTACAAATACACAAGCACTCTTTGTATAGTGACGAATTATTCAATATGCCTGCGTCATTTATATAAAGTTTACATCGTAAACTATGCATACACACGACGGACGAATACGTAGAATACGACTACGGAATGTTTTTTCTAGACATGATGTAGCAATCCTTAATAACGTTAATCCTTCAGTTAATTCATAGTCATATTAAAAAATGTAAATAAGAAAAATAAACGTTTCTTTTACGCAGCAAGGTACGATTTTTATGCTTAGTTTGATACAATTATTTCTTAATTAACACATTTTTTACTCGTAGTACCAATTACCTAAGACCCTAAAATAATATAATTTAAATGTATATAAAGATAATCATAAAGAATTAAAAAAAAGAGAGTTTAAATTGGGTATCGGAGCACTTAGGTTTTCGATAATTGGTGAATCATTTGAACATAATAACAACTCAACAATAGCGCGAATAAAAATATTATGAAAACCAACCCGTATTTAGCCAGCGTAATTGATTATTGATAGAAAGAGAACCCTATATAATTGAGGCATGAGCTAAAAACCGCTAAACCGTTTTAGATGAAATTTTTATGGCGAACTTTGTTTTAGACCCTGGAAAGGACACAGGGTAGTTTTCATTCTGAAAGTTAACCCTTCCTCTAAAACCCTAAAGTTGAATCAAATATTTCTATTATTTTCAGATGTATTCGATTTTATTTCATTATTTGACACTTTACGTAAATTGCTTACGACGCGGCGTGCCCTTTGACCTACATGTCATGTGATATTTTCATCAGCTTTACGCTTGGTAAAGTTCATGAAAATGTCATATGTATTACAATTTCGAACACACAAAAATATTTAACATAATAAAATAAAGGTATTCGTGTGATTCGCCGTTTGATATTCATCATCACTACATAGTATAAAACAAAGTCGCCTTTTCTGTCCCTATATCCCTATATCCCTATGTGCGCTTAAATCTTTAAAACTACGCAACGGATTTTGATGCGGTTTTTTTGAATAGATAGAGTGATTCAAGAGGAAGGTTTATATGCATAACTAGCAGATCCCGCGGCTTTACCTGTGCTAAATCTAGGGAAGAGCCCGAGCGAAGCGAGGGCGAGTCGCTAGTACCATATAATTTAAACTATCAGAGTGAAAAAAACATGGTAGGTACCTACTATAAAGAAAAGTATTACTTACGCCATCTTGAAAAAGAGTATTTATTGGAAACTATGCACTATTTACTGTAAACTGTTTTGAAAAACTTACCGTTTACGATTTATGACCCATTTAATGAACCGGTTTTTCTGTCTCAGCCGACAACTCTCAAAATATTGGATTAATCAATAAAATGCATGTTCAATATAACAGAAAATTATTGGATCGAAAGTTTAGTGCGAGGTTGACAAAAAAACGGCTATTTTTACTGGCCTAAATGTACATTATTATAATAATTTATGCAATTGTCATGTCTTATAACAGTATCTACGCGGAAAGCACGAGCGATAGCAAAACCGCAAATAATTGAGTCTTTACAGTTATCGAATGTAACTATTGTTAACCAAATTACTTACAATATTATAATACAGCACGTTTTATTTAACTCAAAGGTACAAAGTTTATACACAAATTCAATTTGTGTTTTAATAAGTTTTCATATAGAACTTTATACCCACAAAAAGGTAATGTAGTACCGAGAAATATAATATACAATAATATGTTTCCTAGCTCCGAGTATTGCCTGTATCTGTCCTTTTTAGATTTTTTTTTAACTATATAAGAAGTTGTTAAAATTATTAACAACTTCTTTCAATCATTTTTTTCTTCATTTATTATTAAACAAAAACTGTCACTCTCTTTGAAAATTTATAGAGAATTTTTAATTTATAGAGATTTTTGTTCGCAATGCAAGAATAACAAAAATAAAATATTTTTATAAAGGCACAAATGTTTAAACATCAACAATAGTAGGTCATATTATAATAAAATAGTTACTTAGTCGTATCTTTACATTGAATATTTTTTTGGAAAATCTAATTGAAATCAAGATACCAGAAGCTAAACCTGTAGTCTGTCTGTGACCGCATCACGAGAAAACTACTGGATAGATTTAGATGAAATTTGGAGTAATGATAGCTGGTTATCCGGGTCAAAATAAAGGATAGTTTTACTTACGGGAAAATTATCATTTCTGAGAAATCAGTACGCTAAAACGAGTGAAAAAATCTGATAAAATATGTATAAAAAGAAACTTACTTGTATATGAGTAGGCACGGTCTGCAGTAGAATTAGGGCGGATTCCCTCAATAAAGGCCACACTGAGGCAAGTATGAGCATAACCAACACTATACTGAGAGCTGGGTCGATGTAGTACCTGTACTCCCAGTTCGTCTGCCATACCACTATCGCTGAACTTACTACGATAAGAGAACCTAGAACAATCATTTACTAATATACATCTATACTAATATTATAAATCTGAAGAGTTTGTTTGTTTGGTTGAATGCGCTAATCAGAAACTACCGGTCCGAATTGCAAAATTCTTTTTGTCTTGGATAGTCCGCATTTCGAGGAAGGCTATAGGATATATTATATTACGTTACGACTAATAGGAACGGATTATCAATGAAAAGAGTTGTAAAAAAGGGAAGGGCGGGCGTTAGTTCTGCGAGATACCATACCGCGCGACTCAGTAAGAATTTGGTTTCCCGTCTTTAGAACGCGTGCGATGCCGCCGGAAATGCTAGTATAATATAATAGTAGTACAGTTCGCGTCACGTAAAAAGAACGCTGGAAGAAAGTGGTGGGGGGTGTGTTTGCGCATCGGTACATTCGCATACGAAATTCCTAAGCCTATTCTTTTATTTTTGAACTAGCCTTTTGCTTACGATGTATATTGAGTATTGGTAGGTACATTGAAAAATATATTAGATAGAATGTCATTAAATAGAATTCTATTAATTAATAAAATATGTTTGATTCATCGTAGAATATTTAATCTACTTACAAAATATTAAATTAATTCGTTTAATATATTTTTTAATTATTAACAGCATTATTATCAGTCTCTCTTTTTATAAAACAATATACGTCAAAAATATTTTTTTTTAAATATTTTTTATATAAAATCATTTCGTAATTAATAACTTTTGTGTGCGCGATGGTATTATATACTGATAGACCAATAGCGAGCCGAAAAGCATGCGGCGCGTGCCTCGACGTCCCGCGCCCCGCGTCTTACCACCAAATTGGCCGATAAATCGCCTCTGCGCAACTTGACAGCCAGCGTTCTTTTTACATGACGCGAATTATACTTAGTAGTATATACATTTGATTATCTTAATATAATTTCCAATCACGGCGAAAAATCTTACCCCATGAGCCCAGGGCGTGGTGTAATATGAAACAAACACAATGTGCACTTTATCTCTATTCTATATAATTAAAGCCTGATGGGACAACGATTATTAAGGAAGATCAGTAAGTCAGATACGGATGTAACACAGTCAAATAACTTAGAATTTTACTCAATCTAGGATTAAAAACCAGGACCTTTGGTTCTGCATAAGGTGAGGTACTCGTAAGTGGTATTCCAGTCACTATACCTACGAGGCATCTAACTAATATACTTAATAATAATGTGTTTCATTAAAAATACTAATAGTTACTTTTTACATGATGAAAATATAAATATTTTTATTACAATCTAGAGGATATGTACGATGGGCAACTAAGAACCATTTTTCGGTTCCTGTCAGCGGTCAGGAAAAATATACTTTGTCTTATCAAGAACCGTCAAAGACACATTCGATAACTTTTTACAAAAAACTTTTCCTCCTTCATCATACCAAAAGAAGCCTTTAATACTATAATATAACGGTACTTTTCAAATATTCGCCCATTATGTAGAGTCGATTTTATTTTTATTTTTATACGTATGTACATACTTACTTACGTTGTATATTATACATAAATAAATTATGATTTAAATAAATAACAATTTACGAATTTCGCCTACTCGATAAAAAAGTACCTGGGATTATCGATACTGCAGTGATTGATCGAATAGCTGTAGCTATATATTCATTGTTTATAGTAGACGTCAGCAAGGTGTACTACTGACGCACCTAATAACCCCGCAAAGGCTAAACATTTCAAATTACTTTCAAGTAATAGCGCTCTATTGCCTTGAATAACTACGTTACGATTTACTTATTACCTTCACCGTCGTACCGTCATTTCGTTTTTATAGGGTTAGAATTTAGAAAATGACAGTACAGAATCTTGAGATTTTATCTGTAAATCTTATATCGATTTTCCTTTGTGAATGCGGCGAGTATTCTACTTTTACCTAGTTAAATCAATAAATAATTAATAAATTTGTTGGGACATTAACACACAGCACCATCAAGTTCCATGGTCAGTAACAAGGCTTGTATTACGAATACCAGATATTTGACACACTACAAATACGAGTACATTATAATTTTTAATTCATTTAAATTATAAATTTCAACAGCCAATAATTTTTCATAAAAAATGTGTTAAGGTAGGTACCTAATAGAAGTTTAATAAATTGTCTTGACTTGTATATCTTCTTTAGCTTATGTTTAATTATATAGGTACAAACAACCATACAAAACGAAAATAAATTTTATGCCATCTCTCTAATATTATCAGCAACAAATAATTATTAAAACAAATAATTTTTTTTTCACGCTGAAACAATTTGGAATGGGCAAACGGAAGTGAGTAAAATTCTGAATGGTAGCTTATATCCTGTACTTATAGGACAAAGGCTACATTTTAACTTCGTACCAAGTAATCGGAGACAAGGGTGACCGGTGAAACAAAGGGTTAACAAGTTAGTTATAGAATAAAAAATAGCTGCAAAGTCATAGATAAAGATAGTAGGTAGTCTTATATGAAACAACCTTGAGTGATATCAATGTAATCCAGAAAAGTGTTTCGCAGACCCATTATTACATTAAATTTTATTAGGGCAATTAACGATAAGAATCCTAAGTTCGGTCAATGTAAGTCAAAATCAACAATCAATGAATACGGTACAAACGAAATTTGTGATAAGATTTCGTGAAAAGGGGTACAAGGTTACTAAGCGATTCGCGCTTCTGTTAGGTATTTACTACAGAATAATGTCAATGGCGACTGAGTTATCGAAATGAGTCAATATGTTTATGCTACCTTTGGACAACACACTTCGAAATACATACTATACAAGGTTAGTGTTGAAGCCTTTATAATAGCTCTATAGATCTATTTAAGACGTCAATTATCTTAATGTCTCCCTAGACCACATTTGGTGTACCTAACACATTCGCACCGCGTCGGGAACAAACACTCAAAAAAACAACAAAATGCGAAAGTTTCAATAAAAATATTCGCGTAAATCTAAGAGAGCAAATAAATAATTAAAAACCGTTAACATTAATGAGTTTTATCTTCAAAAGAAAATTCGATATATTATTATGAAGATTGTAAGTATTATAACGTATACATAATATTCAACATGTTAGATTTCTTAAGGGACTTCGAAAAAGAATGATTCCTTATACAGATTTATAAAGTAAGTTTGAAGTGCACATAGAGCGAAAATCGAAAAACAAGTAGGTACGTCTAATGACCTCAGAATTAGTCATGAATACTTCATACCTTTAGTCCACTAAAGCCTTATTAAGAAGGCATTACACGATTACTACTACTCACACTTCCTATAGCGTATAATGTATATTATTCCGCGAAATTAATGTATTAATTATACCAATACCTGTACAATAAATCTACATACGTACTACATAAAAAAATAATTTTAATCTATAGGTACTAATATTATAAAGAGGAAAGGTTTGTATGTAAGTATGTTTTTAACGAATTGGATCAAAAAGTACTGGACCGATTTTAAAAGTTCTTTCACCATTTGAATGCTACATTATCACTGATTAATATAGGCTATTTTAATTGCAAGAAAAAAATAAGGATCCCTACTAAAACTACAATAACAGGAGAGGAGGAGGAGTGCACGCCGCACATAGTATATGAAATAGGTAGCCGCGCGGCTCAGGAGTATATTAAAGCTGGAGTAATTTTGGAGAATTTTCAACCCAGCGAATGATAAAATGAAGTTTAGTAGCGAACGCGGGCGAAGCCGCGCGTATTGCTAGTTAGTAATAAAATTCTAACGGAGTCAAATCTGTACATTTTTTTTATTCACTCAGTTTTTATTATCCACAGAGAGGCCGAATCTGGAGTTTTTAGAATTTTTATATGTCTGTCTGTCTTTGTCTGTGACCGCATCACGAGATAACTTTGGTTAAGGATAGTTCGTTGTTCGAGTCAATTATCTTATTTCTCAGAAATCTATAGTAGCCGTTAAAATATATTATAAATATTTATAACCTTTTTTCTCGTAATTGTCAATTTCTAGGAAATAGTTGTAATAATCTTTAGTCCTAAAAGGTAGTTTTTTTTTGCTTTGAAAGCAATTAACCTCTTCTACTAACTTCGGATGATTATTTCTTGAATTTGGTTACTAATGAATTAGGAAGTGAATCACGAAACAAATTAGTTTGAGCACGTGACATTGAATGTTACACAAAAACATCAAAAACAAGAGAAAACAATCAATAGGAAAAAGCGATATTATCATTGATTTTTTTGTATATAAATGATTAAGATTATGTTATTTAGAAAATACAATACGAACGTATGAATCTGAACTGTTTGTTTGTTTATTTAAATGTAAATCCTTTTTGACTTTTGCATTTTACAGCAAGTATATAATATGTAGCTTTATACGATTGCTTTACAAATTTAAGTAGTTTATCAAATACGTATGCATAAATAAATTATGCCGGTGGACCTCCGGGTAATGAGAGCGTAAATACAAAGTACAAGTGTATGTACTATTATCGGTTTCCCTTAATGACATATGTAAACAACATAAAATATCTATTTATCTAATAAATAATTAATTAGGTAGAAACCTACCACTTTGATTTATTATTTTTTTTCTTCTATGTATAACTAAGACAATCGTCATTATGATCAGGGTTTTTAATTAATTTTAAAATGACCAAATTCCCTAAAAGTATCCGATCATCTTTTAAACATAAAAACAACACGTGTTTGTGTCTGCAAAGTAGGTACCTACTTTACACACTGTAACGATTTAACAGATTTGAACAAAATTTCCTTAGCATATACTCATATCCCAAATCAATTTAAACTGATTTAATCAACATACAACCAAAACCATGTGCACAAATTAGTTTAACTAAAATCCAAATAACTTACCTAAAGCATCAGAAAGCACATGAAGAAAGACGCCCTTCATGTTCATATGTCCAGGGTCGGATTGAGGTCTTCGAACTTGGTTGGGTCTATTGTCAACCCTGGGTGGTACCATCTCATCTGTCTCCTCATTATCTGTGGTCGCGTGGCCTAGGGCCATGTCAGCATTGCTGTTGACTAGCTCAGTCAAGTGACGAACGTTAGACGGAGGAGGCACGCCGCCGTGTGTGTGGCCATGACTGCTGCCGTGTTCTGTGTGAAATTATTTTTCGTTAAGAGATGCTATTTTTAGAGGTTTGATATGTTTTAGATCGACTTAATAAAAGGATATTCAGTTGGGACACGACATCATTATTTTTACTGAAGCTGAAGCCATTATTATGTAGGTACATACAATAAAAAAATCTACATGTACTGTGGAAAATTATGACCTACTCGTACATAAATATACATATTATGCATTGAATTAATCTAATTTTACTTTACGTCGATTTAAATTAATACGTCAAATATTACTTTTGAACACGAACACTTTTCTAAACACTATGGGGTCGTCCATAAATCACGTGATGTTTTTAAGCAACTTTTTAGACCCCCCCTCCCCCATGGTGATACATGGTGAGGTTTTAGATTAAACCCCCCCCCCCACTCAAAATCACGTGTATTTTTTTACAAAGTACCTTAAAAAATCTGAATATTATTAATAAATAAAGGTTAACAGGTATAATCTAATATAATTTTGGTAAATTAAGCACCGTGATAAAAATGTAAAAATTCTAATTAAGAAGAATAAATGACAAAATAATAATCGTGAAATTTTACTTTTCCGTAGTTTTTTTGTGCACTAGCACCTACAGAATCCTTACGACTCGACTAAAATCCTGCCAGAATTTTCTTTTTTCTCATTACCAAAAATCATTGGGATTAGGTGGTTTATGTATGGTCTTTGACTGTATGCATACCCTCTAGTTTCGGCCGACGGTTAATTGACTTTGAGCACTGGGTACATCACCCGGTGCTAAAGTTAAGTCAAAATAGTATTCACTTTTCTTACACTTTCAGTGCTGATATTCACATATGTAAATATAGTAAAAGTTTTTGAGAATATCATTAAAAATGTATAATTCGTCCGTCTGTAACTTATTACTACTACTATAACAATGTAACGTTACTTATAGTTTATGTATGTCTTAATTTTTATACATGATATTAATGGAAGTAAGTCAATACTTTTTATAAGTAATCCAAAGCGATTAAGACCAATCGGTTCATTATTACACTTCCTTTCTTACTAATAGCGACGCTTCGTGTATCTGGGGGAATGTTTGGCCCATCCTATTGGTCTTATCATCTGTTATGAAGAATTTATAATACACGATTTTTTAAAGCATAGCATAGCTTTTAATAGTGCCATTTCTTGCAATAGTAGTTACCGTACAGGTCTTTTCAGAGAAGTTTTGGAGGTAACTAGGCTTATTATTATAAAAGTTCGGCGATTGTCGCGGCGGGCGGGATAATCCCAACGGTGAGTAAAAAAAAATCACGTGATAACTCACTACACCCCCCCTCCCTCCTGGTGATATTTCGTGATTTTTTCCGAACCCCCTCCCCCCCCCCATTCAAACATCACGTGATTTATGGACGACCCCTATGTTATCAACATACTAATGTATAGTATAATAAAAAGATATCTAAGTTACCGAAGGTTAAATAATAACAAAAGTTAATCGACGAGAAAGGTTTTATAAGGGATATAAAATATAAATCTCAAGTTACACAAATATCATTTTTCACTGTTGCCATGTACCAAAATTTGTGAAATACAAAAAAAACCGCTTTAATTTCGGAGAAGATGGATGAGGTTGACCCCCAATGAACCAACGGTTTTGTTTTTGTATTATTATAACTGGCTGTTTGAGTACAAGGTGCACCCAACGTTAGATAAGACAAGTAGAGACCGTAAAGTAATGAAATACGTTACTTATAATGAAAAATATCGATTAATGGTAAAAATATTAATTTACTTTGAATACATCATTTAATTAGTAAATAGTTGATTTACATCTCCTTAATTTCCAAGTCTGCTAATCCGTGTCAAGATACTTTTCAAAGTAAGCAAATATCTATGTACAAACTAGGTACCACCTAATAATCATTCTTGGTTAAATGAATATACCATTGTTTTAATAATTATATTTAAATAATATAAAATTTCATGCTATCCTTTGTAGTATTATTGTCTGTGATTAATTCAAATATTTTTTGAAGTAGGAAAGGGAGATCATTACCTAAAGTTGACGTATTATGTATTATATATGGAATTATATAAATCTACATATAATAAAATTCTAAGCGGTATATGTATACTATAATACTTATATATTTTTGGAAAGTCTGATAGGCCGTATATAGCTTTGGTGATACACCGGCCACCGAAAAGCGGTGGCCCACTTCCTTGCGCGTTTCTTGGCTTATTAACGTCCAGTTGGATTGCCAGACGCTACGGAGCCTACCATGGCTTAGAAACTTTAGGAAGTTTTAACAAAAAGGCTTATCATTTAAAGAACCCTTTACCAATAATTTATACTATTTTATTAGTTGTTACAAGGAGGGCTATAATAACAAATTGAAATAACAATGAAAGATAAATAATATCATTGTTAGCTTTGCACAAAGTTTGATAATGGACGAAATCAATTTAGCGAGTAAATAAAACATTAATAACCCGTTGAACTAATTTCATATTGTGTAATTGTTGCGATAACGTTTGATGGTACAGTTAACAATATAAATTACTAACAATCAAAAATAATTTGTTTACAATTGTTTTAATAGTAAACCTTCATCGAAAACTTCTAAAATGATGACAAAATGAATGAATCTTAGAAATAACAATGAAAAATAGATTTAGAATATTGGAAAATTAAGGAAACATGATACTTATATTTTTACGAAAGTTTAACGTTTAAAATCGACAAATTTTAATACAGATACGTACAATGTACATAGTTAGCGATATCTGAAGCTATTTCAAGAAAATTAAATTTAAATTAATTTTTGTAGCTGAATGTACCAGCAATTACGACTTCTTCTGATAAAACAATGTAATGTACTTGATTATTTATCGTTATAACATCTATCTTTAGAAGTTGAGAAATCGTTAGTGTGGATTTGTACATGAATTTATATTTTCTAATAAAATATTTTATAACAAGACAATTATAGGTGTCTATAGTAAATAAAAAGCGCTGAGCTTTCAAATAAATAACTACAACAACATATAATAAATGACTGGAAAAAGAAACAGGGTTTATTTTATACTTTCGTAACAGTTCAAAAAAGTTTATAGGGTTTCTTAAAAAATTAATTAAAATTGCGAAATTAGGGAGGCATTGAAAGTGCTTCTTTCTATACAATTTGTTTCGACACTTACCGTGGAACAAAAACAATCCAACGATGTTTAATATAAGTCCGAGTGTACCGACTGCGACGAGTAGCTCCGGTTTGTGTATCGTTTCAATTTGGATTATTCTTTGAATAGCCTCCACTGATATGCTGAAGCACAATGCCACTAGAAATACTGCATTAACTAATGCACCTAAAACTTCTGCTCGCGCCCATCCAAATGTGTTCTTTGACCATTTTTTTGGTGACATCTAAAACATTAAAAGTAGATTTAAACATTTTTAATCTTTACACGTCTAGGACATTTTTAAATATTATAATTCGCGTCATGTAAAAAGAACGCTGGCTGTCAAGTTGCGCAGACGCGGGGCGCGGGACGGCGGGGCACACGCCGCATGCTTTCCGGCTCGCTATTGGTTCGTCAGTTCAAAATACCATCGTGCACATAAAAGTTATTAATTACGAAATGGTTTTATATAAAAAGTAGAGAAAAATATTTTGACGTGTATTGTTTTATGAAGAGAGTCTGATAATAATGCAGTTAAAATATATATTAACCGAATTAATTTAATTTTTTGTAAGTAGATTAAACATTCTACATTGAATCTAACATATTTTATGAATTAATAGAATTGTATTTAATAACGTTATCTAATATATTTTTCAATGTACCTAACAATAACCAATATACGTCGCGAGCAAAAGGCTAGTTCGAAAGTAAAAGAAAAGGCATAGTAATTTCGTGTGCGAATATACCCATGCGCAAACACACCCCCCACCACTTTCCTCCAGCGTTCTTTTTACGTGACGCGAACTGTACTTGTCTTGGTTGCGTTCATTTCAAATATTACTTTAACTATAATAATATGTACAGAAAACTCTCATTCTGAGATTACACTAATAATAAATACATAATCTACTTTTTGTATTACCACAGATCACAGGATATCGTAATTTCTAATGGAGATTAGGTAAATTGAGATTGTAGGGAACTTTACACACTTTACAGTGAGAGTGGGTGGCTATTGTAAAATAATTTTATTCATTATGTAGGACTATCTTTGAGATAAGCCATTAAGATAGGTACATTATGAAAATCGGTTCTCAATTGGCTTTGATATTGCGCATAAACCGCCAAATCAAGCCATCTTCCTCATTGAAGTCGGTCAAACGTATCATTAATTTAAGCATTTTGAATAATAATAATGCTAATATCTTGAACTCCTAATATTAACTGAAATTTGTGTCAACGTTACGCCTACACAGAACCGCAAAATAAAAATGCTTGGCAGTGACAATTCAATTGCATGATTGGTTGGAACAACATCATTATATCTTGAAACTTTGTTACATAATACAGAACAATATTATAAAATTTTAATACGATATTATATAACTAAGAGTTTTATCCTAATAAATGCAAACGTGTTTATTCGTTAGAATCCCCTATTTATTGTAAAGCCAGTAATAAATCGATCTGTCTGTTTAATCACGCATTACTTATGGGCGGATGTCGAAGATTCTAACATTGTAAAAGTAATTGCTGGAATTAACATGGTTAAGTAGTAAATGTAATCCCTTGTCGCGCTCTAGTTAAAGCGGGTTTCGGGGGTCATGATTACCGCTTGCCCATAAGGTAAATGAAAGAACAAACGCGGAAAACCGCTATAGTGAGCAGTATTTTATTTGAATATAGACTATGGTTGACTAATTTGACTATTTTACTTAAACTATTATTAACTTTTATGAGTAACTTTTTATTATGTTAAAAGAAAAAAAAACTTATCGAAAGGACAAATGCTCAGGAAAATCCCCTATTACACTACTTACGTTCGCCATACGCGTGGCTTGAGTCATCATATAATAAAAGTATTTCCTACAATCTATTAGGAAAATGACATCATAATATTAAGGTAATAAATAATTCAACTTCGACTAAAAATAATGGCAATGGATTAAATTGATCTTAAAAGGAAAAAACTGAACTAATAAGGTTTCGTTTTCCTTCTGAGTGTCATTTGTATGTCTGTTTGTATGTGTCCATAGCAACTTATTTTTTGTGATCTCTTACTAAGTAAAGTTATAAATTAAAGTTAGGAGATCCCAAGGTGGATAAATACTGTAAATAAGCATGAAGGCCAATTTTATAAGTCCAATAAGAAAATTTAAAATCAAAATCCAAATAATCTTCAACCTATAACTTAAAAGTCTTAAATTTTGAATTATGAGAAATGTTTGATTAATGTAATACTATAGCAAACCTCTACATTGTCGTACATTAAAAATAAAGTAGATGAGTGAGCTCTTTAATACATAATATGTTGTAAATAAAAAGGTATTTACAACATATTATGTATTAAAATGGTTTTAAGTAAAGAAAAATTGTTAAGAAAGGATAAATACACTTTTGGAGTTCATCATATACAAACATCATGACAAAGAAATTTTGATTATATTTTTTTTACTTTAATTGAGTAAAAAATATGATCTAGGTACTTATTGATATAATGAAAAGTAATGATACTCTCCTTACTATGTAGTCAATTGTTAATCTTATACAATACTTACATACCTTAACTGATAAGAATGCTATAACAAGTGCCGCCACATCACTTAACATGTGAAAAGAGTCCGCTACTAAAGCCATGGAGTTTGTCACATAGCCCACTACAAGTTCTACTATAAAGAATGTGCCTGTCAGCCATAACATGGAGAGTAGGCGACATTTCTTCCCGGAGAACTTCCCCATAATTGCTGTAAAAATATAATTGCTATAATATTGAATTTAACATTTAAATTAAATACTTATTATTTACAGAAATATAAAGTGAAAGTATAGACTTGTAATAACAAGGAAGCTATTTAAACTGTTAAATAGTAATATAAAGCTTCACTAGGTTTAAATTGAAATAAATTAAATGGTAAGTATGATTATCTAATAAAATAAGTGACAGGCAGACTAAAATTTTAGAAATTAAAAAAAAAGACACTACAATTTTATTTATGTGTACTGATGATAGAAGTACTAGTTTATAAATAATTAAGCATATCATAAAATTGTACAAAAAATCAATTGAATCATAAATTAAAATATTAAATTTGTTCTCTAATATTATTTCTCAATAATAATGAGATCTTTAGCACATAAAATTTTAATGACTGCTGCTTGATTAATTTTACTTAAGTATATAAATCCTGCTCCAATAAGTATTCTGATAACTGTACAAAATATTTTTGTTAAATAATTACAGGAAACGTTAAAATATTGAATGTAGACAGGACTACTTTAGTTTATTTATGATCATTAACTTTAATTTTATAACATTTTTGAAATATTATATTTCACTTACCAATAAATTAGACTATCCAAATAATAAGGTGTATATCAGCAGAGTGAATCCATGAGGACTGTGAGTCAATACATTCACAAAATATGCATACTCATTTGACAATAGTTTATGATTCAGTATAATATCGATTCAACGTGATATCTAAGTAGAAACATAGAAAACTATCGACAACCAGAAAAGTAAACATTAAATACGCACACGCAAATTGATAACAAACCCCTTTTCTAATAATACTACGAAATTTCCCATAAAACAATCCGAGAGAAAATATTTTACGTGAAGGTTGGGTACCAAGCACTATAATTTCTTTAACGAATTTTGCTACAAAGAACGTAATTAATAAATTATGTCACTAATATAAGGAATAACAATAAAATTTTATTCCTTAAATTAATTTGAAAATTTTACTCATATTTAACTGATTCCGTAGGTACTCGGACGACTGACTGTTCAATGTTCGTCTGCAATCTGCATTTAACTGTCACTCTCAACCACAGAAAAAAAATACACCTCTCAACTCTGCCAAAATGAAGCTTATTCAATTATAAATCGGATACAATATACTACTATAAAACTAAGCATTTTTCTCATATTATAATGAATTTATAATTATTGAATAATTTAATTTGAGAAGTCCTTTTTTATTTCTTAAATTAAAACCGAAAGGCGAAAGTAACTACAAAACTGGTGCTTCTGCGGTAACAAAAAACAATCGCTCGCTACACGCTAGTCGTGCACACTAAATATTTTGTAGGATTCAGTGATTTAATTAATTAAAAATTGAAACACAACGAATAAATTTTATGATGAAAATGCCCTTAAAATTAGTAAAGAAATTTGTGAACAAAATAATATAAAAATAAAAATAAATGTACATAATACCAGTCACAGGAAAACGACCAGTGCGTTTGCTAGTATTGAAATTTTCCCTCCTAAACGGATTGACCGATTTTTATTATTTTTTTGTGTTTATTTGGTAGGCCTAAGAATAGGTCGTAGATTATTTTTTCCCCTTAGGTGATAAGGGTGCTGCATGCTGTGGGCGGAACCGCGGGAATTACTTTTAAAATCAAGCTGTTTTACAGGTTAGACGTTGATTATCTTATTATTTTATAATTTAGTATCCTACAATTTACCGTGGAAAAAGCTACAGTGCGAAACAGTCTACCTCCAGATGTCATAGTCCTCTATAGTTTATGAGTATGACTTACGTCATTTTTCATAGAGAAATATCAAAGATTAAAAGATGTTTCAACTTTCAAGTTTCAAGTTTCAAGTTAAAGTTCGGAAAAATTAAACGAAAGTAAATTATAAATTTATACATATAATATGATTCTATTATTAAACAATCTTATATTTGTTCTTTAAATCCTTTTTTTCATAATAAGTCTGTTTCTAATAGGTTATGTAATAAAGACTTCTAAAATATATTAATATAAAACAGAAGTATTTGTTTTTAATTCGAATATGAAGATTATTAGTAAATGGCTTCTCTAATGGGTTATGTTTTACGTGCTGCTTGTATAACTCATTGTACCCTTGAATACGGTGGGGATCTAGTCATGGTAAGTAGGGAAATATTATAATTATATGTCTGATAAACTAACATGAAGCTGATTGCGAACATAAGATAAAATTTGAGCAAAAATTTGTAATAAATATTTATAATTTGTAAATATTATATTGCTTTTCAATTATTTTTATCTATATTAAATTTAATTTAAAAACAATTGATATAATTAAAAATTTCAGTGTTCTGGACCATCCATGGAACCAACATTAGAAACAAACAATATATTATTTACTGAACATATAACTCCAAGATTACAAAGATTAAAAAAAGGTGACATCATAATAGCTAAGTGTCCTACAGATCCAAATCAAAATATTTGTAAAAGAATAACTGGCCTACCAGGTGATAAAGTGAGAGGACATTTTCCTAGAGGAAGTCAAGTAGTTCCAAGAGGGCATGTGTGGTTAGAGGGTGATAACTCCAGTAATTCTAAAGACTCAAGAGTGTATGGCCCAGTGCCGCAAGGTCTGATCCGTGGTAGAGTGATCTGCAGAGTGTGGCCTCTGAATAAAATAAGTTCCTTGACTGAATATTGATCTATGTTTAATGTATATTGTAATTTAGAAATTTTTTTGTTTAATGGTATTTGCCTTCTATATTTGTAAGTAATAAATTATATTGTTGTTATTTAACTAGTGATTTTGAGACTTAATTACCCAATAATCTAATTTTAGACATCAATATTGTTAAAATATTAAAATTTATAAAATATTTTACATTATGAAATATTTCCTAGAATAAACTAAAGTATTAAATTAAAAATCAGATAAGCAAAACATTTCTCAGTCATTGTTAATGTAAGTAGTATATTAAAGAACAAAGTTAGAAAAACATACAATCCTGATAGAACATAAAATAATATAAATTGAGTTTTTGCTATTGCTTAAAAAAGGAACATTGCATAAAAATCTCATCATGAACTTGCAGATTGATGATATTTTATTTAGCGGGACTGAAGTCGCGGGTCCCAATAGATAAAATATTTTTTTCCTTAATAAGAGTTGCCTAAGGTACTCCTTATAAAATGATCTGCGAGTGAATGTCTCGTTAAAATTGGTCCAGCCGTTTCAGAGATTAGATAGAACAAACAGACAGATAAAAATTTAAAAAATTGAATTTTTGATGTATCTACTGTATCTTCTTTCGTATGCATTTAGTTAAAGCTATTAATTTGAAATTAAACTACTGCTACTATACAGATAAGTATAGTAGCAGTAGTTAGTTCCTACTAACTCTCAGTGATAACTTGCTTGCTAGGGCAACCAAGTGAACCGGATTTAAATCCCGGGTCTCGCACCTGTGATATTTTTTGTGCGAAGCATTTTCAAAATTATTTGCACTATGGTAAGGGCAAGAATTTTCGAAATCCCCCAACCACCTTTTGGCCAGCATGATGGACTATGGCCACTTAGCATTGGGTCGTTAAAAAGAGCTTAATATAAATATAATGCATATTATTTAGAATAGGTGTTTTAAAGTGATGAGAAGGAAACAAAATGTATATTCATAAACATTTATGATTAATAAATTAATTAAATTGTAACAATATAATTATACATTATGATTTATTTCAATTGTTGTAATTGATTCTGGCTCCATTGTAATTAGCACAAATCTCTGCAGCGATGTTGCAATTCTCACGTTAACTTCGAAAGTGTTCCTGCAATAAAATTATTATTAGGCCAAATTTTAAATATAGTTTTCGTAATTAGACCCAAATATTAAGTTTTTTTTTGGTAGAGAGAAGAAAACTTAACTAGTTTTCGTAAGATATGAGAATTACTAGCCGCACTTAACCAATAATCTACGGCTTGAGCCTTTGTATTTAAAGGAAGCTGATGCCTAGCTGCAGACGTTGAAGAGGACTGAATGAAAAATTTCAAAATAATCACCTATTATGTAGAACCATAACAATATTGCCAGCAGGAGTTAGAAAGGCAACATTATCGACATGTCCCAAACTTATTCGCGTCACCTCGACCCTTTGAGATCCTCTCGGAATAAACTTCGAGAAATGGCCCATAGCGTAGAACATTGGTTGTTTGATAAACTCATCTCTATCCCCATACACGAGGATTGGGGTGTCGACGTAATTATGGGCCCAGTTTGGACCCCCATTTTCATCGAGGCAAAGGTTCCAGTCTATCCAGCCAACAACGAAATTATTTAAATCCTTGAAAATAAAAAAATAGAGTTTTTGTTATATAAGTTATGCAATATTATGGTATTATAAAATGTACTACTTTCAATAAAGTCAAAAGATTATGAACTTTACATCAATTATGTGTCTAGTGTATCTGGCCGCTCGTTCCCAAGATCCGATCTTCACTTGCGATACATCCCAAGGCATCGGACCTGAAAATTTGAATATGTGTGGCAAATCACGTGTTAGAGTCTACATTAAAACATTTATGTAAATAAAATTGTTTATCTTTTCTTAACAAATATATTAGGTATTGTAGGGAATTGGATATAGCATTTATCTTTTACTCACCTTCACAAGCCTCCGTAGATAATAGAATTTTATTAGGATATCTTTCTTGTATATTTGAAAGAATTCCCGCAGGAATAAAGTTCCCATAATAATGCACTGCGATTCCGTCGATGTATTCTAATGATTTTGGATCTGCTTCTGCCATCTATTAGAAATATTTTTAATTGTTTAGAAACTTTAAAGACTTTAATACAAAGCCAATAAGTAGGATTATATAGTCATATACATATTTTAAATCAACTTTTATTTAAATAACTACAGATTCATCCTAGTTTCGTCCTATGGAACACTTTCATAATTAGTATAAATTTCAAAGAAATTCGATATTTTTCTGCAAATATATTTAACACGAGTATTTTGCTATGCTGAGCTAGCATCATACCAAGTTTTATTATTATCTGTTCAGTCATAGAAAATTTATAATCTATAAATATTTAATTTACAGATTCGACTAAGTTAGGATTTTTTATGTGTATAAACAGTAAACTACAGCTTTAATTAATACTTACTCCCCACAAATAAAGATCAATAACATATCGCTGATCATCAACTGCCAGAATGAGAGTTTTGTTAAATCGAGAGTTCCTGATCGTAGGACCAAGGTTGTTGGCGACCCAGCGACCCTGCAAATAAGTGAATTGTACATCATTTACTTCATTATTTTGTAATAATAAATTGATTTTTATAAACAAACTAGCCTTTCCCGTGGCTCCGTTCGCGTTCTAAAGGCTGAAAATCAAAAGAAATATTTTTCTTCCGTTTTTGCAACATTTTTCATTGATGCTCCACTCCTATTGGTTGTAGTGTGATTTAATATAGCCTATAGCCTTCCTCGATAAATCCAACACAAAAAGAATTTTTCAATTCGGAGCACTATAAGTTCCTGAGGTTAGCGCGTTCAACCAAACAAGCAAACAAACTTCAGCTTTATAATATTAGTATAGATGTAGGTATACTAAATACTTACTGATTTATAATTTTATATTAGTATACCTATGATATTAAAAATGATCTATTAGGTATTATCAACCTTAATGAACCATAATTTTGTTTATACATCATAAAATGTATAAAAGTAAGTAAATAAGATGAATAATTAAGTGTAGGATTGTATTCTTTTATTCTTACCATATCTCCTGGGAACCAGCCCAAGGAGTTGAAATCCACAAAAGGTACGATCCCGTTAATTGGCTCATTAGTTGTAGTAATCGCCCAAATGTCCACTTCTGCTTTTTCATACTCTTCCATGAATCTATTTTGAAGAAATTAATATTATTCTACATTTTCGTCAATATGTGTAGTGCTTAGGAAGTCTTTTTAAAAGTATAAGAAGATGTAGTTAACATTTTGCTTACATACAAAAATGAAAAAACCTTTATAGCTAAGCTGGCTCTACGACTCTTAACCAAATAATGTGGTTTAGTTAGTGTAATTACTACAAATCTATTCCTGAAATCTAAAGCTTATTTTTCTTTTGCATTCTTCTCTTATTACTTTGTCATCTGCGAATATTTCGAACTACCTAAATTCTTCTTTAACTGCCTCAGTGGTGTAGTGGCTACCATGTACGTTCTCACACTGTGTTCAAATTAGCACAGAGAAGATGGTGTTTTTTTATGTATTCCATGCAAATTAGTATGTATTGCGTTTTCTCGGATTCTAAAACACAACAATATTCAAACTACCAGTAGATACACTTACCGTATGTGATAATCAGCATAGGTTTGGTAGAATTCATGTTTGAGTTGAGCAAACCCTGTAATGGCTTTGTTAGTCTTCATCCACACCGGTGGCGACCAAGTACTTGCAATCACTTTAATTTCACTAGTAGCAGCCTCTTGGCCTTGTTTAATCATTGGTAGCTAGAAAGCGATATTTTATTATATTATATATTGTATATTGTTGGATTTTTGTATTGGATAATCATGCTAATAATGTGATTGGTGTTACGATTTTGTGATAATCAGGTATTTAACTTCTACTCTTTTTCTCTTTCATTTTCCTCAACTCAATTAACTACAAATAAATTTTATCTTTATACTTAAATTCCTATTAAGTATATTATGTAACCTTATTTTATCCGAAATATGGGGTCCTAAATTGATTATTAGATCGACAATTCACATATCGATTGTAATTTAAAAATGAATTTTAACTAAAACATATAAATAAATAAAAAGTATTAAAACATATAAGTTAACTCAAAAGTAATACTAATTCAGCGTTACTTATATTCGAAGAGATTCTTCTTAAGACATAGTTCTCATTTGAACCTATTTACGAACTTATATATTTGTAACGTTATTATAGTATTTATCAGAGTTTGTAAAATATTTATTTACCTTATAAAAATAATCTTCATCGCTCAAGGAGAAATTAGAAAGAGCCTTATCGTTCCAGGGATATTCGTTATAGGTGTAGGGGTGTGTAGAGAAGTCCGCGCCACCTATCGGTACTCGAATTAAATTGTATTCCAAGCCTTCCCGACTAAAGTAAGAACTAAAAATAATATTATATTATTTCAGTGTTTATAAAATTAATAAAAAAAAACATTTCATTTATAAACACGTTTAAAAAAATTCCATTGGCACAATTATAAACAAGTTACGGTAAATACCAAGCCAAGTACATTTGTACCGAGAAAATATTATAGATTTTTTGATTATATCTTAATTGATAAATAAATAATTACACATCTAACGCCTTTTTTCTACAAATGATAATTGAAGTTGAATGTACAAATGATAATTGAAGACTTTGACTTTGAATTGCTTGAATCATACTTGATTAAATGTCTTTGTGTACGGTCGGATAATTTACGCCAATTTATAGATGCCGCATCTGTTACTGAGCCACCAAATCCTTCCACAGTTTGGAATCTGTTGTTTACATTTATCCTGTACGAGGCTTCACTCCAAATGTTGGCTGTAAGGAAGAATACATTTTACTAAATTATATTAGAACTAATTTTCTTTATATCTTCGCTTTCAAGATAAGCGAAATGAAATTATAAAGTGAAATAAAACTTAGGATCTTTTTGTTCTTATGATTCAATTTATACTTTATAGCCTAGCAAAACTTAATCAAAATTCGTTTACAGCGTAAGTAGCAAATCTTCCGCCTATTTCCACTATATCTAATATTTTGTTGTGGCTATTTACTTTTTTACTTTTTAGTATTCATGAATCTAAATAAAAACATATTACGTATACCTAGTACTTATAGTAAAATTTAATATAGTAATTGGTAACATAATTACTGTCATTAGATGAATTTAAAAATTCTTCTTTTCGTATTTTGCTATTCTTTCCACTATCCGAAAACGGGTTCCATATGGACCTGAGAGTACCGCTACTTTTTTCAAACCGTTTGCCAGCCTGTAACATAAGAATTAAAACAATAACAAAAGTATTATTAAGTAAGTATAATAGTTTAAAATTTTCGAATTAGATACATATTCTAAACTATTTTAAATATGTTGGGACAATTTTTACAACAGCGCCATCTAGTTCCGTGGTAAGCTACGAGGCTTGTATTACAGATACCAGATAGTTGATATACTACATATATAAGTTTTTAAATACATACATAATATAAATATTAACACCCATGACTGGAGAACAAACATTCGTGCTCAACAAATGAATGCCCCCAGCGGGACTCGAACCCGCGACCGCTGGCGCAGAAGGCAGGGTCACTACCAACTGAGCCAAACGAGTCGTCGATTTCCTTGCATTATTTACACTTTTTTCATAACATAATATGTTGGTACGTATAAGAACGTCTGAATAAAAACGGAACTAGGTAGGTATTGTTAACGCCTTCTCTAAAGTCGGTAACATGTATATTTTCAGGGACCCAGTTGTGAAGCGGGTTCAAATTGTGCGTTTCGCACCTCTAATATTTTCATTTATTTTCACTATAATTATTAATTATTTATTGTGGTAATGTAGTAAGTTTACTTTTATACAAGTAAATTCTGCCAACGAACACTAGGGCAGTGTTCTGTACTACGGCTTAGTATAACGTATTAAAGGATGGTTCGTCCCCAGCTCGTCCCACAGCCAGAGGCGGCCTTACCAATTGCGAGGCCCCGGGCCGCAGGTCTTTGCGAGGCCCTTTGTCCTTCGTGAAAAGTATGTGATGCGAAAGTAGGTCTGGTTGTTTGGTTTAGGTATTTGTCATGTTTGAGGAGAAATGTTTAAGTTTTACAAATAAATAAAATTTGAGTTTTAAAATATTTTACATTGAAAGATTCACAAAACTAACAAATACAAAAATGATAAATTTCAAAATTGATGTTTGCGGCTTTTTCCTAAGACTAAATTCTTTAATTAAAGCACAATAATCCAACCCTAAGAAACCAATAAAATGTTTTTCAATTTCAGCTGTATTTGTATTAAAAAATCTTATAATAATTGAAAGTTGCTCAACACGAGAAACGTCGCGAGTACAATCAAGACTAAATATAGAGTAATAATAAAATATTTAATATTTATTATTTTTTCAACAATTTGAGTCTTCACGTGACTTGCCATTTATTGTATGAGCTCATTAACCGACTTCAAAAAAGGAGGAGGTTATATGTTCCGTTGTATGTATTTTTTTTTATGTATGTTCACCGATTTTTTTGAATATTTTTTTCCGATAT
This sequence comes from Boloria selene, assembly GCA_905231865.2. Classification (NCBI taxonomy): domain Eukaryota; kingdom Metazoa; phylum Arthropoda; class Insecta; order Lepidoptera; family Nymphalidae; genus Boloria; species Boloria selene. The sequence goes on along the minus strand of HG993137.1, from coordinate 4,239,020 downwards.
AGTCGTCTTATCCTTTTCTTGGAACAGCTTTTCAAACCATTCCCTAAACTATTCCATTTTAACATGCAATCTTTGGGCTGTTGACTAATTCATGAGACTTTAGATAATCACCTAAGTGTTACCAATCACACACTCCTTGATTGGATCCAATCTTTGTATCTTGGTATCTAGCCCGAATATTCGACACGGAAGGCAGTAAACGGCATCCTTTGCTTGTGAAAAATCATCAAGCTTTTCACCGCTAACTATAATGAATTTTTCAATTATGTTTTGAATGAATGAATTTTATATTTTACTTAACTAACTTTATTTTAAATTAACGTTGTGTTATAACCTTATTAAGCAATTAAGGATCAAAATCAAAAGTTTAAAATAAAAAAAAATATAGTTAAAAAAATCTATATTTTTAAAAATTTGCTTGGGTTGTTGCGCGAGGCCCTGGGCGATTGCCCCGTTCGCCACCCCCTAAGGCCGCCCCTGCCCACAGCAAACCACCACACCAAAAAAGTTGGAAAAGGATATTTTTAAGAACTTACTCGGCTACTCGTATAAGCTACAAATCTCCCCCGCGCAGGTGCATCTCTTGTAACAGTATCACAGTAAGTAGCGTTGCAAACGCATACCACCGACCTCCCTTCTATCCCTACATCACGTGCGTTACAAGGTATATCTGAGAATAAGTTATAACACATATATTATAGTTAAATGTGTTGAGACATTATCACATATCCCCCCAACGTGCGTTCATCTTGTCGTGGTGGGTGGACTCAGTAGCGACTGGCAATCCAGTCGGGCGCGAAGCCAAGAAAAAACTTTTACAAGCTGTTTTGTATCGTCATTTTTACTAAAATATGGTATTTAAATTAAATGTTTAAAAGTAAATGTAAACTATCTAAGTCTGTGAGGAACCTACCAACTTTAAATACATACATATTATAAATATAAACACCTATGACTGGAGACTGACAAAAAATATGCTAAACAAATGAATGCACCCAGCGGGACTCGAATTAACGAACGCTGGCACAGCAAGCACCAACTGAGCCAAAAGTGCGTCAAATATACTTTCATTTTTTATAGTCAAAAACAATTTATTGTAAAAAAAAGTTTAAATTATTTTATTTAAGTACTTACCACATCTGCCAATTATAATTAGGGCTGATGTTACAGCAATAACAAATAAGATGTGATTTGTCATCTAAAAATAATAAAATGAATTAAAATACTTAGGTAAAAATACGCCTGGGAAAATGAAAGGTTGGTAGAAAGTTGTACACGTCTGTTTTAGATCTAGTGCAATTAATTGCGGTCTTTTAAGCGACAACAGAACTTGTTTTATTCCTTACCATATGGATTTCTATTTTATAATTCTTGTATTTCATATATTTAATTGCAAGAAGCACTTCGTAGTTAGCTGCTAACTTCAATATTTTGTTTATTTTGAGTTAAGTTTGATTTAGTATTTCAATTTATCAGCAAAGTGTTTAATGTATTTAATAGAATTACTAAAATAATACCAAATATATCCTTCTAAAAATGTAATTTCCCAGCAATCCTTATTATATTCACTTCCTTCATTAGAATTAAGTAGTCTTTGTGTTTAGCACAAACGTCTATACCTATTTCAGATTTGAATCTAATAGATCTAACTACATTTCACGCACAGATTCGAACTGGCGACCTTTTAACTCATATATTCTACACTAAATTTTAGTAATCTCAACGGCTGTCATAGGCATAATAAATCCGTAGAAATTATAAAAAAAATATTTTTACAGTACTTACCGCTGGCAAATTAATCACTACTAATAAATACCTAATACACTTAAGTTTTATCTTGTGTTTAATACAGGTACAACCAACGTTTGAGTCTTATCGTTTCCATTTTCTCTATATCCGTGATAGTATAATCTATTATTTTTTAATAATAAGAAGAAATCTTAATGCATATTATCAATAATAATTAATTAGTAAGTTTTGAGTCGATGATATCTATTAGTACAAATATTTGTAAGGCTTATCTGGATTTTCAATGTCATTAGTGTACATAATCAAATCAATATGAGTAAAATATTTTTCTGCGATTACTGGTTTCCTTTCACAACAACGTTTTAGTAAATGTAAAGCGCAAGCCCATGTAAGTTTTTGGCGTAGATATAAAAGTAACATATTTCAGCTATATCGAGAAATCCCTGGACTGCCTCGAAGTTTTAAGTTGGTAATTTTCTTTCTGATCAAAGAAACAGATATTTATATATGTCAAATATTCTAATTTTACTTTTTTTTCTTTTAACTTAAAAACATTTTATGTTTATTAAATATTTTTACCAAATATTTATGAATATTCGATTGAAAGGTGTATTTCAAAATAAGAAACACGTAATTTAAGAAGACAATATAATTAAATTTTCATACAAATCTTTAACGTAATTTATCTTTAAAATACTGTACACGCGTCGGCTCTCCTTGTAGGGGACCGTTTGCTGATAGAGTATAGACATTATCAAACTGAGATTAGTTAGAGTAATAAAGAAACAATTGCAAATGATCATCCTCAAGGGGCCGACCATATTTTTATTTTCATATTGATATGGCAGATTGTCGATATGAAAGACTTTTAGAAGCAAACATCACTTAGAACTACAACTGATAGAAATGCACTAAAATATACTTTATTTACACAAACTAATTTTATGCAAAAGAGCTTCAAGTTAACTTATAGCAAGAGTCGAGTTAATCTCATTTGAGTACATTTATATTATAATTTATAATAGAATCACAACAAGGCAGATCTTACGCTTGTCTTACAATCGTTTCCACAGACTCGTAGGGGAAGTGGGCGATTTAAACTAATACTTTCAAAACGAGTCCTGTCATACTTATGAAGATTTTTATATATTTTACATTGAATATTCTTTGAAATCGCCCAATTCTCTAAGCACGTTTACACCGAGATTGACTCTGAAGACAAAGAAAAGCTACAAAAGCAACAAAAATTAAGTCCATCTTAAGTACTAAGTGTTTGACAACTTCACCTACGATTTTGAACGACCATCGCCATATTAAAAATAAAACGCTTAGAGCTAATCACTTTACAATTTATCTAATATAAATCTATGAAATAAATACAAAAATCTCTTATAATTAACTATTATAATATTTTCCTACCGCGTGTCTTCAAATTAAACGCTACCTAATGCACATTCAGACCTTCATAGACGATGCGATATGTCGTGCGATAAATTGATCGATTTGTTGTACAAAATATAGATTTATCGACCGTTACATGAAAGAAAAAAATAAGCCTTAAGACCAAAATAATACAACGACTGGGATTTACCAAAGCTCCAATTCTCGCGTCATTGCTATATCAGCTCTATGGTCTCAAATTATTGTCATTAGAGTAAGCAAAGCTTATAATATGTATAATTTGTATGTCATCATCTATGAAGGTTTCACCAATAAACTGAGACGGGGGACCCTAAATATATTTGACTAAAAGAGAGATCAAATCATTGCCACGTAACTAATGTAGAGTAGAGCGCGGGAAAACGCGGGCGGAACGAGGTACGATGTTTTGAATTAAACTTTCGAGCTTTTACAATTATATATGTATATAATAATAATATAATACATATATGTAATATACTACATAATATAATTAATACATGTATATGTATGTATATACATGTATTAATTTGTTGTGTACCTCATAATATTTTCTTATAATTACGCGAATATTAAATATTCGGTTTAAATAAAATTATCTTTTGGAATTTTGTCGTGGTTTTGTTTTATTTTTTTCCCTGACTTTTTTTTATGAGAGATGCTTGCTGTAAAGCATTCGAATCGTCGGGAAAAAAAATAAATGGAAAAATAAATGAAATAAGACTGCGAAATAACCCAAAAAGATAGAATATTATATAGAAGAGTTTCATAAACACATAAAATATTCGCGTAAAATTACTAGTTTATTATGAAATACAAGGAAATGAATTTTCATAATAAATTGCATCGACTTAGAAAGTACGTTAAAGTAACAAGATCACATAAAACACACACAACCAAATTAAACTTCATTTTTTGAAGGGTTTCGTCTTTTTTTCCTGTGTTTCGTACCTCGCTTCGTATCGCTTCTTTCAGTTTTAATAATCAATTAAAACAACTAAATATACACTGTAAAATATTAAGTCAAAAGCTATGAAATATTTTAATATCCATATAAAATTATTATAATTGTAACTGAGAGATACATTTGTATTTTTCACAAATATAATATAATTAATCATGATTCAATTGATTATAAAAACCAAAACGCCCATATGTAAATATAATGAGTAAATAAACGAGTATATGTCAAACAAATAGTAAAATACTTCAGGTAAGCTGCCATGTTAGTAAAAATAAAGAAAGCTTTTTTTGTAAATACACTGTAAAAATATGATTTTAATAGCTATTAAATAAAAAAAAAAGAAATTATCTGTAAAACTCTTAACACCTTAGATTTTAGAGATCGTAAAAATTTAATACAAAAACCAATATCAAGGGTATTCGAATGCTACCTACAGCTGTACATTCCTCAATATATATAACAATTTTACTTGACAATGCATTTTATGTACAATATTAAAATGTGGCAAAGATTCAGTGGCAAAATAAAATACTTCAAAAGTAAATCAAATACTCGAAAACGCAATCATAATACGAGCTAAACTATTCAACCACGTGAGAACGCCGATTGCTGAACATTTTCTTATTATTCCAACTACAAAATCGAAAAAAACAATTAAAAATTATAATACTAGCTTTTTAGGTTGTATTTTAAATACTACATAAAATTTCATCATGATCTAGAATATATCTAGACTGATTTGTATTGAATTCCTGAAGGAACGTTCTATTCGTTTATAGTATTAACTTTTGGTCAGGTACGTTATATACTTTGTTACACCAGGTAACATTAAAATTAAATAGTACTAATACAATATCGATATCGATAATACAAATAATTTCAGAATTATTGTCATCACTATAGAGTATGATAAATAAAAACCAATTGTTAAATAAATCAATCAGCGTTCTCGAAAAGTCCTTGAGATCTGAAATAAGGACCATTCGTACTGAAACGTAAAACATCACTAACATCTTAACAACACTATACTTATACCAACTATTATTCACTGTATCCTACACTAAAGTTTGGTCCTTTCATTGCTTTTTAATTTATATTACAATTACTTACTTATTAACTGTGAATAATTTAAGATGACCGATTTTAGCCGCCATTTAAATATAAATTCAGTAAAATCGATTATATTATGTATAATCGATGTTAAATTTTTCTAAAATAGAATTTGTTTCGATAAATTATACATACTCCACGAGATCGGTTCCAACGAAAGGACCAAACATGCTCATTTATGTTAATGTAACATAATTATTGAGGCACTGTGTGTATTCAATTCTATATTTTTCTCTTAATATTTTTACACATTAGGGTTGATATTAAATCGGACGAGAAATTTACAACTGAAAAAATAAAATATTCATATAAGAAAGATAGATATAAAAAAATCTTGAATCCACAGATTCGGGTGTTTAGAACTCTATGATAGATAAAAATTGAGCTATACATAAATTTTCATTTACAAAAATACTTGTAGCGTAATTTTCAGATCACATTTTTGAATCGCATCACTATATTATGTATACAAGTACTGACGACGCGACTCTACCACTTTCTATGAAACATCTCCATAACGCTCTATTTAAATAGCTAACTACATGTCAATTTGCAGATTATTTAAGGTTACTTTTATATAAAAAGAAATTGTATTGTAATTAAAACAGTAGAAAAACAAGTACAAAATATTACGAAAAAAATACTAAGGAAAGTTTTTGTTATCAGTATATCAAACATCATCATAATCAAATATCCTAAATGATCTGCAAATCGAACATTAAAATTAGCATAGCGGATATGTTTTAAAATGGTGGTTGCTTCAATATAACAAGTTACCATTTACACTAAAACACAATAAATTACGATTAACCACTTTAAATAATCAAAAAATCATGTACATAGTACAACACTGATACAAAAAAAAACAAAAAAAAAATATTTTTAAAAGTGGCAACCCTAACTCATTGGAGAGTATAAAGTAGGCAACACTGAGCGTATTCAGTCTTTCACGAGTCGGTAGATGTGGTGTTGCGCGCCGTGCTCGCTGTTGGACACCTCGAACACGAAGGCCGCACATAATAACGTTTCTTGAGTATCTCTATTTGACACCACCTGGAAACAATTTTTGTCTACATTATATTTTTATAGTAATTTGAACGACACGATGGCTCAGTTGGTAGTGACCCTGCTTCTGCACCAGCGGTCGCCGGTTCGAGTCCCGCTGGAGGTATCCATTTGTAGAGCTGTGAGCACGAATGTTTGTACTCCAGTCGTGGTTGTTTATATTTACGTTATGTATTATGTATTTATTTAAAAGTTATAAGTTATATATGTAGTATAAGTACATAAACTATCTGGTATTCGAAGCACAAGTTTCCTTCGAAGCTTACCACGGAACTAGATAACGCTGTGTATTTATTTATTTAACTTGCCATCGAATCACTACATTATTATAATACAAAGTCCTTCGCCGCGTCTGTCTGTCTGTTCGCGATAAGTTGAAAAACTGCTGCACCGGTTTTCATGCTGTTTCCACCAAGGGATAGAGTGGTTCTCGAGGAAGAATTTAGTATATAATTAGTAGAACCCGCGGCTGCGCTACCAAACTACTTAAATATAAAAATCCCTGAAGATATTTATTTAATAAAAAAAACTATTCGGCCACATTCCCTTATAGTTTAAAAAAAATACTCAGTCGTATATATTGTATAAACACAAATTAATTATATATGAAAAAAAATCTCAACCTAATTCAAGCGATTGCAAGTACAACTTTGTATGCAAACACTTCAAAAATGTACATAATTAATTAATTACCTTTAAATTGGCACCAAGCAACATTGTGTTTGTTAATGACTGTCTAACATTCGAAGTATTTAAGCTAATTGGACAAATTTATTTTCGTTAACTGGAAAACATTCTATGTCCTAACATTTGCAATATTACATAAATTAACTGGTTGTAACATATAAAAAAGCAAAATTTTTTTTTAAACCCACGAATGTTAAAAAGTAATTAAAAGGTAATTGAAAAAGAATAAAATAATTTCTAAGCCCCCGACTTAAAAAATAAATGTAACGCGAGATAATAATATCTGTAGGGGGTTGCCATGAAATGAACTAGTTTTGCAGATTTGTTGTAACGTGAATAATTGGAGATTTTTAGCGCTATAATTACACCTTTAATAGACCGATAGATGATTATTTTTATTAATAGTGAAATTTAAAATAGTGATGGCATAACATTAAACAAACAAACATCCTCTCACTTCAAACGCATATACCGTCTCCGTTCCGTCGTGGGTAAAAATGATAAGAAATATTAAGTATCTGCTTTCAAATGGACGTTTTTACAAGCTTTCATTTAACAATGTTTGTGAGTTTACATTTAAAGCAATGATAGCCCAGTGGTAGTGCACTCGCTTGAGAAACTGTGAAGCGGGGTTCAAATTCTAGGTCTCACACTTCTGATATTTTCCAACATGACTGCAAACTGTCTTATGATGAACGAAACATCGTGAGGAAACCTGCATGTTTGAGAGAACCTAAAAAGTTTGAAAGACATGTGAAGTCTGCCGATTCGCAATTGGCCAGCTTAATATAATCAAATAAAAATCAAAATCAAAATATGTTTTTCAGCATAAAAATTGAAACAATTTTTTACTGAACGTCATGAGTTTACTACCATATAGTATGACCATATGAAGGACTGAGTACAGTACAGTATTGATTAAATTTTGCGAGATATTACAAGTAGGTTAAATTTATAATTACAATTTTCTATGTTAATTATGGCCTAATTCTATTCTTTGAAGTCAGTTGTGGCGTTTGACATGAAGTAAAAAAAAAATATATGAAAGTGCCTTTGTGTTCTGTTCATCTTACTCGACACTTTTGATTTATTGTTAGAGATATTTGTGATACGTAATACGTTAAAAAGCAATGTGGGCAGAAGAATACTATTGTTGTATTATATTGATATTAACTGGGTCATTATGCAATATCTAAATTTGAGTCAAACTTTGAAAGCTTACATTTATTATTTCGACGACTCGTTTAGCTCAGTGTTTAGTGACTTGCTTTGCCAACGGTCGCGGGTTCTAGTCCCCAATGGGGCATTTATTCGTTGAGCACGAATGTTTGTAAAGTTATATATGTGTAGTATATCTACTATATGGTAACCATAACACAGCCTACGAGAGCTTATCACGGAACTAGATGGCGATGTGTGTAAAACCTAATGTCCCAACATATTTTATTTATTATTATAGTGATGGTGGTACAGCTCCAGAAAGTTTAGATTGATGTGGACACATAAAAAGGCAACGTTAGCCCAGTGGTAACGCGCTCGCTTAGACAACAGAGTGATGCGGGTTCAAATCCAGTTTTCGCATCTTTAATATTTTCACGAGCGAATCAGTTCTAGCATGATTACCACTTGTCTTACTGGAAGAAAAACATTGTGAGACTGCATGTCTGAGAGAACCTAGCAAGTTTTCGAAAGACATGTGAAGTCCACCAACACGTACTAGGCCAGCGCGGTGGACTATGGCCTGACCCCCTCGTACTGAGGGAGGCCCGTGCTCAGCAGTGGGACGTTAAAGAGGGCTGATGATAATGACATAAAAAGACAGTGGATAGCCCAGTGGCAACTGATACGAGTTTCGAACCTCTGATATTTTCACGTTCGAATAATTTCTGAACCTAGCAACTTTTCGAAAGACAGTGTCAGTCCGCCCGCACAAGTCCTATTGACTATTGACTATTACCTGATCCTCCTCGTATCGAAGGAAGGTCGTACACTCGTACCGAGCATACATACCTGCAGTATAGTGAAGTTCTCGAGCACGCTATTCATCATGTACTTCTCGGGCAGGTGCTTGAGCTTGTGTATGAAGTTGACCATGTACTCGCACATGGGGGACCGTTGGATGCGGTATACGAATCGTCCGCCTTCGAACCGGGCGTACTCTGTCTCCACCTTCTCCACCACCTGCTTCCCGAACGAGCACACCTTCGTGCTGCACGTGATCGTCATGTTCTCGTTGCTTTCGTATCTGTACGGACAAACAGACACACGTTTTATATTCATAACTAGCATTTCCCGCGGCTTCGCACGCGTTCTAAAGACCGGAAGCCAATTTCTTTCTGAGTTGCGCGGTACGATTTTTGCAACATTTTGCATTGATGCTCCGCTCCTATTGATCGTAGCGTGATATAATATAGCCTTAGCCTTCCTCGATAAACGGACTATCAAACACCAAGAAACTAGATGGCGCTGTGTGTAATAATGTCCCAACATATTAATATAGTTAGTAAATATTGTGGACACGAAATAATACTAGCTTGAACTGATGATCGGTAAAGTTCCCATTTCGATTTACTTGTCTACAAAGTACTTATGTATTGTATTTATAAGTAAAGTTCGCAATTCACTATTTCCCACAGAATATAAATTATAAATTAAATTATATAATATAATTTTTAATTGGGCGAAGAATTGAAGATTCAATTTTTTTCTATACTGTAATAGTAATAATTTGTACATATAGCACAAAGACAATCAAGGTTCAACAGTTTCATGAATTAGAATTCAGCCCTTATTCGAGTGATAGATACATGTTGAAATGAGTAACATATATTATAATAACAGTAGTAAATTACACCAAATCCGTTTGAATCTGTTACAATGTAAAAAGTAACAAATATTAAATGTATTTGGTATTTTTAACTTACTCTTTTTGAAGTGAAACTTCTTTAGAATCGTTGTGATTTCAAACTCAATGAAACGAAAAAATAAGGCAGGCACTCAGAGACGGGGAAGAGTTAGCCTTAGTTAGATCTCGCCCACCGCGAGTCAGTGACATTTCTAACTCTGTCTAACTCGTGGGTGTGACCTTCGCACCATCTCCCTCTCTCAATATAAAAAGATAAATATAAACGAGATTTAAAAATTAGTTTGCCAAAGAAGTTTTACTTCTGACATGTGTACTTTGTACACCTACACACGCACTTTTCTTTTACAAAATATTAATGTTACCATAAGTATTACTTACACACTCGTGACGCCATAGAACGCTCCAGGGTCATCCAGGTTATTTGTGTTAAGGTCCGCCCAAAATTTCACTAAAAAGAACGCGTTTCTAGGACCCTTCTCGTAAAGCTCTTTTAAACCGCCTTTCTTCTCTGGGAATTTGTCGTTTATTTGCTGTACATCTACTGACTGTAAATAAAAAAAAAACAAGTGATTGATAGAAGTAATTACAGAAAAAAACAAACAAAGGAGCAGCTATATACCTAAACGATAGATAGTTGCGATAGGCAGGATACAGAAAAAATAGAGAAACATTTTTAAATAAAAATATTAATTTGTTTGACATACGACTTTTTAATAGCATTCTCGATCATCCTAACTCCGATCAGTCATGAATGTAGTATAAAGTAGTACCAGTTGGATTAAAACATAAGAATCGTTAAGTTTTGCTATTTATAAGGCTTGATGATTGTAAACTGTATTAATTATGTTTAGTTATTCATATAGTAATTCATTATTCATATATTCATTTTGCTATTCATGTACAATAATATATTACCTCTAATAAAGGATCTGCGTATGTGACTGTGCCACCTATATGTACGAATAAGTGTTGCGCCGGGGCCGTGCTCGGTGGATACTGGAAGAAGAATATTTAATTAGATACATTATATTGTGCGTATTTTGAATTCACTTTTATATAAAAAATGTATTCCTTCATAATATGTATAGTGTAAGATATACAAGAATATAATTACTAAGTAATTCTGCTGAGCAGAATTACTTAGTAATTATATTCTTGTGTCTCAGAGAGATTGAGAGGTAAATAAACAGAAAGCGCACATTGTGTTTAAGTTTACCTTAATAAGCATACATCTTATAGATCCAAATCTATAGCATAATATACTATCGTTGATATTCAGACTAAAAATATTAGACAAAAACACATAAAGCAACAGTAATATTACCATAATGACCTCCGAATGAATTTTGACAATGGCCAATAATATTTATCTGTCATCGTCATCGTCATCAGCCCTTTTTAACGTCCCACTGCTGAGCACGGGCCTCCCTCAGTACGAGGGGGATCAGGCCATAGTCCACCGCGCTGGCCCAGTGCGAGTTGGCGGACTTCACATGCCTTTCGAAAACTTGTTAGGTTTTCTCAGACATGCAGGTTTCCTCACGATGTTTTCCTTCACCGTAAGACAAGTGGTAATCATGATAGAAATGATTCGCACATGAAAATATCAGAGGTGCGAGACCCGGATTTGAACCCGCATCACTCGGTTATCCAAGCGACGCGTTACCGCTGGGCTACCACTGATCAGGAGGACTTTATCTGATCAGGAGATATATTGCAGTGCGTATGCGCGCACATACTTGTGTTTACGACCACTCCATTTGTGTCACTTTCATACTCCTGTACATGACATTTAGATGCTCGCAGTGAGAAATCAGTCGCAGGACCGAAGGCATTACAAGTTCCTTGAGAAACGGGGATGAAAAACAACCTAATTTCCAACTTCGGGCTGTTAATTGCAAAGAATTTCTTGACACAAAACCCAATACAAGCCGCCATACACGTTAACCACAAAAAACTTTTGACAGAAATTCCTTTTCTTTTACTGGGCTGTTTCACGAAAGGTGAGAACTCCACTCAGTCGAACTTGTTCATTGTGCTTAAAGCCAGTCAAACTATTGATAATACCATACTCGACAGTCTCCATAACCAGATCTCTCGACTGGGATCAACTAAGTGAAAAATGTGCATGGCGAAAATACCATTAAAACTTCGTAAATAGATATTTAAGCTGAACCATCAAGCCGGGAAAATCACAAGAGTCCGGTCAAATTTCACTAAAAAATAGTGAGGTTACAAAAATTCCGACTTGGCTGAAAATTGGTAGGATTGTTCAATACACTATCACATTTTTATAGATAATTATCTGATCTACAATTTTTGTCTGAACTAATTTTATGATAAAACTTACCGTTTTGTAAATTTTTTTGCACGTGTCGGATCGATGAGGACTTTTCACATTTCCTTTATAATAGTGTATTCAACAATCCTACCAATATTCAGCCAAGTCGGAATTTTTGTAACCTTGGATGTCTAATTTGACCGGACTACAACTAAACAGTGCATGGTGTTAAATGACACTAACAATATTGACAAAAACACAAAAAGACTCACTGTGTCTGGATCTCTAGGGTGTTCCACAAAAGCGGAGAACTCTACAAGTCGCAGCTTGTGCGTGGCGATGGCGCGTCCCTCCCAGGGCGGCGGCGGCGCCACGTCCGCGCCGCCCGGCACCACGCCCGGCACGCCCGGCACGCCTTTGTAGCCCGCGCTCGGGAATGGCTTTACACTGCAACAATTCAAATTTCATATAGTATATCAACTATCTGGTATCCGTAACACAAACCTCGTAGCTTACCACGGAACTAGATGGCGCTGTGTGTAATAATGTCCCAACATATTATACTAGCGCAAGAAAAGCAGTGGGCTCCGCTAGTTATATACTAAAACATTCGTCGAAAACCGCTCTATCTATTGGTGAAAACAGCACGAAAATCGGTGTATCAGTAGTTTTTGAGTTTATCGCGAACATACAGACAGACAAACGCGGCGGAGTACTTTGTTTTATAATATGTGTAAAAGAGTAAAATAATGTGCATGAAATGCTTAAAACCTCTTAACTTATTTAGAAGGATAAGAATTAATACTACCGAATTTGTGTAAATAGCTCTCCAGTTATTGCTTTATAATTGCCTATTTTTTAGAGTATTAAAATGGAAATAGGATGTTATCCTTAAGAGATAGACATAGTGGATTTTTTGTAGACCTATATAAGATACACAATTCCACCATACATCATTTTGTTATATCTCAAAGGGTATTCGTTGAAAGCTTCTAGACGCCTTATTTTTTCCGACACCTCCAACAGATATCAGTATATTTTAGCCAATGTATACAATAACTTGACAAAATATATACTTAAACCTTCATGAAGAACTACTGTATCCATTGACGAAAACAGCATGAAAATCGGTGCAGTAGTTTTTGAGTTTATCACGAATAGACGGACGGACAGATGCGGCGGAGGACTTTATTTTATAATATGAAGTGATAGTAAAGTAAATAAAATATTGTAATTAATTGAATGAATCACTAATATTGACACTTACTCTTGTGATGTTCCTGCTTGTAATCCTGGTTGCCAAAATTGCTGAAATGAAAATATTGCTTTTATTATAAATCTTTTGACACATTTTAAACTTTTAGTCTAATTGTAGCTCAACTTGTTAGATTCAGCGCATTTTCTACACACGTCACTTTGAAGCTCTCATTTAAAACAGCAGTTTCGAAACTTTCGGATATACCATAATGATAAAATATCCTTTTAAATTATTATGCATGAAATATTCGGTTAAAAATGGATGAGGTTTTGTTAAAAGATGATTATTTTTTTATCCGAAAGAAATTAGTTAATTTCGTGAGTATACTGACGAAATTTCTAAGCCACACAATAATTATACTAGACAGTAATATGTTTACTATAAGACATAGAAAATATGACAAACAAAGTTTACCTATAATAATTATTATAGACTTTGAAGTACTTGTTTGAAGCAATATTATATTTTCTCGTGGGTCTATCACTAAAATCCGTTCAGTAAAAGGGCAAAGCCGTACTTATGTTAAATTGAAAGCCAACTGTTATTTGTGCATGCCATGCCTCGAAGCTACACAATAAAGGCGTTTTTTGTGTGAAACAACACAAAGGCATGCGTACAAAATGTACCGTGTGGTGGTAAGCCGGGTGCGGCAACCCCGCCACTATTTGCGCGCTAGACAGCGTGCTCATAGACTGCATCGCCTTCTCTTTCATAACACCCCCGTCCTAGATTGTTTATCACCTCTTAAATCGCTTTATTCTAACTGCATTAAGTATTGGCTTACGCGAATTTGTAATACTTTAAATTTGTAAAACCTTAGGATAGTACGCGAGTTGTATCGAAGAAAGTTGTTAAAAAGTTCAAGTTCGATTTCACAGCGAATCCCAACTTCTGTTTTTGATATTTTCATGATTGGATATAGACAAACACACAAGAATTTTGAATATATGCTAAATTTTAATAGATTCTGACTAGATTATAACATAGAGATACACCATTCTAGTATGTTACACCATTCTTTTAGTTTCATATATTAATGTTAATTTCATTATTATCAATATACCGTAATTATAACAATTTAGAGTAATACAAATTAAATAATGTAATTATTTTTTACGTAAGAACTCGGGAATGGCTTTACACTGCAACAATACGAGTGGAATTACTTAATTTCATTATGACTTTAACATAGTATAATAATTTGAGAGTAGCTCTCGTTTTAATTAAAATTGTATCCCTTTGCGCTTCAAGAGAAAGGTGAATAGAATTGCACTTACCACTTTGAGTTTGGCCTGAATTTCACGCAGTTTCCGCCTAGCTAGCACCTGTATATGTGATGAGACTTGTTTTCTTGTGCGCGTCTTTCCCGTTCTGAGTTTTATATATCTTGCTATAAGTTCGTTTCGCCCTGGAACGATAAAATAAAAAGATTAATAAAAATTAATGAAAAGAACTGTACAATTGAGACTCCAAATCTCAAATTCCGGACGCAGGTGGATTCGAACTTACATCCCCTCAGGGTATTGTACCTTGGGTGCCCTGCCAATTAGTCTATGGATTCGATATTCACTTTACCGGATATGTAAATCCTCTTGTACGTACAGGCTACCTTTTCATCATCTAACTACTGTTGTATGTGATAAAGATTATCTTGTTTTTTATATAAATATTTAATGATATGCTAATATTTATATGATTAAATTTTCATCAGTCATAATGTAGGTAAATGCTCATAGTATATCGTACAATGTGGTAGATAGCTGGTTCGATTATCGCTCTAAATAGGGCAGAATAACAAGGAATTTATTAAATTCAATATCAAATAAAAAATTGTTAGCTTTAAAATAACCCAACAAATATTTTAAAAATTTAATTCATAAATAAAAGTAATTTGTGAAGAGCGCCAATTGTCATAGCCCGCGAAATATTCCAAATAGTCAAATCAAAACGCGCTTCACAATGCAATACCGGCGCAGCCGATGCCGATCTCGTTATGAAACAATTTTCAAAATATTTTGAATAGCTATTTTCAATTATTGAAACTGCAGCCGGCCCGGAATGCGGGGTGGATCGACAACGGTAATGAAATATATTTTACTAACAGATCAGTTATTCTCAAACTACCCGCAACAGCTTTATTGAATATTTTCAATTTTGTTTTAAAACAACAGATTTTCGGTATTTTTTGTGTCAACCGTGAGACTAGTTAAAATTGAACAATGGTGTATTAATTTGAGGCGAGCGTAGAACAAGATCGGGCCAGACCAAAGTAAATTGAAATCTCATTGAATTCGGGGAATGCGATGGCGACGAGAGACGGCTGCTGGTGCGAATTTAATTAACCCCTTGCTTGCTCGTTGAGGCGTGCGTGCGTATATCTATTCATTTTCATGTAGATCGTCCGTTAAATTTTACATGGCGAAGCACGTTCGCAAAATTTAAATAGGATTTTTTACCATCGAGCGGCTAGCGGAAGCTGACAATATTTGACATTTGATGTATATATGCGTACAAAACCTGCTTAAATAATCAATAGATTTTCGCGACTTATCTGATATAAATTTAACTTAAGCTTGTAAAACTTTGTCCAAAATTAAAGTGAAAGCCAGTTGTAGTAAGCTCGGCAACAAAGTTTTGAAGTCTGCTAAGTGAAAACATTCTTGGAATTGCTCTGAAATTATGGCACCATTTCATAAAATTTTCACGACGGGTATTAGGTTAAAATTAGTGGGGGTTACGGGAGATGCGATTAAGTCGAATGGGCGTGAAAAATAAACACGTCGTATGTCACTCGTTACGGCGGACCGGCCGGCGGTGACACCCGCGCCCGCGAATCCCGCATTAAGAGTGCTTTCACCCGAAACGTCGTGTGCATCTCTCTATAAATAGTGCGCTGCAGAGAAGGTATATATATGTATACGTTTCTATTCGGCGGCGAATAGAAAAACAAGAGATGATTATTTATTACTTAGTTAGTTGGCTAATTTGGTCCACTGCCAGCGTCGCGCCACGCTCTCGCGCACTCAGTGCGGATGAAATTGTGCGTAGAGCCGCCACATATGAATATTGATTTCTTTTTAACACTGATAATAGGTTAATATCTTTACTTCATTACCTGGATATAAAAACTTCAATGGTTTTTACTAAAAGCATTAAAATAGAGTTTACTTTCAATATTAAAACAATATAAATAAATATAGAAAGAAATAATAAGTTCTTATTTTGATAATAATTTATACAAGAAGGAAGATATCGGAGATCCATCAGAAACACATTAACGTAAAGCTATGGGCTTCCAATTGTTTTTCCTCTAAGCTTTTAGCGTAGATAATTTCTTTAACGGGTACTGTTTAATGGAGAACATTTACAATGTGATTACGAGCATTGTTAACAAGTATATTAAATTATACTTAAGATTTCAGTACTTTCTATGTTGTTTGTTCAATAACAGTTATAAAACAAGTATTTAACTTTTATAATTTTAACCTTAATTAGTGAATTATTGGTAAATTTACGACACATAATAATCGAGTATTTACTGGAAAATAACTGTACATAAGTAAGTTAAACAAATACAGGTTTCGAAAAGAGAGGAAATTTTACTTCACGGCTTGTCAGTTACAATTTTATTAAAAACAATTTTATATAAAGTGTAACGCTCAATTTGGAAAAATAAAATGGTTTCTATGTTAAAATTGTTTAAAAACATATTTTAAGGTCACTAAAAACAAAACTTAAAAGTACTTACTAAACGCACCCTTAACTTCAAAGTATTAAACTTCTCATATGAAATGAGAATGACGAATGATCCTAATTTAGCAGATATATCAAAATCGTCGAGCAGTTAAGTAAGCTTAGCGGACCCATGGTTATTTAATATGTCACGTACTAATAAGTAATAATGACATTTACTAATTGTATTCATATATTTATTTATTCTTGAACCAAATAGTCAATACAAATAAATAATACGCAATGAAAGGGTCCTTTTCAATAAAAGAAACATTACAAGGTGATAGAAGCGTCAGAATTTCACGCTGACCCAAACAGAAGATATGCAAGGCAAATGGTAGTTGAAGGGTTGAGTTTCGACGATCTAAGGATTTCTCGAGACAATCGGGAGTTATGCCTTCGGGCGGGGCGCTAAGGCGCGGGAGAAGGGGCGGGCCTTCTTTATATTTTCTTACTGCGTTCGCCGCCTAGCGGCCGGGCCCCTTACACGCTCGCTCGCTCACTAATTGCGCATTCTTCGCATAGTTTAGACCCCCTGTGAACCCCTCGCCGCCCCCCGGCCACGTGAAGCCAACGAAACTTTCATACTCCCAGGATATTGAGCGGTTTTGAATGTCTTAACTCACGAACGTGCCTGCAGCGGTGCTTGTGCTTTGTAGGCAAACTGTTTCCAACAACTCACCGCACTGTTCGAAGCTAAATTACTGCTCACTTGCCTGTGACGAGGTAAAGTCCTTTCAATGTAACAGTGAAGCAAACCAACTTCATAACATCTTATTATTAATATGCCGTTTCAATATGTGCAATGTGCTAGCTAATGTGTGCCTGTGTAAGTTACGTGGTAATAACTTTGAACTCTATCACTTCATCCTAAGACCTTCTTATTCTCATTAAAAATAATAAATAGAAACAAATTAAACATAAATTGACTCTATTTTATGAGGACAAATCTCAACATTCCATAAAATAATCAAAATTAATTATATTTGGCATAAATAACATTTATTATATATAATGCTATTTAAAAGTTATTATATCATTATTTTAATTTCAATTTGTTTTCCACTAAGAAAACTAAAACCCAGAATCTCAAATGCTTTCTGAAGGCACAGAAGTGCAGGCCAAATTTATTTGACAAGCTTAATCTTTATTCATCTGTAGCAATAAAACTACAAACTAGCGTATCGGGACCAAGACTCCTCGAAGATTAGAGGGCGAGGGTGTGACAGACAGGATGGAATGGAGAGTGACGCACTGTTGGCTAGATTAAGCCGGGCCGACACGTCCGCGAGTAATGCGACCATATATTGTCCAGACGAGCGCGCAATTATGTCCCGTGTTCTTTTACAACTGCCCCGACGTAATAAACTTGACAAAATTAATAAATATACCATATCTTAGCTATAATGGATCAACTTAATTATTAATTACAATCAATAAGTCCGTGTGACATCTATTATTAGCATCACAACTCTAGTACGGCTTGAATATTCCATGTTAAGCTCGTATATCTTATTAAGTTGTTAACTCTAGAACATTAGTAAACATTACGAGTTATTAATACATTTTCTATTTGATATATCATCATGAAAAGAAAACCGTGTTATATTATGCACATATAATAAAGTTTTTGTCTGTCTGTGACCGCATTACGAGAAAACCCCTGACCCGGAGGTTAACAAATAGGATACTTTTTAATGTTGGTAAATATTTAATTTCTAAGAAACCTATAAACTAACCGTTAAAATGTATCTATATGACGTAGATATAGAGATAAACTCGAGCAGAGTGAGGGTGAGTCGCTACTACTATTTAAGATTGTTTTTGTTCACTCATTGACTTTAATCGTCGAGAACAAAAAAAAAAAGAAAATTTCTTTTATAACAAAATATTTGTAACAGCCTTAAAACACCTAAATTCACTGTGCATTACGTAAAGGCGTTTAAAGGATTATTTCCGCTGAGGCGATAAGATTAAACCGGCACATTTCTTTCCGTCTATTAAATCACTTAAGGTGGACACATCGCTTGCGGTAGATTTGTTTAGCAATTCCATCCACCCGGTCCGACCCGGGCAGTCCTTTAATTAAAGCCGGGCGGTATAATGTTCGCTTGACGCGAACTTAATGTGCGTCCGGCGGGTAATGGTAGTGGCTGCCTTTAATTGTTTCACGTCAATTGTACCAGTAACGTACGTGACAATAGCGAGTCTCTAGAAAGTTATTGCTATGTTTTCGGTTGTGCGGAATTAAATGAGAAATTCTATGCAATTACTGCGGCTTATTAATCTTGGTTACTACCAAGTTTTCTGTGATGCAGATATTTCGCAGATAAGCCACATTTAACATGATGTCCAAACGTTATTATCAATAGTATTAGTTAATAGTTATTTAAATCAAAACGTAATTGCCAATCCTTTTAGCAGCTTATTTTGGAAAAAATACAAACACATTTATGAAATAAAAGAAAAAAGACTTTCCGTTGTTAGCTTTTTTATTTTATGGTCGATGAAAAAAGCACTGATATTTCTATTATTTTTGTTCGCTCAATTTTAAGTCTGCGCATACATGTATCGATGTATCACTGCACTTTATAGTTATAACAAACATTATTCAAAGGAGATATAAAAGATTTTTTTATGTAAAAAAAGACATCTAAAATCCAAATTACATTCAAAACACTCAGCCACTTGGCAATCATCCTAACGCTGAAGTCATGAACGATTACGATGATTATAACCTTTATACATTTTTTTTTAAGAGTGTCTCACAAAGTATTAAGCAGAAACACGAGAGATTTACTTCTGTTAATTTAGTGAAGGGGAAAGGTTTCTTTGGTGATCATCACGTAGCGTTAACGAGCTTCCTTAGTTAACATTGTAGCGTGAAAAAATTCTCCCTCGCCCTACAGTTTAGAAAAAAACTCAGCTTACATTACAATCATCAGACTTCTGGGCTCAAATTAGGTCAATAAGTTCTTAGACGTCAACTTTTTATTACTGAAATAATTGTTTTGATTCATGAGGTTTTGGGGTGAATAAATAATTAATTAATTATTACACACGTTACATTGGAATTCAAAATATCCCAACTGAATATTTATAAGGTGCCTAAGTATGTTTTAGCTATATTTAATAATTTAGCCTCATAATATACTTGGCTAAAGAATTTTCACTTTAGGGTTCACAATCAAATATTTTTCATTAAAACAAATAGATCCCTCCAACAAATACTGTTTCCATCGTACTATTCTTAATAAAACCCAAGCTATTTTAAGAGTATTGTCGTTTATAAATTATAGCGCGAACACGTGCTCTGAACTAGTTCGCGAGTTTTGAAGATTGCAGGCGAGATTGAACCAAGCCGCGAATTCAGTTCCTCGAATCGGCGACACGCCGATCGAGAGATAATAATTGTCGGTTCACGTCTTTCCGTGGAATCCTATTGCGCAAACCGCTTTGTCGGCACACATCAATACCTCTACCTTGCCTTTTGTCTCGTGCTACACCATTGTTCATTTCAACGACCTTGAGCGTTTCATAATTCAATTAAACTGAAGGTACGCAAATCTATTTAGAAAGTTGTTATAAGATGATATTAGAACAATCCTAACAAGTTTACGACTTTTCTCCCAAGTACTAACTTTATTATATGGTACATAGATTTACTAAATCGCATAATATTGTTATAATGTATTAAAATTATTATTTGCTAAATGTTTACATTTACTACCTGGGCCTTTGTCATAAATGTCCGATCAGTAATTACTAATTAGCATAAGTAAATGAACTGTAATTTGGAGTAAATATTTAAACATCCTCTAGCATGTCCGGACTCACCGTACATCTTGCCCTCGTCCGAGAGGATGATCTTGCGCCGGCCACATGGGGGGTATATCGCGAGCGCCTCCTGGAAGCTTTGTTCGATATCCGGCGACCACACGCCCTCCGCGTCCGCTGCCGACATGTCCTGAAAACACATTTTGACTTTAAAAAATAAAAGTGATTTCTGCTATAATATTTTGATGTTTAATAATATTTCATTTTAATTTACTAGTCTCTACATTTTCTATATTTATAATTAAGACATTAATCCTACGTATTTTTAATACAACGCAATTTTACCTACAATTTTTCCATTAGAACATTTCATAGAGAATAAGTAGGTTTTTACATCAACATTCCATGCGAGCATAAATTTCTCATGATTTAAATATTGCGGGACATTATTCGTCGTCAATTTATATGATTTATTATGACCTTCAGTGTAACGCGTAATGGTTATGTCAAAATTACTATCGGTTTTAGAATTTCTGAATAGCGGTATTAAGGGTCTCTACTCCAAGATAATGGGGTTTGCCGCTACGGGCCTTGAACTTCGATCTTAACATATTTGCTCAATATTCAAAACTAGTATTCTTATGCAAATTAAATACCAATTGGCACCCGTATAGGCTAAATGAGTTATACGATTTAATTGCTAATAGTGAGGCCGGCGGGGATCGTAGCTTGTTAGATAGCTTTTTGTTTTTATAACTGTGATTCAATACCTACCTATATTTTAGTCGTATTTGTTGACTATATATAGAAGAAACCGATTTAGTGTTTGCAACGTATACCAACAAATTCTATTCTTGAAATATATTCAGCTTTTATTTTTTATAATATTTATGATAATAGGGTCATGTGATAGTTATAAAAATCGTATGTCGATCAAAATTATTGAAAATTTAAAATAAACTTGCTCCAATTTCCCAAAACAATATATTGCGAGTAGTCTTATAAAAACCGGTATGTAGATCCTATATATGGATATGTTTATTGCAAAAATATTTCGAAGTAATAGGTATATTTTGATGGCAATTAAGTTTAATACAAATACTATAGGTACGGCAAAAACTTAATAAAATCAGGTTATGCCGGTTACTTTGTATAAAATATACATATTGGTGCTCAGTAATTCGATTAAAAACATTAATACAGTAAATTTTAATTCGTTTTTTGAAAGTAATAAACAAGATGTAATACGATAAGTCTTACTTTCTTGTGATTATATTTTTAAGTATATTATTAATATATACAATTGTACATAAACAATATCAATGCACATAAAAAGCGTAGATAAAATTGACGACTTCATTTTCGTTAAACATATTATGTTATTTATTTTTAACACATTGTAAAGCTTACTCAATCTTAGTACTGATACAACTTAAGCCGCAGGCATGACTACTATAGCTATTTAAATTCGTTCGATAGATGAATCATAAAGAGTTTATTTTTAAACTTAGTAAGAGTCATCCAAAAATATAGTTTTACGTGTCGATTTATTACCATTCCCGCTGAAATGCACTATTGCAAAACATTACGAGCATCGTAATAGAGTATCAGTTTATCACAAACCAGATGCTATTAACATCTGTGTGCGAGCAATATTTGTATGTACAGTGTATGTCTACACTACAAATTAATTTAAATTTTTTTCATGAGATTCTTTTCGGAATAACATTATAATGAGGAAAAGTAGACGAAAGTAGGTACCCACTTGTATTTTTTGTAAAATATATCAATTATAAAATATATATTTCGACACTTAAAAATAAACTCCGGCTCTGTAAAATTATGGAAATTTATTTCTAATACGGTAACCACTAACTATAACATTTTATTACTGGAATACTTTTTAACTAGGCGTTAACCGATTCATAATCAGTCTAATTACAGTTTATATCGTAACAAGAACTATCAAAATAAATCGGAAACAAAAAACGAAAAGATGCGTCATTGTAATTAATAGAGCCGGTTCTATTCTAAAAGAGATGGAAATAAAAATAACGCGTTCGACTCCGCCGCTGCGAATCGGGCGGACGTTAAACGAAAACATCGTGAATCACTTGTTCAATGGAACTACCTTCTGATTCCGTTTAGAGCTAATATTTGCTTGAGTTATATTATATACACTATCAATATTAACTGTATCCACGTGTATTCAACATTTTTTTTAATACAGTTCTCTACAATAAGCAAAAACTTTATGTTAGCTCAACACTCGTTCAAAATTTTTAAAAGTTTATACTGATCGTATCTTTTTTAAGTACCTACAAACAAAACAATTAAACATAGGTAGTCAACGTTTAATGTTTATAATGAAATAAAATAATAAATTTTATGTTAACGTTTTAACTCGTTTATGCAATATATTAATCCTTT
This sequence comes from Boloria selene, assembly GCA_905231865.2. Lineage (NCBI taxonomy): Eukaryota > Metazoa > Arthropoda > Insecta > Lepidoptera > Nymphalidae > Boloria > Boloria selene. The sequence goes on along the minus strand of HG993137.1, from coordinate 4,215,682 downwards.
TAACCTTAATCCTTAATTTAAGAAACACTACACTCAAATTCTAAAATTTGTAAAGCTATATCAGACTACTACTAAATGTCAAATTTTGGTTTTATGTATGCTTGCAGTGCGGAGTAACACGTAGGCTATTATTAGGTATTTAGAGAAACCTAGGATTAAAGCGAGAGTCGTCGATAAGAGTTACTTTTTGAGGGTTAAAACTAAAGAATGTGTATATCAAATCAAACCAAATATTTCAGCATAAAAATTGTTACAATTTCTTACTGAACGTCATGAGTCTACCACCAGTTCGGAAAGAAGGAACCTCTGATCTGAGAAGAACTGGCGAAAGAAACTCAGCGGGACTATAAATATATTATGTTCTTTTATCTTAATCTCACTCTTTTTTAAATTAAATTGTATTGTTTATAAAGTTTAAACCTATGTTATTTATGATGTATCAAATAATAAAATAGTATTTCTATTTAGCTACTAGTAACGCTATCTAATTGTACAATGTAAAAACTATACCTCTACTGCATTATGTATTATCTGTGGTACAATGACTTGTTATACATAGATCTTTTTGTATGAAATAAATTTTAGTCTGTTAGCGATTTTCACTTGTTTCATTATAATTTACTATACCTTTTCATCGTCACTAGCTTCCCCCACATCCAGGTGCTTGGCGTCGGCGCCGCCCGAGCCGTTGGTGTCGGGCGCGCCGGCCGCCGCGCTCCACGGAGACGCAATGGTGCCGGCTGCGAGCGCGCCGCTCGCTGGAACAAACAGAAATACACATTATAAATAAAACTATCTTTTCGGATTTTGTCGCGGATTTATTATGATTTTTGGTTCCCGACATTTCGAATGCTTTACAGCAATCATAGTCACGGGAGAGATAGAGATAGATACACATGTAGATTACTAGTGTCTTTTTGTCATACACATTATTTCTTAAAACCGTTTAGACAACACGCCAATAAGGTAATTGAACGGTCAATTCTTTCTGACCACTATTAAATGTAATAAAATTTTACATTTTTTCATGTAAATTAAATATGAAAAACGGTCTTTTACTTCTTATTTATTGAAGATGATTTTTAACCTCCTAAGGCCCAGAGCATGAAACGGCGTGCTAGTCATTGTAGCCCAAGGTGCTACCAGTAGTACTAATATTTTATTGTCATTCAGACCCAACACTTCTGGGTGTTTTTTTTATATGACAAAGCAATCGTATTGAAGTCATATTTTCAGGGCGTGGTAGTTATGATCATAGGACACGGTTTTGGAAAGTTTTGTTCAAATAGAATAAGTGCTATGGGCAGGCCCACGGGCATTAGTGAGGTATGATTATTTGTATTACTATAATTTTCGAATGAAATTAAACCACCAATTTATTCGTATTTATAATCAACATTGTGTACTTTCCTTCATTTATGTTATTATTATTAATAAATCAATCACAGGTAGGAAGTCAGCTTTATTATATATGTTATATAACATATATAACAGCAGAAGCTTTATAGTAATTGTGTCCCGAGGTCCTACTGATGGACCATATTTCATAAACTTGACATGTTACCGCAATGATGCATAGATACTGCGAAATAATTATATCATATAATCAAGCAGTTATTGATTGATAGGTTTATGTAATAATTAAAACTAAATTACACGTGATAACTCAAATAAAAAAAGATTAAATTACCTCTTCCTCGTGGACCTGCCATATCGGCACCTATTTTTAAAAGTCTGACAGTTGTATTTTTGTTGCACCTAAATTCAGTGTTACCATATGCTACTAAATATAATGATCTACAAACTCTGATACACTCTATTGCTATAGCGGCAAGTTCGAATCGAAAATGTGACGTTTTGTAAAAAGTCCTACAGGTAGGCCTTTGGGTCGTAATGACTACATAGCGCGTAAGAGGGTCGGGTCTGAATTACTATAATAAATTAGTACTATTGGTAGGACCGTGGGCCTTACGAGGTTAAGACGACCTACAATTAGAGCATAAGAGCGTAGAAATTATGTATTAAATATTAATGAAGTACGAAAGCTAGGCCTGACACTAAATTTATATGTATAAAGTTTAAATATTAGTGTTTCGCCCGCGTGGTAGACTTTATATTGAACCTTCCAAGGAAATGGTGTACTATTTATTTGTTCTTCAATTCCTAAAATAATCACAGAGGGAAGGTTGCAGTGTTGCCAGTGGCAGATAGTGAAAAGTAACACGAGACAGCTCAAAAAGTAACATTTTCACAAAAAAGTAACATTATTTTATTTTGCCGTGTTGCCGGTGTCAGATTGCCGTGTGTTATGGTAAAAGTTAAAAAATTGCCGTGTCTCATACAAATGTAACGAAAATGTAGACTTTTGTACCTAATTGTAAATTGTTCCTATACTTTTAGTGGCGAAAAACCAGGGTTCCTTAGATAATTTATTAAAATATATTAGATTAAAAAAAAATATTTGAACAACTTTGGTAAAAATTATAACCATAATATAACTGTCTGATACCACTAAAACTTATTTCTTCTACTTTTTCTTTCTTTAAATCGTATTTTGATCTAACATTTGTGTGGTTGGTTTAAAATTAGTTTGACTTCCTATAATAGTTATATAAAATTATTTATCGACTAAACATAAATAGCAAAGTTAATCAGTTGAATGGTGTTATAGATTATATTAAATTTAGTTATAGACTAGCTGTTACCTGCAGCTTAATGCGCGTGTGTTGTGCGTGTGCGCTGATTGCCGTGTTTCAGGATACGACAACGATTGTTCTGCCGTATACCGTGTTTTTCTGGTAATGGCCCGCAAATACCGTGTAACACGGCAATTGCCGTGTAAATGGCAACCATGAAACGAACTGAAGACTGACTATGACATTACGTGACATAGGCTGTATGGACTATAGTCCTTTGCCTGTCCCTATTGGGGATAAATTTAAAAAACAACATTACGTGACATGTGCGCCAATACAACAAACGAAATTCCGTTCCGAAACGAAATGCGTTCCGTTTCATGACTAATTTTGGTTAATGAAAAAAAATATTTTTGCTACTTCCTTAAAGTAACGTAAAAGTAACATTTTGAGTCGTGTAACATGTAGGTAACATGAGGTAGTGAAAAGTAACGTAAAATGTTACAAAAGTAACATTCTGGCAACGCTGGAAGGTTGTTCCTATAGTTAGGTACATACTAGTACATTATTATCAGATAGATAGGAGGCTCAGGTACTGAAGCATATGTAATTGCAATGCAATTAATTACTTCATAGGTACGTCCTCCACTAACACATTACACCTCACTGTAAACAGTATAGAAACAGATATCAAAAGGTAAAATAAGAGTAATTTAGTAAGCATCGTATGAATGGTCTCTGCTTCTTACGTCATACAGTGTTTGCTTACATATTCAGATGCGCGCCTTGTAAACTTCCAATCGCATTGTGGCTTTGCACTAATACATTAATGTAAGCAAAAACAAGATTTACAGCTGTGTTTCGTGTGTAGCAACGGTTATATGTCATGAGCTATTAATAAAATATTCTGAGTATGAATGGTGTGGCTTTTTCTTGTGTCATTTTCAACTAATGTTATTTTTTCATTTTAAATATGTTAAGGTCATTTCAAGTACTTAAGTATAGTTATCATGATTTAATTATATTTTCTAGTAAAAAGGTATTCGTTAAAACCTGTCGTACTGTATTGAAAACTTTCTTAGTAGGTATAAATATAGGAAATAACCATCGTTTTTTAAAAATAAATATTATCTTTACAAACATGTGAATAAGAAAAACCCGAACGTTCAGATTCGAAATTCATAACAGGTAAGCTTTATTCGGGATGCGAGGGCGGAGGTCGTAGGCATTCTCGAAATTTTCATATTTACCGTTAGAAATATGCAGGTACGAACGTTAACAATATAAATATAATATCAAAAAGGAGAATTTTGTTATGAAGATCGGCTCGGAGGAGAGTAAAAGTATGCGCCGCCCGCCTTCCAGCATGTCCCCGTGCCGTTGCTACTCAATAAATATACTTTATCTCCTTACTTCTCTAAAGAAATATTTCTTAATCTTTCTTAGATGAAGACAGGAATTCTTAGGTAATTTATTTTTGGACCTTTTTGATCTACCTTTTGTCTTTAAATAACATATCAATTTTAGCACACACGAAACATTTAAGTATTCGGTTGTATTTATATATACGAGTGTACATGAGGTTCCCCAAACTATATTAAGTTAATATGATAACCACTCTATACGAGCAAACCGTAATGAGCACGTATAGATATCTAATAGTTATAAGCGTTCTTGAAAGCCAATACCATAAAGAAAACTGAATAAAGTTGTGGTCAATGTTTAATGGAAACATAACAGTTTAAACGATATGATTAGACATTAGGTACTCTATAGTCTATAAAATAATCATAACTCTACAAAGGACAGGAAAATTCAGATATTTCCTTTAAAAACATGCTATTGCATAAGAAAAGAGGTTTTCTTATGCTATAGCATGTTTTTTATAAGCAAGTTAAAATAATTGATTTGCTTCTAATTTATAAGAGCAAAAACCCGCGATTCATTTCCAGGTAAACTTAGGATATTATTAAATTTTGAATAGAAAATAATTTCATGTAATACCTATAATAATTTCAAAATAATTCATATTCTTTCTCGTCCGAAGATAATAATATGTACGGCGTTATTCTAAATAGTGACCAGAGTCTTAAATAGGTAACCAATAATTATGGTCATTTACATAAAAATTAGCATAGTAGTCTTTATGTTTTCCTTTTACAATACCTGCGTAAATGTTTAATTTTAGAATAATAACTATGTGAATTTGAAATTCCATAATCGACCGTTTAGTGATTTGGGTAGGTGGTACTTATAATACCTAATAAATAAAAAATATTTGCCAATTCGGTAATATTCGATACAGCACGAACTAAATTAATATTAGCGACAACCAAGCAATTAATCTATACACATATTAAACGAGGATCTTCAATTAGGACAATTCATATTAATTCGAGGCGACATTAAAGCAGTGGCGGTCGAGGGCTGACAAAGGGCGGTGAACGTGCAATAATTAAAATAATAAAGCATCGTCGGGGCCCGGGCCCTTTGTGATATGACAAGTGTCCGCAATAAGGGCTTGGCATGTAGGGACCGGAGATCGACGCTCGTTTCGTTATGAATTCGAAATATTTCAATGTCTATCAGTGGCTATGAAAGTGTTAAGTAACCGTTTGGATTCCTCGTCAAATATGCGCTATACTCGATTTTCGTTTCAAGAAGCACATCTATCTTGATTTAATTCATGGAAATAGGAAAATTACAATCCTAATAAATAATTAAACCTAATATAGTGTATTGTATTTATTTTATATATATCAACAACATTAAATACTAGAATTATGTTTATAAGAAATGTAAAACAGCCAAGATCAATTTTAAAAGTCAATTATAAAAACGTAAATACGGCTATTACGCGTTACTCATACAAGGTAATGGAAGAAAATAATACATTATGTCAGAAACCTTTGTGAGTTAATGTTTGCAGTTATCGTGTATTATGTACGTGGTTAGGACACAATTACTATTGTTATGGGTTTACTTATTAATAATAACAGCATGCACGAATTTATATCTATATATTTTAAATTGCTACAAATCAACTGGTAGGTTAGGTACTAAAGTATACTTATTCTATTTAATTATATATATCTTAATAATACGACTTAAAACTAATGAAGGGCGCCAGGAGAGTTTTTTTATTATCTGCGGACATGGGCTCTGCATGGAACTCTGCCAAAACCTAGCCACGGCTATCCCAGATTTCAGGGATTCTTATTTGGATGAAGTATGACAGCACCTTAAGGGCGTTACGTTAGGCTACAATAGAAAAGACACAAATTGAGATATAATATTACGTCATGCTGTACCTAACGATCAATATTTACTTATATGTCACACTTACCCCTTTTGTGCACAATAATTCCCAAATGTATTTACTTATATAGGTACTTCGTATTTCTTTACGGCAATAATTCAATTTAAGTATAGGTATAATATGTCTTACTACGATCTTCTATATGACCATAAAATAGAATAAACTTAATCTTAAAGATATGGACACCGAGCACACGTACATCACGGCTCACTCCTTGTCCCGTAATCCCCACCTCATAAAATTCATTAGTAAAAAGACACTTACCTACATGATAGCTAACAAAATGAAAAATGTTAAACCGTACGTGGGATTTGAACTCGTGCCGTATGTACGTAAAATACAAACTGCAGCCTAACACACTGAGCTATCGTAACATTACAAACTTGAACGAATTTACTGGTCATTATTAGTACTCATAACATTCCCTCAAATTACCAAAAAAAAAAATAATATTTAAATTATTAAGATTATTAATTAAAGTTGTAAATTAAATATACCTATATTATTATTTTTTTTTTTTATTTTTTACTCCATAAGGGTTTCAAGTCTTTTGCATGCCAAACACCTAGTGATTTACCAAAAGCATTATTTAGATGATAAACATTTTCAGACCGTTTGTCTGTAATGATGGCCTTTTCATATTTTGGTGCTAATTTAGCCATGAATTTATTTTTTGCATTAGACAGAAATTTAGTTTTCTTCCATACTACATCCCCTACTTGAAATCTAGCTTCCCTACGATTTCTGTTATAAATTTCTAGACTTCTTTGATGTGACATTTCTAACTTACGTTTAACTTTACTGTATATCGTAGGTCGATTTTTCAGTTCTGTAAGATACTCATCAGTTTTAATTACAATAGGCTTCTGCGGAGTAAAAGGAAATTTTGTGAGGTTATGATTTATACCTGTCGGTATAGATGTTTCTCTTCCAAAGAACAAGAAAGATGGCGTAAATTGCGTAGTTTCATGAACTGCTGTCCTGATAGAATGTGCAAATTTCTGTAAATGAACATCCCATTCATTGTGTTTTTTAGAGTTAATGAATGACGATATCATAGTGCCAATCACTCTATTTACTCGTTCTGTAGGGTTGCTTTGAGGGTGGTAGTTCGGCGTATACCAAATTTGACTATGATATTTCTTAACCAGTTCCTTAAAGAAGTATGAATCAAACTGCTTGCCGTTATCACAAATTATAGCTTGAGGAATGCCAAAAAGAAGAAATTGATCTTCCACTATCTCACAAATTTTATCCGCTTTACCACTTCTTAATGGAAATAATAATACAAATTTACTGAACAGACAGGTTAGCACTAACAACATAGTATATCCTCTCTTGCTTTTAGGAAACGGACCCATTAAATCTAATGAAATTACTTGCCAAGGTCTTGTAACAGTTCTGTGTTTTCCCATATGGCCATACGGTAACTCTTGCGACACTTTCATTTTAGCACAAACATCACATTTCCCAACATGAATTTTCACATCCTTCAACATATTAGGCCAAAAGTAATATTGCTTTATTTTAAACAATGTTTTTCGAACACCGAAATGACCCGCCGTAGCGTCATCATGGCATTGTTTTAAAATTTGAGTCCGCAATGAATTTGGAATATATAATTTCCAATCATTAGTTCGATCAGGATATTGCTTTAAACATATTTTCCTGTATAATAGCCCATTATCAACTTTCCAAGCAGAGTCCTGTAAATCATTATTCAATATTTTATTAACTTTATTTTTATACCAGTCATCTTTATGCTTATCCATAATTACTGTACTATTTGTTTTGCTATCTATTTGTATTGTATCTATTGCTCTAGACAAGGCATCTGGTACTATATTTGATTTACCAGGTTTGTGCACTATATCAAAATTAAATTGTTGCAGTTTCATAGCCCATCTTGCTAGCCTGCCATGTGGATCTTTCATTTTGTGTAGCATTTTAAGGGCACTATGATCTGTTATGACTGTAAAGTTAACACCTTCGATATATGGTCTAAATTTTTCTATGGCAAAAACTATGCTCAAAAGCTCTCGTTCTGAAGTTGAATATAACTGTTCACGATCGTTCAATTTTCTGCTTAGATACGCAATAGGTCGCTCCACTTTATTAATGGTTTGGCATAAAACAGCTCCTATTCCTTTGGTCGAAGCATCACATTGTATCATAAATGGTTTTGTAGCTCGGCTAGCTCAGTCGGTAGAGCATGAGACTCTTAATCTCAGGGTCGTGGGTTCGGGCCCCACGTTGGGCGCCATTTGTTATGGGTTTACTTATTAATAATAACAGCATGCACGAATTTATATCTATATATTTTAAATTGCTACAAATCAACTGGTAGGTTAGGTACTAAAGTATACTTATTCTATTTAATTATATATATCTTAATAATACGACTTAAAACTAATGAAGGGCGCCAGGAGAGTTTTTTTATTATCTGCGGACATGGGCTCTGCATGGAACTCTGCCAAAACCTAGCCACGGCTATCCCAGATTTCAGGGATTCTTATTTGGATGAAGTATGACAGCACCTTAAGGGCGTTACGTTAGGCTACAATAGAAAAGACACAAATTGAGATATAATATTACGTCATGCTGTACCTAACGATCAATATTTACTTATATGTCACACTTACCCCTTTTGTGCACAATAATTCCCAAATGTATTTACTTATATAGGTACTTCGTATTTCTTTACGGCAATAATTCAATTTAAGTATAGGTATAATATGTCTTACTACGATCTTCTATATGACCATAAAATAGAATAAACTTAATCTTAAAGATATGGACACCGAGCACACGTACATCACGGCTCACTCCTTGTCCCGTAATCCCCACCTCATAAAATTCATTAGTAAAAAGACACTTACCTACATGATAGCTAACAAAATGAAAAATGTTAAACCGTACGTGGGATTTGAACTCGTGCCGTATGTACGTAAAATACAAACTGCAGCCTAACACACTGAGCTATCGTAACATTACAAACTTGAACGAATTTACTGGTCATTATTAGTACTCATAACACTATGAATAATATAATAGAGCCCACGCATCGCTCCGAACCGTGGATTATATATTAATAACTTATACCAATATGAAACCGCTAGTTAATTAAAAATGTTTAAGCAATATTTAATATTTTCTATTATTATGTTAATGTAGGCTGTAGAAGCTCATTTGTAACGCGCTTGTTAGAGAAACCGAGTAAAGCGGGTTCAAATTCCGGGTCTTACATATTTTCAGGTGCGAATAATTTTCAACATGATTACCGCTTATCTTACAGTGGAAAAATTGTAAAGGAACCTGCATGTGTGAGAGAACTTAACAAGTGTTCGAAACACATGTTACGTCCGCCAACTCGCATTTGACTAGCGTGGTCGAATATGGTCTGCTTCCCCTCGTATGGAAGGGAGGCTAGTACCCAGCAGTGGGACGTTGAAAAACTAAATACATACATACTAAATACATGTTAATGATTAATTGATTGCTGCTTTAATATTTTCTATTTTACAGTGAGATTCAAGCTCTTATTTGAAGTTCGACTAGAACCCATTTACAAAGCGTGTAGTAAACATTAGTGAGAAATATAGGCGGGTCGTTACAATAATATATAATAAACAAGTCACGGAATATTCAAATAGACATTTTTAAACTTATATATTATTTTAATTAAGCCGTTGACATGACAAATTATAAAGAAAATTTATAACTTTTTATAGTAAAGTTTAAGGTAAAAAATTACGTGTTGTCCTTAACTGAAACAAGGCTAGAAGTAGCACGCGATCCCTGAAGCAGGAATGCATTTAATACTGGCGGCGGAATAATTCCAGTAATTTAGTGGCGTTTACACCGTATCGCGTGTACCTACTGAGTAATAGAAGAAAGCTTTTTCACAGCTACCCGTTTTCGCTATACAAGTACTAAGCTTTCTATGTATTGTCAAAACATAATTTCACTTGAACATTGGATGTTTGGTTTACAGTTTAACCCATTTTGTAAATCACTACATAGTATAAAACAAAGTCGCCTTTTCTGTCCCTATATCCCTATATCCCTATGTGCGCTTAAATCTTTAAAACTACGCAACGGATTTTGATGCGGTTTTTTTTAATAGATAGAGTGATTCAAGAGGAAGGTTTATATGCATAACTAGCAGATCCCGCGGCTTTACCTGTGCTAAATCTAGGGAAGAGCCCGAGCGAAGCGAGGGCGAGTCGCTAGTTAAATATAACTAAAGAGAAAGTAAAATAAATAAAGGTTTTGCCTCATTTTGCTAATACATAATAATATGACCATGTGTAAATTTTCGATGTTGAAATTTCTTTTCCTTCAAGTTTTAATGGATATGTAAAAATATTATAATAATTACAGTAATCATATAAGGATTACAACATAATAAGTTAACTGAGAAAAAGTGAGAGCATTACAAAAGGCACCACAAACTGATATGTAGGTACTGTATGTAAATGTAAAGAATCTAGTTGAGATTAAGAATAATTGAATAACATAAATAAAAATAATAGAACTTCAATAAAAATATACTAGATTCGTTGAATTCTATGTATTATTCAGCGCCAAATTAAAACAAATAAAATTAAATTATATAGCAACATTAAATTGATAAATACAATTTACTCCGAATAACATACACAAAAAGACATAAAAGATCGGGCGTTCAACTAGCAAACAACATCTATCAGCGAATTGGTGAAGTGAGCAATGAAATAAAGAGAGGGAAAATAGAGAAATAATTTCCGTATCGGGCGGGGGGTGGGCGGCCACCTGTGCGCGGCAACGGCGAGGGTTGCGCGCCAAAGTATGTTAATTAATTTTCGGTTGACCGTCCACCGCTCGAATCACCCGCTCGTGCGGTTTGCGTACATTTTCATATAACAAAGGGCCGGTTAGCGTTCTCAATAACTCCACTTTTTAATGAGCGACATACCGATTTTTGGTTTATGCATGATATTATGTAATTATGGAAAGTTCGTTATAATTGTAAAACAATCACGTCTGCTCCACAAATATGATATCCAATATCACATTTGAACAAAACAAAGCCATATACGAAAATAATGCCTGTGTTAAAATATTACGTACATAACAATATGTAAGGGCTAATAAAAAATAAATCAACGAAGCTCGATTCGATTCACGGTCCTCAATCTATTCATTATTCAATAGCTTTAACCCGTCAGTCCATTTCGTAATATGGGGTAACCCGATTTTAAACTACACGCGAACATATCGTATGAGTGGTGGTAAAAATCGATATTGACTGAGGACATGTTGTGTTTATTGGTAAATGTGTACAGCTGGATTCACAAAGTTGTTTATCTGCGGGTGTAAATGTTTACTAACGGGCTGAGACGTGCGCTCGTGCGGTGCTCGAGGCAGAGCCACGTGGTCGCAGTGTGCACTGTGCAGCACGCACGTAATCGCCTCAACCATAGAATGTAGCAACGTGCCTCCGCATCGCTATTGGAGACGCTACGTCAGCAGTTCACTGATACAATACCGTTTCAGACAAAACGCTCGCTTTGCATTCTCATACATCTTTTATACACAAACTTGTGAAGCAAACAATCGAGTATTTCCATAAACTATAATAGTTATTTTTTAAAAGCGATAATACAACATGTCTATATCATTCTACATTAAAGTTGAGGGCGCTTTTATAATGAGCTAATAAATTAATGAGCCGTTTAAGAAACATGATCATCACTTTCGGCTTCGTTTTAGTGTTGGCGCTTTTTTGTTTCCAATCCCAAGTAAGCGCGTCGACAAAGATAATCATGGGAGCGCACCACTGAGTCACACATAGACCACTGCCAAGTGAACATTACGCCAAGAATAAAGTCGTATCCATCTGGAGTGGTCAAGCAAGTTAGAACTTTAAATACAGTCGAATGAAGATCATGTCTAAACGTTAATAGCTAAACATAGATTTTAATGAATCATCAGTCGATTTGCCAGCTGCGAATGAAGACTCAGATTGCAGTGTTCTCGACGTATCGCAGCTCGTCTTACAAAATGAAACGTAATAAAAACAATAATACATGTGTTATGTGTATATTTTCTTCGTAATTTAAAGTACATTGAAAGTGTCTTTCGTTTTACATGTTTTGTTTTTATAGAGTTGCAATGTTAACTCTTACATTAACTAATAATAAATATAATAATAGGAACAAATGGATTTTTAGAAATACATAATATAAATATATAAATTACTACACAACAAATAAATATTTTGGGACATGATTACACACATCGCCATCTAGTTCTGTGTAAGCTACGAAGGAAGCTTGTGTTACGGTCTACGGATATCAGATAGTTAATATACTACATATTATTATATATTATGTTTAAATAAATATATATTATAAATACATACCAGAATAAATGAACACTAAAATGTATTATTTATTCAAGATAGGGAAAAACTTGCGTAATAATTATATTCATGCAGAAATTGATTACTGTTTAGTTGAATGGAACGCGATTTGATTGAACGAACGGAAAACTATAGACGTTGTTTATAGCCTCAGTTTCAAAGAGTTGAATGATGAATACAAAATTCAGCAGTAATTTAAAATTGAGATTAAAATTAAACCAAAATCAGTCTAGACACAGGGGGTTAGATGAATTTTATCTTTTTTTCTAGAATACATAAAAAATCTAAAATGAATAGGAAAAGGAAATATGGAAAAAATACTTTTTTAATTAGATACCAATTAAAGGACGTAGTAAAAATTACACCTGACTAATATCATATCACGTACAATTCGCAGAGCATTCGATGTGATCAATATTGTATCGCGCAAATAAAACTTACACAAAAGCTACCGGCTACAAATTGTAAATTAAACGGGATAATTTAGGAAAACAAGTAAAAGTTAAAGGTAAACAACTAAAGTTAAGTTTTACCCATGTATAATGATGAAAATAATAACATGTATGATGAAGAAATAAATATTCATACAAAACGCCAAGTGGCCGTATATCGTATTAGAATGCTTGAATTATAATACTAATCGTGGGTAACATCTTGGTATAGAAATATGTACGTAAAACGTTCGTAATAGATTAATTGTGCCACCATCCCGTAAAGATGATATTAAACTGGAAGCAATATCTAATGTAGATGGCATGGTAACAAAAGATACTTATGAAATTAAGGCGATAAATCAGCGGCGAGCGGGCCGGGCCATGAATGAGCGCAGGAACAACGGCTTATATGTAAATAATGTCGTATGCCGACGCCCGCGGCCGCTTGGCGGAATATAAAGTTATATCGTAGGACATAATATGCGATAAGTGATGGATGTTATAATTGGATCGATAATCATGATGCTTGAATAATAATGGGTACTACCGATTCAAACGTGTTAGCCATGCCTGTGACTATACATAAAAAATGAAAGAATGTCACTACAGTGTGCATAAAATCCAAATTGTACGAAAAAGTCGCTAATTTGTTTTTATGTATAAATTATAAATTCTATGCCTCATCTGATATTTCAAACATTTGCGATTACCTCATTTAGTACAATAATTAAGAACTATATTCTATAAAAGTAAAAAATGCTTATATTTCTAATGAATAGGTATTAGACAAAATTTTCGCAAAACCTGCATGCACACTGTGGCGCAACCAGTAGGCGTCAGTGCGAGACGTTAACTAAAGATAACAGCCGACGATAGGTGCGAGCCCACAACCCATAATGGCTGCCTTTATTACACTACTAGATTACATACATTAACATATAACAAAGATAGCGAAAGGGCATTACAAAATTAGTAAACGGAAAATACCTTGACGTTATTTAGTATGTAAAACTACTATACCTACTACTAGAGATTATTATTATTATTAGTATTAGAGAAACTATTAATAATTCCTTAAATTGAAGCAACAACTTTAAAGCTGACAATTAAAAGAGGATCTAAGGCGGTTTAGGCACTATATAAAGAGCTGACGTAACCGATACGATAGGTGAGCAGATACACTACATTGACTATGTAGGTCTAATGCATCTACGAGTGCATCTACAAATTGTAATTAGACTATGCAAGAAGACATGGGTAGAATAATTATAATTATTATATATATAATTAAAAATAATATTGACTTTTTATACACTACTATACGCAACAAAAATCATTGTTAATAACATAATTGGTTCCTTTTATTACCATATATGTAGCCTATAGGTTATATATCTATCTACCGGTTTACGAATATGCATAATCTATTACATTTAATAGATTCTAGTCTTTTAGCGTCATATTTAAATACAATTAAATATAAATGATCCTTCTGTTATTAATGTAACCAATGGTAATTTTTTATTATTCATTGCATAAATATATATGGAAGAATTCCAAAAACTCGGCCCATTGAATATTTGAGCTTTATTATTCTCGATCCGTCCGGACTCGGTTACGTGACCTGAACTCTTTTCTACTGGTTCAATATCACACGACTACGTCAAAAACAATGAATTCATGACCAACTTCCAGCTCGGTGCGTGAGCGGGGAGTCCACTGCGACCGCTATCTGAATACAGAGTGACAGTAACGCTCGAACTTCGAAGAAAATAAATTATTTATGTCCTATTGATGAACATACGTAAGTGTTTAAGTTAAATCGCTGTAAATTATACTGTGTCGCTGAACATAATTGAACGAAAATATGGCAGATTTTAAATCTGCTATAATTAAAAACATTTTGACAAACACACCCCAATTTAATAAATTCTTATGATTTTTTTTATTTATATAAAATTACAATAAATCAAATTTACAAAACAAACATACTTTGCGTAATAGTTACCACCTACAATATTCCTTGTATTGACAGTTTTTGTAGTAATTAACTTTCATTATGTTTATAAAACCACAGCAGCTTCAATATTAAAGTAATGAGTTATCAATAGAGAGTATATAACTAATGAAACAATTATGATAGTCTAAGACAGGTTAAACTAATTTTAACGAGACAGTGTTTCAATATATACAGGCCGTTTATGTAATAGAGGGAATCTGTGTGCTTTAGTGGGATCAAGGTGCGCTGATAATCGAATTAATTTCACTGCACTGAAGCCGGCGTTGCCGACAGAGGGTTTAACTTAGTTTATGACTATGCTAGCTACGCTCTCAGAGCAACAAGTTTGTTGCGAACGTCTTAAGTGCTTTGAAATCGGTTAAGCCATATAGAGCTTTTCGAGTGTAGAACGCTGTAGCTGCGTTGTGCTGCTGAACAACGGATAACGTTTAGGTTATACGTGCATATTATATAGGGCAGCTTTGAGCTCCGATTAAGACTATGTTCTTTGACTATGACCTATATGGAGACAAATATAATCGTACCTATACTATACTGATATTGTGATCTTTAATCTTTACAATCAATTTATAATATACCTACTTATAAAAGGGTTCTTTAATATTTAATATTATTTAATAATAACGCTATTTACTAAGTTGTAATAATAAAATTGACTTAAATTCAGAGAATTTATAAATGTATCAATTGATATCATTAAAATCTCTACAAATATTTTTATTGGCTGTATAATTTGTAATCTTAAAGAGTAATACAAATAATATTTACATATATTTGACATGGATAAACGAAGGTTTTTTAATTAATTCTTATCAGTTCATCTTATAATGATAATAGATAATTAATTTATTGTAAAAAATATTATCAAAATATTAAATCTTTTGTTAAGTGTCATTTTTACACACATCTTTACCAGAAACACCCACGGAAACACGTCATAAAGGGTTATAAAATGAAGCTATCGCAATTAGCGCCAACGGTCGAGGGCCAGCTGCGGAGACAATTGTCAATTCGCGGGGTTCAACGACCAACGTTCACTATTTATAATGTGCTACGAATAGACAAGTATTGTTTTTAATATATGTAGCTAAACTTTGTTTCAGGTTGCACTATATGAAATTGATATATTATAATAGAATTGAGGATGTTTTCTGGGCTTTTAACCGCATTCAAATAATTAAAAAAAACTTATGTGTATGACTATTTCAATAATTGTCGTATGTTTATATCGAGTGTACTTTTATAGCTTATTTGTCCTGATAAACAGAAATAGTTTGTGCTGGTCAGGAATTGCTTTGCAATCAATAACTTGCTTAGCCTCTTTTTTATAGTAGGTAATTTATGTTTATGTATAAAAAAGAATGAGATTAAGATAAAAAAAAAACATTAGTCCCGCTGAGTTTCTTTCGCCAGTTCTTCTCAGGTCAGAGGTTTCTTCTTTCCGAACTGGTGGTAACAATTTTTATGCTGAATAAAATATTTTGATTTGATTTGATTTGATTTGATTATGTTACAGAAAATCAAAATACGTTAATGTCTAAATGTGCATTGAATTTCACTTCAAAATTTAAGTAATTACTTCATAAACTTACATACCTAGGCAGGTATTTAAATTATCATTTAATTCTAAGTATAGATAAGAATTCTAATAAATATTTGATTTTTAATTAACATAGATAATTCTAAGAGCAACGGTCTCAAAATATATGTTAATTTGATTTTAACGTTTTTTGTGCGATTTTTTTTGATAATTTTCTTGCAAATGAGCATTTTTATTTCGTTAAGTTAATAGATACTTATTTCTATCATATCTTTTTAGTATTAATTAACGAATAGGATAACTAAAGCATAACAGTAAACGAATAAGCGACTCTATAATATCCTTAACACAAATAAGTATGTTGTTGTACGTATAGAGCACACTACCGTTTTGTAAATCAGACCATAGTATAAAACATAGTCGCTTCCCGCTACCTGTCTCTATGTGTGGTTAGATCTTTAAAACTACAAGACGGATTTTGATGCGGTTTTTATAGATAGTGGTTCAAGAGGAAGGTCTTAGTATAAAATTTGTCATGCTTATGTATATATTTACTAGCGGAAACCGCGGCGTCACTGTATATTAGTTACTTCATACAAAACTATGGAATAATACAGTGTTCCATAACTAAACATGAAGCCTAACAATAATGTTATAAAGCAACAAGAAAATATTAGTGTATAATAAACGTTGACTGATAAAAGATCTTAAGCATTTTTTTATAGTAAAATAAAATAAGACAGAATGTAAGTAAAGGTAACTTACGCATAAAGAATACTATAGAATTTCGTGTTATTTTTTATTTTCATACTCTTTGATTCTATCAACAAAGTTAAAGATCTGAAGAATCTGAATGGCAAAAGAGAAAATAGTAGCAATAACAGCAAAATAACGCTATTATTTGTGACTTTGTCATTTTTTTATGGAGGGCTCTTTCTGTATAATTCTTCAGTCAGAGTATGAACATAAGATTTATGAGTAGCACTTCAAGCTCGATATAAATTGCAAATTTTGATCTTATTTACAAACCCAATAAGTTAATAACAAAGCATTAGCATTAGGTTTTGGCGTGTTGCCGACAATAACAAAGAATAAGTGCGATTAAGATTCTCACAGTAATTATGTAGTTGTACGTGTAATATTATTTCTCGTCGGTAATTGGATCGCAATGCGAGAACCTATGCGGAAGCACGGGAGCCGTCTCTACTTACATTCTGTGTCTTATTCTGAGAACGCCATGGGAATACTATGTATGAAAGCGAACTCTTGCGCAGGAATCTCATTAAATGTGACTTATGTTTAATTATAATTGACACTAAACAGTTATTTGGAGAGTTCCCGTTTCAGTTATTCATATAGAAAATTTTCTACACATAGTGTTGTCTGTATGTAGGCACTTATTTCTAGAAATGAGCAAATAAATAAACAAGACCAAAAATAAATACGATGGTATTTAAAACAACACAGAAAGCATTTCCATTGAAACACCGCAGTTAAGTGAAAAAGTGGAAACAAAGGGCGGCGCGACGCTATTTAGTATGCATTTTGAAAGGAGTGGAGGCGAGAGCAATAAGTTTGAGTCTCCGATTTGCATAGATTGTGGCGACGCGCAACGCGACGGTGACGCGCTAACAATACCTGTAAAATGTTAGTCGTAGATACGGTGCAAGTTTATACCTTTAGAACCTATTAATAACTAATTGTAGTTTGTAATAACAAAGGTATAAGAAAGCTATTAAAATTTTATACAGAATTATCAAATAATACAAGTATGTACATAAGTTTGTAAGATGAAGCAGTAGCGGATTGACACTATGCGTATTAAATTGTAGAGATTTACTAAGGACGGTCCTCATTGCGTGGGAGGCGCGACTCAATAACACCTGCACGATAAAGTGACTGTGTAACACGAGTGGAAATGGGGCATTAAGGATATCATGTCATTTTAACATAACAGTTGGGTCTGTTTGCTCGCTACCATCTACAGATTAATAGCGCCATATCGAATTTGATTTATAACATGTTTTGATTATATAACTGATAAGGTAGAATTTCTTAATGTTAATAAAATGAGGTTTTATTCTCATATTTACTATCTATTATTTTGTATTTGATAATTGACAACATTGACAAGTTTGTAGATATGTATAAACTTAAGCGTAATAGTAGCATATATTAACATTATAGTTATGGTGATACGTATTTATTTAGACGGCATTATATATTTATTGCACTTGAAAAAAACTTAAAAAAAATGGTTTCTTTCAATGGTTTAAAAATAATTTGCATAATTCATATCTATTATTCAAAATATGAGCACCAAAAGAGCTGTAAACAATAATTTACCAAAAGATAAAGTATTGCAGTAATACTAAATAAAGACAATCCTAGAGCGAACCCATTTGAGCAGCGTTAGCTTACAATGAGCTTAGTGAAGGAGGCTGCTTGTTTAAATTGCTCTCATTTACCGCAGCGACGGCGTAAGCGCGCACAAAATGTTGCCACCGACGATTAGCAGAATTCCTCGTCCGCAATAGCATATAAACGCTAAAAAACAAGGATCTTGCCACATGCATGCAGTCTTGATTCGCCATATACGACCGTGCCTAGCTTGACGCATCCAGCCTATTGAGGTAATGATCTTTTTATGTTTAATAAGTTTTTTAATTACTAGCTTTTATTGTTTGTCCTTTTTAAGTGTTAAGGCACATTGCAAAACACAGCGTGTGTTTAAAAATATTATTTGTTTTTAATTCAACAGCTCATATCAAAATATTCAATTGTAGGAAACAACTTACACAATATTGTTGTTTCTTTTACACTCTCCTCTCTTGTATTCTGTCTGTGGGTACATCAATAATATTTTTGAATCATTTTGAAATATTTATTTCTAGATCTAAATATCAATGTAGTTCATATTATAGCCTTTTTATACATTACTATACGTTAGAATGTCAACATTAAATAATATGAAGAAAAGCAAGGTTAATGTTAATATACCATTGTAAGATATCGATATAAACTTATGTCCACTTAAGTTGTTACAATGAAAATAAAAAAACTTTACATTACTCTAAGTATCTATATAAATTGTTTTATAGCAATTTAAGCATACTTACGCAATTGCAATGCAACAGGCAAAGTGTAGGTAATTAGAAAATGAGCGGTTGTCGCGATCACGGTTGCAAAATCAGCGTTACTATGCGGGCTATTGTGGCATTCGCAAGGAATTGTCATGTTTGCATAACTAGCTAATCCATTATTATCTGTACTGTTTTTGAAATTGCATACCGTGATCACACACGCGTCGAATTTCACATGTGTACTTATACCAATACCATTGTATATTACTTCCGGGTTTAAATTCTGGCAATAGGAACTTAGGTTTTGTAGGAATTACCGTTATTATTCACTATATTAATGTTATTATAAGTACTATAAATTACAATACTGGTGCCATTCTTTTTAATATAACGTAAACAGTTGTATGTATTCAGGCCCGCCGTAGTAAACATCGTATGACTGGTCCGTAGTTTCTTTGTTTTTTTTCCATGTTTACATCAGAAATTAAAAACAAACTAATTTGAAAGAGTATCTTAATGTTTTTAGTATATATTAACCATTAAACGTAAGTGAGAGATAATTACAATTATTTCGTCTTATATGCATATCTCATTACATCGTATAATCACGGGATATCAGAAGATTATTATGGGACGCAACTACCTAATGACCAAACCTTATGTGGTAGAGCTATTATCTTTATCAGTTCTTACTTGTAATAGATAGAAGGTGTTTAATGATAATAATTACCGATCTTTTCCTTGTATTAAACTTTCTACTTTAGTAATGGGTAAATCTGTAGTTTTTTGCTATCTCATAAGTAGAGCACTGTGTACAAGGTAAAAGTTATCTTAGTTTTGCCAATACGGGACAATTAAGATAAGTACGAAATATATAAAAAAATATAGCATTAAAATCACATAACTATACTAATTACATACTCGGTTAATTTAGTTGACAATTTAATAAAAGTTTTATTTTAAATTTGTCTACAAAAGCAAGTCACGTTTGACAGCGGAATGGCGTCACTTTGTGGTAACATTGACGTAAACATTATGTACACAGGTAGCGTTTTTAAGAAGTTACTATCTATCCACAGTGTTGGCTAAACGTAGTCTTTAATTAACATTAGAATTATGTATTCAAAAAATATTTGTAACGGTCTTATTGAATAACATAATATAATATATAGGTATTTAATGATAATAAATTCGTTGTAAACAATGAAGTACATTAACTGTCTACTGCGAAATAATTATGGAAACAAAACCTGTATGTTTGTTTTCATAATTATTTCTCAGTAATAAAAAATGTAGAGTAGTTTACTGAACTAACAAAAAATTAAGATGGCTTCGACAATAGCAGGTGTCAATTACTATTATTAAGCGCAAGTATTTACAGATATAAAAACTACAGCTAATAGTTCAAAGTGATTAATAATGGCAAATTGAAAGTAGAAAATTATTAATATTAAAAAGAAATCAAGTTTCTCAGTTTTCCGGACGATCGCGCGTAAGAGCAAATCAGCGGCGTGTAACAGTAGTTCGGTCACGGGCAGTGTGCCAACTGCCAACTGCCACACTTCCGCACGTTGTCGCCCGACCACTTGTCATTCGGCTAATAATAATTGAGGGTTTTCAAACGAACTGTGGTAGCCTATGGGTGCCTCTCAGTTTACGGTCATATTAAAAAATATTATTAAAAAAAAGAACTGAACAAAATATATTTTTGGCTCTATTTCTTTCATAAATATCAAATACTAGTACTAGACTATGTATATTAAATTATAGAGAAGTTATTAAGTATTCAATTTTCCAAGCAGCCGCTTGTCAAATATACTAAGACATTATACAGTCTATAATTTCAGGCGTTTAATAATTTATAGAGAAGCCGTGCCCTACATTTTTAAAGGAATAATATTTAAAATGATGTGTAAACCTTTCAGTGGAATATACGGAAATAAAAATTCGCTTGAGATTTAAAAGTACATTACTGATATTACAACAATTTTCGCTTCATCTATGAAGTAGATAGCATGCAATAGTAAATGAAGTCATTGGGGAGCATCATCGAGAGAAGTAGGCCAAATCGATCACGCGACGATGGTTTTTTTGTCGGTCAAAGGATCGTTAAAAGTACTTACTTGATCCTTAACCTCAACAAATAAATACCCACCAGTATGATCATTGGTTAAAAATTGTTTATTTAAACAAAGTAAATATTCTTTATCAGATATCTTAAAACATAAATTATACTGCAATTAAAACGCACTTAAATCAGCGTCCGTATAAAATAAAACGAAGAAATATTTTACCCGTATAATGTACGGTAATTTTTTGCAATAGTTCTTTGCATGAGTGTAATAGCCAATTAAATACTTCTAATTACCAAAACACTCTAACAGATAATAAAAATAGACATTTATTACAGTAGCATTTTTAGGTTTCCTAATATTTGTTTTCAAATTTTTAATACTTTTCTAATATTAATATAAAAAATCATAAATTATACAATGATTACCTATGTAAGAAGAGTCTAAGCTTCTGAAGTCGGTCTATAAGTTTTTATATTATAGAAAATCCTACATAAATAAAAATAAGGTGGTGAATTTAAAGTGCCTATTATATGCATCACAATATTTTTTTTATTTCACTTCTTTAAATTCTTAAAATAACTCAAAAAGATTACTAAGCTTAAGACTATCGTGGCATATTGTTATAGATATATAGCAACTCGCAGAAAATAACAAAGTATTGACTGAGCCTTTACGTTGAAGTGTGGTCTTAAAAAGATTTGTTTGTGAGTTACTTGTATTGTTCATTTATGAAAACACAAATTATTTGATCAAGTACGTTGCTTAGCTTATGCCAAAAGTAATTAATGCATGTACGCGCGTTTTGTTCCACTTTATGAAGTGTTAATACCGGATGCAGTAACTTGGACGTGATACAAGATATTTCTGCGAATGTTTCATCACAAAACTTATTGCTAACAGTTGCTCTATGCTCCGTACTCCAAATGAAGATGATTCGAAATTTATTGTCTGATGAAAACCAAGTTATCGTACAGACTAATAATTGAAATTCATGTGCAAATAAATCAGGTATTATTTTATGATATGTCACGCCACGCAAAATAAAAGTTAATCGACGCAATTGTACGACGAGTATTTTTCAAAGTTTCGACACTTGTCGTACAGCGCGTGAGACATTAAAGCGTATTAAGCTTAGAGTACATGACGTAAGTACAAAGGGTGCAGGCGTCCGAGTTGTCAAACGAGAAGTTTTTATCGGGCGGCCTGTCGCCGTTGAATAGAAATGAGCCTTGAATAATGCATGTGTTCCTCTTTCCCCCTCACTCCTCTCTACTGCCTTCCCTATACCAAACTGATTTGCCGCGCTACATCATCGACAACAGGTTCGTATGATACCGTTGTCACTAACTTCTAAAGCGTATTAAGTTAATGCTTATAGTAATACATTAGTAGTGTCATGTTTATAACTAAATTTAATGCTTTGATAACGGAATGTATATTTAAACGATTTTGAAAACAGGTAGTATATTAGTTATATGAAGTCTAATTATAATCTACTAGCATTTTACGCGTCTCCGTCCGCGTTTTAAAGACCGGAAACCAAGTTTTTATATTTTACTGAAACCTTCATCGAAACACGCTGCATTCTATGTAATAAGTTCCATGTCTATCCGTATTGTAATAATTAGTATATTTAATTTATCATAATTATGTACACACCCACCGCTGCCTTTTCTTAGGGAACATAATAATATGCACAAATTATGCAAATTTTGATAAATTTTATTTTCGTACATCCCTAAATTGGAGAAGAAGGTAAGTAAACTATTCGAAATAAAAATACATATCATTACAGTATCATTACAGTATCATTAAGAATCAGTAATGTTTGGTAATTATCACTAATTTTCTAATAAAAACTACGCTTAATTATTTACTAAAGTCGTGTTAACAAAACGATACATAATAAATTAATAATCAAATCAATGCAAAAAGAATAGTTGAATATAATAAGAGAAAAATGATTTATTGATTCAGAATATGTAATGCATCTTTCAGTTTCAAGTTATTTTCTTACACCTAAACCTTGTGTTTTGAGATTACATTAAAAATATCTTAAATTATTTGCATTTCTAATTTATTTCATTTTTTTTGTGCAAACCATTGAAATTAATATAATATAATTAGTAAAACAAAAAAGAAATAGGGGGTAACTTCATAGAAAAAAACCTTTTATTGCTTACATTACATCTTGAAATTCATGACCCACATCAAAAGACAAGTCGATGAAATTAAACAATCCCAACGTCATGGTTGATGTGGGGACTTGGGAGGACTGTGGAAACCTATTTTAAAGTTTTGCTTCCTACCTTATACCTACTTCCATCTACTTAACTAGTACTATGTATTATATATTGAGCTTGCCTTTGAAGCAATTCAAATCTAAAATACGTTATTGAATAAGGGTTATTACACCATCACGGAATATTTAGTAGATGTAAATGTGTGGGATTAATGTCTGGTTGTGTCTCACGTAGGATAAATAGATAAAAATTGTAAATTCAATATTTTTATTAAATATTTTGTTGAAAAGAGCAACTGGTGAGTTTCTCGCCGGCTCTTCTTAGCAGAACAGCTTTCCGAGCCAGTGTTAGCTTACTCACAGACTTACAGACTACATTTAATTTTAATTATGTAAAAATGACGATTCAAAAGAGCTTGTAAAAGTCTATTTGAATAAAGAATATTTTGTTTTGATTGACTATAAAATTACAGTAAGAGGAAATTGTATTTTGTATTCGGTATTACAGAGAACTGATTGATGTAAATTGACGTTATTATTATGTATATAAAATTAAAAAAATGCATTTCATGACATGACACGATTGGCTGAGCGAATAGTGACCCTACTAGCGGTGCAAGAGATCACGGGTTCGTTCATTTGTGTGATGAGTACAAAAATATGTTCTGCAGTTATGGATGATTATATTTATAATATGTATGTATTTATTTAAAGTTATCAATGTGTAGTGTTTTAACTATCTGGTATCCATAACGTAAGACTCGTAGCTTACCATGGAACTAGATAGTGCTGAGTGTTAATATTCCAACATGATTAATTTATCAATTTATATAGATATTTTAAGACTTTTATTAATTTATACTTATTTCCTACTTATGTGTTTTACTATGACATGTCACGTATATTTATTTTAAAAAGAAGTTACGGCGAATAATTCATCCTGTGATGTCGCATCAGAGCATATGAACGAGATATTATAGGCAAGACTTACTGCCTCGAGTTGATTTATACACACACGTGGCATTCAGCAAGTCGTAACGGGACATTAACTGAGTGCAATCAAAGTAAGCATAGAAGTGCAGGGCGGCCATTTGCGGACTCTATTTAGATTTTACAGGCTTCAAGAAATGTTTAAAAGCTCACATATGGTAAAATAAACATAACGTTTATGACATTTTAAATGATTATATATTTGGCTAACCAACCAAGATAGATTAAAACAATAAACAAAATAAATTAACAAAACTGTATAAATTTAAATTAGTTTTAAATTCAGGGCCGAATTTCAAAAAGCTAAGTCTTTAGGACAGGCTATTGGTACCGTGGTACGTGATTGTAACGCAATTGAAAGTGTTACCATTCTAGTTTAAGTAATATATAGAAGGCAAATATAATGTCTTTTCTCTGAAAATTCAATGACAAAACAAAACGGGAAAGGAAAACGTGATTCAATTTGACTTAGAAGGATGTGCTTTTGTTTTCAACAAACTTCATAAAATATATACTCAACAATCAATTTATATTATTAGTACGTAAGAAATTAATGACAAATACTAAGTATGAATTAATTTGAAATAGACGAATGAGTCCTCTCTATAAAGACTATAATTCTTGTAATGCATGCCGTACTACGGCATGAATTTTTAACTTTAAACTTATAAAAGCAATCTAAAGTTATCTATATTATTTCTGGTAATTTTATATTCATAATTATTTATAAGTAATAGTAATATGAACTTAACGATTCCTTACTAACGGTAATGTAACATGAGCGTAGATGAGCAAAATACATATAAAACTACATGTACATTAAAAAACCAGACTTCCCTCTTAAAACTTGTCTTTTGTTGTTGTCTCAATAATATTATAATATAAAATCTTTATTTTATATCCTTATTTATATTTAAATACATATTAATAAATATGTATTACTAAAATAATGTTAAAATAATTCCGTATCTAGAGCGTTTCATTAAATATGCAATCTTAATTTAATCGCAACAACTGGATTTTTATAATTCACCAAAAAATTTTGAAAAAATTGTATATTGCTCTCAAACTTTAAGTGGTTATTGTAAGTTATTGTATTTATTTAAATATCATCATAGACACCAATATAATAATAAGTTCTCTAACAGGGAAAATACACTAAAATATTTCACTTATAACAGCAATGAATATTTTAGAGTATACTTTTATTATAATACGTACATATCATCCACCAAGTAAACTAAATGATGTAAAAAACCAAGTAAACTAAATGACGACACGCGTGGCGCAGTTTGTAGTGACCCTACTTGCTGCGCCAGCAGTCGCGGGTTCGAGTCCCGCTGGGGGCATACATTTGTTGAGCACGAATGTTTGTACTCCAGTCATGGATGTTTATAATTATAATATGTATGTATTTAAACTTATATATGTGTAGTATATCAACCATCTAGTATCCATAACACAAGGCTCGTACCTTATCGTGGAACTAGATAGTGCTGTGTGTAAATGTCCCAACATATTTATTTATTTATTTAAAATTCAAAAACGAGGTGAATTAAGCATTTGAACGATAATCGTGAGTTTAGTTTCAAGATAGGGCAATGCATAGAAACATCATAAAGGTCTCGTCAGAAGAGAACGGATACGTTACAATGCCACGGTGAGAAAGCTTGCGGCGCACAATCTGAGCGTTTGCGACATCGGGATAGGCGTCGTTGCTAGGATCTTAAAAGGTCAAAGTTAAATATCAACTATTAATAGCCTTTATTGACTTAATACTATATTGATGGCTTATCTTGTTATATTTTATAAATACAATAATGTTTGATCTACGATTAGAGTTTACCTGATATGACTACAAGAAATGATAATATTATATTCTAAGAAAATAAACGATAATAGCTAATGCTACTTCGTTTTTTGTTATGTATAGTTTGTTATTGCGATATAATAAGATAACAAACAATATAAAGAAAAAAGGACCAAAGCAGTATCATATTACCATATATTGTAAATGCATATAGGTACGCCATATTATGGATTGTTAGATAATGTGATAATCTACTTCAAAAATAACTTGGTACTCGTGTATGTAAATGTTATTTCAATTTACATTGCGGGAAATACTAAATAATAACAAATCATTTAAAGCAGTAGTCATCAACAATTCAATCTTTTGTTAGTAGATAATAGTGGCGACAATCAACAAAAACTAGTTTTAAAAATGAATAGAAAAGTTTCAAAATGAGCCGTTAAATTACTAGCAACAGATAAGTAAAAAAGAAAGTTTGAAAAGGAGATGAAACTATTAATACAGAGCCGGATAGTGAACAACTGTGAACGCAGCTCTGTACACAAAACAGGTAAATTTAATAGGATCTGTTTAGACAATACGAAACATTTCTTAGTCTCGACGATAAAAGTAAACAGCATCTCGATTGCAACAATAAAGCGTTAATGAGCAGTACTTTTGGAATAACTGTTTAAGAAGCTACATACTAATACAATCATCTGTGTTAGTACTGTAGTCTGTATGCTAATCCTTCATTTCATCAACGTATTTTACTAAATTATTAAAATTAGTATATCTTTTCTATTAATTTGTGGTCCTCATGTGTTTGGTAGTCGCTAAAGATAAACCATATTCCTAATATCATACCACATATACTATTACATGTACAAAGCCTACCTAATTAACAGCAGACCAATTGGTCGGTTATTGCTTTAGTGTTAACAATAAATAAAATTGAATCACATTAGAGCAATACAGTAGAGTAAAACACTTAACAAATAAAGGTGACAGAAGCTCTTCTAAATGTGAGTGTAAAGTAATAGCGCGAATAGAGCATAATAAGCTTGGCCCACGCGCGGATGAATCATGCCTGCGCCGCACCACACCGCCCGTCGCTACATACAACGAGAACAGCAAAAACATTACCTACTTTTGAATAAGTTCCCTTTCTCTTTCTACACCTCCGAGTACTGTAGCGCTTCGGGGCCATTCATTATACCAGCAGAACCAATCATGCTTATAAATTACTGCTAACATCAATAAATAAAACTACACTTTGTACGAATTTCTTCTTTTTAGCATTATTCTAAAACATCTGTCTGCAAAACTTAAGGTATGATGTAGCTCTACACACGCTAACAAGTTTATGATCTAAATTATCGCAGGTTTTCGTCGGAACATAAAAAGACTTTTGAACACGCCAAATGGCACATAAACGTTTAAAAAGCAGTAAATTCGCGACGGCAAGTAAAACGTCCTTTCACCTGAAACGCTTTTGGAAAACACAAATAAAATCAGGTTTTTATAACTCAATTTGTTAAATTATTTATTATTAATTAAGGAATACACACGATACTTTGGGTTAACCACCTTAAAAGTTACTTTATAAATTTACCTAAATGTTCAAAATAAAGCGCCAAGAAATACAAAAGAGTGCATTATTAAAGTGTAATATTTTACGAGCTTACTATTTACTCAATAGATAGTTACAATGGAACGCTCAAACTGGTTTTGTTTTTTAATACTCGCTATAAAATAATGTTTACTTATTAATTTGAACATTAATATAATGTCACATAACGTCGACTCAATGCAGTCAAAGCGTGACGAAGTTGAACGAGTGACCATGAAGTGCGTAGAGCGGCCGGTCGCTTGCGCTCTACGTAAAAAAGGTGAGTCATGGACAGAGACAAGACATACACACAGCAATACGTTAGAATAGGACGCAAGATAAAATAAAACCGGTTTAAGATTTCGAGTTTCAATCCGATATGCTCCTGTCTCAGGCGACTTTGCTTGAGTAGAGCAGCTCTACTGATCGAAAAAAGGGGGAAAATTACGATTTCGTTTTTTATTTTTCGCGTTAAGCACTCCAATAAATGAGTATCTACTTATTATCTTCGCCCGACCGTAAAGCTTGCTCGGGTATATCTTTCAATGCTTATAATATAGCTATTACAGTAATTAGTCA
Organism: Boloria selene; assembly: GCA_905231865.2. NCBI lineage: Eukaryota > Metazoa > Arthropoda > Insecta > Lepidoptera > Nymphalidae > Boloria > Boloria selene. The sequence continues at coordinate 4,186,954 of HG993137.1, read as the reverse complement.
CATCCCGCTCGGCTACTTTCACTTGAGTCTTTGAGTGATAAAGTAATACATATATTAGCTAAATGCTAAATATCTTATCTCTCGTTAGGGTTCGCTACTGAGCACTTTCTTTATCTTGCGTCTGAGGAGCAATGATGTCACCACTACTTTAGTTCCCTTATCTAGTCGCTGATAACGTAGCGAGTTAGAAATATTCTGTTACGTTTGTATGCTTGCACATGCTGCACTTGCCAGAACGTTACTTGTAAATATGACGTCTATTATGTGAAACGTCAATTAGTCGCCCAACGGACGATAATTTATCGAACATTGTTAATTAAATGTAAGTAGGCGTACGAACAGAAACGTGTGTCGCGTGTACAGATTAGCAAGGCGAGTTGCAATCATTGAAGAAAGTCTAAAGAGATTACAGGAATTTTCCGATTCGGTGGAAATGATCGCGTCGCGGTGAATCATTATGTGTTTTTATAACTCACCGCTTGTAGAGAAATTGCTGGTCGAGTTTATAGCAAAGAACTAAAGTAGTAATTTGGATGGCTATTTTAAAATTTGTTTGTGCGCCTTTAATGCGTCCCGCTTGCCACATTAGCAATGTTTTAAACTTTTTATAGCGTTAAAGTACATATAATTAATCTTTTGATAAATTAAAAAATAATTTAAATTTTACATTATGTATAATTTAAGTAGCTAATTGGACGACTTTAGATATAATAGATTTTACAGGCTTTAACTTGATTCGATTGAATTGATCAGCATAGATAAGTCATTATTTTAGATGATAAAAGTTAATAATTGGAAGAAAAAAGGTTATGTCTAGTTGCTAACAGCGGATGTAAATCGGAATACCGTCGTGTTGTATTGATTATTCGTCATGGCCGGCTGATTTTGTTCGCCGTCTCGAATCTCGTGGTCATTATTTAATCTTATTATTATGCGCACATCATTTTATTGATACCTCAATCATGTTGTTACAAATTATTTTATTGGAAAACTCCATGGAATTATACTCTTTATAATGATTGTTTCATTTTGAGTTAGTTCATTGTCGGTTCATATTCAACGAGCTTTCACAACTATCTGTAAAGTATTAATATTTGTATACAATATAATGTTTACTCAAGTAAAATACAGTACCTATGCTTAATATAACTTTCATTTTCATGATAAAATTCATTAAATAAGTAATGTCTCACATTCAAAATAAAATTAATCATTATTTCCTAATAAGATTTAAGAAACATTTTGTTTCATAAAATTAACTTACATGGGACCTTATACCGTATACGTATAAGACAAGTAAATTCACTTAATCACGATAGACGATATCCGGAATAGAAATAAAGACAGAGCAGGGCATAATTTTATTGTGAGCAACTATCGTTAAGGCTACTGTTACGACTTACAACAGCGCGGGATAACCGGTTACACCACTTCTGTTTCAGCCACTCCGAGTAAGCTTTAAAGCCATAGTCGGAAGGGCCGCTATAACTCTTTGTAGATCATATTGCTTTCTCTCCTTATCGATCGCCTTTTAAATTGTTATTAATTTATTATCAGATGATAACACTATTTAATATTAACAGATAATGTTTTCTTAACACATAAACCTTATTATAAAGATAATGTATGTTTTATGATCAGTATCTTAATTCATCCACGGTTAACATTTTTCCTCAATAATGAGTTTGTTTGAAATAAAAATAATATAAAAGTTTTAGTTTAATTTTAAATGTATTGTTATCTTAACTTTAGCTAATTTTATGATAGAGTTTTCTGCATACAATATTTCACGTATAATAATTATTGTACCAATATTTAATGAGATACAATACCAAAGCAATCATTCAATATTAGTGGATTTTTTAAGAATAAGATAGCTCTAATTTAACACTAAAATTATTTTATGAATCAACGTAATACGTAATATTAAATATCGCATTTAAAGTGATACAGAAATTTAATGTACCCTCGTAAATATTGTCACTGGGTTCCGTGCCAAGACGTTAAGCTTCCTGCAATACGAATTTGCTGTCAAATTTCCAAAAACAATTGACGTTGAATTATTAGTCTTTTTTTACTTAACATTTTAATATTTACAGCAATAACAAATACCTACTGATTTATGATTAAGTTATTAAATTATATTAAGTGTTATTTATTAATTTAGGTAATAAGATTAGATTTACGCAAATATTTAACATATTTAAAATAATCGCGGATCTTTTTTGTCGCGTATTTACCAACAGTAAACAAAACTGTTACCGACGGAAGATACCGTGACCATGAGTCCTATACAGCAATTTAAACGACGAAAAGTAAAAATCAACAATAAATGCGAAAAGATAGTTTTATTTAAAATGTTATTTGTTATTTGTTTTGATAATTAAATTAAGATATAGAAACGCAATTAATCATGTAGGCGAAATTCCCAGTATTTTTGTTCATGTATAAATTGTAATTGATTATTCAATCATTGGCAAAGCGAAATGAATCTTTTTATATGCATGCTCAAATTATTGCAACTGCAAGTGCCAACAAAATTGTGATTGATGCCCGATCATACTGACAGGAACGTGAAAAGTTCGACAGAGGAGAGTATCGTGAAATGTTTATGCTAATAAAATTGGCTCAAACATCTTAAAATTGACTTCCTGTCCATTTGAAACAATCAAAAGCGCATCGGCCACTGAAAATTAGCGTGTCGAAAATTGCACCGAATTTAGAAGCGATCGTCGAAATTTAGCGCCCGAGGGTGCGCACCTGCAGGCGCCTGTTCATTCATGAGAGCGAAGAGGTCGAGACTCGAGAACAATCCGCGTCAGATAATAACTGTTGGCTTTTCTTAGAAACGGTACGGAGGCTTCGACGGCGAAGTACCCTTAGCTCTGTCTCGCTCACTCCTGGGCGGGAGAGCGAGAGCGCGTGGGCGGGGCGAGCGGTGTTATGTCACGATGGCGATAGAGGCGAGTCGCGGCTTGCACTCGCTGCATCCGCACTTCCCGACTCTTTATTATTAACGTCCGTAGAGGCAAAGGTTAGTGCGAGATGAACAGCAGCCGCGCTTTGACATACCCTTGTCTTTCATGTTTTGTCAAACATTTTTACTTGTTGTATTTTTTTTGTATTTGATTTAGTAAAACCATAAAAGTAACAATTTACCTAGCTTATTAAAATTAGGTTTATACGCACAAGCTAGGTATGCGTAGTTTTGTAGTAGATGGAATTCGCACGATACGAGTGCTTATGGTGCCAAGCCGTCAATTTTATTACGTGAGGCATTGGTGAAGCGACGTTTATAAATCATACTTTTATGGTTATTTCGCGATAAAGCCGACATTTCTAGCGTTGTCGAGAGCAACTCTGGCACCTAAAGCAAGTTACAGGCATATTTGGATTTAACACACGAAAACTGTAACAGTTTTATGGCTAATATAATAAATAAGTGGTATTTAAATATTTACTTTGATTAGTAAGTATTTATACATTAAAATATCTTTATAATTAATAAACTATAACTAATTAATAGATATATTTGTTAGTATACATTTTGACTTGTTTTCTGTGGAACATATTATGAACCTTCTTTTACAGAAGTAAAGTCTTAAGAATCAAAACAAATTTCCGTTAAATCAATTTGCAAAGCAGTAGTTAGAAGTATCGCGGTGGTAGGTTTGGTATACCTACATATAATTGGGTAATCGGTTACTATAAACATCCCAAAGACCAATTAGACTCATGCGATGATATTGAGTTACCGACGATTAGTCTCAGCTTGAGAATTAATGCGAATATTTAATATTAATGCGAATAAAAATGTATTTAATTTACACACATACAATTTTGAATGAAATAAACAATATTTAAAATAGAAATTAAAGCACTAACTTATTTTTGACCCAGCTCTACTAGATTTCATTATTGCTACTATGATTGTTCCGTACGAATTTTGTTTTTCATATCAATTTAATTTTGATATATAATTTACGTCATAATTTAATTAGCAAAAACTATTTTTCATTGTGTTTTAATAACTTGTTTTTCAAAGATGCACGACCTATAACTAAAACTATAACAGCAAACTTTAAAAAAAAGGCTTTAATTAGACGATTAGGCCAGTAGTGTAAAGAATCTTCGACGTTGGTATATAATTGGCCAATCAATTGGTTTTCTATAAACAACTCGGCAACCATTTAAATTCACGCAATGGCACGAAATTGCTGACAATTTATCTTTAACCTTAGCAAGAGGAAATAAACTCTATGCTACCTTTAAAATAATAACATTCGTTTGTTACTTTAGTATATTGGAAGTTTGTACGAACAGTTTACTATATATACTTACTTGTAGTATTAGAAAATTTCTTATGTATTTCTTCGTTAAATACATGTTGCAACAAATCTAAGGGTTCTATTTTCATATTAAATAGTAGGTATATCTAAACTTAAAAAACAATTTAAAAGTTTAATTTTAGCTTTCATGTTTTATTGCATCGAGCCTACTCTTGAGTACTCAAATTATTAATTAATTTACATTTAATTAACAAATTAATCACTGACATTCTCTATGAACACCAAGAAACAATTTCTTGCTAGGAAAACTACAATATAAGAACATTTTAAGTAAAATATGATAAAATGAAAAGGATGTCATATAATAATTAATAAACTGTTACTTGATTTTTCTTACTACATCTTGTATGTTGTATATACCGTAAATATACCTTCGTAGCACATGTGATTACTTCAGATTTAGTTATTAAGATTAAATTAACAAACGTGTAAGTATATAATCAAAATTGTGTTTATTTGAGTAGTTTTAAAAATAAAATACTCTTTAAATTCTTATCCAACTTATATTAAACAGGTTGCCACTTTTATATAGACACTATTACCGCGTCTAACCTCTAATACAAGTGCAACCCGATAAGCGCTTATAACACAAGCTAGGTTAAAACTAAATAACGAGCTAAATTACACGTAAGTAAGATCCACACTAGTATTTTTTCCCCTTTTTAAATATAAACTTTACTTTTAAATATAAATTTTATGTTCTGTGGGGATAATAATTTAAACGAAAATTAAGTTACTTATCTACTCTTTCATACGTTTTCTGTAATAATATTTATTTCACGTTATTTTAAAGAAATATCGATCGAACAGCGTTGATCTGATTTCAAAATAAGAGAAAGTTGTATTACGATTTATTTTTTCAAAAAGCTGACATTGACGTTCATTACAACAGTTTTCCAGGTTTAAGTTTCTCTATTGGTGACGAAATAAAAGTGTCCTTTTTGGGCAGGCGAAAAGAATGTAGTTTGTTTAACCAAGGACTTAATAATATAGTGAAGAAAATCACTGTGAGGAGACCGATATAACTGGAAGAGCCAACTTTAGTTTTTGAAAGATTGTGACGTCAACCAAACTTCATTTTATAAGCGCGGCGAACCTTAGCTTAATCCTCTCGTAGTGATGGGAACAGCCTTAAGACATAGGGCTGAATGATAATATATTTATTAAGAAACACGCCTAAACTGATTTATTATGAATTTTGAGATAAATACGAGAACTCTTTCACCACCATTTTGTTTGTAGGTACATACGCTTAATTACATTTACGAGTATGATTATATAACAGTTTTATCTTTTTGTAATCTTGAACTTGATTGGTATTACTAATCTTATCAAATGTGAGTTCTTATTGAACTGAAAAGTAACATTTGGTACAAATACAGTAATTATTTTATAAAAAATGTGGTTTAGTTTAGAAAACTTTTTTGTTGTTATAACTTTTCTTTGGGAGCCAAGACAAATAAATAGTTGGAACCTATTAGGTGATACAAGAAGCATTAAGTCCTGGAGTTGCTACGTGCAATGTTAATTTACGTAGTAGCATAATATAGTTTTTGTAGTCATAAGGCGGGTAACTTTTTTTACTATATTATAAATTAGTCTCAACAGTGCAAATACTTAGTTTTCTATTGAAATAAAAATATTAATTCATATACGTATGTAGTTTCTAGGAATATAAAAATACAAAATAAATTTTAAAAATTTTTACGTACATATTTTTAGTTAATTAAATACAAAAGGAATATATAACAATATATATTTAAATTTTATCGTTAATTCAAACATTCTAAGTTATTATCGAAGCGTGATTTTAAGAAATATAATTGCGGAGCTAAATTTTGGTTACAAAAGAGGTGATGTCACGATATGATATCGTGGATTTCGCGGAAAAGATAAGTTGCGATTAGCATTGGACAGGAATTATAATTAAGACAGATAATGGCCGTAATAGATGAGTAAGCGTTGCGGGGCTAATTAGGTACAGTTTTGGAAACTGTTAAACGACAACAAATTAAAAGTTTATTATCTAAAATTCAGAATTTGTAAGTATTACAGAAAAATCGAGTTTTTAAATACTATTTCTATGCAAAGTTATGGTAAGAAAGGGTGAAAATTATGGTACATACCTATATTTTATTTTGACCAGCTCCCCTTAGCTTTGGTATATAACATTCCGTGCGTTTTAAATATGAAATATTAATAGGTATTCATAGAGAATGTTATGTTGGTTAAAAAGGGGGCATTAATAATAACGCATTTTATAATATTTGAATATTATTTAATATTTGAAATTTCTTTGTAAGCATTAATTACAACTAGTGTATTTAATAATAAATTTAGATATTTTAATTAAAACCAAATTATTTTTCCGTTAAAAAAAGTTTGTTCCTTTATAATATTAGTAGTGCAGTAAAACTATATAAATATAGTTAACGTAAGTAAGTTTTTTACGTAAATGCCAAGATTATGCCATTATTTTTATATAAGTCCGTAGGTACTAAAGGAAAACATAAAAAATAATCTATAATAATTTAAGAATATAGGTTGATTAAAAATAAAATGATATGAAAAAGGAAAGTTTTTATAATAATATCTTATTGTTCTATTTATGAGATAAAGGCTACCAGCACTCAAATCAGAGAGATAATTGCTATCAATACATTACGATAATACCTTAATACTCATCGATAAATACAAATACGGTTAAAATGGCCAAAACTGTTGAAAATTTTATTTCTCGTTAAAGATAAAATTTTTATACTGTAAGGCTTGTAGTAAAAGCCTACATGATTGCTTACCGATATTCGCGTAGTATCCTGCTGGATGCATCATGAGTGTAACGATCACCGAAGTAAACTTTCCATTTGTCACTTACCTATAATGAACAAAATATAAAATAAGAGCAAATTAAAATAAAGCTTTTGCAAGATATAACCACTATTAGGTTACACTTGTTATATCATAAATATTTAATAAAAATTTCAACTTAATTAAGTATAAAAAAGCAATTATAAAAGTGTTAAAATCCGATTGTAATAATAATACGTAATTTATAAAATATAGATAGGTGTTTACTATTGTTATCAGTAATGTCAACGTCTAAATAGCAATCGGAAAGCAAAGCGACATATCATTTCGGCATTGAATTATTCGCTCACATTGTCCGATATACTGGAATATTCGGTACAGGGGCCAACATTCAAGCAAGGGTTGCATATTCGGCATGCAGAGGCGAGCACACGTGGCTTCCATGGCTGCCTGCTTTGGAATCTGACCAAATGCCCATCGGTGCCCGATTGGCTAAATAGCTACGGCTTATTTATGAGCAGACTGTTTATTGAACAATGCATGTGAGAGGCTCTGGAGAAGGAATTTATCGATATGTACGTAGATAATAGGTAAATTTTAAAAATAAAGTAAATAACTAGACTGGATAAAAATACTCTAAGCACATTACGCCTATACTCAGTGCCTATAATGCGATATAGTGATAATTCTCATAAATAGCAATTTACTTCGTGATAAACGACCGTTGCGCCGCTTAGTTTGGAAATCGTGTATAATGCTATTGTTAATTATATAAACAATTCACCGCGACGTTAAACATACAATTTATTGTCTGTAAACTAGAACGGTGATACATCTCGCCAGATTTGTACGTCACACGTCATAACGTTATGAATGGCCCAAAATATAATAAATAAATAGTCGTCATTTTGACAGAAGTTGTCGCTTATGGACAAAGACAAACTTTCGAAACATTAAATAAAACAATTTAATAGTTAATCACATGGAAGTTTAGTACTAGTCTTACTATTGAACTCCACAAGTAAGTGCCTAACGTAGTGTATGTAAATTGTGCTCAAAAGTGTAAAGTTTGCTTTTTGTTTATATGAATTATTGTTTATATGTAGGTACAGGTAAGATTGTTAAAATTAGTGTAGAAATTTAAAATATTTTTTTAAAATTTTGTTTTAAATAAATAGTATTAGTTTTTTTTTAAATGTGAGTTAACTATTAATTTACTCTACATTTTCAGATAAAGGACGTTATATCTTGTTAAATCCCTTATACAAGATCACAGATATTAATTTTAGCTTGCTATGGCGCAATATCCAAGTAACAAGCTCTCACTTGCACGTAAAATAGAGAATATATTACTTACCTTGCCGCTATTAAAAACCTTTAATAAAGTCTAAAATAGTAAGACCTACTTAAAGCATACCTTGAAAAACATTTTACTTAGAAAATGTCATACCGATTGCCGATTAGTACTCTAAATTTCAATAAGGTATGTACGAGATATTTTAATTAATGTTACAGCCGCCCTTTATAATATTTTTAAACGACATTTAACTGATTTTAAGATTTGAAAAATCATTCACTAAATACTCGAGCGTAATGTTAGTAAAATAGCGATCGAGTTAGAGATATGAGGAATCTGACATCTGATCTACTGTAGCAGCTTTTCGGTTTTCGGTTGGAAAAGGCAAGTCGCTTTATCCGACATTATGCTTTTAACTTATCGTTATATCAAATCTAGAACAACGATTAAGAAACAATGGAACATTAATAAAAATGCTACTTGTACTGGTGCGAAGCATGAAAATGTTCCGTTTCTTTGAAATTTGTCGCTTACAGTATGGCGTTACTGCAATCATTTTTACTTTGTTTTTTTTGACATTATAAGTTTAACAATTACTTAGAATTAATTTACGCATTGTAGAGTTAAGAACAAGATCTGAGCTTTTCTGCGAAGTGTGCTATACACGTACGGCGTAACATACAAACACTCAGATACTATAATATATACCTATGAGTAACTTTCGTATTTAAATAATGTTATTAGTTGTTATTAAATTTTCTTAGTAGGTATGTATGTTGTATAAAGTAGGTACCTATCAAAAATATGATTAGATCAAAGTTTAAAATACCTGCACGGAAACTAAGCATGTATTTTTGTTTTTTAACTATAAAAGTAATCTTACATAAAATTGAATAATTTTCAATCAAATTATTTACAATAATATTATATAATTTAAATTAAAAAAAAATTAGGATCGTGTACATGAGACATAAAAGCTGCAAACATTTTTTCGGCCCTTACTTAAAATAAAGTTCGTTTTATCATCTCTAAATAGAATTAATTAATCAATGTTCATTAGTCGAGTCACGAGTCCGATCTTTCAGTGATGCGGTACTAGATGAAAAAGCGAACCGAGGGCCAATGGAAGGTATGCGTGGAATGGCAGGGGCATCCGGGCGGCAGCGATTGTTACCAGTTATCACTGAATGTTTTCCACCGGGGTATTTTGTGTCGCTACAAAAAACCACATAAAGGGCGGGCGCGGCTCGTTTGAGACACCGCCCCTGTGGGAAAATCGTCGCCAGAAAACTGCGAGCAAATAAATTATAAACTCTCTCACGTGGAACGCGAACCGGCATTTTATTTGTACAAAACTCATAAACAGCGCTGCAGTTGTGTTTAACTTGCGCTTTGGAGGAATCTAGAGATGCTTGAATAATCTAGAGCAAAAGCTTGTGATAATTTCAAGATTATTTTAAAAATATTGGTTTTTCACGCGAGCTGATATATCAATCAGTTTACGTAGCTGTCCATGATGTGACTACACCAGGGAATCATTAGCGAAAATATAGTGTCTCGGAATAGAACTGACAGCGGAACGATTGCACTGCCCGTGATGGATGACGGGAGTCGGCGGGTTATTACTGCCGGCTTAATATCCACAACCGGAGAAAATTAAAGGATAATGAAAAAAGGGGGGTAATCGTGTGTAGTAATCGTTTTCTTTATTAGACAATAAGTCACTACAAGTACTTGAAGGTTTTCTTGTAAATTCTTATTAAACGTTTATTTTATAAAATACTAGCATTTCAAAAACCGGAAACCAAATTCTTTCTGAGTCGCGCGGTATGGTACCTCGCAGAACTAATTCCCGCCCTTCCCGTTTTTGCAACATTTTTCATTGATGATCCGCTCCTATTCGTCTTAGCGTGATGTAATATAGCCTATAGCCTTCCTCGATAAACGGACTATCCAACTCAATAAGAGTTTTTCAATTTGGACAAGTGGTTTTTGAGATTAGCGCGTTCAACCAAACAAACAAACAAACTCTTCAGCTTTATAATATTAGTATAGATTAGATTATGGCTTCGGCGATACTTCACAAGGAATTAACTTCGCTAGTATAATTCTCATAATTTAAACATGTTAACTAATTATTATTATAAGCAGCTTTTTATCAGCTTTTAATAATAATGTACATATAATATATATTTTTTTGTAAAAATCATACAAAATAGTTAGCAAATGATATGAAAACAATAAAGTAGATAAATATATATGAAATATAATTATATCATAAGACAATTGGTGCGTATTTTAGCTTCGTTGCGACATAAAACAACTTGACAAGTCGACTAGAGATCTGCGTAGTCGTTCGTTCGTGTCGTTCACATTGAAAACTTGCAGAAAATGCAATGGCGATAAGAAAAAATTCAGTCCGCCCGAGCACATATAAGTATGGTGCATTGACGGTGACATTCCATGGGGAATAGTTGGCATATCGAGACTTAAAGTAACCATTTACCGATTGCAGATAGGTACGCCAGGGCCGGCCGAGTAATCTGGTCAGATCGCTTCACTCGCATACAAGTTGCTACATATTATACTTAACCTAAATAACCAAGAAATTCTTATGTACATACTTAAAACTTATTAAAAATAAATGAAAAATTCGTTGTGTATTATTATTTTTATATCCTGTGTAATAGATTTAGCTTATGACATTTTTCAAGGAATAGAAATAGTCATCACGGTAACTAAGTTACGGCAAACCGTTAGTCTCGTGGAATAACAAAAAAGCGGTCCGACGGTGACGCCACTATTTATATCCTTGTCTTTCGAAGGATTTCCTCTATAGTTAGAGTGGGATAATAGTTCGTTTTAATATGCAACTCCTATTATGAGCCACGTTTAATTTATCGTGCGACAGCCGCGCTGCTTCGTAGTAACCGAGAGCGTTTCAACATTAATCTTGAGGGACTAAGAATGGTGCCTAAATCTTATCCGAAATTTGTGTTTATATTTACATTGCTTGTTAAATGTATGTTAACAATAAAGTCAAATGAAAAAAAAACTTATTATTTACTACTTTACCTACTTGCTACTACAAAAGCTGACATACATTTGTTGTATGTAGATACAAATATTTAAAAAAAAAAATAGAGAGAGATTATTAAATTAGACATATTAGAAACCATTCTTATTATTGTAATCAATTTACATTTCTTGTGATAGAGTTAGAGTAGTGTGGTCTTTTGCAATCTAATACGGATACCTAGGTAACTTTAAACTTACCAATCCTGTATCTCCATAATTAAACCGATGCACTAATTGTTATTAAATACCAACTTAGCTAGGTATTTGACATATAAATATTATATATTATACATGTAGTATATTAAATATTTACTTAGTATAATATATTGTGGTAAAGGTAATAGTCTACTTATCAAATTCGAAAATGCGAATGTTGACTTTCAAATAAAGAGCGCGTAACATTTTAAGTCAATGTAAAGTTTTGAAGAATAAACAAATCATGGCTGGTATAGGTTTAATGAAGAACATAAAGTTGAAATTCAGAAAATCAAAGTTCAGACTCAATAATCAGAGATTTGAGCTGAGGTTAGTATTAGGTATCTAATACATACTTATTTAGTCAAATTTAACTAATTTCAAAAGTGACACATTTTGTTATATTAGCGAATACGAACTCGAATCAAAAATAAAAAAATATGCGAATACTAGTTTTAAAGTCAAATCGGAAATGTAAATATGCATTACAGGTATACTACTACATATTTAAGAAGATAAATAGTTTATCTCTTAATTTATTATTATCGGTTCAAATTAGCAAACACTAACGCTTTTTTAGTTATGTGCTTTGCAAAGTTTATAATTTTTACTATACTTTTAGTCTCTTTTATTCACAGATATCGGCTAACAAGGTAACAATATCATGTATTAAATTTAGTAGCCTAATATATATATTTAAGTACCTATAACTATTAATGTATGGAAAATAGAGCAAATATTATTAATTGTATCATGTGTGGATCATTATACTATATAATAAATAAATTTATTTTATTATACCTATATGTGTACAGATTTTGCCGACGGCTTTTCACTAAGCTCATCATAATTTAGCGCTGCCGTTAAATGCGGTTACCATTGTGTAAGAAAATACTATCCTATTTTTTATAGATATTGATATATATCAATATTTATATTTACAATAAATATATGTGAAACATAATATAAATAAATTTTATAATTACAGTAGAGATACGTTAAGAATCTTCATAAGATATACATAAAATCAAAAAAAACAAACGATATAAAATATGAAAATGTCAGGCTTAAATCAAGATTAAATAGCATTGAAACAAATAAAAAATGTTTAATAGATAATATACAAAGAAAGTTAGTTGAAAGCAAGCATCGTTGAAGACAAAAGGTTAGGTTCTCTCGCAAGCCGTCGGACAATCAAAGCGAGTCGGACCCAATTGTGAAATAAAACGCACAAATAACAAGTTTAATTAAATCGCCAAGAACGGTACAGAGGGGGAACAATTCCAACTACAACGATAGTTTAACAAGTGAACTCAAAGTAAGCTTCATATCGAATACTCAGCTACCTGCAATACGCGAGCTCAACCGGGAAATTATTGCAAAACTCCTTTAATTTTGCTTTTGTATGACTCTGTTTCTGCATCGAAATAAATTGATCGTTCTATTCTAATGAAAACTATTTCAATATAGCATTTTGCTACTAGTAATTTTTGTTTAGAAATTATTGATTATATAGGTAGGTAATTCTTTGTAAACGCTTATAATATTATTTTCCTTAACGATTGTATTAGTATGAGGTATAAATTTATTGTCACATGAAATTAAGTATTTAATTAAAGTTGTGAGAGCAATTTCCTCACGCTGCCTATAAGACCGTCTTTCAAGTTAGTAGATACCTTACTAACGATAATTTATTTTCTCGACTCTTGCCTGCAATTACACGCATGAGTATCTGATATTTTTGGCTCGAACGCAAGTTACTAGAATATTATTTTTATTTACTACGTAAGTATTCTTAAGCTTGAAACCAATAACAAATGAAACCAATTTTGTACCATCAAGATCTTAATTTGTCATTTCTTTGGAGTAATATTAAGATAAATAAGAGGCAAGGAAAGGACCCACTCCTTTCGCTCGGATTATAAACATGCTAAAAGGTTAGATTGAGCGTATTTATACAACTGAATATACACCGTTTGCGTAATAATTTTAAGGTTGATTTTCCATAAGAGTGAGTAGGGATCCGCGCGATACTTATCCACAAATAGGAGTCCGAGAATAGAGCGAGGCTACTGGATACTCGTCGCAATCATATCTCCAGCTAGTGCTGCAAAATTTTTAACACGTAGCTTAATAAATAAATGCTTCCTTTTAGTTTACCATATTTATTTTCCTATTATAGTCTTTAGTCATTACGCATTCTTATTAAAAATCATTCCAATACAACTTTATGGCGGTACGAACTATGAATGATAAAATAATATTTTCAAAAGCCGCGCTCATATTAGTTCAACAATAATAAAGTAGAATAGAATTAAATATGCCTGATAATTTATCTTTTACTTCGGTGAAAAGCACACACAATAACCTAAGCTATTATTAGGCACCTCGTAATGCGTGACATATAATGGCTTTGATTCATGGTCGGGAAGTTTGTTCGGGGATTAGGGAGTCGCAGGTCAATAAGAGCAGGTAGCGTAACACACGATCGCTTCACTGATTCAATATTCCTAGTATTTCTCTATTTAGTTACTTTCTATTATATTGTCTGCTTATCTACAACATGTATAAGTAAAGTTTGCTATAAAAACAAAAAGCGCTGGTTTAAATTTCGACAAACTTATATTTTTACTAATTACCTAATTAAAAAATGTACTTTTTATGATTTATTAATTTGTTAATATTCATATAATAAATTCGTAACACCATTAGGTCTGTCTACACCATGTTTTAACAACAGTTTATCACGAATATACATATAAATGTCTACTTTAAAAGCGTATAGTAGGTAGGAAAACTATATTTTTTCCTATATTCACTTGAGCTTGACATACTTTGATTGAATAATATAGAATAAAAACAAATAATTTCAATATTTCTGAGTAAGGAACGTGATAAATCGTGCTAGATCGGCTATTAGGTGCGACGCCGCGTGAGGGCCCGGAGTGTCAGCAGTTTACACGTCTTATTGCCTGTCGCTCCGTCGCGACGCAATAAAAACATCAAGCGTGTTCACCAAAATAGCTCTTGGCACCAACTTGGCAGATGAGAACGACTGATACGAAAGCACAAAGTCACAAAGTGATGATCTGAGTGTCGCGCTTTTCTATAGCTAGGTATCAGTACCTTTTTTCTATCTATTTATTACTATAGCCCGAAATTCGCGAATGAATTCAACTACCTTGAAAAAATATACAGTTACACATGTGAACTCCTCTTTTTTTTGAAGTCAGTTGAAAAGAAATACCTAGTCGTCTAAAGTTACCGAAAGCTTTAATAGTACCTATGATTTACTTTTTTTTAATTCTTAGGATGCGTGCATGCGTAAAGAAAATTATACAGATACTTATTGCTTTTTGGATATCGTCAATAAAAATATTTGCAGATATTTTCGCAAAATCAAAAAATATGCTTATATATTTTTTTTAATTCCGTAAACTTGGTATATAATATTGCAGGATAGTTAAAAAAGATACATGTACATATCAAATAACAATAATAACTAGCAATTAAATATTTCTTTTTAAGAAGATTAAAATTTTCCTCCATAATTTCGATAAAGAAAGGGTTATAATAAATTTCGGATATTAAAAATTCGTCATTGAGTAATCACTACATAAAGTAAACGTAAGTGTTAAAAACCTATAATTAAAAAATTAACTTCCTAATTAAACTTAAAATTAACTTAAAGTCAATCTAAAAAGCGCGCATTTTCAATTGTAAGCTTTAAAAAACACATTTTATCCTATACCTATAATTTTATTAATCTTCAATATAAAGTGAGAAAGTGATTATTTTTAAAGTTTTCGTGTTTATCTGTATTTATATTTATTTATGTATGTATGTATCATTTAAATAGGAATTAATTAATATTCTAATAAAACTTTTCCCATTTAATCAGTATTTGATGAAAAAGAAGGAAAGTTATTTTAAAGACTACCAGATATTATACATGAATATAAAATTAATTATATTAATTAAAAAATATTTTAATGTAATAACACTATCATTTTTCGTAATATGAATATTAGGTACTTATTTCAAAAACATATTGATTAAAAAATAATTAAACTGTATACATTCGTAAAATATGAATAAATATTTATTAATTAACAAAACACTAAAGACAAAAACATAACTTCAAATTGAAATATATGTATTAGGTATTTAGCAAAATTAAAGTGATTTTATTAATATTCATTAGCAGGTAAATCACGCAAAGTTCACCGAGATACGCGGCATGACTTAGGAATTTACGAAAATATTTAAGGAATTTGTTTGTTTATCTTTTGTAAAGTGCGATAAATACTTACGCCTTGGATAAAATTTCGAATAATAACAGTCCATATCACTATTTAAAAAATCACTGCATCAATATCAATTTTCACTTTAATTTGTTTACCGTTCACTCGCGCATTACATGTAAAACGTTTGACATTTCATAAATTAAGCTGACAAGTGTCATCACCGCGCGCGGAATACGTCAAATCGCATACAGCCACAAACGCGACTGAAGTGTATCACGGGCGAACGATACCATACCGCGTCTTTCGAAAATTGCGCCATCTCAGTAAGCACACTCGGGCAAATTTAACAACACAAAAACACCTTGAGCACACTTCATACCCTACTAGCTTTCATAAACTTCCAAAACCTTTGACTAGATAATGTTTACATCGCGAAATGCCGACACCCGAACGACCGGAAGTCAAAGCGAAGCAAACGCGACAACTATGTAAAATATTGCAGGATCGCGATCGCATTGTTGACATTCCCGAATAAAAATCACCAAAATCTCGAGTAAATTGTATGAAAATCACTGTAAAAATTTTTTTACTTACCTATTTCGAGCTTCGAAGATGTAGTGAAGGGGCGAATTTTGATAAAATGTCAATTTAAGAGTAAATTTAAAGAATATACTCTTATTGGTATGCGAAGAATGGCACAAAGAATCCCGACAACGCACGCGACGAATGCGCACCTCGTTTGCGCATATGCTGACACAACTTCATGGATGTTACCCCTCTCGCCCCGCGTGCGCCCGGTTTTCTATATCTGTGTGCGTAGCTAGAGTGGTCAAACGTGAAATTTTGTGCATGTATACACGCACACATACAAAGTTTTATACCTGCGTAGCTCCCGTTGGCCGCCATCTTTGTTACGACAGAAAGCGAGCGGTCTTTTATTTTGTACCATCAACTAACTCCTAGCGCCATCGTGTAGGTACATTACGAAGCTACAACTTGTCGCTAGATGTCATGCTAAGAGTACACTGTTGTTTGTTTTAATGCCCAATATCCATTACCCATATATTTAACTTGTTGGCTTCGTTTCATTTTATTTGAGACAGATAGCTATTCATTCTATTTGATATTACTATAATAAGTGTATAGAACTCTAATAAAGCTTGGAGAATTAAAATAATACCTATTATTATTGTTAATTTATTACATTATCACTACATTTTATAAAACAAAGTCCTCCGCCGCATCTGTCTGTCTATCTGTTCACGATAAACTCAAAAACTATTGCACCAACTCACTCGCTCAACCCGCTTCGCTCGGATTCATCCCTGGGTTTAGCATAAGCGAAGCTGCGGATTGAACTAGTTATGTATATACAAAAAAAATTCTCGAGATCCACTCTATTCATTCTTGAAAACAGCATAAGAATCGGTGCAGTAGTTTTTGAGTAAATGTGTATAATTTAAGCAGGAGAATTTAAAGCAGGAAAATGAAATTTCGCTTGAATACTACATGTTCAAATACTACCATTACACCTAGGGAAAATTAGATAATCTTAGCCAAATAGAGTAATCTATTACTTAGAATTGCCAACATTTTTTTTAAATATAATGTTAATTATTATGTGCCTGTACACTGTACAGTGGTACTGGTATGATTTTATTTTTCTAAGATTTAAATTATATGACTACAACATAGACTTTACCTTATTAAAAAGCCCTTTTATATTAGGAGAAATGTTTATATTAAAACAGATAATAATGTACTGCAATC
Organism: Boloria selene; assembly: GCA_905231865.2. Taxonomy (NCBI): domain Eukaryota; kingdom Metazoa; phylum Arthropoda; class Insecta; order Lepidoptera; family Nymphalidae; genus Boloria; species Boloria selene. The sequence continues at coordinate 4,169,210 of HG993137.1, read as the reverse complement.
ATTTATTTCGTCAAAAAACTTTGATAATATGTGTATGTCACTTAATATTCATAAAATTATATATTATGCTAAAAGCTTAAATTATATATGTATTTATATAATCCAAGAATAAAAGTAATAAAACAAGATAAGTGAACTTTTATAAATGTAAGGTAATCTGAAAATTTACATTGGATATGTTCGATAGATTTAAAAGTCAAGAATAATATAAATTATTTTAAAATAAGTAGGTACTTTTTAATAACTAAGTTAATATAATATTGTAAATAATTTTTACAGTTAGTTACATGTCGGTATGTAGGTAAATAGCTATGTATATGAAAATTGAAAGCTAGAACATGAACAAATTTTAAATACATAGATACCTAAATAATTACAGATTTTAATTACTATATAATATATAATAATACATTTAATTTTTTACGAGTTTGAAATTTTAACTCTTTATGATTCCTAATTATATTTATTAATAAAAATTAAATAACCATAATAATATTTTAATATACGTTGTGAATCAGAACAATTTGTGCTGTGTAAAAATATAAAAAAACAAAGTATTTAGTAATATATCATTACATACTTAATACTTTTTAGAATACTTTTCTTATTTCTATCAACTGGTACCTACTCTATTTATTTTATTCAAGCTGTATATTGTCTAACCCCAAGAACTAATAAAAAGCAATCGAATAGAGATAACCGATGTCTGAGTTTCTTTCGCCAATTCATTTCAGGTCAGAGGCTTCTTCTTTCCGAACTGGTTAGTAGACCCATGACGTTGAGTAAAAAGTTGTATTAAATTTTTATGCTGAATGAATATTTTGATTTGATTTGTATCAACATTCTCAATTACTGTAGAGTCAGAGTCACTGCATGTAGAGCCTGTAGTACCTAACTTTATTCCTTCCGTTCCGTTGAAATTGAGAATATGATCAATTTCTTGTTTCTTATGTATATTTTTAATGTTACCTAACTGTGTAAACGATTTTGCTTCTAAGATGCACTTTTTGATGAAGACAATACTCCGATACACAATTTTTTTTTTTCTATTAATTCACACTAGGTAAGTATATTTATTTATTTATTTAGGATCTCTAACAGAAGTACATAACACAAGAATACAAAAAAAATAGAAATTTAAATTTTCACTGCTTAATATTTACCTCCAATTACTGGAGAACACATCATGCATACTCAAAAATCAAAATCAAAATCAAAATATTTTATTCAGCATAAAAATTGTTACAATTTCTTACTGAACGTCATGAGTCTACCACCAGTTCGGAAAGAAGAAACCTCTGACCTGAGAAGAACTGGCGAAAGAAACTCAGCGGGACTAATTTTTTTTTTATCGTATTCTCACTCTTTTTTTTTAAATTAAATTGTAGATTAACAATAATTCTATATGTTGAAATAGCCTGGCGGCGATCACATCATTCCCAAGGCGTACTGTCTTCTAAAAAGTCGTTAATCGAATAATAGCCTTTAGTACACAAACGTTCCTTCACAATTTTTTTAAATTTGGCAATAGAAGCTTTTTGAACGTTTTCTGGGATCCTGTTGTATAGACGTATACATTGTCCATAAAAAGAGTTACTGACTCGGCGTAAGCGAGTCACAGGCATTACAAGTTTATGTTTGCTCCTAGTATTAATGCTATGCATGTCGCAATTCTTGGGAAATTCGTGTATATTTTTATGAACATACATAACATTTTCGTACACGTATTGGGAAGCAACAGTCAATATTTTTATTTCTTTAAACTTTTCTCTTAATGAGACTCTAGGTCCTAAACTATATATGGCACGAATAGCTCTTTTCTGCAGGACAAAAATGGTATTAACGGTAGCTGCATTACCCCATAATAGGATTCCATACGACATAATACTATGAAAATAACTAAAATATACTACGCGAGCTGTATCTGCGTCTGTAATAAGTCTAATTTTTTTTACCGCAAACGCTGCAGAGCTGAGTCTTTTCGCTAGCCCCTCAATATGGAGATTCCACTGTAATTTCGAATCTATGATGATACCTAGGAATTTAGTTGATTCTATCGGCCTTAACATCTCTCCACCCAATACTACACCATTATCAGCAATTTTAACATTAGGTGTTGTAAATTTTATTAATTTTGTTTTTTTGTTATTTAATAATAAATTATTCGAATCGAACCAATAGACAACCTTTGAGAGAGTATCGTTTACATCGTCGTACATAAGTAAATTACGTTTTACCTTAAAAATAAGTGATGTGTCATCTGCGAACAATACTATCTCATGTTTGTCCTGTACAAAGAATGGCAAATCATTTATGTAAATTAGGAAGAGAAATGGACCAAGAATAGAACCTTGTGGAACCCCCATAGCAAACGGAGCTCCAGGAGATCTCTTACCATTTACATCAACCCTCTGAATTCTATTACTGAGATAGGAATTCAGGAGGTTGAGTGCCTTATATCTAATCCCATAATGATGCAGTTTCCTGATCAACGTTTCGTGATGCACACAATCAAAGGCCTTGGATAAGTCACAGAATATCCCAAGAGCATCCTGTGACCTCTCCCAAGCCTCAAAAATATTTTTTACTAGCTCAACACTAGCATCTGCTGTGGAGCGACCTTTCGTAAAACCGAATTGTTTCTTATGAAGTAGATTGTGTGCATTGAAATGCAATAACATTTGCCCGAGTATGATTTTTTCAAAAATTTTACTAAATGTTGGGAGTACTGAAATTGGTCTAAAATTATTGGGGTCTAAGGTACTACCTGATTTAAAAATAGGAATGACTTTACTGTGTTTCATTAGATCAGGAAAAACACCATGTTCTATACAGCCATTAAATATAGTAGCAAGATGAGGCGCAACAACATCAATTATCGAATTAACAACTTTTATAGATATACCCCATAGATCAGCTGTTTTCTTGAGGTCCAGACTTCTGAAGGCTACTATTATGTCTTTGGGGTTTACTTGTTTAAATTTAAATATAACATTACATTCTTTGACGTTTTTCTTTAGCAAAAGTTCGGCAATGTCGGGAGACGAATTAAGTGATTGCGTTGTTGAAAGTGGAATGTCAGTGAAAAATTTTTCAAACTCAGATGCAACTTCTCGGTCTGAAGTAATAAAATTTTCATTAATATTTAACTTAAAATCAAAGCTGCGATCTGCGACTCTTCCACTTTCACAAGCAATTATGTTCCATGTCATTTTGATTTTATCATGCGCATTTCTTATTTTATCTTTAATATACAAGGATTTTGCCATGGAACATACTCTTCTAAACAATTTGGAGTAGGCAGTTACAAAAGAAGCGAGAGCTATACTATGATTATAGGTTCTTTCATTATACAATTCATATAGCCTTCGCCTGCTCTTGTATATGCCAGGAGTTGCCCATTCACCGAATGTCAAGATACTCGTATATATACTCAGTAAAATTAAAATGATAACAATATAATTCAATTATATTATATGTACTTGTAGGTACTTCACTTCATAACTTAGATCATTAGTTTCTCATTAAGTAGACTCCCAAGTCCCAACACTTAAATAATTAATAACTATATTTATTGACCACTCTATCTACTTAGTACCCATGTACGTACCATTCAATGCTGAAAAACGTTGTTTATATAGCTTCCTACAAAATTATAATTCAATATAATGCAAGCCACGAATAACTAAGTACCTAACCGTTATGATCAATAATAATGAAATATATCGAATTGACAGTTTAGTTTTTTTATTTGGGATTTTTTCTGTGTAGGTATGTAGGTACCTACTTGTACCAAAATTTTTATAAAGTAGGTACAAAATATGCTGCCTTTAGTACAAGAAGGAATAAAATGTAAAACAATAATCAGGGAAGTATCATGACTAGATTTTGCTTAAAAATGTCTTATACCTAGTATTATAATAAATAAAATTATAATACCTAGGACCTAGGACCTAGGCATTCACTAGAAATTTCTTTCGGAACACAAGATAGAAAAATATTGATATAAATCTTAATATTTTTACATAGGTAAGTATATAATATTATATTAGAAGTAATATACTATTATAAGTATATTTTTCAATATTTCGCATTAAACCAACATTGGAATATGTGCGTGGTCGTTTCTCATTTTCAATTATTATACGTAGTTATGAAAAAAAATGTAATATTTAGGTAGATTTTTTTTAATTTTAAGTAACTATGCATATATTTTATTTTTTATATGTTTTAAAATATAAATTTAATAATTATTTAATTGGGTTAACCCTAGATTGCCAACAAATCGACTTACGCTAGCGTAATTAATTAATTGTCCACAAATTCAGATATAAAACAATGTTCAATGATCGTTTAATTTTAATATTTAAAACAAACGCAATTTTGTCATACATGAATTATAATTTATATATTTCTTATACATACAGAAAAGGTACTGTAAGACTATCAGCTATCTACACAAATCATATAAGTTATACAGTACATTAAAGCTGTTAGTCCGTTTAATAGACTTACAAGACTTACAAGACCCAAGACCGGCAGCATCGACTTTCACTGCTTAAAATAACTCGAATTATTATATTCTTTATTGCACAAAAAGTTAGGTACATAGATATGAATCAAGAAAATTTAATATAGTTACTTATTCTGATACATTTTTTGGAATTTTGATATTTTGTCTTTAATAAACTTAGTTCCTCTTCTTTCAAAAGTTCCGATCATTGTAAAACATGAAAACTAAGTGCTTTTCCTTTTTATAGTGTAGGTTTTGGTTACCTACATATTATATGTACATATTATGTAGTAGGTTAATTTATATTTAACTTTGGATATACTATGTCTATGATTAATTTTAAACTAGTTATAATACTTACATGGTAACTACTTTTTGATCATTTCGTTAAACAAAAGCCAGTAAGTAATTGACTTAAATAACACCTAACGTTTTAGAGTTATAATATGATATTCATATCAATCGTAGAACAAAGCAGCACTTTGAAAACAGATTTTACATTAAGTATTTATTATTAAAAAGGTAATTGTACTGTACTAATTTCTAGCATACCTAGGTACATGGTCGCAGTGATGGTGTACCTACTCGTAGGAGATTTTTAAAATTTATGCCTTTTATTAAAAGATTCCTTACTATACTCTTGAGATGGTCCCAAATATAATATTTGTTTTAATTAGTAAAAGATATGTCTCCCAAGTTCAATTAGTCAGTTCAGAAATTACGCTTATCGTAGCTATTTTAGTGTACTTAGAAGGTAGTAGCACATTACTGTTTTGTTATACGAGTGATATGAATTTATTATCACTTAAACACAGTAATTATGGTATATTACAACTAAGTAGATAACAACTATACTTAGTTGGTCTTTTGATGGTTGGGGCATACTACCTGCAATTCGTGAATAGGAAGATCTCGTACGACAACAGCGTGGAAAGCCATATTTGCTGTTGCAAGGATATATTCGCAAACTGAGAACCACGTAAATGCTGTAATAAATTTTAAGTCTCATAAAATTTACTTTAAAATACTAAACTAGGTTGCATGTATCATACTTCTATCGGTACAGGGCTTACTCAGCAGTGGGTACGAGGCAATAACTCAATAAGGGCTGGTACGAAGGGGATCAGGCCATATTCCACGCTGGCCATTTGCGGGTTGGCGGACTATACATATCTTTACAATACTTGCGAAGTTCTTTAAGACATTCAACCTGAATCCTTTCTATGCGAATTCCTTACGATGTTTTCCTTCACTTATAACAGCAAGTGGTAGAAATTATGTAAGAAATGATTCGCACATGAAAATCAGAGTTGCGAGAGCCGTATATAAACCGGCTTCATTCGGTTTCCCAAGTGAGTGCGTCACCACTGAAATACAGTGGTATAATGGGGTACTAATTAATATATAATTCATATGTTAAAATTATGTTTAAAAAATATCTTGACTTACCAAGTGGCCGACAAAGCAGTCGATGTCTCAGAAAAAAAAATATAAGACCTACTGTTGCTGCAATCGCAACGTAAAACAGTATCCATACAAGCTTGTTGGTACGGATTGGCTCTACGACGTCTTTCGCTATGCAGCCTACTCTAGCTCTACATAACATATGTAGCAATGATGCTATCATAAATATAATGAAAATTTTTTCATGTATAACTGAAAAATAAAACAATTTTTAAGTATATTATATTATAATAATTTTAATATATTATTTGATATTAAAAATTAAATATAATAGCTTACAATAATTCTCTCTATTTGACACATAAGTTACGCCTGTAAGCGCAAGGAGCTCAATTAAATTTAACCAATAACAAGCTTCTCCTAATTTTGTCGCAATATCTCGCATCTGAAAATTTTTTTATCATATAACAATGTTTTTATAGAAATTCAAAACATTATTTCATTATGTTATATACCTTTTCATCTACGATATACGACGTACGCTCTTTATGATAGTTGTAATATAATGAACCTATTAACAGTCTTGGTCCTAGATGGTATGCAATGCATATTCTCCATACATATCTTTGCGGGCTGATTCCCGTAATTGCACTTATTGATGGTACTACATTGTAAACCTAAGAATAAGAATTAAAATGAATTATAATTTAGGATAGTTCGTCAAATATGAACTTAGATATTTGCCTGCAGTACTTACCTTACAATGTGTTTCATGTATATCATCTGCTTGAAATATAGATGCTGATACGTAACAAAATACTAAAGCACCTAGTGGAAGCCAAAGAGCAGTAAGACATATTTTTCTTAGAGAACATGACCATAGGAGTCCCTATAGAAATAAATATATTATTATTAGGAAAGCGAGGTCTTAAAATGAATACGTAATAGAGTACAAGTACCTTATATTGTACAATCTGAACAGTCCTATGCGTAACACTCAATTCATTGGTACTTTCAACGACGTGATCGCTCGAATTATTCGATATCTCTACTTGTGAATCATTTCCCATTTTCCTTCACACTCTTCATGAACCATTAATCTCATAATTATTCAAGACTTTTCACGCAGTAGTATTGTAATACTGTTTTGTTAAATTTCATTATCATCAAAATTATAAAACTCTCCCTACCTTATTAATTTACAAGCGTAAATTTAATAATTGAATGTAAGTAATTTATACAAACAAAATTTATGCACTTCATTGTTTGTGCTTAAAATATACAGTTTTATATGGGATACAAAGAGAAATCACTCGAGGGGTGGATTGAATGAAGTTATTTGGACTTGCGCATTTCAAGCTTAAAGCTTTTCTTTATAGTAGGTATATAATATGTATGAAATACCTATAAGATAAAACAGACACAAGTAACAAAATATAATATGTAGAACCTATATTTAACTTATAAGAAAATAAGAGTAAGTAAGTAAAATAAGTGTCATAAGAAAAAATGCTGTGAAAAAGCCATGCCAATTAAAAGCTCGAGTCGCTACTCGAGAAAAAGCTACACATGAATAATTACTTTTAACATATTTTTAATTGTGTTTATTTTTTATTTGGTTTCTAGTATATAACATCGTATGTAGGTACATTAGTACATATAATACAAATTTTGTAGAATAATTGTCAGGGGAGCCAACATAACGCCATAGGTACTATTCGTTGAAAGTTGAAACTGGTTGACATCACGGTCTAAAAAGAAGGTCTTGCATCAAGAGTAGTGGGGGTACATTGGCTTAGCGTGACAATAGTTTCCATTTACGGCCGTGGCGTGACGATAGACTGGAGTGCTGTGCAACTAAGATAGAATATTGTTCTGTCTCTTTTTTATCCCACTTAATGCAAGCGTACTATACCTACATCAGATTACTCAAATTTATTTCGTATTTCATAAATACCATTTAATTTTCCCTTAAACGGCGCGGCGTGCGCACTGCGCACTGCGCAGCTCCCTTTGCTAGCAAAGCTGTACAGCGGCGTTACCGCGAAGCTTGGAAGCTTGTTATACAAATCGTATAAATCTCTTACCACTGAAATTCAACTTGTTGCTAGATCTGTTTCACTCGACCGTGGTTGAAACCATTCATCTATTGTTGAAACGAACTATATAATACGATTTTCACATTATTTTATGTACACAATAATAAACCCCGATAATGGTTATCTTTTTTGCCATTGGCTGCACAAGTGTTCAATAACCGATTAAATTAAGTATGAGGTATCTAAGAATTTCTTTTTTACTTTACATTTCTCTAAATTTTTTTTTCAGGTCTCTCAATAGCAGCAAGACTTTCCACGCAAGTATTTAAAAACAAGTACTAGTACCTACATCTACATCGAAAAATTGAAACCCCTAAATTAATGCCGTTTTTTCAACATTACATTCGTATTGCGTGGAATGAAGTGTGAAAAGTATTGATAATTATATAAAATATCGAATTTTCGATATATCGATATTTTTAAATATATCAATATCTCAGTTCGATATATCTAAAAAAAATTGATATTTTATCAACAGTCCTATAGCATTTTTACTACTTCTAACTTCACTAGTCTGTCACAGTGTCATGCGTCGACAGCCGACAATCGACATACCTATTAGTTATTAGTCTAGAGGTGGGCGAAACTGCTTCTTTTCGGCTATTTTAAGGGGTGCTCGTTATTCTAGATAGCTGCTAAAAATAACCTGCTATTTATAAAAATAGCATGCTATTTATAAAAATAGCATGCTATTTATAATAACCAAATCGCCTATTATTTATAAGCAGAGGCAAGCGCTATAGCTATTTTTTTAATTTATTTTTATTACATACAATATGACCACAACAAAGAGAATATAATCACTATGGTATGGACCCATAGACAACTGCCGTGCTTGACACTTCGTGCTAGCCGTATAATATTTTTGTCGTGCGCTAAATTATGCTCTAAGGCAATTGTATTTAAAACTATATTGAAATGAAATAAATACCTTATTTTTTCTTAATATATTTGTGCGCCAAATTATGCTCAAAGGCAATTGAATTTAAAACTATATTCGCTATATTTTTGTTTGAATATCTCTTAGCTGTATAATATTTTAGTAACTTGCGCCAAATTATGCTCTAAGACAACTGCATATGAACTATATTGAGATAGTAATGAAATGAAGTACGGATTACTTGCTTCATGTTTGTTTTTGTATGACTATGACGTATTATTTAAATATTAATTAATAATTATTATTGATACGCGATTATCGTTGCGTGTCGATTTGTTTGCAAATAATTCGTGTTGGTTGTGTTTATTGTTATTAACTGTAAATAAAAGTTAGTTTTAGGTGAGTGTAAATAAAATGTGAAACCTTAATAACAACGAAAAGGTTCATAATTATTGAAGAAATATGTATTGTAACTTAATTGGTAAGGATAACCTAATCGCAATCGAAAAAGCTGTGAACCGGAATTAACATTGTGGAATGTGATAGATCAAAAAATATCTTTTTTTTTTTTTTTTTTTTTTTATTTTATTCTGAATTAGTGCTTGACTGCGTTCCACCTGATGGTAAGTGGAAACGCAGTCGGAGATGGTAAGTCGCACTAATTCAGTAGCCACCTATTCACTCTTGCCTTGAAGACACCCATATTGTAATCGGACGGAAACACTGACGCAGGCAGGTTGTTCCAATCCTTAGCCGCACGTATAATAAATGACGAAGCGAAACGCTTCGTCCGGACGGGTGGAATGTCTACGACATAAGAATGGAGACCAGCCGTTCGTCGAGTCGTCCGATGATGGAAAGGGGATGGGGGAATTAAGTCGTGTAATTCCTGCGCACACTCTCCGAAATGCAACCTATAGAATACACAAAGGCTGGCAACCCTACGTCGGTGATCGAGGCTTTGTAAGTTGGCTTTTACCAGGGCAGGGTCACCAATAAGTCTCAGCGCACGCCTCTCAATCGAGTCTAAGGCTGATAGATGGCATTTCGCAGCACCAGCCCATATGTGACTACAGTATTCCACGCACGACCGGACTTGAGCTTTGTATAGATTAAGAAGCTGTCCCGGCGTGAAATACTGTCGGACCTTTGCGAGGATGCCAACTTTCCTCGCTGCTACATTAGCCTTAGACGCGATGAACCGCCCGTAGTTCATGTTGGGGTTAATGTCCATTCCCAACAACTGCAGGCGATCAGTGTATTCTAGAGGCACATTTCGGAAAGTAGGAGTCAAGGTAAAAGGACTCCTTTTTGTGGTGAACAGACACGCCTGTGTTTTGGTGGCGTTGAAACTCACAAGATTGGCATCGCCCCATGTGGAGACTGCCTTGAGTGTGAGATTTAAACGCTCTACCATGGCCTCTCTTTCGGACTGAATTTGATCTCTACTGGCTCGAGCACTCGGCAGGTATCTCTCTACAACAGTGCTGTCGTCTGCGTACCCATAGATACCGGGTATAAGCAGATCGTTAATATGCAGCAGGAACAAGGTTGCAGAGAGAACAGATCCCTGAGGAACTCCAGAGTTGGTCTTTAAGGGTTCTGATGAACAGCCTTCCACCACAACTCTGAGTGATCGGTCGCTAAGGAAGCTTTTTATCCAGCCGATCAGGCCAGGAGATATGCCATAGGCTGAAAGCTTGCTTATAAGACTAGCGTGCCAAACCCTGTCAAAGGCCTTTGAGACATCGAGGGAGACAGCAATCGCCTCCCCACTTCGCTCAAGAGCTTCGCCAATGGTGTGGTTGGCATACACTAGAAGGTCCCCAGTCGACCGATTCCGGCGAAACCCATATTGTCGATCACTGAGGAGATCGTTCTGTTCTAGGTATGCCATAAGACGAGTGTTCAATACACGCTCCATAATCTTGCAGAGTATGGAGGTGATTGAAATTGGACGATAATTGGCAGGGTCAGCACGGCTACCTTTCTTGGGCACAGGTTGCACATTGGCAAGCTTCCAGGTTTTAGGCACTATTCCAGTCTTAAGAGAAAGGCGGTACAGACGTGTCAGTATCGGAGACAACTCGGGAGCACATGTTTTGAGCACTATCGCTGGTATACCATCGGGACCACTGGCTTTATTCACATCTAGACGACACAATATTCTCTTTACCTCCTTATTAGTTATGGATATTTCGGGCATTGAGATCCCGCAGTGAGGTAGATGTGGTGGAGTAGTATTGCCAGAGTCTAGATATGAATTTTGGGCAAAAAGCGAGGCAAGTAAAGACGCCTTCTCCTTTGCCGTATGAGCCAGGGATCCGTCTGATTTTACCAGCGGTGGCAGTGAAGGCCGACAGAAGTTCGTCTCGACCGCTTTGGCAAGGGACCAAAAAGCTCTGCTACCAGATGGTTGGGCAGAGAGCTTTGCGCCAAAATGTGTAATTCGGTCAAGACGAGCCTTCTTTAATGTCTTTTTGTAGGACTTGGCAGCTAAGTTAAAGGCTCTCTTCTTAGGTCTTACATCCGGAGCTTTGCGGTCTCGAGCATCAACCCAGGCAAGGTAAGCCGACTGCTTACGCTTTTCAGCAAAGATGCATTCGGTATTAAACCATGGGCGAGCTTTACCACCAACGGGTACATCAGAGAATGGGATAAAATATTCCATCGCTTGATGTACCACATCAGTTATAGCATCCGCACAGCTCGACGGATCGGAAGAAGAGAAGCAGACCTGCCGCCAAGGAAAGGATGCAAAAAAGTGTCGCATCTCATCCCAATCTGCTGACTTGTATTGCCATACTCGTCTAACACCAATAGAGTCGTTACAAGGTGGAGAGTAAGGCAATACAGTTTTTACCAGACAGTGGTCAGAGCTACCCAATGGGGATGAAACCTGGATGTTATATCTGTCCGGTTCAGTTGTCAGCAGAAGGTCCAGACAATTAGCTGTGTGGCCGTCCACATCAGGTACCCTCGTCGCTTGGTCAACCAACTGGGAGAGTCCAAGTGACACTGCAAACTTCCACGCTTCTCTCCCAGCATGGTCCGTCTTCTGGTATGGGAACAACCAATCTTCATGATGGGCGTTAAAGTCCCCCAGAAAGACAAGCTGCGCGGTGGGATACCGTTGGATGGCCACATCAGCGGCCTCACTGAGATGTCCAAATAATCGAGTTGTCTCCTGGTCACCTGTGTGCGATCGGTAGACACAGGAATACAGGATCTTTTCGATTCCTGTATCTACGATAACCCAGATCGTAGAGAATGTGGGGTCTTCAAGGTGGCGGAGACGCTGGAAACAGATGTCATTTCGTACGTACAAACAGACTCCGGCCCGCGAGCTGAAGTTATGCTCCAACGTGTAACCGGGATAGTCCAGGTACGCAGCGCTTAATGGACATTGAATCTGCGTCTCCGTCAAAAAGAGCATGTGTGGCTGCGCAGTCTCAAGATGGAAGTGGACCGATGAGAGGTTTGTGTGCAATCCTCGGATATTTGTGAGGTGCACATTAAGTGAGGGGGAGTGCAGCCGCTTAAAAACATTACCCTTTTTGTTTTTAACCATGAAAGTATTTGTAATGGAAGAGTGAATAGGATGGAGAATGGCAGTTGAACGAGGTGTTGCACGAGCCCGGTAGTGATATTGGTGTTGTCATGTCGTTGAGCGCTTAGTCTGGAGACTGCGGGGACGCCCGAACCCCCCCAAGGATCGCCATCGGGCCCCCTCCTCTGGTCGCCAACCAGCACGATGGGCAGCCTTTCATGGGTGGCTAGCCCACTAGTTGGGCCCCCAACTGTCTGCGGTCGGCCAGCGGCAAGCCGTGCTTCGGATCCCGCTACCCTCCGCGACTAAGCTCTCGACACAACAAACAACAATTCACCACCAACACGGCTACTGTGCAACACAACTGTTCAGACCCACTCTCCATACGGCTTCATCAGCCCCTACATGCCGAAACGCGCTGTTGGGCGCTTGGCGGCACGACTTCTGCTGATGGGTGGTAACCGTGCCGTCGGCTGATGTTGGAGCCTACCACCGAGACTACCATGGTGTTCGGTAGTTTTTCCCTTAGTCGCCTTTTACGACACCCACGGGAAGATATGGGGTGGCCATATTCTTCTTGCCGTAGCCACACAGCGAAAATCATCTGCATCAGAACAACCCCGCTCCACTTATACTAAAGTTTTAGAAGAAGTCGAAATGTACATGAAACAAGTAGTGATAAGCAGAGAAAGTTGCCCTCTTGTGTGGTGGCGTGGCCACAAGACTTTTATTTTTAATATTTCCCAAATATTTTAATATTATTGTCACTTCAGTGCCCTGTGAGCGTGCTTTTTCGAAGGCGAAATAATTAATATAATAATAACGCAAATAATTAACGACCGAGGCGACGTACAAGGCTCACGTCGAGTAAAGTGGCACAATTAATGTTCGTCATAGAGAAAAGTAATATTATACTTTACGTGGGAACAAAAACTTTTAATAATCATAAAATGTATTATTCTCTATTTAAAAAACTAAAAAAAAGATTATATATATTATTATAAATAGTTCTACGGATAAATAAAATCAGTGTAAATATCAGTATAAAATCAATGAACTTTTAAGTACGCCTGACTATGTATTTCCTATGTAGAGTAATTGGTAGTATATAATATATATATATTTCTTAAATAATACTTAATTGATATATTATAAATAATAACTTCAGTCAGACAGTCCTAAGCCTGTTAAAAGTACGAAGGAAAGTTCAATGGATTTATTTAAAGAATTAATTTGTTTTTATTTATCTATATAATATTTTTTTAAATAAATACATTACAAAGTAAATATTGTCCCCTAATTGCTTAAACAGATATTATGTTGAATTATTTGGTTGGTTCCCTATTGTGAAAAATAATAAACTAGCTTTTTAATGACAAGTTTATTTTCTTGCATCTCGAGAGGGGCAGCAATTTTTCTAATATAGTCATAGAAAATAAAAAACATACAATATTAACTTAACTAGGTACAATGTACACTTCTTTATGGATAAATATTTGTTGTCTTTTAACACCTCAACAAATATTTATTTACATTTTACAATACTTACCTAATTACCTAGGTACTATGAAATTCTACAAACTTAAACAAACCCATCTGTGACTGTAGTTACACTATAACAAACTTGAGACTATTAATAATCTAAACTCACTTAATTACAAACATTACATATTATGTATAGTCTATTTTTTCTTACTTGTCCTAAATGGTAAACAAACACTGCCTTGAACGAAAATCACTTATTTTCGGAAAATCCCGCATTTTAGACTTGATTTCATCGTTTATAACTATTTTAGAAACACACACACTATGAATTACACTTATAAAAGCTGTTTATTTATGATTTGAACACATTATTTTTGCTAAAATTGAAATTTTAACAGAACTAAATTCTATAGATAAAATATGAACAAAACATTTTGACGTTTCGATACGCTACTTTGTCTTTGAATCATAGAGATGTAACATGTAAAATTATTTGGCGAGAATGGAAACTGAACTTTTAAAAAAATAACAATATTTGTAAATTACAAAGTACGACATTTTTCTTCAAATTTTATTAGGTTTTAAAATAGGAGTGTCATCTGTAGAATATAGAAGATTTTTAATTGCTGTTAACCAACTTATACTGATTATTTATTTGTTATTGTAATTATTATTATTTCTCATCTTATTGCACTGTGTAATAAAATGGAGTGAGGGACTTCGCTCTCGGAGATCTTTCGATCGCTTATTTGCTTTTTTAGTTTAAAGTTTTAAAAATGACTTTATATTAAGACAAAAAGGAAAATAAAATTATTAAAATTATTATTAGTAAGGACGTGATATCCGAGTAATAAAATTATCAAATTAACTTGTCGTATTATTTCTACCCAATACTTTACGTTCACTGCATAAAAACCATTAAGTTCAGTCGTTGTCATTCATTCGTCATTGCAATCTCTATGAAATTATCTCTGGTTACCTGTCCGCCATATTTGTTTACTACTTAAGACAAGTAAGAAAAAATAGACTATACTCTTATTACTTAACATCCTATTGATCTAACAATTAATCAAAAACAATTTAGCAGAACACAGTGTTAATATGTATTAGTATTTACCTACTTTAACAATTCATCCCTAAGTTTTTCAAATATTGTTTTACTCAATGGTTTAGTGAAAATGTCTGCAATGTTTTCAGAAGTATTTATATATTTCAATGATATTAATCCTTTATTCACTTGTTCAACTATGTACTTGTATCTTATATCAATGTTTCAATCTTTTGATATTTTCTGAATTATAGGCTAACTAAATTACAGATTGATTATCTTCATAAATTGTTATGTTATTACATTTAATATTAAACTCAGTTAATAGATTTTTCAACCAATTTGCTTCAACAATACATAAACTCAAAGCAATATACTCAGATTCAGTTGAAGAAAGACTTACACAAATTTGCTTCTTGCTATACCACAAGATTGTACATCCAAATAATTTAAATATATTATATCCTGATGTAGATTTCCTATCATGCATGTCACCAGCCCAGTCTGCATCAACATATCCTTCTACTAATGCACATTTACAGTTGTAAACTAAGGAAAGTGTATTGTACCTTTGATATATCTTAATATTCTTTTCAGACACTTGTATAACATCTGACTGGCACAATGCTGAAACCTATTCAAGAAACTGACTGCAACACATATATCTGGTCTTGCACCGCAAGCTGCAAATAATAAAGAGCCTATCAATTGCCTACATTTTGTTTCTATTTCATTACTTTCAAACTGTTCTCTCTGTAAGATTTGAAAATTAAAATTTTGATCCATGGGAGTTCAAACAGGATTACAATTTAACATTTGGTACTTCTTTAATAATGAAATTAAATATTATTCTTGATTAAGAGTTGCTATACCGTCTTTCTGTTTAATTTTTATACCTTAGTATGTTGATGCTAAACCTAGATCTTTCATTTTAAAATTTTGGGTTAATTGAACCTTAAAACTTTGTATTTCCTGTTGATCTGATCCAAAACATAGAATATCATCTACATACAATAAAACATACATATATTTACCTGCCGCTTTATTAAAATATAGACATGACATTATTTTTAAATCTTGTAAATCCCAGTTTTGTAATGAAATTATAAAACTTCTCATTTCAATATTTTGGAGCTTTCTTTAATCCGCACAGAGATTTGTTAAGCTTACACATCTCTCCTGTATGCAATTTAATGTACACTATTTCTTTTATATTCCCATGTAGAAAAGCACTCACTACATCCATTTGATAAACTGATTGTTTTAACTTATTTGTCAAAGCCATAAAAAACCTAAATGTTCCTAACTTTGCAACACATCTGAAATACCATCTCTTTGTTCAGAGCCTACTAACCTAGCCTTATATAATTTCCCCTCATCAGTATCTTTAATTTTGAAAACCCATTTGGTAGATATAATATTTGTTCCTTTTGGTATTTTATTCACCACTGTAAAAGTATTATTGGCATTTAATGTGTCCATTTCCCTATTAATTGCTTCTTTCCATTTATCTTTATCATCCCTTGTCATGGCCTCCTCATATGTTAATGGTTCATTATATGTTACAAAACCTGTTTCATATTGATCAAGCCACTATGGCATTACCTTCTTCCTGGATGGCCTATTAATTTTTTGTTCTTTCTGGACACTTTCTTCTATTTCATGCTTTAGGCAATGGAAAACTTTAGTAATCTGTAAAACACTTAATATTATGACACATATGTTCTGAAGCACCACTATCTATAATCCATGTATTCCTACTTTGACATGTTTGTGCATTCAGGGCTGGTAACATACTTACATGAAATGCATTACTACTTTTGTCTTTATCATTATAATATGATAGTAGTCTAGAATTTTTAGACTAATGTTTAGACCAACATTCACTAGTACTATGATTTGACTTTTTACAAAAATTACAAAACTTATTTTTCTTTGAGGTAAATTGACCTTTACCACATTCAAATTTATAATGACCTTCTAAACCACACTTGAAACACTGACGTCCCTTCTTTACTGCTTTAAATGCCTATGAGGTTGAGCTCGCTCCACTCTTCATCCGCAATTCCTCGACCAATAGCCTAGAAGATAATTCATCATAGGTCTGCTTTTCTGCCGGAACGGATTCCCATGCAAAAACAAAGTGTTTATATGACGTTGGAAGTGAAGAAGTTATTTTAGTGAGCGCCATGCTTGTAGAGATCTTAACACCTAGAGACTCTAATGTAGCTAAAGTCTCCTCGAATCTTCCCAGGAAATTTGCTACAGTATCATTTTCATTGAATTTCAGGTTATAGAACTTTTCGTGAGGGTCAGCAATTTTTCTTATAATAGTAAATAGAGTGAAGAGTCATAGTCATAGATAGTAAAAAAACGTACAATGTTAACTTATCTATGGTACAATGTACACTTCTTTATGGATAAATATAAGGAAATATAATAAAGGATAAATTAAGTTATACTTGAGTTCATAGCTATTAATTAATTATTATAGGTGATGTGATCTGTGTTTTAACTTATAGTATAGTATGGTAATCAAAACGCATCTTTCTACGTAGCGAAAATATATAACGTATAAATATATAGCGTTTTACGCTATAATATATAATAGCATAAAAAATAATAGATATTTTAAAAATAGCGCTTTTTATAACTCTTTATCAATATATAGCCGTTTCGTCCACCTCTACAGCGATAGCAGGTTATCAACCGATAGCAGTTTCGCGCACCTCTATACATAACCCACCTCCTTGGAGTATATATGTTCTGTGATTACCACTACGTCCTACACACACATAGTAATCAGTGTTTGGGTTTTATCAGAATAGTAACAACTCTGTTTTGAATTAAATGTTACTATATTTTAATTTAAGTTAGATCTTTTAAAAGTCACTATGTCGTTACTTAGACTCTTGTGCTTATTTAGTATGTGTAAAGTGTATTATGCGGAGATTCAGTCTTCTAGTCATTGGATGGTTACCGAAAGTGGTTTAGTAAAACCAAGGGTATGATATTGATTTCCGTCTTAATATGTATTGTACAATATTATTACCATTATCGTTTTTATACTGCTATTAATAATATTAAAATTCTCATTAGATAAATCAATGTTTATTTTACAGCTTGAATCGCCATTCGACATGTCTCGCCCTTATGATCTTTTAGCTTTTTTAAATCAAGAAAAGAGATGGGATGAAATTTTCGATCTTTATAAGGATCTGACTAAGAGACAAACTGTAATTGATAAGCTATGGGGAGATGTTCTAAAATACACAGCTATTGGACGTCAAATCTCCCTTAGCGAAGTCTGCACGAAAGCCGGTAACATAAACGTAATCGATTGGTATGCAGGTCTTCTTGAAGATGGATCAAAGAAAATACATCCAGATGAATTTGAACTTCCAAGTACATATTATGGTCCAAATATTGATATTCCTGATTGTAAGAAGATGTCTTCATTGCCATTTAGTATGTTTGCTTTTGAACATTTAGAGGTAAATAGATTTATTTTACAGCTTAAATAGATATATTTTTATGTAGATTTATATTGTAAAATACATTAATAGTTGTGTTAATTTCAATAAAAATGACTTATTATGTGATACATATTTGTTTTAGATTGTTATAAATATGAGTAAAAAGTTAAGTATTGTATTTAATTCTATTGATTTAAATATTTCAGAGTATGATCCAGAGAGAATATCTGTCCACCAACCCTGAATATGTATTACCAGAGCTGATATCCCCTATTATGACAATAGATCAGTATGGGCACTGGCTTGCTGGAATGCTACGACAAAACAGTTCTTCTTGGTTACATTATAATATGGCTTCATTATATTGGAGGGTTAGAGGCAGCGCACCAAAAGCTATAGAATGTTCACGGCGAGCCTTGTATTATGCACCTAGGTAAAAAAATGTTGCTTAATATTTTGTTTCACAATTGTATTTTTACCACTATTTCTAACTTAGCCTTTAGTGTTTAACTGTCTCAATTTTTGTTATCGATTCTTAAATACATATTTGCTATTCTATTGTTATTTCAAAATAGTCCAAAATATTAATAATTGTATATAAGTGCTGCGGCAGCGGCCGGCGAGTGCTACATTCTAAGTATATTTTCTCAGGAAGTATGAATTACCTTGTAATGGGAGTAGTATAGGGATAATAGGGAGCATCTCCCCTACCCATCCACTTCTTCCTATGCCATCGTCCTGCCAAACGATTGTAAACCGCAACCGACTGAAGTAACATTTCTCAACTTTTCAGAGAGTACAAAGATATTGCTCTTGGTAGTCTCGGAGTGGTGTTGCACCGCAGCGATAAAACAAACGATGCAATAATTGTACTTAATGCTGCTATAGAACATGATAGAACAAATTATGTCAGTCATTTTACAATCGCAAATGCATATACTACACTTGAAGATTTTAACACATCTCTAAAATATTATAATGAAACTATAAAATTGAATCCCAGGATGGAGCTAGCACAAAAATATAAATATTGTGTTTTGTGTTATACAGAGCTAGTTGTTAGGATTAAGGCAATAAGAGAGTGAGTATTTTTGATTGTTTTCATATGCATGCCAACAAGTTTGACAGTTTAAAACATTTTTTTCATTAAATTCTTTGTCTTAGAATACTAAAACAGCTTCTTGAGGAATTAATTGAGTATGAACGTAAAGAAGCGGCCTGGCCTCGGATGCAAGCTGAGTTCTTGAGTACTATAAAAAGTGCAGAAGAGTTTGGTAATTATATTTGAAAATGTGTTATTGAATGTTGAATATATGTTATTTAAATACTGCAAATTATTATCTAAATAGAAATTAAATACATAACTGAAAAAATACATAACTTTAGTGAGTGAAAAAAGTGAATTTTAAAAGTAACTTATTCCACCGTTAAAAACTTCTTCATTCATATTTTATTATGTACATCCATATATGTATATTAAATATATCTATATATTTTTTAGTTTATTAAGACTTGCTCATTTGTATAACGAAGTGATATATGTTCAAATCCGGGTCTCGCACCTTTGATTTTCATATGAGAATTATTTAGTTTCCGAAAAGTTAAGTTAGTTAAGTTTCTGTAAAGACCCACACTTTGCCAGCATAGTGGACTATATGATCAGACCCCGAGGATCCCCTCTTATTTATGGGAGGCCTGTACCCAGCAGTGGGATGTTAAAAAACAGCCTGAATACAATTATTATTAATATAAATTTTGTTTCTATCATAATTTAAAAGAAATAATATAATCATACCAAATATAAATTTCAGATTATAAAAATGTGGAGAAGAATAATGAAAGGATGGCTGCTATAACTGGTTTAAATATAAAAGAATTTCGAGCGCTAGTGGAAAAGAATTCTTTAATAAAATATTTCATTGATGGCTTTCCTCTGAACAATGAAGAAAAGCCTTTAAAGCCGGGCACAGACGTAATAGAAATTATATATGGATTGGAACGACTCATAGAACATGTTAATATAAGAGATAATTTCCCAGATATAACATTTCAAGATGTGAAACTTGAACATGACGCTAAGCTCTTTGATCGAAATAAACCTGGTAAGTTTTATTGGTGCTTTAAATAAAGGTGTGCGTACACTACTTACATATCAAACTTAAACTTAAGCGTAAGTTATCTTGTGCTAATAAACTTAAAATTGCAATTCTAAACTATGTCTTATAAATGCAAGTAAGATGTATATATTACAAACAAACCCAGCCCGCTTCGCTGGGCGTAAGCTAAAATAAAATAAACGGTTTTTATATATATTTTAATAAAATAGATATACAACTCCTTACAACATTTTAGCTAACGCGCCATCTACCGGTTATCTGTGCAACTTAGATGCTAAACTGCCAACTATTAATTTTATAGAACTAACCGATAAATACGCACTAAAGTCGTATAATAAACATTTAATTTGTAATGACAAATATTTGATCAATAATTGAGATAAAAACTACCCTATCTCCCAAGTTGGACCAAATTACAGATGCTTACAAAATTTGAAAAAAAGTGGTTTAGTAGTTTCGAAGTTTATCACGAACATACATCATGACACGAAATTTTTATACATTAAGATAATGTTGTTATTTGAAAAGTATGTTTGTATGTACGTACATATTGAGAAGAGAAGTAAATGAGATTGAATTGATATAATATTGTCAGCATGACAGCAAATAATAATTATACTGATAAAAAGTTTTTGTTTTATGAACAAATTAATACAGGTTTCATTTTATTGTAAGAAAGTATCTTTTTTCTGAGAAATCTATACTATTAGTTAAAATGTATTCTCGAGTAATATAATATAAAAAAATGTAGTATCTAAATAATATTAATCAGTACTTGGATTGATAATAAATAAATATATTTCTTAGAGAAACAACGCGACAGTAGAAATACAGCACGCTCGAAACAGCAACCAGCGAGTGTTGCGGACGAAGAGTCTACTGAATATGAGACTGGTGTGTTTATGTAAGTGAAATTAATATTTACTTATTGGTTCAAATAAATCTACTTCTTCTTATAATTGTAGTCATAATAATATTAGTTTCCTGCTTTATAGCATTTATCTTTAAAAAAAAAGGTATATACAGGACAACTTTATGTAATTTTTAACAGTTTTCTCTAATATCTAACAGTTTGAATTCAGTCAGAAATCTTATAAACTGTGGATTACCTCCATGGGATAATTTATAATTATTAAAAATAATGAAAGGGATCAGGCCATAGACCACTACGCTGGCCAGTTCACCAAATGCCAGTTGGTGGACTGCACATGTCTTCAGAAAATTTCCTAGGATCTCTCAGACATATCGGGGTCCTCATGATGTTTCTCTTCATCATGTTGGAAATGATTCGCACATGAAAATATAAGATGAGTGAGACCTAGATTTGAACCCGCTTCACACAATTATCACTATCTTATCTATTAATATTTCTTAAGCTAAATTATATATTTTGTTACCAGGTATCCACCAACAATGCCAATAAATAGAAATTTTGAAGATTTCGATAAGGAAGTGGAATGGCCGTCTAATAAACTTTGCAAAGAAACGGCGCCGGACTTTCCTAAAAATGTAGAAGCTATATTTCCAATTTTTATGCCTTTTGAGAATAAGGGTATTAGGTGAGTATATTTGTTTCAAAACGAATTAAACTTGTATTTATATTATGAATTGCTTTTTATGTTAAGCTTCTAATACTACTAGATATATGTATTCCGTATACTTTTGCCATGCAATTGTTAATTAACCTAAACCAAAATTAGATTTAAACTTTTTTATCAGTTTTTGAATAATGTTGTGTATAACAGATTACATTTATATAATTTTGTTAATGATACCTAATACAGAAAAAAAATACATTTTGATCAAAAATATAGCTAAATCCCCTTCATTAATTAATTAGTTGGCGGTTGATGAGTAAAGCTTTATAAAAACAAGATTAGTACATTGGAATTATTTGAGGTGTGTTTTGACTGTCTTGTAACAGGGAGAAAGTCATCCTCAATCATCTTCAGTCTAAAGTACGCGAATCTTGGCCTGGCTGGAGAATCTTTTTTAATGATTAGTAGACTTTTGGCCACATTTTCTTACATTACAAAGTTAAGACTATAGTATTTCAAATAAAGTAATGAATATAAACAATAAATATATTATAATATGCACACTTAGTATTGATAACTATAATTTAAATTATTAATTATTTCGATATTTGTTTCTTTTGTAAAAAAGATATTTGGAATTATTTTTTTTACTTTAGTTATGATGACAATGCTATGTACTATTATATTTATATTATTATTATTATATTATTATTATTATTTACTAAGTGTGCTTTTTCAAATAAAAAATATCGAATTTCTTTCAGATTGAGGTCGGTGCTAACGGAAAAGCTAGGCGTGCCGCTGTCCGAGGAGGTCGAGCTGCCGTGGCACCCGCCAACTTGCCCGCCTGACCGCGAAGCCGCCTTCGCACTGAAGAAGTCCAAGTTAGTCTAATATTCCTTTAATCCCACTAGAATTACGTATGTAAAGTAAAGACTGGAAAGACACCCAAATCACCTGGCCACCAGTCTAGCCAAGCCTGTTCACAAAAATCGCCTGAAAAGACCAGCTATAATGGACTTAGCAACGACAAGCTGAAAAAAACTAATAACAGTCGACATTTAAAGGAGCAGAGGCTCCCGATGGGGATCATCTTATACTAGTCACTCACTCATTCAAAACATCTCCTTATAGTCCAAGGACTGATTGCAAGATATCTAAATGAGAAAAAAAAAAGTATTACAGTTCTCGAGGTGTAAGCTCAGTTTTGCACTTGTGTGAGTGATAGCTAAAAGCCAATAGCAGCACATCAAAAACCAGTTAAAACAGGTTTAAACCAACGCGCTACGCCTTCGGTCGTGCCTATCCGAACACTGCACTCACACAAATGCAAAGCTGAGCTTATCCCTCGAGAACTGTATGTATGTAACGTTTTTCTTTTTTACTATACCGAAGGTCAAGTGCAGGTAAGGCAAGTATTTTTTTAAACTTTCGGTGTAATCTTGTTGGAAATTAAAATGGACTATTTAACATATCATAATATCAAAATTATCGGGATTTGAACCGCTTTAACTATTCCCATGAGAGCGCGTTACCACTAAGCAACCACTGCACTGGATTACTTGTAAAAAATTAAAAAGGATATTTTGCATCCATATGTATGTTGGTTTCACGCTGTAATGGCTAGAAAAATTTGTATAAAATTTAATACATACTAGGACGAAAAATATGGCCTATATTTTCTACATCACTTAATAAATTAATTCATTTTGGAGTATATTGGTAAATATCTAATATATAAAATTCTCGTGTCACGGGGTTCGAACTTGAACTCCTCCGAAACGGCTTGACCGATTCTCATGAAATTTTGTGAGCATATTGAGTAGGTCTGAGAATCGGCCAACATCTATTTTTCATCCCCCTAAATGTTAAGGGTAGTCCACCCCTAAATTTTATTTTTTATTTTTTAGACAATTTTTTTTCCTACAGATCAACCCAATGAGGTTGATTAGCAATTAAAAAAATGAACGCGGGCGAAGCCGCGGGTACAGCTAGTAATATATATAATTCTTAATTTTAATAAAACCGTTCACAGTTATAATAGTTCGTAAAGAAGAATAATATTACATAAACCATTCAAACTTTAAGATATTACACCATAGGATATACACACCCAACTCAAAATTTACATGTATGTATTATTATTAATCATTACTTTTTGTCAACAGACAGCAGTTATCAGCAGATGTAGTGGATACCGGGTATTTGCGCTTGAAGTTACTGGAGTACGTGAGCGACGGCGACTTGGCGGCGGTGCGGCACATGCAAGACGCTGAAATTGGCCAAAGAATATACGCTGCCACGAAAAAGGTTATTTGTTTCTTGTATTTACAGCCACTTGGCTGTGTTTGTTGGAATTGGGAATGAAAGGTTAAAAACTGTAGCTTTTTTTGTGAAATGTACTGAACGTGGTATCTATCTTTAAAATAAAACTATTTGTGTACCACACTTTTTGGAACTTTACGCCTTCAAGGGGCAAAAGGGATGGTTATGTAAATATAGGAAAAATGTCTCTTTTTGGAGTTTGAACGTGGGAAATCACGCCGGTAAATATCCATTAATCTAGCATTTCCCGCGGCTCCGCTCGCGTTCTAAAGGCTGAAAATCAAAAGTAATATTTTTCTCAACAAAGCTGTTTTTGCAACGTTTTTCATTGATGCTCCGCTCCTATTGGTCGTAGCGTGATGTAATATAGCCTATAGCCTTCTTTGATAAAACCACTATCCAACACAAAAATAATTTTTCAATTCGGACCAGTAGTTCCAGAGATTAGCGCGTTCAACCAACCAACCAAACAAACTCTTCAGCTTTATAATATGTATTAGTATTCGTCAATTGTTTACAGAAACTAGCACCAAAATGGATCCTCCTAACACTGACGTCCTTATACTGGCGTGTTCGCAACAACAAAGTGAACGCCCTACACTGTCTCCTGACCGCCGGCCGCTGGGTGCCGCAGAAGTACAGGGACGTTGTTCTAGTCTCATTGGCCTCGATTTATTTGGAAATGGGCCATTTTGATGAGGCTTTGATTCTTGCTGAAGAATCGTTTAGAATCAGCTTATATGAGGTATGTGACTTGCAGGCTGATTACGTATCCAGCAATTTACCCGCAATAGCGAAAATTGTACAATAATTGCTGTTCAATAGCAAAATCGCATTAAACTTAATAAATTCATTCGTAGTTTTTCATAATTTTATTGGTTTTTGCATTAATAGATTAAATAATTGTTTGCATATTATATTATTGGTCTGATAAACATAAGGAAAGCTAACATTTTATTAAAAAATCTTCTTTTTGATTTTAAAATTAGTCTAGCTTAGCTTACTACTCCAGTTGAGGATCTACTCAAACACACAAAACACCTTGAAATCGGTCATTAAGGAGTAGTCACATACAGAATAATTATAAATAATAACCAGATAAGAAGATTGCAATGAATATCTATCTTCATTTCAGCCGGCGACAAATTTCCTTCTCGCAGAACTTAACATGTTAAAGAAACACAGAAATACCCACATGTTCCATCTGAAACAAGTAGTGCGAGTGGAGTCGAGCTTCATGAACGGTCTCGCACGCAACTTGTTGAACGCCTGGGCCTGTATATTGAAACAAGTTACTGCTTTACGTGAAATGGGTAAGACTTTTTTGAAGTGAAACTTCTTTAGAATCGTTGTGATTTCAAACTCATGAAACGAAAAAATAAGTCCATAGTACCAGGCACTCAGAGAAGGGGAAGAGTTAGCCTTAATTTAAATTCAAGTTTTACTTCTGACATGTGTACTTTGTACACACGGACTTTTATTTTGTTTAAAGGTCCCACTGCTGGGCTCCTGTTTTCAAACCTGCCTTGACGCTACGTTTCGATCAGTAGTGACCCTGCTTTATGCGTAACTGGTCGCGGATTCGAGTCCCGCTGGGTGCATTCATTTGTTGAGAATAAATGTTTGAACTCCAGTCATGGGTGTCTATATTTATATAATACTAGCATTTCCCGCAGCTTCGCACGCGTTCTAAAGACCGGAAGCCAATTTTTTTCTGACTCACGCGGTATGGTACCTCACAGAACTAACACCCGTCCTTAATGTTTTTGCAATATTTTTCATTGATGCTCCGCTCCTATTGGTCGTATCGTGATCGCCTATAGCCTTCCTCGACAAACGGACTATCCAACACAAAAATAATTTTTCAATTTGGACCAGTAGTTTCTGAGATTAGCGCATTCAACCAAACAAACAAACAAATTCTTCAGCTTTATAATATTAGTATAGATGTATATATTTAAAATATGTATATATTTAAAATTTATATATGTACACTACATCAACTATCTAGTATCCGTAACACAAGCCTCGTAGGTTACCACGTAACAAGATGGCGCTGTTGTAATAATGTAAAAGAAATCAATATGAGAATATGAGAATCAGACAGTTTACCACGCTGGCATATTGGCATATTTCATAAGTTTTTCGAAACTTGCTCTATTTGACATGGATATTTCCTTAAGATGTTTTCCTTCACTGTAAGACAAGTGGTAATCATATTGGAAATTGAGCCCAGGATTTAAACCCGCTACGGTTTTCCTGATTCAATCTAACTTTTGGCATTCAATAGCCTATTGATTGAATTACAATTTAAATTTTATTATTTCTTATTGTTTTTTTAAATATATTAATTAATTATTTCAGATTTTGGAGAAGGTGATATTTGCACGCACATACACCCTTTTGTAAACATGGTATGCGAGGAGGACGGAGAAAATTGTCAAATGACGAATGTACAATGCTTTAGCAGTCAAGAAAGAGGTTAGATTTTTAAAATATTTTTTATTACACACATTGTCACATGTCACATTATACCAGGGCCTCAAGTCTGCTATTTTACATGAATTGTCATTATAGAACAATGCAATTTTAATTCAATTACCATTAGTCAAAAATTTCGTAGTCTACTAAATTTACAATGGTTGATCAATGGTCTTGTCATTTTGACAAATTTGCTATTAATAGAAAATATCTTACATTACTAGCAACATTAACAGTTAAACTGTTATATAAGTATCCATTTTTGTTAAATACTAGATGAATAAAAATCTTACGTTACGGACGTTTTTTTCCCGGCTAGGGTACCCCTCCGCATCGTCCCAAAAGGAATTTTGTTCCAAAAATCCTTCATAACTTAAGAATTTAAATCGTTAATGTCTGAATATTTCTACGGTTAACAGAGTCAAGTACCCTAGTCCGTCTTCTACAAAATAAGCACGGAGACCACATAGATAGCACAGAGTCTACTTTCTTCGACCGGTTCATAGAAACCACGCCTGCAGATAAAGCGGATAGACTTGAGCATCATGCCAACTTTGACAACATGGTGCGGACCATTGAAACTGTGTTGAAGGGCTGTGGGTCC
Organism: Boloria selene; assembly: GCA_905231865.2. Classification (NCBI taxonomy): domain Eukaryota; kingdom Metazoa; phylum Arthropoda; class Insecta; order Lepidoptera; family Nymphalidae; genus Boloria; species Boloria selene. Next base: position 4,141,690 of record HG993137.1, on the reverse strand, counting down.
AGCGGCTGTGAGAGTAAGTTCATTCTTTTTTTTGTTTATTAAATAATTGAGCTATTTAAACAAAGGAAGTGATTTATTTTGTTTTTTTTTGGTTTTGTTTTGTTTTTTGGCCTGTTGATACTTATTAATATAGTCATTATTAGAAAGAAAAGAGTTTTATGATGGACATCTAAGTAAAAGAAGTAGTGTTTAAATTTCGGAGTTTTAAGTTCTGAATGTATTGATATAACGGAACTAATTGATAATTTGACATATATTTATTATGTAAAAAACTTATATTTATTTCATATATTTTTTTACAATAATTAACTATGTATATTATTATTTTACATGACTAACACATTATTATTTTCCATTTTATTTTCACTAATCCATCATCACAATAATGTTAGACCTGCTCACCAGGTCTCACGCCCGAAGACCTCGCCATGACCAGGGAAGACTGCAACTACCAACACCTCCAGTTAGGCTATTGGCTGCATACTGTCGGTTTTCGACAACTACTCACTGACTCTGATATTGAGTAAGTTATTTGGTTACTATATATAACAAAGGGCCCCGTCGAGTCTCGAGACAGACAGACGTCTGTCTGTTTGATAATCTCAAACACTACTGCACCGATTTTTTATATTATTGTCAAGTTTTGTATATTATTGTCAAATTTAATCGAAATCTGTCCAGTCTTTCTCTTGTGATGCTGTCACAGATAGAACTACAAACACACATACTAACAGACACATAAAAATTCTAAATACTTGATTTCCCTCTGTTTCTACAATAAATAATAATTATTATATCATTAGGCTTTATTCAACACTAGCCTTTCCCGCGGCTTCGCTCGCGTTCTGAAGGCTGAAAATCAAAAGAATTGTTTTCTCCCGTTTTTGTAACATTTTTCAATGATGCTCCCCTGCTATTGATTGTAGCGTGATGTAATGTAGCCTATAGTCACAATCCTCGATAAACGGACTATCCAACACAAAAAGAATTTTTCAATTCGGACCAGTAGTTCCTGAGATTAGCGCGTTCAACTAAACAAACAAAAAAACAAACTTCAGCTTTATAATATTAGTATAGATAAATAATACTTCATTTACAGATATGTACTTGTAAACTACGTTTGTAAAATAATTAGTTTTAGTTGAATATTTTTGTAATCTAGAACATGGGTGTGTAAAAATTATAACAATAAACCAACCATTCGCAGACTCCCATCAGATGTAACATCAATGACGCCATCAAGCAAGAAGGTTCCAGAATGTCGGCTAACAGACGACCCATTAGAAGATTTCTACGCGGAGAAGCTGGCCCGCGTTAATACGGAGGACTGGGAGCCGGTGCTGACTCTCATGCACCAGTTCTCTGAAGTCTTCGATTATTATGATTATGTCACTTTGGGAGCTAAGCTTGCTAAATATGTGGAAACTGTAAGTTCGAAATGTTTTTATTTGCTTTTTTGATTTATAATGTCAAGTATTCGCGTAAACTTAAGAAAGGGGCCATTTATTTATTACGTAAGACTATTTTCGCTAGTTTTTAACCCCCTTCCCCTTATTATAAGAATAAATAAGAATAGGCCGACCCCTTAAACAGGGGGGTAATAAATATTAAACAAGGGGGGCCCTGTTTAATATTTATTACGTAAGAGCCTAAAAGAACATGTGAATACACGCTTGGTTTATTATAATGTTTATTTTTCAAAGTAAAAATTTTTTGAAATATTTATTTGTAATTTTAAAGGTACATTACCTTTCGCTCGGTTGCCCGCGCTTTTTCAAAGTATAATTTTTACTTTGTGCATTTTTTTGATCTTACCTAAGAACTATCGAGACTCCTTCCCAACCCCTTGTAAGAAAAAATAAGACATGGTCGACCCTTCTCCCCCCTAAATTGTCTTCTTCTATATAAATAAAATGATAGAGGTCTGCAGTTGTGCGCGCATCACGGAAAAACTCTGGATAGATTTCAATGAAACTTTCTTAGTTTTATTTTATTTTTGACACTTGGCCCTTGTCAAAAAAAAAATGATAGCGATATCTTCATTTAATAAAAAGTTATTAAAGTTTCAAGAAACAACGATTTATATATGCACTGCGTGTTCAGTGATGTATGTTTCCTTCTCGCGGAGTAGTGGGGCGAGCGGCGTAGCGCACATGCGGAAAACTTTGTAAATATTTCAAGCAACGCGGACGAAGTCGCGGGTATCAGCTAGTACGTAATATATGAATGGCCCATTCAGTAATTAATTCAGTGCTCATAAATTGCCAAGGGCCGGGAAGTGTGTTATTAAAAAATATTTAATATTTATATACATTTAAGAATGTAAAACATTTTGTTTCTACATGTTGTTTCTACATGTCTCGAAATGTATTTGTGTAAATAAAATAAATCCTTTTATTTCTTGCGTTTACAAAACCATAAATATGTTATTAGTAACAATTAAAAAAAAATTAAAGGTATAATAATATATTAATAAAATCATATCACATCCTATTAAAATAATAAATTAATACAACAAAAATAAAAGTACCTACATAAGTATTTTATCATCAAGTATAAATTTAGACACCCAAACACACAGCAATAAGTTCTTCTACGAATATCACACATTTTTCATATAGTGAAAAACCGTGACGCGCAAAACATGTGCGGCGTCAGCCTAGACTGGCGCACTGATATACGGTTCGAGATATTGTATGAGTGTGCGTGCGGCAACGTAAAGATACTATGATGCACACATACAAGCCGCGCGCGGTGCGTTTGTATGAAGTTGCCCTACTTTGTCATTCTTTATATACTCTGGTATTTACGCTGTTTTCGACAACCGTGATGTTCATGCATGACGCGTCTAATGAAACACGTGTTGTTCTGTGACGTACAAAAAAGACTTTTATTGTAATGAACCAGGCTTTTATAATGAACACCAAAGGCAATACAGAAATTAATTATAGACAGTTTATAATATGCAACTACATGACAGGGCAACATTATCAAACATAAATTATTTTTATATCTTCATAGATTATAAATAACACCCCCACTTATAAAAATAATGGCTACCCAAAACAAAAAAATATATATTATATATATCAAAATAACATTAACAAAAAAATTATTCTGTTTGTGACAACCCTATACTATTTATACATTTATAATGTTTTACATGACAAAGGCTCTTAGTTAACATATCAGCTGGCATATCAGATGTAGGCAAATAGGACAATTTTATTAATTTCTTAGTTAAACACTCTAATAAAATGATGCCTAACATCAATATGTTTAGTCCTTCTGTGAAACAAAGGATTAGATGGTAATTTTAGTGAAGTTTGATTGTCACTTGTGTGTGCAGCACGCGTCGTCGTGGGCGGGCGCGCTGGCGGCGGGGTGGTGGTGCGGCGCGGGCGGGCGCGGCGCGTGCGCGGCGCGCTGCCTGGCCGCCTCCCGCGCGCTCGCGCCGCCGCGCCGCCGCCACCACGCCACGCGCGCGCTCGCCGCGCTACTGCACATGTGAGTACGCCTACCCCATCTATACTGGAAAGCAAACCCGGCCCGATTAGCTAGGCGTGAGTTATAATACGCCTACTCTATCTATACACTAGAAGCAAACCTATAAACTAGCGAGCAAACCCGGCCCGCTTAACTAGGCGTGAGTTAACGACTTGCCGTTTTTCAATAAAATATCATTATCATTAGGGGCCATTCATTTACTACGTAAAACTATTTTCGCTAGTTTTTGACCACCTCCCCCCCCTATTATAAGAAAAATAAGAATAGGCAGATCCCCTCCCCTCCTGTTAAACATTAATTACCTAAGAGTCTAAAAGAAAAAATGAATCCTTATGATTTTATATCATGTATAATGTGACTCTTAGAATCACGATATCTCACGAATGGTAACTCTTAGGAAAAAAAATCATAGGGACCATTTTTGTAGAGAACTTTCGTTTCCGAAACAAATCCAAAAAACCTCAAATTTTGACCTTTAACCCCGAATAACTTTTGAAGCACACTAGGATCGATGGGGACTTTTAAAACTTTATTTGTAATGGTAAACCCCAGCTCACAATTTTTGTTATTTAACCACTATTTTTATGTATAAATTGACCGAACTAAGCAAACATATCCACTAACTATTATTTAATATTTTTATGTTTTTTTCAGGCAATCTAAACAAAAAGATGCAAAAGATGTGGCCTACCTTTCTTTTTACATGGCACCAAAAAGCAAAGTCGAAGCATTCTTAGTAGCTGTCTCCCATGCTTTTCTGGTAAGTATTATAAATTAGTACTAGTAGGCAGTGGTAACCCAGTGGTAACGCACTCGCTTGGATATACGAGTGATGCGGGTTCAAATCCTTTCGCACCTCTGATATTTTCATGTGTGAATTATTTCTAACATGGTTACCAATTGTCTTACGTTAAAGGAAAACATTGTGAGGAAACCTGCATGTTTGAGAGAACCTAGCAAGTTTTCGAAAGATATGTGAAATCCGCTAACCCGCCCTTGGTTAATTGGCCGCGTATTGAAGGAACCGTTGGTTGAAAAAAATGAACACATGAATTAAACTTAAAATGTTTAATGTTGACGTGGACCGGGACGTGTTTAAAATTATAGAGTTTATATTGCATTACTTAAATACCATTTATTGTTTGTAAAAACTCAAATAATTTACAAAAAATCAATTCAACAGGAAGAATACGATCAAGCAATGTGGATGTACCGGTACACGCTTTCCTTAGACGAAAAGTTCTTGCCGGCCAAGGCATGTCTGCACGCCACCATGTGCCTCATGTTCTATGGCGAAAATAAGAGGAAAACTAAGGAAGAATAATAGATCTGGCAATAAAATAACCTTAATAATATTACAAAGTAATAGGTAAATCAAAGTCGTATTTAATATGTTAT